>JAKIXB010000002.1:0-1345000 GCA_021642125.1 Nothophoma quercina
AACCCTAACCCTAACCCTAACCCTAACCCTAACCCTAACCCTAACCCTAACCCTAACCCTAACCCTAACCCTAACCCTAACCCTAACCCTAACCCTAACCCTAACCCTAACCCTAACGTTTATGCTACACACTAGACTAGACGTTTCTTATACTATAGTACTCTGCTTACTAAGCAGCTAGTTATAGAGTATATATAAAGTATAGCTAGATATATTCTTATTATAAGCTTTTTTTACTTCTTTTTACTATTTTCTATACTATACTATTAGATAGCTAGAACCCTAACACTATACTATATTTCTAGACTAGATGTTTCTAGTACTATAGTATTCTGCTTACTAAGCAGCTAGTTATAGAGTATATATAAAGTATAGTTAGATATATTCTTATTTTAAGCTTGTTTTCCTTCTTTTTACTATTCTTTATACTATACTATTAGATAGCTAGAACCCTAACACTATACTATATTATCTAGTAGTAGATAACTACTTTCTACTAGATATATACTAGAAATAAGCAATACTGATAGAAATATAATAGATATACTAGAGTTTTTTAGCTTTTTACTAATAAATACTGCTTACTAAGCAAGCTACTACTAGATATAGCTATCTATACTATTATATATATATTTTCTTCTATTATATACTTTATTTTAACTAGTTTTATTATTTTTAAATCCTTTAATTTTTTCTAAGTTTAACGATTTTCTACATGAACTTACACGTTTATGCTACACACTTTGCTTTGTTTAGCGTCTGTTAGCTGCGTTATAATAATAGCTAGCAGCAAATTTAGCTATAGATCTACGTCTTAGAGTAGACTAAGGTTTAAAAGCTTATTATTAAATGTATTGAAATCTATTATAAAACCTGTAGAGACTGCACATTCTTATAATAAAAGCAGGCAAAGCAATTACTAACAGGACCTAGTAGTAGGATCGTACGGTATCTGCTTGCCCCTAGGGGTAAGCTACGGGGCAAATTAACATTAAGAGCACTAAACATATACTATAATATCTATTCTTTACCTTTACTAGCGCTAATAATCTTCTACTACTATAGTAGGTATTAGGCACTAATATTAGACCTTCTATAGTAGATTTAAAGTTTATTACTCTTTATTATTTCCCACGTTTTGCTAATGCTCTCTACCTCTAATGTCTACTAGAACCAGTCGTAGCGCGTAAAGAAAGAGATATAGATAGAGACCTAGGATAACAAGACTCTATAGTAAGAGAGTTCTATTCTAGCTAAGCTATTTACTAGCTAATTGCGCTTTTATAATAGTGTTGTTTTTAAAGATTGTTTAGCCTATTTAAAGAAAAGTTAATTAGCCTTAAGCCTTATATCTCTGTTTACAGTAAAGCCCCTATGTCTAACTTAGCTATTAATCTAGAGTTTAGCGATTAGGTAGTAGGTAGCTCCTAAATAGATCTATATGTACTTAATATATACTAAGCTTAGGGAAGGGGCCTATAATTCTATACTTCTACTAATAGCTACCCTTAACGTGTTGCGTGTTTATATAATACTTAAGAGAATAGCCTACCTTCTACGCACTACTTATTTACTAGGTTAATAGTAGTTAGTTATTTATTTTTACTGTAAAGATCTAACTCGCGCACGTGTTACTTTAATATTTATTAATTAATTACTAGTTACATTATCTTTAGTAGCTATTTAGCTATACTTACTAATTAAAGCGCTAGATTGTCTACTACTTCTAGGATCTAATAGATAAGATTACACGTAGTTTATGTAACTATATATATACTAATCTTATAAGTCTCCTTTAATATAGAGCTAGTAATAAATCTATGTTGTAGCATTAGCCCTATATAGATTATAATAATAGATAGTACTTCCCTCTATACTCTATACTTAAACTGCGTGCAGTAGGCTTTGTTATCTCTACTTAGATACTTATAAAGATAGTGCTTTAGAGTAGTACTAATAAAGTCTTTTACATTCTTATATACGTAAGTAAAGACTACTTACTAAAGGTCTTAAGACTTATCTTTAGCCTTGTTACTATACTTTGCTTATAGCGTAGGGACTATGTCTTCTCTTAGTATAGGCTTGTAATTATTGCAGTTTAAGACCTTTATAGGTTCTACATTTATCTATAAAGTAACGTAAGATATTATAGTGCTTATTACCTTTCCTTCTTGCTTTGTAGTTTTTAAAAGTACTTAGATGTTAATAAACTAGCGTCTTAGTTCTAAAATAACTATTTAATATAACCCTGTGTATACAACATTATCTACGTTCAAGAAGAAGTCTTATTAACGTATACCTAAGGGCTAAGAGTCTACGTTAGGGCTAATACTAAAGTAGAATAGTACCTACACCTCGTGCATAGTCTATACGCGTAGTAGGCTAGCTAGCTTATTCTAGTCTACTAGTTAAATGTCTACTCTATACTAGCCTTAGAACTCTAACGTAATCTTTATTACCTTATTTATTATAGAAAACTAATGCTATATTATTACTTAGCGTGCTTATATAGATTATGCCTAGGTATAGACTATACTTATATCGTCTATCCTATAGCTTACTATCTACTTAAATATAGAGATGTTAAAGGTTACCTACCTAATTAAGGTATAGCACTAGCAAGTAATTATTAGTCTCTAGCTAAGATTCCTCTACAGCATAGCTAGCTGTTAGACTAGGAATTTTACTTAACTACTAAGCCTTAATTACTCTAACATCTCCTGTTTAACTAACTAGTTTAAACCTTAAAATAGCTAGCTATTATTAGATAACAGGGTTACTAGCTTAGTCTATATCTAGCTATAGTTATCTAGAAGGATAACATCCTCTTAATTAGCGCATAGCTAAATGCGTAAATATAAAGGAAGTATATCTACCTTTTAGGTTAGCCTACTACTTAGTTAGCACGTAAAGGGGCTAAAACCTTTATTATAAATACTGTACACCTACTACTGCTCTTCCTCTAGCAACCTACAAAGCTATAGGTACTCTTTAAAAGCTTTAATATAATAGTAACTAGCAATAAGCTCTGCCTTTACTCTAATTACGCTTACCTAACCTCTAAATAATAGCTACTTTAAATCCCCCTCTTTAGCACTATTAGCTGCAGTTGTAGTAGTCTAAGCCTATTTTTCTTTATTTAAGTAGGCTAGCATCTATTGCACTTACGCTTTAAAGTAAGTAACCTATAGCCTATAGCTTATATCTTACTAAAGAATGCCTACCTTATTAAAAATCTAGTAAAGGCAACGCTTATACACCTAGTTAATAAGTCTATTTATACTAATACTCCATTCTAAGGTAAGTGTATTAATTGGAAATTTTACTATTACAAGCAGGTATAGCGCAGCTTAGTTATAGATAGAGTTTACCTCCCTAATCCCCTTAATAGCTATATATTGCCTCTTCCCTATTTCTATTAAGATATTTATAGCTTTACGCTTTATTACAGCTTTGCTTTTATTAGAGTTTAAGGATATAAGAGAAGTATTGTGTTTTAAGGTAGAATTCTATTAAAGGGGAGCTGTAAGGCGCTAAATTAGTTATAAGTAGGTTAAGAGTTTATAGCTCTTAGCATAGACCTCTTTGCCCCTAGGGGCAAGTAATGCGGAGATTACTTAGCTCTAGGTAGTTATACCTAGTAGGGCTTAGCGTCTAGTCTTTACCCCTAGGGGCAAGAGCTTTATAGTTAGAGTTCTATAGTATTTACCTGCGTAGACTCTTTGCCCCTAGGGGCAAGTAATACCTAGACTTATTAGCTTTAGCAAGCTGCTCTACTAACTTAGCCCTTAGGGGTAAGAGCTTCCTAGTTGTATTACTTATATTTATAGACCCCTTTACCCCTAGAGGTAAGGGTTGCCTATAGTTGAACTTGCTGCTATTAGTCTTTACCCCTAGGGGCAACTATTGTTTTCGCCCCTAGGGGCAACCTAACCCTACCTTATTAGTATAGTTTAGGGATATAGTATATAATACTTATTAATAGCTACTATAACTAAAATAAAGTTAATGCTATAGTTCCCTATTAAATAATACTAATATCTAATATTATTACTCTATTTAAGTGAAGAAAATCCAATAAAGACTACATAAGGAAGGAAAAAAAAATTCTAAGTTAAACTTTTTTAGCCTTAGACTTGCACGTTTACTCTGTATACTTTTTTTCCTAACCCTAACCTACTTTTCGCCCTTTATAGCGTATCTAAGGTAGGTTTAAGCTAAGGCCTTATAGAGTCTATAGAAGTTATTCTAAGGTTTAATTTATATCTACTGCTACTAAGGAAACACTTATCCTCTTCTTAATACTCTATAGTTTAGGATAAACTATAAGAAAGGAGGGGGCTCTATTATAGGTGTTTCCCTATTAGGTGTATTAGCTAACCCTTAGAGAGGCTCTAGGGCTAGGTAGGACGCTTACGGGCTACACGTATATAATCCCTATAAATACCCTAGGGCTTAGACCTTTAAGAATTCGTCTAATATCCTAAATCTACGCTTATTTGTCCTATATCGCATCGCCTGCCTATAGTGCCCTTACACAATTACTAAGCTAAATAACCTTTATAAGCGGATTCTACGCCTATATTATAGAACCTAGATAATAATAAGGAGAAGGTAATTGTTTAGTATATACTTAAGCTAGTTGCTTAAGGATTTCCCCTAAGGCTTACAGCTATAGCTAATATAGCTAATTCTTTACGCGTTAAGCGTAATCTAGGCTATATTAGTATTAACTAGCCTAGTACGTTTGTTAAACGCTAACTAGAGCTTATAATAAAGTTTAATTGCAAGTATAACTACAAGAGAGCCTTCTATAAGGATCCTAAGGTAATATAAGGCTAGTTCCGCCTTATAGACAATATTAAAGCTAAGTATAGCATCTTAGATAATAACACCTATAACTTTAACAAGGCTGGCTTTATAATAGGCGTTATATTAATAGGAGTAGTTATTACAGCTTTAGAGTAATAGGGACGGCTAAAGGTAGTCTAGCTAGGTAACTAGGAGTAGATAATAGTTATCTAGGGTGTTAATGCTAAAGGGTAGGCTATTCTGCCCTTTATTATCTTTAAGGCTAGCAACTATCTCTTAAACTAGTATAAGGAGAAAGATTTGCCCTATAATTAGGTTATTAGAGTCTCTAATAACGGCTGGACTACTAACAAGCTTAGTCTAGACTAGTTAAAGCACTTTAACGTGCATATAAAGGAGCGTACTATTAGTAGTGTTACGATCCCTAAGTACGGGAACGGCACAGCAATAAGTAACTACTAACTAAACCCTAGAGTTACTATAATAAGTAGAGAAGTAACTACTAGGTTACGTTACGTAACTACTTGTTAATAAGCATAACATACGTAACTGCTTATCTACAAGCATGGTATAATACTACTTATTAATAAGTATTAAGACTTATCTAATAGGATTAACTCTAGTCGCTTATTAATAAGTACTTCCCTCCCTTAGTATATAGCACGCAGGAGCACAACCCTTATAGTTTATATTTAACTTTAGTAATTAAGTTTATTATTAGAATCTTAACTTTATAGATAATAAGTTGTATTACATGTTACTCTTCTATTACTTTAAGCTACCGTATTAGACTCCGTCTAGGTATCTTACCCCTACCTATTCCTAACGTACTCATCCTTAAGACTTAACTCTAAACTAGTACACTTTTAGACTTCGTCTAGTACAACTTCAACACTTTAAACACCCCTAAAATAAGTACTACCTTAGGAACTCGTGCTACCCCTAGTAGCTCTTGCTCTACTAATACTAACATAACCAATGCTAGTACTACAAACTACACTATTATAAATGTTAATAAGCCTAACCTCTACTATAGAGATTGTGCTAAGCTAGATAACTAGCTACTCTAATAGGACCTTTTCTTTATGTTTTAAGGAGATAAAGTACTAATAGAAAAGCAAGTTACCCTAGTAGCAAGCTACATGCGTAGAAATGCCTTTAAATAGATTAAGCCCTTCCTTTAACAGTTTAGTAAGGATGAGGCCCTAGATAAAGTTAATGAATAGATAAAGGACTTTAACCAGTTTAAGGATAGGATTAAGCCTATCTTTAGAGTCTCTAACGAACTAACCATCGCTAGACGCAACATCTAGCGTATCTATTAGACTAAGTTAGCTACTAACTACGCTATAGAGTTCTAACAACTTACTACTAATACTAACTAGGATAATACTGCGCTAACTACTATATTTTATTAAGGCTTAAAGCCTAGAGTTAAGGAAGAACTAATGCGCACTAGCGCTAGCACTAACACCCTTAATAACCTTATTAATATAGTAATTAACATTAACGTTAAACTCTATAAGCTCTAGTAGGAGCTCTAGGACAATCTACGTGCGCGCGTTGTTACTAAGAAATACACGTTACTATATAATCTATAGCGCAACAACCTATCTAACCACAGAAATTATTATTAACCTAATGTAGGCTAACGTACCTACAACAACACCTAGAGCAGTTATTATAGACTAGAAGCTATAGACCTCTTGAACATTAACCAAGGATCTAACGAGAAGAAGAACAAGGGTAGCTATAGGAAGGATAAGTCTTTACTAACTTGTTATAATTATAGTAAGCAAGGCCACTTTGCTAGGGACTATTATTAGAAGAACAAAGTGTTCTAACAGTTAAACGTACTAACTAGTAGTCGCAAGAACAACGACGCTAATACTAGTAAGGAATAGGAAATTCTTACTAAGGAAGACGGGCGTTTAATAGAAGACCCTAATTCTAGAGCTAATAACGACTACATTAAGGACTCTAATAAGGACAAATATAATGTCTAAAGCTAAGTACTAATGCTATACTATAACATAGATAAACAGTAGAAGCATATTTAAGACATCTTAGGAAGATTAAGTAGTAAGCTAGGTTAGGCTTATATTAAGCCCCCTACGCAAGTAGAAGAACAAGAATAACTTTAGTAACTTTAATATATACGTAATTAGATGTAATAGGAGTATCTCTCTTCCTAAAGTTTAGACTAATCCAGGACAAACTCTTTAGGAGAGGACTACTAGGTTAATAGAAACTTAAAAGACTATTAGGATAGCTATAAAGGAGCCTTTTTAGCTGCTAAACGAAACTTACAAGCGTATATATAAGAAACGCGAGAACAAGGACAATAACTTAACTTAATAGTAAACTTAACTACTAGACTAATAATAGTAACTAGCCTACTAGTACGGTATAACCTAGATTATTGTAATCTAAAGCATGGACAGCTTTTATAGACTGCATGCATACATAACTATTGTACTATTTACTACTTAGAAAAGATAGGCACTTCGTAGTCTCCCTACAAGCCTAGATAATGTAAGAAGAAATGGTACAACTACCTTAACTATTACTATAAAGAGCATCTATTTAACAAACACTAGAAGAAGCACTTCCCTAGTATTAATAACCTATAGGTAATTATATAAATGCAGTTAGTAGTTAATAGAGAGTGCTAGAATAATATATAGCTACTCTACCTAAATAACGCATGCATAAAGCACTAACGCGTAAAGGTATAGAATAGATTTAGCAATAAGGAGTCTTTTTTAAGCATAGGCTAAATAAGAGCTCTAGGATACAGTCCCTTAATAACATTAGGACTAATCCACTTATTAAACCCCCTATTAAATTAGGTAGAGTATAGATAATGGCATTATTAGACTCTAGAGCATAATTAAACTACATCTCTTCCTAAGCTATGTAGTAAGCTAGACTTAAGCTATAGTAGAAGTAGAACCCCTATCTACTTATAGTAGCTAATAGAGAACTAATACTAGTAGAATTAGAAATTACTTATAAAGTAGTGTCTGTTCTGTTATAAATATAGAACTATATAGAGTAGTTAAACCTAGACGCGTTTAGGATAGCTACTTATAACGTTATTTTAGGCCTGCTATAGTTATAAAAGCATAATCTATAGATTAACTAGAAGAAAGGATAGCTTTTATTTAATAGGTGTAGATGCAGTATTACTGCACGCTAGCCTACGCAACTTACACTAGAGTTAGTAGATAAGAAGGAAATTAACAACATCTCTTTAATATATAAGACGTGCTAATAAAAAAGAGCAGTTAACTATATAGACTAAGAACGCCCCTCTATAATAGGTAAGGAGACTAAGAGTGCACCTCCTACTATACTAGATATATACTAACAGTATACCTAGATATTTAAAGAAGAGTTATCTATAAAAGCGCTACCTAAGCATTAACCTTAGGATTATAAGATTAAACTTAAGGAAGGGAAAGAACTACCCTTTAGGCTAATATACTAGCTATCTAAAAAGGAACTAGAAGTACTCTGCAAGTATATTAAGGAGAACCTTGCAAAGGGATTTATTAAAAGATCTAAGTCCTTAGTAGGATTCCTTATTATCTTTGTTATAAAGAAAGATAGTAGTTTAAGACTCTACGTTAATTACTAGAAGCTTAATAAGATTATAATAAAGAACTAGTACCCGCTGCCTAATATTAAGGAGCTACAAGACAGGCTCTAGGGAGCGAAGTTCTTTACTACACTTAATTTACGTGGAGCGTACAACCTTATATGTATAAAGAAAGGCAAAGAATAGAAGATGGCGTTTAGAACCTATTATAGTTATTATAAATATATAGTTATACTATTTAGGCTAACTAATGCACTAGCTGTGTGTTAGGCGTTAATTAATAACGTGCTCTAGGAGCATCTAGACATTACTGTAGTAGTATACCTTAATAACATCCTAGTGTATAGTTAAACACTAGAAGAATACAAGGTCTATGTAAGACAAGTGTTAGACTGCTTAGTAAAAGCAGACCTTAAGCTAAAGCTAGAGAAGTATAAGTAGTACTAGGAAGAAGTAGAATTCCTTAGCTATATTATAGGAAGATATGGAGTAAAGATAAGTAAGAAGAAGATCTAGGTTGTAAAGGATTAGCTAACACCCATATTAGTTAAAGGGATCCAAGAATTCCTAGGGTTTATTAACTTTAACTAACGCTTTATTAAGGACTACTCTCTAAAAGCCTTACCGCTTATAAAGCTCACGCGGAAGGATCCACCATTTAAGTAGGAATAAGTGCAGGAAAATGCTTTTTAATTGCTTAAGCAAGCATGCGTTAAGCTACCTACACTAATTATGTTTAAAAGTAGCAAACTAATGCGCCTTAAAATAGATGCCTCTAATTTAGCATTAGGAGCTTGTATTACATAAGAACGAGACAGATAATAGCACCTAATTACCTACTACTTAAGGAAGTTTATAGCACCTAAAGAACGCTATAATATATATAACAAGGAACTTATAGCTATTGTTAATGCATTGCAATATTAGAGAGTCTACGTAAAAAGCTGCTCTAAACTTACTATTTACATAGATTACAAGAACTTGGTACATTTTATAATAACTAAGGTTCTAAACTAAAGACAAGTTCGTTAGTTAGAAATACTTACCTAATATAAGTTTAAGATCTTGTACATACCTAGAAAGAATAATAGTAGAGTAGACGCGCTTAGCTAACACTATAACCTTATAGGTAAAAAGATAATTAGCAAATTTACTATTCTTAGAAAAAACAAGGATAGGTCTTTAGGACCATCACAATAGCTTAACCTTACAATAGTAATTTAGCAGGAACACTATACGCTAGAACAAGTACTAAAGGAATTAGAAGAGCACATTATAAGTAGTTATTTTAACAACCTGCTCTATAGACATCCTAGTATTATAAGAATAATAGAACTTATTAAGAGACACTACAAGTTCCTAAACATGCGCGATAAGATTAGTAAGTTTATTAAGAATTACGTAAGCTGTTAGCAGAATAAACACAGTATATATACTAAATATAAAGAAGTATAAGCTATAGAGCTACTAATAGCACTATAGACAAATATTATAATAGATTTCGTTATACAGCTGCCTAGCTCTAAGGACCCTGTTACAGGATACAGCTACAACTTAATCTTTGTTATAGTAGATAGATTTACTAAATACGCAGAAATAATACTATTTAGACATAGCTATACTGTAGAACAACTAGCACATGTTTTTAAGGACTAGATTATCTACTATTATAGAATACCTAAGTTAATTATTAGCAATAGAGACAAGCTCTTTATGTTAAATTATTAGACTACGCTATTAGTAGCAATAGGTACTAAGAAGAAGCTCTCTATAGCCTATTATCCGCAGACGGATAGATAGACTAAACAAGTAAACTAAATAATAGAAACGTATCTCTAAATCTACTGTAACTAGTAGTAAGACAACTAGGTTTTACTACTACCTATAGTATAGATTGCATACAATAATAAGTTATTAGAAGTAATAGGCTACTTGCTATTCTTCGCGAACTACGGCAGACAACTAAATCTCTTTACAAGGTTATTAAACAGCAATATTTAAACAGAATTAGCAATAACCTTAGTTAAAGCACTAAAGGAAGTACACTAAAAATTACTTAAAAACATTACTAGAGCTTAGTTAAGGAGCATCTCTTATATTAACAAGAAATAAAAAACAGCGCCTCTGCTAAAGGAGGGAGATAAAGTATATCTCCTTACAAAAAACCTATGCACACAGTAACTAACAAAGAAACTAGACAAGGTTAAGGTTAGACTATTTTTTATTTCTAAACAAATTAGCCTAGTTAATTATTAACTTATACTACCTAAGGATGTAAAGATCTATTCTATATTCCACATCTTACTATTAGAACTAGCTAACCCTAGAACGCTAATCTAGAAGGACTTCTACTACTAAGCTAATAGTAAGGACGAGTAGGACGTTAAAAAAATAATAAAACATTAAAAGAAAAGACAATAGATTAAGTATCTAGTTAAGTAGTTAGGATATCTAAACTTGGAGAATACATAGGAACTAACTACAAACCTTATAAACTGCCGCTAATTAGTACGTAAGTACTATAGTTTACAATGGATTCCTTAATAAGACCTAGAACGCCCTATATTATAGGAGAAGCGTACATCCTAATAGATGCTACTAGATAATCTACCTCCTTAGTAATGTCTAACTCCCTAGTTATAACTATTTTATTTACTATACACAGCGCCTTTTGCTACGCACAATTATTTACCTATTTTGGAATCTTCTTATTGCGTAGCAACTGTGCGATTATAGTTGCTAGCAAAGTTTTATCCTCCTCTACCTTCTTTTTATACTCTTTATAAGTTTTATCTAGTAACAACTAGGACATGTTTATACATAGCTTTCTAGCCTTAGTGCACTTAGTACACTTTAGATAGCTTAAACCCTCTAGCATAATGTAGCACTCATGGCCCTTAAAGAAATAATAGTTGTAAGGAACTTTGGCAGGCGTGTTAGCTTATTAGATCTTTAAAGTAAGGTAGATGTTGCAGGCATAGGAAGATATCACAACTTATAAGTTACTAGATATAGGGGCAATAGATTATATGTATCTCTAGATACGTATTACGTAGTTTAAGGATAAACCCTAAAAGGAGGGAGGATAGTGTTACGATCCCTAAGCACGGGAACAGCATAGCAATAAGTAACTACTAACTAGACTCTAGAGTTACTATAATAAGTAGAGAAGTAACTACTAGGTTACGTTACGTGACTGCTTGTTAACGAGTATAACACACGTAACTACTTATCTACAAGCATAGTATAATACTACTTGTTAATAAGCATTAGGACTTATCTAATAGGATTAACTCTAGTTGCTTATTAATAAGTACTTCCTTCCCTTAGTATATAGCACGCAGGAGCACAACCCTTATAGTTTATATTTAACTTTAGTAATTAAGTTTATTATTAGAATCTTAACCTTATAGATAACAAGTTGTATTATACGTTACTCTTCTATTACCCTAAGCTACTATATTAGACTCTGTCTAGGTATCTTACCCCTACCTATTCCTAACGTACTTATCCCTAAGACCTAACTCTAAACTAGTACACTTTTAGACTTTGTCTAGTACAACTTTAACAAGTAGCTACTATCTACTAGTTATTAATAGCTATAAGAGCTACGACTTGTTTAACTTCTAGTAATACTATAAGGATAATAAGATTATTACTATCTATATACCTCTTTACCTATTATACCTTCTATAGCTACTTAATGTAGGTTGTTTTGCCCCTTTAAAGAATGCGTATAGACACTAAGCTAAAGATCTTATACGTAACTAGATTAACTATATTATAAAGACTAAGTTCTTACTATACTTTACACGCGCCTATAATGCTGCAATAACTCCTAGTAATATCTAGGGAGGGTTCTAAGGCGCTAGACTAGTTCCTTTTAACCTATAATAGGTTATAATAGGCCTAGATGTAAGGTTGCGTACTCCCTTACTACTACTACTTATTAATAACTAGCTCTAGTAGTTGTAAACCCTAAGTAACACCCTAGAAATTAGGTTACAGTTAACACTTGTAAAGACAAGGATTTAGAGGCATATAAACAGTTTACTAACTTCTATAGTTAAGGCGTTTAAGAGGGTCTTAAAGGGGGTAGTAATAATTACGTATAAGCTAGTGTTAGTGTAAAAGGAAATTGCTAAGCTTTAAGCTACTAATAAGGCTACTACGCAACGTAAATTATATAAAAGAAAGCAAGTTTAGAAAGATAAAAGCCTAATAATTAAGGATAGCCTACGACTAGCAGCTCTACAGAAGTTTAGGGCACGTAGTAATAGGAAGAAGGTAAAGAAGTAAGTATACGCTAAAGGAAGTAAGCTAACTTAAAGGCGCTATAGATAGTATAATAAGACTAGATATAATACGCGCACGTATAAGTAAGAAGTAGAAATAGTCTCTAAATAATATGATTTACTATACTATGCTATACAGCGCTAGGGTGTGTTGTTTGAGCCTATAATAGGGCGAGTTTTAGTGAAGTCTTAGTAAAAGTAGGTAACTTACCTATGTAGGTAACTTACCTATAGAGTATATTACTCTAAACCTTAGATTGGTAATAACGCACGTGATCTGTATATTAAGCCCCTCCCTATTCTTATATACATTATTTAGACTAAAATTAGTACTACTACTCATTCCTGCATACCTAGGTAGCTATTGTAATTTTTAAGGTTGTTTGTCGCTACTACATACTACTTCTTATCTAGAATATAATTATTGTAACTAAAATCTTGCAATGCTTTTAGAAGGATTTCTAACTCTTTCTAAGACGTCTGTTACTAGACTAGACACTAAAGCCCTCCCCTAAATATTATGCCTATATAGCGGCGGCGTTAACGCAGCGATCTTTAAGGCGCAATTACAATTACTTATATAGTACTTAGAAATATCCTTCCATCTTGTATGGGTGGACGCGCCGTTCTTCTACGGCCCGCACCCTAACGTTGTTAAAGTCTATAGCTCCTATGTGCCTTTTTGGCGTTAGCTTAGAGCGCTTCTAGAGTATGCTAAGATTAACGCTAAGACCTATATAGAAGAGATAGGCTATGTCTTGAGAATAGCTATAGAGAACGATAATTAAAAAGGGGCTACTAGGGAGTAAGTAGGACTAATAGGCTTTAGTTAAGGTTTAAAGGTATGCGCGAGTATATTACTTAAGCAGCAAGCCAGAGGAGCTTAAGTAGAAAGGTACGAAGAGTTGGCTGTTGCTGTTAGGTTCACGAACATTCTAAACCTGCACTGGAGATTTGGGATTCTGCTTGCTAGAAGTGCACCTCTTACTAACTTGAATCTAGAGATTCCTACTAGCCTAGCATTGATTGGTGCTGGTGATGTTCTGTTAGAGAAGTTCTGGGTTGGAAGGAAGATGGATAAAGAGGTAGTAGTTAGGATACCTACTCTATACGTGCATGGATTAGCTGACACAGGACTTTATTTGCACTAAAAACTACTTTATGAATACTGCTCTAAGGAGTCTACAAGGCTAGTGGAGTAGGAAGGCACGCATTGGGTCCCTTTGAAAAGCAGCGACGTTGTTTAAGTTATCCGTGCCATCTATAACACTGCAGAAAAGACAGGAGTTAGAGTAAACAAAACTATCTAAAAACTTATATACAATTACTGTATACGAGAGCTGCTAGTTAAAGTAAGTCTATTACAGCTCTGCAGTCTTTCTCCTGCGCGATATGGTGTAATTAATGCCGTTAAGCACCTGGGTAACATGTCCGAACACACTGATTAGTAGGAAGTGCTGATTGTGTTACTGGATTTGGCCTTATGTACGTTCTTACCAGAACAAGAAAGTCAACTTTGGTTATACCCCTAAGGCTAGGCACTGCGCAAGTTGCTTTTAGAAAGATTTAGATCTATATAAAGGAGATATTCTACAGTGAAGAGATGCGCCTACCTATGCTGCCTGAATATTATGGGTACCTGCAATAATAGCTTACTTGCTACTAACTTTGTCCTTATGTACTCTTTTAAGGTGATCTATTATCTTGTCCTTTCTTGGAAACGGACCCTTGCATCCAATCTTACTCCTGTTACATCTAGGCACTAGGCACTAGTACTGTGACTTCTTCCTCCTAAACTTTCTGTGGCAGGATGTGTGATGTCGCTTAAGTTTAGCGATGCGGCTAAAGGTGATGTCAATGCAATTTAGGAAGGGGCACTGGAATTGATCGTTGCGAGTGTCGCTGTCACTAAGGATGTAGCTGATGATGAGCTTAGCGGCTGGATAGCAGCTCTTGGTGCGAGTTAATAGAGGTGAGAGTTGATAGCTCTAGTAATTAACACTAGACTGTGCGCTTATATAGCTATAGTATGTCAGTAGTGTTTGTACTGACGTCCACACAAGTAAGCAGAGCATGGCCATTACCATGCTGTTTAAGCAGGTATTACGAAAAACATCACTAAAAAGAAGAAGAAAAAACAAAAGAAAAGACTTGCCTCCTGTCTACATCACTGCGGAAGAATTCACCTGTTAATTGGCGAGTAGAGTTGCTTTGTTAGTTAGGTGTACGGGTTACTGTGCTCAGTGCATAGTAACATCTTCTTTGTACAACTAACTAGGTTTGACAGCTTGTTTCCAAAGTGAACAGCAAAGACATGCGGCGAGATTAGGAGCACCTTATTGCAACAGGGGAAGTGATTGAACGGTTGCGCATACAATCACCATGTAATAATAGACTAATGATTGTTGTTATGACTGTGATGGTCCTTGAACAGCCATCTCGTCTTGTGGCAGTAGGGTCGTATGCAAACAAGCTTAACCTCTACGCTTAGTATTAGTAGCTCCTATTGCTTGGTGAGAGACGCGTACCTGGACATGTCAGCGATCTAAGAGTCTTTACTTCACATTTTATGATTTACCTTTGCACTGATGCAGTGAGTATGCCTCCATCTTAGGCGAATAAGTGTGAAAACAGTTACTCGTTGCTGTTAAAAAGAGGAGGAATGGAACGAGAAGCGTCTGCGGACTGGTTGAATGCCTAGTGTGCTAGATTTAAATCTAGATTCCTAGTCCATGCTAGAGATTGGAGTTCAGCACTAGGTTGAAAGTGGCTCCTTCATACGTATAGTCCATGTAGAAATTATCATTGGGTACGTTGGGGAGGGTGGCAGACATCGTATCAAGACCGTTTATGTTGAGACTTGTATAAGTAAGTGTAAGGACTCTATAGCATAGCGAGCCTTTGGAAGGTATTACGCAGATAGAACTAGGATAGGTAATTCAATGTGGAGGTATTTAAGTGAAGAAATACAGAGTGAAGAGGGTGCTGTACTAAGGGCAACATTGCCCTACTTTGCCCTACGAGTAAGGAGATAGGGTGCAAAACAGGATTCAGAATGCGGCTACTTGGCCTAAACATGCTAGCCTCACTAATTAATACCATTAAGCCCCCTCCCGTGACTCCAGGCGTCTTAACCACAACGCCAAAAGCTAGCCTCACTCCCTTAACTTTCCACACCGCCATTTACGCCGGTCCCTATCTGCTTGAATCTACCTAACATGGTATGTGCGACGAACACCGCATGTTATGCGTCACTGTGACACTGTGGTGAGCACCTGATTATCACGTTTACGTTCGCATTTATAGATTGCAGCCCTGCCACATCAAACCCTAGACGCCAGGCTCTGTCTTATTATCTGCATCCTTCTTTACTTACTGTGTAGCAATGCAGCAACCTAAATAACTCCACGATATTCTACTGGGCCGTGCAAACTCTCATCGGCATGCTGGGCGCTTAGTAGGGTCTGGACTTGCGACTTGCAGTGCCTTGTGGCTTGTTGCCTTCTTTGCCTGAAAGTACATTGACGCATCTGATCGTTTGCACCTGCAGCGCAGCTGAGCCCTAAAGCCAACTTGGTTTTGACAGGGACACAGCCTGTTCCTGCGGTGATTGGGCTGACTGGTGAGAGAAGCTGTTTGCGACGAGTGCGAACGCGAACTTAACATGATCCGCGGTGGTACAAAAAACGAGGTTACGGTTGCCGTTTCCAGGCTTCAACGCACTGACATTTGTCACTAAGTCCCTGAAATCTGTTTGCTAGTAATAGACGCTCTTCCCTTTTGAAGGTGAACTCAACGTAGTTGAGGTAGCACGGCTTAATCTACTATGTACAATGATCGGGCTTAGTTGATTGCGTTGGGCTGTTCCTGGAGAGCATGAATGAGCGACCCGTGGCCTTTTCCGGCAAGATTCGCTTAATAAACAGTACTAGCTCTGTCGGAATTTTGTGCGGAGGAAACAGTCGCTTCCTGTGGCGTTGCTCGCGACCTTATATTACTTAGTCCAGACGACACGGTTGTCGTTTGTGTATTAAATCTTTTAATATCTACCATGTCGCTCGTTCAGCTGCGTCTGACAACCTTTCCCAACTCATTGAGTTTGAGAGCGGAGTGTTTGAGTGACGTGCTATTAAGGTTGTTGAGCTACGCAAACCTGCGCAAGCCGAAGCTGCTCTCGCTAGCTTCACCGCCTACGCTTAACCCCGATGCAACTATACACATGGCAACTTCTACCACTATGCCTTCTCCTCCTATTTCTACTTCATCTGCTTCTATCTGACGCTGCCAGTTACTACGCCATTGAGCACGGCCATCATGAGACCTCCGCTGAGTCTTACTAACAGACGCGTTGATGTAAGGGGTTGGCTAAAATCGTTGGAGGATCAGAATTGAGCCAACACACTTGCTCGTGTGACTTTCGTGCAGTGCATGACAAAATTCACTACTCTAATGCCCACGTTGCACGTTCGGCGCAGGGTTGCAGACGTACCTACACCCGAACTTCGAGACGCATCGCGTTCCTTGCGTAAACGCGATGGAATTGCGAAGCACAATGGTGAAAATACCCACGACGGAGGTTTCTTTGACATTCGACACGCGACGTTTGAGGCCTCGACTCCGCTGTCGTGAAGACTGGAGATCATGGCTCGCCGGTCTCTTCGGAGCCTCGGCTCAGCTCCAAAATTCTACAGTAGCTTACACCATAATCTCACCAACCCTCTCGCGTCCAACGCACCCAGCCTTGCGCACGAGCTCTCAGACGTGAGCAGCTACCCGGACGCGCGAACTGTTACGTCGCGTCGCTGGTGGGGATGAAGCGCGAGCGCGTGGGATTTAAGATCCGCGATGAGTGCGGCCGTTGAGCGTCGTGGGGATAGGCGAGGGTCGTCCGCACGCTGGGCAGTGTGGTCAAGGTTGAGCGCCCCGTCTGCAAGCTTCTATCTCATGAATCAGACGCCCCACTTTTCCCTTCGCTAAACCTTCTGGTACTATCCTGAACAGTCTTAGACCTTCTGATTCTATCCCGACCAATTAGAACCTGCCGATATAATCGGCCCGTGGCGCGTTAAAAGAGCTTTGTCTAACCAGCCTCTCATTGGCCGAGATAGTTTGAGACCGGCCCAGAAGGTGCTAGATACCTTTTCAATTTGCGCTAGTCCGGGTTTGAACTCCGTGTCGCGTCTGATTCATGGAATAAGCAGGCTAAGGGTTCTCTTCGCGGAGACGTGGAGGTTAGAGACGTCTGCTTGTGGGTAATTGCACGCGGGTGCTCGTCGCCAATCCCGCTAATGGCAGAAGACTGAAAGCGAGGGACTTCTCTGTCAGCATGCTACGGTGTCGTTTCTCACATTTGGGTCAAGACTCGGAGGCCTTGAATAGCTACCTTGATGGTGAGGTTCTGAGCGCCCACGTGCTGGCACGGCGCGACGCAGGATCCCGGAAGCTTCGTTCCCGTGCCCCGCAATCAACACTCCAGCCCAGTCTCTAATCCTTGCACCGCAACACATTTTGTGGCGCTCCCGCACATGCCCGCACCGCCTCTTCCTCGTGCTGACCCTGTTCTTATCTCAAGTACGTTAGGTCGCGAAACACGAATGCACAGCAGCGATGCTCTTGCGGCAGCTTCGGGTCTTGCTCTCGTCGTCCTTGATGATGGCGATGGAAATAAGTTGGCAGGTCAGGTGCTCTCACATTCTGTTTCAAATACGGAAACTTTTGGTAGTCTTCTGCACGTCGACTGCTGATTTTCTTGTGGCATTCATGTGACATTCGTTTTGCAGCGGTGTTTAGCCACTGCACCTGTACTTTGTCGCGTTCGATTAACGCATCCAAGAGTAAGCTCCTGTAACATCCCTATAAATTTGCAGGGAACGGGCTTTCAAACGCTGAATCCAATGGGTTGCCTGTGGAACGTTTTGCAAACATGTAGTTGCCTAAACCTTTCGGCAGCTAGCCAGTGTTTTCTCGTCCGCTCTAGTAAACAATCAGCCCCAGCTGAGATGGTGATGCACTATTCTAGTGCTTCTTAGTAGGCTAGAGAAGCACTTACCTAGCTAAGCCTTATCAACTATAGACATTTGTTATATATCCTAATATATATAGTATTATCGTAGTGATTCTTCTTAGAGGGACGAGGGAGGTGGTTGCGCGGATCTCCGGTCGATCGTAACACCGTTTGTATCTCTGCAATGTGAATACGCCAAGCCTACTTTTACCGATCAAGATGCCATGAATATCGGCAACACTGTGTGTCCATTCCGATGCGCTACAAACAGACGGCTGATGTGTTTGGATTATGCTGTATTAAGACCTGGCTGTCTGCCCTGCACTCTAATGCTTCAATTCGAGAAACCTCTTATGCACTCAACGCTATCTTCGCCAAAGCAACGTTACAATGCTAGTACCTCAATCAATCACTCCGCTCAAATGCTTCTGTGGAAGAGGCTACAGATCCTCGGACGACCTGGAAGAGCATCGAAGAGCTCGAGGCCATTTCCCATCACACAGATGCACAGGCGCTTGCAAGCACCCAGCCGCACACCCTCCCGATGGTCAGACTCGTGTATGTGGATACTGTGGCAAGACATGCGAGCGTCTCGACATCTTCCAGGATCATGCCATCGCTACAGGACACTGCTTCTGCTCAGATTGCGACCTGAACTTCTCAAGCCGTCAGTCCTGGGAAGATCATCGTAAATCTGCAAAGCATGCTTCAGAGTTCAAATGCTGTGACTGCGATATTTCCTTCAAGGATGTCCATGCTTTAGTTGCACACATGGAGAGTCGCGTTCATCGAAAACCGCTCCGACCAACGATCGATCAGAACAAGAAAAAGAACTGTCTGTCAGCCTCATCGAGCACGGACTGCGCCGAATGCAGACGGAAATTCTCGTGCTCGCAATCTCTACAGCAGCACTACGCTTCCCTGAAGCACAAACCGCTCAGTCGGCTGGAGTGTCCTATCGGAACGAACTGCAGAGGAACCTTCGCTTCGCCGTCAGCCCTGCTCCACCATCTCGAAAGTGGGCGATGCTCATCGGGCATGCACCGAGAGGAGGTTTATCAAATTGTCCAATCCTGCGACCTAGGCATCATCGATCATCTTCAGCCAGTATCTGCTGCCTCTACACTGTCTGGTCTTCAAGCCTACAACAAACCCATCGGAAGTAGTGTATGGGCAGCATTATCTGATACCGAAAGCGAATGGTCGCTGCTCACCCCATCTCCATCTTGTGGCAGTGCAGAAGACAGCCTGGAGCAGTGGTCACTACTGGATAGCGTAGAGCCCCAGCTAGAAAGTGTTTCAGCCCTGGCTCCAACGACTATGCAAACTCTGCGATGTCCAATATGTCCAAGAAAGCGAGCTGGGTTCTCGACTTTCCATTGCCTCCAGCAGCATATGGACTCGCTGGTCCACAGTCCCAAGGTGTACAAATGTCCGAGCTCATTGTCCGTGAACATGCCTGGTCAGAAGGGAAATTTGACAACGCATGCCAGACGTTTCTCGACGCTGGGTGGCTTGTGTCAGCACTTGGAAAGTGACTCGTGTGAAGGCGGCAAACGTGCCCTCTTCCGTTGCATCGCGTTTTTTCAAGGCCAGCTGGGTCAACTGGGGCTTGGAGAGATGCAGCTCTTGTTACCACCTGTTCAGACATGATTCGTGTATGGGTTGGCTGAGGTACGATGTTGATTGTCAGTACAGCTAGAGCCGTTGATCGCCAGTAAGGATAGAGATGAATGATGCAAGCGCGTCAAGCAGACCTTTAGCTGTTCCGATCTCGACCCTGAGCCTGATCATAAATCCCTTAGCCACGCCTGCTCGAACTACATCGCATTTGAGGGGACTTCAGTAGACACCCTATTTGGGTACCCTACACTTCAAGCTTTAGGCCTCAGAGAAATCGTCTGCCTTTACACAGCCGAGAGATGAGCATAGCTCATTTTAAAGGCGGGCCTGACGACCGCGAACAGCAAGAGAAGCGAAGCTCATCATGAGGCGCTACAACAGAAACTATCGCTGATCAGGCCCCCATGGCCGCCTGAGGAAGCGTTGGCAAGAGCCTGTTTCGTGCGCTGACAAGTGGTCGTACTACAGACGACAATGGGATGACAAGAGATGCAGCCCTGCAGAGTCACAGAGCTTCTTCCTGTTAAGAACACAATAACATGCGAGAATATTGAAATCCTCGAGCTAGGACAAGAATGGTGATCATATCTGTCCCATCAATGGCACGAGCATCATTCACTACGCGTTGCGAGCACGGTGACGTTGGACAAGTACAACAATCGTTACTGGGACCGGACCTAGCTTGGTTCTACATCCAGATCCGCGTGATGCGCACTTATTAATCCTTAAGATGCAACCCATAGTGGGGAATGTACCGAAGCCCGCATGCATCACTATTCGTTCCATGTCATTCACGCTTTCACTAAACCATCTTGAATGACAGCACTTAGCTGGACGGAAAACGTCTTTCTCATCCAGCGTATCCAACCAGACGTGTTACTGTCCGTTATACGGCTACGGTACAGATCACGTGATCTGTATCGTAACCGAGGTGTAGTGAACCGTACAATAACAGACCGTAATTAGATGAGCAACTGTAATACTGACGGTACTACGGTTCTACGCACGTGACCTAGATATAACTCCTAGCCTTCTCTTTTGCACTCCTACACCTAAGTAGATTAGGGGTAGATTTGAACCGAGGCTTGCCTATGGTCCCACATTCACTGCCCCTGCCCAATCAGGGCTAGGTTTAGCACACACCTTGCCTAAACAGGTAGTTTACTGTTCTTAAATTAACCCTCTGTGAGCGGACCGTACGTAACTAGACTCCCACCTCCGCGCAGTGTTGTAATGCTTTGGGCCAGACGCTAGGCTCTTTTCGTACCGCTTTGCCATGCATATCTGTGCTCGTGTCGCCGACTCATTATACTTTGGACGAACGCTTACATCACTACCATGCCTCGCATTGCAGTCGCAGAAGTTGACACATCTTGTGCACTTCAAGAAACATCGCTATATGTATGAAGTCTAGTCCAAAGGATGTGTCGATATCATGGAAATACCGCACTTCGAAGCCAGTCGTCTTTACTTAGGAGGTAAACGAGATAGTTTACCGAGGTTCTGCCGGCTCTTGAGCGGCGGCCCGCTCGAGCGCCTAATGCTATGCTGAAACCATTGTTCAACTGACTCTGCGATAGTCTTGCTGGAGTTGACAGTTGTTGCAGCTTGTAGACTGCGAAGTTCATTGCATTGATCGATGTCGTCGCGATGATCCGTGGATGAATCTGAGTTTCAGGCGCCCAGCCGCTGCTGCCTAGCTACAGCCTGTGGTACTTTATGGCCGCTTCCGCCTGTCCATGAGACTTCATCCAGCTGCCGACCTAACATGACCTCGCAAACTGACAACGTTCACGATGACGATGTCGTCCTCGTTGACCGAGATGATATCAGCAACTACAATCCCAAGCAACTTTTACCACAGCCAGCAGAAGAGATCAAGAAAATCCGGTCATGGCTCCAAGCAACAGATTACGCGCATCCGGGTGGAGAGTATCGAAAGCACCTCGGTTCCCACATGCCCGGTACCGGTTCATGGTTGACCTCGAGCGCAACCTACAACAGCTGGTTGAAAAGCACACAGCACGGCACACTGTGGATCAAAGGTATACCAGGCTCTGGGAAGTCTGTCTTCGCTGCGCATCTGATCAATACTTTGACCAAGGCTCATCCCGGTCAGCCAGTGCTGTATTTCTTCTTCAGACAAATCATTGATGCGAACCACGAGCCTTCCGCCTTGCTTCGTGATTGGTTGGATCAGATCCTTGAGTACTCACCGCCTTTGCAACTCGAGCTCAAAGAGATAATCAAGAACAACCGGTCTCTGAAGAGTATGGCGATGGAGGATCTGTGGAGTCACCTTGAGCTTGCCATTAGGAATTTACCAGGGAGAGCATTCTGCATCGCAGACGCGCTGGATGAAATGGATTCAGGACATGCTGACTTTCTAAAGTCCCTTGGCACGTTCGCTGGCCTATTACCAGGGAAGGCCAAAATCGTCATGACCAGTCGCCCGATAACTGCCATCGAGACATCACTGCAGAAGATCAACTTGCTGCGTATTCGACTCGATGAGACCATGGTTGACACCGATATCTCTCACTACGTTGAGCGTGGATTGAAAACTTCGCATTTCTCGGCGGCTGACCAGAATCTTGTTCGATCGGCCGTACCGGGACGTGCCAACGGAATTTTTCTGTACGCCAAGCTTGCCATGGACTCCTTCCTTGAACCTGGTGCAAATGCGGACGAGGTTCTGCGGGCTCTCCCTGTTGATCTACACGATATGTACACCACGCTACTTAGAGAGCATGCTCGTCGATCAGACATCGAGCCAGAGATCCAGCTGCTCATTCTGCAGTGGGTCACGCATGCCACACGTCCGCTTAGACTCCTCGAGCTTGCCGAAATTGTATACATTTCATGTCGGCAATCTAAGGGCACGAACACATGCTTTGATTTGAAAACAGCGAAGGAGCTCGTACGCGATGCAGTAGGACCACTGCTCGAGATTTTACCAAACGAAACAGTTTGTGTCATTCATCACTCGTTTACCGAGTACCTCAAATGTATGACTCGATCCGAGTTTGATGGTGGCTACCCTATCCTTCGACAAGCCGCAGCACACGGACGCTTGGCTCTGACTTGCATTGAGTATCTGCAAGCGGGCTGTTTAGATGGGGTGCAGACATCAAACGAAGACGGCCATACTTGCGACACAGACGCTTCCAAGCTCCTTGAGCGCACCCGAGAACTTGATCATTACACTCGTGGTTCGAGTCTTGCGGACGAAGAGCAACGGCTTAGGCTGCAGCATCCGTTTTATGCATATGCAGCCGCTCATTGGCATGTGCATGTCATAAAATCCTGCGCCGCTGGTCTTGAGCAACGACAGATCAACTTGGCTCTCCACAGGTTTTTCACAGACGACAGGCGTACAAAAGCCTGGCTGAAACTTCATTGGTCGAAAAATGAAGAAGCTAGCAAAAGTGTCACTCCACTCCATATCGCAGCTCGTTATGGGTTGACTGATTTTGCTGGGTATTTGGAGCCGAAAGACTTCACCGTAGACGCTGTTGACGTGCTTGGAAGGACGCCCTTGTGGTGGGCTGCACACGGCGGACATGCTAACACCATCAGATTGCTCGTTCAAGCTGGTGCTGACCCCGACAAGGACGAAAAGCCTCGGGGCCTGAAGCCTTTACACGAAGCGTCTAGCAAGAATCATGCTGAAGCAGTGCGCGCTCTACTGGAGGCTGGTGTGGATCCACTCACACCAAAGGCTCGCGAAGATCCCGGTCGCTTTTGCGGAAATGCTCCAAGGTCAACAGGCCACACACCTCTCATGGTAAGGATGTTTGACCGCCACTCGCGTCACTTTGACTAACACTCAATAGTATGCCTGTCACAACGGTCACTTGGAGGCACTGGAAGCTTTCTTGCCTTTCATCAAGGACCCAGAGGTTGTTCATCGCGCTTCGGCCTGGTCAGCTTCACATGGCAGGTCTAAGTTGGTGAGGCGTCTGCTGCAGCACCCTGGGGTTGACCCGAACGCTAAAGTACGGGGCGATACCATACTGTACTCGGCCTGCAAAGCTCTAGATCATGACTCCATCATCGCTCTGATCGAAGCTGGGGCGAGCCCCAAAATCCTTTCTGTAGCCGCAAGTGACGAATTTGCTGGAATGGGTTGGTACCGGATGCGAGGCACCCACAAAGCTCGTGATGAGATCAGAGGCTCCAGTCCACTTCACGCCCTATGTGGTATTCACCAGCGCGGGTACACTAGGTTCCACAAGGTCGACACTACAGTACTGCAAGACATCTTTGATATGCTCTTGCGAAACGGGGCACCAATTGGTTTGCGCACAGATGACGGTCGTACGGCTTTACACACCGCTGTGCAGAGCCCGGTTCTGACAAGACTACTCGTTGGGGCCGGTGCGGACGCTAACGCTACCGACGACAATGGGTATACACCTCTACACAGCGCCGAATCCCCTGAGTCCGTCGCAATCCTTGTTGAAGAAGGCAATGCGGATATCAATGCAATTGCACGATCCGACAATGTGACACCAATCCTTCGCATGCTGGATAGACAGCATAAAGACGCCATCAAGAAGCTTCTGGAATATCGACCGAACCTGTCTATCAAACACTCCAATGGCAAAGGCCCGTTGCACTTTGCTCTGGCTTCGTATAGTACTGATATATCGACCATCCAGGCGCTTATGGCTGCAGGCGCCGATCCCGACGAACGTAACCGTGCCGGCGACACACCTCTGTTGGCTGTGCGGATGGATAACCGTGGGGCCATCGAAATCGTGGATTTGCTCCTTCGACTTGGAGCCGACATCAACGCTAGAGACCGTTCTGGCTACACCGTGCTGTCAAGGACCGTGCGAAGTCGCGCCTTTGGCGGTCAATCACAGCATGCGGACATTCAAAAACTGCTCGATCGTGGCGCAAGAGTTCAGGTCCGTGATCACAAGGGTAGGACTCTGCTCCACCATGCTGTTGCCACACATGACTCAACTAGATCCTCATCGGCGCGACACAACGATGTTACACGACTGGATTACGTTCTTGGCTTAGGCCTTGATGTACAAAAGGTGGATCATCATGGCAACACCATCATTCATGAAGCCGCTCTGCGATCGAATATCTTCGACACATACAATACGTCAGGTCTTATAACACTCTGGGAGCGCTTACTATACCTCGGCGTCGACATCAACCAGGCCAACTTCCGAGGAAGGACAGCTCTTCATATCCTGGCGGCATCGCGAGGAGACCGTTATGGGTCAACACCGCTCGTCTACAACGTGGGCTATGTGAGCCTGCTCGATTTTGTCGTCTCTCGAGTCGAAGACATTGATCAGTCCGACAGTGACGGGCTGACCGCCCTGCATTTGGCAAGCACCCTATCAGAGTATGTGACAAAGAAGCTTCTTGATGCGGGCGCCGATTCGGCAAGAAGCACTATTGAAGGCCTCACGCCATTGCACCTGGCAGCGCGCGCGAGACAGAGCAACATCGTAGGGATGCTGCTCTCCATCGATCATGCCAAAGCGGCTATTGCTATCAACGCAAAAGACGAAAAGGGAAACTCGCCATTATACTACGCTTGTCGTTCTGGAAGACCTGAGACAGTGAAATTACTCCTGGACGCACGCGCTGACGCCACAAACAAGGACCTATGGCTTGCATGTGCGGAGTTTGAGGACGAGGAAAGGCTATGGAGCCGTGATCGTCACCATGCTGATATCGAGGTGAATGGCGAGGCTGGCGGCCTTACCATCAATGACAATAGCCGCCCTGGCCCACTGCCTGACACGCACCAGCACCGAGGCAACAAATTGCATCCCTGCAAAGACACCACAAGAATCGAAGAAACGCTCAACATGCTTGCCGCGCATAAATGCAAGCCAGAAGGACTCATCGGCGGCTACGGGCATTTCGGGGGTCACGGTGCGATCCCAACTGCTGCTTACTCCGGGCACGATTACACACTCAGGTGCCTCATTCAGGTGCGCGATTTTATGCTTGATCTCAAACCATCAATCACGTCCAGCTTTGTCCTCTTCAGGGAGCGTGTCGTTGCTCTTCAATCTGACGCTGTGAAGACGGCGGCGGTTGAGTCTGCACTTCGCCGTCCAGCTGACCCCGATAATTCACTTGTTGAAGACCTGCTCAAGGAGCGGCAGTATCACCTCATGCGACCGTTGTTCGAGAACGGTGTAAACTTTTTGACGGCAGAGAAACCAGCATTGGAGTTGTTTGTTCAACATGGTTTTGCTACACTTCTTGACGAGATCGGCACCCTTGAGGTTGATCGACGGCTTGAAGACGGGAAGTGGCATTCTTTCGGCGACAGACTGAAGCCGGGTCTCTTTTTCGAAGCGGATTTGGAGCCGAAAGAAGGTAACCGACATGGTGGCAGGACTGAGCCGATGCTGTCGACAGCTATCAAACGTCAGGCACCAAACATGGATGTTGTGCGTCTTTTAGTAGAGAAGTTTGACGTCGACATCAATGAACATCTATACATGGGGGCATACACCGACAACACGCACTACAGTATGGTACAGCAGGGAACAGTGCTGCATGAGCTTGCCCCCGGAAAACATTGGTGGCACGCCTTTCTCGCCATCCCGTACTTGCTGTCGAGAAAAGCAGATACCAACGCTCGAAACAACGCCGGTCAAACCCCACTGCATGTTGCACTTGGCGGATCAAAAAGCCAAATTGGTCCTTTTCACAGAGACGCAGCGCGAGCACTTGTGAGCGCAGGCGCAAATGTGAACGCTCGAGACGAGAGAGGCATTAGCTGCCTTGCATCCACCGCAGGAGACCTGGAAATGATGCACCTTCTGCTCAGTCACGATGCTGAAGTGACAGCTGATACATTGTTCATGGCCATTCATACAAGACGGGTCGAATCCTTGAAGGTTTTGCTTGAAACTGGCGCGAATCCCAACATGCGCGTCAAAGATTTATCGCCTCCAACTCCAGCCACAGCCAAGTCGAGGAAGTTGAGTCTCGAACAGGATGCTCCTGCTCCGGAGGAATACCCATTGTACTATGCTGCTACCCATCATGGGTTGTCAGATTCTTCCAAGCCGCTCAAAGAGAGGACAACTCGATGGTCAGAAACGGAGGAAATCATGCGAGCATTGCTCTCCGCAGGAGCGAACCCGCATGTAGCGTTCTTCCAGTGGAACGGTATCGAGAAGGATGTTGACAGAGAGACAGAAGATCCATCTGTCAGCGAACTTCTCCGTGATGGTCGTGTAGCAAGAGAAGCTCTATCTGACACTACCATCGTACACGCTCTCCTTGACCAGAATGAGATGGTTCATCCGATTCTCGAGCTTGACACTCTTGACGCCAATCAACAAGATGCGCAAGGTAGAACATTGCTTCACATGGCTTGCCACCAACATGATCTGCGTGAGCCGATCGACTCTTTGTCTTCAACTATGAGTCTTGACTTGGAGTCTTCCCGGCCCTCTTACCTCGACCGCCTGCTTGCTCATGGCGCTGATCCCCTGGCTGTTGACCTGAATGGCAACAATATACTTCATCACATGTTCCTTGGCAACGCGCGTCGCAACAGCTACGAGAAGGACCCATCTACAGTCGCACACTTGGCCAAACTCTATTCAGAACTTGTGAATCAGGTCAACGCGGATGGCAGAAATCCCCTTTACATGGCGCTCAAACATGCCGCTCTGCATCTCGATACTGCAGCCGCGGAAGCTTTACTCGATGCTGGCGCAAATCCGTTTGCAACTGACAATCATGGCAATGGTTGTCTTCATACTTTAGCGTTCTCAATATACAAGAGCGCTGGCGTGCGTTCCTTGTTTACAAAGTTGTTGCACATGGGTCTCGATGTCAATGCAAGGAACGAACGCGGCGAAACACCCATCTTCAATCTCAACAAACACCTCTCTGGGTCAACGAGTAAAGCTAATGAGCGTATCGAGGCTGCTGCCGCGCTCTCACTCTTTGAAGATGCCGGTGCCGATCTGTTTGCGCGAGACAATAGCGGCAAAGGCTTGCTGCACGTGGCGGCAAAGGAAACGTGCGAGCCTGTCAAGGATGATCGCTTTTCACATATCTTCAACCCCAAGTCTACCAAGCCTACAGAACCCTCGATAACTCGGTTCAAGCTTCTACTGTCAAGAGGGCTGGACCCGATGCTGGAAGACGTTCAGAGACGGACGCCGCTTGATGTTGCCGCCGCTTGTGGCAAAGAGAGCGTGTTGCAGCTGTTTGAGAAGGGCGAGACTCCTGTCGTACCAATGGCGCGCAACGATCTCGAGGATGACGACGACGACAGCAGTGTGTGGTGAACGAGGGCATAGCTTTGCTTTCCGACCTCGGAAAGCCGATCGCCATGAAGTATTGCTGGCAGTGTTGTCAACAAACATGAATCATCAACAATTTGGCCTACGAACGAGCCAATTATTGGGATTTGTAGAGCTTCACAAGCCATAGCGTACAACGCGCACGCCTAGATTGGAATTCAAGATGTTGATTGTTCTGTTTATTGACATCTTCATTTGCCGGTGTTCTCATGCCATCCTACAACGATGACGAGAGTGCATCGTCCCACGCCCGACCTGTACAAAACTCTGGACAGTCTGACGCGCTCGGGTATTGGCCCCTTTCGCATCTAGACGTCCAAGTTTACCACTGTTCACAAACAGTTCCCCAACGGCAGATACGGTAGAGATTTCTTCGAGATACTCGTTGCCGTTGCTCACGGTTTGAGACCTCCAAAGCCTGTCATTGAGATCATGCAGCCTCTCAAGGGAAAGACCCCAATGCAAGACTTCTTCGACAGAAACGGCGGCGGAGAGGGCGTGCAGCATACCGCATTCGATATGAAGGACTTGTCTATGACCGAACGGAAGAAAAAGATGGCAGAGGGTGGCATTGATGTTGCGATGGAGAACCTGTGCAAGGGGAGCAGGGCGAGTGTCAGTTCGTGTTCTTTGATACCGTAAATCAAGGCATCAGCACTTGTTTGAGACTACAAGATTCTTGGATGACGGTGAAGAGCCCCAATCTAAGTGGTATGCAGGGCTGCCAGAGGGCTGGAAGGGTTGAGCCGAACCTGTAATGGTGTCGGTGTGGAGACAGAGAGGGACACCGTTGTTTGTGGATTTAACACAAACGCAGGAGGCGCTTATCCAGGCTGCCCTGTATCCACGTTGTAGCATATTGGTAGTCGGAAGGCACGATCTTCGATGCGCTGTCGTTTTGTGTGCTGAACGGTGAATTTTCGGGATTATAAGCCTGCGGTGCTCCTTGTGGAATGTTCACGATTGCAGAGACTACTGTGTCACGCGCTGCTGAGTAATTCAAAAAATATTCATGGGGTGGTTCAGCTTCCCTCCGATGTGAATTTGGGCGCGAGTGCACATTGCCAGGTCGCAAAGCTGTACATGTAGTCTTTGAAAGGTGATCAAGGCTAATACCCGATGCGGAGGGGTGTGTGGGGGCATTTGCGAAATCGGGCCCCTTCGTTCCTCTCCTTGCAGTCGACAACATTACACTGGACCATCATTCGCACTCGTACGACTACGAGCGCTTCAAGTATCTCTAACGCGTCAGTTTTAAGCGCGACCGTGGCAAATCGCTATCCTACCTACGGACGAATGATGTCATCATTCTAACTTAGTGACAGTCGGTGCTCGCGATGGCAATGGCAGCTGCAGACTTCAGACGCACGGGAGGCAAGTACCTTAAAAGGTTGAAAAGTACCTAGACAAGCTGTGTACTATGCTGCATCACAGTGTTACTCTTCAGTCTTCCTCATCTTCCCTTTGCCGCTGCCGGTTTAGCTCATCAATGACCTTCTTTCCGCATGCGAGTACTTCCAGGGTCCGACTCTTGTTGTCGTGATCTCGCGTCTCCGGCACCAGGAAGTATGTCACAACTGCTCCCGCAACCATGAAGGCGCTCATCACCTGCAGCACGTGACCAAAGTTCTCACGCTCCCAGTCATACTGCTCGCCTTGGTTATTGCTCTGGAACGCATATGCGAGGAAGATCTGGACAACCCACGATCCAAGTTTTCCAGCCGCAGCAGCGATCCCATGGCATGTGCAGCGGTATCGAGTTGGGAAGATCTCTGCAGGCATCTACCAATTGTTAGTAGGGTCACCAACATTCGTGTTCGACAAACTTACGATGAAGGTTGTGACGTTCGGTCCTAAGTTGAAGGCGATGTGACTTAGTACATACAACACGATGAGACCGGACCGGCTAGTATCAAGCAACTTTGTCCAGGCACTACCAGTCACGATGAAGAGCACAAACAACGCCAGGAACCCCCAGAACTGTATGACCTTCGGGGACGCGTACTTGATCACCTTGATCATAAGCATACCACCAATGATGGTTCCAATTGACACCGTGATTAGTGTGTGTACGCTGTTGTCACGCAACGAAGCGAACACATTCGGCCGGCCATCGTTGGGATCGTGCCAAATGTGGCTCACAATTTGTGGCGACGACAGACCGAGGCCGTAGAACGCGAAGTCCATGAAGAGCCATGCCAGCGAGGTCCCAAGAAGATACTGCCAGTTGCCCTCGGTGATAAAGAAGTTCTTGGCGTCAGTCCATGAAGCAAGTGGTGGCACGTAATTGGGATCTCCTGGCGGGAGCTCGTTCCTTGAGGCAACAATAGGTCTAGTGAAAGCTGCACCAGACCTCTGCTCATCATCGCTGTCGCTGTCTACCACGTCGTCCGGGGCGATTTCAGAAGAACTCGATCGTCTTGGCTCAGCCTCAGCCATCGCCGGCAACACCTCCAATTCCCCATGCTCAGCGTCCAACTCTGGGGCTCCGTAGTATTTCTTCGTGTCTTCGTACACAGTAGAGGCATTCTGTAGTATATCGAGCTTGTAACGAGGGCTCTCAGGAATTGTGAATCGAAAGCCCAGGGCCAGTACCGCAGGCATGATACCGATACCGATCACTAACCGCCACAAGCGATCGATTGACCGGAAGCAGACAAAGTCTTCTACTCCATCGACTGAACACGACTTTGCAGTGTTGGTGATATAGGGTCTGTAGCCTTCGACAGCTGCCAGGGACAGGACGTTAGCCAGAAGCTGGCCCATGGGTTGAGCGAAGAACACCCAACTCATCATACGAGCACGAAACCTTCGAGGCGCGAACTCAGCAGTTATAACAGCTGATAGCGGGTAATCAGCCCCAATGCCAATTCCTACACTTGTCAGCTCACACGTCTGCTCGGCAGGATCCTTGTCATCAAGAACGACAACTACTTACCCATAACGGCACGCCAAGCGATAAGCCAACCTCCAACATTCATACTGTTTTTTTCACCGCTGGAACTCATCAATAGTAGCATCGTTCCTACGATGATCACTACGAGCTCCATTCCATACATCTTCCGTCGTCCAAGGATGTCTGCCGCAAAGCCAAATGCAACTTGGCCGATCATAGTCCCAGCCAATGTCGAGCACATCATTGCTGTCTTGATCGATGAAGGTACCTGTGGCACGCCATCGTTATCCAAGTTATTTGGCCAGTAAACATATCCGATCATTGGCGTGACCACGTTCAGAGCGAAAAGACCAAAGGAATCGGTCAGAAATCCAATACCTGCGACTATCACAACCCAGACCTGGAACGGAGTAGCATCAATGGTTTGGAGAGCCCATTTTCGCCGTTTGGATTCCTGGTTCTATCAGTAAAGTGCATGTACTTGCGACAAGAAGCTTCAAATACCGGCACCCCTTGTTGGCCCTCTGTCAAATCTTCGACTCCAACGTGATGGCCGCGCACGGTCGGCCGCTCTATCCACTTACGGACACCCATCTTGCGCTCGAGATGGAATCAGACCGACAGCATGCAGTGAACGCTCGAGGTAAATTCGAGGATGGAGGTCTGTCGAGCCTAGTGTTCAAGTTCTTGGTACGCAGTATTGTCTTCGAGCGCAAAGTTCAACTTGGGTCAGCAGGTCTCATATCGATAGTTGCATACTGCGGACTCATCCAGCCACCACGTACGTTGCTGAGCAAGGCATACTCAGGGGACTTCGTACAGCCTCCAATACCAACAAAAGAGCTCACCGGTGAGTAAGACCAATCATCCGGTCTCGCGAATGGTTCTGGTTCGCTCTACTGACGCACACTTCGAGGGTCGCGTCGCCAAAGGCTGTCGGTGGCGTTTGAGTCTTATACGAATATGGATCCATAGCCTCACTCCATCTGCAGGTACTATAAGCGGTGACCTGTTCAAGACACGACGCTGCATTTAACGGTACATGTAATGAAGGAAGTACTATCATGCTCGAATCGCAATGAAAAGGCACCTCTCATGATGATGAGAAGGTCTTCGAAGCGTGAATCTAGAAGCAATGGAGTCACAAGCTGTCAGCTGTGGCGGTTTTGCGAAGTATCGTGGTTGTGTTGCAGAGTTGGGGATTACCGCTCATGGCCCCACGTGGTGATCGCTCGCCATCTCATTGCTCGGCTGCACCCGCCCACAGCAACATGCGCACTGCGCCTCACCACATCAATACGACTTTCGCACCATGTCTTGATAAGCCTTGACGGCATGTTTAAAGGGTCCGAAAACAATGAGTCTGATAACGGGCGCGTACCTGGCCCGCGGCAGGGAGTCAGGCGAGCTGCTGAGCCACTACCGCGGTCTGCCTTTGGGGTAGCCCTGTCATTTCCCAACTGACATCTGTTGCCATCTTTCTTTCTTTCATGGGAGCCTGGTACTCAGGCACAACAATCCTGGGTCTCTGAGCAACGCTATCAGTGCATGAGAACCGTAACGTGGTCAATGCTGCGCTTCAGCGCGGCGCAAAGCAGTGGTCATGTCCTTTGGCTTTAGTCCATCTGATGTTGTGAAGCTAGTAGAGGTGTCAACACGAGTATACCTCGCTTTCAAAGGTATGTCGCCGGTTTAAGCCCATGTTTGTGTTCGCTGATCCTTTAGTAGATGCGAATGAGAACTCCGAGGCTCAGGTGGAAGGTTTAGTGCGCGAGTTTACTGCCTTCCACCACTGTCTGGTTGAGCTAGACGAGCTAATGAGAGAGTATGGAAAACCGTTGCCGTTTCCATTCGATGACTTCAAAGACACCATCGGGAGGTGCGAGAAGAGCATCAAGCCATATGCCGAGAATCTTATCGACAAGAAGATGAATTTTACCAAGATGGTGTACACGATCAAGTACATGGGCAAAGAGAAAGAAATCGATGGTCTGCGCAAGCAGATCTCAGGACATTACCAGGCCTTGCAGATGTGCATCTCGTTTTTGCAGCTGTATGAGCCACCGTTCAACCTGCGTATCAAAACCAAGTCGACTAACGTGTGACAGTCGCCTACATCTTGAGGCAACTAAACAAACCCAAAGGCTACTTGACAACGCTCCTTTTCGGTCCATGAGTCTAGGCGCGCAATGGTATACATCGAACGCCCTATCCAGTTCCTCACGCACAGACGCACGAGCTTTGCCGGCAATAGATGAAGCAGACGGCCTGTGTCAGGAGTGGCTGGTGTTTAGTCGCTGGTTGAAGAGCGAAGATGATCGCATTGCGCAGGAGGCCGGTCTTACTAGACCACTGTCCTTGGGCGATACTCCTGCAGCGGCACCTAGTGGGGACGCTCAGACGGCTGCTGTATTGTATCACCTGCGAAGGGAACTGGAAGATGCGATAACGATCGAAGAAAACCGTGCGAAACGAATTGCAATGGAAAAACGTACGCACCTTGCGCCCAGCGACGCTGTTCGCCAAGAATTGAAAAATCTTCCACCTGTGCCACAACGAACGTACACCCTCGGCACCGAGTTCTCTGGCATGTTCTCAAGATTCGATGCTCATCCAGACGTCGCTCCGGCTGCCGCCGTTCAACCAGACGGTACAATGCTGTCACCAACTTCTCTTGCCGCAGCACCTCATAATCCGTCTTACTTCGATCGAGTGGCTACCGGTCGTGTTCCCTCCATCACATCACCTAGGTCGAGTTTTGCGACTTCGCCTACAACCCCACGCTCTGGTGTAGTCACTGCGGATACGACGCCAGACGTAAGCTCCACACATCCTCTCCGAACCAGGTTCTCGGTTACTTCCCTCGTCACTCTAGCTCTTGGAGAGAGCGCTCTTGACTGGAAGAAGCTATGCCATAAGGTCCATGTTGAGCGCACGACACCTGCCGGGCCTGTTGAATCGCGTGAATGCGATATCCAGTGGCGACATAACGAGGACGCGGGTATCTCGATCCGCTCAGTATACCGCGCCTCAAACGGGGCAGCCAAAGTATGGACCATGCAAAACTTTCCAGCGACGGGTCCCAGCATCCCCCTCACTACATCTTATCCCGATGGTGATGTGTCCATCGACTTCCCACGAGCTTCATTTGGCCGGCTCGATAAGCGGTGCACCGATATCAAGTACACCTTCATCAGGCAAGAAGCAAGCCATGGCTTCCAGACCCTGTTGTATACTAACAACGGCGCGGATGATGCGGAGCTGGTGTTCGATCGGTGCGTTTTGACTATATCTTCGAATCTCAACAAGCCTGAATGTCGAGGTAAGAACCTTCGTCTCTGGCGCAAATCAGAAGAGTATAACGGCAAGATGGTGGATGTCCTCGTACTGCTGTTCTATACAAGTGCACTACCGGAGGAACGAGCGCACTGGGTCGAAGAGCCACATCACATCTTCCAGTGGCTGACGGACGAGGTGTGTAAAAAGAGTACAGACAGGTTGACCTTGGTGTTCTCCAAGGAGCCGGGGAGGTGGAACAGAGACAAACTGTTCCCGCGTCGGAAGTCATCCTCTGCATCGACAGCGTCAGCATCGCCTGCATCTCCGACACAGAGACAGGATTCAGGTCAGTCAACACGGAGCCCACCACCCTTGCCTGACATCCCAATTCTCGTGCGGTCGAACACACACACTTCGGCTACATCGGCGACTTCGATCAAATCATCTCGGTCGTTGTTCGGTAGATTAGACCACTCTAGAATCGGCGATCTCAATCGCTTCGGGTACAACGAATTGGAGATCAAGTTCCAGAGCAAATCTCATCGCGAGGACTTCGTTAAGCTGTGGCAACAATATGTAAAACAACTCGTTTCGCCGTTATGATCTGGAATGCAATAATGATGCGCACGACAAGTGCAACTACGTTCACTATCTCAGGAATATACCTGAGAGCATACATGGTGTCGTTCTCGATGTTGCTTGCACACGGCCAGCAACTGGTAGGCCAGGATGTGGTGTGGTTTTCCGCACGGCTCGCCTCAGGCTATCAAATTCAGGGTCTCCCACGCGCTGCGGGGAAAATATACCCGCATCTCGAATCACTACAACAAGCTAATCCACGCTATTGGAAGGAGTTCATATCCCCGCATGACTAAACCTCTAACAAGCTACGCCAAGCAACACTGCACTACTGTACCCCAAGGCATCTATCTCCGCGTTTCTGGGGGACCCCACCCCCGCACTCGTGGAAGCTGCCGAAACGAAGGCAGTAAAGTCTTCTTTCAGTCACCCCACATCCCGCGCAGCTGAAGGCCAGAACCCCATGCTGTGAGGGAATATTCTTCTACCGGGGTTAGCTAGATCTCAGCCACTGTCTCGATCGTTCCTGCCTGGGCTCCGACCATGCAACCACGATGTGGTAAGCATCTCCGGTCCGACGTCAAATGCCTCTGTGGCGACTGGCTCATCCAGAGTGAACTTCAGGTCTACAAAAGGCCCACTGCTACCCCAGGTTTTGCTTCCCCAGATCATCAGATCACCTCGCTAAACACGTGGGTCCAGCTTCGTGACCATCGTTCCCCACTTTCACCGAACCTACTTTAACCAGCACCATGGCAGCCGGACTCTTTGAGAAAGAGACCGCTGAGGTCGATTTCAAAGAAAATGTCCTTGAGCATGGTGGCGATGAAGCCGCTCTTGCTATTGCAGAGCTTGATTCCATCGAGCAGACACCTGTCGCTCGCTTCGTCTGGCTGGTCACGATTACGTGCTCAGTCGCTGGTGCACTTTTCGGTTATGATACCGGTATTAGTAAGTCACTCGAAGCCCTTCCAGCATCACCAAAAGCACCTTGTATTGACAAACATAGTCTCTGCGGTCTTGGTCTACCTCGGCAAGGATCTCGACAACCGCTTGATGAACAACCAGGAAAAGGAGGCTATTACATCACTCTGCTCTGGTGGCGCCTTCTTCGGTGCCATCCTTGCTGGTCTCTACGCGGATAGGTTTGGTCGTAAGACTGGTATCTACATCGGTTGCGTTTTGTTCACCGTCGGTGCCTTGATCCAAGCTGCCTCATACTCTTTCGCTCAGATGTGCGTCGGTCGCCTGGTTGTTGGTTTCGGTGTTGGCAGCGCTGCCATGATTGCTCCGCTCTACATCGCCGAGATTGCTCCTACCAAATACCGCGGTCGCATGATCGTAAGCACCTCCACTGCAGGAATGAAATCGGTTGCTGACAAGCTCAGGGTCTCAACAACATGAGCATCACTGGTGGTCAGGTGCTTTCCTACGGAATCGGTGCTGGATTCGCCTATGTCCCTCATGGCTGGCGCTACATGGTCGGTCTCGGAGGTGTCCCGTCCATCATCCTAGCCTGTCTGCTCCCATTCTGCCCAGAGTCGCCCCGCCAACTCATCGTCAAGGGCCGCGAGGACGAGGCCGCTGCTGTGTTTCACCGTGTCTTCCATAAGGCCACCCCCGAGCAGGTTCAGAACAAGATCAAGCTCATCAAGATGTCCATGGCTGAGGCCGAGCACGCAACCGAGGGCAAGACACGCTGGCAGATTGTTAAGGAACTCCACACCAACCCCAGGCACTTCCGCGCACTGGTAGTCGCTTGCGGTCTCATGGTCATTTCGCAGATGTCAGGCTTCAACACCCTAATGTACTACTCCTCGACTCTTTTCGCGCTTGTCGGATTCTCCAATCCCACCGCTGTCGGACTCGTCGTCGCCGGTACCAACTTCGTCATGACATTCATCAACGCTATGTTCGCCGACCCCTGGGGCCGTCGCAAGATTCTCGTTTCCACTGCCTGGGGTATGTCTGTTGGTCTTTTGTCGGTCGCAGTCGCCTTTCACTGGATACCCGTCAACACTACCACCCTCGAGCTGGAGCAGAAGAACATCTCCGCCGCCGCGGTTGTCGTTCTTGTCTTCATCATTTTCTTTGTCATCATGTACGGTGTCTCTGTCGGTAATACGGCCTGGATGAGTACCGATTTCTTCAGCCAGGATGTTAGAGCTGTGGGCACCATGTTCCTCACTTGCTCGTGCTGGGGCTCTAACGTCATCGTGTCCTCAACTTTCCTGACACAGATGCACTCGCTCACCCCCTCGGGCACCTTCGGCTTCTACGCGGCTATTTGCTTCATCGGTTGGGTTCTGATCGTGTTCTTCTACCCTGAGGTTTCTGGCCTTACCATCGATGAGACTTCACAGGTGTTTGACCAGTCGATGTTCAAAATGGTATCATTTGCGCGTAGGAGGAGGCTGGAGCGCAAGGAGGCTGGCGCGCTTGTTAAGAACACCCAAAACATTGCGGCTGGACACTAGAAGTATATCGGATCTAGACTTAGCATAGGAACGGCTGAGCTCGATCAGACTAAGTAAAGATCACATATTCGAAGATGGAAAGGGAATACGTGGGGATCTTGATGGGACTTCCCTGATTATTAGATTCAGATCGATCAATGTACATGCCGAAGAGTTTTTTGTCTGCATCGGCTCGTGACATTTGATATCCACAAGGCTGAACGTTACATCTGATCTGTTCATATATATAATCTCGTAACAATCGCGCATCGATATAGCTGACTAGACTTACTTTTTCACCTCTGTGCATAGTCAGGGGTCTCTTGCTTGTTCGACAGGGTGGATTGGACACCAGCGAAAGGATAGAATTTCTGTGCCAATTTAGCGAGTAATAGTCTATCCAAAGCTTTCCTTCTACTCATTTTACCAAAACACTGACGACTTCACGGAACTTTGTAACATGTTCATAGCAAGAAGCAGATCGATATACTGCGTTTTGGATATCAGAGTCAATGACTGCTTCATGAGAGTCCGCAGCACTTTACGCTACTGGCCTCTTACCACCCAAAGGACTCTAGGTTATAATAAAATTCCGGAAACCTGGATGATGTTGATGAACCTCAAGCGTTAATGGCGAAGATGACCGATGTCGGTATAGCTCGGATGGACGTCGGCTCATCTTCCTGCTGCAACGATTTGAGCATGACTGGTGGACAAACCACGGTTACCTCCGCCGTAACAGAGTCGCTATCCAGGCTTTTACCAGACGAAGTTCTATATTGCGACGCACAGCGCGTTATCCAGAAGATCGAGGCCACCTGCCGTTATGGTTGCTGACATCGCGGCTTCCAAACTTCGTGCACAAACCGCCACTACGTCACCGCTCCTCCCCAAAATTCAAGGTTGATACCAAGATCTCTCCACAAACATCTCAACGTCCTTCATCAATCATGATAAGGCGGCCCGGTACGATAACCGACGCCATCAACGGTGCGAAACAAGTGCATACCCCTGTCACCTCGTGAAGCCTCCGGCGTTGTTGTGCTAACTGAGGTATCTCGAGATGGTAAGATGTGCTAGCATACGGCCTGGGAACAAAACTTTGCGATTGATCCAACGTACTGAACGAAGTCTGAGCCTCCGAATTGAAGTGGAGTTCCCCTCGTCAGATTGGAATAGATAGTGTGGGGGACGATGAAGTGGAACCGGACCAGTCTGCGTAGCATGGACTGATGGCACAATCCTGTCAGCATGCAGGCCTCTTCATTCTCCCGCACATCGCCTTGTTCCTGTAAATAACGTTTGAAACATGCCTCTGAAGTCTCAGGTCTCAAGTCCATGACTTGATTGTATCCACGAGGGGTCCCCAAATTGCCAGAGCTGCAAGTGAGTGGATGTCGGACGGCGGCTCTATGGTTGTGGTGAGAGAACAAGCACTTGCCTTATTACCATCTAGAGAACTGAACTTGCTCGCGTTTCCGTAGCTGAGAATTTTCCAGACAAGGGCTCTCGGCGCACCGCGAATTGTCTAGGATTGGGTCCAATCAGGAACCCATAAGGGTAGGATACTGACTCCCCATGATTTAGAGCATGCTGCCATGTAGTGCAAGATCTTCAGACTGTATTTAAACTCCTGATTCGTCTTCTTGTTCTAGTGAAAACTTCGAACCCAGAATGTTCTGACAGGCGCCCCCCCCCCCCCCTTCCTTTTCACCCTCATCCGACCTCGTTGCTTACCAGATCACCACCAACACACAGCCCTCCCATAACTTCATTCTGTTAAGTAAGACCTTTTCACGCTATCAAGATACGTTACCGCCCTCCTTGGCGGTTTTGAGCTTGCTGTACGAGGTCTGCCATAGTCCCCGCTAAGATTGACTTGAATTGAGGCACGATAGAGGTGCTAGAGACAAGGCGGTAGTCTTCACCTACCCGACGGAGAATCATTGGGCATTGCAATTCCGTCAAGACCCAAATTTGATCCTGAGGTCGTGCCGCGCTTGAGCACAGGATATTCAGGCCTTCTGCTGTCTGGAAGGACCGGGACAGTCTAGACTCCTAAGGTGCGCAGATGGGATTCGGGAACCAGACGTCCAAGGTACCCAGGAAGGACCCTCATACAGCTAAGGCGGCGCAGCTGACGATGTAGTACAAGTTTGATGTAATGATGAAAGAAGCGTCTGCCTGTGCCTTTGACAGACCGTTCATGGCCGTGAACCCGTCTGTGCTCAGGGTGATCATTACGCTTCGTTCCGAGCTCGTTTTGGATCCAGTTCACAATCCACGAGGGTAAGATGTTACTGAGTGGCTTTGGCGATGCCACTGCGAGGTCAAGATCTGAAGGCTGTCCTGGAATTCGATGATTCTTTATGTGGTATGGATCAAGACCTGTTCGAGAGACTGGGAGTAATGGGGGATGATTTAATATTTTGGATCTCTCAATCCTAGAAAGGCATAGACTCTATCTCGGAGGTCAGAGGTACGGTAGTAACGAGCGTGACTCAGCAACAAGATCGGATCGATGGTTCTAGTCCAGCCAAGCTTCTGGTTTATCAGGAACTCCACGGTATTCATAGCTCCACGAGAGCTACCCTGTTCAATACGCTGTAAGATGCAGCATACATTGGGATCTTCCGGACCATTCAGACTGTATTCGTCGTTCAACTCCAAGAATATATTCCGACTTGTGAGCAGATCGTCATGAACGAAACAGAACGACTTCAAGATAGGTGCAATATTGTCCCATGATCCAAATCGTCGAGCGTATAGGAAGTGTAGCCTCGAAGCCACGATGAACTCTTGAATGATCCATGCACGAGTTCACCAGAGGCTTTTCAGCACATCATAGAAGGCTAATTTAGGTGCCTGCAGGACAGAGCCGAGTATTTGCCTGCCACTTGATCCAACCGTACGGCGGGTAACAACGAACACTTGATGTGGCCGGTCCCATCGTCAGGAAAGACCTTTAGAAGTCTAATGGTCTTGCTGCCGTGATTGAGTCGTGAGTAAGGCCGACTAGCGTAGAACTCTTTGTTCTCGGGAGTGGGAAACATATCGTAAGATATTCGAATTGCGTTCTGAACGTCCTCTCCAGATCCAGAGTGTTGTCATGCTTTTTTTTTTCGTTTCGGCAGTACAATACAGGAGCGATTTTGGAACGAGCTGTGAGGTTATTTGAATCTCCTTGTCTGGTGACGTGGTGGAAAGACCGGTCAGACCAATCGAGAAGCCTTGCATGAGGCTGCGTCAATAGCAAGAACATCAACACAAACCAAGTTGTTTCGTCTTATCGCTACGCTGTACTGAAACGCTACTCTGAATTCAAGTAATCGAGATCTGCTGTGGTTTGCTGAGCTCATACGGCGTACGGGACGCCGCATCCCTTTTCATCAGTGCGATGAAAACCAGACGATGCCTTGCCGCTGAACGACGCATGACGAATACGGAACCAGATCCACACAAAGGCCAATTTTGATCGTTAAGTTGCAATACGCTCAGGCGTAACACGATGCAGCCCTAGTCGGTTTGACATCGCGGAATGACCTCTGCTCGGTGGATTGTACGATTGTCGTAGTCATGTGAAGCGTAGTTCCGAATCTCTATATCAGACAAGTCATCATTCCAAACAGAAGCTGGACGAATCCTCAAATCGAGAATGCGTCAACGTTGCCTTGAGGGCAAGGACAGTGTGCAAGGCTGTGCGAGGCTGTACGTTAACTGTAGCCCGGTGCAGCGCAGTGAGACGTCCTGCGACCCCTTCTCCCGGCATAGCAGTAAGCTTCATATCGATGACATGACTGACTTTCTGTTTAGGCCTGTCAGCCCGATCGTCAAGAATGTGTGGGGGAGTTTCTGCGGCTTGTATTGGTGCCATACAAAATACATGCACCCCTCTGAAAATAGTTTATGATAAATGTGCATTAACGCTAAGTAGCTACGTTCCGTGGACAAGTATATTGTTAGAACACAAAATCTAGGTGTGTGGAGTTAAAGTAACGTAACGCACCTCTGCAAGTGCTGTGAGTAGCTACTTCTATCTATCTTAGGGACATTCACGTGGACTTAAATGACAGCTGAGTCTGTCCGCAGCATAACAGCCAATCAACAACAACATCTTTGCACTTGTACCAGATCCCAGAGAGTGCATACATTCCTGCAGCGGTTATATCACGATGCTTGCAACGGTGAAGTGAGTAACATGCTATGAGATCGTATCGTGTATGTAACATGTCCAATCCTACAAGCAAGCCAAAACAGAGGTAAAAAGAGGTGCGGCCGTGAAGCCAAGACGCGTGTGGGATCCTGCGTTGATATCGACATGCATTCCGACCAACTCATGAGAGGAATCCTTAGCCTCATACGGCCAGGCCTATCTGCTTACCGTGGATGTCACAGCTACTTGATAGCTGTATATATATAACCTCGTGTTCCCAAAGATCGCCCCATAGGAGTCTTCACTCCCGAACGCCAACAGTTCCCTAGATAGAAGAGAGTTGAGATAGAACACACTCTAGACACCTTCTCTCGACAGCGGTGGTAGCAAGCTCGAATCATACCTCTCCATATCCTCATCTTCCTCCTCGGAATCCAAATCCTCTCTCCTCTCCAACTCCTCCACATCCGCCATATCCTCATCGTCATCATCCTCACTTCTATCCTCCATCTCCTCGGCATACCGCTGCCCTTTCGTCCTCGAACTACTGCCACTCTTCCCGTTCTCCCAGCGATCGAGGCGGCGCAGTGCTCTCCCCAGCATCTTAGCGCGGTAGTAGCTCTCCTCGCCGTGGTCGTTGACTTCGCCGCCGAAATCGAGGGGAACAAGGCCAGCAGGCATGGGCGGGGGAGTCTTGGTTCCAAGCTCAGTATCCTGAGGGTGCTGGCCTGATGTGTTACCCTCTTCGTCGGTGTCGTAGCCGTCTGCTATGCCCTTGCAGCGTATCCAGGAGCGCATGAATGCGTTGGCTTTGCGACGGCGCTTCGAAGCGGCTTTGTACTCGACTCGTAGCCCACGGTCAAGGATGACGTCGACTCTTCGCCGCCGGTATTGTTCGACAGCTAGTTGGTGTTGTGTAAGGGGGCGCGTGCGCTTATGGGCTGGATCTGAACCGTTTAGCGGAAGATAGAAGCCATGTGGCCCAGTGAAGGTAGGCGCATTGCCAGAGGGTGATTGACCATCTTGAGAAGCATTTGCGTCGAGCTTCGAGCGGAAGCTACGTGGCCCTCCGGTGCCAGTCTTAGTGCGCGACCAGTTGCCACGACCTGGGCCCTTGCTTGGTGCCGGCGTAGACATAGGCGCATCGTCGTTGAGAAGCGTGTTGATGCGCATGTTTGGTGTAGCTTTAGCAGGCGGAGAGACTGATCGTGTCCGGTCTGTATCTGAAGGGTACTCCCGCTCTATGATGGACTTGCCTGGTTTTCCCCGGCCTTTGACAGATCCTATCATATTAGCTGGGCTGTATACTATGAAGGCTGCAGGGGAACATACCGTTTGGTGTAGATTGCCTATCCCTACCAGGCGTCGAGGCACCATCATCTGCGACCACAGAGAATACAGGATTCTGATTAAAGACTAAGATCTGTCAGGTTTTGTTCCGTACTTGGCACGATTTATAAGAGCAAGGGTATCATGTGATGTGGGCTGGGTGATATCGAGAGAGGACTGCAACCAGATTCAGTATGAACGAAAAATGAAGTCCACTTACCCTTTTTGTTTGTCCGCTTCGGTCCCGTCACGACAGGAGCCATGTCACTTGCCAGTATAGCGATCCTCTCCTTACGCTTGATCTCACCAAAGTTCTTCTCATCTGTGGTATCAACGTTCTCTAGCGCCTCCTGCTCAGGAGTCAAGAAATCGAACGCCGGGCACTTGATAGGGAACTCTGCCGTTTGTGGGTCATCTGCCGGGCCGTATTGCCCTGGTCCAAAGGGGTTCTTCTCTGCGGCCTCTTTTGTGAAGTCGCTCTCAAGATACCACCACATGAGCCACAGAAAGGCGGTGGCCCTGCTTCTACTGCTCAGATTCGATCGCATGACGAGGTCGAAAAAGTCGCGCGGTGGGAAGAAGTGCAGCTCTGAGATCTTGGGTGCGTATTGAGATAAAACAAAGATCAGGTTGACGGGGTTCGTTCGTGGAATGGGTGCGTTCTGAATCTCCTCGATCGTACTGGGCTGCTCCTGGTCTTCAGTGGCACCCTTGAGGATCGACTTCAATCGTGGCGCATCTTGCAGCTGTTTGTATGCGTTTGGGTCTTGGTGGGCTTGTAGGGACGGGATCGAGTGGTAGGTCCGTAGTTGCGCTCGCATCTCTGGGAAGACTGGAGTATGTTAGCATGTTCTGCGGCTGTGCATGGCCTATCTCTTACAGTTGAGTGTGGTGTTCATGCGCCCAACGTTGACCAACAAGCACACCATAGCCATGTTGATGGCAGCCGGGCGCTCCGTCAGCAGCTTATCCTTCAAGATCTTGCTGCATTTGCTGCTCTTCGCCATAGCATCGAGATATATATCTGCAAACGAGTGGCCGCCGATCTTATCTGATTGCTTCGTGAATGCGCGCGTATCGTCCTCGAAAACAAGCTTCAAAAAGTCGTACTGGATGTCCTTGCGCCATAAAGGTATGCCATCGTCCTTCTTCAGATGCTTGATCTTGTTGCCACTGTATACCGATGAGACACTCCCGTTCGCATTTCGGCGCGTGGTTGTAGTTGTCGCTGTGTAGTGTGGCATGGCATCAGGGTCGGTGGCTGTCTTGGAGCCATCTTGTGACTGCGCTGCAGCTTCGCTGTCATCAGGAACGGGCGTGTTGGCCTGCGACGCCTCTGGCTTTGTATCTTCCATACTGGGGTCCGCGGCGAGGATGTGTCGCAAGCTGTTCCTGGAGTCGGGCTCTGGGGGCGCGCTCGCTTCCATGGCTGCGGTCGCAATCGTCGGTCGTTGTGCAAGGTATCGAAAGAGGTAAGGGCAATGCGCGTCGCAGGTTGCAGCTTCCCAGCGCTCAATCACAGGTGTCCGAATTCACTAGGGTGAATCGCACGGCCATGGATCAGAAACGTTGATGAGCCTTGGAAGGTCGACACGAGCCAAAGCTTCTTGCGCTAAGAGATCCCTCGAATAAGCCGGCCCATTGCGGGAGCATCACGAACGCCTGAGGTGTCGACCTATGACGTGAGGCCTAGACTCTGGAGATGCGCCCACAACAGTCACCCCCAAATTTGCTCATCGAAGACATTCGAAATGCTTGATATTGGTATTTCATTCAATGATGCAAGAAAATGATCTCACGGCAGCTATGAATTCCTAGCTTTGACGTAGTTAAAGTTGTGGAAAAGAGCAGAATGACAGGTCGCAGCACGGAAAGGACATCAATCTTGAACAATCATTGCATTCACAGGCCAAGCAAGTCTCAGCCCGTGGTAGTCTATCTAGATATTCATCTGCTCGAAACTGTGCTTTTAGATGATTCCCTTGCCCAAGTCATAACCGTCACCACAGATCCAGGGGTATTTCCTTCGCTCAAGCCTTCGGTCGTAAAGGCTCATTAGAAAGGGGTATTGAACCCTCGAGAACGCCATCTATGTGCGAGACTAACCAGCAAAACTTTTTCATCGTTAAATGTGTCGCGTCATGCTCTCCGCTTTTTGAGAGCTATGCGACTGGAGACAACGAAGAAGTGTCGCCGAAGGGGTATGACCAGGGAAAGGAACCGCTTTTGCGTATGAAATGACAAAACAAGTCGCCGGCATGGAATATCCGGAAAACGAGATCTATGGCTCCCCAAGCAGCATGCTTTGCAAGAAGAGCGAAGACATAAAATGTTCGTAATGCATTGCCTTCAGAGGGAAGGCGGATGGCTCTGCCATCTATGCTCGAGCTCGACGCACTGTCGTCGAAGGGTATCGTAATGCAGCGAAGCTCGAAAATAGGCAGATCCGCAGTAAACACTCGCTGTCTATATGCTGGTTGGGGTATGAGATTCCGGAATCCGTGTCGTTCCGAAGTGACCGAGAAGGACTCGCGGGAGATGCTCGAAACAAATAGGAAATCGCAAAACAAGTCGCCTAGCGTTGCGGCACGACGGTCCAGGGTATCATGGTTGGTCCTAGAGAGGCATTGTCGTGCAGCAGATGATGGAAGATTTACCACCAGGAGTTGCCGCCAGGACCAGAGGGGTTGCCGTAGCCGCCACCACCGTAGCCACCACCGCCCATGGGGGGAGGGGGACCGCCGTAGCTGGGAGCACCGCCGTAGCCGCCGCCGCCGCCGCCGCTGAAGCCACTCTGCTGAGGAGCGCCTCCCCAGCCGCCAGCGTTACCACCGAAGCCACCACCACCACCACCCATGCGACGAACGTCACGGGTAGCAGCGCCGCCACGGCCACGGCCACCACCACGACCTCCACGGCCGCCACCGAAGCCAGAGCCCTCACGAGCGATGGACTCGAGGAACTGAGGAACCTCCTGGTTGGCCTCCTTGAGCAGCTCGAGAAGGTCGCGAACGACTCCACGGTTGCCACGGTTGAAGAAAGCAGTGGCAATACCAGTGTTTCCGGCACGACCCGTACGACCGATACGGTGGACGTAGTCGTCAATGTCGGTAGGCAAGTCGTAGTTGACGACGTGGGTGACGTTGGGGATATCTTTTGAAAGCTGTTAGCATGATGTAGTGTGTTGGAGCTAGCCAAAGTACTCAAACGAGCAAATGACTGGAGGGCGAAATGAACTTACCAAGACCACGGGCAGCGACAGCAGTCGCGACAAGGATGGGGCAGCGTCCGGAACGGAACATCTCCAGAGCCTTCTCACGCTCACGCTGAGTACGGTCACCGTGAATGGATGTGGCAGGGAAACCCTGGTTGATCAGGAAGTCGGAGAGCGAGTCGGCCATGCGCTTAGTCTCGACGAAAATCAGAGACAGACCAGCACCGTGGGTGTGAAGGATGTCAAGAAGAACAGAGCGCTTGTCAATGTCCTCGACGTACTCGATCTTCTGAGTGATGTTCTCGGAGGTAGAACCGACACGACCGACCGAAAGGAAGATGTAGTCCTTCAGGAAATCGCGGGCGAGCATCTGAATGTCGCGGGGGAAGGTGGCCGAAAACATGAGAGTCTGGCGACCAGCAGTAGGGGGCATATCCTCGCCCTCAACAATGCGGCGAATCTGAGGCTCGAAACCCATGTCCAGCATGCGATCGGCCTCGTCGAGAACAAGGTACTTGATGTTCTGGAGAGAAATGCGGCCACGCTCGATCAAGTCGACGAGACGACCGGGGGTAGCAACGAGAAGATCGCAGCCACGCTCGATCTGGCGAAGCTGGGAGCCGATATCGGCACCACCGTAGACAACGCAAGGGCGGACCCAAGAGCGGTAGGCGAACTTGCGGGCCTCGTCGAAGATCTGGGAGACCAACTCACGGGTGGGAGCCAGGATCAAAGAGGTGGGGTAAGCCTTGCGCTGACGTCCGTAGCCGTAACCGCCAGCCTGCTGAGTGGGGGCAGCGACGGGACCAGTCTTGAAGGCTTGGGCGAGAATGGGGAACAAGAAACCACCAGTCTTACCAGAACCAGTCTGGGCACAAGCCATCAAGTCACGACCAGCCATGACGATGGGAATGGAGTATTTCTGGACGGGAGTGGGGACCTTGTAACCGGACAGCTCGATGTTGCTCAGCAAGTGCTCGTCGAGAGGAGGGTTGGTAAAGCGGGTAACGGGCTCGGGGACACCCTGGCCAGAGGCCTCGACGGGGATGTCATCGTACTTCTCGAAGTTGATACCGGTCTGCTGCTTCGAGGGATCGTTGGGTACACCGTAGAGCTCACGCTCAACACGGGGGTTGGGAGGACCGGGGACGTGCTTGCCGTCCTTCCACTGTCCATCACCAGAGCCACGGGGAGCACCACCGCCGCCTCCACCTGGTTTGCCGTAAGCATTTGGGTCGAACTTGCTGGGTTGTGTGGCGCCCCAGCCTGCGCCGTTGGGAGTGTCTGTACCTTGTCGGGGAGTGAAGTTGGGAGCGCTAGCCCAGTTGCCGCCGCCGCCGCCGCCGCCGTTCATAGGAGGGGGGCCGCCGTAGCCGCGACTGTCATGGTTAGCAACTAATCTGGTTTCGTAGAATATGAGTAAACGTACCCGCCCTGCTGAGGACCGGGACCCCAGGCGCTGCCGCCAAGGCCGGGACCGCCGTTCATAGGAGGAGGGCCATCCATCGGGGGAGGACCGCCAGCGCGGCCGCGGAGGTGGGGAGGAATGTAGGCAGAGCGCTCCTGGTGGCCGAAGCCGTTCTGCTGGGGAGCGTGCTGGGACTCGTTCAGGTTGAGACGACCCATGTCGAGTTGTTCAGCCATGATGAAGGATGAGGTTACGGTAATCGCTTATCGGACTCGGTGTCGTCGTGTAGTTTCGCAAATTACGAGATAAGACTTTTCGACTGGCTCGGCGGTGAGCGACAGACAAAAAACTGATGGACGTCTGGGTGACGAACGTGTGTACTCGTAGGCAGAAACGCGCCTGAAACTCGCTGAGCAGGAACGAGGAAACGCCTCTGTCCTGAAAAACGAGAATGAAAGGAGTGTGAAGACCAAAAGAGGGACTTCACAGAAACTGTGTTGTTGAAAAGCGCAATACACACAAAAGTTGTTGTTTGTGGAGTGGTTGGAGAAGGAGGGACAGCAGCACTGATAAATTTGAAAGCCCTGAACAGAGGCGGCTGCGCTAAGCCCGCTAGGGTGCTCGCCTCTTACCAGGTGGCAATCGGTGAAAATGGGCGGTGAACGAACGTCACTCTCAGGCACGCTATGTCACTGGCCGCTCAACGTATCACTCCGGCTTGCAGCGAAAGACGACGTTGTCAAACCTTGCGGTTGTCGTGGTGCTGACAGGCCACGACGCGCTCACCCACTGCTGTGGTTACGTGCTCGCACGGGCAAGCTCGCCAGATCCGCGCTACGGCCCCAAGCACATGCTTGCCAGTCTCCAAACATGAGGGTCACAACCGGTGCTGCCACAACGTACTAAGACAGTTTCAGATGACTCTGCAGGATTCTATTCTATATTGATATGTGATGAATGCATTTTCATTTCGTCGTATCTCGTCTACGCCATGCTCTTCTGCTTATATCCACCGGAGGTGCTGGCACCTCCACGCGAGCGTAAAAAAAGAGCGCAAACAGCGACAATAGCGCCAACGAAGAAGAGCTTTTGGCCCCAGGACAGTCCTTCCTCCATGATGTTGGAGCCAGGAATGGCGGGGATGGGGATCTTGCTGCCCTGGCTGGTGGCAGGAGTAGTTGCGACATCAACGGCGCCGGTGGTCTGGTCTGCGGTGACATCGAGGTTGGTGCCATCATCGCCTGCGGTGCCGTACAAATCTTGAACAAGGAAATATCAGCAGCTCTCCTGCACGTTGCCAGCTACGATGCTGGCTTAGAGTTCCGCGTGAATACCTTCCGCTGGGACCTCGAGCTCTCCGCTCTTGGCAATCTTGACAGTCTTGACGGGCTTGTCGCCAGATCCCTTGGGGACGTTCTCGATCTTCTCGACGATGTCGTATCCCTCAAGAACCTCGCCGAAAACGACGTGGCGGCCATCGAGCCAGCTGGTGATGACGGTGGTGATGAAGAACTGGGAGCCGTTGGTGTCCTTGCCGCTGTTGGCCATGCTCAAGAGACCCTTGCGAGTGTGCTTGAGCTTGAAGTTCTCATCGGGGAACTTGGCGCCGTAGATGGACTTGCCGCCGGTGCCATCGCCACGGGTGAAGTCACTCGAAAAGAATTAGCTGGGCCTTCTGTGTAGACAAGGGCTGACATACCCTCCCTGGATCATGAACTGCTTAATGACGCGGTGGAAGGTGGAGCCCTCGTAGCCGAAGCCCTTCTCGCCGGTAGCAAGGGCACGGAAGTTCTCAGCAGTCTTGGGGACGGTCTTGCCGTAGAGACCGATGGTGATGCGGCCGAGCTCCTCATCGCCGTGGGTGATGTCGAAGTAGACCTGGTATCGTCAGCTTGTAGTCTTCGAAGTAGTTGTAGCTCGAAATGAGGCAATGTAGCCAACATAATGCATTGTGGATTGCCAATTGACACATCCACAATAATCCGAAGCCACCACCCTCCCACAGCACCAGAATCAGCTCTACATACCTTGTGGGTGATCTTAGGTCCCTTGGTAGCCTCAGCGGACTGGGCGAAGAAGACAAAGGTGACCGTGAGGATCAGAAGCGCCGAGACGACGAGTCTCTGAAGGGAAATCATGATGCCTGGTTGTGCCTTCTCTGCGAGGAGAGGAGGTTGCGGGGTTAAGTAGTGTCGAGTTCCTGGACGGTGGAGGAGGAGCACGTTGTTTCCGAGACGTGGTCCTTAGCCGTCTAGCGTGAAACCACGCCAGGGCGGTCGCTTCTGCCGGAGTGTGCCCGGCAACATTCGAGATTCGCGATCCTCGCGCAGGTACGGTTACAGATCTTCAACACCACGCAAATAGCTGCCTGAGGACTGCCGGCGCCATGGTACGCATGCAATTGGAGGGCGAAGAGGATGCGCTGACGCTTTCTAGGTGTTTATCAACGGTTTCAGTTTCACGGAGGCGACGCTCGTCAAAGTATGTGCACACCACCCCCGGCCGCCGCAATGAATGCGTCGCAAATCTAACGCCCCCTGCAGCGCTCGCTCGAGAGCTTCTTTGGAATCGGTCCCAAGGTGTCGCAGTCCATCATGGCGAAATACCACATCCACCCGTGGGCCAAGGTCGGCGCCTTGAAGAACGCAACTGTAATGGACCTTACAGCCGAACTATCGACAATGAAGATCGAAAACGATGCGCGGCGAGAAGTACAGGACAATATACGTAGATTAAAGGACATGGGCACATACAGAGGAAGACGGCACGCTATGGGTCTGCCTGTACGTGGACAGAAGACAAGAACACAGATCAACACTGCGCGAAGGTTGAACAAGGTCGAGCGTGGAGGTTCAGGGCGAGTGCAGATGTAAGAAGGAGAAAGAACAGATCAGTGTATAATACTGTGTACAGGAGCATGGAATGGCGTCAACGAATCAATTCAAGAGGACTAGTTTACGAACTTAATGAGATTCGCTCGACAGACCATGCGGACAATGTCAGGTTCTTGGGGATTGCAAAAACCTGCGATTTGTATCCTGGAAATCGCTCTAGCAGAGCTGTTTGTAACGTGTATTCCAGCGGGGGCAGGCACTGCCCTGCAGCAACCTCAAGAGGAAAGTGCCAACACCTTAGCGCGCCTGTCTGCGGAAATGTCTCATCTGCACCCACGAATATCAAGATCTTGCGCCTTAGAACTCGAATATCAACACAATGGACGAAGACCTCCCAGTACTGATCATCGGTGCAGGCATATCCGGCCTGCTCCTTGCACAGCAGCTGCGCCAACTGAACATGCCTTTCAAGATCTTTGAGCGTGACGACGACTTTAGCTCGCGAGGCTCAGGATGGGGACTTACGTTGCACTGGTCTCTCCTTGCTCTTCGCGAACTGCTTCCTGAGTATCTGCTCGCACGCCTTCGCGATACGTACGTTGACCGTGCTGCTGTCGAACGAGGTGAAGACTCGATGTTCCCTTTCTTCGATCTCACTACTGGCGACAGGAAGGGTACGGTCCCGGGAGCTGGAGAGGACAAAAGGATCAGAGTGAGCAGGGAGAGGCTACGACAGCTTTTGGCTACAGACATTGACATCCAGGTAAATCTCGCTTCCTTTTGCGATACATTCCTCGATTAACAGGCTTCTGTATAGTGGAGTAAGGCATTTCGAGGTTTTTCAGATCATTTCAACTCTGTAAGTGCTTACTTCGAGGATGGCACAGAGCATCGAGGTAGCATGTTGTTTGGCTGTGATGGCAGTCGGTCACGAGTGCGCCGAGGATTGTATGGACCTGAGAAGTTCACAAACAATCGAATACCGGTGACCATGTTCGGCTTCACCATGCAGGTAACAACTGAGCAAGCCACGCGCATTCGTGAACTTGACCCGTTCTTCATGCAGGGTACTGCCTCTGCAAACGATGTGTCTATGTATACCAGCCGTGAGTCTCAGTTCCCCTCATTACTCAGATCGTCATCGAACTAGCTGACACCATAGTATCAGTGTTGCAAGCACCGCAATCACCCCAAGACGGCGATGAGGACTTCGTCTATCAAGTCTGCATTTCGGGATCAACAGACAAGGAGCCCTTCTGTACCATCGCAAACGGTACCGACAGGGCTACCAACGACGAACGACTTACAGTGATCAGAAATACAGCCCAAGACTTCGCTGAGCCGTTCCGCTCTTTCCTTTCGTTGGTCCCTGACGACGCCAACGTGAAGCAACTCGACCTCGATGACTGGGCATTTCCTAATAACTCTTCGGCAACCGGTTCAATTACGCTTGTAGGCGATGCAGCTCATGCCATGACCAAGTGTAAGTACCGAATTGAACTATTCGCCGTGCAAAAATGCTCACTGCGTAATCAGTCCTTGGTGCGGGTGCAAATCATGCCATAGTCGACGTGCTTGAGCTCAAGCAAATGGTGTTGTCAAAACTTCCCAGTGCCACTAGGCTTCGGCTCAACATCCAGAAGTATCAGCAGAGTATGGCCGACAGGACACTGCCGACAGTACTGGCATCCCGACAAGCATGTCTCGAAGCCCACGACTGGGCGAATCTGACTTCTAAGAGCCACCTGCTGTCTGCGCGGCAAATGGTAATCGATTTTGATGGTTAATGTCTCACTTTAGACCGACCATAGCCGGTGTCACACCAACACTATGTTTTTGTACATTGAACGGTGCCACAAGTCATATGCATTTCACCCTGGACTGCATTTATACGACATCTTTGTGCGCTGTGTGATGCACAGTCAGCAATTGGTGCCTTGAAACGATGACCTAAACACAGAATTAGTGGACATCAGGCGCTTACGACGAAAAGTTGATTGGCGCATTGTACCGCTGATGTTTGGATGCTATACCATGCAATTCCTGGACAAGGTCATCCTTAACGTAAGTCAATCTTTGAGTATGCTGCACATTGTTGACTTGACTGTTTCTAGTACGCAGCTGTCATGGGCATACAGAAAGACCTCCATCTTGTTGGCAATGACTTTTCCAACATTGCGACGTTTCTCTTCGTGGGCTTGCTGTGCTTCGAGGTACCTAACAGTATGCTTTGGTCGTGCAAATTCTAGTGCGTGATCTGACCATGGCTAGTCTACCTCCTCCAGATGGTGCCTGCAGCAAAATGGCTCGGCCTCAATGTTATTCTTTGGGGCATCGCGGTCGCCAGTGGTGCTGCAGCGACATCCTACCGTACGCTTCTAATCTCTCGTGTCTTCCTTGGTATATTTGAAGCAACTATCGGTCCTTCCCTCCTTCTCATCAGTTCGCAATGGTATTCCAAGTCTGAGCAAGCACCTCGGTTCTCTTTTTGGTATTGTGGGCTTGGGTTTGGCCAGATTATTGGAGGCGCCATCTCCTATGGTTTCCAGCATGTAGTACCCGGGCAGGGCTCGCTGGGTGGCGAATCATGTTCGTTGCGCTCGGCTGTGTGGCGGTCGTCATTGGTCTGGCAACCCTTCTGCTTGTTCCAGATACGCCTATGCAAGCAACATGGCTCACTGACGCGGAGAAAGTCGCTTTGTTGAAGCACGTCAGCGTTAATAGGACTGGCATTCAAAGCAGGAAGTTCCAACTCAACCAGATTGTAGAGGCGCTCACTGATCCACAACTCTATCTGATAGTTCTGGCCGTAATACTTGTAAGTCAAGCTGCCAAGACCGAAATATTCTATTTACGCTGACAAGTCTAGCTCTCTGTATCCAGCGGGGTAGTAACAACGTACTCAGCAACCTTGATCCGCAATCTCGGATATAAACCCAAGCAAGCGGCTCTAATGAACATGCCGTCTGGCGTGTTCAGCATCTTCTTCACCATCTTCGTCGGCATCGGCATACGAAAACGATCGAACCGCTGGCTCTGGATCATCTGCTGCATCATCCCAGCTATACTTGGCGGCGCCTTGATGTTTTTCCTCCCCGTATTCAACAGACGCGGCTGCCTCGCCGGTATCTACCTTGTCAACGCTGTCGTTGCACCTTTGCCAGTACTATATGCCTGGACAGCAGCCAACGTCAGCGGCTCCAACAAGCGCGCTTTCGCTGCTGCCATTGTCAGTCGGTCCTTTAGTATTGGAAACATTATTGGTCCGCAAACCTTCCAGGCGCGAGATGCGCCAGACTATCGACCCGCAAAGATCGCTGTTATGGGTACGCAGGCTGGCTGTGCGTTGGTTACAGCGGTTTTGTACGTCTACTATCGATGGCAGAACATAAGGCAGGATAGAAAAACGGGCGAAGTGAAGACTGGGGAGGAAGCTTTCATGAGTAAGGAGGCATGGAACACGGGGACGGACAGGCAAGACAGTGACTTCAGATACTCATACTGATGAAGAGATAGAAGGAGTGATCAATGGTCAGGTTTCACGTGCGAGCAAAGTAGGAATATGGGTACAAGCGTAATGCAGTTAACTTCGTAGTCACAGTATGATGTTGTGAACTGTACATCGCGATCTTCATACATGTTGTAACACCCTGCGCCAGAATAGCTCGGCAATGGTGCGCTCGTTTCCCAGCGCCGATACCACCCGGAATCTTGACGTTCTCTGCTTCAAAAGAAGCCCAAAGGCATTCAAGTAGCTGCTGAGTCGGCGGAAACTCAGCTCTCATCTCCTCAAGTCCATCCTCCGTAACCGCCTGCTTTCCCTTAGACACACGTAGCTCAGTGCGTGCCTTCCTAGAGTCTTCGCGCAGAAGGGCGTTGACGCGGCACAGACGGCACATTTCCTCACCGATCTCAACGGCTGATATTTTTGCATCGAGCTAGGCGGTGACGCACTGGCTGTCGTTGTCGTCTGTAAAGGATTGAGCGTAGGCGGACCTGAAAAGACCGCTAGAGGCAGCGACCCTTTGGGGCTGAGGGACGACGCCATGGTTGAGATGGTTGGGCAAGTCAAGTGTACGAGAGCTCTCACGAATTAAGAATGATGTAGGCAGACTATCGGGTGGGGTGGTGCCATCTTCTTATTGTTGTGGCGCTAGTTACTGATGAAGTGAAAGGAAAGCTCGCGCACAACAAAAGGCATTTGGGCAACAATTTCAACATTACCGGTTGTGTCTATGGTACTTTAGCAAACTAAGTGGCTGAAGCATTCTTGATGCGCGCAATCTCTGCATAGCATTGACGAAAAGAACGGCCCATCTATCAAGCCATACAATGTGGACGCAGTTGAGAACCTTGGATTAGATAAGAGTAGGATCCACGAATGGGATACTACATTGAGCAACTGTGCGTGAATAGGCGTGATACGGTGTCGCTGTATGGTGCTGTGTGTTGCTCGTAGCTTTGGTAGATCTGAGCTGGATGAGTGTGTATCGTCACCCCAATATTGATATCTGGCAGCCAACAACGGTGCAATAGCCCATATGCCGCGTCTGACCGGTCTCTCGAGATGTCGGCGAGAGCTTTGCAATGCTGATGGTATCTCACTCGACCCATACTTCTTCGCAAGGGAATTCAACACCTTCTTCAGGTCCGTCCATGAAACCATCCAGGTAGCTTGAGCTGACGATCCTATAAGTCGTTCTCCCCCATTTGCTGATGCTACCATCTACCGGTCGCAAAATCACGGGTCTGCCACACCTTGCAGACAAGAAGATCCTGTCCCCACATTGGATGTCGATGTTTCCGATTCCAAGGTAATCGTTTTGGGTCAGAAAGATTCTGCTTCGATAGCACACGCTGAAAAGCACGTAATAGACCTGTCGATGTAAGTCTGGTCTGGCCGTTGGTATAAGCATCTGTGCTTCGAGATCCCGATTCAACGTTGGTGTGTGCTGGAGCACAAGAAGGTTCGATGGATCGCGGCGCGCGTCAGAAATGATTATCGCCATCTCTTCCCTCGTAAGTTGAATCACATGGTTTTCATCACCAGATAATCGCCGGTTCGCGCATAGTGTTCGCAACCATGCTGTCGCCCAGTCATAACTCTTGCCGTTATAGCCATCTGGCAAAATGTAGGGTTCGTGTGCCGATTTACGGGCGAGCACAACATCTCTCCAGGTATGGATGACAGAATGGTCCGGATCGTCCGTTGACGCTCGGTACATGTTGACTTGGCCGATGGTATTGATTGAGTCAATGAACCGACCAGAGAGAATCAGGTGGTTCTCATGGAACTTCAGCCCATGGGAACTGCCAGAGGTTCTAAGCTGCAGATGTTTATAGTCTGCCAAAGCCCAAGCGTACGTCCTGATACCATCAAGGTATCCGTCTTCGAAAATTGTATGGTCAATTGCCCACGATGGAAGACAAGGGTATCGTGCCCTCAAGGGTGTGAAAGCGAATAAAGTAACTACTGCACAGTCACAGCTGCTAGGTATTTGGAGGTAGTGTCGAGAAAATTCGGTGTAAGCCTCCTCCACCGGACGATCATAACGTGGAATGATCTGTTCCTGGGTTCGCAACATGCCAAGCATCCCATACAGTAGGTCATGATCGAGAGATGCTGTTTTACCGATCATGAATGCCCGCACGTTGAGCAGACCATCGAGGCCAGCTGCTCTGTGGGAGTGCGACCGCATGTAGCCGAGTTGATTGAAAAGCAATGTCCATTCGAGGTTCTTGTATTTCTTAAAACTTGGATAGCAGCAACCGCGGTTTCCATGGTATACAAATGTCCGCGCGGCTCCAGTCAAAATATGGAGAGACATCAACCAGGTTTCGATGTAGATATTTGTTTGCGGTGCAAGCACAGCTTCTTGAACAACCCATGTGCGAGTGAACCAGGGGTTCTTGTGTATGTAATCTGTGAAGAATCGGAAGGCAGACATTTCTTCTGCGTTCCTAAAGAGCCGACAAACTTGAAGATCGTCGCAGTTTGATGCCGCCTCGATTTTTCTAATGACTGACCAAGCAATCGTCAAGGCTTTGGTAGGAGTAGAGGTCCATTGAACATTCTCAGACCTCGCCCACACAGCGTCCAGGCACTGACAGCCAATCGCGTGAGGTTCGGTGGCGGGTGGATTGTACTGAATGTCGGCATTATATGACTCAGTGGATGTTGATAGATGTTTGTCAAAATCTCCGAGCCATACTATGACTTCCACACATTTCGAATAGATCTTGTCCATCATCGCTACTTGATGGTTACGCTCTGAAAGATTTTCCTGATCGATACAGATTGCATCAATCCAGATGACAACATCTCGCACTTTCCATGACGGCCAACCTCCTCTGAAGCCTCGTATCGCATCGAAAAGGTTCGGTCCCACGGAAAAGGCTTGGCCGTCGATGAATATCTCTTTCTTGGGGTTCGAATCGCCCCACACATACGAGAGTGCACGATACAGAGGCTTTTCATGGAGAGATACAACGTGGATGCTGCATTGAATGGGTTTGTGTCGTGCGCCATCGTGGACCGTAAGAAGTCGGATTTGATCAGAGTTCGAATCGAGTGGATAGCGACTGTAGATGGAACATTTCTCAGGATCAGGGCCTGGCTGTGTTGTGGTCATCGCGCATGCGAAAGGTAATCCTGAAGGCCGCTGTGGAGTTACATAAAGCAGAGGTCGTGGGGCAGCATCAGGCTGAAGTCAATCAAACCACGTGCGTGACGACTTAGCCTCGCCTGTGTCTGCATGATTCCGACCAGTACGCCGCCACATCCAACATACTAGGTAGCTTTTCAGCATCTGCCACCAAACACGATGAGCTGCTATGCGTAATGCGTTGGCAGCGATGCCCCCGCCATTGAACATTTCGACATCGAATCACCAGCCCTAGAATTCCATCTTACTTTCGGGACGAGTCTGGAGGTACTCAAGTCGCTGTGCTAACACTGCATCGCGTTGTCACTGCGACATAGCGGTTATCGATCGCTCATCCTCAGCTCCCCAAACCCTCCACGCTAAATTTAAGCTTAAACCACCCCCCTGCGACCCCACCTTATCTCCTAAAAATTGTCTGCGCATCCCACCTCGACAATCAACGCGCACCCAAGCTCGAATCCCAGGACCAACCTGACCACCTCCCACGCTCGCACACCGCACGCCTCCCACACCAATCTTCGCAACCGCCCACAATGAAACTCCTAACCCTCAACTTCCTCACCTGCGCCATCAAAACGTGCAAAACGCAATCCACCTCCTTCCCGCTGCACCCGCGCGACGCAGAGCTCGAAATCCAAGAATCAGACGTCAACTTGCCGTTTCTGAAAAACATCCTGCCGCGACTCATGTGGGATGACCTACGCACAATAAGCAAAGAGGTGCGTTTCCACTGCACTTCATACTGCACTTCTCGAAGAAGAAGAGCGTTGCAAGCATACAATTAAACGGGGTGCTAATGATACAATGTAGCTCGGCCTTCCGGACCTACCGCCTTCGCCGCCAACGCCGAGCGATCTCGTGGAGGGAGGAGAAGACACAAATGGAGGTGCACAAGGAAAGGAGGAAGAGCAGGTGCCGAGTCAGACGGCGGTGGATTTGCATCGTGTGTTGCTGGAGACGTGTATACAGGAGGGCAAGCTTGTGTGCGGGTGCTGTGGGCATGAGTATGCGGTGAAAGAGGGGGTTGCGAATTTCTTGCTGCCGGGGCATTTGGTATGAGTGCGAGGACGAGCCGGGGGGATGGATGGCGTGTGTCTCGATATGAGTGAGAGTTTGCGCGGATGAAGGAGCGTGGAGGGATTCAAGGGCGATGGAGGGCGAAGCGTGGGCGTGAAGGCTCTCAGCGCATTGAGGTGCGATGGTGGGGTGTGCGGAGCGCTGGATGCATCCATGGCATCACAAGGGAGGTGGCGGAGGGGGAGGGTGAAAAAGTTTTGATACCCGGGGTTTTGAGCATTTGCATGGAGTTTGGTCCGGGGCACGAAGCGCGAAGCACAAAGCATGGACTACCTCCAGAGGTCCGGTCCGGTCAGGTCATGAAGACACAAAAGTCGAAAGTCAAAAGTCAGAAGTAGACGTATGATATCATTTGGTATCCTCCCTCCCTCTCGCGCCAAAACGCCAACTTTTCCCCAATCGCATCTACAAATCCAAAGGCCTGTTGATCTGCACTTTCTTGTCCTCGCCCGCACTCACAATACCCACGTCCTTGTCCCACCTCACACTAAACACCTTGACGCCCTCGCCGTGGCTCTTCGCCGGCCCAGTGTGTCCCTGCCTGTTGATCGTGTACACGCTCTCGCCCGCCATGCCCTCGCCAATCTGGCTTCCTGTCGTGACGTTTCGCAGATCCCAGATCTGGCATGTGCCATCGTGGGAACCGGAGACGAGGTTGTACTCTGAGCTTGGATCGGTGTCGAGCGAGACAATGCCGTTCTTGTGTCCGCGTAATGTCATGACGCTGATTTGTGTGGCGGACACGCGGGGGTCGACGAGCGTGATGTGGCGCGCTGAGGTGCCGGTTGCGAGGAGGTTGCGCGTGGGGATTGCGCAGAGGGAGAGGAGGGCGTGGCCGGTTGTGCGGGTGTCGACGCAGGACTGTGTTGGGAAGTCCCAGGTCTTGAGTGTGTGGTCGTGCGAAGCGGAGTAGGCGACTGTTGCGTCGTCGGGCTTGAAGATCACGCTGGAGACGGGCGCAGCGTGGCCTTCAAAGGTGGCTAGTGCGCCGCGAGCGGGCACTGTGCGGTCGGGTTTCGAAAGCTTTTGGCGCTTGTTGGAGGCGACTGTGGAGTTGGGGAGGAGGTTTGAGGGTGCGGCTGGGTTCTCTTTGGCATTGCTGGAGAACAGAGAAATGGTGGAGTCGGAGGAGGCGGACAGGATGCGGTTGGTAGGACCGTGGACAGCGACGTCCTCGACAGCCCATCGGTGATTGAACAGCTCGAGGCTCGTTGTGATTGTGCGCGCGTCGTCGTCGTACTTGTAGACCCTGACAGTGCTGTCCAGACCAGCAGCCACGAACTTCTTGTCTGATAGCCATTTCGCTGTCTTCAAGCTTGTGATCCTGCCGCCGTTGTTGGGTGCCTCTGACGTCGCCAGAACGTCGCCTGACGTGTTCCAAACCCGTACCAGACCGTCGTAACTTGCGCTGAGAATTCTTTCCTGACCGCCTTGCACGTTTCCACCAGACCATGTCCCTGCAGGCGAGGAGCGCGAGAGCACGTCCACAGCAGATACCCAGTCATCGTGCTCGAAGCTTGTGACGTTCAGTGGGGGAACGAGTGCCCGTGTGTACTCGACGTCTAGTGTGGTCTCTGCGTTGATACCGTTCTTTGTGAGAAACTCGTCAATCGAGGTGCGCAAAAACTGGCCATTGATGAGGATATCAAACGGAATGCGGTTCGTCTCGCGGTGCAGCAGATCGTTCACGAGGGTAGAAAGCTGGTGGCGGCTCAAGGCTGTAAGACCAAGTTAGCCACGACACTCCAAACACAGGAACGATATACGCATTGCCTGCGCGTCGTTCCTTATTCGCGACATGTTGCGCGCGCAAGCATGAAAACTTACATGTCTGCACCAACAGCACTGTTGGCTCCTCGGCAATCTGGAGGCCAGGATCGCGAGTGCTGAGGCGGATCTGCACCTTGGTCTCTGCGGCGGTAAAGTCCATGGCGAATGTGTTGCACGTTTTGCTGCTCAGTCGCCTTGAAGCTGGAAACTTTTTGGCGGGAACTTTTCGAGAGGCTAGTGCAGCCGCTAAAGCGGGGTCCACCAGTCGGCGTTGAGATCTCTCCGGTCAGCCTTGCATTGAGTGTGTGACAGGTAAGGGTGTAAGAATCGTGGAATATCGTGTTTAAGTGGTCGCAGCCTATCTAATGCATACTCGTCCTTCGGATCTCCGCAATGGCTCTTCGCCGCAGGTCGCTAGGAGCGAAGAGAGCCTCGATCAAGCCCACGACTTCCTCAGCTTCCATCTCCAGCTTCAGCTCACTTTCGTTCCAGAGGTACTTGATGTCTGCCAGACTGCCGGCCAGGATCTCACCAAGATACTGCAATCTGAACCAGTTCTGGACATACAAGCTTGCCGTGTCTCTCATCTCTCCGCTCTCGTCTTGTGTCTGGAAGTGCTGATTAAGTGTCGCCAGCGACATGCAATAGCTGTGCAACTTCCTGGACTCATCCTCGGCAATATCTGACATATCCAATACGTCGTTTATGAATTTCGTAAAGGCGGTGCTGACCAGCGAGCCGAGCGACTGAACAAGCACCCTCTGAGACACGATGGTTTGCCATTGTCGCTTCACGTCGCCGATACGATCGATCGTTGTTGCTATGGCGTCGTCGCACACCGTCGCGAAGGGAACATTGGTGCAGCCCTGGAACCCCTGTGCATCCTCGAGATGATCTTTGATGATCTGTCGCTGTGACTCCATCTCTCGTCCATAGGCCCGCCGACTGAAGCCGTCGATCGTCTTAATGTCAGCCTCGAGCTTAGGTGTCAAACGGACTGAGGGTCGAAGTAGTTGTGGCAAATTTGAAGTCTTATCTTTCTCTGTCTGCTCTTGGATGAGCGTTCGTAGTCGGTCAGATAGACGCTCGCAGTCGTTGTAGACTAGCATGTTGCCAGCAATATCCGTGGAATAATGAACAGACGTAGTCGCGCGGTACATCGCAAGTAGTAGAGTGGGTATGGCGAACAAGCCTCCACTAGCAGGCGAGATTGCTGACTTGACGAGTTCGGGTGAATTGAGTGTCTCTACATCTGCAACGACCTGCAGGATGATCTCGATGATTGAGTCAGGGATTGCTGTTACAGTGTATGTCTCTCGCAAAGTAACGTGCTGCTCCGTAAGTGGTCTCTGCTGCGCTTGCTGTCCGTTGGTTTTACGCTGCGGCGACTTCATCTGAGCCTGTGGCGAGGGCGCTGATTTGGTGTCTTCGTCGTCGCCCCACTCGTCCCCCCAATCTTCGGCATCTTCATCATTTGTTTGCTTCTTCTCTTCGGTTTTAACAGTCGGTTTTGAAGTCTCCCCTGGCTCGTCATCGTCGATACCCCATGCACTCATGTCTTCCTCTTCCACGTCTTGTGGCTCAAGAGCAGACGCTTCTTTGGCAGGCTCATCTTCATCTCCCCATTCAGTACCCCAGTCGTTGTCCTGTTCATCCTGCGCAGGATGCAGCGCATCACCCTTTGAAATGACTTGTGTCTCCACTTTCTCCACGGTGTTCTTGACCTTGACCTGCTTAGGAAACAGTTTTTGCACCTTTGCTATTGCGTTCTCTTTCTGCTTCGCTAACCAGATCTCGGCTGACTTATCGACCCATTCTGTCAGGCGATTCTGGCCAGTCCAGCCGAGTTCATCAAAATACTCAACGAGACCAAGGACGTACGAAAGCATTTCCTGGAATTCTTGGACGCCGTCTGTAGATGTCGGGACCGCGGGCAAAAGGTAGTGGTTGATCAGGCGCGATGTGATGATTGGTACCAGTTTTGATGAGAGCGGTATAGCAATGGACGGCGGTAGTCGTGTACTGACGTATTCTGCGATCTTGTGGATGTCCTCCAGCGTAACCTTAACACTCCCATCGTTCACAGGGCCTGTAAGTTGGATATCGTCACCATGGATATCGAAGGCCGTCACAACTTGATCCCGACCAAGGCAGAGTCGGTGTGACAGGATGGTCTTGTCGAAATCGCGACTGAAGCGGGTAACGAAGTCATCGAGGAGGCCCAGCTTCGTGAGCTGCTCGACAACCGCGTTGACTTCGATTTTAGTCTCTCTTTCAATCGAATCCCTCAACGACACCTTGTTGTTCACCGCATCCACTTCCAGTAGTGCATTCCACGACTCCGCGACCGTCTCAACAATTGCCTTTCTCATCTGTGATTCCTTACTCTTCAGCACTCCTACCACTCTTGTACTTCCAAACGGACCCAGGCTCTTGAATGCGCCGTCAACGTCTTCAAGCCGCTCAATGGCATACATGACGTGTCCTCGTACCGCAGCATCCTGGGCTGAGTCTAGCAACGTGGAGACGTCCCTCAGTTGTTCGATAACCCGCGCCAGACTCTCGTTGTACGCAATCTCAGTGTGTAGCAGGCTGGCCTTGCTCGCGGCATCCTGAACTTTTGCTGTGTTGGTCTTTCCTGCCTCTGCATGTTGTACAATCTCCTTCGCTGTGTCCTGGGAGCGTTTGATGTCGTCTTGCAACTTTCGCGCCTGGGAGATCCACCCGTCGACATCGGAGGCAGCTTCGCGCGATACCTTGCGCACGTCGTTCTAGACATGATCAGTGCTCGCAGCTCGGAGAGTGTCGTTTTCGCTTACTTTGGCGTCCTCTCTGGCTCTCCCAACTTTTTCTAGTAGCTTTGGCAGTGCGCGAGACGGTACAGGCGCAGATGCCACATCTCCATCTTGGGGAAACAATCCATGTTCGGCGGATTGGAGGATGGCGTCGCCAAGTTGCTCGTCCGATACTGTCGAAGGCATAGCTTTGCTCAATCGATTGTCATGTCGAGGCAGAGAGGGAGTGACATGCGCAGGTCTATTCTGTGCGCAACATGTCAAGCATTCGATGTTGGCAACGATGACGTCCGTGCGTGAGCTTCGATTCAGTGACATAGAGGGGCAAATCGTTGGAAGAACGACTACCCCGCCAATGTACAGAATATCGCAGGCAGCTCATCTTCTATAACAGGACAGAGGCGTTTAACTGGGCGCATACGGATTCGTTATCGTTGCCGAGCTGGCAGGCACTATTTGGTACTTCACTGCGGCTTCCTCGCACAACAAAAGAGAGCTAACAAGCCGGACAGTCTTGCTCTTCGCCGACCGAACATCAAACTGCGTTGCAACTATCAAAAGTTGCTCCTTTCCTTTACTTTCTTCCTGGCACTGTAAGTCCGCAAGCACCTCCACCATCCATCCAACTGGTTCTGCTTCAGTGGTGCCATCGTCTTCGGGTGTCATGACTTTCCATTGCCACTAAAGGCCGACTGTATCTGTCGCTGTGGACGTCTTCTCATCTTGTCACATCGATCTCATTCTATAGGAGAGCTGTTAGTTGAGCTTACGTGTTGGTTCAAACGTTGGCTAACACAACAATGGTAGCACCAATTCGGCATCACACAAAGGGTTGCCTGCCACCCAACATCTGACGTGCACCACGAATAATTTGGTGAAAAGCAACTCCACATTCGAGTTTTCGGACCCTTTTGGAGACTTCAGGACCACATATTTCGAAAAGATGGGGTCAATACCGCAACAATCGCATTTCAAGAAGCTCCAGAACTTCAAAGCTGATTATGCAGATGCCGAATTCACTCAGTATGAATCGCAGCGCACAGGCCTGCGAGTGACAGTGGTCGACCGGAAAGGTCCGAAAGTGTATGGCTACTTCGCTGTCGCCACAGAAATTCACGATGACTCCGGCTCTCGTAGGTGCAGGACCCTTCAAATACATGAATGGTGTTGACAACATGCAGCGCACACGCTTGAGCATCTCATTTTCATGGGAGGGCGCAAGTACCCATACAAAGGCTTACTGGACAAACTTTCAACCCGATCTTATTCAGACACCAATGCCTGGACCGATGTCTCCGAGACAGTTTACACTCTCTCCTCAGCCGGGTGGGAAAGCTTTGCCCAGATTCTTCCGGTCTATTTGGATCATCTTATTCTACCCACTAACACAGATGCTGCATGCTATACTGAGGTACACCATGTAGATGGCAAGGGTGAAGATGCAGGGTATGTCGGCTCTCCAATTCAACTGCTCAAGCGTGTCTACTGACCAAAATAGGGTTGTGTATGCTGAGATGCAAGCACGGCAAAATCTGCAAGGCGACATGATGGACCTTCGCATGCGACGTCTTTTGTACCCAGAAGACGACGGTTTCCGTTCAGAGACCGGCGGTTTGATGGAGAATCTCCGTGTGTTGACCGCGGAGCGCATTCGCGAATTCCATCGAGAGATGTATCAACCAAAGAACATGCGCTTGATTCTCATTGGTGAGGTAGACCACACAAACCTCCTCAATGTGCTTGACAAGTTCGAGGACGACGTTGTCGATTCGGTACCCTCATACGATGCACCATTCAAGCGCCCCTGGGTTGAGTCGAAGCGCACACCGCCACTCAGCAAGACTGTTGTTGACACTCTCGAGTTTCCTGAAGAGGATGAATCCACGGGAGAAGTTCAGATCGCCTTTCTTGGTCCACCTTCAACAGACGACCTGGCGGAGACAGCTGCCAACACTATACTCACGTATCTTGCTGGATCGTCTGTTTCGGTACTCGTCAACAAATTGGTTGAGAAGGAGCACCTGGCCAGTGAAGTCTACTACTTCATGAAAGACCACTACGACTCAATCATCTGGTTCACTCTTAGTGCAGTCGACACTGAGAAGCTTGAGGAGGCCGAGAAGCGTTTCTTCGAGATTCTCAAGGAGCACGTAGATGGCGCTCTCGACATGAGCTACTTGCGTGACTGCCTCCACCGCTTCAAGCGGCAAGCAAAGTTCCAGTCCGAAATCAGCAACGAGGACTGGAACACCCCAATTGTCAAGGATCATGTTTTTGGAAACCGCGACGGTTCAGATCTGAAGATCACCATGGGCGACTTGAAAGTCTTCGACGAGCTCGATGGGTGGTCTGAAGGACAGTGGCGCGCCTTCATCAAGAAGTGGATCTCAGATGCACATCACGTTACTTTGTTCGGCAAGCCTTCTGCGGCTTTGAACGAGAAGATGAAGGCGGAAGAGGTCGCACGTGTCAAAGCGCAGCAAGAGAAGCTCGGTGATGAGGGACTTAAGAAGTTGGCGCAGAAGCTCCAGGAGGCTCAAGACCAGAACAATAGGCCTATTCCTGAAGAACTGATCGAGAGCTTCAAGATTCCCAGTCCAGATTCGATACACTTCTTCGAGACGGTTTCCGCACGCTCCGGACTTGCCAAAAAGCTTGGTACATCCCAAACCAAGATCCAGCAGATCATCGACAAGGACGAGAACGGCCTGCCACTCTTCGTTCATTTCGAGCACATCCCGACTTCGTTCGTCCATTTTGGTCTGGCACTCGGAACATCAAATCTGCCTACAGAGCTGAAGCCTCTGCTGGGAATTTACCTTACCAACTTCTTCAACACGCCTGTTGTCAGAGATGGCAGGCGGATTGAATTTGAGCAGGTCATTACCAAGCTGGAGCAAGATACCATAGAGTACACACTAGGCAGGGCAACCGACATTGGCAACTCGGAGATGCTTCATATCCACTTCGTTGCCGAGGCAGAGAAGTTCGAGACTGTCGTACAATGGCTCAAGACCTTGCTCGTCGATTCGGTCTTTGATGTTGAGAGGATAAAGGCTACCGTCATTAGACTGTTGGCGAATGTACCCGACGAGAAGCGTGATGGCAACGGCATGGCGCTCGCCATCGACAAGGTGATCCATTACGATACCGCCTCCTCCGTCCGCGCTACTACCACACTTGTCAAGGCTCTCTACCTAAAGCGGACACTGAAGTTGCTCGAGAAGGACCCCCAACAGGTCATTGACAAACTCGAGGCCTTGCGAAAGCATCTCCTGACTTTCTCGAATATGCGCCTGCTCGTCACTGCCAACCTCGAAACCCTCCGAAACCCAGTGTCAACCTTCAGGCACCTCACTGACGCCATCAAGCCAGACTCAAACCCTACTGTCAACCCTATCGACGACCGCAATGCCCTGATGTCTGACCTTGGTCGTAACCCTGGAGGTGCACATTACCTCGTCACCATGCCAATCGACACCTCGTATGGTATCTTCACAGCAAAGGGTCCCAAGGGCTACACTGCTCCGCAGCTTCCTCCACTTCTGGTTACCCTGGCAATTCTTGAGGCCGTTGAGGGACCGATGTGGGTCGCCATCCGCGGCACAGGTCTTGCCTACGGTACATCGTTCTACCGCGACGTGGAGACCGGAAAGCTGAAGTATGTGATTTACAACAGTCCGAACGTCTACAAGGCGTTCGATGCAGCGAAGACTTTGATCAAAGAACTCGCAGACGGCACGAGGACATTCGACAAAATGGCTCTGGAGGGCGCTATCTCGACAATCGTCAGGGGCTTCGTCGACGAGCGAGACACCATGGTCGATGCGGCGAAGAGCTCGTTCATCGACCTCGTCGTACGCGGCGTCGACAAGGAGTGGCAGGAGTGGGTCCTCCGTGAGGTGCGCAAAATCACCATGGAAGATGTCAAGCGCACTCTCAAAGAGATTGTCTCCGCTATCTTCGAGCCGGAAAAGGTCGATGTCGTCGTCACTTGTAGTGCCGTTTTGACAGAGGTATGTGGATCACTCATCGCTTGCACTATTGGAATGAATTTGCTAACGGGAAATAGAGCTTGAAGAAAGACTTTGAAGCTGCGGGCTTTAAGCCGCAGACTAAAGCCCTTGCCGACTTCTACGAGTCGTATGGTCTGGAAGGTGATGAGGATGAGGATGACGACGATGATGACGAGGACAGCGAAGACGATGATGAAGACGACGAGAGTGCAGATGAGATGGAAGAGTAGACGCACCTCTACAGGTCATGTGTGTTCAAAACAGGCACGGATACATGGCATCAATGACTTTACTTGGTCGTTTTCTTTGCAGATGCAAGATGTGCCGATGTAACGTGACTCTTGACAGATGATACTGCTGACTCCACGTTGATGCACTACCGCGAATGAATGGCAATAAGGTAACTTCACCTTAGTTACAGGTCACTTCAGCATTCGCAGCCACGATAAGTTCGATCATCAGAAGGAAAGTACACCCAAGCCTCACAGCATAGGCACGCCAGGAGCGACCAAGAGTCCTGAGAGGCCAGAACGTTGGCATGAGATTGCAAAATTGCCAATCATCTCTCCTTCTCCACCAGTGCACGCCAATCAAACAATGCCAATCCCGACCATCGCAATCCCATTCTTCCCCCAAGAACACCAGAATAGCAACTTCACAACAACAAACAGCGCTCAACAATGAAGCTGACCACGCGTCGCATCTTCACACGTCCTCAAACATCGTGACCCGAGGCAAACAAAGCGGACTATCGTCGGCTGAACTATCGAAAGTGACGTATCGTGGAGCTGCTTGCGCAAGACAATGAACGCCGACAAGGATGCGAAGAATCTGAAACAAAGTGCCTGGCGATCTCCATCGACTTTTGCCAGCGAAGAAACTAGGCAACGGGGGATTTTGGTTCCCTGCGGCACGCGCGCGCGCGAGCGACCGTTGAGACTGCACCAGGCACAACCTGGCACCGCCCAGTGCACAGTACAGCAAGATTTAGTTAGACGAGACCGCGACGGCGCAACGACGACGCCCTCGCCAGTGTGTTTAGTGACGAAAGGCTGGCGGCAAAACTGGCTATCGATAAACAGCCGGTGCATTGGATGCCCGCTGGTGCGGGATTGCCGGTGTGCGTCCACGATTTTCGGGAGGCGAGTTGCGCAGCAGAGCCGCAAGTGCGTGGTTGTGGCTGGGCGCGGGCTAAAAATACTCGGAGGTTGGCAATCTGCCGTCATCAAACCAACCAGAGCGCTCCATCTGCACCCTGACAAGCTCGCGTGGCTGGCTCATCCCTGCCAGACGGTTGGACGCGGTGGGTCAAGACAGGTGGTGCGGGTTCCTTGCAGCTGAGCTCTGGATTGCGTGTGGATGCTCGTGGCAAGGCGAGGGTGCCCTGGTGGGGGGCGGAGGCTGGTCATGGCTGGCAACCCAGCTGGCAGCCCCGGCGGCGTACGTATGCTGTGGGACGTTCTAGCAAGATTTGGCTGCTGAGCAATTGCCTTGTTTGCGCCTTGTTGTTGTTGTTGGGCACATAGGAGACCGAGAGGATGAATATAAGACTCGCCTTCTTACCTTCTCACTGAACTCATCATCATCATCATCCAACAAACAAACACTCTCAATACAACTACCACTACCACTTAATCACTCAATCACCACCACCCGAGTCCTTACTCCACCCACCAACCCAAAACAACACCCAAAATGCAGTTCTCCATCATCCTCGCTGCCCTCGCCGCCACCGCCGCCTCGGCCCAGTACACAAACGGCACATCCACCTCAGCCGGCGCACTCTACCCATCAGCCTCCGGCACCGTCTCCGCGTCCGGCACCGGCGCCGTCAAGCCCACCGGTTCCACCGTTCCCTTTGAGGGCGCAGCCAGCCATCTCACCGGCTCGGCTATGGGACTCGTTATTGCGGGCGGTGTTGCGCTGATGCTGTAAGGCTTGGTAGCATGATTTTTGAGCGTGTTTGAGCATCTTCGAGCACGTTCGAGCATCCCCTTTGAGCGTCCTCTTCGAGTGTCTCTCTGAGCAGCAGCTCCAAGTCTCACACCGAGGACATTCAAAACTTCGCGCCCCTTGGCGCCTTTCGACACCACACTATTGCCGCCAACGCCGTTTGGCATTTATTTCAAGACCTATCTATTATGAGAGGCTGGAGTTGGGATATTTTTTGTTTTTGTTTTTGCATAGCATGTACAGCAGCACAGCACAGCATGGCAGGGCGCATTCTCAGCATCAGTATCAGCATAAGAAAAGACAGACAGATGTTAGATTAGCATAGACATATGGGAGATGGAAATGGATATGTAATGTCAATTTGAGACCTGAGAGATCGGTCGCGTGGAATGGAAATTTATAACTGTTATGACTTATGTTTGCTTGTGTTGTTTTTGGTTGTGAAGTCTGGTTATGGACGTGATGTGGCGATTGAGATTGATTGAGGATCATGCTTCTGCCACTCGGTGAGTGGATCTTGTTGTTGTATATATCAGTCCAGTCAGTGTGATCGCCGCGATATAAGCCACAGCATATGCACTGTGTTCGATGATGTTGGTAAGCTTGGTATTACCATGCAGTGTACATGTTGACTTGTGTCTTACGCAGCAACACGGGTATCATACATTTCATTCGACTGCGGCAGGCCTCTGCTGCAAGACTTATTCTTTAACTTCCTGTAACCCTTGTGCCTCTTTCGTTTCTGGGGAAGCAGGCTGCACGACGCCAATCTCGACAATCTCAATGTCACTCGTTTCCAGATCCAACAGCACAATCTGACCAGTCTCCTTGAACTTGGGCACACTGATGAGCAACACGCTTTGCCCCGCCGGTCCCTCGATGACTTTCTTTCCGAACTTCTCTTGACACCCTGCAAAGTATATGTGTGGACATTCTTTGACCAGCAGAGGATCGTCGTCCTGGAACGGATAGCACCACAGCGTATCCGGCGCTGTAGGAGCGATACAACGCCATCTAAGCATCATCTCCATAACCTCCAGCGCATCGACTTCATCCACGTATTTCAGCAGGTCGGCTACAGTCTGTCCACCAGTGCCTAGCACGCGATAGCCTTCTATATCGCCGTCCCATGGATTCGTGACTGTGTCCAGACCGTGTATTGTCTCGTTCGTCTTAGCAGGTGGTTCAGCGTAGAGTCTGCTCTTGGGGAAGAGGGCGGGGTGGAGGGGTTGTTGAGGGAGGGCGACGTTGGCGGGATCGTTTGCGCCGGGTAGGAGTGTGATGGGGAGCGTGGGCAGGAGATCTGAGAGGACTTCGTCGAGACGTTCGGCGGGCGAAGCGTTGTAAGATGAGGCGTCGTAGCCGTAGGCGTGCTTCTTGCTCTTCTTTTCGGCAAAGTCTTCTCGTGAGAGGATTGGGCTCGCGCGTGACAACGAGTCGCCAGCTATTATGAGGCGTGATATTGAGCTTGCTGATGCTTGTGTTGGTGGCCCTGCCGCTTCGCCTGTGAGGTATTCGACGAGCAAGTCGATCGAGAGGTCGTCATCATTCGTTCCTGTCATCTCCAAACCGGATACAATCGCTAGTTTCCCGGACTTCCCTCGCTTTGGCTTCGGTTCCTTGGCTTGTGTAAGAGCCGCGTCGTCGCGCTCCCATCGCTCAGGTTGCCGCGGAAGATCCGCATACTGTGTAGCAATAACCTGAAATGAGCCATCTGCTTGTTCTGTCCCAAGTGCTGCAAGCACGCAGCCCGTGACGTAGGTAGAATTCAGACTGTCGCCTGTAACGCGCAAACGACCGGACTCGTCTTCCAGCATCATCTCATCTTGTGCGCCGGATACGTATGTCTCGCGAGGCGGTGGTGCGGCGATCCAGTGCTCCTTCGATATGTCGTCCAAGACGTTAGGTTTCAGCGCCATCTCCATATATACTGTGCCGACAATCCAACAGAGCTCTCCTTGTCTCACGTCAAGTACGCGTTCGACGTATGTGGCCTTCTCTTCTCCGAGCTCAAAGTCGTCCCAGGCGTCGTGCGCTTTCTGCTTCACAGCTTTCTTCAGCTGCGCCAGCCGCAGGAAGTACATATCGGCGAATTGGTGTGCATAGTTTTTCTCGGTGCCTTTCGGGAGTTCGAACGTGTGCAGTGGGTTGTAATGTGACTCGGCTCGTTTCGCTGTGGGAGGCGCATCCCCGCTGTACTGGTTAGATGGCGACCATTGAGCTTTAGAGGAAGACTTACAAGGGTGCGCCTTTAAGCATGTTGCCGTCCATGCTATATACGTGTGCGATAGCAAGGGTTAATCCGTAGGACAACGAGGTGCTGAAGACGTGGTTGTGGGGTCGTTGTTTGTCCGCAGTGACGAGTCTCGAATTGTTGCAGACGCGGAGAGGAAGTCGCGTCGGAAAGCGCGTCGCGCCCGCGCTAGCCAGATAGAGGCGTATAAGAGGTTCATCGTCACGATGCTATTCAAGGATCACGGTACACGACATTGGCCACTGTCAATCTATGAGTATGTCCACTGTTCAGTCATGATGATGCATAAGGGAGCTGCGTATTAGAAGTAATGATGGTATTTAAAAAAGCTATCTGAAGCGGCTTCCTTGCAAACAGAGTCGCTATGACATCTAACGCTATCGGGCAAAATCAATTCGTTATGTGTACCAAGATGCGCCAAATGTCTGAGTGAAGCCCCGAGAAGGGGAGGCCGAAGCCAGAAACCAAGCCTCCAGAGAAAAAAACAATGTGAAGAAGAAGTGCCTGCAGCGAGCAAGCGGGTATGCGAAGTGGGTGTGAAGGACAGCTAAAAACGTGTATTCCAAGAAACGCCGGATGATGTCTGTCTTTGCTTGCTGGTATCCAATGAACAGGAGAGATAACGATGGTAAATGCCAGAGCCCATAGATCCAGTCTTGGGTCTTTGAGATTAGGTTTCAGAAATTAGACAGAAGTAGTAGATCGTGTGATAAGTCGATTACTCGAAGGCGGTCTCTTCGCGGACCATCATCGGGTTGGTGCGAGCGTCCTCACGTACCCGTTGGTTACTCGAGGCGGAAGATCCATTTGATCCTTTTCGTTGACCGCCCATGCCCATGTTCATAAGAAGCATGCCGCTCTCTCGTCGACGCTGTCGTTGCTCTCTCGAGTTGCCCTGCACGGCGCTGTTGAGACTACCGTACCCTTCGCCATTCTGATAGGCTTGCTCGTACTGTGGGGCGTCGTAGCTTGGCCGCATCGGGATGAATCCGGAGTCGTAGCTGCCATTGCGGCCTCGCTCCTGCTGCTGCTGAGGTGGTGGTGGCGCTGGGTAAGAAGGGGGAGCGCGGTCCTGGAGTTGCGGTGGTGGCCTGTCGAAGCGCTGCTGAAAGCTAGTTTCGTTGTATGCAGGTGTTGGCAGATCTGAGAACATTTGTCGGCGTGGCGACCGGATGGCATCGTCTCCCAGATGCGTCGTGTTGGCGCGTATTTCGTGGATAGGAGAGCTTGCCTCGTCAAGAGGGGAGCCAAAGATGTCCACGAAGTCGGTCAAGAAGAAGGCTATAAGCGGGGCCGGGATGTTCAGAGTTGGTGCGAAAACAATGCCAACATTGCGGACAGTCATCTTGTTCGACTGAGAGTTGTCCACGACCTCGATCAAGAAAGTGGACAGGTGGCGCAGAAGCTCAAAGTTCGCGATGGGCAGCTTGTGTACAAGGACATTGAAGCTCTGAATCTTCTTGCTACGTTCGTCCATATCTGCACACATTAGCGAGGTCTGTATGAGGGTAAAGTGCAAACTTACCAAGAACCTTGAGGAAGTCGAGGTGGAGCTCTCGAGTCAGAATAGATGCTGGCAGCTCTCGCAGGTACAACTTGAGCAGAGAAGCAACCGCATGCACATCGGTGTAAGGCTCTGCGACGAGCGGAACATCACCCTCGTTGTTGAATCTGTCGCGCAGACCTTTGATCACTATATTAGAGCCACTAAGCCTGAAGATGCCCTCCTCTCGGACGGCCTTCTTGTTTTTGAGGTACTCTAGACAGCGGAACACAACCGAGGGTAGTTGGGCACCGAGATTGAGGGGCTGTGAGAATTCGACAGCTTCTTGCAGCGTCATACCGAAGATGTTGCGGTTCGATGTTAGTCCCCTGGATTCGTTGACAGCAGCCAATGGGGTACTATTGACTTGTATGGGCGCAAGATCTGAGGATCCACCACGTCCTCTGAAGCCAAAAATGCTGCGTTTCTTATCCTTGACAGGCGTAGGGCCAGTCATGGGCTTGCTGCCCCAGGCTTCCGCATTCTGGATAGGTGTAGCATTGCTTGGAGCTGAGATAGTAGGATAATGGCCCATACTATCCTGAGAGAAAGACGCGTTCTTCGGGGATCCTCTCGATGGTTTGCTACCCATTGCTTCTCGGTGGTTGGGCCCGCGAACGGGAGCCTCGGCTGCCACGGTGTCGTCGTAACTAAGGCCTTGTAACCTATCGTTCTGCTGGTCAACATCGGGGCTGTCACGACTTAATGAGCGGTCCGAAACCTTATTGTGCTGGGGCTTCTGTAAGCGTGCAGGTACCGCAGGCTTGGCATCGACCGGAGAGGTCTCGTCATGGTAGTCTACGTGCTGCAACAAAGCATCGACCCATGCATCTCTTTCTTCGTCATTCTCCGCACAAAGAACGTGACGCACAAGACTCGCTGAGTCTTTCCGCTTTGGCTCTAGGATCAAGAAAGCATGGCGGTATTGATTGTCTTCGCCATCGTCCCGGCGCTGCGGTGATTGGTTGGACTGCTGCTGAGATTGTTTGCCAATCTGAGCATTGAGCAGTTTGATAGTGCCCAGATGAGCACCGCCCTCCACTTCGTAGTACCTGAACTCGGACCCCTCGAGGACGAAGTATCGAGCTTTCCAACCGCCAAAGTTCTTACCCCGCTTGGTGAGGTAGCCTTCTTTGTTTCCTTTGGGTCGCGGCGTCGAGACAGCGGGAGCTAGAGTAGGCTCGGGTGTTAGCCTATCGCCAGTCTGCGCACCGATAACATCAGTGGAGAAGTAGTCACAGACTGTCAGAGCCGCCTTCTCGCTCATGTTTGTCTCAAGCATGGCATCAAAGTACTGGTTCAGAGCAGCCCTTCGCGCATCGATCTTAGCTGGAGCATGACCACTGAACAAGATGCGGTCCGGCAAGTTGCCTGAGAAATCAGACAACGATTTTAGCTGTGCATCTAGGGCTGGAAGAGAGGCAATGTTCTTCTCTAGACGCCACAATTGCTTGTTGTTTGAGCGCGCATAGATGGCAAGGATGAAGACGGGATCTTCTTCCTGCGGCCTAGGAGCCAGAATACTCAGACGAGAGGGACGAAGACGCGACGAGAACACCTTGGCTTCAATGGATGGCAATGCATTCGGAGGCAGCAGAAGACCAGGGTACTGTTCAGAAACAAGTCCGCGGTACACGTGCTCCGCATCCGGTATGTCGTTTAGGGTTGGACTGCTTGAAGTGGAGTCGGGACTTGGCTGCGCATTCGGCACTGCCAATAGCTCTGGACTCCTTTTCGACTGCGTAGATTTCTCAGCTTGCGTTCTGGGGGGTGACTGGTATGATTGAGGCGTGTTTGGTGGAAGTGGGCCCGGCTGTTGCAGGGTCCGCGAACCTGGTTGCATGACTGCGGTAGGTGACATGGGTGGGGATGCTATGGATTGTTTGGGATTTCTTGGCAATGGTGAGCCGGGTGGTCTGTCTCCAGGTCTGGGACTTGTTGGCAAGCCGGGACTTAGCAAGGGGGAAGCAAATGCACTCCTGTTTGCTACCATTGAGCCCTCCGAAGCAGTGGGGCTCAGCATGGCGTTCAGAGATCCAGCAGGAGGGTGACGGGGTGATAGCGGTAGACCGGCCTGAAGAGGGTTGAATTGGCGAGGAGACTGCGGCAGCGCCACCATTTGAGGGACGGGGTCGCCTTCCGGAGCTTCAACCGGTGTCGATCTTGACTTGCCCTTACTTTCACTCTTCTTCTTCGCGGATTTACTCCTAGCTTCTTCATCCTTCAACACCGCAGCTTCGCGAGCACGGTCATCGTCCTCGCGCGTCTTTCTTCTCCCCCTTTCTGCTACGATCGGTATCTCGTCCACTTCCAGTGTGTCATCATAGTCCGAGTCGTCTTCCTCTCCATTGCTCACCTGGTGCAGATGTGCACTTGTAGTTACTGGCTTGGACAGGTTGAGAGGGGCAGGTGGCGCCTTACGCAGCGGTTGCGCAGGCTTTCGTGGAGGAGAGCTGAAACCGCCGCTGCGGAGTTCCGGGGTCGCTTGAATCACTGCAAGCTGTGGTTGCCCGTTAGAGCCTGCGGACGTAGCAGTGTCAGGTCGTGGTGGGGTCACAGGTTGTGGAGTCTTCTCCGCTAGCTGGGAGTCGAGAGTGTTCTCGTGCAATGCAGTATTCAGTCCGAGTCCTTTGTTGCCAAGAGCCAGAGGTTTGACAGAGTAGTCGGTAGGAGAGCTGATTGCCGAGTTTATGCTCGATGCAGTAGGTGATGCGACCGAGGAATGTGCGGGCGATGTTGCCAGCTGAGACTCTGGATACAACTGTGCCGCAAACTGCCCTTGTGTCTGGGGAGCAGCCTTGTGCTCAATGGGAGCTGGCTCGACTGATTTGACAGGTTCCTCGGGCCTCTCGCTGGGTGCTGGCGATTCGCTGTGCTCACGTCCCAAGACAGAGTCGAAAGTGTCAGACCTTGCAAGAACACCTGGTGCTGGCGGTGCCTGCTCAGCGTACTCCTTCATCTTCCTGCGGTAGCGGTCTTTGTCCTTCAGTGCTCGCTCGAGGTCCTTCTGCAGCCCAATGACCATGGAACGCTGTTTCTCGACCAGGCGCCAGAGTTGCTGGTTGTGGCTGGCCTGGCTCTGCTTCTCCTTCCACATGGCAAGCAGGGCAGCTTCCGGCGAGCCTGCGGCAGCTATGAGGGCAGCCATGTCTGGGGGGCTGGAGGTATTCACATCTTGGGACGGGCGCGACGAGTGGCCGGCCGGTGCTCGTGGTGCTGCAGAGGCACTCGATGTGACTGAGGACGCTGCCGAGTCTATAGAGAGGTTGCGCGGGGGAGCCGTGGGCTTCGTCTCGGAGCGAAAGGGCCGTGAGGGCGGAGGCATGGCTGAAGAGGCGCTGGCGACGGTGGGCAGAGTGGGCGAGGAAGCGTGTCGCAGCTGCGGCGCATGCCCAGGAGGGAGGATGGCTCGCGGCGAGGGGCTGAAGGCCGTGGGCGTAGTCGCGTTGCTGTTGCTGTTGCTGTTGCTGTTGCTGTTGCTGTGGTGCAGGCCGCTGTGGTTGTGCTCTTCCTCGAGCAGTGCCTCTAGCCTCTCGCGTGGGCTACGCGGCTCCTCGGGATAGGCTGCTGCCCCGGCTGCGCTGCACGAACGTGGGCTGGTTGCTGTCTGCTGCAGCGGACTCGGTGCAGGCTTGCGACGCCTGCGCTGCTCGTCGTCGGTGGCCGGCACGTCCTTGGGCGGCGGGCGCGCAGTTGGGTCGCGAAGGCTGCGGATGGAGTCGGCCAGCGAGGCGGGAGCGTGGTGCTGGTCTCTGGGCTCGCTGCGCTCTTGGTACTGCGCGGGCGCGGCGTGTGCGTGGAAAGCAGCTGTCTGCGCTTGCTGGAGCATGGCTGCGTCCATCACCATGGGTCGCTCGCTCGTACTCAAACCAGGCTAGCTGGCTGACCGGGATGCCCAATGTCGAGAGTGCTCCAGGAGTGGAGCCGCTGAGTATCCGCGACTCTTTGTGTCTCTGACCTGGCGGCGGGGATTCTGGTCCAGCTGCTCCAGCAGTCTCGTCAGCACTTGGCTGAGCAGAATGAGTCGTGGCCGCCCTCCATCAGAGGAGGCGTGCCGATCAGCGAGGACGTCGAGAAATTTGGATGCGTAGTCAGGTGCCAGCGGCCGCTATGCACACTACTCATTCGCCCGTCTACGCGCCCAGGAGCAGGGTGTAGAGCAGTCCGCCGAGTCTAGCGACGCAGAATATCTTTAATTCAACCTTGGGGCAGCACTTGCATTCCACACACACGGCCTGCATAACCAGACCTAACAGTGGGTTCCTGCATCCAGGCCCGCCCTCTGGCCACGGCCGATGCAGCAATTGTGTGTTGCCCGCGTGCACATCTGGCTTGAAACTGTGTGGACAACCCTAGCTGTCGTCTCATTTGTATGAGGCGATACAGCCCTCTGATTGGCTCTGCCCCAGCAATACAGCACCGGCAGCTATCACCTTAGTATCTTAGCAGCATGCATAGACGGCGGCCCTCAGGGCACTATCGCTAGCTGACAAGCGGAGTTCCCTTCTGCAGGTCATCTGTTGGTCGAAGCCCGACCAGCTCGACACGCGAAGTGACTTGAGCGTGTGTCGAGCATGCCGCTGGCCCATGAGCCCACGACTCGCGGTCAGAAACACTTCGCAGCGTCAGTGGGCAGAGGAAATGTGTCTGGCTTCTTCCCCGGCGCGCCATTGGCCAGACTCCTGACGGCTCTCGTGCATCGCTCGAGTGTTTGATCATGCCAAGCTGGGAAGTTGCGCTCGAAGCTTTGCACACCCGAGATTGGGAACCCCGCGCTGCACGTCGATCACCTTCAGGGCTCCGAATCACACTCCACCCCGTCCCTGTCCTCTTCGAGCCCGAACCATGCAGCTGTGCGTTCAACGGCCGGCTCACTGCATACGAGTGCGCTTCAGCTGCTGACAGCTCTAACCGAGCAACAGACGATTTTCACACCGTTCGGCAAAGTTGGAAGGTGCACTCGAACTTTAATTATTGAGCTCCCTGAACACACACACGGCTGGCGTGGAGCCGGCAAATGGACATGACTAGCTTTCGATGGCTGAAGTTTTGCTGACCCTACGCAGAAACACCATCGACCGCGGCTCAAGCGAGCCACATCTCACCTTGCTTCTGTCGCTGTGTCACCAACAACCTTTGCGTGGAAATGAAATACATCAGCCATCAATGATGACTGCCTCATCAGGCTGCAGATCTATTTGCGGAACAGGCTCATGCCTCAGGTTGCCGCTGCAGGGCGGCGAGTATCTGAGGCAGATACCGTAGCAAAAGCACAACAAACAATTCGACCCCAAATGCAGGTCATATTGGCGCCCTGGATATTACAATTCGATTGCCCGGGTGTACCACTGCACCTTTTCGGTGAATACTGAATTGAGATCCCCGAACAGCCTGCGAAACACTTCTCTGCATATACGTGGGTCATGCCAAGTGCGTGTTTTCAATTCTCTAAACACCTACATCGGCATATCAGCTTCCAGAAATGGCCTGCAATAACTCAGTGAACGCCTTGTCAACACCCGTTACAGCTGTACAATGCGAACAATGTTGGCATCCTGTTCAGGTCTCGAGGGCGCCAATGGTCTCCGCTCGCGCGCTGGAAAGCGACTGCAACAGATCACTTGAAAACATGATATCGACTGACCAGCACGGCACTTCAGAGCCCCCCAAATTCTCAAAAACACTCAAAATCGTGTAATGACGCGATGCGCCTTCAAGTTCGGTCGGCAGTCTCATCCATACTTTCCAATGTCCGTCGCTGATCGACACCACACCGAACTCAACCACCATCCAGACAGGTGCATACATAATGGCCTCCAACCCAAGATCGCTCAGCCTTGAAGCAGATCTTTTCTGTGATGAGGTCCCTCATCTCCACACCTCCAAACCAATATCCGCGACAGACGCCATGTACAACCTCACCGTTTCCCAACACTCGGTACCTTCCATGTGGCTTCCATGCATCATCTCATCAACTCTTCGTTTACCGTGGGTCGATACTAAGTTCTGACAGCATCTCCGAAGCAGTGGTGTTACCAGGCTTTGACCGCCTTGTGGGGCCAATATGCGGTGCTACTGTCTTATCATCGGTACACAGCAAGCTAATCTGTCAGGTGGGGGACTTGGAATCGATACTTTGAGCGAGCGTTCAAGCAAGGCTGTCTTAGGCAGATCGATGAACACGTGTCATGTATTTATGTTGATCTGAGAGGGGGGACGTGGTGCGATTGCTGTTGGCTTATGGGGCTGGTCTTACTGCGGGGAACAGTGAGGAAATCACGGCGAGGGAAATTCTGGAAGGGAGAGGGATGGTGCTATGAACATGAGTTCTTGATGTTTTAAGGACCTGAAGAAGAAGACGAATGCAATCCTCACTTAGCTTCAGAGCCAGCGCTTGAATCGCTCAGATGTCGCTATTCCTTATCATCCACAAGACAGCTAAAGAAGCAGATCGACACGAAAGCAAAGCTACCCTTCCTCTCTACACACGCTCATCAACCCACTCCTCCAGCACCAAAGCTATATCCTCAAACCCACAAATCCGGGCCAATTCCACACTACTAATAAACCTACCATCAGTCTTCCACGCCGACCAAGTCTCCAACTTGGAATCCGCACCCCTCTCAAGCAGCGCCTTCACCAGCTCCTTCTCGCCCCCAACAACAGCAAAATGCAGCGCCGTCATCTTCCCATAGAACACGCCGTCTCCTGACGGGAAATCTGCATTCAGCGTATCACCGTAGAATGCATTGATCGAAGCTCCTCGATCGATTAGATAGTCAATGACTTCAAGTCTGTCTGGCCTTGCGGGGTCGCCTGCGGTATCGATGTACGAAAGCGTCGCGTGCGGCAGCAAGTTGGTGTTTTTGATATCGGCGCCGTGCTGGACGAGCAGTTGTATGATTGATAGCGGCGCGAATCTGGCTGCGCGCTGCATCGTGGTGTGGCCTGAGGGACTGCTGGTGCATGGGGATGCGCCTATGGCGAGACAGGTGTGCACGAAGTCGGGGTGTTCCAGTAGGATACTTGAACCAGTCAGCGGAGTACTTTGCGATGTGCTTGCGATTTAGTGGGGGATGGGGCGAACGTGCCTGAGCGAGGGTGGGCAGTGGCTGTTTACTGGTCGGTTGATGTCCCAGCCTGACTGGAATAGCATCCTGAGAGCGGTGAAGTCGTGTCGTTGCTTTGCTTGGTGGATGGCTTTGGACATGTCTATGTTTTCTATTCGCATGCCGTAAGAGAGGAGGAGACGGAGTATGTCGTTCCAGCCGTTATCGATGGTAACGCCCATAACAAAACTGTCCTTCAGATCGTTTAGAGCTACGGGCTGGAGAGAACCTGGGTTTGTGTGATCCTGCCAAGGTTCAAACAGTTTCTGTATAGTCTGGAGTGACATGTCTGCCGCAGGGAGCTGGTAGATCGTATGAAGGACTTCCTTCATGGATCCAGGTGGAGTTTTGTTGGTCATCTCTCCACAACGACTCAAGAAGTGTCCAAAGTCCTGCGAGATTCGATTTTGAAACAGTCTGGGAACGTTGAAAGGAACGCCGCTCGAGAACCTAGAGGTGAAGCTGATCATGCAAATACTGGGTCAGATGTCAGGGCGCCTGTAAGTCCAAGATGAAGTAGCCTGAAGTAGATCATCACGAGCTAGCCTTTTCGATACTAGCATAAGGCTGCTGGAGGCGCAGCGTCTGCAGAGACATCAACTTGACAAGCTGAAGTTATTTACCATTGAATGGCATTCGGACAAAGAAAAGAAAATAATAACGACGTATGGGAACGCTGTTTCCTAGCCTCGCTGGTCTTCGAGAAGCTGCGACCACGCTAAGTACTGCTGCCACGTTCTATCAACCGTGCCAGTAGCTTTAGCTGAAAGAGATTCTTCGATGTGTAAGTCGTCCAACTCACGTCTGATGAACCCATCCAGAGCAAGTCCACTTCCTCCTGCCACTCAGTCTTCTACGTCCAACTCAATTGCTGGCAATTGATATTATCTTCCTTCAGCCTTCTGTTTGTATCAAGATCTTCTTTTTTTTTACCAACTCGATGTCCCAATCAGCTACTAGAATGCGTTTCTCCAGGTTTACGGCGGTCGCGAGCCTAGCTCTCGCAACTGTGAACGGCCTCACTATGCCAGAAACCACATACGGTCTCTGATATATGTAAGATCGAAGCCATACTACTGATAGAAGCCAGCCAAATGTTCAGTCGAGCGCAAGGCTTGTCAAGTTGGAGCATGTCCAAAGATGAAGACTTTCCTACAGGCAAAACCGGCACCTGCTTGTCCGTTTCCGAAGAAGAAGCCAACAGCCAAAACACGGGCTCTTGAAGCCGATTCGGCCCTTCGGTAACGCGCACCAAATGGAAAAGCGAAGCTCAAAAAGCCTGCTTCTTTGCGGTTTGCTAGAAGAGCATTGGTCCACCATGCTAACGTCGCTGTACGGTGCGTCGTCGGCGATGAGTGTTCTCAAAATGGAGGACTTCGTTCGTGCTGTGCGGTGGTGTTCTCAGAAGCTGGATTCTTTGTAGCAGATAGAATAGACTATGGCTGAGAGAGGATCGCGTTTGTCTTCCGCTTCAGGCTGTTGGGACATTGAACTTTTCGTCTAGTGGGTTGGCGCCAGCGGCAGTCGCAATGGCCTCACCTACCGAGCCTGTCTTCATCATACAGACCGGACCTGTACCTTCCTCTCAGCACTTTTGTCATATGGAAGCAGGCAGCCGCGGCGCTGGCAAAGAGTGGTTGGCCGCTCACTAGACTGCACCTACCTTGGGACTGTTGGTGCTCTCGGTGCACCTGCCTTTTCACGAGAGGCACAAAAGCCCCTTCTTCTGATCGGATCTGGGTAGAGCAGGCGATTACATGACGCTCCGAGCAAGTCTACAGCAACTCATATATGCTTTCAGCCTGCATGATCGTTTTCAAATATATCCATGAAATAGTGTCGATCCAATGGTGTTCAACTTATTCAGATCGATTACACGAAGAAGCCCGCATTGAGTCGTGCAGTTGACGCTAGCCTGTAGCGTGTAAACAGCACGTCACATGAGAGCGCGAAGCCTCGGAAGAACAATGCCCAGTAAAGTTTGCGTCGAGATAAAACAGAGCGAACACGTCATGTACTTCGAGTGTATGCCCTCCCACTCTTCCTAGTTTTTGTACTTGTGCATTAGTCATTCCACAACATGAGTGCAATGGTCGTACCACAACCGTATACACGACAGCACGCATTTTCGACGTCACGAAATTTATTGAACCTTGACTGCAGTTCAGACCTGAAGTCGTATCGACGAGATCTTGGCCCCGGCGTCCAAGCAAAATGCTTCGAGAAGACGAGCGATACGATACGAGCGCAATTAGACGAACACCGAGCGTTTTTGCTACGGCATCGACAAAGCGGGCAGGCTTCTGGCTTTCCCAGTCCTGTACCACGGCTTGAGGTACCACCCTCGCACACCGCGCCTGGCAACGATGCCGGCCAATCGCAGCTAAACAACAACTACCATACCACGTCTCATCCTCGACCACTGCAAATCTTGTCTCAGCCCTACGCAGCGCAACAGACACCGCCTGCATCTCGACCACAAAGCCCTGTTCGCTCTATCCCCGGACAGGTGGCCACGTACCCAATAGACCTTCGACAAGCTCTAGAACGCGCCACTCAATTTGGACACCGGTATGAGCAGGACAATGTATACCAGGTCATCGTGGACGCTGCCAGCAATTACATGGACGGTTCAACGAGCGTAGCAGGGGCACATGAAGATTTACAGAAAGCCAATCTGCTGGTCGCCAATATCTTTCTATTTGACGGGTACTACGAGTCAGGCGATGAGCCTACCTATGAAGTAGATAACATTGGACGTCTCCGTATCAGTATCGAGACAGATGGCCCAACAGGAGGGTATACGACAATACGGATTCAGAAGGCACCAGTCAGACGAGACCTTGGCCCGCGACGTTGATGATAGCGTACGGAGGTATAATAACACCACGATGACGCTCAGCTACTCTGCGCCTGCCATATATATCGACGCCCATGGAGCAGTGCGAGTCCGGATTGTATACTACTTAGGTCGTCTTGTTTCCCTTCTTGCGGCCACCGAGACCCACTCCAAGTACAAAGGCAAGCCTCAGGAAGAATGGACCTACAGTTGAGACGAAAGTCACCCAGTCCTTGGATCTCCAGTTACCGGGCGTCAACATCTCCCTCGTACCCATCTCCGCCCAAATCGCGTAATAGGTGGCAGCATCGCACAACGCCATGCCGAAGAGCAAGACCTTCCAGACAAATATTTCATGCACGACCCTGAGAGTGACAGCCTGGTTGAAGGCGAACAACATGTATGCCGCGGCGAGCTGATCGTATATGATTTGCGACTTTGGGCTCCATGCCGCAGTAGCGGGCATAAACTCGTGATAGGTGTCTGGCTGAGTCCAGAGGTACCTGGCGCCATTGAGCGCCATTGCAGGCTCGATCCAGAGGTGCCAGGCACGGTAGACAAGTGGGATGTGCGGAGGGGTCATCGCGTTCAAATCGTATCGGTCCGATGATGCAAAAGATACGCTAGGTTGCTGCGTAGAAGGGTCTGGTGGAAGCGACAAAGGACCTTTTGGCCGCCGTGTCTCAGTGTATAGCCAGGCTGGAGCGAGGAGTATCTATGACGTCAATTTCGGATCTTGTACCACCGGTATATGTATGTCCAGTACGACCGAATCCTTCCATGCAAGGAATCTTGATCAGGCGCCCGAGCTATCACCACATATCAATTGTGGCAGCAAGTCTGCAAGATTGATGTGAATAAATCTGCCAAATATCGTAGCAAGAGCATGAGAGTGAAACGCATAACATCTGACCACTTCGTGATAGCACACGCGAACCTTGATCCTGAACAGCTATTAAGAAAGAGGAGTACTTCGAACCGTAAATGGGGAGCGGTACGGTTGGCCCGTTCATTGCACGACCATTGGTGGGAACGCACCCCCTACATTCGATGGCAAAACAGCAAACCTACTTCTTTGGGCAGTCACGACACGGCAGCAGGTGGAAAGTGTTCCCGCCCAATCACTCGCACATGCTTTGGGTCGTGCTCAGTCGTCGACCTGACATCCGTCACATTGTACAGGGGCTACAGCCAAATGTAGTCGCTGGCGCGATCCTGCACAGGCAGAATTAAGGACAGCGCTGCTAACGTGCCTACGCTGGGTATCTCCCTCTTCAAGGCTTTCTTGCTCTTCCCATGTCGATTGTCCTGCTGGCCATCTACTTCGGACGCTGTAGACTTACCGCCGGTGAATCTATGTAGCTGCACACGCGAATTTACCCGCAAAATCTCACCACAGACGTCCCGGTCACGTCATAGCAAAAGCTGGCCTCGGAAGCCGTACCAGAGCACCGCCAGAAGAGCAATCAGACTCCCTTTCCTATCTGGAGTGTCATCAGAAGTGTTGGAACACTCACTCCGAATCCCTTTGAAGTGGGTTTGACTTGACGTTCACAGTATAGTTTCCGCTCGCACCACAGTCGTCGCTCAGGGTCCACCATGGATATTTCATGTCTGTTCGGATGCTTTCCGAGGATTTCCACCCTCTTCCAGTAACCCACGTCTTGAGGCGGGGAACATTTAGGGAATCGCAGCAAATCTTCGATGCGAAGCAAAGGGCCCGTGAAGCAGAATTTTCTGCATGCAGCTTCACATCGAGGTTCTCGCAGAACATCGGATTGTCAGAGAAAGCCATCACGATGGCTCACTAAGAACGTTCTAGCTCAGCTGGGCACAGCGCTGGATCCCCACGTGCGAGAGCCTCAAGTTGCAGAGCGGACGCTCTCGGCGACCGTGGTAATTTCCAGAGTCCGTCGCAACGTGAGCAAGGCTTCGAGCATAGCAGCCTAGTACGTGATTGGCTGTGGAGCTGCAGAGCACGTTGTTTTGGTGCGTCTCTGAGCTGTCACTCCAAGCTCAAACGTCGTTGGGCAGAACCTCCTGTAAGGTTACACGTAAAAATGATGCTAGAGTGATATCCAATTCAGACGCTGCGCTGCGCGGACAATGTTTACGAGTATCAGTCGGGCGTGCCATGTGACGTCAGAGCGTCGCGGGGTGCTCCAATGTTTTCTTGCGCACGTCGAAGCTTGTGAGGGTCCACGTTTTGTTGGAGACGCCCCTGCTGAACCGCGCTCGCTTTCGCTCAGCAAAACCAAGGAACTTTGCTTTTGCCCGCCCAAGCGCAGCCTCGTTCGTTTGTGACTACTTAAGCTGTAGGTCGTGCCCTCGCGCGCGTTTATTGAGTCGCGAAAACATTCCGGGCAGAGCATCCCTGGTTGACGATACCCACAGATTCCTCGAATTTGCGGCACAAACTTACTCACCACCTATAACCACAACACCGCCTTTTGCGACTTCACCTCGAGCTTGCAGCAGGCGGCAGCTCTCTATACGCATCATTCCCTAGTGATACCCCGTATATCTATATACCCTACGACTCCACCTACAACCCCACACCAGAGGCTGCTGCGCCCAACCATCGCCCACCATGTCGACCTTTGTGGTGTCTTTGTAAGCTTACCACCACACTACACGAAGTAACAGGACTGACAAAGCAGATTCCTTCCCTACACAGTAGACTTCCACGAGTCGAAATCAACAGAACCGAGCCCAAAGCCAGCTGCAGCTGCCCCGCCCAAGCTGATCGATATCGGGAGACAACCCTCGAAGAACAGCTTGCAAGATGCGCAAGAACCGCCGAGTGTCCTTAAGCGGGCACCTCCTTCGCATATCAACCTGCCGAAGACCCCTCTTGCTATGCTCGACCAAGACGACTTCTTCACCCCCGGCCAGCCGAGCGCCGCGACCCACTTCCCTAAGCCGCAAGACCCTCGAAGTCTGGTACGGAGCGACGCCCACATCCCTGAGTGGGGTGGTAGCGGCCTGTTCTTCAACCAGCCACAATCGAGAGCCGACCCCGCGCCGCCAGACACAATCCTCGAGTACGCGAAGGCGCAAGAAAGGGCGCAGATTCTGAAGGAGCGTCAGAAGGGCCCAGTGCAGGCCAACCAGAAGGCTACAGATCCTCGTTGGGCTACTGATTACACTGTTGTGCCTGCCGTGCAGGGCAACGGTGGTTTGTCCAATGCTGTTCGCGCAGCTGTGGACAACAAGTGCTTGAAAGATGTGTTCGCTGTTGGATTGATTGGGTTCCCTACCGACAGCATCAACGAAGAGAAGAAGACTGAGATATATGAGAAGCTGGAGGAGGAACACGATGCCCTTACTGTCTACGTCTCTGACAAGGACTTTGATGGCCACTACGCACATTTCTGCAAGACTATCCTATGGCCGGTCTTCCATTATGTCATTCCCGACCATCCCAAGAGCAAAGCTTTCCTGGACCACTCATGGGTATTCTATGTCAAGGTCAACCAGGCCTTCGCCGACAAGGTCGTCAAGAACTACAAGCGCGGCGACATAATCTGGGTACACGATTACCACCTCTGCCTCGTCCCCCAGATGATCCGCCAGAAGCTGCCAGATGCCCAAATTGGCTTCTTCTTGCACACTGCGTTCCCATCTTCGGAAGTTTTCCGTTGCTTGGCTGCGCGAAAGGAGCTTCTCGAGGGCATGCTCGGTTCTAACCTGGTGGCCTTCCAGACACCGGAGTACGCACACCACTTCCTTCAGACTTGCAGTCGCATTCTATCTGTCGAGGCCACTGAAGATGGTGTTCAGCTCGATACACGCTTTGTCAACGTCTGGTCTTCACCGATCGGTATTGACCCTAGAGCACTGGCTCTCGCCCGTGAAGAGCCGGAAGTCCTCGAGTGGATACAAACCATGCAGAAGAGATACGAGGGCAAGAAGGTCATTGTTGCGCGTGACAAGCTCGACAATATCCGTGGTGTACGCCAGAAACTTCTGTCGTACGAACTGTTCCTGAACAAATACCCCGAGTGGAAGGACAAGGTCGTTCTTATTCAGGTTGCCACCTCGACAACCGAAGATCCTGAGTTAGCTGCAACAGTATCTGAGATCGTCACACGTATTGACGCAGTTCACTCGACGCTCACTCACAATCCACTGGTCTTCCTAAGGCAAGATATTGCTTTCTCGCAGTACCTTGCTCTTATGTCCATCGCTGATGCACTCGCAATCACATCGCTGCGCGAAGGCATGAATTTGACATGTCACGAGTTCGTCATCTGCCAGGATGGTCGAGCCAGCGCCAAGAAGCACGCGCCCGTCATCCTCAGTGAATTCACAGGTAGTGCATCTATCTTTGGCGGTGCTGAACTGGCTGTCAACCCTTGGGATTATGGCGGCATCGCTGAGGCCTTCAAGCATGCTCTGGAGATGAGCGAAGACGAGAAGGAAAAGCGCTACGCAAAGCTGCGCAACCAGGTCATGCACCACACGGGTGATTTCTGGGTCAGCAACCTCAGCGAGTACCTCGCCAAGGTCCACGAAGAGCAGTACCGCCGCGATACTATGTCAATTCCCCGTCTGTCGTCCAGCAAACTATCCAGCGCGTACGAGCAAAGCTCAAGACGCCTCTTCCTGCTTGACTATGAGGGTACACTTGCTTCGTACGGTTCGGTCAAAAGTACTGTCCTTACCAACACGGAGCGTGTCATCGACGTTCTTCGCGAACTGTCTGCCGACAAGAAGAACACTGTCTACGTCATGAGCGGCCGGACCATCCCAGAGACTGAGCTACTCTTTGACCGTCTTCCCAACCTCGGCATCATCGCTGAGAACGGTTGCTTCCTTCGCGAGCCCAACTCAAGTGACTGGGTACAATTCCCCAACGAGGACAAGACAATCAAGTGGAAGGACTCCGTCAAGCCCATCCTACAGTATTACCTCGAGCGTGTCGAAGGCAGCCGTGTCGAGGAGCGCCACTGCTCTCTCCTCTTCCGCTACGACAAGGCCAGCGACCCAGATGCGTCTACTCGTCACGCGGGTGACTGCGCCAACCACATCAACGACGCGTGCGAACAGCAGCGCGTCAAGGCCATCCCGTCGCGCGACTACGTTATTATCGAGCCGGTCGACTTCGACAAGTCTACTGCTGCGCAGCACGTGTTCAAGAAGTACGAAGAGTCTGCGAAGCCGGACTTCTTGTTCGTAGCCGGCAACGACCGTGACGACGAGGTCGTGTTCAAGTGGGCGAAGAAGCTGAAGGAGGACTCCACTGTACCGAATGTACAGACCGTCACTGTTGGTGACAGGAATTCCGTTGCGCTGTCGACGCTGCCCAACGGTACAACGGGTGAGTCTTGTTTCAACAATCAATTATCATATTGTACTAACCACATCACAGGTCTTCTCGGCGTCATGAACAAGCTCGCAAAACTCCAGTCGTAGACTGATCAGGAGAAAAGTCCTATTTCCCGGATTCTACGCAAGAGCAATACACCGCCCCAGTGTGCCATGACACCCGCTCTTCGACGAGACGCAAACTCATCATACCTTTCACAATAGTACGCGGCTTAGACTGGCATGAACAGCATTTCATAGGGACTACGATTGAACGGATTACGATGTGATCTTACGACATGATGACGATCCTGGACGATTCGAGCGTCTCAGCGTGCATGCGTGGAGTTGGAAGGGGGGTTTTCCTTGTCCTAGATCAATACGATTATACTTTGAAACTCGTTCGTGTTCGGTGCTTGCTGTCGTGGTGCTATTTCTCAGGCCTCTCACCATTCTTCGCAAAGCGCGCGTCACCATATTCCGTTGCACGCTCGTAACGTGTTCGATGCGTCTTCGTAACTACCAGCTAAGCATGGCTATTCAGTACTTCTAGATCGCTTTACGGCAATAATGCGCCAGCGAAACTTTGACCGATACGCTTGGGTTCTTGCCATTCCTAGAAAGGCAAATGGTTCTCTCCTTGTCAGTAGAATTTCCAGCCTTGTCACGTGGGCGCGCAAACCCTCCCAAAGGGATACACAAGGCGGTGGCTGTGCATTCTCTTACCAGATACGGAGACTCCCTCACCTCAGCTGCGGGTACCAGGGTGTATCGCCTCAGCCTTGCGTCCGTGTGTGGTCCCGGCGCCGTCGTGGCGGAGGACTGGGGAATGGGTACCCACAGTGACCGGTCTGCGATTATTTCGCCTTGCCAGTCGTGTCAAAGTGGGGCATCGAGAAGTCAGAAGTCCATCGTCATCACCGTCATTACGATATTTAGATTTCAGTAGCAGTTTCGAACAGAACGGTCATGATGGGTGGATAATAGGTATTATAATTTGTACTATGTGTCCTGCTCAACACGATGAGATGGAGCAAAGCACAACTACAGATGGGCGGTGCTGGTGGGTATAGATGCCGAGATACCCAATTTCTAACAATCGTAAGAGGCCGTGACGTGAGAGTCGTTAAGTCATCAGGCCTGCAAGAGGCTGTATAACGTATCTTGGGCGTCAGTGGTAAGAACAGAATGTGTACAGTCATGCCGAAAATGTATCCAGGCCAACGTAGGAAGGCTGTAAAAGAGGAAGGACAACGTAAAACGACGTAGTGAGATCATTGCGGCATCCAGAACGACATCAAGAACTTGCCGACGATGCGTGAAGAGTACTTCGTTTGGTTGTCGGATGAAATACTGACTGCCAAGCGTTGCTGTAGGTAGTCGGCTGTAGTGAAGTTAGCATCCTGTTCATGTTGTTTGGATGAGATACACTTACTGTTTTCCTTCACCAATTGCGCGACTTGTCGCACAAAATTCACGCTCGAAGCATCTCCAAAACCAACCTCCTTCTCCCAGTCAAGATCAGGATTAAGCAATGGGTTGTGCTTGCGGTTGTACTTCCACCTGAAGATCTGTTGGATGAAATGCATTTGAGAGTCGATATCCCTGTTGGCATGATCCGCATGGGCCTGCGCATCGCGCACATCGACTCCTTCTGAGCTCGACCTTGTCGTCTGAACAAGGTGGATGGTCTTTTGCTGGTCCTCGAGAGCCATGGACATGCCGACGATGGTGACGAAAGCGGCAAGCCACTTGTCGCAGCCCTTTGAAGACTTGAAGACCTGCTGAAGCTTGTTGAGAAGCGAGGTTTGGATCGACCGCTGAACTCTCGAGAAGAAGTACTTCAGCTGGCGGTTTGTCATGCGTGGTGATGTGTATGATTCGTTCTGACCATTGAAGGAGTGCATGCGTGAAAGAATGGCGTATTTTGTCTCAGGCGCAATCGTGAGCGTGTGCGACATGATGAACGTGACAACGATGAGGCGGAATACTTCTCGGAAGAGTTTGGCTTCATCATCGTTTTTGGGTTTGACTCTGGTCATCAACCGGAACAGCTTATGCTGGAAGTCGTTGTCGTCCTCCATCCAGCAGAGCTCGCCAAACGCATCCAAATGGTTGTCAACAATATCGCTAACGTATTTTTCGTACTTTTTCTCTTCGTTGTAGTTGATGTGAACCATCCCCAATGGCGGGCTTTGTTTGTTGTACATGACTCGCTTGTTTGACCCAGGGTCTGTTCGGTATTGGATTTGCTTCAGCAAAGTGTCCCCTTTAGGCACGAACTCGTAGACTTTGACTGGAATGCGCGGCATCTTGTCCTGACCGCAGGTCATCATTACTGTCAGTTCGATATTACCCCATTGATGGATGTGCTGAGATACGAATTGCGTGAGGAAAGAGTCTTCGTGCATCTGAGTGACAAGGTGTGGGAGGAAGGCAGTAGAAAGATCGACAAGCTTGACACGCGAACATCCCAGACCGCAGTCGGCATTCGGGCGCTGCGAACGCTTCAGACACCTCTCGCAAGTATCCCCAGGCCCGCACTTGTCTCGTTGAAGAACGCAGTGCCAGCACGCCACGATCTTTCGCATGTCGTGTGCAGACTTCGCAACCCTGGGATCCAGGTGTGTTCCGAGGGCCCTTCCTCCCGACTTGCTCATACCCTTGGAGGTCGACTCCCTCCTTATCTGCTCAGGCTCTGGGGAAGCATCAAAAGAGATCTCGGGTACTGGCTGTGCAGGCGATGCACTTCCTTGGGTGGACGGTTGGGTGGGGAAGAAAGCCGTGGTCGGATGCTGCGCGGGCAACACATCGAGCATATCGTAATCGGAGTGCTGGTTGGAGAACTTGCCTTCCGAGCTGCCTGGACTTGGTGCAGAGATTTGTGGGCTGTGAGCAGGCTGGTAGAACGGCTGTGAGTATTGCCCGACTGATGATGGCGTCGGCGATGTTGGGAAAGGTTGGTTGGGTGTGATGTAGTTATCGGTAATGAGGGCTGATGTTGCATCGTAGTTGACGAAAGTTGGCTGATCTGGAGACCGAAGTGCTCCGTTGAAGCTAAGGTCCACTGGACTTTGCCCAAATGACCCTTGAGATCCGCGATGCTGTGAATTGAAGCCGCCGAACATGTATTCCTGAGGTGGCACCATTGGTTCGCTAGGCGATGCCAGGTAGTTAGGATCAGTGAAGTTTGCAGTCCAGGAGTTGACATCCTGGTTGAGATACTGTGTAAACAAAATAGGGTCGGAGGCAGGATCAAACATGGCGTTGCCGGCCCGAGGCACCATAGCATATCTCGCAGGTCCCTGGCCGTTCCATGGTTCATGCGGTTGTTGCTGAGGACGTTGCTGTGACTGATGTGCAAAGTTTCCGCTGAAGAACGTACTCTGAGGTGGAGCTGCCATCATGTTAAATTGTTGTTGACCTTGCATATTGTAATGTTGCGCGGAAAACTGTTGAGCGTTGGCGGCCATTGTAGCATTGAAAGTTTCTTGCAACATTTGGTCAGTGAAGATCATGGTCGAGTCCACCGCAGGGACATTGTGATGCGAGGCTTGCGTCGACATGATGTTGGTGTCCTGTTGGTAGAAAGTGCGCATGTCCGGGTCGAGCATATCCACCTCGAAGGAGTCGTTGTCTGGCGTCCTTACAGACGTCGGAGAGTTTGAAAAGCTGCCATTGTCCCAAAAGGATTGATCAGGTATCTGCTCCTGCGACGGTACTGGCTGTTGTGAAGGATTGCGGCTCAACGGCGGCGGCGTGGTAATGAGTGGTCCAGGAGAGTAACCGCCAGGCGAAAGTCCGGTATGATTGATCAGGGAGTCCGTTGGCGTCTTCTCTCGGCGGGCAACATGCTGAGCAAGTTCAAAGGGGGACTGTTGTTCAAAAAAGTGTTGTTGTGGCTGGTAAGAGTACTGGAAGGTGGAGGACATGATGCGCAGAGGGCCGCTTCAGCGCCCGAGCAGGATCAGAGGACCCTCAAGCCCTTCGCCTTTAGCTCCTAGGTTGCCTGGCAAAACAATGCGCCAACGGTCGATCTTTGACCTGGATGCCCTAGATTGACAACAATCACAAAGGTAAACAGCTCGCGATACTTCAAAACGAGCCAAATTGGACGCGCGACAGGCAACGAGAGACGGAATGGTCCGGGCAAGCAGAGGAACGTATGGCGCGAGTCGAGGAAGAGCGCGCAAGAAGAATCCCCTCCAACGCGGCTGAGAATGAGGAGTGAAGATGCAAGCACACTGGCAATTCTTGAGCGCTTCTCACGCCGCCCCACGTATTCCGGTGAAGAGGCATGGCGCGAAATGCAGCTATTGGCTTAGCTGCAGCCCGCCTGCATAGCACCCGGGTCACACCAAACCGCAATAGACGCTCGCGCTGCGTTCCACAAGAAAGTTTGACATCGAGAATTGGAGATGCAACTTACCGTCGCAGGCCGAGCTTGCGCTTTACTGTTCGCGCTCTTCGCGCTGTGGTAAGGTTGCGATTTCGAAACGTACCGTTGGAGGCTACATGACCTTGACATCAGCCTGAGGCCTCGAGAATTGTGCCGGGCTGCACTGCGCCCTGCTCGCTAAGCCCGGGTTTCATCAAAAGGCGGTGTTCGCCAAACGAATGGCGAGTCGCACAACTGCTGATGGTGAGGGATAGGCATAAATTGCTCATTGTTTGCGGTTCTGCTGCAGTTTTGGCTGACTACACAGCCTGAATTTGCTGCGGGCGTGAAGGATGGTGGCCACCCTTGAGGAGCTGGAGCCAATGGTTTGCTACAGTGATCTGCGACAGGTCTTCCCTTGTCGGTCAATGGGCGCCCGCATCATGGGTGAAGAAGCTGTCAAATGCCAACGCACAGCTGCGAAACGTAATCTCGATGTGGTGCGGCTTTCGCGCATGTTGACGTGTGCAAAGCTGTGTTTAACGGGCGAGCAGGCTGTTCGAACGCACTACGGAGATGCTGTGAAGCCGTGCTCAAGATGGTCAGACTGTGGAAAGGGATCCCAGGTTCCAGCCTGTGAAGAGCGGGTAGCGGCTTTTAAAAAGGCGTGCGCTGACCGCAAGTTCTGAAAAACTGCCTTGCTGGATGCCAAACACAGTGGACTGTATCAAGAGCGTCAGAACCTGGGAAAACAACTTGAGATCGCTAGGCAGCAGCAAGCGCTGTTTGTGACTGCTCAAACTGCTGGCAACTGTACTGCATACGAGTGGCAGTCGCGACGGGATTGTTTGTTCCGATGACCCGCCCGCGTGGCTATGGAGCCAATGACAAACCATGCTTTGCTGTGTCATCCACTTCGGACTGACGATGTGCTCCATCACGGAATGAACTTCGGAGTCGCGAGAATGCCACATTAGCAAGCGCTCTCAACAGCAGAAGGTGTTGTACCCATTGCTATTGCGTCCGGCTAGGATCGGATTGGTCTCAGATATGTCGAGGGAGCTCAGAAGGAACGGGAAGCCCAGAAGGTTTGTGAATACTCCGAGACATTACAGCCGAACTCACCAAAATCCCAGTTGCGAACCGTGCAGGATCTCCAAGATTCGGTGCGACCATACAACGCCCACATGTCTCAAATGCCAAACGCGGGGCATCGCGGAACAAGTGAGCAGCAAACATCACCATCATCTGCGTGCAAGATGTTGACCAACAAAGTGTTTCTACCACCCCAATCCCATGACAAAGCCCGCAGGGACACCACGGAAGAAACCTGAGCCTCGACGTCGAAAACTCAGTGGTCATCCTGGATCTGAGAGGCTTGCCCCGTTGACCTTGAGTCCGCCAACGCTGAGGAACGATCTTGTAAATTCATGGCCGACACCACCTGAGACCACCACTAAGACAGGATGTGCCAAACCACAACAAGATCCAACTCGAGGCTTCTTCCTCGGCTCGACGAGCTATGCCAGCGTCTTTGTAGAAGAGCAGCCTCTGCCAGACAGCGTACATGAGCAGCCGTCAGAAAGGACAAGTAGAACGCCTTCCGTATCCGATAGGACGGTGCTAGGAAGCCGCCATTGTCAGATCGGCATTGGCCATTCGATCGTGACCAAGCTTCTACCAATCTCCTTCTTCGAAAAGTCTTTCAAGCTGTACTTCGAACACCAAAAGGCATCTGCACTGATAGGCCCACTTGTCATATCTGCCTTGCCGCAACTTGGGTTGGACCTGGCACAGCTGGCCAACCCCGAGAACGATGCGGCCGCCATGTATGCAGAGATGACAAGAAATACTGCTCGACCGATGCGAGTGCCTGCAAACATGCCTGCATCTGAGTTTCACACTCTCTGGACCGGTAAGAATCTGAGATGGGAGACTTTGGGTCTGATCCTAGCGATCGTATGCTCGAATGCACAATTTACCTCACCACACGACCCGATCTTTACACTTGATGATGGGACGAGGCTTAATCGAGACGAGCTGATCGAAGACATGATCCATGCATCAAACGACTGCATACATCTTTGCCAGATCCACGGTGCTGTCAACGACATCATGGTGTGGCTCATTTACACCAACATGTTGATCATCAGCAACTTCTACGGAGATAACTGTAAGACGACCACGACCATTGAAGCGCACTGCCCTTACACCGAACAGATCACGGCACATGGAGACGACTTGGCGACAGTGTCTCGGCCCTCTATGCCGCAGGTATGCACTGCGAAGGCGGCTACACTGAACGAGAAGTCACAGAGCCCTTGTTTCTTCGTGAATCAAGAAGACGAGTCTACTCTGCCGTATACAGGATCGACAAAACCCTCGCGATCTTCTTCGGTCGACCGCCAATGATAGGATGGAGATACAGCGACCGAAAGCAACTACTTGATGTCAGTGACGATGTCATCGTTTCCGAGGATCCAGAAGTCATCAACAAGGCACTATCGAGACTAGACGGCAATGGCTGGAACACAGACGCCCAGATACATCCATCAACTTGTATAAGATTACGTTGCCAGCATGCGGTCTTCAAAGAGCGGCTACTGGAGCAGTCACTATCCGGCGAGAAAGACACCGACGTAGCTCACAACATGAGGTAAGCCAGCAAGTATTGCCAACACTGGCGTTGACGAGTTAATGTACCTCCAGAACGATCTCAGCAGAATGCACTCAATTCTGGGAATCTCTCCCCGTCCATCTTCGCTACGAAATGTACGACGACGATTCAGCCTGGCATCGCCTCGGCGCCGGCATAACTGTGCGCCTAATCTCCGCATACCTCGAGTACCTGCATACGCACTTCCAGACCCAACGTCTCCTACAACGCCAAACCCAGCAAGCGCTCCCTGCCCTCCTCGACGTGTCTCTCAAGCTCCTCTCCACCGCGCTCGTATTCACCAAACCCCTTAATGGCGCGTATGAAACACGACGGCACTTCGCCACGGTAATAATGTTCTACTGCTTCCCAGCCGCTGGCGTGCTCGCCCTCGAGTTACGAAAAAGCACGATCGAGAGCGTGCCGTTACCCGACACCGTGTTCCGCGCCGACGTGATCCGGAACCTGTCAGTGCTCACAAGCAGTCTGGAATGGCTGATCTTACCAGGTGATGGGAACCATAAGCTCTGCACTGAGCTGAACAAGATGCTCGCGCTGGTGCTGGACGAGGTACTCAACTACGAGCCGCCGACCACAGGGAGCAATCTGGGGAGCGATGTTGGGGGCATGACAACTGTCGCAGGTCAGGGTGGATTAGGACATGGATTCTTCGATATCCCGATGCTGGATGGCATGGAGCCGATTCCGATGCAGGCAGAGGAGTTTCTGACGTGGCTGGATGGTGCGGCGTGGAACAATACGCAGGACTTATTCTGACATGCTCCACGATAGCGCGATGTTGGAAGACGATATTAACATATCATGCATTACTTCTACCGGCTCAGTGGTGTATGTCCATGATAGGCTAGCTCCATCCCATCGACCAAGAACTCCTTCTTCTGAAGCGCCAATCATGAACGTGTCGCGTAGTAGCTCGCTCGCGCCTCGTTCCTGATCTTCCTTTGTTCTGTTGTCAAGCCATCCTTGCCCTTCGGTCCTTTCGTCGTCTTCGTGACTGCTGGTGTGCTTTCGGCACTCTCACGGCTCACTGTTGAGTGGCAGTTAGTATATAGCCTCGCGCGTGTGGGACAGAAGCAGGTGTGGGTTGTTTGACTTACACTTCCAAGTAAAGACTTCGAAAAGACGTTTCTTCTCTGTCGAGCTTGTGCTTTTGATGGATGATGCGTCTGAAGGCGCATATGATGGTGGTGCGGTGTATGTGGTTGTTGATGCAGTTGGTGTGCGGCTGGTGGTGGCGGAGGTGTGGGATGTGTTTGCAGAAGACATTGTGGTTTGAGATTGATGGGTATGAGGTTGCGTGGTCAGTGTGCTTGCTGGATGTATATGTTGTATCTTGGTCTGCAAGCTGGGAGTGGTAGTTTTGAGCTGCCGCCGATCTGACTGATGGTCTGCTGGATATGCTCTGTCCAGACAATGTCTGGTCCATCTTATATACGTCTCCCATATTGATGTCGCCTTGCCTATGACACCTCTCTCTCGCAAGACCGGCTTTCCAATCCAAGCCACGGCCGTAGCATCGGAATGACTCTTCGCATGTCGCCATTCTCAAACTCGTGTTGTCGCCAATGAACAGCCATGTTCCTTTATCGTTCTTACTCATCACCTATTTTACAATCTAGTAAGGCCTCACGGTGCTCACAACCTTGCCCAAAGCGGTATTTGGCGCGTTGACGCGTCCAAGTCGGCATTGTATGCCTTGCTGCGCCGCAACGCGCGAGACGTTCTTCGGACCCACAGGGTGGGGCAGGTGCCATGCCAGAAGGCACTTTCGTTGAACGTGTCTAGAGAAAGCTGAGCCAAACAAACGTGTCGGTGAAATTAACAAGTGTTGAGCTCGTGTTACGACTGGTCAATACGATCAAATCCAGAGAGTGTTCGGTAAGTACTGCTAGGGGTCGATCGGAGTGGGGATTTTTATGCCGCTAATGTGTCCAGCGAGATCGCACTCCGACATGAAGGGCGTAGGATAAGTCAGCAATTAACTTAGCACCGCTACGGCCGAATTCACGGAGCACCGTGCTGCTATACGGACTTCCAGCTTTGCAATGTACTATCAGCATCAAGTGTCGTTGTCTGCCTGGAGTGATCGCCATGCGGCATTTATCTCACGCAATTCGGTCCCAAAAACCTCATCATCGGAGTAGAATCCCATGAGCGAGTTTCCAGCCGCACCCATCGCTGTTCACAATTCCATAGTCACAATATCCTCCGACCTCTATTCAAACGATTTCGACAACGAATGCTTGCTACAGGGCGCATGCAAAATTTTCTTGCGTAGGGCGTTGCACGTGGGACTGTTGTACTTCGAAGGGCGGCGACTATCACCAATGTTGAGGAGGAGTCAGTGTGGAGCTGCTGAAGAAGCAAGGCATGACAAAGCTCAATCGCTCAAAGCGAGAAGATAATCTAAAAGGCTTCTGACTCCTGCCACGGCAAGAGCGCTCTTTCCAATCCAATTCTAAGATATGTGTTGGAAGTAGCAGCGGCGCACAGGGACCTTCCAACATCTAGACGCATCCAATTGAGGTGCCACTGTCGCGCCTCGAGGCCTTCAGTGCACACTGACGTGCGGTCAATCGATGATGAGCGTGATACAGGTTAATTCTGGTGTTGCGGCTGGTGGGTGGATCGCAGCCACTTCGTGCTTTCAGGATCGACGCAGGGAACGGCAGGACAGAACCGAGTGACTGCCGACAAGATGCGCAAAGTGCAATCACCATAACCACAGATCGTGAGGCATTGTAATTTTCATTTACAAGCAAAGATGTGCAATCTTGGTATGTGTTTTACACTTCACTGTCTGGATAATAGTACGAGATGTCCAAACCTTAACGTTCCCCGCACGCGATTGCCAAGTGGCTGATGGTGGCTAAGTGGTCTGAGAACGCGTCCCGACGTCATAGGGATGACGATCAAGCCTCACGAAACGGCACGACGGCACTTGACGGTCTTTATGGAGCGAATAACGTGCAGCATGTGGAGTGCAATTGGCCGTTCTGGGCTCCCGAATCCTGAAGCAGGCCTGTCAGTGCCCGCTAGCCTACGTCAATTGTAAACACGCGTGGGAGCTGGAAACGAGGAATCTCCAAGCTTCTGCGGGTCCGTCCTGCACTGGGGCGTTGCGACCTGCTTCGATCCTTGTTTCCAGTAACCAAGCTTATGAACCACCAGCTAACGACCTCACGACTGCCTGCAACATGAGCAATTGACCGACTGCACGACTCTACGACCGTCCCTCACTACCTACCCGATCCGCACTGTACACTAGTCCACCCCACCTACACCACCGAGTCCTGCCATGTCAGGTGTCGAAGATATCGAAGGCGCGCGCCGGTCGCACAAGTCGCCATACACGGCCCGCAATCCCATACCGACTGTCCAGAGATATCGCGAAGAGAAGCAAAAGCGACAGGACGAGTACGGGCACCCAGACGCCGACGAAGACGACGTAGACGGACGAAGCAGGCGCGAGCGCGTTGGCGATGCATACAACGCTTTCACAAATGGCGGCTCGGACCATAACGAGGGCAGCCAACCCTACGATGCAGAAAATAAGAACATAGCAAGGGAAAGAGAAGAGGCGCCGGACCATGCTGGCCACACGGTTTCTGAAAACAACAGGCAGCTGCCGCAGGACCAGGACTCACAGGCCTCAGCCGAGGACACCACCGAGGGCATGCTTACCGAGCAGGATCCCAAGAAAGCGCGCAAGCACATGAAGAAGTTCAGCGCAGATGGCACCGAGCGAGAAGTTACAGATCCCATCACACATCTGCCCGTCGTTATCCATGACTTCACCGACAAGGAGCTCAAGGGTACCGCCGAGAACGATCCAGCTCCGGGGATAGAGCCAAAGACCAGAACTGGAACTGGTGGCATCGAAAAGACAGACGAAATGCTCAAGGCTGACCAGCACGACTCTCAAAACTCGCACAGCGCTATGGAGGTTCTGTTTCCGCCGCCCGAGTACGACAACACCCGAACAGAGATTACTCGGGTGTACAGGAGAGCAGTAGAAGTTGGGCTTGGCCTCATCGCTGTCGGGCTATTAGGCGTCAGAGTGTTGTTCTGGTTCACACGCAATTCGTCAGGCTGGGTCAAGCAGTTCTTCCACCTGATTGAATTATCGCTATCGGCTGGTATTGCTGTAGGCACAATCCTTTTCATGAGACAATGGACCGACAACAAAATCAAGAACGTATGGGACGTCGAAGTCTGGCAAGCTGAACGCCAGCAAGGAAAGAAGCTGGCCAAGAGCGAGACTGCCGAGAGTACGCAATGGCTGAACTCGCTCATGGGCTCCATCTGGCCACTGATCAACCCTGACTTGTTCACCAGCATCTCTGACACGCTTGAAGACGTCATGCAAGCCTCTTTGCCTAGCATGGTGCGCATGGTCGCGGTGGAAGACCTCGGTCAAGGCAGTGAAGCGATCCGCCTCCTAGGGGTGAGATGGTTGCCAACGGGCGCAGCTGCGAGATCTGTGAATGCAGATGGGAAGCTCAAGTCAGCCAACGAAGAGAAGGGAGACAGAACCGTTGTCGACAACGGCGAAAGTGGAGGTGAAGAACCTTCGGACAGCATGGAAGCTGAAGAGGGTGACTTTGTCAACATGGAGATTGCATTCGCATACCGTCCCCCAACCGGTCGTGGCATCAAGTCAAAAGCGAACCACGCTCACCTCTACCTGGCCTTCTACCTCCCTGGCAAGATCAAGCTACGTAAGTTATAGACATCACCATCTTCATTTGTCGATACTGACTATTTAATAGCTGTCTGGGTCGAGTTGTCCGGCATCGTAGGCGTCGTGCGTGTACGTCTGCAACTTTGCCCTGATCCTCCATTCTTCTCGATCTGCACCATGTCTTTCCTCGGTCAGCCCAAAGTCAACCTATCCTGCGTACCACTCATCAAGAAAGGACCCAATCTCATGGATGTGCCACTCATCTCGAGCTTTGTTCAGTCTTCCATGGATGCTGCGCTCGCTGAGTATGTTGCACCGAAGTCGCTCACTCTGAACCTCAAAGACATGATGATGGGTGATGACTTCAAGAAAGACACAATCGCCCAAGGTATTCTGGTTGTCAAGGTTCACCATGCGTTTGATTTCAAGGAAGGCGACGCAGGCCTTGGACCTCTCAAGAAAGGTTCTGCGGACCCGTATGTTACAGTGGGATGGGCCAAGTTCGGCAAGCCTGTGTGGTCAACACGTGTTCTACAGAAGAATATGGAGCCATATTGGGACGAAGAATGTTACATCCTGGTCACTCCGGATGAGCTCAACGTCGACGAGCGCCTGAGGCTGCAAGTCTGGGATTCGGATCGATCGACCGCTGATGATGACCTTGGCCGCATCGAGTTGGATCTCAAGCAGATCATGAAAGCCCCTGAAACCAACGGGAAAATGCACGATCGTGAAGATGGCTTCAAAGCCCTAAAAGCTGGCGAGGGCATGCCGGGCAAGCTCAAGTGGAGTCTTGGCTACTACTCGAAAACCAGGATCACAGACGATCAGCTAAGGACACAAAAGGAAGACCCCGACATCAACACAATCGGCGAGCTCAAGAAGAAGTCGTGCGAGCTAGCAGAGAGCAAGCTTCGCGAGGCCAGTGTTGAACACCAACCAGAAGTGGAGCAACAGAAAAAAGAGGACTTCCAGTCGCGTCAAGATCAGCTCATCATTGCCTCGCCACCAGCGCATGACTATCCCTCTGGAATCCTCAGCGTACAGATCCATCAAATCACCGGCTTGGAGCTCGAAATACTCAACAAAAAGAAGGGAGAGAAGAACGCGCAAGCCAGCGACGAGGAAGAGGAGGGCGACAAACTTCCATCATCGTACTGCACCATTATCCTGAACCATAAGAAGGTTTTCAAGACTCGCACTAAGCCAAAGAACTCAAAGCCGTTCTTCAACGCTGGCTGTGAGCGCTTCATTCGAGATGTGCGCAACACTGAGGTCCACATTGCAGTTCGCGACGCCCGTGTACATGAGGATGATCCCTTGCTTGGCATCGTCTACCTTCCACTTGAAAAGGTGTTCAAAGAGAGAAGCCAGGTTGTTTCCATCTACCCTCTGGCTGGCGGTGTAGGCTATGGACGTGCTCGTATTTCTATGGTCTTCCGCAGTCTACAAGTCCAGTTGCCACGAGAGCTTTTGGGTTGGGATTATGGCACGTTGGACATCAAGGGCGTCGTCAAAGCCATTGACGTACCTAAAGAATTGCAAGGCCTGAGAATGAAGATCACCACCAGCCTTGAAAAGGGCAAGCTCCACTCACGAGGAAGGAACGGCAAGGTCAAGACGCACGAGGACGACGGCAGCACTGTGTGGCGATCGCGGGGCGACCGGGCAATCCGTCTGCCTGTCAAGCAGCGCTACGCCTCCCCAATGGTTGTCGAGTTCCGTCAAGACGCTGCCCTACGCGACCACAGCCCTGCTTTCTGCATCCTCTGGCTCAAAGACGTAATCGACAACCAAGAGCAAACCGTCCGCCTTGATGTCTGGAAAGGCGATCTCACCCGTGCCAAGAACAACATCATGGATAACTACGGCGACAAGGTCGGCCAGATTGAGATGACACTGACTTTCTGGTCCGGACTGTCAGGTTATCATGACGACTACGCCAAGGGCGATAAGAATCTTCTTGATGTCATGGAGGTTCTCGACGTCTGCAACGATCAGGAGTACTCTGACTGGGACGAGACGAATGATTCCAGTGCACCTAATATCCAGAGCACCAACAGCGACGATGACTCCTCGAGCTCATCTTCTGATTCCGACGATGAGGATAAGTCGACTATGGAGAAGATCACGCCAGACTTTCTACAGAGGCACAAGAAAACAGATTCGAAGCTCAGCGATGATGGGAAGAGAGGCACCATCGATCAGTTCAAGGATTACAAGCAGCATAATAAAGAATTGCACAGGAAGCATAGGGGTATGATGCAATGGAAGGGGCCACGCACGCTGGCGTGGATGAAGCATACAGCGGATCGTGGAAAGAACAAGATCAAAGATATGGTTCATCACAAAGACAGGGGCGGCGGTGGAGGCATTGAGACGGAGGCGTAAAAGTGAGATCTGGGTTTGCATAGTAGCGCGAGCGTTTGGGCGTTGCAGGCCTCAATGAATTGTTCGCCATCAGTCCAAATACACATCCGCGCATCACATGTGACCCTGGATGCCTTCAGGGTATCATTGCAATTGTGTAGTTTTCGACTGGCGTTGCGGCTATGGTTCACTATAAGAGAATCTTGGTACAGTACCTCCCCATCCAGGGTTCCTAAAACTCACGACTATACAAACCGAATATAACTACCGCTTCCTGACTGCCTCCATATCCCACCCAACTACATTCAAACCCAGAATCCGAGTTTCGTATATCTCGTCACCCCCTAAAAGTCACAACCCTCTGAACACCTCCGCGCACACCTCCCCCTCAAAATGGCTATCACATTCCGATTCCCCACCGAGTCCAACTACAGCACACCCTTTCTCAGCGCGCGCTGCTGCGCCTCGCCCTACCCTCATCCACAAATTCACCGCGACGAAACGACTACCTCCCGAGTCAAGACCAAGCTGAGAGCTATCAAGCAGCACTTCCGACCATCGAAAAAGGAGCGCGGCACCGCACACATGCCTGAGCTGTGCGGTACTCGTGCAAGCGCCGACGCAGTGAAGCGCTGCGATAGCGTTCTTAGTACTCATAGCACTGGTTCTGGTTCTGAAAGCGTGAGCAGGGCGGAGATGGATGGTATGGGGTTTGCGCCGCTGACTAGGGTGGTGGCGAGAAGGAATGAGGTGCATGCGCGGAAGAAGAGTGGGAGGGAGGTGTGTGGAGAGGAAGGAAAGGGGCTGTTTTGGACGACGGTTGAGGGTGTGGGGGTAGGTGGGTATGAGGCGGTGGTTAGTGCGTGCGGGCAGTGTGCTGGTGAGGAGGGGGGGTGTTGGTGTAGGGTTTGGAAAGCGGTTGGGAAGTGAAACATGGAGTGGGTGGGTAGGGATGTTGGTGGTGGGCGCGGTGCTTTCGGGGTGGTTAGACACTGTTCGTGTGGGCAGAGTAGGGGTTGTTGTGTTGTGTTTTTTAAATGCACTTGATGAGACATCCTGCAAGACTAAGACATTGTGTCAAGATAATTTCAATTGTTCCCAAGTCATGCACTTCCCACGCTCTACGTGGATCTTACAACTGACAAAGTTATTGCTACTGGGAATATGAAGCCTACGATATTATGCGCTATCAGCGCTGCGCAAGCGACTTCAGTAGCACTCATCGACCGTCACAATGGCCACGATGAAAATCAATTCAGCGTGCCTCCCTGGCCACCAATTTTGAACCTGACAAGTACGACAGACACCGCTACTGCGTCTGCAACTAGTAGCCTCGGGAGCCACGCTCCATACTCGAATGCAACTTCCACAACATGGTCCAAGTACAGATCGGGGATGCCGGGACCTTCTCCTTCCTCAACCTATCACGCGATTCCTAGGTCGAGATCCCACGCTCCGGGGACGACACCTTGGGATGATCTGTGGTCGCTACACTGGCCGGCATCGAGTACACTGGACAGCCGCAGCGCGACACTACCAGCACCATCAGCAACAGACAATTCGAACATAGCTTACTCGTCCATCACTGCGACACCTCCGATACCGACTCTGACAGCTCGTCCCAGCCATCCAGCGAACCGGTCCTCAACCTCCATCGTCATTGTTCCCATCACCACCATGTCTGTACCAAGCACCGCAAAGCCCAGCATCCCCACCAGCGAACAGTACGCTGCACTCGACCCCATAATCTTCGATCCTGGCCGTCTCCCTCAATCCAGCGGAGAAGCACAGACATCCACTATCCACATAACTCTCACAGCCAGCGCGCCGAAACCAACTCCAACAACAACTTCAGCAAGCGACTTGACGGCCATATCGAAGAGCACCAGTATCCTGACCAAAACGGTGACGTTGAGTTCGTCGACACCATCGCCGCCCGCACCGCAATTCACTCAGTCTGCGAAGCCGGCGAGTTCTCGACTATCTAATGAACACAATGTTCACACTACTGTCGTATCTGCAGACCCGCGCTGTCCGTACCCGTTTCCGAGCGTCTACTGCGGCGAGCCGAGGACGACGCTTGTGACTGGGACGAGCAGCGAGAAGGCGTCTGCTACCGGTGCGCCAACGAGCGTGACGGGAAGTGGGAAGGCGGAAGGGGATGGGAATGGGTTGTGCCCCTACCCCGGGATGAATTGTTGATGGGTTTGCTGACTGGGTACTAGGCTAACAAGGTCGAGGTTGGGCATGACGAAGACGTTAGTGCTGGTTTTGGTTGCGGATGTTGTTGCGCAGGCGACTGTGTTGGAGATGGTTTGATTAGAGGAGGAAGTGGAAGGGGAAGGAAGTAGTTTAGCAAGTTTGTTTGTGGTTGTTCATTGGTTATACATACACCGTTTCGCTATTCGGATAGACCTTCTTTGCTGTTGATGATTCATCGCGTCGCGATCTTGTCCGGAATCTTCTCACCAGCACACTCAGCCAAAAGCCTCTCTTGAACGTTCTTCGCAGCGTGCGCGTACGCGACGATATCGACATCGCCACCCTTGCCGTCCTTTCCGCCGTCGAAGACCTCGTAGCTGAACCACCCTCGGAAGCCGGTGTTGAGCACAGCACGTGCTACATCAGCGACAGGCAAGTATCCTCCGTTATACGGTAGCGGCCTGAAGTCGTGGCTCCACCTCCCACGCGGCAGCAGACCGTCATCGTCACGCTCGTCCTTGAGTGCTTGTGGTACCTTGTACCCATCGCTGATCTGTAGGAGATAAATCTTATCTTTCGGAATCGTCTTACCCAGCTCCTCAAGGCTCTTCTTAAACCGGCTCTCCAACTCCTCCTTACTCCCAGCATCTTCACGCAACCCACTCTCCGTCCGCGGATCCGCCCACTCACCTCCCGCAGATTGAAATGTATCGAGGCAGAGACCAATATTCTCGCGATCAACACTCTTCACAATCTCCCACACATCCTTCCAATTCGGCGCATGCGTGCTCCAGCACCAATTCTCGTACGCCACGCGGAACCCATGCTTCTTCAGCTTATCAGCCAGTTCCTGCAAGTCGGGCACAATGCGGCCCTTATCCAGTTTCGACAGTGGAGAGTCCGTAGACCCAACTTGAAGCAAGTCTGTGCCCGCCGCGCGCATGATCCGTATCCAGCCGTCAAGGCGCTCGAATGCGTCCTTCCTCTCGTCCGAGCCTTCAGGCCAGCCTTCGAAGTTGGCGAAGGGTTGGAGCATCATGATGCCCAGGTTGCGGTTGTCGCATTCTTTCTTGATCGCGCCGGCGACGCGCTCGAGGTCGTCGTAATTCTTGGGTTCGACTTCATGGCCGAGGAGGGTCTGGCCGTAGGACAGGATGTCTGGGAAGGAGAGCTCGACGGCGGAGAAGCCGGCTTTTGAGATGGCGGTCAGGCGGTCGAGAAGTGGTGGGGGAGAGTTCGGAGAGCCGAGCGAGCAGGTTGCGTAGCTGATTGGGATGCTGTTTAGGGATGCGAGGTCGAGGCCGCCCATTGTGATGGTTGTCGGTAGTCTTGAAGATCTGAAGAGTGTGTGTTGAAGAATCGACTATAAGGAAATAGCTTTTGTGCTTATGTGATTGCTGTCGTGTTGAGGTTTGCAGATGCAATTGTTGTTGTTAGTGTAAACGGATCTTTTGATATGTAGCCATGACGTCGATGGTGGAGTAGCTCCTATGACCGCATTTTGCTGCATTTCAGTAGGCCGTGCAATTGACCTTACTGGTGAATGCCGGAAAGACAATGCTTGGATGTCGCAGATCTTCGGCTTACGAGAAATTATATAGCCTTACTGTGCAGCGAGCAAATGGGTCAACGAAAGAAAGCGCGTTATGATGCTGTGTGCAGGAGCAACTGCTCTTCTGTGGTCTGCGGGCCGCAGTCTCGCCTCCAAGGCTCTTCGCACCACCATGTTGAGTATCTGATATGTTTGAGGAGGATGACTTGTCCTTTTTTGTTTCGCTGCGCAAGGGGCGCCCAGATGTTCAGTCTTGTCACCTTACTGAGCGTCGAGGTCCAGACGCGTGATATGCCGGCGGTGAGCCAGCTCTGTCCAATAGCAGCAGGGCCGACTCCGGACAGTCATTCACACATGTTTGACTCTTATTGCCCCACAAACGACGTAAAGGTCAGGCTGAGCAGCAGATAAAAGTTTATCCTCCAGCAGTTGAACCCCATCTATACTTTCGAGAGTTCTTCCGCAGCGCAATTCTAGAGCAGTCATGTCTGTAAGTACCCACATCCGCTTTGATACCCCGCCACTACCCCGCCAGTTGCTCTCGCTAACAAGTTCGTGAAGTTCTACATCGAAAACAAGTCAGTTGGTGATGCCGCCAACTCAGAAGATTGGCGCATTCGCGGCTACAACCCCTTGACACCGCCCGACCTTCTCCAGAGCGAAATCCCGCAATCGCAAAAGTCGAGAGAAACCGTTCTCAAGGGCCGCAACGAGACCGTTGAAGTTGTCCAGGGCCGCGACAAGAACGGCAGACTCCTCGTCGTAATCGGTCCCTGCTCGATTCACGACCCCAAAGCCGCCCTCGACTACTGCGACCGCCTCATCAAGCTCAAGGAGAAGCACCAGGATGATCTCCTCATCGTCATGCGCTCCTACTTGGAGAAGCCCCGCACAACTGTTGGATGGAAGGGTCTGATCAACGACCCGGATATCGACAACACCTTCAAGATCAACAAGGGTCTGCGTGTATCAAGACAGCTTTTCGTTGACTTGACTGAGAAGGGCATGCCTCTCGCCAGCGAGATGCTTGATACCATCTCTCCTCAGTTCTTGGCTGATCTGCTGAGTGTTGGTGCCATTGGGGCCAGGACAACTGAGTCTCAGCTCCACCGTGAGCTTGCCTCTGGTCTGTCCTTCCCTGTCGGCTTCAAGAACGGCACGGATGGTACACTCGGCGTGGCTGTCGATGCCATTGGCTCCGTCAAGCACCCTCACCACTTCCTCTCTGTCACCAAGCCTGGTGTCGTCGCCATTGTCGGTACTGTGGGCAACGACGACTGCTTTGTCATTCTCCGTGGTGGAAAGAAGGGCACAAACTACGACGAGGTCAGCATCAAGGATGCGCGCGAGGAGCTCGAGAAGAAGGGCCTCAATGCCCGCTTGATGGTCGACTGCAGCCACGGCAACTCCGAGAAGAACCACAAGAACCAGCCCAAGGTCGCTCACGTTCTGGCCGAGCAGATTGCAAAGGGCGAGACAGGCATCATGGGTGTGATGATCGAGAGCAACATCAACGAGGGTGAGTTCGCCCCCGCAATTACAACTGTGCCGCATGCTAACTCGATTTGCAGGCAACCAGAAGGTCCCAAAGGAGGGCAAGGAAGGTCTGCAGTACGGTGTTTCCATCACAGACGCTTGCATCAACTGGGAAGATACCGAGAAGGTGCTCGAGGAGTTGGCTACCGCCGTCGCAAAGAGGAGATCGCTTCGCAATGGCGCGTAGAGCGTTTCTTCTTCTTTCTCGATCACTTACGTTCGAGACGCGGCATTGGGACGGCACGGCGTTACCGGCGCTCAATTGCAACATTGACGATCATATACCATACGTGCGACCATGCACGAATTCAAAAGTTTGGCATCACATTTTTCATCGAATCTGCAGGGTTTGTCGATTGTTGCAATTGCGCGCATTGCAGCATTGCGGCTTATCGAACTCAATCAGGAAACAACACCACAAACACTTGGGACCATCGCAATTCACCCCTACACAAGATCCAGCCTCGCTGACCCAACATCATGGATAAAGTCCGCCCTGGGACTTTGGCTCCCACAAGGCTGTTATGCCCTTTTGGACGATCGGCTACCCCGAACCCTACCCAGTAATAACCTGCAGAACGCCCCGCTTTTCCAAAGATCCCTTTGATCCCAGAGGAGCCCCCCACATTCTATGCCCGTGCCCGCATCTTTCATCGGTAAGATGAAACAAAACATCACTAACATTTTAGGCAAAGTCTCGCAACCGCTGCCTTGCATACTGAAGGCTCTCGGACGCCTCTACATCTGGTCAATGCCAAGGGTCTGTATCCTCCGACGTGTACACATGTGGCATCGCATACACAGACCGCAGGCGCATCAATCGCAAGCGAGCCGATTAATGTGACATCGCCAACTTTTGCTTACTAGCGTACGTACACCGCAATGATGCTTACGCTCCTCTCATCTCAAGTAAACATCACCTTCAGAGGATGGTAACGCGGATCATTCGCATGAGGGCTAGCCGTTGCTCCATGGACCATACGTTTGGAGCGTCTGCGTACATACGCATCTGGTTCATGCGGTAGCTGGTTTGGGAATCACGAGGTGGCTTGAAAGTCACGGGCAACCGGTCAAGGGACCCTGCATAGAGCGCGCTTCCTTCAAGCTCTCCGATTGATCGCCATTGTTTACTTCGGATGCAATGCACGCTTGATCCTTTGGAGGCTTTTCCTCCGACCTTTGCACAGAATAGCAGTCTACTGCGTCTCAGGCGTTAGTAAACGTCGACAAGCCATGCGTCACAGGCAATAAGCTAGAGAGCATCACGCCGGCCTACGTCAGTGTTTACAACTCAAGAACGATCATGTACGTCTTGTGCTCTCTTAGTGCAGCCTTGGAACTTCTTCTATCTCGGTGACGACCGAGCCTGCTCCACAGATCTGAGCCTGTCACCTGCTCGCAATCCTTTCTTGGAAACGATGCCCACCAATCCTACACATCTATGATGTCCCAACTCTTTACAGCCGGCCGTCCCTGACGATAGAGTGATACAGCAGGACGTGATTCCTTATGCATGTAAGCCTTAATGCAGTCGACAACCAGATTTGAACCATGGCATCACCAGTCTTGGTGGTCATAGCGAGCCTTGAGCATCTCCCTATGACCAGGCTCGAGCGCCGATGCAACGGAGACGGCGCAATGAGCACTCCTGGATAGCCCCCGGCTACAGTTACTCGAGTGCGGCTCCCAACGGCGGCCCGCAACGATCCATCTCAGTGGTAAACGGTAGGATTAGCCTCCGGCCTCTGTTGGATCCCGTATATTGACCTTTCGGGCCCATCGTCCGGTAGTCATTTGCATCTAGAGCCAATCGAGCTTTTCGTTTGGCAGGTGATGGGCAGGTGCAAATAGCAACAGTGCCTATGAAACGGATCTAACTCGCGCACATACCCCTGAGTACTCGGTGTGTGGTTCACACGCATGCCCTCCTTCACAGCAAGTCGATGGCAGGATAGATATAAGTCGCCTTGTTGTTTCGCTGTGTGCCTGGATCCCCATTGTCTCCACCAAATTCTTACGAAGCCTCTCAGCATAGCTGAGATTCTTGACCGATTTTTGTTGACTGTAACGGATCTCCCTCTGACCATTGTCGTGACCGGTGGCCACTTTGTTGATCACCCCTCACACCCGCCAGCCTCCCGTCTCACCCACCGCTTGCACCCACGCCCTGCGCCTCAGCCTCAACCACAGGCAACATGCCCACCTCTTCTAGTCAGGCTGACGTTCACCGCATCATCAGCCTTGAGGAAGAGGCCGCTATCAGGTACGATCATGTGGCGACGGCTTTCTATGTTGAGCCTGCGAGTGCCTGTCAGTGTCTTCTTGACCACGTAGGCACTCAATTTTGCCCAGGATCGCGAAAAAGTTCCTTCCCAAAGTACGCGGACGACATGGAAGTCAGTGAGGACGAGGCTGCAGCAGGGCAGCATGGCGCAAACACGCCCCGCCCACCTTCTGCCTACCAGCAACTCAGCCCTGATGAAAGATTACACCGCACCTCGCCCCTTACCCAGATGCACACTCCAACACAACAACGGAGGTATGCCCAACATGACGGGTACGGATTTCCCTCGTCTCACCACCCACGTCTTGACAGACGCGAACGCAACCACAGTAAGTGCATTACCTCTGTTAACAGCATTCCACGTATGGTTGCAACTGCTCTAGCCTGCACTCACAGCACTGGACGTCTGCTAAAGCGTTCTTGGTGAATTCCACTGACGATGGTTCTTGTCTTCCGTCTCTTGACTTGTTTACTTGTCATTCACAAAATTCAGACTGAGATTGTAGCAGCTCGACCCCTCGGAACAGAAGGCAGCACCTCGACACAGAGCCTTCGATCCTCTCCTACTACGGTCGCCGATCATACCGAATACATCAACCTCGACACCGCCGCCGTACCTAGTAGCTACACTCTAGCAGGCTCGACTGCTGTCTCAGAGTCTCGCACCACATCAAACTACTCCGCGGAAGCTGAACAGGATGAGACTCCCAGAAATGACGCTGGACCATCACTTCCTCATCCTTACTCTGAATGGGACCGGTATCCTGGCCCGCACCACACCACGGGCGAACAGCCGATTGTTGATGCATGGCATTGGGAAAGGAACTACTGGAAAGAGGCGACGGCCAATTGGCATAACCAGTGATCAAAAGGCCTTCAGCTCGACTGCTTCTGGCATTTCTTTCCCAGATTGCTACTGGATGTACCCTGGACGGGGATCTTATCAGCCTTCTTCTATTTCTTCACCGCCAGGACACATCTTGACCGCTCGTTGATCGACTTATAAGGTGTGGTTGCCTGGAGTCTTCGCACTTCTTCATCGGTTCAGCCTTGTCACCTATACTCCTTGTAGCACTGTGATAGTATTGTATACTTATCTTTGTTCTGTTACGAATTGACTGCAGCACATCCCACCCCTACTCAATGTTCCTGTTGCATATAGACATCTCAGAGAAGAGCTGGGATATGGAATCGTTGAAACGACCGTAGGCTGAGAGGTCATATCGCGAAGACGTCAGTACACAATGCGGCTGTGCTGAGTTGGCACTGCGGGGTTCTCATGCAGCTGCGCTGCAGCCCAAGCAGCCAGAATGTCACAGACATCGAGCGCACAGCCGGCAGTCTGTGCCAGCTCGTTCAAAGCAGTTGTGAAACTTTGTCTTGCTCATTAACTGTTGTCGTTGGAATGTCAAGCACGGTTGCTGGCCCAAGCGCTCGGCCCAGACCGAGCAGCGGCTTTCAATCTCGACTGTTGACATCACTGATTGCCATCAAACTTCAACTTCATCAATCTGGATCAAGATGGCACGACTTTCAGGGTTACAAAGAGATGTGCTATCACTATACCGTCAATGCCTGCGAGCTGTAAAGGAGAAGCCTTCAGTATGACGATCTCAGCCTTGCGCGTTTGCTGTATGCGACTAACAATCATAGGAAACGCAATCACATTTTCGAGACTTCGCAAGGTAACGAACATCCGTCGCATACCCTCACAAATCCACTGCTGACTTGGCATAGAGCTGAGTTCCACAAAAACCAGGGCGTTGGCAAAAAGGACTTTGGCACGATCGAATACCTGTTGCGAAGGGGCCGCAGGCAGCTTGAGACCTATCAGGATCCAGGAATCCGTGATCTCCACTGAGTCGCACTCCCTCAAAGCCTTCAGTGGCTATGGCCAAACCTCCGTAAAGCATTAACACACTGCACGAAACTGGATAAACACCCTGCATTAAAAGTCACGTGCTCTTGGCCGAAACTTCGAGTCGGCTCCTTCCGGATTCCACAACCTATTACGATGCGGGGATTGAAGATGTGATTGGACCTCTCGAGAGCCCCCAGCAAGCTTTGAAATGCACCGTGGCATGATCGGAGCACGACGTTGCTGGGTTCGTCCAATGTCGCGGCCGTCGAAGTCTCTAGAATCAGCCCGAGGTTTCCCCGAATATCTTCATGTTTTCTCACACCACGTTGACGACAGTATGGATTACTATCGAGCAATGTCGAGTAGGATCACGATGATTCTGGAAAGTCGAGTCTCGAGTATATATACACCTCAATCAACCCTCTCAAGTCCATCATCAGAACAAGAATCATCAGCTTTTCTATGCAATCACTGCGCACAACAATCCGCCGAGTCCCACAACAACTCAACCGCATTACCAAGCCTACTTCTACACGCGCCTTCACAACCACACCAGCAACCATGTCTCTCTTCCCACGCTTCACTCAGGAGTTCGCTCCCATCTTCCGCCTCTTCGACGAGTACGACCGCCAGGCCTTCCACGACGTCGATCGCCAGTTCCAGAGCATCCGCTCCTTCACCCCTAAGTTCGACGTCAAGGAGACCAAGGAAGCCTACGAGCTGCACGGCGAGCTCCCGGGCGTCGACCAGAAGAACGTCAACATTGAATGGACCGACAACAACACCCTGACCATCTCCGGCAAGCACGAGCACGTCCGCGAAGAGGGTCAGCGCCCTACCGCTATCGAAGCCGGTGAGGAGCAGAAGAAGCTCGAGTCCACCAACAAGGACGAGAAGCACCAGCCCAGCGTCGAAGACGAGGCCACTGAGTCCCCTAGGGACACCCAGGTTGCCAAGCAGTCCGAGCAAGGAGTCGCCAGGAAGGAGGAGCCCAAGCACAAATACTGGGTCAGCGAGCGGAGCGTTGGGAGCTTCCACCGTAGCTTCGCATTCCCGGCACGTGTTGATCAGGATGCTGTCAAGGCAAGCCTGAAGAACGGTATCTTGAGCATTGTTGTGCCGAAGGCTACTGCGCCGCAGTCGAGGAAGGTCAACATCGAGTAAGATCTCTCACGATTAATGAGGTCGATATGAGTATGTTCGGGATGATGATGATTACGACGAGTTTTCGCTCTTTTGGGTTCGGCGAGGCATAGCATCGGTGCTTTGATTTTGATGGATGTCAGCATGGTATGGAGTTTAGTACGTTCCTTTCTATCATATTACTTGCGAGGACGAGCACGAAAGTGGACGGCTTTTACAGTTTGTAACTAATTTGAGTAATCATACTATGATGTTCAAAACTGTCTGCTGCTCCTGTGATGTCGAGAAAGAATCGCTCTTCAGCTTGTTGCTTGCTGCTTGCAATGGGTTGACAGGTCGTTGTCATAATGCGCGGCCGCGCAAAATATTTACTGCGGAACGACTATGATGCTGCGGAACTACGCCGTCTGTACGAGAGCCATGTGAATGTCTTGGACGTATCGTCTATTGCGCCTCCCGAGGCAGGCTGCTGGTTGAACTGTTCATAGCTGCCGGTACTCAGGTGGGTTTGCGGAAGTGGCGTTACAGCATGTACGGGTCCAGGGAAGATGGTTGTGATGCTGGCTGCAGGTGTAATGTACCTTTGAGATGGTGAACACTGATGGTTGTCTATTCATTGAGCTCATACCTCTTGCGATGCAGAGCATAACTCGCTGTAGACAGCGCTGTATTCGAATCCAATCCCCGTCGTCCAGGGGAACTTTACCAACACGCTCGAAGGGATATTTGATCAATCTGATTCTGGATTGCAAGCTCTCGTAACCCAACGATCTCGACTTCATGCACGCGTGCAGCAATCCAATAGTCAGATTTAGCGCCTCCCAAGCCATACAATCGGAAGTGTCCGGTGATTTGAAGCTACTCATGCAGGCTATGGGTAAGGCTTGGGAGTAATCTGATTTCGATGACTCTCGTTCACAGTGTGCAGGGGTGCAGCATCCGCTCAGCCATGCGGATTGCAACGGCATTTTTCGGCGATCTGGAGATCTTTAGGGATCGAGGGGTCCTCGTTACGAGGATTTTAATCTGAAAGATCGTGAAAGACGCGGTCGTTGGTGACTTTGAAGTGATTGTATGCCTCAACGCCTATCAGAACCTACAATGCAGTCGTCAGGTCGTCAGATACGTGGGACTGCTGCCCGAACGAAGTCGTTTAAATACGCAAAAACGTTGCGGAGACACTTGTGAAAGCTTGAGTACGTCGAGTGCTTCTTGCATTGTGCGCCCAAGGTACCTGCTGCTTGGGTCCCCAAACTGCCGGCGTGGCAATCCGCAGCGTCCTCACTGGGCGCAGCCGCTACCTGTCATGTCAAATCAGTAAGTGCAACTCCACCGGTACTCCTGCAAGACCGATCTATCGAAACACTTTACTGTTCGTCTTTGCGATACATCGTCACCGTGATATCTTGAGTTGGAGTCTCACCGATCGATTGTCACGGCTACATGAACAGTATGAACGCCTATATCAGCTTCCGCAAGCATCAGCGGCACTCGATCACAGCACTCCTCACTATCGCTAAAGTTGATGTTGGTACCTTGGCAGATGCATCACTTGGTGTAATCTGGTCTCGATCTGGTGTCAACTGCACGTGGGCGTGGTCCAGACCTCACTAGTGCGCCTCGCTCCACCACACACCATCTCCACATCACCACCAACATCCGCCAAATTCTCCTAGCATACCTGCTTTCATCTTGGTTCTCCACAGACTCCAACGCCTCTGGTACTTAGTGTCCCTCCACAGGCCCAGCCATACCCCGGATCCGCGCCAAGCACGTGTCTTGCCGGGCTATCATGACGATCGGAGGTTCAGCCGCTAGGTTGCTGGGCCCAGATTTGTGACATGCTTGTGCTATCGTGCTTGGGAGGTCTTGGAACCTCACCCCAGACCCATCGATTTCTATCGTCGATTACCAAAATCGGCCTTCCCGATGCCATAGCATCGGGCGAACACTGCGTTTGGAGTTAGACTGCCCATGCTGCCCACAGCAGCCTGGGGAAGAGGGGCAAAGTCTGGGGTAGACTATGCGGGTGTTGGAACGGATCTGGGGTAATGAGGGATGGGGTGGGAGATGGGTCTTGGGTATATGAGGCTTGACTCCCTCGTCCATGCTGGTGTTCGACATCTCTTCTGTCCTCTTTCGCTAGGATCAGTCGACCTCAATCACTCTCAATCTCTCTTCCCATCTCCAACTCTTTGATACCTAGACTACCTCCACACATCATCATCACAATGTCTCTCTACGATGAGAAGGCTGGTGTCACCGAGATCGAGCGTGTCGACTCGACAGAGTCAAAGCTCAACAATGACCGCATCAACACATTCACTCCTGAGGAGCAGAAGAAGATCATCCGCAAGGTCGATCTTCGTCTCATCCCCACCCTCGGCTGCATGTACTGCGTGTCCTTGATGGACAGGACCAACCTGGGCGTCGCCATGGTTGCTGGTATGGGTACCGACCTCAAGCTCACCGGCGAGCGCTACAGCATCATCGTCTTGCTGTTCTTCATCACATACGTCGCTCTGCAACCCCCTGCCACCGTTGTGCTGCGCAAGCTGGGTCCTCGCATCTTCCTGCCATCCATTGTCATCATCTGGGGCGCAGTCATGATCTGCTTCGGTTTCGTCAAAGAGTGGCACACTCTTATCCCCCTTCGTCTGTTGCTTGGTATCTTCGAGGCTGGTTTCTTCCCTGGCTCTGCCTACCTCCTGTCATGCTGGTACCAGCGATTCGAGCTCCAGAAGCGCAATACGGTCTTCTTCCTCATTGGCATGCTGTCGTCTGCCTTCTCTGGTATTCTCGGCTACCTCTTCTCCCTGCTACAGGGTCACGGTATTCAGGCTGCTCCCTGGCTTGGTGTCCACCACGGACCTACCAAGGCTAAGCCCACAACTCCCGTCTCCTTTGGCCCTGGTCTCAGCGGCTGGCGATGGATCTTTATCTTCCAGGGTGTTATCACCGTCGTCATCGGCCTCATTGGCTGGTACTTTATCGTCGACTTCCCCGAGCTCGCCCACAAGCCTGGCATGGGCAAGAAGTTCCTCAACAAGGCCGAGGTTGACTTCATTGTCGCTCGCATTGAAAAGGATCGCCACGATGCTCTCCCTGAGGAGTTCAATATGAAGAAGTACCTCTCCAACGCCCTTGACCTCAAGGTATGGGGCTTTGCTGCTATCTTCATGCTCACCACCACCATCACCTACGCCATCGCCTACTTCCTCCCCATCATTCTCAAAGATGGTATGGGCTTCAGCACTGCGGCTTCCAACTGTCTGATTGCTCCTCCTTACGTCTTCGCGGGCTTTGTCATGCTTGGCTTCGCCTACCTTGGTGACAAGTAGTAAGTATCCTCAAGACCGCCATGGTCATATTTCATCATGTGAACACACAAACTAACCCCTTGACAGTCATCTCCGCAGTCCCTGGGTCATCGCCAACGGTGTCCTCGCCCTCATCGGTCTCCCCATGATCGGTTTCTCCAGCAACGTCGGCGTCCGCTACACCGGTGTCTTCCTCGCCACCGCCGCAGCCAACGCCAACGTCCCCGCCGTCCTTACATGGCAAGCCAACAACATCCGCGGTCAGTGGAAGCGTGCTCTTTGCTCCGCCACCCTCGTCGGTGCTGGTGGTGTTGGTGGCATCATCGGTGGCACTGTCTTCCGTACTCAGGACAAGCCTCACTACGTCCCTGGTATTGTTGCTTGCATGATTGCGGCTGGTCTTATTGTTATCATTTCGCTGCTTATGAACTTGAAGTTCTGGAGGGCGAACAAGCGCGCTGATGCTGGTGGTAAGATTATCGAGGGTCTTGAGGGCTTTAGGTACACTTTGTAAGCATGATGATACGATAATAGTGTCAGCTGTCTACTGCAGATGTCCGTTATGAATATAATGTCTGTTCAAATAACCTTGTGTGCTTTGGCTCGAATCGTGACATGTTTTCGCTTTTGATTTGCGAGACCACTCAATGGACTGGTACTTATGACATACTGCCAATTGGTCACAATGATAAATACAGACCCATACAGATCCTGATATTGGGAGATATCGGGGAACTGAATTGATGGATGTTCTTCGACCCTTGTACTTTGAGGCTCATCGCAGGAAACACTACCGTGAAGAAGAATGTACACTGACTGGCACCTGTCATTCCCGGCACCATCAAGAGTCCTCGATCCAATCCAAGGAAGCCCGCCAACGATCGAAGAACACTTCTTCTTCCATGTGGCCGACAACGATTCACAAACACTTTGAGAGATCTGGACTCAGCTCGTTTGACAGTAGTCATCTTGAAGCGCACTGGTTCATGATTCCAACGTGAACGATTATCTTCGAATCTCGCAATGATATCTTTAAGAGACGCAGTCCTTACAAAACCGAGGTCGACAACTTCTGTTATTAGTGCACTGTAGCTTGACGCATGAGTTGCTCATCAGTGCGGCAGTGCGCTAGAGTGCTGTAATGTCTGTTGTTAAGAGAACGATGCGTGTATGCGTTGAAAGCCAGAGATTGACTTTGCCTCACTTCTATGATTGGGAGATGACGGTGCAGCTAAGTCTAGACCCTACGTGCTGATGCAGCCTTGGGCGGGTTGTCGCGACAGTGGGCGGCTTTGCGATGTCAGAACTCGCTACACATTCGTGCATAGGCTCAGGCTACGAATGGAGTTGCTTTTTGATCAGGCAGCCTGGACTTCAATCCTCGACAAGTGTGTTCAAGGCATCCTGGCGCACTTCAGGCCTCACGATGTTGCTGAGTCTGCTCGTCCCTACTGTTTTATGTGCGGTCAGTTTCGAGACTGAGGAGTGAGGTTCGGAAGTCTGCGATGTGGGTATAGTCGAGTAGGCAGTCCCTTCCTAAGTACCCTCACCGGTTCCGTATGTTAGAGAAGGACCTCGACGGTGAAGGCTTGTATCTCGAAACACTCGTTTCCAACCGTTCCCCACGCTTCATTCGAAGTACGAGGTTTCATGTTTCACAAAACACATGTGTCGAATTCTTATTTTCCAGTCGACTTGTGTGGGCATCCTTTCGCTACATAGCGGTTCACCGGTGAGCCTTGGGCTTGCCCAACACACAGGGCTCCACTTCCACCATGCAGCTAGGATTGGCGAGTGCGGCAGCAATTCGCGGTGGAGCCTCACAACTTCAACCGGCCAAATCCAAGTGGCTAGGCCAACAGACATCTGCATCCACACGTGGCAGGCAATACGGACTGTTACTCAAGCGAGGACCACACACAAAGCAGATGTTGGGGGAGGCAAATATAGACAGCCCTGTGTCACCGTGCGAACGTGAGGAGACTCGCACACGGCCGTGGAGCGTCCTGAGCGTCGTGGACTTGACGTGGAGAAGGGTCCAACACCGGTTTTTGACAAAGAGATGGAATTTGTAGGGCGAAGGATCGCCAATGAGATGTCGTTGTCGAGGGTCAAACGTGGCAGGCCGGGTCGAAATGGAGTACGTTGGGCTGCATAGCGCCTTCCCGTCGAGCCTCCTTCGGCAGGCGTGCAGCTGAGTTGGGCTCTGCGGCGCCAAAACAACCACAGTGGAGCCGCCTCACAGCAATTGCAGCCCACCACGTAGCCCTGGCTCGAGTTCTCGACACTCAGAGTCATAATTTTGAATGTGTAGCGTGTTTTGTATTTGCTTTGTGAGGGAGAGTCGCCGGTCAAGGCAATAAATAAGGAGAGAATCGGGCAGGTAGGCGCAGTAGATTCGCACCTGCATACCCTCACAGCCGTCATTGTTGTCTGCGTCGACATCGCCCACAGCTCGCCCACCTGCACCTAGCCACTCATCATCTGCAACATTACCTATGTCCGAATCAGCCCAAGAGACTGCACATTTCTATCTGATTCGGAGAGTACGGCGCAGGCCTTGAATACTCAACATTGAACGCTTCTTACAAGCTTGAATACAACAAACAAACAAACACACATTCTTCCACAACCCAGGCCAACGGCCGCAGCAGCCCACCTTCAGTACCGATCTGCAGGTTCTCGCTGTGCGACCGTCTCCGCAACGCTCAGCGGTCTGACATCTGCCACACCAGAGCGGCAGCGTCCCCATCAAACGTCATCTGTGTGCGTGCAGCGCACCCACCATTTGCTGGTGCCCATCCTGGTGTCGCATCGCACGCATCGCCTCGCTTCAGTTCTTATCGATTGCCCGTGCCCAGGTTGTCCCTCTTCTTGCATCCTCTCCCGCCATCCATCCCACGTCAGGTTAGCACAGCAATCAAACCTCCGCGCGCTCTGAACCGCCAAAACGCCAAACAGCGGCAAGGGACTCTGGACCAGCTTCTGCCCAGTGCCTGCCTCGACCGGATCGCTGCGATAATCTGCTGCTGCGTCGAATCAGCCCTACGAATTCTCCTGCACGGCATCGCCCCTTACTGCCACGGTTCGAGGGTACTCTCCGCTTGAAGTACATATACTTCTGAGCCCCCGTCGCCTGTTTACTCCCAGGGACCTGCTGTTTACACGCTACCGGCAGCGCGACCCTCCACCTCCTGCGATTGGCGATTGGACCGGTCAGCCAACCCCACCACGACGCATCGTCAGCCGCCCAGCCAGGCGCAACCCAACCTGCGAGCCCTTCCTGCTTCAGGTGTCCGTGATATAGCTGCCCTGCGCCCTCGATCTCCCGCACCTTCCCGGTATCCGCACTCAGCCCTCTCTGGTAGGACGGGCTAGAGTACGGTATACCCAAGCACACATCAGCCTCATGCCGTTAGTCATCGCCGTTCCCAGTTCAAGTCGCCCCTCTACTGCAGCTATGCCCTCTCACGTCTCCCCTCGTCCCTCCAAGGTCTCTGCTGCCTCTTCCCGCCGGTCGGTCTCGAGCCGTTCCGTCCGCAGCAGGACCTCCCAGTCCACACGCACCACCTCTGCCACCCGCTCGACAGCCCCATCGAGTGTCTCTGTTTCTCCTGCGCGCACCAAGACTGCTGCGACAAAGCAACACGACACTAACATCACTATCAGATCAGGACCCCGCGGCAAGGGCCTCGATATCCGAGTCGACAACCACACTGGCAATTACGCCGACAGTTATTCTGAAGAGGAATTCTCAGAAGAGTTCACCGAGGACGAGGAGGAGTACACTGAAGACGAGACCGAAGAGGACGACAGCTGGGACTACATCGAAGACGAGATCCAGCCCTCAGACTCGGCTTCTCGACCTCAACACGCCCGTCGCCAGCACTCGCATCACCGCGCGGCAGCTCCAGCTCCTCCAGTCCCCTCTGCGCCCACTGCCCCACTTGCAACTCGCCCTCGACAGTCGCGCCGCGCCTCTTCCCGTCACGCCGTCGCTGCTCCCGACCCACACTCCGCCCAGCACAGCAGGAGCAGGAGCAGAGGCCCCGAGCTGGCGCATCGCGAACGTCGACCAAGGCGCCATCGAGGTCAGTCCGCTCACCAGCAGCCTGATAGCCTAGAGGAAGACACCGGTGACGACTACCCTTATCCAGGTGCACCTCCGCACCACGGCGCACCTGGCCACCCCAGCCCGCAGTGGTCGCATGTCCCGCCTGCTCACGGCTATGCACCCAGCGCAATGTCACAACACGATCCTCGCTTCTATCCCGGTGGTGCAACCTCACCGTCCGGCCAGCTAGTTGGCCAAGGCTATTACGCCCATGACCCCTACCACCAGAACGGCTTCAGTCCTCAAGCGCCGAACCCGTTCGCAACAGGTCCTGGTGACTACATGGGCGCTCGACCGAGGAATCCCAACCGCAACTCAATGGGTGGACCCCCTTCTGCAGCGCCTGATGCCATGATGACATACGGGCAACCGCCTATGGGCCATCATCCGGGCTATCCACAAGGCTACGGATATCCAGGTTACCCAATGCCTCCCATGGGTTATGGATACCAACACCCTTCCCCTCCTCCACATGAGCCGCGCAAACATAAGTCTAAGCGAGGTACACCGAGACCGCCATCTACTCACTATGATTCATCTTCTGACGATTTTCATCACTCAGCTCACGCACCACCTCCTCCCCCACCCACTCAACCCCCTATGACCGTAGCTCTGGCCCAGCCTCCTCCTCCGCCGCCACCGCCGCCACCACCACCACCAGACAACAGTGCGCAGGAGGCTATGATCAAGAAACTGGAGAGCATTATCTCCGGTAAGGCTGAGGAAGATGCCAAGAAGGCAGAAGCAGAAAGAGCAGCCAAGGAAGCGGCGAAGTTCGATCGCCTAGAGCAGTTGCTCATTCAACAGCAAGAAGCGCAGATTGCCAAGGACAAGGCCAAGCAGCAAGCCGCGCTCGACGCTGCTAAGGCTGCCGCCGAGGGCAAGAAGAAGGCCGATGAAGACAAGCTCGCTAAGCTGGAGAAGCTTATCTTGGCTCAGAAGGACGAGCAACTCAAGCGCGAAGCGGCTGTTGAAGCGGAGCGCAAGGCCGCGGCTGAAGCAGCAGACGCTGCAGCTAAGAAGGAAGCAGCGGAGAAGAAGGCACAAGCAGAAGCCGCTAAGCTCTTGCTTGACGCAGCAACGAAAGCTCGCGAAGAGGCCGAGAAGGAGGCAAAGAAGAAGGCAGACGAGCAAGAGGCGGCCCACAAGAAGGCTGCAGAAGAAGCCGAAGCTGCTCACAAGAAAGCCCTCGAGGACGCTAAGAAGGCTGCAGAAGAGCTTGAGAAGGCGAAGAAGGCTGCTGAGGAAGAAGCAGCTAAACTCAAGCCTTCTGATGCACCCAAGGCCCCCATCAAATTCAAGGATGCTGTCGGCCGCAAGTTCAGCTTCCCTTGGCACTTGTGCAAAACATGGAAGGTATGTTATTTTGGATCACTTGCTCCGTCGTCTTCCGACTAACGATTACAGGGTATGGAGGAACTCATCAAACAGGCTTTCCTGCACGTCGATATCATCGGCCCTCACGTCCATCAAGGCCACTACGATCTTGTCGGTCCTGACGGCGAAATCATTCTGCCTCAGGTCTGGGAGACGATGATCCAACCTGACTGGAACATTACCATGCACATGTGGCCAATGCCCGAACCACCACCACCAGAGCCACCGAAAGAGGCTCTTCCACCACCGCCGCCACTGGATCACCAGCATTTCATGGCTACTCATCCTCATGCAGGAATGCAGCGTCCGAAGATGGTCAAGCCGGGGAAGAGCAGTAGTAAGCACAAGACTCCCAAGCATGGGGTCATCGCCGACCCCATGGTTGTCAATGTCCCTCCACCGCCTCCTCCACCTCCTGGCATGGGCCACGCAATGCCTCCACCACCTCCTCCAGTACCCGCGGCCGGTGGTCTGCCACCAGGCGTTTCCATCTTGCCTGCGTCTTCCACTAGTGGCTCCTCACACAAGCCAAAGAAGAAGGCGGCACCTGGCGGCTTCTTCGCTTGGGCCGCTGGCGGCAACGCCCGCTCTGGATCCGTCAAGAAAAGCAGCAAGAAGGCCTGAATCCTTGCGTGGCAGCAACGCGTCGAGGAAGCTGCGTACCTTTCGTCTTGATCGCTACGATGAATCTGTCTTCGAAGCGTGTTGCTGACCGAAACTTACCAGTGCTTGCCTTACAGCGGGACGATTGTGACCGGGACCACATCAGGAACGAAAACATGCGCATCGTAACCAGATACAGATGGATGAATTACCGATGACGACTTGACTGCTGCCTCGCAGCTTTAGGGTCGACGTAGGCTTATCCTTCTCTCAGGCTCATGGTACGCATGTTAACGATTCCGGCGCTGCTTCACAACGTTCGTCCTGTTGCAAGTCTTGCGCTCCGAGCTTGATCAGTAACATTGCTATTCTCGCGTCGCAAGTCGTTCTTCAGCGTTGCTTGCCACAGGGCTGGGTTGCTCGTACCTAACTCCCTTTTCGTTTTGTTCAATATGTTTCAACTTTTCAACTTCCACTAGCATCCTTATCATCTTACCCATATACCCTTACAGCCGTTTGAGAAGTATACGATACGTTTTGGGCCATTTTGGGAAAAGAGAAGGAAAAGTTGGATACCACCATTTGTCACGCACTTTGCTTTGAGCGTAGCGGCGTTTGGCTTATGGACTACCCCACTCTGTTTTTGCGGCGTTCAGCAGGAGTATCGTTAACATGATTGATGAGAGATGAGATATGCTGCGATGATGAGATGGCTAATGATGGAGGGTTTTTTGATTGTGTTTCGGTGGAAAGATGCGAGGGGATGTGTGTACTGTTGACGTTGCTGTGCGAGTTGGTTTCTAGCATTATTACCCAAGATTTCTGTTTGGCAATACATACTTATTTCGTAAACATTTATCGCTCTTCGCATGGACATGTGGAGTAACTATACGTGCTGTCGATTTGACCCTCGTGCCTGCGGTAAGTGCAACTCTGCACGATGCAGGTGCAACTATAGGGCGACAGCAGCCTTCGAAAGACGACACGGATTGTTCGACACCGTTTCTCTGACGCTCTTCATTCACTCCCACGTATCGGTCTCTCCTTGACCCCCTCCCCCCTCTTGATGCGCACCGCTTCCAGACGCATGTTCAGTGACATCATTTCGCCGCGCCGCATACAGCGTGCCATGCAGGACAAGTTCAAGCCAGTCAACGCCTTCATCTTGAACCAGATGAGCCAAAGGACATTTCGCATTGGCTCTTACACCGCACGAGATCGACATCGCTGAGGGAGGTACAGCCTGGTAGCATGCGGCGGCATCCTCACCGTGAAGTAGCAAGAGCGCCCCAGTCATTAACAGCAACAATCCCCCCATTCTTTCTCCACCAAGACGGCGCAAAGGCCTCCATCTATTCAACTTGACGCCTGCCCTTGCACTGTGGCAGCCGTTGCCAAAGCATAGTATGTGCTCTGTTCACTCTATCGATACATCGAAATCTCACCCTGATTTTCGATGTACAGCATTAACTCAAACAAGCGGTAACAAGCAAGCGTAACCTTCCTGCCCAAGGCCAAACGCGCCGAATCTGGGTGTCAGCCAAGCTTCAAACTGCGTGGGTGCGTCTGCCACGCCAACGATCTGCGGTGAAGCCTACCGCTCCAAGCTTCCTCAAGTTTGAAGCTCACCAGCGCTAGCGCCAACAAAACAGCGAGAGTCTCTGCGAACAAAGACACAATGACAAAGTCGATCACGATTCAGGTATTAAAACTTTGAGCACCCCGCATCAACGTGAAACGTCTGTGTTGAAGACAACACAGGACTGCTGAGTGGATAAGGAGGCGACAGCGGGAGGAAAGGTCCGATTATATCTTCGGTACTATGCGGCTACCAACCGAACCGGCCTCACTTCTGCGGGTTCTCGTCTTGGTGCGTCTTGGTAAGTTTGCCCACAAAAGGGGTTTGGCAGCATAAACAGTTTTGTGTGCGTTGTTCAAAGAACAACAACGGCGGACCTGTAAACGCAACAATTATTTTCGGCAGCACCGGATCTTTTTCATTGAAGGAGTTGTCCGAAATAGGGTGCCGTCCATAGCGTAGATCGGAAACGAGGGTCTCCTTGTCTAAGCTAGCGATTTCCCCAGGCCAACCAACCCTGAAGCCGTTAGCGGGTGGAGTACCTAACGTCATGCAACCACGATCATCCAACATGTTTTTCCGACACGTTGGGCTTGCGCGCGTGCGCGGTAATTAAGTTGGTCAAGCGTGCGCACCGTTCAGAGCCGGCAGCATGCTCAAACCAGAGTTTTCTCCATCACGAATTGGACTCCACGGACACACTCCTGCTGTGCAACGGCAGCTACGCTGCGAACAACGTGGAAAGCGCGGTGCGAACGAGGGGTCCTGTATACCTGCATTGAGAAAGAGAAGGCGGTTAGATTCGATTTCGGAGATTCTGGTTTCGGCGTTGGTGGTGCGATGGGTCGGTGCGCAGCAAGTCCCAAAGATATAAGGAGAAGGACCACATTATGGCATCCCTATCCATGAGTGCATATCCAAGCCCGACGACATCTGCGCTTCCCGAGGAATCGACACCAGCGCAAGGCGCTCTGCTGTCCGCAGGAGCTGGGATAACTGGAGGTACGATACCCATGTCTTCACTGTCGAATGCATTGTTGACCATCCGCAGGTTACACAGGAGACACGCTCAGCCTTAAGGTTATCATCGCAGTACTTCTCGGTCTGTCGTTGTACAACGCTGTCGAACTCATTATTCTCGTCTTGGTCACGTTCCAGCGATACCACGGTCTCTACTTCTGGAGCTTGTTGATCGCTGGGTTCGGTGTGCTGCCGTACTCACTTGGCCTTTTGATCAAATTCTTCCAGCTTCTCAATCCGAACGAAGATCCTGGCTATGTCGCTGTTGTGCTTCTTACCGTCGGGTGGTGGACCATGGTCTCCGGTACGTACGATCATATCCATACCTCATGCATGCTAACATTATATCAGGCCAGTCGGTCGTGCTATGGTCCCGCCTGCACTTGCTCACAAACTCACGACGTGTCCTTCGCTGGACACTTTACATGATCATCATCAATGGAGCTATCCTCCATTCCATCACGACAGTGCTTACTTTTGCCTCGAACTCCAACGAGCTTAGTCCGACCGTCTTACAGCGCTTCGTCAACGGCTACTCGATCATGGAAAAGATTCAAATGGTCGGCTTCTTTGTGCAGGAGCTGATCCTGTCAGTCATCTACATCCGCGAAACGATCCGCCTCCTACGTCTCGGCGAGTCCGTTCAAGATGATGTGGGTTCAGTCGATGATGGCACTGGCCAACTACGTAACTTGGCCGTCCGCAAGACCATGTACCAGATTCTCGCCATTAACGTCATTATTATCATCATGGATCTTGCCCTCCTCGGTGTCGAGTTCGCAAACCTCTACCTCATCGAAACCACCTTGAAGGGCGTCGTATATTCCATCAAGCTCAAACTCGAATTCGCCGTCCTCGGAAAGCTGGTCCAGATCGTCAAGGTCCGCACGAACTCGAACAACAGCCCTAGGAATGCGACTGGATCTGGTGACCGGCGGGTTGGCTCTACAGGTCTGACGCTTGAGAAGACGAAGAGCGGGGACACAAGCAGGGGCACTAGCAATGGTTCGAGCACCGGACGCGCCACTGCCAATCCATATGGGAGCCTCGGCAATACTGGACTGAACACACACAATTTTCCGGATTTCGTGAACCCGAGGCAGTTTAGTGGGGACTTTACGCATGCGAGGGCGGATGTGCTGTTCAGAAACGGTGGGCTAAACGATTGGGAGAACACGACCGAGGAAGAAAGAGAAAGATGGCGGAGGAGATCCAGGGTTGGCAAGCCGAGAGGAAGCTGGATCGATGAAGAGATGGACAAGCACAATATCGGATGAAGAGATGGAAGCACCGAATTAAGGATTGTCGACATCCGCCGAGACGCCACCCAAGCACGATCATCACTGAGTTTCCCATTTCAAGCGACGACTACGAGATGAACAATTGGCTGCGGCATGCTGAGTGTTCCGACTGTCCGACGCTTGCTTATGTTTATCGCACATGGCCGCCTTGGCGTCTTTCCAGACTGTATCGAAAACCTCGTCCGATGGGCTCCCGTTCTGAGCAAGGCTTGGAGAAACATCAATACTGAGTTCTTGAAGCTTAGGCACAAGTGTTGAGGACCATAGATCACACTCCAAGGTCAAGATCGACTGAAACACCAGCGTCGTTTCTCAAGAGCCTGCTCCAGACACAAAGAAGAGAGCACTCAATTTCAAGATAGCGTGATCGATTATCAGGCTTTTTAGCGAAGTTGAGAAGCCAGTTCGAATCTACTTCTCGGAACGAGAAGTACAGGAAGTCAACCACCAGTGGACTGTACATGTTCCAATCACCATTCTCGCAGACCAACCGAGGCATTGCAATTGAGCGCGCGAACTTCGGTGCCATTGGCATTTCCTCGAAGTCCGGTGAATCGGAGCCATCCGTGAAGACTGGCCAGATGATCCACGTTGCTCTGCGCCTGAACTGTTCCAAACCCTCATCCGGGATCTGTCAACAGGTCAGCAGCCAACTTGGCAACCCGCAGCTGGAGCCTGTCGACTGATGCCAATTCACGCGGTTCTTGCACGCCACTTCAGGACGTGCTACGTTTCCGGACGAGTCGCCGAAGTAGCAAGCTAGGATCTTGGTTTTGCCCTGGGGCTAACGCGCAGAAATGTGGTGTTGGGAGGCTCAGAGATAGTGGTAGATAGTGTCGCGGAGCTCGCGGGGTAGACTTAGTGTGGCTGGTTGTGTGGTCGCCATTTGAGATGGATGCGCGCAATGCCTAACTATATCAGGGCCGGGGTTGAAACTAATCATATTGTATGATGATTATTTGCGAGGAAGCCAACCTCGAGTCACAATCTGATCCGACTGATGATCTTCCTGTTTGATTGGCAGACACCTGATGGATGATTGAGTGATCTACCAACACTGTTTTGTAGAGGCGCTCCAAATTACGCTTCTATGTACAGATATATAACAGCCAGTAGCCTCGCCACATAAGCTGCGTTACAAGTGCATTATTTAGATCCAGTCTGTGCTAAGACTTTGACTAGCAACACCCTAAATCTCTTGCTCCAATGTGGCTACTTACACCTTCTGTTGAACAGATATCACACGTGGTGGTGCATTTCTGGAGCTGCTATACATATCGTGCATCAGAGTAACAGTGAACATATTTTTTTTTTACACTAACGGGCTGCTCCTAGCTCAAGGGTATGTTGTACAGTTGTATGCTAGTCCTATGGCCTCTTACCTTGATCAACGATTTTCCAATAAAAAGGTAGAGCTCAGCTATCAAGTGTTCAGAGATACCTACAGTCTCATCGCGCCTTGATCTTCTAGAGACACCGATTGAGAAGAAAAAGTCTCTGTCTACGTTTCAAGGTTAGAGAGAGGTCGGGCTCAAGGATCTTGGTTTCGTACGGAGCGCTACCGCTTGTTGGCCGAGTTTTGTCGTCTGATGAGCCTGTCAATTATATTAGACAGACTGATGTGGAGATCAGATGACAACGCTCGTTGTATTGAAGAAAGTACACAGGGTGTGAGAGAACAAACATTGTATGGGTGAAGAGAGATCATTAGACGATTGTTAATGTTTTCTCTTGGCCCTCGCGTGCGAAAAGTTCCTTCAAGTCATGCTCGATATCATCCGTGAGATAAGAAAAGACAAGAGCAATCCGCTCATATATCTCCGGGAGATCGCTGACGCGAACGAATGCTATGTAGTAAAGCGCAGCATTGCGTCTCTCCTTGGGTATCTGTTGTGCAATTGCCATCACTTCTACAGTACGTCCATGGAACCGACTTAGATCACAGTCGTTATTGACCAGAACGTGGTCGTTGCTAGACCACCGGGCGCGCGAGAAGACCGTCGGCATGTACTCGGAATCAAGCTGATACGACAAGGACAACCTGCCCCGCTGCTCCCTATCACGATCAAGTTGCATACTGAGACAACACCCTTTGAGTGTCATTTGGGCTGATTTGAGTTGGCCAAACGAATCAGATCCAGCCGGAACAGTTGCGATGCTTACGACGGAAGCAAGGGTCTCGAGGTTGTACCGATTGGTTAGAATGAAGTTGACTGATCCTTTGATTGAAGCCCAGGACCAAGTTGGCGCACGCCATTCTTTAGGCCGGGTTCTAGCATAGGAAAACCAGAGCAAGTCCTCGATGAGACTGTCATTCCAAGCACCAGCGAAATATGCACGGTTCTGACCCATAGACTTTGCTATACCTTGTAGTGCTGGAAAGATGTCTTGGTCGAACTTCAAAGTCTTCGTGCTGTATTCCTCGACAATTCGGTGCCAATCTTGCCTTTGTCTCCTCGCTTTCCCGAGGATCGTGTTAGTTTCTTGATCGCGCTCAGAACATTTGCATGCGGATTCCACTTGACACTCCCAACTTAGTTCCTGCGGTCCGAAATGTACAACTCGTGGCGACAGATACCTCTCTTGAAAAGCCCATCCTCGCTGCATCAAGGGAAAGTTGTAATTTCCGCCTCCACTTTTGTATGGATAAAGGTCGTGATATATAAATTGACGGGCATAGATAGCAAAATCCTCGTTTGCGGCGTTGGTAAACCAATAGGATTGGCCAAAACCATCATCACAAGCCATGTAACAGCCTTCAGAAGGGTTCTTTGACTTCGATGCTGCGATAGTAAGACTTGAATGGGAATAAATCTGATCCATCTTGCCTCCCTCGTGGCGCCAATCATTCAGATCATCCTGTTGTCCATAGTCAGTGTTTGTGACAGCCGCAGTGTGGGAGATACTCACTTGCACAATACAGAGGCTGTCAATCCAGACATAGCTGAAACCGAGCCGAGACGTAATATCGATAGCATCTTGATGGGTCTTCGGCAAGGCTTCCCAAAGAATACTTGCTTTGTGGGAGGCGAGTGATGCTGTAGTCGTTCGTATGAAACTTTCGACGCCCCAACAGTAACTCAAACATGTATAAGAGCTTGTCTCATCCTTTGTCTCCCGAAGTCTTATCTTTCTAGGACCAAGGATCTCAACAATGCGTGTAGGTAGCTTTGTCGACTGCAAGCGACTTTGGCAGGAGTCGTGCGATTCATCGCAGTGTCGGATCCACCCTTTCAGCGTTGAGAATGCTGCTTCAGACGCTGTATCATAAGAGATAGGATTGGTGTAGCGTAGCCGAGGATAGGGGCAGTGCGCACCTTTTTCGGTCAGCCCCCTGTGTAAAAGTGGTGAGTACACAATCGCCGCGCACATACCTGGCAAATTATATACCTGTATCCAAACATCTCCGATTTGCAAAGCACAATTACTATTATAATCTAACGGTATGCTTCATCTGACACACTCTCTCTTAGCCTCGTTCAGAATTCTAAAAAGAATCGAACAACCAACACAGCCACGCGCTGCTGAATCTCGCAGTTCAGAGACTGTTATTTGACCCCTTCTACGCGCTTCATGCCAGAAGGTAAAGGAACCTAGGTCAAAATAAATGCGGCAAGTTGGCGTCGGAATGGCATTGGTAGCGCCATTCATGGCGTCGAATATTCAAAGAACACAAATCTGGAGTGACAGGCAAGTTCAGCATTCGCAGGATGAGCAAAGGAAGGAAGCTGAGGGGCTGTGCCACGTTCAGCCTGACATGTGACTGTTGCCAAGAGACCGATCTTCGTTCCTTGTAAGAACCACAACCAGGCAACAGTTTTAAAAAGGCTGAATCGAGTGGCTTCTCTGAACAGACCTCATTGTACACGCACTTATGAGATCGCATGAATGACGATTGCTCGATAAATTACATCACAAGCTATGCGTCGATTGCTGACTAAAACCCACCAACTTGCTGCTGTCGACAACATAGGTCGATTCAAAGAGATTGCTTCGAAACATTAATTCATCTTAGTGTCACTCGAGGGCTATAGTCGCATCGAACACCTACATCTTCAAGACCAACCCTGGCAACCAGCAAGAGCAGATACAGGCAGCAAGGCAATACACAACTCCACCAAAAACGCCTCAGCAGCGACCTTGAGACTCAGGCGCAAAGACCACAAAGAAAACAGAACATCAAGTCGTATCGAGCCCCCAGATACTTCCATCATTCACACAAATCAGATTGGTTTTCGCCAATGGACGCACATGAACTAACTTCACGTACGAATCTCCACACCACTAAGCACACGGTCCTCCTTCTCCTTTTCCAAGACGCATATAAAGGTAGACTTGAACACATCTCCACGCCCAAACGCCTTTGAATGCGTCGCTGCCCATGCAATGCAAGCATCACAAGCCCCACTAGACCAGACCAGACCAGCCACATAATACCAAACCACCACAACTCACAGCAGATCACGACTCGACCTACACATCACCGAGCATGATTAGGACGAAGCATGCAGGGAGCAAAGCCACAGCCTCAAGAAAAAGAGAAACAGAAACGATGGTCCATGGAAGCACAATCATTGCAACATTCGTATGCACATAAAACCCCCCAAATCCACACCATGCCCCAGCCGAACCAGTACCATAGGCACCAATGCATCCCCAGCCCAGCCCCACAAACGCCCGCAAATGGTATCAAGCATCAAACAAGACCTCTCGCCGCCTCTCCCCCCCTTCACCTCGCCTAATGACCTACACTCAGATCCGCACTGAAGTCCCTCTTGATAGTAAGGTTTTCGAAATCAGGAGTGTTTTCAATCACCAAGCCCTGCTCGTTGGCCAAATGCAGGGTACATATGAAGCAGTAACTCGTCGAGATATCAGCGAGTGCTTTCTGGGGGTATACGGTCTTGAGGTTATTCACGACGTCAGTGAAAGTGAGGGAGCCATCGACAGCCTTCATTGCTGAATCGTCGGCGGTGTTTGGTTCAGGGGGAGCTGTGATCTGGAGATTGTTAGTTTTTTTTTGTTGTCGTCAAAGGGGAAAGAGAGAGAAATTTACCTTTTCAAGATCCATGCCCCTCCACAGCTCGTCTTTCAGCCTCTTGACGTCGACCTTCTTCGCTACGCGCGCGTACTGCACATATTCTGGCCTGAACCTCCGTGTCTGCGTGATCAAGTCCGCACCAAACGGATTTGCCTGGCTACTCGGCACCTCAGCTTGTGTGCCGAGTGGCTGCTGGTCCGGCAGCGGGCTGAAGTGGTCTCGCGCATCTGCAAAGTCGTCGTCGTCATCCATAAACCCGCCTGCAAACGGAAGCGCATCGTCGTTGAAGAAGTCAGCATCGTAGTTGCCCTGTACGGGACCGTCTTCGTCGGCTAAGACTTCTTCGGCGGCGCGGTTGGCCCAGAAGTTCTCGTCGACGTCGCCATTGACTGCCTCGTCCTTGCGGGTGAGTTCCTGAGGACGCTTTTGCAGGCGACGCGGGCCCACCCGAGCCTTTGGCTTCAAGAACAGGCGTAACAGATTCTTCGAATTGAAGTGCTTGTCGTCTGGAAGCAGATTTCGTGTTTTTGACTTCCACTGTGCTTTTGGTAGTGAGATTGCGGACGCAGATGCTGCAGGTGTGTACAATGCGTTGGCGAGCTCTTGCGACATGGGCGCCATAAAATCGATCTCGAAGGGCTCTTTCTCCTTTCTCTTTGTGACTGGTGCTGCTTTTCCGGCTTCCTTGACACGTCGAATACGCCAGTGCTCGGGTCCTGCCCAGTTCTTCTTGAGTGCTTGGTCGAAGTAGCTCAAAATATTCTCGTGCTCTTGGTCGCGGGCGTGGTTCATGGTCAGTGCATACTGCTGTTCGTCCGTACCCATCTCTCCTTCTATGCTTTCTCGCGGTTCGTCCCCTTCAGCGTCGTCGTGTACACGAGCGTTGGGAACCATGGCGAGCTCCTGTGCAAAAGCCTCGCCACCCTCACCAAATCCAACATCATCATCCATCTGGAAACCACCCAGGTTGTCGTCATCATCGTCAAAGCCACCCGCGTTGTTATCGTCGAGAAATATTCCGGTGACATTACCTGCCTCGTCCTCTGCCTCGTCCTTGTCATCTTGTCGCCAGTCCTCAGGCGCCTTGAGGAAGGGAAGGTCCATCGAGCCGTTGACATCACCGACATCGAAGGTCTTCATGGATGGGCAAACGTCTTGTTCGTCGAGAATTGCCAGGTTGGGGAAATACTTTGCGGCGAGTCCAGAGATGTCAATGTCAATGTCATTCGAGGCCTCGTCTTCCTTCTCTTCTGGCTCTGGTGATTCCCCTGGCACGGAGGCTTCACGCGCTTCCTTCGCTGCCGCATCGCCTGCATCGTCGCTGCTGTCGAAGACGATCCGCCCGTTCGCATCGATCGCCAGGTGGTTCATCAGCAAACCTTTGGCGCCTCCCTCGTCAAAGTCAGCGGTCGCCTTCTTGAACAGCGGATCCTGCGCAAACTCCAAATCCATCTTCTTGTTCTGCAGTTGTTCGAATGATGTTGCGAGCGTTGCCTCGGCCGATCGTGCTGCCCGTTTGCGCTTCTTCTTCTGGCCATCTTCCCCTTCTTCTCCCTCCCCATCTTCGCCATCTTCGCCATCCTCATCGTCGCCCCGGCGCTTCTTGTTGCCGTTCTCCGCTAGACCGCTAAGAAGTTTGCCCGTATCCGTCGCAACACTGTCCACTCTGCTTGTGTAGATCTTGACACATCCGTCGAGCGTGCAGGAGGCTTTTTGGAAGTTGACGCCGTCGCCCTCCTTCAAAAGGGACATTTCGTGGAAGTAGTCAATCAGGGCGAAGTTCCAGGAGTTTGTTGCGTTGATCTTGTTGTCGGTCGCCATCTTGATCCAGTCTTCGAAGTTCGATGCAAGCGGTAGGACGCGCTTCATGGGAGTGACAGCATTGCCGGCAACATCGGGCATGTCTGTATCTTGCGTCGGCGTATGCGGGTCGATCAAGTCAGCTGCGAGTGACCTGCGCGCTTTCTTCTTGACCGGTGTTGTAGAGGCGCCCAGCGACTTGCGCGACCGCTCGACAAAGTCTTTGCGGCGTGCGGCCTTTTCTGCACTGTCATCGTTGAAGCTGTCGTCGTTGAGGGGGACTCTGGAGGCTGTCAATACAAGAATGCAACTTTTTCACGGTCTTTCGTACTTCATCCCCTTCGCGGGCGTCCCCTGCGGCGCAAGACTGTATCGCGAGCGTGCCATGGCTGTGGGCGTTGCGTGGTTGGCAGTCAACCGCGTCGTTGTCGGCGGCTCTGTTTGTTTGGGCAACAGACTCGCGGCAGGGCAGAGCGCGAAGTGGGGACGCTACGTTAGCCACGCACCGCCACAGACCGCCACAGGCACCCGCCACATTAGTTCCATCATCAAGCTTCACAGCCGGTTCCAAGATATGCCTGCAGTGCTTAAAGGTTCCCGCGGTGCAGGGTATCCTCACAGTTGGCTTCCGTCCTTACAGCATTCTTATCGCGCCAACCACCTCCGCGCATTTGCGACCTCCAACGCTTCAACTTCCGCGCTGCGACGCCAGCGCATCAGATCAACCGCGGCATCACGATACAAGAGCTCCCCTCCGCTCAGGCACCCGCGCGCATGCGGCACAATGTCATGACAATGGACGAGCGCTCCATCCTGGACACAGTGCAGCGATGGCGCCGCACAAAATACTCTGCGCGCCCCTTTGCGCTCACCCTGCTCGCCATTACCCTTATCACTGTGCTCGCATGGGCAAAGGAGCGGCGCGCAGAGGTGCCCGGCAGTGACATACTGCGCAAGAGAGAACTCACGATTCTCGACGAGGAGGTACGGCAGTAATACAATCACCTACAAACCCAGCTAACAGCTCGTCAGTGCCGCCTCGTCCATCATGCCGCCGACCAATGCGCCTTCGTGCTCGCCAACTGCCCGGACGAGGAAGCTGGCGTCATCTCCTACCTGACCCTCTACTACTGCCGTCTGCCCCATGCGAAGCCCGTCGCCTTCATGATGATGACCCTCTGGCTCGCCTTGCTCTTCAGCACCATCGGCATCGCCGCCAGCGACTTCTTCTGCGTCAACCTGAACACCATCGCGAGCATGCTGGGCATGAGCGAGAGTCTGGCTGGCGTGACCCTGCTTGCATTCGGCAATGGCAGCCCAGATGTCTTCTCGACTTTTGCTGCCTTCCGCACACATGCTGCGAGTCTGGCCGTGGGCGAGCTGATTGGTGCTGCCAGTTTCATTACTGCGGTAGTCTCGGGATCCATGGCCCTGATCCGCCCGTTCAACGTCGCCCGCAAGAGCTTTGTCCGTGATGTCGGCTTCTTCATTGTAGCTGCAGCCTTCAGCATGGGCTTCATTGTTGATGGCAGGCTCCACCTGTGGGAAGCAGTCTCTATGGTGGCTTTTTATCTGTTCTACGTCGTCTTTGTCGTGGCATGGCACTGGTGGCTCAACCAGCGCAAGGCACGGAGGCTCAAAGCTGCTGCGAGTCGCAGTCACTACGTCACGCCCGGAGGAGAGGAGGAAGAGATCCCCCAGTATTTTGACGACGACGATGCAGCTCCCGCCGACTCCCGAACACCGTCACGAGGGGTCTCGATCGATGACTTCAACGCCCTTGAGCGTGGAGGCGACGACCGCATAGATGCGGACGAAAACGAGGAGGAGCGTGACCGCTGGATGGGTGAATTGTCGAACAACATGCGTGTTAGTCGCCCGCCGCTAGGAGCCCGACGACCTACACAGACGCCTATTCGACCCAGTTTGGTGGGAGCTTTGGAGTTCAGAGCGGTGCTATCGTCGCTGCAGAAGTCCAGGAACATTCAGTCTATGCCCATCAGTCTGCGACGCTACTCGGACGACCCAACATACACAACGGCGCAGCAGCAGGACCTGATCTCGACAACCTCAGACCCTGCCCCTCGACCCCCGTTCGATGTTGCTTCGGTCTCGTCAGGAAAGTCACCGAGCATTACTAGGCCGACACTAGAGGTCCAGCAGAATGCTCGCACAAGGGCTGTCTCGACCAACGACATTGATCAGGCTCGTCTCCAGCCCAGCACGCTCCAAGGCAACCTGCCACATATCAGTTTTGCGCCAGCCACGCCCGACTTCAGGGATACGATGTCTGGTCAGACCGGGCATGCACCTCCATCTCCTGCGATTTCACTCTCACCTCCTCCTTCACAGATGTCGTCGCGAGCGGCCAGTCCAGCGCCATCACGGAATCGAGGTTACTCTGACCTTCTCGCTCCCCCCGGCCTCGACTCTCAGGGTCTTTCACAGCGTTCCGGTCAGTCGACACCGAGCCCCCTCTCTTCTCCAGTGATCAAGCCTGGCGAACGTCCTGCGCCGCCAAATCTGAAGTTAGCTGTACCTGGAGCTGCATCGCCACCTATCCCATTCCCTGCATACACAGACTTTCCGTGGTCGGCACATAGTTCGTCCCGAGCGCCCAGTCTGCGTCTCCCCTCACCGAGCGCTTCACCTGAGTCGGCCTTTCACAACGAGAGTCTGTTTGGCGTTTACGACGTGGCTCGCACCCCAAGGTGGTGGCCCTCCTCCATCTTGCCAGCACCACATGTATTTCTATCGACATTGTTCCCTACACTAACAAGTTGGCGCGACAAGAATATCTGGGACAAGATGCTTGGTCTTGTAGCTGCTATGCCCGTTCTATTGCTCACCCTCACACTCCCCGTCGTCGAGCCGGCGAGCAACGACGACGACCAACAAGCTGGCCATCCTGACTTCGGCCTCCCACCTGCCCTAACTCCCGTCGGCGGCACCTTCGATCCACAGTACCGGCTCGACGGCTCAGCCCCAGTATCCCGCGCCGGCACCGACCCCTCGAAACTACAGAAATCCGCCTCGAATCAAAACGGCACATCCTACGCCTCCAACAACACCGCAACCTCCGCACCACCCCAACTCCTCATCACAACCGAGGAGAACATAATGGGCTCACCCGAGCAGCTCCCCGCGAGTCTCTCAGCACATCCCCACCCGTCTACTGAACCTAAGGAGTGGAACAGATGGCTCGTCATAATCCAGACCTTCACATCGCCGTTCTTCATCATCCTCGTCATATGGGCCAACGTCGAGCCTGAGAACCCGCACGCACTGCTCAGACAAACAATGTACAGCCTCATCGCCTCTCTAATCCTACTCGCCTTCATCCTCCTCACCACGACGCCCAACCGCCCCCCAGCGTGGCGCCAACTAATGTGCTTCATGGGCTTCGCAGTAGCAATCGCCTGGATCAGCACCATCGCCAACGAAGTCGTCGGCGTCCTGCGCACGCTAGGCGTCATCCTCAACATGTCCGACGCCATCCTAGGCCTCACCATCTTCGCCGTCGGCAACTCCCTCGGCGACCTCGTCGCAGACATTACAGTCGCGCGTCTCGGCTTCCCTGTCATGGCGCTCTCCGCGTGCTTCGGCGGCCCGATGCTGAATATCCTCTTGGGCATTGGGCTGAGTGGGACGTATATGATTCTCACAAAGGGCGAGCATAGGCATGATAAACACCCTAATGAACCTATACGGTTCAAACCTTACCATATCGCGGTGTCGACGACACTCGTTATCAGTGGTGCAAGTCTCCTGGTCACTTTGGCCGGCCTGTTAGTAGCCGTCCCGATGCGCAAGTGGAGAATGGACAAGTGGATTGGCTGGGGCCTCGTGACTACATGGGTTGTTAGCACGGCAGCGAATGTGCTGGTCGAGGTTCTGGGATTTAGCAGCGATGTCAGCTGACTGTAGGGCTCTTTCTGCCACAGTATACGTTGCAAGGCCGGCTGCTTTGCTGGGATGGTGTTTGCATAGACCGCGAGACACGAGCATCAGGCGTTTGGGCTGCGTTTATATACCACTTGCTTTTTGTAATGTCATACCACTAACATAATCACCCTTCGTAATTTACACTTGTCATCCAGTCAGCCTGTGGCTCATGGGGGTGTGCTTAGCGCAGTCAGTGAGAATAGAGAGTATGACTGTTATTCACACCTATTGCAGACCTTGTCGCGATGACACACGGTGGCTTACATGTTAGTCTCTGTTTTTTCTGCAAAGGCACTTTCTGCACAAGTTTTTTACGCGCATGGTTTTCACTGTCAATCCGAATGAGCATCTTATCTAGCCCGAGTTGAATTGTCTATCTAGCCAAAGCTAAGGAAGAGCGAAATTACATGGCGAAAACGCGATAACCACAGAACATAAAATGAGATGAGTGCCGAAGAATCAAAGGATGGGAGGTGTTGGTAAGCCACGCTTAGAGCCTGGCGGTAGGGAGCTAGACAGAGCGCTGAGAGACCGATCCAAACTTAAGCGCCAGCAATAAACCAGTCATCTGATATGTGGAACTGGGCTGGGTGCACCAGTTCATTTCGATATCCAATTGAAAACACTCATTCACTTTTCTCTTGAACATATCACAGTCTTCGCAGATCTCGTTGCTGCTCAGTACGACTGCCCGTTTCAACGAGATAGGAGGCTCGTGTCTACTCAACTCCACCAGATCATGATGCATCTCGCTTTTCTTCGACAACATGTTCATCTCCTTCTCTTTAGCTCTCATTGCAGCCACGTCAGCGTCCCATTCAAGGCTTGAAAGTTGTTCATCGATCGCACAGATCTGATTTTTGAGTTTTTGGACCTCTCGCGCGTCGTAAGAGTCACCCAGCAATCGATCATCTACTTCGAAGAGCTGACGATTCAAAATCGCCTTCCTCTCTTCCAGATCGTGCACCTTTGCCCAGGCTACAGACGAGTGCTTTCCCTCTGCAAGAGACTCTTCCACTCCCAGGATTGAGTCTTCCAATCTCCGGTCAGCCTCTTTATCTTGAGGCATGAACACGTGCCTGTCTATGAAGTAGGCGATTAACTTCTTCTCCGCATGGGAAGCGAAATACTGCCCGGGTTTGCCCTGATCCCATCGTGGATTCGGGGCGTCTTGGAGCTCATGGCCAATTATAGATGCGATATAATAGACTTGCTCAGTCCAGCTTGGCCTAATCTTATCATTCGGAGGTAGAGCATCGGCACCCCAACCACTGGTCGCCGATATGCGAGCGAACTGATTTCCCCTATCAAGAATGGCGGCAGTTTTTCTAATATCTCGCACGTTGTAGCTGTGAATGGGCCCATAAAACGTTATGGCCATCTCAGATTGGTTTTTCCTGAAGCCGTACTTGTTGCGTTCACTTTCCGAAATCGGTCCAGTGTAGCCATGCTGCTTCTCGGTGTTGGAGTCACCGAGTAAGACGACGATATGACGTCTGTCTCTATCGTGTTCAGGGACGTGTTCTGCAGCCGCATGAGGGCAACGCTGGTACCTCTCTTTCTCGTTTCTACGGGCCGGCTGCGCCAAGGCCATCGCACAACGACCCTCATGATCCCGGAGGCGTTTGTCGGCATTCGCGTGAAGCAGCACTTTCACGCTCTCGATTCGGCCCCAGAGCGCCGCTTCCATAAGCGCACTTCGTCCCTTATTGTTGATGGCGTTTGCATCCGCACCGTGTTGTAAAAGGAGTGACACCATCTCGTGGCTCTTTTCTGCCGCAGCCATGATCAGGGTAGTATCTCCATCCTTGTTTTTCCCAGTCAGAAAGACTTCCTTTTCGCCCGAAATGCTGAGATATTGACTTATTGCCTGCAAGTTGCCAAATATACATTCAGAGATAGCGAATAGGATCCTCTTCTGCTCAAAGGTGTTACCATCTGAAAGAGCGATAGTTTCTAACTCTCTTGAATCTTCGTAGAGATTCAAACCCGACTCTGACTTTGGTTCTGTGACTGAGATGTTCATTGTGGAACGAAAAAGATCGCCCAATTCACACTCATCGTGTTCTGGATAACCTAAAGTCTCATTCCCTTGACCCGTTTGCAGACCAACATTCACGAAGCAGGCCCTTCTTTTGTCAATCTCATAGCCGACAAGCTCTCTGCTCTCATCGATGGGAAATATGAATTCGTATTGACCACCCGGGTAACAGTGTGAAGCACGTCTGCCCGGAAGCGCGGTGCCGTGCCGATGTATCTCCTCGCAATACGGACATCTAACGTAAACATGCCAGGCATTCCAGTGAAGCACATCGATTTTCGGATATGGTAACAAGTTGCAAGACATGCTGCGCTTGATGAGAAAAGGAATGATTCCGATGAAAATGTACGATGCCATCTTGCGCACGTGTCAGCCGCAACTATCCAGCACGTGTACCTAGCGGGGTAGATGCCCAGCGGTAAGCGCTAAGCTTGGATATGCCTACTAGATTGGCGGTGAAATCGGTGCGCGAAAAGAGTGGGTATAGAAGAAACCCACTTGACGAGATTATATTGCTCGCTCAGACATGACCGCTACTGGTACCCTCCATGACTCTAGCTCCTGGACGCTGCTCCTCCTCGCCCTCTTGACTTTTGAAGTAGGCACCGCATCTTCTGCATCGACTTCGCCCTCTACATCGCCTTCTGCTTCTCATACCGACACCGCAAGCTTATGACCACGCTTTCCTTTGCCCTTGTCCGTGGCAGCCTGGTCCTTGGCTGTGCGTGCTGCAAAAGCCTTGTCCAGAATTCTATAGCTCATTACCTCCGTCGTACCGATACCCAGCAACCATGTTGATCTTCGCAACTTGGCTTCGTTGTTGATTTCATACAATAGTCGGTTATGGTCCTGGAGGCCCATTCGGTCTACTCGCCCTCTGCTGCGAGGTATCGCTAATGCTAGGCTGTCTCCTTCTCTATGGGCTGCCTGCAATACCGGTTGTAGAGCGTAGTGAGAGCAACACTGCTCAAGTCAGCTCGAGCAGCCTGAGTTCTACTATTATTCAGAGGAGCGTCTGCAAGCGCTCTGCTGTCTGCGTCTAACTCTACAATTATAGTAGTACCTGAGAGCATAAGCAATAATTAGGATATATTACCCTCTACAACTAACTGCCAAAAACAGCCCTTTGTCTATAGAAGGTTTAAGAAGGGTGCTATATCTTCTTTTGCACCTTGTGCTAGATTAAGACTGGCATACTTTACCATGTATGCCCTACGGGGTGCAGCAGCATATATCATCATTCAGTTCCCATCCGCTTCTATTGTTACTCGATGTGATGGTGTTGATCAGGTCAGAGGGCAGAATAGTGTTGTTGACGGACGTTTAAGGCTCGGGCACTCGACGCCTCCAGCAATCAAGAGCTTGCGTCGTGTGAACGATGGAACAATCATCGATGGTATAAGCGCCATGGCACGAGATGGTTTGTTAAACTTATCAAAGAGTAAGCTCAGCGTTAACACAACAGAGTCAAACGCCCGCAGGTTCAACTAACACTGCAGTCACTACTTGGATTCAGCTTCCTTTGTGCCTTCAGATCATTCAGCGTGCCCACTGCCTTCTTCAGCAATGCCCCCTCTTCTGCAGCCTTCTCATCAACCGGCTCTTCATCCCTGTACGACTCCTCTATCCTCAGATCCATCTCATCCCCAATAGTCCTCTCCCCGTCCCCAAACGTCCCCCTAAACACCCCATCATAACTCAACCACATGCCCGCAAAAATCATCGCCGCCAGCTTCGCGAACCATTTCGGCGCTCTCCCCTTATCATCCTGCAACCTCTTGCTCATGGCGAAAATCATCAGGATGAAGGGCATCCATATCGCCGTGAACAGCGCTTTGCCAGCCGCCTGCTTCCGCGTGGTAATAGTGTACGGCCGGATATTATGAAGATAGACCTGATACTCTGCGGGTAATTCGCACTCGGTCGCGCCATCGGTGATGAGTTTCAAGTACCGTGCACTCGGCTGCGCATAGCTAGGGTCCGGGCGGGATATGCGGTCCGACGTGCGCGCTTCATCCGGGCGCACGGTGGGCGCAAAGAGCGTGTGTGCCTTGAATGGCGCGGTTGTAGGCTTCGAGGGCACAGTGTCGGCGAAGGGGAGCACGTGGCAGTCAATGAGGATGTCGTGGTAGGACGCGCCGCCGCCCTCGGTGGCGATGATGTGCGCGTAGTCTGCGAGCGTGACTTCGTAGACGACGCCGACGAGGCCCTTTTGCCAGCGGTCTTTGTGGTAGTGCGGATCGGAGGGGGAGGGGAGCGGTGCGTCTGGGATGCGGCGGGCGCTGTTGGCGAAGCAGGGCTCGGCGTACGGAATGCCGGCGAGGTCGAATGTTAGGCGCAGCGAAGGGACGAGGACGTTGACTTGGGAGAGAGGTTTGATGCCTCTGACGCCGCGGAACGTCTCATTGCAGAGGTTGGAGCCGTATGCGAGGTACAACACTGTCTTTCCCTTCTCTTTCGCTGCCGAAATGTCTGATGGTGTTATCGCCGTCGCATCGAGCGGCGCATCGTTCAGGGAGGCATCAAGGCGGTCCTGTGAAGTCTTTGGGATAGGCGCGAAGACGCGCTTGGGTTTGGGATGTCGCAGTGAGGTCAACCGCCCAATCAGTTTACGGCCATGGCAAACAGGGCTGTCTGGCTCGGCGGCGGTCGACTCGCCAGCTTGGGACGCGTGTGGAGTATGCGTCGTCGAGGTCATCGTGGAACCAGATTGCGTGCTACTGACTGGATTCATGTCATTCGTCGGTTCCTGCACGACCCCAGATCTTGCGGAGCATTGCACTTACTGTTCTGGGATGGCAATATTGACCTGTCAATGATGTAGAGCTTCAGGTTTGGAGAGGTACTTGTACTATACCTATCCAACCGCAAAGACCTCTATCATGAAGTTCGTCCGTTACGGATGAAATCATATTAATCATCAAGATCCAACCGGGGCCCCGATTCCCCGACTTTCGATAGGTGTTGCTCCGAGTTGCGCTAACAACCCGCGGAATGACAGCGCTTTCGAACGCACAAAACTCAACTCAGAGTGATTAATCATTCTCATTGCACTTGATGCTAATGTGGGTATCTTCGCGTCGGTTCATCTCCACTCCTTTCGTCTAGACTGAAAACCTCTTCAAAAACTCCGATCTATGGGTATCCCTTCCTCTATCTAAGCGTGGAAAGCTTCTTCAGGTCAAGGTAATGCTACGTCTAGGCGTGCTTCTTTAGGCACTCCTCGAGCATAGCAAGGAGCTCATCCTTGCGCTGCTGGCCAACCCAGCTGCCATTGATCGAGTTTTGGACGATGACCTTCCATTCGTCCTTGGTCAGGTTGAATGCCTTCTGCACAGCGCAGTAGTTCTTGAGGATGTAGCCGCCAAAGTAGGCTGGATCGTCGCTGTTGATGGAGAACTTGACGCCCTCGTCTAGGAACTTGCGGATGGGCACCTGACCGACCTCCTGGACAGCCTGGAGGCAGACGTTGCTGAGAGGGCAGACGGTCAACACGACGTTCTCCTTGACAATGCGAGCGAGTAGCTCTGGGTCTTGGATGAGTTTGATGCCGTGGTCGATGCGCTCGCAGTGCAGCGAGTCGAGCGCGCCGCTGATGTATGATGGGTCGCCTTCTTCGCCTCCGTGAGCGGTCCGGTGCAGACCGAGCTCCTCGCCCTTGGCGTACTGCTCCTTGAAGAGCTCTGGGCGGAATCCGACCTCGCTAGAGTCAAGACCAAGGGCGCTGATGACGCGGTCCTGGCCCTGCTGTGGCTGGACGTAACCTCCATCAATGGCGCTCTGCAGGGTCTTCTCAGCACTGCTCGCTGGCAGATGGCGAAGGAAGCACATGATGAGACGGCTGGTGATTCCTAGCTCTTTCTCTGCACGTCTGCATGCAGCATTGAAGCCATCCACAACCGTCTTGAAAGCGATGCCACGGTCCGTGTGGCTCTGGGGATCAAAGAAGACCTCTGCGTGCTTGACACCGTCTGCATGGGCTGTTGTGAAATACTCCCAGCCGAGAGCCTCGAAGTCATCTTGGGTGATGACGGCGCTCAAGGCCAGGTAGTAGCAGTCCAAGAAGTCCTGGAGATTGTCGAAATGCTCGTAGCGCTTGTCGAGGGTTTCAACTGATGCATACTCCGGCTTGTTGGGAAGCTCAATGTTGTTTTTTGCGGCGAGCTTGAAGGTCAAGGAAGGTGATAAGCAACCCTCAAGGTGGAGATGGTGTTCGCACTTTGGCAAATCGGCTAGGAACTGATGGGATGGTGATTGGCACATGTTGATGGTAGGTCTATTGGTTGAGGAGTTCGATTAGCTTTGGTACATATATATGCTGGTCGAGTTCTTTAAGTGTTATCGGAGCATGAAGTCTTTTCAGTCCACTTTTCCGTCCCTAGCGCAATGTTTCGGCTGCCGCCGATGTGCGCAGGCAGAAGGATCCATTGAGAGAAAAGTCTGAAGGACATGAACCGAATAACGGAGCTTTATACGTAGACGTCTTGTCAGGCAGCAAGCGGTGAGCCTTCTGACAGAAGCACGTGGGAGGATCCGAAGGAAGAGACAATCTGCGCCAAAAGCAGGCAGCACTAGGCTGCTTTGAAAGCGGGCAGTCTCACGTAAGACACCAAATACGGCAATAGCAAGGCTTACCTGTACTTCTTCAAAGACCTCGAGGTTTGCGACAAACGTTTTTCGCCAGAATGGTAATGTAAGAAAGTTAAAGGTACAATGCGCGGTAGGTGAACAGTTGGAGGACTGACACACTTATAAGAGGCCGTTGCCAACCCCGGCGCTCGCCCTTGCAACTGATCTTACGGTGGATGGAGGCCCGAACTTCGAAGCAGTGATATGCGACTTGCATGTCAATTGATACCTTCGTGTCGCAATCATAAGTAAAGGAACGCTCGCTTCGACAGCGGTGCAAGTGTCACAGCCTCCTGACCATTGAGCGCCTAGACTCAGACAGGAGCGTCTCACAAGCAAGGGGGATACTGCGAATGCATCGGCCAGTGCTTGTTCGTTTGTTTTGTCAATAGATCTTAAGGACGACAGCCAAAGAGATCATAAGAGCTTGGGTAGCACAAGACGGAACAACCGCGCGAAGAGCGAAGTTCGCCGAGCAACCGTTGAGATGGCGCGACGTCATGACCACGGGCGGACTGCCTTCCGGCGTCACATACCGCACTGTTGCAGCGCCTCATCAAGCAGCACTGGAGCAGATATCCCAAGATTCACGGGGGTATTGTTGTATGATAGTGATTGAGCGGTCCAGCAGCGGGCGCGGCACATCGACATATAACTATCGAGCGGAGTCTGTGGCGGACTGAAGAGACTGCATCAGGGACGTTTCTCTTCGTTCACACAAGATGGTAGAAACAACCTACGCAGTGTTGGCCTTAGTGCCAGTCATAGCAAGCCTTTTGTACTACCAGCTACTTCGATATCGTTCCAGATATGCCCATATTCCTACAGTCCTGAAGCCGAACCTCTTCCTCGGGTGTGTCCCATACATGATTGAAGGGTTCAAAAAGTTTGGGGATTCAAAGATACATCCAGGTGCGTCCGATATTGGAAGGCAAAGTTTGAGACTCACTGACAGCATCCAGATTATATTCTCGAGGATCTCTGGAAGGAGAAAGGATCGCCCGAATTCATGTTTCTCGACTTCAGACCGATGCAGCGTCCCGTCATGCTCATTACCTCTCACGAGCTCACCGAGCAGTTCACTAGAGCCACGAAGTCACATCCATACAGCGTGAACAAGTCCCTGACAGTGCAAGCCGAGTTTGGAACTTTAGTAGGAAAACGATCTATGTTGACTGAAAACAATGGTGAAGCCTGGAAAGCGTTGCGGAAACAATTCAATCCAGGGTTTGCTCCACAGCATCTCTTGACTACCATCCCTGTCATGATCGAGAAGATAAACATCTTCACCAGGAAGCTGGACGCTGTGGCGAAGGGCGGAGTGGTGACAGAGTTGGATGGGCTTTGCGTCAATCTCACGTTCGACATTATCGGCCAGATCATCACCAACGTCGATAGCCACGCGCAAGAGCAAGAACTGTCGCAAGACAACGATTTTCTTCGCAATTTTCGTCTACTCCTCGACAACTACGTGTCCGGCACCGGCATCGACCTTGCCTCAATCAATCCCTACACTCAGTTCAAGCGGTACTACTACGGCAAGCGCATAGACAAGGCCCTGTTCAAAATCATTCGCGAGAAGCACGAGGTCATGTTGCAGTCGCGCGGCACCGAGACCAAGGTGACGAAGGATCGATCTGTTCTTGCTCTCGCGCTTCAGAATCTCGAGGTCCTTACCCCAAACAATACCCAGCTGATTGCAGATCAAGTCAAGACCTTCTTGTTCGCAGGCCATGACACCACATCCATCCTCCTACAGCGCCTCTTTTACATCCTTTCCATTTACCCAACCTGCCTTGCCAAGATCCGCGCGGAACACGACGCAATCTTCGGCTCAGAAGATCCAGAGACAGTCCTCCTTGCGAAGCCCGATGAGACGCTGAAAGCTCTCACCTACACCAGCGCTTGCATCAAAGAAGCGCTACGCCTCTGGCCGCCAGCCGCTACAGCGCGCATGAGTCACGACAAGTTCAAGATGCGCACAAGAGAGGGCGACGAGGTGGTGGTAGACGAGTGTGTGATTTACCCCATACAACACATCATCCATCGCGACCCTGCCGTGTACGGACCTACAGCGAACGATTTCGTACCTGAACGCTGGACCGGCAACAGCGACACCAGCACCACCACCAATGCGGACGTGAGCGGCACGTCTACGCCCACGAGCAAGATACCGGCGAGTGCATGGAGGCCTTTTGAGCGTGGACCGAGGAACTGTATTGGCCAGGAGCTCGCCAATCTGGAGGTTAGAGTCATTCTTGCGTGTGTTATGCGGCGGTATGATTTTGTTAAGGTTGGTGTTGGGGAGGTGGCGACGGATGAGAAGGGGCTGCCGGCTGTGGATGAGAAGGGCAAGTACAAGACGAAGTCGGAGCTGATCAGCGTAAGTGCCATGTCAGAGATCTGTGGTTTGGGAGCTAACATCTTATCTAGACTATGAGTGTTACAAGCAAACCGATTGATAAGTGTCGGATGATTGTCAAGTTGAGGTAAACGGGAGAGGGCATGCTCACACTGTTCGCGTAGGTGCTGAGGATGCTCTGCGGTAGTTGCACTTACCTGTCCTTGGGAGGTTGTCAGGTAGCATGGGGCTCGACTCTTCCTTCTTTCCCCAGTCATTGTTTACGCATCACGAGCATCTATCAGTGGTCGCCTAGCTCATAACCTCCACGATTACTCAACATTTCTATACTGCCATTACAAACATTCGCTTTTTCACCATGTCCGACGCTGACTTTGTATGCCGCCGCGATGTTTGCGAGAGCCTCGTCCGCAGCATTGAACCGTCGCGCCCTACATCTACGTAGCACCGCAGAAGGCTCACCAGCAACCCGGATATATTCTGCTCGAGGGAGTGTGCAGACAGGACTTGCTACGCGTCAGACTGTTACCGCTCGGTTCTCGATCATCGCTTGGTCACTCACGATGGATCGGATGTCTCCTGGGCATCACGAACCCAGACGAAGAAGTTCGACTCAGCAAGATACTGCACCATCGCTTGTGCTCATCGACACTTCCGCGAAGACCCTGTGAATGCCTCCTGGCCCATTGTAACTTGTGTTGTCTGTCGGTCTGACAAGGAACTGAAATACTTTGTACATGATGTCTTCCCAAAGAAGAACGACGCCGAGGGCCATCCCATCACGAGGCCGCGCATACCTCCGAATTGCCAGAACCATATCATGCCAGAACGAGACCAATTCAGAAGAGGGTTTTGCCTAGATTGCATCAAGGAATATCTGAAGATTCGTCTCAAAGAGCACGGCGCACAAGGTCTCAGATGTATCGCGGGACATGATCCACCCGAGTACAAAGAGACGAAGACCCCAGACGATACGAAGCACGCAGATTGGCGCTTTTACATCGGACAATTCTACCCCAATATATCAGACCGACGGAATTTCCTTATCGATGCTCTAAGCCGCTGGTTTGGACGTTATCAAATTTGGAAATGCCCAGGAGGCTGCCGGGCGGAAATGGTCATTGTCGAGCCTGCCGCAACTCCCGGCTACCCACACGTTCACTGCCCAACATGCGAGAAACGATTTTGTGCGACATGTTACGTACCTTGGCACGAGAGAATATCGTGTCAGCAATATCGAGCCATGCATCCACACCTCAAGCATCCAGATGTAAATTCGAATGTCTTGTCGACATTGGCTGAACTTGGAGCAAGACGCTGTCCGCAATGCCGAACTCCTGGCATAAAAGGTGAAGGTTGTTCGCATCAGGTATGTCTGTGTGGGTTCATCTTCAGATGGAATGAGGCGGAGCTTGTTGTTGCGCCTGAGGACGCCACTACGGAAGATCCGGCGAATGCCTCCAGAGATGGGGATGGTGGCGAAGCAGCCCAAAACAACGACAGTGTGAGTACGATATTGATCACGGGTGAGTCTGTTCGATGTGCTGACTACTTCCAGATTGGAGATCAGACATCTCCGGTGATTTGCGAAGACGATCGCATAGTTGCTCAGCGCGAGCTTACCGAAGCCAAGAAGAGAAGGTCGATCCAGGACTAGTGGAGGGAAGTCCTGCAACGTGGAAATGAACGCATCGATGTTTGAGCCGTCGTTAGTCGCATCTTCGTAGAGTGCTCTGAGATACCCCAAGGGTGATGTTTATGATGGATGGCGGTACAAGGCAACGTACATGAAACATCTGTATTTTAACAATAATCAGTGAGATTGCACTCACGTATCTCGTGCTGTGTCTTCGTCTTCGTCTTCGTAAACCCTATAGCTTAGTATTCCCAATCCATGAACTAAAACACTCCCTTGAGTACCTCCAACCTCATCGCAAACCAAACCACTTCTCTACTCTGAATCAGGATCGCGATCTAGGTTGAACTCTTCGCCTTCCTGGAACAGATACGCCGGTGGCACACCTACACCAAAACCAAAGTGGAAAGTCGCTGCGCCTCCAGGTGCTGCTTGTGCTGCCTGCATCCCTCCAAAGAGCATCTGGTCGATCATGCGGTCGATATCGTCTTGTGGCGGACCCCATGGCGGAACGAACGGAGGTGGTACTTGGTTATTTGCCTCATCTCCTGTGTCGTTGCCTTCTGCTGCGGGCGCTCCATGAGCAGCTTCACCGCCCGTGTTTGCTCCGTCATCACCTCCTTGGTCGGCTTGCGCGGCTTCTTGTGCAATGAGGTCGGCAATCATACGGTCGAGCGATGCGAGGGCGGGAGCTGCGGGGTCTGGATCATCGACACGACCGCCTTGGACGACGATGGTGGTTGGGTCTTGTGGGTTGTCTCTCAAGATCTGTCCTGGGACCATATGGACAGGTTCGTCCTCGGCGTCAGGATCTGAAGCCACGGTTCCTTGCTCGAAAGGGTCAAAATCTGGGAATGCACCATCTGGGACACCTTCGGCGATGAGCAAGTCAAGAGGATCGTCACCCCAACCTTCCTCAGGTACGCCCCATCCACCCCAGGCGTTTGGCGGACCAGGTTCAACTTCAACTCGATCTGCAGAGTCTATGGCCCGGACCAAGGCCAGGTGAAGGCTATCACTCCCTTCGTTCCCACTATCAGTCACAGCAAATGCCCACCGACCGTCGCGATCGTGCGAGTGAGCCCGAACATAGCGTTTCCCTGCAGCACGTCCGGCAAGGTTGTCAAGCTCACAGAGCTCTGGTGACCAGAAGGCATGTTGAGGATCGTAGAAAAAGATGCCTTCTTCGTGCTGTGGTCCTTCCGCGTTGCCGATGTTGAAAGGCGCGTCTACAATGTTGTTTCGGTTGATGTGCTCCTGCTGTGCCCGACGCAACTGATCCCAGCCTCGAAACGTCGGCTGCAAACCGTCAATTTTAGGCGCCGGCACGAATGTTGGAACGACGCGCTCAGCTTGGGTCCAGACAAAGTCGTAGTGACACTGCTCGCAGAACATGTGATCACACCCTCCATCCTTGACTATGATGAACTGGCAGCAAGGGCATCGACGAGCGCCTAGCTTGGCCATCTCGTGCAGTTGTCGTGCTTCGTTCTCGTCGCGCAATTCGGGATGGGTAGCGCGATACTGTTGGCATGTTTGCTCCTTGTGCCAGGGGACTTTGCAGTTTGCGCAGAAGCGGTCATGGCAGCCGGGACACTCGACGTGAGGGAAACCGCGAGTGTTATTGGGTTGAATGATGCCATCGCTATAGCCGCAAATTGCAGGGCAGTTCCAGAGAGACGCGGTGGTAGAATGGATGAAGTGATCGAAGAGCTGTTGGTAGAAGTGATCGTGCAGGTCTAGCGGGAGGAACTGATGCGCATAAGGTAGCCAGTCATGCGAGTGCATAAGATCTGAATACTCCCATGAGCGGGCCTCTGCATATGTACGGTGCTTCTCAACGCAGCTGATGTTAATTGCACCGCGGGTCTCGAATTGTGTGAGGATGTGCGATCGCATACAGTCCATACATACTCCGCCATGGAGGCCAAGAAGCTCGGGCGCGATGTGCTTGAGACAGCCAGGAGGCACAGCGATGTTCCACTCATCAGTTAGGTAGAATGATTCGAATGTGTGGTGAACATAGTCCGTCAGCGGCTTATCTTCAACACAGATATTGCAGGTAATGAGGCGGGCTAGAGGCGCGTGGTCTTCGTCGCCGGAGTGCAGTGCAGCACAGCGCTTGGAACAATATGTTCTCGCATCAAAGTGTCGTGAAACGCTTACAAGTGGAGACAAGGCAGCGGCGACCAAGCGCCCACAGTAACGGATGGGGCACACTGCCAGTTTGGTGGTTGCATGCATCTGTGCGTAAGGCTGTTGCAGGAGCGGGTAGTTGTGCTCGTGCTTGAACTGGAAGTTTCGCACTCTCGACGCTGGTTGAGTTGCTGTGCAGGTAAAGGTGGTTTCGTATGAACGCAAGGCTGCTGCTGAAGTACGATTGAGACCACGCTAGTGCAAAGAGCAGGTGAATGAAGGACACAAGGCAGCAGCTTCAACTCATTGCGACTACACGCTTTCTTGAGTCTTAGGCTGTTGTGCTTGTAGCAACACGCGCTTCTTGAACGTCTTTGGCGCTTCAGAGTTAGTTGTATACATTAGCTGAGGCAGCTGATTGAGGATGAATTATACCTAGGTTTGCGTAGAGGAGAAAGCATATGGGCGATTCTCATTCTCCTTCGAGCATTGTATTTGGGAGATGGCAGAAGTCCTCAAGAGTTGTTTGGTGAACCTTTGAAGGTGAAAGAGAGCAACGTCGCGCCGCTCTCGCAGATGGCGATGTCGAGCGACAAGAGGTCGTCGTCACCTTGGTGGAGGATTGCATGGCGTAAGTCTCCAAACAGTGTTGTAGAGCAGACTGCAACTACTAGTACTTCGGTCTCTCAACGTGCCCGGAGTGCGCAACTTGACTTAACAAATCTCACTCTGGAGGTATACTGTTCAGGGACTCACCCCTTGGACCTGACAGATTCCTCGTGTCTGGATATGTGCTTAATTGCAGTGGCAGATGTTGACAGCAGCTCACAAATACAGTGAGAAGTCCACAGCCTTAGAGGTGATTGACATGTTTTGAGATGTTGGACGTCTCGGTCTAGCCACAGGTTGGCGCCACGATCCAGCAATATGCGGCCCTGTTTTCATGTGTTGCAGAACAGTCGCGACTGTGGCTGGAGCGTCTTCGAAAGCTCGCACTGCGATGGCACTTGCGGGAGGCGTTATGCAGCGCCGTTAGTACCTTCGATGTAAGACCAGTACATCATCGTTGAAAAAGAAGTTGGCATGAACGCGATGATGATACCGAAAACAAGATGACAAGTTTTGCCTCAGGCAAAACCGATATTAGGTGCTGCCACACTTTGCCACTGCCTTGAATACAGGGCCGGATGCGGCGTTCCTGTCGATCTCCATGGGTGTCATACTCGACCTGATGCTTTAAGAAGATAATCTTTGGGAATGTGCCCGGTGGAACAAGGCAGCAGCAGGCGATGCGGCAATTTTCGGTGGGCCTGTGTAACCGTAGCTTTTTCGTTACGATCCTGTCCAGTGGCTGCTGGTAACACCAAGTGCGTCCCTGAAGGGTCGAAGGCAACTCGACTCGGATATGCCGATCACTGTCCAGAAGCAGGTTTACAGCAGACCCAGGGTGGAATAGTGTGGCTATATGTCGGAAAACTAAGACGGTACCACGCGACGTCGAATTGATGGGACTGATTCAGTCATGTTAGTCCTGGAATTTCTGCTCTTGTCGAACAAAGACATGCTGGAGCTGTTGAGTACGTCGAGAGGGATGCTGCACCTTCTGTCAACATTACATAGTGGCAGCGAAATAAAGTTGAGACTGCGTCCGAAACAGCCCTCGGCAAGCATTTGCTGATGTTCTTGGTGAGGTGCCCGAACGGATAGACGGAATTGAGTGATGGCGTCCTGACAGGGACTGCGCCACCACCGTCAACAGGCCCTGGTCATGGCCAGTCAGCGCAGGATTTGCACCATCGTAAAGAATAGCCGTTTTCGTCGTCGCAGATTCTTCTGCAGTGGCGTCTCTGAGACGTGAAACTGGGAGATCTTGTGATTGCTGGACAATCGTAGCCTTGGCGGTCGTAGCTGGCTGGAGACACGCCGCTGTGGCGTCGGCGTCGAGCCCGCGGCTTGTCTGCAAGAGGCGTCCTCCGAAGCGGCCATTGGCTGTGACGATGAAGGCGCAGGTGGGGCGGACACAGCCTCCTTCAACTCACGCGCAGCAGACGCAAGTTTCCCACTCAGCCAGCACGACTCAATTTCGGCAAGAGGAGACTCCTCTGCTCTCTTGCTTCATCTGTCGTCGATCCATTCGCCCCCATCATCTGCAGGGCTCTGAGAGCGATCTCCCGGGAGCGCTCTTTTGAATGAGGAAACCAGCAGGCCAGCTGCAGCTACCGCACCTTCCGCACCTTCGTGGGTCCGTGAGCGCATCGCACCTGCCCTAGGTTCAGCCACAAGTCGTCACTTCCCGCCAGCCTTTGAACCGCTCCACAGCGCAGCACCACAACAACTCTTGCACCCTGCGCGCGTCTTCGGTCATTGCGAGACGCTGTCTGCTGTCTGTCTCACCCTGCGCATCGTCCTCCAGCGACTCAGCAGCCTGCATTGCACGCGTGTGTCGTCGCCAGCTTGTATCTGCCGCCTGCGCCCGGGATAGCGTTGCCCGCTCAGCTTGCAGCCTCACCAGACTGCCTGCTTGCCAGCTCTTCGACCGCTGAGGCGCCGCATTCCACCACTTCGGCCGACCCACTTGCTGCCACGCTCCCGCCGCAACGCGCGTGTTCAGGAACCAACACCAGCTGCGAACTGTCCTTCAGCCGCAATCCATCTCGCCCTCGACATTCCACGCGTCGGTGGATATCCATACGGGGCACTAGAGGCAGATCACCTTGGCCACTGTCGCATTCGCGATTCGTAGCAGCGCGCACCTCCAGCACCTCCACCCCAGCCCAATTACAGAGCCGCCTGCTGGGAGCCTCCAGTCTACCCTGCCTACTGGTGCACAGCGATTGTGCAGTGAGCGTGCATCGACTATATCGATTATATCGACGGACATAGCGCGCGCGGAAACAACCGCCTCACGAAACAAAAGGTTTGTCACAGCCACACCTCATCCACTCCCACCTGCTGTAGTAGCAATGCATTCGCGACACCCCAAACTTGCCTGCCCATCCCAGCTCACACTCATTCATTCGCTCAGTGCTGACTCTGGCCCAAGATTGCTTTACCAAGCATCCGTAAACCATGGCTGCCACAACTCGAGCGATTACACCCACCCTGAATGGGCCTTTCTCTGCGCCTAACAGGCCGAGTACCCCAGGTTCAGCCTCGCGCAATAATAACAACAGCGGCGCGACCTTTGGAACGCATCTGGTCAAGTCTCCACGTGGATTGTCACCAAGGCTGTCTCCAGCACCCCTCACCGGCGCAGCTGCGCTGGCCGACGAACGCCGTTACAGAGAGCACAACTCGCGCCAGACAAGCCCAAATCCGCAAGCGACTGTTGTCCAGACCTTGCAAGGCAACGGTCAAAGTCACCCTTCGGACGCGCCTCAATCACAACCTAGGATGATACCACAATCTGAGAAGGCTACAAAGCCGCCTATCATTATTCCGGAACTCACTGGAGTTACGGGCGACAACATGCAGACGAGCCCCGTCAGTCTCTCCAGCTTTGGCGACGGAGAGGGCACAGCTGCGCCGGCCGCATCTGCCGTTGAAGCATCCGCAGGGCCCACGGGACATGCGGGACAACACGATGGTGCGCACCAGCGACCTCAACATCAGCCGCACCACCATCAGCACCAGTTGATTGCGCCTAATCCTGACAATCCAGGGAATCGCGCCTTCACGTTTCCAGGACCGATGCCGCCAGATGATCCACGTGCTCCTGCGCGCCAAATGAGTCTTCCAGGCTACGGTCAGAACAATCCCAAGTCGCCATCCACGAAACGTCACAAGTGCCCTTACTGCTCCACGGACTTCACACGACACCACAACCTTAAGAGCCACTTGTTGACGCACAGTCAAGAAAAGCCCTACGAGTGCCCCACCTGCCAGGCACGTTTCCGGCGACTGCACGATTTGAAACGCCATACGAAACTACACACTGGCGAACGTCCACACACCTGCTTCAAGTGTGGCCGTAGGTTCGCACGTGGCGATGCACTCGCGCGACACAACAAGGGTCAGGGTGGCTGTGCAGGCCGCCGGTCGAGTTTCGGCATCGATGAGGATATGGGCGATGGCAAGGGTGACGACGGCATGGATGGTGTTGTGTACACCAACGAACCTGATGGAGAGGGCGACGAAGATGACGACGGTCGACGCATTAGTGAGCCCGCGCGTAAGAGGCAGAACACTGGAAACTCTACGCAAGGTTCGTATCATCAGCATTCCAGCACCTACCCGCCTATCAACCCCGGCAACCGGGGACCGAGTAGTCAGAACAACCTTCGCCCGTACTATCCGGCGCAAGCATCTCAACCCACTAACCTCTCGCCAAAACTAGCTCCTTCAAGTATCTCCTCCCTTCATAATGCGAACCAGCCTAGTGCATTCGCTCAGGGAGGCATGACGGAAAGCCCTAAGCCTATCTCGCCCAGTCAGCAGGATAACTACCGCTTGGGTGCGCAAGAGGGCAGTCACCCACGTTCGCCGAGCATTTCACAGCAGATGCACCTGCAGAATTATGCTCGTGGCGCTGGTGCAGCCCGGGGCACACCTCCTATATTGCAGCCTCCCAACACCAGCAGCGGGCCTCATCTGCCATCGTTGGCTGGTCTTACTGGCTTGGGTAAGCCAGGCTCGCAGAGTAGCAAGGGCCCTAGCATGCTCCAGCACCAGCAGATGCCTGCGCCTGGAAGTATGTCGCAGCCGGGCAGCATGTCCAGCCACGGCGGCAGCGGTAGCAGCATCCGTGAGGTCATGGGCAACCAGGACGTCTGGGCTTACGTTCGCGAGATCGAGGCTCGTATGGCAAGGATGGAGAGGGAGCACAGCGAGAAGATCGCAACTCTTCAGACCGAGATCACTACCCTGCGTGCTCAGCTTGCGCAACAGCATGTCAACAACAGTCAGGCTCAGCAGCAAGGCCATTGAGTATGACAATATCTCATCTTGGAGCGACTTCTAGACCACGCGAAAGATGGAAAACTCAACGTTCAACAGTACATATAAGAACCTATCCTCATGGAACAGGAACGCGTCTCTCGACCCACGGGCGAGGACATTACGACCAAGGAGTCTGGAGTGCAGGCGGGGACCAAGCTGAAAAGTCTCTTCCCTTTGTTGTTTTCTCTATTCACGGTGCAAGACTGGATGGCAATACTGTACACTATCTGCTTTTGTTCGTTGATGCGGTGTTGTGGGAAGTGTCGAAGGAAATTGGGCAAGGGCTTTGGCCCAGTGTGCAGCATCTCGTTTTCGCATGATACCTCTACAGGATGGAGCGTCCTGCGTACAGGATATGTACATGCATGAATCTTAGATACCCAATTCATTCACTATCCTGTTACATGTATTCGATTGTTGATGAAATGTGTCTTCGGACGGCAGAAGTGGCTGGCAAGGCCACTGCGATTACCAACCCCGTTCAAGCCAGTACTTACGGTGAAGCCTTTCGGTGAAGCATGGACACGCATGGCCAGCGGAGACTGCGCACTGGGCAGCAGGGGTCTAGGACCACCAGATTTCTGGAATCGATTTGAAGATATAACGTCGGTGTCTACTCGATCGAGTCTTGCGGGCAGACGTAGTGGACAGAGCTTTGAAATGCAGTGAAAGTAGATGCCCATGTGTAATCAGTGAACGATGAACCCACGATATTTCCATGGTGTTGGACGACCAGTGATGTGCGGGGCCGAGCATATGTTGGAGAGGCGCCCTGCCCAACGCTTTGAAGACAGCGCCAGACACGTCACATCACCTAAGCACCATCCGTGGACCTCTCCACCGCCTGGAACCACAATCCACCAGAACCTTCACCGAACACGGGATCCTGACCAGACAATCCTGCTTGAGGCCCAAATGGATGGGGACGTTGCTCGATGCTGATAGGCGCAAGCCGGCTTCACGACCCAATCGTACACAACTCTAGCCGCGCAGGCGGGAGGGCGTGCCACCGTCGAGTTCCCTGCAGAGCTACCCGCAGCTACTCCACCTCAAGAGGCTCACACTAGAAGATGCTGAGCTCGTCCGACTCGCATCGCCGCCGCAAGAAGGAGAAAGACCCCGACAGCGAGCGTCACCGCGAGCACCGCCGAAGCAAGGACAAGGACGACCGGGACCGCAGCAAGGACCGCGAGCGCCATAAGAGCACCAAGTCCCGCAAGACTCGCTCGTCCGGGTCCAGGGAAGACGACGCTGAGCCCGACCGGATCCGCGAACGCTCATCGAGGGAGCGCATCAGCCGCACCTCGTCGTCGTCGTACAAGATGGCCGCAACGATCCCAGAGCTCACACGGCGCTCGGAGATCGACAGTGCAAACACGTCCAGGACCAGCCTACCGTATCCCTCTGTCGACAAGTCCTTTAGCAAAGAGAGCATCTATGCCAGGGACGACGTCCAGAGGAAGAAGGGCACCATGACCCCAGACCTTACCGACGGTTCGCAGGACGAGAAGAAGAAAGAAGGGTCCCCCACCGTACCACCGACGCCCACGCGAGCACCTCCACCCCCGCCGCGAGCACCGCCGAGCCCGCCGCTGACCACCACGACCGCCGCAGACTTGAGGAAGACAGCAAGCGCAAACACGTCGCGGAGGACCTCAGAGGCACTGCACCGAGAGATGGAGTCGGGCAGACGGAGTGTGGACAACTCGACTCGCGTCTCGACCCCTGCTGGACAGCGGCATACGGCGTCACGTTCGAGCGTTAGGGAGCAGGACTCCATGACCGATCTGACGTCCACCACGGGATCGCAGCCTAGCACAGTCCGCGCAAAATCTCCGAGAGCAAAGTCACCAACCGCCATGCCCACACGGACGAAGACAGCCAGCCCAGCCGGCGGCCGAACACACAAGAGTTCAGGCTCCGGCAAGACGTACAAGACGAAGACAAAGCCCAGAGGTTCGTCCGAATTAACCCTCGATTCCGAAAACACCTCCGTGCCTCTCTACCATGCCCGTCGAACACGATCACCAGCATATTCTGACGCCTCACCTGCTTCTGTAGTCGATTCCTCGCCTCGCACACCCACACAACACTCCGTACTCCCTTCATTCGACGACAAGGAAAGGCCAGCCACCGTGGAGATCTTGGACCCAATTTCTCGAGAATCATCTGTGAACCCCAATTATGGATCGCCCATGCCACCGCCGCCACCTCCTCCACCACCACCGCCGCCGCCGCCAGCACCAGCGATGACGGGCGACCCTCCTCGTGTCGACTATCTTCTGCAGAACGGAGGCCTGCCTCGGCCAATTCCGCGAAGCTTGCTGGGTGCTATAGAGGGTGCATCAGTCCCAGCTTATTCATCATACATGTCACCTACAACGACTGGCGCGCAAGGCCACGATGTGCGAACACTGTTCCGCCCTCTCGAGAGTGTGCTGAACCAGTACAATACTGTCATTGATACAAATGGGTCCTTGGCTGTTGCGACTGGGTATCGGTCCGTGGCGCGCCGTCTGCTGGATCGTCTCGAGAACGTGTTTGCGCGCAACATCTCCTCAGAGCATTGTCAGTGCTTGATGTGTTTCGACCAGCCAATAGCAGAGGACGGAGCTGGTGTGAACTGGGGCGAGATATTGGAGCTGGTCTCCGGGCGTTGTGAGCTACCAACATGGCCGCCTTACAACGATCCGGTTGCGCCAGGCCTGGGCATATCAGAGCTTGGAGAACCTTGTCAGCAGATTGACGTTGATGTGCCAGAGCAGTACCGGGCACACTACGAAAAACAAGCGAAAAAAACAAAGTCTTCAGTTCAGTCGTGGTTGACAGATCAGCAAGACAACTCGCCAGAGGACGCTGACGACGAGACGTTGTCTTTCATCATGCTGACCCGTCTCGAACAGCCTCAACGTCCACTGTTCTACGCACTGCTTTGGGGTCTCGAGAAGCTCCCTGGACCCCGTACACAAAAGCCTGACACAGGCACACCACAGTTCTTGACCAGAGCCGGTCTGGCGCTGCAGAGACTCTACCGTCTCGGCAAGGAGCCCCGCGATCAACTCACTGTCATGTACCTGATCCGCAACCCTGATATGCACAATATTCTCGCTACTCTGGCAGCAGTGACCAAGCATGAGTGGGAGATTCTCGTATCCGGACGCTTCGATGGCTTCCTCTGGTCTGGTGCAGAAGACCTCATGCCTGGTCAGATCCCATCTACAGACGGACCACAACGCTTTGCATCACCGAGTCCAGGTATGCCATTCCAGACTTTCAGCCCAGGACCACAGTCACGCCCAGGTTCAGTGCGTCCAGGATCAGTACGGCCCGGCTCTACACGACCAGGAGCTGGAGGACCTGCGCCAGTGCAGATTGACGAGGAAACCGAAGTCGCTGTACTCGCCGAGATCGAGCGCGAGATCTACCTAGGCATGGAAGCTATGGAAGACGCATTCGAGCACCTCCACAACCAGGCCGAACAGGTGCGCCGACGACTCCGTGAGCGTGCTGCTGCACTGTCGATGGTAGCACAGCAGCGGCGAGGCTCAGGCATGAACGACATCGAAGTAAGAATGAACACACCTGCCGGCTTCCAGGAGCAGGATGAGAGTCTGGATGACCTCGCCAGTGAGATTGGACCCGATGACTCCGCTAGCAATGTTAGCCACAATAGGAGAAGGAAGGCCCACAGAGCGCGTGAGCGGAGGACACCAGCTCCAGTCGCTGAGGAGAGCGAGGAAGAGAGTGTGGTTGCAGACAGAGTGCGCAGAAGATATTGAGCGCACAGGACTGCATCAAGGGAAACGGAAGGAAACAGCATTTGACGGCGCGCAAGGATTTCGTTACTTTACTTCGTGTTTTTGTATCAACGAGACCATCCACTATGGATATGATTATGGCTCATAACGGCAGTGGCATATGGATACCCCAATGAATTGTACAGTGCTCAGAATCTCGACTCCAACATCAAACGCATCGTATAAGCCTTGCACTTTACAATATGCATGCTTGACTCAGACGTGCATACGTGACATCACCGTGAACCATCGTGAACTATATGAATCGTATGGAGCATAAATGCCGTCGCTGAAACGCGCATGAACACACTACAGTGACACACTCCGGCCAACGTTGAGGCTCTGCTGACAGCCAATCACCACGTGCAAGGCGCGAAATGACGAGACGATAGCGACGGGAGCTAGACTGCAACGTCAACACCGCGACGCGTCCAGCACGAATTATTGGTGGCTGTCGCGTTGACGGCCATGTAATTTCACTATCGCTGGTTCCAATTTCTGGCTTGTGAAAGCTGGGCCTGACGGCTGCTACAAGCCTGATGGTGACGGCTGCTCCCCGCGCTCCTGCAGGACATCCTTGCTGCAGACGCGCCGCACCGCATGCCAAACTTCCCTCCATGACAACGAGGGAGCAACAAATACCTCTCCTTGACCGATCTCTTTGCCATTCTTCAGTCTTGTTGTCTGCACAGCAAACATCACTCGCAGCAGTGCCAGTGCTTAAATCTTGCGTCGCACTCGCCTTCCGGCTTGCCCCTCGTTCGGTGGTTTGGTTGCCGGCGCAATCGCTCCCACTGTTTACAAGCATTGACAGCGCGCCCGCCATTAAACAACAGCCGTCGTTCGCAACGCACCTGCCTTGGAGCGTTTGGTTCTTGAACAAGAGGATATCGCAACCGCCCATCCGGCTCAAGAATAAGAGGCACGGTCGCTGCACACTGCCGCTCGTACGCTCGCTGCCCAACCTTCTTTCCACTCACAACGACGGCACCGCGCACTCTCACACGGCTCGACATTGCATGCTCACTACACCGCATGCTCGCAAGCACGCACGCTCTCTCCCACGCCGCCACACGCACACAACATCACCTGCGCCGAACACAGTCGAGCACCTTAAGCACACCGATCGTTACATATTCAATACTCGAATTGCTATCTGAGCTGGACCCTACAGCACCATGTCGGCCGAAATGGAGACGGCCGTCGACCCCACGACACTCTATACCAAGCAAGAATGCATCGGCGGCGGCAGTTTCGGCAAAGTCTACAAGGGCCTCTGTCGGCGGACAGGCCGCACAGTCGCGATCAAGGTCATCGATGTAGAGAATGCAGAAGATGAGGTCGACGACATTATGGGTGAAGTCATGATCTTGTCAGGCTTGAACTCTCCTTATGTTACCAAATATTATGGAGCCTATCTGCATGGTAGCGATCTTTGGATTGTCATGGAGTTTTGCTCAGGCGGAAGTTGTGCAGACCTTATGAAGCCAGGGCCGTTGGCCGAGGTGGAGATTGCTATCATGCTGAAGGAGTTGCTGTTGGGGTTGCAGTACCTGCATGAGGACAACAAACTGCACCGGGACATCAAAGGTATGCTTCTGGTCTACCTTTGACTGCATCAACTAACTCGATACTAGCTGCCAACATCCTTGTCAGCGCGAGCGGCCAGGTCAAGCTTGCAGACTTCGGTGTTTCTGGCCAGCTCTCGGCGACGATGACCAAGAAGAATACGTTCGTCGGTACCCCCTTTTGGATGGCGCCTGAGGTGATCAAGCAGTCTGGCTACGACGGCAAGGCGGACATCTGGTCTTTGGGTATCACCGCGCTAGAGCTGGCGAACGGCGAACCCCCTTACGCCGATATCCACCCCATGAAGGTCCTCTTTCTGATCCCCAAGAACCCGCCACCCGTGCTAGAAGGCAACTTTTCGTCCTCATTCAAGGAGTTTGTTCAGCTCTGCTTGCGTAAGGATCCTAAGGAGCGTCCGACGGCGAAACAGCTTCTGAATTCGGCTTTCATCAGGAGAGCTGGAAAGCCAGCTCGGTTACAAGAACTCATCACACGATACCAGGACTGGAGGCTTAGGCATCCTAAGGAGGCTGCTGAGGACGATGAGGATGATGAGATGCCAGTACGGAGAGAGCCGGTCAACGAAGATCTGTGGGATTTTGGTACTATCAGACCCGCTGCAGGTGGCAGAGGGCCAGCACTTGCGCCTCTGAACAACGCTGGCGCCAATGCACGAAACCCTTCTCCACAAAGAAAACCAGTGCCACTTTCACGTATTGGGGACGAAAACGACGATACGATCCGAGCAAGTCCACCGCCATCTCCCACTAAGAGGTTGGCCCCGTTGTGGACTGGTGCTTCACCTACGACATCGCTAAACACAGCATCTAGGGTTCCGTTACCACCGTCGCCCGACAAGAAGAGCGCGCCTGTCTTCCCACCGCCCAAACAGGAGCCATTACGTACATCGCCCGTGCCAAACGTCTTTTCTCCGCCTCAGAACCGTGGTTTGATCACACCCACAACGCCTTCAAAACCCCAGGGTCCACGACGGCAAACTCCTCTAGCGCACGCCTACGACGAGTATATACAGCGGTCGATTGCTGAGGACATTGCAGGCATGGACATCACACCACAGCAGCGCAACGTCACACCCAGAGCATCTGTCCTTCCAATGTCAATTCCTGAAATCCCTCCGTTCCGAGGCCCCAACTCACGAGGGAGCACACCGACAGCACAATCCAAACCGCTTCCGAGTCCAGCTCTGCACACCAGCCACCAGCTGCCCTCGCTGCCCTCGCTGCAGTCTCAAAAGCCCTTGCCACCTCTAGTGGGCCAGCAACGACTGCCTTCGTTGGCTGATCAGAAGCCCTTGCCATCACCACATTCATTCTCACCCGTCAGTCCCGCGGTGGTAAGTCGTCCTGATTCAGGGGCGTCGAACGATCCCTTTGGTGGGCCACTACTCAGCAGCCGAGCGCAACAAGCACCTCCACCACCACCCCATCAAAATGGAAGCCAGACATCACTGAATGGTAGCTTGTCGCCTCCCACCAAATCCTCCCAGGCTCGCAACTCGTTTGGTAGGATAAAGCCTCAACCAACAGACCTAGCCTTCCTCAACCCACCGGCTCCAAATCAACAAGCAGAGATTACTGCTCTCACTGGTGTGGTTGTACCAGCATTAGAGGCAGCACTGGGTCGTAGACAATACCACCTTAATCTGGTCAACAAGCAAGATGCTGCCTCTGCGCAAGCGATGCGGGATCCTGATTCGTATCTAAGAAGGAAGAAGGAGCGACAAGAGTGTCACGACAACGTAAAACGACTTGTCAGCGAGATTACAGGTCGATTCCAAGAGCTTGATCGGTGGGACGAGAAGGGTGAAGTAGGCATGGGCGGCGAAGTTGCAGGCTTCCTTGAAGGTTTCTTAGAGGAAATACTTGTCAGAGTCGAACCTGCTGACGATTAGGAGACAGTCAGCGAATCGTCAGCAGGCTTGGAGTCAATTGGCTCAACAATAGGAAGAGGATTGGGTCGAGCCGACTCGATGATGAACGAAAGTAACGCTGTACGATTCAAGCATAGGAAAGGCGTAAGGTACATTGATGGCGCGCTTGACATGCCTGGAGTTTGGAGGGATTGATCGGATTCGACCATGGCGTTGACACATTTCAGGCGTTTGTTCCCTCTGTGGATAAGTTTACACGATACACAATTGTAGATCATTCTTTCATGAAATGGCTCGTAAAATGTGGCGCGGCTTACTCGTATGCGCGATGTCAAACTAGAGGTTACAAAACGCGGGGAAGCCCGTCACCTCGGGAGGATGTAAGCGGCAAGCGACCGTTGATAAGAAATCGAATTGACCGAGCATACGAGTAACATTTCAATATGTATTGACCCCGAATTCCTCCAGGTTCTTGGTTCTGGATAAACAGCTTCAACCCACAGCACACACACCGGCATGGCTAACCAACATCCCATCCTCAGACCGGGCTGGGAGCGCTTCCTGGGCCCTAACGCCCCGGATCCGCATAAGCATAAGTACCAACCTCATAATAGACCGGTATTTGAGAGTCCGCATGGTCCTTTCCCACCGAGTCCGGAGGATCTGAACATCCATGAACTGTGCTTCCCACCAGACAATCCACTACCGGAAGACTATCCGCTCATCATCAACGCGCAGACTGAAGAGGTCAGTATTCTTTGCATAGTCTAAAGTAGTGACTGATACAAATAAGGTTGTCACTCTCCACCAATTCTACGCACGATCATGTGCGTTGGCAAGAGTCCTCAGACACGATGGACCGAACCCTCTCGGACTTGGCAGAAGCCCGGTAGACGATAAGGAGGATGGCGAGATTCTTGGCCTTTTCAGCAGAAACCACATCCACTATCCCATGGTCGTGCATGCGTGCTGGCGGTCGGAGGTGGTGTTTGGAGGTATTAGCCCGGCGAGCACGCCGTATGAGCTTTGGTGGGTGTTGAGGAAGATGCAGATCACGAGTATCATGGTGCATGAGAGTTTGCTGCCGGTGTTGAAGGAGGCGATTAAGTTGGGAAAGGGGGAGAGGGATGATTTGCCGTTGAAGTTGGTGCTGGATCCGAAGAAAGTCGTTGTGCTGAGTGAGGATAAGGAGGTGGATGAAGTGCAAGGGTACCGCACCATTGAGTCCCTAGTCCGGGAAGGGTTGAATCTACAGGAGCGACCGAGGAAGCTGCTCGGTGGAAACAGATTGGCGTATCTTTTCCAGAGCAGTGGAACAAGTGGCCTCCCCAAAGCCATGATGATCACCCACCGCAACGGATACCACTCCGGCATCCAAACGCTCACCACCGCCGCCCAGGGCGCCCGCTTCATGGGAATGCAGCCCTTTGCCACTCACAGCGTTACTCTGGGCGTAATACCCATGTACCACTCCTACGGCATGATCCTCTGGAATCTCCGCGTCAATCTGGTCCGCAACACAACCATCCTGCTGCCGAAATGGCATCTAGAAAAAGCACTGCAAGCCATCCAGAAATACAAAGTCACCGCGCTGCCCCTCGTGCCGCCGCTAATCAGACAGCTGGCGCAGAGCCCGCTAACGGAGAAATACGATCTGAGCAGTGTCATCGGCGCAGTGTCGGGCGCTGCCTATCTGCCCCCAGATGTAGCGTACCAGCTTGCCCAAAAGCTACCTCAAGGCAAAGCCATGCCGATCCCGAGCGGCTATGGGCTGAGTGAAGCCGCGTCCATCGCGTCGCCTGCTACACCTGGCATTTTCGGCCTGGAGACGGCGCTGCCGGGGAGTATTGGGTATCTCCTTCCCGGCATGGAGGGCAGAGTTGTCGACCCGGATACGCTGCAGGATGTGGGGAAAGGAGAGAAGGGCGAGTTGTGGGCAAGAGGCGAGGTGGTTACGCCGGGGTATTTCAAGGACGAGAAAGCGACGGCTGAGATTTTTACGGAGATGGGCTGGTTGAGGACGGGAGACTTGGTCGCGAGGGATCGGTTTGATCGGATCATCTATCTTGATCGTCTCAAGGAGATGATCAAAGTTAAAGGCCTGCAGGTTGCGGCTACGGAAGTCGAGGACACGCTGCTTGAGCACCCCGATGGCTTGGTGAGGGATGCGTGTGTGGCTGGCGTGGACAATGGAAGGGGTGATGGGAGTTTGTTCGTGAGGGCGTGGGTTGTGCTTACGGAGAAGGGGAGGGGGTTGAAAGAAAGTAATGTGCAGGCGAAATTGGATGAGTGGGTTAAGAGCAGGTTGAGTCGGCATAAGTGGTTGACGGGAGGCATTGAGGTTGTGGATAGCATTCCGAGGACGCCGAGTGGGAAGATGTTGAGGAGGGAGATGAGGGATAGGTATCATGCTAGGCTGAAGACTGAGGGGAAGGCCAAGTTATAATAATCTTACAACGGTTCTGGAGACTACAATGTGCTACTCTGAAATTTTGATCCTGCCAATCTGCTGAGTCGCTGTGATAGCAAGCCTGAGGTCTGGAGGCCGGGCGAAGTGCATGGTTGGAATTTATTATTGTAAGTCATTCAGTAAAGGATCAAACTCCCCAGAGGATACTAGGTGTTGAAGCCTGGGGAAGCATTGTTCGAGATGGATCTTGCATGATTTTCCGCGCTCTTGCGGTGCTTTCTTGTACGCTACGATATCTTGAGGGTATGAAGCGAAGCTTACCTGAAATAGTCTACACTCACACACCTGGTCCAACGAGTCATGGCCGAGGTTGACCGGTGACATCTTTTTCACATGCCTTCAGTCAATGCTGCACACGCACATCTACCCAAGGACTTACGCATGTACAAAGAATGTTTCAGATGATTCGTAGATCATGTAGGAAATTATCTCATGACCGACCACCGGGTACATATTTCATGCGTGTGCCATGTGGTAGATGGGATGGCGCGATGCTCGGCACCTGCTTAATTCAAGGTTCGTCAGAATTGCCTGTTCCGTCACCATGCCCGTTCTTACATATATCCTACCCCTGCTTCTATGCATAATTCTAGTACCTGCGCCACCTGCGCGTGTCTGCATGACAATATAATACAACTACTAACGAGCGAATTAGAGGAGTCGAGCGTAGTCCGGAAAGACACTAGCTGGCGTGATCTCCGGTTTCTCCGCACTCCAGTCTGACCTTGCCGCACCTCATCACCCGCACCCCATGAATATGTTTGCAAGAGCATCCTGCACAACATGATCCGCTACAATGGATTCGTCAACTCACAAGAGAGTCTCCAAGGCATGCGATGCTTGCAAGCGTCGCAAGGTGAAGTGTAACGGTCAGGAACGATGCCAACAGTGTAGTCATCTCGGTTTGAGATGCGTCTACTCGGCTACGGGCAAACTCAGGAGCCAGGGGAAGAGAGGACATATCATCTCTGAGTTCAGGAATCAGACAAACAACCTTCATGCAACTTCACCACCTACCATACTACCGGCAAACGGACAGCATTTTCAGCCGTATAACGGGTTCACGTACGCCGTGAACAGCAATGGGTTCAAGTCAGGTATGTCAACCTCACCAGGTACCAATTAGCTTCAGATGTCGCAGGTCAGTGTTGATCAGAGCCAGCTTCTCCTGAGTCTCCTGTTGCTCCGCAGTACAGCAAGGCTTTCTTCCTGGACCTCATCCCAGATTATATGGAAGGTGTCTATCCTGTGCAGCCGGTCATTGCTGAACACGAGCTACGGCACTACATCCATTCAATGGATTATGATCAGGAGATGCGATCATTCATCTACTCTTTTGGTGGATGTACCCTCAACCTGACTCGATACGGAGGTCGAAGAACAGACGATGTGGTGAAGACCATTGAGCACCTCATGGACCTGTCCATCGACACAATGAAGCCACCGCATAAGCTACATCACTCGTCAGTCATGCGCGCTATGCAGTCCATTTTCATACACAACTGTCTGATGAGCTTACAAGGCAGCGATGCTGCCTTCCACTGGATGAGGGATGCAATTAGCGCAATCCAGCTGCTGCGTATCGACAACCCAGAGCACGTTTCAAACCTCGAGGGGCCGGAAAGGTCTAGGCGACAGCGCTTGTACTGGCAAGCATACATCCACGAGCGCTTTCTGGCGATTCTGGACTACCGGCAAGCAATAATGCTGCCCCTCTACACTTTGCCTGAAGACGACCCTACCATCCCGGTGCAAGTACACGAGGGGTTCAATCAAATCATCAAGCTCTTCCGACTTCTAGACACAGAGTTCCTCAGTAGTTGGCTCGGCGCGGCTGGACAGACTGGCCCTGTCACCAGTACGTGGGTCGAGGCCAAGTCGCGCGAACTCGAGGGCGATCCGGAAGCCGATGCGCTGGAGTTAGCAAACCTTTCCATGATGCAGCGTGCAGACCTGACCATCACGCGCGAGTGGCTCCGCACACTAGTCTGGCGGCTTGCTATGGGCCAGACACTCCTTTCGTCGCGATCGTCGAAGGAGTGCTTGTCACTCCTGTTTCCAGTCCGATTATCGCAGTCGCTACGGCACCAGCTATCGAGCATGTCACGTCAGGACATCGAGGTGCACGGTAGCTCCATCACGCAGAAGCTGTTCGATATCACCGACACCATCGCCGATGTGCTAATCCACATTCCTGCAGCCACTCTGGAAGAAACGGCTCTCCGCATCGATGACTTCCTTTTCATCCTTGATTTCGTACTACTACTGCCTCAACTAGACGCCACGCGGCGGGGCATATTGTTGGAGAAGCTCGAGCGCCTGCAGACCATGTTTCCTGAGGCGGTCAGCAATGCAAGCTCGCCAAATTTGCCGCTGGATCTGCAGAGCCCCTGCGCAAATGATCCTTGGTATCAAGTGGCGCAGTCCAAAACGGCTGCGGGGCTTGAGGAAATGGCAGACGAACAGGCACTGGGCCAGGTGCAAGCACAACAGGACGAAGGTGTGGGAATGTCGAGAGAATTCAGGGTCGGTCAACTGGCAACCTGGAATCATATCTCGAGACGGCTGTCCATGGCACATTTCAGCACTTCGTAGCACATCCATATATCAACACAGCATTGCGACTTTGTACTTTTCATTGCCATCGTGACGCGTTGCACATATCTATATCTAAGGGAGTCCCGATCCCTAAATAACTTAATTAGCAAGCAGGTAAATCCTTCCCTCCCAAGCAGCCAACTCCTCCTCAACCGGCTCATTAACGCTGCTCATCAGCAGTTCCCTCTTCACATTGCCAACCTGGCTTGGGACGAACAGCTTCTGCTTCTTGTCCGTGAAGTTGCAAATTACAAACGCCTTCTTGCCCTTCCATGTCTTGGTAAAAGCATAGAAGTCCAGGTTCTCAACATCCAAATCATCGTACTCGCCGTGCACCAGCAGATCGTTGTACTGCTTGCGAACAGCCAGCATGCGCTTCCAGTACGACAGCACTGAGTTCTTGTCCGTCTGTTGCTGTTCCGCGTTGCACACATCCGCGTCTTCGAGGGGTCGCATCCACGGCGCCGTGTGTGCGTCAGGCGGCGAGAATCCGTTTGTAGGACCAGTGGACCAGCTGATGGGAACGCGGGAGTGGTCGCGGGCCAAGTGTTGGAGCGAGGTGTGTGCGGCTTCTAGCGCGGCGGGGTCGTTGTTTGTGCGGCGCGCGACCATCTTGTAGTAGTTGCTTGAGTCGACGTCCTTGAACTCGTCCATGGTCCAGGACTTGGGGAAGTTGGTCATGCCGAGCTCCTGACCTTGGTAGATGAAGAGTGTGCCTGAGAGCGCGCACATCATCAAGCTCAGCATCTTGCCGCCGGCGACGCGGTGCTCGGGTGCGTCGGAGGTGAAGCGCGTGATGGAGCGGGATTGGTCGTGGTTCTCAAGGAAAACGGTTGTCCAGCCATCGTTGCCGCGGATCAGATCTTGTGTGCGAGCAATCGCCTTCTTGAAGGTGGGCAGAATCCAGTTGCGAGGTGTGGTCTGGAACTTGTATGGGCCCTGGCCGACGTCCACAACATCAAATTGGAAGACCATGTTGAGCTGCTTCTCCTTTGCGGAAACGTACTCGAGGACTCGGGCCATGTCCTTCGTGTGGGGGCATTCACCGACGGTCATGGCATTGTATTTGCTGAGGACTTCATTCATCTCACCAAGGAACTCTCTCATCCTGGGTCCGTTGCAGTACTCGTAGCCAGCAAACTGCCATTCGGATCCAGGGTCTGTGACGGGAGCATCGAGCATCTCGCCCTTGCTGTACATGTTGACAGTGTCAACGCGGAAACCGTCAACACCACGCTTGAGCCAGAATTCCATGGCGGACTCGTAGATAGCTTTGCGTGTCTCCTCGTTCTCCCAGTTCAGGTCGGGTTGCTCTGGACAGAACAGATGGAGGTAGTACTCCTGTGTGTGTTCGTCCCATTCCCAGACACTGCCTGTGAAGTTGGAAACCCAGTTGTTGGGCGGCTTGCGTTCACCGTTGACATAGCGAGCTGGGCGCCAGATGTACCAGTCACGCTTGGGGTTGTCCTTGGAAGAGCGAGACTCAAGGAACCACTTGTGCTGGTGACCGTCAGTACGAGGTAAACGTTGAATGTTTAGGTATAACCATACCTGATCCGAAGTGTGGTTGACAACGAGGTCAAGGATGATACGCATACCACGTGCATGAGTCTCATCGATCAACCTCTGGAAATCTTCGAGTGTGCCGTATGGAGCATATACGTCTTCATAGTTGCGGATATCATATCCCATGTCAACTTGAGGACTGTCGTACATAGGACAAACCCAGATTATGTCAACACCAATCGAGCGGATGTAGTCCAACTCCGAGATGATACCCTGGAAGTCTCCTACACCATCGCCATTGGAGTCCTTAAAGGAAGCAGGGTAGATCTGATAGACGACACCATCCTTCCACCAGGGTCTCTGTGTGACAGTCATGTCAGGTATGTGCTGTGAACGATGAAATGCAAGAAGTGCAGAGTGTGTTGAAACAAGTCTCGATCAAACTTGAACGTAGACGGACAAAGTCAAACGATCAAGGGCGTTCTTTCGATAGTCAAGTGGCTTGCGAGACCGGCTCTTATACCATCAAATCGTGTCCGACGGGTCTCGTAGTGGAGCAAAAGGCGAACTTTAGATTGATACTTACCTGTAGTTGAGGAACCATCGTGATATTGAGGCTCCGCACGTGAGGCGCGGAAGGATGCTCGGGAGGATTGCAATTTGTTGAAGGTCGGGCCGCAAGGTTCGTCAGTGAGCTGAGAGGGGTATGTGCAGTTAGGTGCGATTTCACGAAACGCTATCCTTTCCCATGGGGTGTCAAGTTGGGGTGCAAGTTTGTTGGTCTCCACACCCCTCAGAAACTAAGCGAGGTAAGGAAGCGTTGGAGCTGGGGGCGGGGAAGGCACGAACGGTGACACGAACGCCTCGAGATCAGCGTGCCGACAACGTGCGAATCACATCCCTTGCTTGCCCCGAATTATGCATGTTTCTAGCGCAGAAGCCCAGGTTTGGGTGGCCGCTAGGGAATGAATTATGATCTTGCAGGTAACGTGATCCCAATCGTACCTCCTATGCCCAAGATAGGTATCTCGGACCGAGATCCAGCCATTCATAGTTTTACCTCCTGGCGAGACAAATCTGCTGGGCTGGACCGTCGGCGCCTCTCCCCCAGACTAGAAGCAAGCTATCCCCAGACGGAGATCTCAATTGCAGAAGTGCAGCGGGCGTGGCTTCGACGCCCCCAGCTTTCGCCTGTCTCCCCGCGTCATTCTCCTCACCACACCATTGGTATTCACTCACTTGGCAGAGCATGGGTATGGCATGAGACTCGCGTGCTGAAGGTCGTGCGAGTTGTATAAGACAAGACCATTGTCCGCCCGAAGCAGAAGGTCATCAGCAAGCTTAGGATCAACTCCACAGTTTCAGATCGAGCTCTGAACACAAGAGGTCTTAGTTGACTTCAAGTATCTCTTACTCTTTCAAGTCCACCTTCGAACCGACATCCAACATCACCATCGCCGCCATGTCTCGTCGCAACAGTAGCGTCGTCGCGGTCGACGTCGACCAGGCGCGCAAAATCTCGATTGCCATGCCAGATCACAGGCAGGTCGCTTTCGATGCCAGCAAGGCTTCCGAACTCGAGCGCAACATGTCTTTGCGCGAGGGTATCAAGCTCTACCCCAAGGCTGTTGCTTGGTCCGTCCTGCTCTCTACAGCCATTATCATGGAGGGGTTCGATAAGGTTCTCATCAACTCTCTCTTCGCCGCCCCCGCCTTCAAGCAGCGATATGGTTCCCAGCTCCCTGATGGATCTTGGGAGATCACTGCCGCATGGCAATCCGGTCTCACCAACGGTGCCTTCGTCGGTGAATTCTTCGGTCTCCTCCTCAACGGTTATATTGCGGATCGATTCGGTTACAGGAAGACCATGATGGGCGCTCTCTTCGCCGTCAACCTTTTCATCTTCATCGTCTTCTTCGCTCAAAACGTTGAGATGCTTCTGGTCGGTCTTGTCTGCTGTGGTGTCCCATGGGGTGTCTTCCAGACCCTGACCTGCACATATGCCGCTGAGGTTGTTCCCGTTCCCCTGCGTCCTATCCTCACCACCTACGTCAACCTCTGCTGGGTCATGGGCCAGTTCCTCGCTTCCGGTGTCCTCAAGGGCGTTGCGCTTCGTCCCGATCAATGGGCTTACCGCATTCCCTATGCTCTGCAGTGGCTCTGGCCCACTCCCATCCTCATCGGTATCTATTTCGCTCCTGAGTCTCCCTGGTGGCTCGTTCGCAAGGGCCGCGATGAGGCAGCCAAGTTCATGTTGAACCGTCTCACCTCCGCTGAGAAGCACCCCGATTTCAACGCCGACAACACCATTGCTATGATGCGCCACACCAACGAGCTCGAGAAGGCTGTCTCTGAGGGTACTTCCTACCTCGATTGCTTCAAGGGAACCGACCTTCGCCGTACTGAAATCGCCGCTATGACATGGTTCACCCAGGCTTTCTGCGGTGCTGCTCTTATGGGTAACTCCACCTACTTCTTCGTCCAGGCTGGTCTCGATGAGTCGAACTCCTTCTCCATGTCCCTAGGTCAGTACGCCATTGGCGCCGTTGGTGTCTTTGTTGCCTGGTGCCTGGTTCCCCGCGTTGGACGTCGTACTCTCTACGTCTGCGGTGATCTCGCTATGGTCGTCATCCTGGTCATCGTCGGAGCTCTCGGCACACTGCCCAAGGGCAACGCTGGTGCACAATGGGGTATTGGTGCTCTCCTCCTTACCTTTGCCTGTGTCTACAACATTACTGTTGGACCCATCTGCTACGCCATCGTCGCCGAGATTCCCTCCACTCGTCTCCGCCAGAAGACCGTTGTACTGGCACGTAACTTCTATAACGTCGCTTCTTGCATCGGTAACGTTCTGACTCCCCGCATGTTAAACCCTGGTGCATGGGTAAGCTTCTCCAAACCTTCCTCACACATAGATCAGTATGCTAACAACCAGACAGAACTGGGGCGCTAAGACTGGTTTCTTCTACGCCGGCACGTGCTTCCTCTGCTTCCTCTGGGCATTCTTCCGCCTCCCCGAGCCCAAGGGCCGCTCCTACGCCGAACTCGACATTCTCTTCGAGAAGAAGGTTCCCGCACGCCACTTCAAGACCACCGTTGTCGACAGCTTCCACACTGAGGGAGACTCCGGCTCCGACTACGGCGTCGAGAAGAACGGTGCTCACACACACCTTGAGGCTGTCAACTCCAAGGATATGGCATAGGTGCAGAGATGGAGCTGAGAGTGGCATAGCGGCCAGAACGACGATTTGATACCACAGAACGGGTGAACGACCTGTTACGCTTATGCAATATTGTTGTGCTTTGTAACGGACTGCATAGATCTCTTAGCGAATACCAGTTTCTCGCTTGTTCAAACGCTTTTCCTCTATGCTTGAAGTCTTGATAGAGCTCTCACTAAGCCCATGCAGCCACATGCAGGCCCGAACAAATGGTAGCAGCGAACAAGGCACCCTTGTTGCAACTAGCACAAAACCTAAATGCTAGCTGGTCCCACTGTTGAAGGCGCTTACACGTGCATAAGTCCGGTATAGGTGGAGAGGAAGGGTCCGTAGACTGCAGCATAACCCGTAAGGTTCGTGCACCTGAGACTCAAAGCTTCGACACACTCGCAATGCACTCAATCTCGACATCGGTACCCAAGGGCAACGCCTTCACGAAGACACACGTTCGAGCCTGCTAAAGATCAGCACACCATCCGTTCAAGAAGTACACTACAACTCACCGGCTTAGTTCCTGTGAAGAATGTCTCGTAAACCTCGTTCATAGGCGCAAAGTCGTCCGGCTCGACCAAGAAGATGTTGACTTTGTTAACCAATGCAAGGCTCGATCCTGCACTTTCTAGTACCGCGGAGAGATTCTGGAGTATGCGGCGCTAAGCGGATTAGCATACAATGAGGTCACAGAGGGTAGATGAAAGTATACCGTTCGGTCTTGCACTGTGCCTGGAACGAGTGTCTTTGTTTCCGGATCTGTACCAATCTGTCCAGAGCAGAAGACAAGGTTGCCGTCGCGGATGGCTTGCGATAGGAAGGAGGGTGGTGCTGGGGCTTTCGAGGAAAGGATCGCGGTTCTGGTGTCGGACATCTTGAAGTTTCTGTGAACAAATAGCTTGTAAAGAGTCACGACAAGAATGACAGCGCAACGGAAGTGTTAATAAACAGACGTTGTCAAATTGCTTATCAATCTGTTGTGGAGTCAATGTCAAGATAGAGCTGTTAATTCATACCCCGCACGCCCTACGCCTTGCGCGCTGAGGCTGAAGAGGCGAACACGAACAACTCCGAACTCGGCCCAAACGGTAGATAATCAGATAAAACTTTCGAGTGCCTATTCGAACAGAGAATCAAACTGATACTCAACAATGTTGGAGAAATTCGAAGCGAAGAGGGCGCCCTCACAGCCCATCATTCTTTGCGTTGATGATCTGCAAGCAGCCGCTTCGGCCAAACTGCCTGAAGGTGTTCGAGGTTCGTGACCCATATAGCAGCCATGATCCTTCTCCTTGTCATGTTCTCATTTGTAGAGTACCATCTCTCAATCTACAAAACTATGCCTAGCTGAAGCCACTCTCACGAAAACGTTGCAGTACATTCAGACAGCTAACCAAACATGACCCAGACTTCTACAACTCCGGCTCCACAGACCAAGTCACCGTCCACGACAACTCCACAGCCTACAAGAAATATAAACTACGCCCACGAGTCCTCCGCGATGTCTCAAAAGTGGACCCATCTGCAACAGTCCTTGGCAAGAAAATCGACTTCCCCCTCTGCGTATCCCCCGCCGGCATTCAAGCAATGGCCCATCCAGACGGCGAACTAGCCACAAGCCGGGCCTGCGCGAAGCGAAATGTGCACATGGGCGTGTCTTCGTTCTCGAACTACTCTGTAGAAGACGTCTGCGCTGCTTCTCAATCCATCACTCCGATCGGTCATGTCATGCAAGTGTACTCGATGAAAGACCGCTCCCTCCAGGAACGCATCATCAAGCGCGCAGAAAAAGCCGGATGCACAGCCATCTTCCTGACCGCAGATTCTCCCGTCCTAGGCGTGCGGTACAACGAGCACCGCTCCGATTTCCGGACACCCGAGGGCCTGGCATTTCCTATGCTAGAGAAAACAACCGAGATGATCCGATCAGCAAGCCACGACGAAGGCTTCGTAGGCTTCAATTCAGACTACCACTCCTGGGCGCGCGAAGTCCCCTGGCTGCGTAGCATCACTAAAATGCAGATCTGGATCAAGGGCGTCTTGACGGCCGAGGACGTGCTGCTGGCGCGCGAATACGGATGTGACGGCGTCATTGTCAGTAATCATGGTGGTAGACAGTTGGATGGGACGCCCGCGACTATCGATGTGCTGCCGGAGTGTGTGGAGGCTGCTGCGGGGCAGATCCGGGTCCATATTGATGGGGGCATTAGATCAGGGCAGGATGTTTTCAAGGCGCTTGCGCTGGGGGCGGAGTGTTGCTGGGTTGGGAGGCCGGCGATCTGGGGTTTAGCGGTATGTCGTAAGATCTGTGATGATTGGAGTTGATTGCTAACATATCTCGTCCAGTATGATGGTGAAGCCGGTGTCGCCAAGATGCTTGATGTCCTGTACACTGATTTTCGGCGGTGCATGCAATTGACGGGTTGCAACTCGATTGCAGACATCAGCAAGTCATCGCTAGGCATCGCAAGGAAAGACGGACCGTTGGCCCGTCTCTGAAATCAGGAGTACCAAGCGGTAAGGTACCGAACCATCGTCGATGGGAGAATGCATTTGATGTGCAAGTCCTTACTCAGTCTATCTTAGTATTGTCTCCAGTCGTGTCACTACTACCCTTACTCCAAGTGACGTTGCACCGACTACTAGGAAACAGCCGTCACAAGCATACGTGTGAAAAGCTGAGAAGGAGTTGGTAGAAGAATACGCTTGATGCTAAACAGCAGTGATACAGGCACCGCTTCGCTATGCTATGCTATGATATGCTACGCTATGCAACTTGAAAAGAAAAGCCCAAGCCGACGCTACCCAGCCAACGCTATGCAACAAGGATGAAGGCCGAAGCCCTAGAAACAGATATCCAACATCGACAATCCACCTAGTTATCGTACAGAATGCCCTTCAAAATACTGCTGCCGGCACCAGTAAGAGCGTTTTCCAACTCAGTAGTGCCCACTGCACTTGCAACCCTCCGGTCCTCAACGACCACACCGGGGAACCCATTTGCCTTCCTTCCCCTCCTGCTCGGTGTACCAGCATCCGCAACCAGGGATCCGGCCTTGCCCTCGACAGCTGAGATGAGGGAGAGCGTCTCCAAGCTCCCAACGATGTCGCGAAATTCTGTGCTAGTGAGGGGATGAAGTACGTTCTCGCGCTTGCAGAGAGAAGTGTAGGCTTCGAATAACTCCTTGATCGTTGGTGCGGTGTTGTGCGACCTCGACGGCGTGTTGAAGACGCTGTCACCTGCTGATGCGCGCTTCTTCCTTTCCATGGCAGAGAGAGAACAAATGACTGCCTTTTGCTGGAGGTTGAGGTTCTGCAGGCGCTGGGTGGTGCCATTACTGAACACTGCAGCGGTAATCTTCGCCATGTGTGCGATCGTAGCACGAGGAGCAGTCTCAGCAGTCAACTGAGCTAACGAGGCTGCAAGGGCGTTCTGTGCTTTGGGCTTGGAGGGAGACCTGGCAGCGACCGGCGATGAAAGGTTGATATTTTCGACCAAAGGCGTCTTCGAGGGGGATGGTGTAGGTGATGGAGTGATTTCTGCGGCTTTGATAGCGTGCTGGTTGCGTGTATCGGCCTCAATTAGATCGATCGCTCGTCGGCAGATGTCCAAAGCCTTGCGCAAATCGCCAGATTGTGCGGCAACCTTCTTGGAAAGGAACATGATTGCGGTGGGGTGGATGAAGGGCAGCTGGTCGGATCCAGCTGGTTGAAGTGCCTTTAGCTTCGAGGTGACCACTGAGGAGATCTGTTGTGCGGTGTATGGGAGGAATGGTAGAAGATGTGGCTTCAGACCGCGTGCCTTGAGTCTAGGAAGGAAGCGGTCTGTCAGGTCGAGTGCGTTTGCGATGCCGACAAGGACAAGGCCGGAGGACTTCTGGAGAGACCACTCAAAGATGCTGTAAAACAGCTCGATGTCGAGTTCCAGCAGGTGATCGACTTCATCGAGGGTAATGACGTAGGAGGTCTTGCGCTGCATGAAGAGCCTTTTCAGCTCCTCCATCTCATCGCCTTCCGCAATCTCTGTGATGTCCGTAAGTTCCTCGAGCAACGTCCGGTACAGATCTGGCGCATTCTTGACACTCATGCAGTTGACGTAGCCCGTCTTGACGGATCCGTCCGCTGCAATTGCTCGACACACATCGCTGACGAACGCGCTTTTGCCGGTGCCTGGCGGGCCAGAGACGTAGATGCATCCGGACTTCTTGGCCTTGGTTCGTGTGGAAATGAAGTTTTGCAGCTCTGTTCGTTCGTTGTCGCGGCCGAAAAGAATTGTCGGCGCCGAACCACGAGCGAAAACTTGGCGAGCTTCGTTGTAAACTGTTGGCGCGGTGCTTCGAGGGGTGCCCGACGTGTGTGGTGTGCGAGGAGTCAGGGGTCGGCCGGCGATGATGAGACGTCGCGATGGTGTGACTGCGACCTTGTTGGAAAGCGCGTCACGGTGTCGGGGAGTCGAGGGTGTGCGGGAAATTTTGTCTGATGCTCGGGCAGGTACTTTCGCAGGCGAGTTCTCCTTCGCGGCAGAGAGCGGTAGCCGCGATACGACAGTCTTTGCAGGTGTTGCGCGAGCTTTCCTTCCACGTTTTGTGCACGGTTCTTCCTCATCGGCGTCCTCGCTCATCTCCACGTCCACTGCATCTTCAAGCTGCGCATTTTGCTTCTTCGGTGTGACGAACGGGTTTTCGTTCTCTGCTTCATCGAGAATCACGAACGTTTTTTGCTGCGTCGATCGCGTTGCTTTGCTGGGTGTGACATCTGCTGAGCGCGTTAGCTTCGTGTTTCTGCAAAGGAGCGACAGGAACATCAGTAGCACTTACCTGACGGTGCGATGCGAGCAGAGCTGCGAGTGCGCTTTCCAAGAACTGTGGAAGGCATCTTGGAAGTGTGGCGGGAGGTGCAATGGGTAGTATGGGAAGGTGCAATTGAGTCGATGAAGAGGAAGGAGCTGCACGACCCGAACGCGAAGATCGAAAGCGCGACACGACGCGTTAAGTGCTACTGATTAGGCTAGCGCGTTTTAGCCTCGCCAGTCGCGACGCGGCCCGAACACCCTGTACCCATCACCGTCGACACCGCCTCTTTATCCAGCCTCGCAACTCAATCGATGTGTCGTATCATCGCGAGCGAGTTTCATACAGACCAGGACCTTGCAGCACTCGGTCAATCTGCGGTCTTCGAGATCTAAACTTTTATATAGCGCGGCTGCAGCCTTATCGAGGGCCGGTAGAGCCTCTACCATGCAGGCTGCAAGTCTCATGGCCCAATGAGAGACCTTTGCGGCGTGTGTATGCCTGCAGGTAGACATAGACCAACATTCGAGCATTTAAGTGATGCAGCATCTATAAAACTGACCACGAACTCACATTTGCACAACACATCATCATCTCGACGCAATGGCTTCCATGCTTGAGTCGACATCTATCAAGGTGAGCTGCACTCAGCGGTGCTCAGTTGTCTTACAGAAGTTGGCTAACCCTTCACCAGCTACCTGGTTTTGGTCTTGACTACGATGACTGGGGACAGGATCCTGAAGACTACGCGCACGCACTCTCTGCGGTTGTGGACTGGCAGCATGAGGTCGTCACAGTCCGGGAGAGATGTATGTTGCTTTTCATCGATAGGATATCCGATAAACCAGATTGGACACGTAAAGTGCACGACGAGGAGATTGTCGCCAAGTGGAAACAGGAAGCAAAAGAGCTAGATTGGACCAAGGCCATCGAGGGGGGCGACATGACTGACAAAATGCTGACTTATGTAAGATAGTCATCTACACAAAACACTACCGACTAATTGACTACCAGTGTATCCAAGAACTACGTCATAAAGCTGAGCTATACGAGAAGACTGGCATCATTCCTGTTCTAGACGCCGGGTCTTGCGTACTGAAGTCCGACAGCGCCGTGTCGCTGGACCTCAAGGAAGAACTGAAGAAGGCAGTCATACCTCTTGAAGATGTTCTCGGGCATCAGAAAGACTGGCATCCAGGGTCGGACGGCACAGTCCTTGATCTCGTCCATCCCTCACTTTTCCCACTGATCTACAAGCGCTCGCGCATCTTGCCCGACAGCACGATTGACCTCGACAACTGTCTCGAACACATAGGAAAGGGTGTTGTGGTGCCTTCTCCGATGACCGAAGATGAGAGAAGGAATCATGGATCCTCCAAGTTGTGGTCAGATCGATTCCAATGGCTACCTTGCAATGTGTCCTTTCCTGATGGCGAAAACGCCCGCATCGACTCGTACATCAACAACCTGCACCCCAAAGATCATGCAAAGCTCTACCAGATCATTGAGAAGATCATCACCAAGGCCGTCGCTTTTTGGAATGTTGTCTACCAAAGCACTGATCGTGGAATGCTCGAGACTAGCTTACGCATCAATTGCGACCGCGTTAGCTATACGATACCTGATGGCGTAGATGAGTACCCGCCTAACGACTTTGACGGAGATGAAGACGCATTCTACGAAAACGTCCAAAAGCAGAAGATCTACGATCTACCAGAGCCGAAGGACTTCGAAGCAATTGATATTGCTGTTGACGATGTGGAAAAGAAGTTCACCTTCCTTGACCTAGACAACGAGAAAGACGTGAAGAAACTGCAAGTCATTGTGAAGCTCGCCAACATTCACTTGACCCCCGAGAAGCCTGAGTACAAGGGTGGCGCTTGGCACATTGAAGGTCAGCATCGCAAGGAACTGTCAAGATGACAAAAGAGCTCACAACAAAAAGGGCAGCTTAATGAACATATAGTATCGACAGCACTGTACTACTACGATAATGACAACATCACGGAGTCCCGACTACACTTCCGCACCAAAGTATCGGCCGACGAGTTCGCCACCGATATTGACTACGAGCAGAATGAGACTGTTGGCTTCGAGAAGATATGGGGCGTCAGCAACTACGGTGAAGGCCAACAGGTCCTGGGCAGCGTTCTAACCCGCGAAGATCGACTGATCACGTTCCCCAACGGTTTCCAACATCGCGTTGGAGACTTCAAGCTCGTGGACCCAACTAAACCAGGTCATCGCAAGATCCTGGCGCTCTTCTTGGTTGCTCCCACGGTCCCGATCATATCGACAGCGAATGTGCCACCGCAGCAACGCGACTGGTGGGCACGCGAGGTTAAGATGGACGAAAGTCGAGTTGGGCAGCTGCCTAATGAGCTTGTCGATATGATTGCTCAGGGCGTTGAGGATTTCCCCATTGGCTTGGAAGAAGCGAAGGTGATTCGTGAGGAGCTCATGGTGGAGCGCGGCAAGATGAATGAGGCGGTCGATCGGGAGATGTTCGATGAGAGCTTCAGCTTCTGTGAGCACTGAGACAATGTCCCTGGGGTATCAGCTTGACCTCAGCTTCGGATTGCCAGTGCAGAAAATGGCTATGCATCAGTTATTGCTCTTCGGTCGCCAACTTAGAATTAAAAACCCCCACTTTGCAGCGTAGAACTGCACAGCAGGTTCAACGTCTTTTCCGATGCCCTCCGTACTGCTCTCGAAAACATGCATCGCGCCGTCTATGTCGCGCACATGGATCACGTCGATACCTAATCGCACCCTGCCCCCGGATTCACTTACTCCGTGGTCACCGGTCAATTTCTCTTTCCCGACAGTCAGTCTGATCTTGTCTTCACCAAGCGCAAGACGAAGTTCAAGGATATGAGTACGGCGAACATGTGGCTGCTCGAGTCCTTCTGGAACTGCAACCAGGACACCAAGGATGTTGAGAATCCGGCTATACTTTGGCTCTACAATATCCGGCCAAACGAGATTAGCTGGGGCATCGACAGGAATGGCTACCTTAGCTCTTGCGCTACGAGGGTCATGGGCGACAGGTTGCACCACCGTGTCGTCTTCGTGGAGTGCAAGCAGGTCATCGAAAGTGGAAGGCACCTAGAGGCACGTGGAGTCGACTGGAGATTACCCATGCCTAAAGGAGCGAAAAGTGTGTGTTTGGAATCAGGGCATTCGAACGTGCTGTACTGTCTCTGCTGGAGCTTACTTGCTTGGTCGAGATTGAGTTTCCTGTGCTGTTCACTCAGCCATTGATAGGAGGATTCGTATCTGGATTCCAGAAAACATGCGATGCCAATCTGGAGATAGACTTTTGATCGGGAACAAATGACCGGGATCTGTACAAAATTCCGCCTTTAAATTGCATGAGTCTCTATCGAAATCTCGCTCGTCTTGTAGATGTGACCGCGTTGACTGTTTTCTCGCTCGCTGACCGCTGTTGCCGGTCTGCTGTCGCTCTTTCCACCCAAGCTTCGGGCATCAGCGCCATTCCCTACTTCGGTGTATGGCCCGTCGGCAGTTGTTAGCGCTGTTTCGTTCAGTCGTTTATTGTTCATCCGCGTACTCCCAACGGTCGTTCTCTTCCATTTTGAGCTAAGTCCCAGCTCGATCCCAGTGGTTGCTCGTCCAGTTGTTCGCGTGCGACTTCGTGAGAACGATGAACCAAGCAACTTGGGTAAGATCTTGACGATAACCGGCTTGACGCCTGGTGCCGAAGCACACAACAAGCTGACATAGATTTCGGTGGACGTCCAGATCGATACATCGTACGAATCCCAGCTTGGTTCAAAATTCGGCTTGGTGATCGAAGTGCCAACCCGCACCATGCGCACTATACCTGCGACGACGGCAAGCGACCCAAGAAGCACGATGCCAGTCAACGCCCATCTCTGCCTCTTGTGCAGCCGTAGCTCAAGTACACGCGGCAGTACAATAGCCATGAGCGCGACATCGACGAACACATTGAAAATGCCGCTGATGAAGAAAGCTGGTAGATCTTTGAGGCATTTCGAAGCTGGACGTCCTTCAGTCCAGTAAACGTGCAATGGCCGACACTGGAATGCGACCTCAAAATCGAAAGGCACGATCAAGAGTACGAGGAGAACCATTAGTCCTTGGATCATGTAGCGTCCGCGTATGTCCGAATAGAAGATGCGTAGATACGTAAGGCAGATGCTCAGCTTGGACAGTGCAAGAGCCGGAAAGAGGAGGATTTGAGCGGCGTACGCGTACTTCTGCGACGTGACGGGAGCCCCTGGATCGTCCATCGAAGTTACGATAGCATGACGTCCGGCACCATTGTCGATCTGACCGTACTGGCAGACGCTATAGCCTGTGCAAAAGACCTGTCGAAAAATCAGGCTAAATGTACCGATCAATGTGTTGAAAGTTTACAACATACCCAAGCTAAAGTAAGTATGTAATCTTCAGCCCGCCATGCTTTGATGATTGCGACTCGGGAGTATGCTCTTGCGAAAAAGAAAAGAGAACCGACAGCTTGGACAACGATGTTGCCAATGATCATCTGCGGTTGGCGTGATTCTGCAAGAAAGCTTGGTGGAAACTGCGCTCTGTGTCAGTCGACCAAGACATCCGTGTGTTGTGAGCATCTCAAAATACCTCCTGGTTGCCATTGTCCTGACGCACGACGTGATGTATGAGACCCATTGGTCTTGGTTCATGTCTTCATCTGCAAGGTGATGTTCGAGCAGAACTGTCAGATTCTGGACGGGGGTCCAAGGAGGGTCTTTCGAGGAGGGTCGCTTTGGCATCATCAGGGTTGATGCCAGGCAACGCACTGTCGGATGTCGAATCAGCGTACCCCAGACGCCGGCAGCCCAGTGCTAGTGGCATTCGCGTGCTCCCGCAGTTTGAGGCCACACTAGTCAGTCATTAGAGTTTCGGTAGCTCCGTGAGGTATCGCCGCAGCTGCAGCAGTGTGCGACCTCTGGATGCAAGCTGTGCATGTCTGTTGATGACGTGCATACTCACACGTTCTGCAAATGGGATTTGCGAGCGTGATGATTGTGCATCGTAATGTGGAGGCAAAGTCGTCGGCTCATAGGTGTTATGGTCCGCGGCCCACAACGGCGATCCGGCTCCTGCAACGATCGAACGTTGTAAGATCAATCCCTGCGAATATCGATCTGAATACCTGAACTCCGGAAAGCCAAGCGACTATTGAGATTCGAGATCTTGCCTGTTAATTCAAGGTCTGCGTATTCTTGGAGGCTGATTGCGATCGGCTGGGGGGGCGAGCCATCGTGAATTGACATCCTGTCGACTGGTTCTTGGTAGCATCGTTGTCATGAATTTTGTCAGTTTCTTCCTGAAACTGTAAGCGCGACAGCTGAGGAGTCGCAGGTTGGGCTGCTGGTCGGCCACAAAGAAGTTTTGGGGTAAGTCTGCCGCCCACGTCTCAGCCATGAGTCGTCTGTCAGCTTCACTACGAATGCATTTTCCGCCAAACTCCGAAAAGTCAAATGAGCCGGACAGTCGCCTAAGTGGTGACTGCTGTATCCGATGAGGCTGGAGATACTGGCAATTGATGGCGAGGTGGCGCTCGTCTTCAAGCTCAGCCCTGGTTGCGAAGAGTGTAATTGCAGAGAGATCGATGCGCGCAGTTACGTTATTGCGCTACAGTCGAGATGCAGTAAGACCACTGTTCATCGTGAAGCCGTCTGCATGTAATCTCTCCTCTCAGAGTCGGTTGTCAGAAGATTTGACGTTTGAGCGTGCCTCCTGACATGCTTCAACGAGCCGCTCTCCACAAAAGTGGTAGCGGCCGACCCCACAGGGCTTGAGAGGCCTCCATATGTCGAGCGGAAAGACGGCAGGCAACCGATGCAACATATATAGTGGGGCTAAGTCTTGAGTTAATGTTGAAGTTCCGCGGCCTCCGCCTGGTTTGACCTGTGTTCAGTGGGAGTACTCGTCACGACGGAAGCGTTGTGGCTCCTTGTTCCGAAGTCATCGTATGTGCTGGCAAATCTCGCTGCTGTGCTTTTCAAAGTCGTATGTCCACCTCTTCATCACGTGTGATACCTTGTGACATGGACGCTGAGGGCATGTCGAACGCTTGTTAGGGTTGTCAGTGTTCTTGTCAACTGATGCTGGCGCTCAAGCAGAAGCTTCTTTCAAAGAGATAAACGCAAGGCAATGAGCCGTCTATTGTTGCACCGTCAAATGATACGGAGTCGCTTGCTTTGGTTGTAACGATGTTGAAATGCGGTACGAAAAACGCAGGTACCTGACGGAATTGTGTGCTCGGCGCTCGTCATGCCGAAGCGAAGCTCAAGCTTGAGCACCGACATCTCCAGCTCCCCTCACTCCAAGCTCCACAACCCAATTGAAGCGCCGCAGCTTCCCCACGGTCCATCATGCTTCTTCAAAACCTCTCGTTGTTGGCTTTGGCGTTCGGAGCCTACGCTGCCACCTTACAGCCAGTTTCTTCAGACGTCACCACGCTCGACTCGAAAACGTCCAAGGAACTGCTCGCTCTTCACAAGAAGCTGGTCAAGATTGAGTCAATCAGTGACAATGAGCTCGAAGTAGGAACTTGGCTGGCCTCATATCTCGAGGACAACGGTTTCACAGTGGAGAAGCAAGAAGTCGCAAAGGACCGCTACAACCTGCTTGCATACGGCAGCAAGCGTGACACCACGATCCTCCTGTCATCGCACATCGATACCGTTCCTCCGTACTGGCCGTACTACTACAACAAGACTACCGATGTTATTGGCGGTCGGGGCAGTGTCGACGCGAAAGCTAGCGTTGCTGCGCAGATTCTCGCAGTAATAGGTCTTGACAAGGATGGCGAAGCAAAGATCTTGCGCGACGACATCTCGTTACTCTTCGTTGTGGGCGAGGAGACGGGTGGCGAGGGAATGAAGGCCTTCAGTGCGTGGGACAAGCGCCCCAATTTCGACATCGCCATCTTTGGCGAACCAACTGAGGGCAAGCTAGTCTGCGGTCACAAGGGCATACTGGGCTTCGAGATTCACGTCACAGGCAAGGCAGCGCACTCAGGCTACCCCTGGCTCGGCGTGAGTGCCAACGATATCATAGTGGAGGCTCTGGGCGCCCTGCTTGAGCTGCGACAGCATCTGCCATGGAGCGAGAAGTATGGCAACACAACGATGAACTTCGGTCGCGTTGTGGGTGGTGTGGCCGCGAACGTTGTCGCAGAGACAGCGAGCGCGAAGATTGCTACTCGTCTTGCGGCCGGTACACCAGAGGTTGTCAAGGGCCTTATCATCAATGCTTTGAAGGATGTCAAGGCTCGCGCACAGAAGCACGGTGGTGACCTGGAGCTCGACTGGAGTGGCAACGGCTACGCTCCAGTTGACATCAATTGTGATATCGATGGGTTTGAGAAGCTGACTGTGAACTACGGTACTGATGTGCCCAACCTCGAGGGTGACCACAGGCGGTATCTGTATGGACCGGGCAACATCTTCGTAGCGCACTCCGACCACGAGGCCTTGAAGAGGAAAGAACTCGAGCAGGCCGTTCTTGATTACAGGAGGTTGATCATCCAGGCCTCCAAGATGGAGCCGAAGCAGTATGCCGATGATGAGGAAGTTGAGCAGGTTGAATTGTAGCTAGTACATGAGCTCATCTGTAGATACCCTTAGCGAGCGTATATAACATGGCTTGTGTTACACTTTGCGAGCATTCTTCTGATCTTTTCATATGTTATACGAGCAACAGATTCGCATCAATTACTAGTCGCACTATCTGGAAGAGAGTTTACTCTGTTAGCGGCGCCTTAGTCGTGTGTAGAGATAATGAGACCACTTCGCGCCAAGGTGACACTGTATGCCTTAGAAGCTCCGTAAAATCACGCCGAGCTTTTGATACAGTGTCGAGTGTCTTTCAGACTTTAGCTTGTTTGTTGTGTCTTTGAAGAAATGGTTCGCAGGAAGGTGCCTATGCGAATAGTACCAGCTTGGTGTGTTGGGTTGCGATTCGAACAACACCAAAAATCATATAGCTCAGCTCAGCTCAAATGATTAGTCCGACGCATGGTCAATTGATTGGTGAATGTTTTGGCGTTTTTCAATGGTTGTTGTGGACAAAACCCAAAACAACCCAACGATGTTAGAGTTCAAAACTGGCCCAATTGCCCCGCACATGCTTTCGACATTCCCACCATGCAACAGTGCCCAACATCCATGTGAGAAGCCCACACACGCTGCAAGACACTACCACAACGCAGAATTTACACATAACATTTCGGTTATTAATATTGTTTTTGATCCTCCTTCCATTAAAACACCATTAAATGGTTTTGTAGTGTAAGCTCAAGCCCTGATCAACTCAATCCAAGACAACCACTAATCCTCACTAGGTAGCGGTTATCACTCCGGATTCTGATCACCTCAGTATCTTCCGGCAACCCCGGTTCGATTCCGGGCAAGACCTCTCTTTTTGCGCTCGTGGTACCATGCACCCGTTATGTGTGCGTGGCTGCGCCAGCGTTCGTTTTCGGTGGGGTGTGCGTGTGGTGGGGCAGCGTGCGTAAGCGAGCAATCCCTGTCGAGCAATCCCATGGGAGCAAGCTGCCGCTGCTTTTGCTTTGCGCTGCAGAACACGTCATTGGGAAACGCTACTAGTCTTCGTATCTAGAATCTTCTTCATTATCAGTCATCTCAGTAGTACTCATCTAGTCCCATATCTACACTTTCTCCAGCACTCTAGTAATAGCGTACAACATGAAAAGGTGCAAAGGCTGCGCAATGCTCAAAAGCATGCCGCCTGGTATCAACTCCACCCTAGATAGAAAAACATTGAAACGAAGATGCGGTGCGTGAACGCTGCAAGTAATAATATCGACATGGCACCAAAGCGCTGGGTCTCAGCAAAGGAACTTGTAAAGCTTCTTCCACTTGGGCCACTTTTTCCTCTCTTCGCGCTCCTCCTCGATCAGCACTTCGATGTTCAGCTCGCGGATACCAGTGTGCAGATCCATGTTATGCGATCGTACAACAGAGGTGCGGTAGTAGAATTTGTACGGCACGTAGAATGCGATCGTGACGGGCAGCGCGAGGTACACACCAAAAAATTTCTGCAGACGAGCGCTTGTGGATAGTTCGCCGTATTCGAAGGGTACTAAAGCGACCCAGAACTGTGCGATGAGGACGAGCACGTTGAAGAGTAGGCCGATGTAAGATCCGATCAGTCCGGGCTGCGAGCGGAATGCGAGCTCAGACAGACTGTGACCTTGCACACGCCAGCCTTTTCGGAAGCGGATGTGTGCCAGACAGATTGAGAGCCACGTAAAGACAGCTGAGAGCGCGGACAGAGCGAGCAGCCAGTTGAAGATCTCATCGCGAAGGTCGTCGTCTGCGCCAGCGAGGAAAGCGAGGAGACCGACACCCAGGGCGAAGGCAATGGAGACGAGTGGGCGACCCTGACGGTCGATGTAGGCGAAGATCTTAGGTGCTTGGTGTTGCTCTGCGAGGGCGGCGAGTGTGCGGGATGAGCCGTAGATGGAGGAGTTGCCAACGGAAAGGACGGCGATCATGATGACTGCGTTGAACACCGAGGGAAGACCCTCGATACCGGCATTTTGGATGGCAATGACGAACGGCGAGGCCACAGCATTTACGCCATTTTCGTTTTGCAGAAGACGAGGCTCATCGTAAGGTACCAATAGACCAACGATTGCGAGGGACACAATATAGAACAGGGTGATCCTCCAGAAAACTTGCTTGACGGCAGTGGGCAGGGACTTTCGAGGATTGGCAGTCTCCGCGGCAGCAAGACCAACGAGCTCAGTTCCAGAGAAGGCAAACGCAGCATTGACGAAGACACTGCAAAGGCCCTTGAAACCGTTGTTGAATGGGCCGGGAGTGCGCCAGTACTTGCCACCAATATAACTACCCTCCGGTCCACCACCAATGTTGATGATTATGCCGAGAATGATGAAGCCTATCACGGCTGTGATCTTGATGATGGCGAAGATGAACTCAGCTTCACCATACCCTTTGACACCGAACAGATTGATAACGACAATTAGGACCAGGAAGATGGCGACGTACGCATTGTTGTTGATGGCTCCAGCATGGTCTTTGGTCCAGTATTCGATGGTGAAAGTTGCAGCGACGATCTCTAGTGGTAATACAACCAACCATTGCAGGGCATAGTTCCAACCCATGGCGAAACCCCATGCTGGATCAATGAACCGAGTCGAGTAGGCAGAGAAGGAACCAGCGACAGGGAACAGTACTGCCATCTCGCCCAAGGCGTGGACAGTACAGTACAGCATGACGCCGACCAAGCAGTAGGTTATCACTAGCGCACCTGGCCCACCGTTGGCTAGTGCTTGACCCGAACCAACAAAGAGACCGGTACCTGACAGAACCTTAGCAACGGACCGTGACTCGCGCAATCGAACAACTCACCTATCGAGCCTCCGATAGCAATCATCTGCAGATGACGACCTTTCAATCGCCGCGCCAGTGGTGAGTTCGCTGTGTTCGCCGCTGCTTGTTCGACATCGTATGCGGTTCCATCAGCACCAAGAGCACCCTTCGGCATAACAGTGTTGTTCGGATCTCTCTTGAAACTGTCCAGCACCCTCATGGCTATCCCATCTCGGTGTTCTGAGCTCTCGCCATAGTAGTCCGAGTTTTGCGACCCTCTCCCAAAGCTCTTTTCAGTGCCGTACATGTCGTCGTCGACGACCATTTTCAGTGATAACCACAGGCAGGATCCAGATGAGTGAGCGGCAAAAGACTGCAGCGGGCGCTGCGTCTCAGGTGGTGTCGCTGCAGTGCAGCCTGGGTCGTGATTGCTCGTTCTCGTGGGAAGGGTCCTGGGAGATAAAGTCGTCTGTGGTGCTTACGCCTAGATAGCAGGGCCCAGGCTTATTTTACACGGTAAGCTGCGCCTGTAAGACCGGGGTGAATTGACCGGGATCCAGAGAGACGGTAAGTGATCAGTTAGGCGCCGGGCATGGGAGGGTATTTGGGTTAGAGCGGCGGAGCTTCTATCGCGGCGCGGGCTGCGTCTATGTCACTGGCCTACGATGCAACGGCAGCACTCCAAGGCTAGCAGCAGACGTTCCGCCGTGGAGACATGCCATCGAAAGGGGACTCGAGGGAAGTGCGTGACGCTGGTTGTGTCCCGCTGCCCACGAGGCGCTGATCCCCTCAGCGGGCGACGAACAAGGCCGCCCTGTGGTCCCTGAGATGGCAAGGTCGATGACAGTTGGCCAATGTCTTGAAGGCTTGGAGTCCAAGCAGGCGCCCCACCAGACCGCAGCACTCATTGCATCGTTGTGCGGCGTGCGCCGACAGCGAACCACGGAACGTCAACCTGTCACCTTTCAAAGCCCCAAACTCGCAGCAGCCATGGCAGCCTCTCTCTCCACGGCTCGCGTCTCACGAGTGCGGTAACACGCCCTCTTTCATCTGGCGGCCGTCATTTTCTTCGAGCCTCGGCGACGTGTGGTGGCGCTTACCGTTCTCGAAGCCAGCCCGTGCGCCTTCCTTATCAACCGAGCGAGCAGTTGCGCATGCGGCATGTGGTCGCAAGACCCACACTTCATCATCTCCTGCTCCATGCTATCGTATCTTCATGTTGATAGCGGGATGAGTTGAGGCGTCATGCTACCAGGCTGGCTGGCCTTGCATCTCGTGTCTCTGATGTTCGATTCTCGAGTCCTGAGGTGACATCTTACGGCCTAACATTTGGTCATGCAAACTATTGGCGGAGAACCGCCGGCAGCCTGCAATTGCTCCCTAATACGAGTCCCAATACTGCCAGAGACACCATCTACAGGCTCATCCTAGCAGGCGTCGTTTACAAGATGCGAACCCCGCGTAATGGTTCGCCCTCAAGCGACTGCGCTCAGCTCGCACCGCCGCAACTTTACGAACGTGTCGCCATGGCGAACGCGTGAACAACGCGTCAAGACGGACAACCATTGAGATGAAGCTTACCCGGCTGAACACACTCAACCTCATAAAGGTATTGCCAATGCAGCGGCTGTTCGGGAACGATCCTTTACAAACGGCTATATACAGGTCACGACAGTATTTCCACCCCTCGTCTTGCATACCGCCCTGACGGTTCCAACTTCTGAATGATTGAAACAGTAAATGCAGACTGGAGGATGATTGTTAGCTTGCCGCAATCCGACTGCCTCAAGTCTTCAACACCCGAGCTGGTAAGGTACGAGAACTGTGCGACTCTCTGCGTCCTCTATTGCATCAGCAACGCCCAAAAGCATCTTCCACCACATTGTACCACAGCCTAAAATGGCCAGGCACGTCCACATTTGCAATCTGTCTCAGTAGAGATTGTCCTTAGTATTTGTACGAAGTATATGCTCGTCATTACGAGATTTGCTTCGGAATCTCTTCGGAAGTCCTGTCACAAGCAGAAAAGTGGAATGAAATGCAGGTCCAAACGCAGGATCATGCCTTGGGCTCGTGCCTTCCTGACCCGGCTAAGTTGGATGCACGCCACCACATCTTGCACATTTGCAAGTGCAAGCGAGCGGATCTAACGTTTCTTGCGTGCTTGGAAACTGTGAGGCATTTCTGGCGCGGTTCGCAGCCCAAACGGGAGCAACTGGCGAGGCCCTGGCATGTCGCTGAGGCTCTAGAGACGGTTCGAACAATGCATTCACGTGCAGCTTTTGCTTCTTTCTTGTCGCCATTCTGTACGATGGTGCCATTGTCGATAGATATGCAGGTCTCGATCTTCCAGGCTGGCGCCATATCGCGTTGTGGGTGTCGCTACACACCCCTTTGCCCCGGTCGGTCCTACACCAACAGTATCATCACCCTCGATATACGCCTCCTGCTAACACTTCAATCTAAGACATCTCAATCAAATGTCTCGCTACCCCTTGCCAACTTAGCTATCCTTGCTTTGCCGTAGACCTTGACAGCAGAATGGGAATATTCGGTTTCACGCCTCCCTCGCCAGGATGTTCATAAGAGACAATCTTATAGCATGGCGCAACCCGAACTCTCGGCACTGGGATCTCGCACGTGCGTGTCGCATGGTGACATCCTACCGTGCCCGCTCGGAACGGCACCCTCCAGCACATCCGCGCAAGGCATCGACGAGCAACATCCCCTTACAGCATATACCCATCAACCAGGTCGAAGTGCGACTCCGCGCAAGAACGCGCAAGCGTCGATGCCAACGCACTACCATCTCGCATCGCGGCCAGCGCTGGCTCCAAGCGACAGACTTGTGCTGTGCGAGGTGGTACAATGCAAGCCCGCGACGATCTGATAACAGCTCTCGCCGTCACAGCAGCGTAGCGATCTGTCACAGACGCCATGATTATTGTTGTCCTAACCGCTTCATTGCCATCGTGATGCTCAGCAACGCTCACTCATAGCCATTACAAGACTCCACGTAGAGCACAATCATATCCATCACACATCATGATAACACAAGTATAACAACGTGCGCGCATCACCACCAGGATACATCAGCACCGCTACTGCCCCCCAAGCACAAGAGGCGGACTTGTACGCACATCCACATCAAACCCCAGGTATCCACGCCGCCATCAAGGCTCGAGACCGAATGCAGAAAGCCCTGACCACTACTCACCGTAGCACCACGCGCCCCATGCGAGCAATGCTCAGCTCGCGCCGCCCCTTCTTGCACGGCACTCGCACGCACGTGTTGCGCAAGCCAGGGTACTTGATCTACCGAACACAAAAGGCAAGGTAACAACAACATTCGCTGAATCATACTGTAGTCGTAGTTACAGGACTCACACGCCAGAGGTCATGTATATGTATATGTATACGTATATGTATACATATACGAATATACGAACGAATGTGCACTCACACTTAGTCAGCCAGGCGAAGAGTCTCTTGCACAAGCAGTTCTGAAAGGGAGGCCTGCGCGTCCACACCAAGCCTTGCAGCTGGGTGGATGGCGGGTTTGGTCTTGCGCAATGGTCCTCGAGAGAGGGGCAGACCGTCGCAGCCATGGAGAGGGCGGGACGTCTGTGGATCTGTTCGTGCGCTGTGGGTAGGTACTGTTGTCACTGCTGCATGTGCCATATAAGGCTTGATATAAAGTTGTGTATTGCTTGCGCCCAAGCTTCATGCTGAACGCCGAGTATGCTAGAGTAGAGTATCGTACAGCCCGTATATATATACATACAACATGCGCAAGATCAGTTGGCGGCCGCGGTGGCGCTTCCCTCGGGTGCACCTTCAGCGGGCAGCCCTTGAGCAGCAGCGACTTCTTCGATCTTCTGCGCCATGCCCAGATCGCGGAACTCCCAGTCACTCTTCGCATCAGCCCAGTCCTTCTTCTCGCCCAGCACAGCAATATTCGCTTCCTCAGCGCGCTGAACAAGGAACCTGTCTGCAACATCCTGGACCTGTGCGGCCGTGACGTCGAGTAAGCGCTCCCTCTTCTCCTGCAGCATATCGTCCGTGATCCCAGAAAGGAATAACCGCATGCCCTCCCTGCTTACACTCTGCGGCGCATCGTATCCCTGGAAAGCGCTAAGTTTGGCCTCCTCGAGATCCTGCGCGCTCCATGCACGATCCCTTGCCCAAACGCCCGCCTCGCTCATGACCTTCATGCTGTTCTGCGGATTCGGGTCGCGGTAGCTGTACATGCCAAACACGCCGCCTAGTCCCCTTGCGTACGCGCCGCCACCATACGCACCGCCCTTCTCGCGGATCTCCGGGTGCAGGCTCTTGAACGTGAGCAGCTTGGCCAGGATCTCAAGGGGCGCGCCGGCCGGGTCAGTGTATGGGACTGTCTTGACTGCGCGGGCGGAGTAGTAGACTTGGTAGGGGAGGGGGAAGAAAGATTTCGCATTGCGCGGGTAGGTGTTTTCCTGCGCTGATGCGGGGACGGAAACGGATGACGGTAGAGTTTGCAGGAATTTGGCGAGCGCGTCTTGGTTCGGTGTTGTGGATTCGGAGCCGCAGTTTATGGCGACGCGGAAGTTGGGGGAGTTTGCGATGACGAAGGATTGGATGGCTTTGAGCTTGGTGATGGTGGATGTGAGGGATTCCTGGGCTGCAAGCTGCGTTGTGACTTTGACTTGGGTGAGGCCGCCTGTCTGCTCTGAGAGGCGCCCGACGGAGGTTATGCCTGCTTCAGCGTATCGCATGGCATATGAGTGGCCTGAGGAGGCGATGTTGTTGACTGCGCCGCTCGATGAGGCTTGTAGCAATTCCCTGATCTTCTTTTCTGCTTCTGGTCCCTCGAAGTCCGTCTCTTGCAGTATTGTGCGCAATAGCTCGTACATGTCGGGGATGTTGCGGTCGAAGGCGTATCCTGAGAAAGCAATGCCTTCCTCGTAGGAGTCGAGCGACAGCGGTGATTGGTTGGAGTGGTAGCCCACCGAGATACCACCTGTTTTGAGCTTGATCAACTCTTCTAGCTGCTCCATCGTCTTGGTCTTGGTACCCAGACGCATGAGAGAGTCAGTGAACAGAGGAATCAGCTCTCTCAGCTCGTCTGGCAGATTCTCCAGACGATGTACCGCGCGGAAGTATGTCAAACCGTTCGTAGGTGCCTCGCGCCATTGCACCTTGACATCGCCTACATTGGTGTGACGAAGGGGCTTCCTCTCCTTCTCTCGTGGGATGTCCTTGACGTGTACTGTGGGTAGGCAGCTAAGATCCTCGGTCCTTGCCTTCTCTTGTACCTCGAGCAGCTCTAGTTCACGCTTCTCCAAGTACTTCTGCGCCTCTTCCTCGCTTGAGAATTTGCTTGTGGCCTCGGAGATCTTTTGCGCCAAGCGTTGGCTCTCTTCCTCTACCAGCTCTTGGCTGAAAGTCTCTGAAGGCTTCATTGTGAAAGTGAGGGTATTCTCCGTAAGCAAATACTTTTCAATGAGACTTTCCAGGTATCCTGCCTCGCCGTCGGCGTAGTTCTTCTGGAAAGCATCGACTGTCTCTTGCCATGCCAGTGCATCCATAGGGTCAATGCCATTGAACCAGCTGGGCTTCAGCCTCTGCATGATACCCATACCGAAATTGGCAGTCTTGTGCTTCAACGAAAGCTCCAGCTGATGCAAGATACCATTGACCTTGATCTTGTCGAAGCCGTTCTGGCGTGCCTCTTGGAATGTCTTGATGATGGCTTCCCTGACCTTGGGTACGTCCTCAGCCTTGACAGCATCCAGACCGACGGAGAAGACTCCCTTTCGTCCGGCGCTGTCATAGCCAGTGTTCGCACTGAAGTCGGCACCAAGTCCAGATTCGATCAGATTACGGTACAGAGGCGAGCCATAGCCGTTCATGAGCAGACTACTGAGCACACCGAGGGCGAAGTTCTCGACAGAATCAGCGGTATCGCCCATGAGCCATGTGACTGAGGTCTTGTATTGCTTGTCCTGGGGAACTAGTGGGTCGAGAGGCCCAGGGACCGTGACCTCCTTGGGCTCCTTCAGATCAATGGGCGCCTTGACTTCCTGGTCCACCTTGATCTTGTCGAAGCTGCTCAGACGCTCGTTGACCTCTTTTAAGTGATGCGCCAATGGCATGTCTCCGTATGTCAGAATCTTCGCGTTGCTCGGGTGGTAGTGGTCGGCGTGGAACTTGCGCAGCTGCTCCCATGTCAGGTCGGTAATCTTCTGAGGATCGCCACCGGAGTTGTTGATGGCGGGGAAGAGGTGGTCCTGAAAGCGCGCGTAGAACAGGTAGCTTGCATCCGAGGTCTGGCCCTTCATCTCATTGTACACAACACCCTTGAAGACCAGCTTCTTTGCGCTTGGATCATCCGTCTCTGCTGCCAGTGGGTTCTCCGGCCCGATGCGCCACCCTTCCTGGGTGAAGTCGTTCTCTTTCAGCAGCGGGTTCAGTGTCGCATCGAGGTACACGGACATGAGGTTCTGGAAGTCTTGAGCGTTGGTCGTGGCGAACGGGTAGGCAGTGTGGTCGGGGAACGTCCAGGCGTTCATGAAGTTGGACAGCGAGCGCGGCAGCATCTTGAAGAACGGGTCGCGGATGGGGTATCTGGGGGGTTGTTAGCCAATGTGTATACGCAGAAACAATGGCTGCCTACTTCTCGCTGCCACATAATGTCGTGTGCTCGAGGATGTGAGGCACTCCAGTGTCGTCGGGCGGGTTGGTCTTGAAGCCGATGGAGAAGCAGTTGTTCGCATCGTCGCGCGCAATGTGCAGGTACTCGGCGCCGGTCTGGTCGTGCTGCAGGTGTAGTGCAGTCAGCTCCAGCTCCGGCACCTGCTTGACGCGCTTCAAGGTGAAGCCATGGAGCTGCTCTCCGACCTGCGGGAAGTTGGAGACGTCCGTGACTGCAGCATATCCGCGTGTGACGATGCGCGCCGGTCGCAGCAGGCTCGTCCGTGTCGCCCGTGTGTTGCGGAGCTGCAGGCGAGCGGTGCGCAGCATATTCGCGATGGTGTGAGGGTTGTCGGGGGACACGCGTGGAAAATGTCAGAAGGGTTCAAGCATCCATGAATGACGCTCACGCCTCCCGCCCCGATTGGATGGTCCACATGGCTACCACTCGTCTGGACTAGTCGGCAGAACCGTCATTACTAAGCCTCGAGGTCGTGACGGGGTCTACTTGTGCTGCAGGTGTATGGGCAAAGCAAGCATAGCAGTCGAGCGTAGTGACGCTGTGCATTGGTGCATGTAGCAGAGCATTGACGAGCGTGGTGGACATTGCTTCGAGTACAGGAGCTTGTCCGGTCGAGAGACTAACGACTTTGCACGGGAGGTCCCCTCCACCTTCCCTTACCACCGCGAGACTCTGCCCAATCACCCTTTGCCGACCCGGCGCAACCACGAATCTGTATCCGAAACCGAGACAGGCATATGCACGTAGAGCCCTGTAGTGCGCCTGAAGACCCGTCGCGAGCACCGACGCCGATCCGAGACGTCAGCGAACGAATCCCTCACTGTGCGCATTGGGGCCAAGGACCGCCGCTGCGACCGCGAATGCGCCTTTGTGCCCTGTGAAGAGCCGTGTCCGCGTATCGAGACGCCCGTTGAGAAGAGTGGAAGCCAGAGAGGGACAGTGTTGGGGCAACTGCGACGCCGAAGCGCCCACACCGAGCAGTCACGAATCTATGGCCACCGTAGCCCAACAACGCCAACCGTCCGCTCAGTCCCACCCGTATCCTACTGCGAGTCGCAGCGCCTCTGCCTCGCCCTCCCCAGCCATGGCCCCCGCTCAAAACAACCCGGCGCCTGCGCCCGCGAAGAAGGGGAAGGGCAAGAAGGCGGCCGATCCGTCCGAGCAGCAGAAGCAGATCCAGGCCAAGATTGCGCAGCTGGAGTTGGATGCTGCAGGTGACAAGGAGCAGGAACTGGAAGTTGGTGGGTGAACTTTTCCGTTGTACTTGAGGCGAATGAGGGGGTCCATGTCGCGTGCCACTTGCTGTGTCTGCATATTGTGGGTGGGGCAGTCGTGAGATGAAAGAGGCAGACAGCAAACCGCACGTCACTGCGTTCTGGGAGGGTCACTGGCTGACTTGTGTCTGTACAGAGCGCGAAGTCAAGAAGGCGAACCGCGAAATCGCATCGCTTCTTTCTAACATGGACGGTCCTATGTCCCAGTTGACAGCCCTGCAAAAGAAGTACACCGAACTTCTGTCAGACATGAAGCGAATGGAAAGAGAGCACGCAAAGGCGAAGAAGCGCGGCGACCAGCTCCAGAAAGAGAAGGATGCGCAGCGGTCAGAATTGACAAAGGTCACGACTATGAAGGACAAGCTCGACAAGCTTTCAAGGGACTTTGCCAAGGAGAACAAGAAGCTGAAGGACGAACTGCACAAGCTCGAGAACAGTGAATCGACTGCCAGGCATGAACTCCATACTCGTCTTGAGACTCTGATTGCAGAGGTGGACGATTGCATCCGAGTGGCCGAAGGACCTGAACGTCAAGACGAGCGTGACATCGAATTGGACGAAGCGTACGTCATGCAAACGCACAGACGAGACATGGAGCTGACCCGAGCCAGATTTCGACTCAAGTTCAAGTCTTTCATTGACCAATATGAGATGCGTGAACTACAGTTTCACTCGCTTCTCCGTACCAAAGAACTTGAGATACAGTATCAGATGGCACGATTGGAGCAGCAGCGCAAACAACAAGAGGCCGAGTCATCCAAGTCACACCAGTTGACAAGGCAGGTGTCGACATTCTCGCAAACCGAGACCGAGCTTAGAACACAACTCAATATCTATGTTGAGAAGTTCAAGCAGGTGAGTTCTCCCATTGTGACCCATTCTTGTTCGGTAGCATCTTGGTTAATACTGACTAGATGCAGGTTGAGGAAACTCTCAACAATTCCAACGACCTGTTCCTGACGTTCCGAAAGGAGATGGAAGAAATGTCCAAGAAGACTAAGCGTCTTGAGAAGGAGAACCAGAATCTACAACGCCACAAGGAGATCACGAATCGCAACATCGGAGAGATGGTCGAGGAGCGGCAGAGGATGCAGGAAGAGCTGGCAAGAAAGACAAAAGAGGCTGAAGATCATCGCAAGAAGATAGCTCGTCTTGAAACGCTGTGTCGGGGAATGCAGGCACAGGGGCGAGGTCAAGTACCAATGGCCGAGCTCGAAGAGGATGAAGAGGTTACAGAAAGCGAGTACGACTACGAAGACGAGGAAGACGATGAAGGAAGCGGCGAGTACGATGACGATACGGAAGAAGATGCGATCGATCCTCCAGCTGAGCGTCGACCGTTTGGACCCGTACCGCCGCCTCCACCGCCGCCGCAGACCGTTGCGAATGGCAAGGTTGCTAGCCATAAACAGCCCAATGGGCAGATAAATGGAGTCAAGCGCTAATTGTCATGTCTTAGAGTTGAAAGTCGATCTATCCTTGCGGTTTACTGCTATCCTGAGTCCGCGCCAACGAAGCACCACAGCTTCTCGTAGCTGTATTGCGTGCGGCTACGCGCACCGCTTGCCTTCATGCGCAGGAGCAAGACGACTGCTTTGGATACGACCGGCTCGTCTCGTGTATATTATTTCCTGCAAGGCAATGACATTCAGTCTGACCGCATATTATCGCATCTCTGTTTCCTGTCTTTTTCCAAGCTGTCTTTTCTTACTTGTTCTCTGTCATCATTTCAATGATCAAGGATTTTCCTGGGCCGAGCTGTCGATAGACATCTTCTACGCTGACACTTACAGCCTGGCGATTTTCGGCATCTCAGCATCGCAGCACAGCCTTTGTCAGGTGTCGAGTCGCGAGGTCCAAGAACGCCTCGGCTCACATCTGGTTTGCGGGGGAGCTGCAGCACCTCCGAGCGGCTGGTAACATCCGCTATTTAGCATTGACAACCCCAGATTCTCCATGCGCCTCGTATTTAGTTCGTTGCTTCTGGCTTCGCGTCTTGCATTTCGTACGCCGTTCTGCCCTTCATAATTTCAGACGTCTCGACCGAATTCTACTCAACAATGTCGACGCCTGCGCTGCAAACGCCGCTCTCGAAGCTCTTAGGGATACAGTACCCTATCATCCTCGCCGGCATGGCACGAACATCTGGCGGTCCACTTGCAGCTGCCGTCTCGAACGCAGGCGGACTTGGTGTCATCGGAGGACTTGGCTACACACCTGAACAATTGCAGTCCATCATCGACGAACTCAAGAGCAACCTCGACAACAAAAATGCGCCTTTCGGTGTTGACCTTGCACTTCCTCAAGTCGGCGGCAGCGCTCGCAAGACCAACCACGATTACACACATGGACAGCTGGACGACCTGATCGAAGTGACGATTAAAAATGGAGCAAAACTATTTGTTTCCGCTGTTGGTGTACCGCCTGCGAAGACGATCAAGAGGCTTCATGAAGCTGGAATTTTGATCATGAATATGGTCGGACACCCGAAGCACGCGGTCAAAGCGCTGGAAGCGGGTGTCGATATTGTGTGCGCTCAGGGTGGCGAGGGCGGTGGTAAGCAAGACTGTGGAATGTAAATACGTAGAAGACACTGACGTGATCAGGACACACGGGCGACATCGCTAACAGCATTCTCATTCCAGCCGTGGTCGACGTAGCGCGCAAGTACAAATCACCCATCACTGGCCAGCCCGCCATGGTCGTCGCAGCAGGAGGCATCTACAACGGCCGCAGTCTTGCCAGCAGCCTGATGCAGGGCGCCCAAGGCGTCTGGGTCGGCACACGCTTCGTCGCCTCGACAGAAGCCGGCTGCTCGAAAATGCACAAGGAGAACGTTGTCTCCGCAGACTTCACAGACACAGGACGCACACTCGTTGTGTCCGGGCGGCCGCTGCGAGTCAAGTACAACGACTACATCAATGAGTGGCATGCGCGAGAAGGCGAGATCAAGGAGCTGCTGGATAAGGGTGTTGTGCCGCTTGCGAAGGATATGGATGATGGGAAGGACGTGGATATTCCGTTCTTGATGGGACAGGTCGCTGGTGTAATTCAGGATATCAAGCCGGCAAAGCAGATTGTCGATGAGATGGTGAGCGAGGCGGTGCATATGCTGAAGTTGGGGCAGACGTTTATCGAGGCTGCACCAAGAGGGAGCAAGCTATGAGAGCCGCACTAGCAGGTGTGGTGATAGTTTACATATCGAGTCGTACCACAGCGCTGGATTGAGCCAAAGTTGACAGGGTCTGACTGTCACAACATGAGCACTTCTCGTGGGACTGTCACACGACAAATTACCACAAATTATTGCTGTGCACCTCGATGCTTCTCGGTTGCTTGGATGAAATCATCAATTATCGCCAGTGCAAATATAGCTCACGGCTGCCAGTACCCTGACGCGGCGGCAGGGCGCCGGAGGGATCTTCGTCCAGGGCCTGGGGCAAACACCGCGGAGGCTCAGGAGGTGACGCCGCACTCCAGACTCTCGTGATCGTCTTCCCGGCCTACACTTGCAAAATTCAGCCTCAGGAGCAGTGCGGCCCTCGCGACCTCGATATTCTTTTGCCAGCGACTCTCCGTTCCATCGCCCGCACCGCGGCCTGGCTTGTGCGGTACTCACCACGACGCGGCGCAGGCCAATCGTCCGAACCAAGGCGGTGTTAGATGACGGCGAAAGCACGCCCGACTCCACGCACAAGTGGCGCTTCTCATGAATCCCAGGGCCACTGCGGAACAGCAGGCCCAGAGAAAGAAGGTGCGTTGTGGGGTGTGGGGGTGCATGTGCGCCCGTGGAGAAGAATCGAGAGTACTGACAGTCACCCAGCTCGCCAACTCATACAAGCAGCTTCTCGAGTAAGTTTGCCCGTATAATCGCATACGCATGCACAGTATACTGACGGCTCCAGTGAATTCGCGGCAACGGACCTCAAGAGCGTCGGCAACTACACGCTGGGCAAGCTGATTGGCAAAGGCAGCTTTGGGAAAGTCTACTTGGCCTCGCACAAGCTCAGCAATGGCTCCAAGGTACGCCGCAGCCATACCACACCATAAAGACCGGGAAAGGAGGGGACATACTAACGACAGCAGGTCGTCCTCAAGTCGGCGAAGAAAGACGACGCCAACCTCGCGCGCGAAATCCACCACCACCGCCAGTTCATCCACCCGCACATCGCCCGCCTGTACGAGGTCATAGTCACCGAAGAGCTGGTCTGGCTGGTCCTCGAGTACTGTCCCGGCGACGAGCTCTACAATTACCTCCTGCAGAAGGGCGCCCTCGAGCCCTCCAAGGTCCAGCGCATATTCACGCAGCTCGTCGGCGCCGTATCCTACGTACACAACAAGTCTTGCGTGCACCGCGATTTGAAGCTCGAGAACATATTGTTGGACAAACATGGAGATGTGAAGCTGTGTGATTTTGGGTTCACGCGCGAATATGAGGGCAAGAGCAATTACCTCCAAACATGGTGCGGGACGGTATGCTACAGCGCGCCCGAGATGCTCAAGGGCGAGAAGTACGCAGGCGAGAAAGTCGACGTATGGAGTCTGGGCATCATCCTGTACGCGCTGCTGGTGGGCGAGCTGCCGTTCGACGACGACGACGAGATGGTCACCAAGATGAAGATCCTGAAAGAGGAGCCCAAATACCCGGACACGTTCCCGCAGCAGGCAAAGGAGCTGTGTCAGGCGCTGCTCTCGAAACGACCAATTCTAAGACCCACGCTGGCGGAAGTGCTTCAGAATCCGTGGTTGTCGGAATTTGCACCCCGCCAGCAGGAAACGCTGAAGCTGCAGCAGCCTGCGCCGTTCTCGACGGAGCTGGAGAAGGAAGTACTGCAGCGCATGCGGGCTGCCGGAGTTGATATCGATTTGGTCATAGAAAATGTCCTGGCGCAGCGCTGCGATTCACTGGCAGGTTGGTGGGCGTTGCTACTGGAAAAGGAGGAACGCAAAGCCCGGAGAAGAGAGCGCAAACGCAAGGAACGCGAGGCTGAGGCAAAGAGCTTGAGAAGATTGAGTGCGGCTAGCAGTCGACTCGACAAACTTGCGCCGACAATCAGAGAGACAGATGAGGAAGGTCAGCATTACCCAGTCCTTGGTGATCCGCCCAAGAGTCGGGGGAGGTCGATCAATCGGCGGAGTACACATGGTAATTATGTGCGCTTGCCAGATGTTGATTTCGTGCTGACATGCAACCCAGGTGCACCGCCTGTGCCAGACTTGCCAGATCTCCCAGAGTCGAGCTCGAGTCCGAACTTCCCTGTCGAGCAACCTCCACCACCGGTTGAGAAGGACTATTCTCGTCAATCAGACTCGTCTTCGCGTCCCCCTCCGCCAGCGAAAGATCTCGACAGACACAAGCGACGCTCACACAGCAGCATGTTACAAGTTGTCGGCAGTAATCCTGATCTCCTTCACCCCAATGGCTTCGTCCCCAAGCGCCGCAGAAAGCAACCTTTCATTAACCATCTCTTATCCCTCCGAAACTGGATCAAAGAAACCTCGAAACGCGCACGCTCGCCGAACTCAAAAGCTAGCAGCGAAAAATCTCCCAAAATTCCAGAAAGCACGCGCTCCCAAGGCGACTCCCGTAGCGGTCGGCGCACCAGCACCGCAAACCGCAGCTCAGTCTATACCCACCCACCCCCATCGACACACAACGTACCCCTCCGCCCGCGCGTAACGACACACGGCTCTGGCTCGATTCGACGACTCTCCGCCTCCCCCGCGCCCCTAACTCCACGCTCCTCCTACCGCCGCTCCTCCGGCGGCCTGCGCGGCCGCAAATCAACCTCGAGTTCAGTAAGCAGCATCAGATCGATGCCGCACCACCACCACACCCACAGCAAAGCGTCATCCACATCAAGCGCCTCCATCGCATCCCCTAGTGTATCTACCGTCAGCGGGCACATTTCCCACGTCAAGAAGAGTCCGCACAGCAGCATCAAAGTCCTCCCCGCAACGCCCACATCCACAACATTCCCCAGCAACATACGCCTGATCCGAGCAGGCGCGCCTTCTCTCGGCCTAGGCACAAACACACTCACAAACACAGCAATAAGCGCCACAGAAAGCACCGCCGCATTCGGCACCGCGCACCCCCCCTCGCCAGGCATAATGTTCGCCAAGCGCAAGCGCTCGCCCTTCAAAGGGCCCAACATCGGCACTTCCTCCTCCTCTTCCGGATCCAATAGTACGAATCCGTGGCGCAGCAGAAGTGGCGGCGGTGTCGACGCCGGCGCTGGCGGCGCCAGCAGAGGCGCGAGCGTGCAGGGCCGGCGTAGCGGCGAGATCATGGGCATTACGGAGGAAGACGAGGAGGAGGAGGAGATTGAGGAGGTGGATGATTTTAGTCCTGGGTTGAAGCCCGGTGAGTTTGTGGTCGATGTTAATGATGATGCGGAGGTGCCGCCGCCGACGCCGCCGAAGGCGTAGCTGAAGGCGTAGTTGGAGACGTAGTTGGAGACGTAGTAGTTGATGGCGTAGTTGGAGGCGTAGCTGAAGGTGTAGCTCAAGACGTGGCTGAAAGCGTAGTCTCGAGGTGCTCGAGGACGGCTGTTGTAAGGAGAAGGAGAGACGTATATCTGGATTACTGGCATTTGCGGTGTTCCCTGGTCCGCCCTGTACGATGGATTGGATTGTGGCATTTTCGGACGGACGGACGGTTCATTGGTGGTGGTTTCTGTTCTTGGGTATGATGCCCGCCATGTCTTTTACATATTCTCCTTCTTTTTTTCTTCTTTTCTTGCTGTTATCTTGCTTTGCTTTACTTGTTTTTCGCGCTTTAGACGGCCCTTCCTGCGACTAGATACCTCCCCTATTGTTACCCGTTTGTCGATGTCAGAGCAATGCTATATCTTGTATATGTCAATGATCACTTTTGTCAGACGATTCGATGGTCTCTTCGTGCTTTTGATTGGATCGGTCTAATTGCATGGCCTGTGTCTACTTGTACGCCTGTCACAAGAAGTCCCCCCGATGATCTTTCTCCGCCGCTTTTTGGGGCTCCGGAGACGGCGACGAGCTATAGGTGAAGTATTCGACCGGGGCTTTCCTCCTTCTTGATAGACGTGCCTGCATCTCCCTGATGTAGCTCTACTCCTCCCAAGGCCGCAGACGCCGCCAAAAGAGCCATACATTTAACCTCCATGTTACCGCGCTCAAGCGGACTTGGGTACATTGCCTCGACACTGGAATAAGCCACTCAGTCCACTCCTAATTGTTGTCGACGGCCTGAACAAGTGCTCCCTTTGCTGCCTGATCTAGTCCGTTCAACTTGGATATATCGTCGTTGTCGAGCTCGAAGCTGTAAAGATCGGCGTTCTTCTCGATGCGGGAGGGGGTGTCGCTCTTGGGCAGAGGAACGAAGCCGCGCTGCAGGCTCCAGCGTACGAGCACCTGAGCGTCGGTCACGTTGTGCTTCTTGGCAATGCTCTCAAGAGTCGAGTCTTGCGCCTTCTGGTTGCGGACGAGCGGGCAGTACGCTTCAACGACGATGTTGTTCTTTTGGCAGTACTCGACGGCAGCCTTCTGTTGGCACCAAGGGTGGAGCTGAGGGTCGTCAGCGGTGATCAAGTGCGCAAGAGCTTTGGACCTACCTCGATCTGATTGATGGCAGGAGGCCAAACCTTCCCAATCTTCTTGATCTCTTCGATGTGCCCGATGCCGTAGTTGCTGACACCAATCTCGCGTGCCTTACCTGCTTCCTTCGCCTTCTCGAGGGCAAGCCACATCAGCTTCCTCTTCTCGGGCCCGGCGTTAGGGCTGTGAATGAGGAAGAGGTCCACGTATCCATCCTTGCCAGAAAGTTTCTCGACACTTTCGAGGACGCTCTTGTATGTCGACTCGACATCGTTGCCAGGGCTGAGAATCTTGGTTGTCAGGTAGACCTCCTCGCGCTTTAGACCAGATTCTTTTAGCGCCTGGCCGACTTGCTCCTCATTTGCGTAGTACTGCGCGGTGTCAATGTGGCGGTACCCAGCCTTCAGAGCCGTGAGACATGACTTCACGCATGTCTCTGGGGGCGATTGGTAGACGCCGAAGCCAAGCTGGGGTATCTTATAGGATGAGTTGGGGAGAGGGAGCGTTGAATTCAAAGTGAGCTTTGACATTGTGGATATGCTCTGAGTGATAGTTGAGTAATGATGGAATGTGCGAGTAGCTGGTGTGTAGATGGGAATGCGTGAACAGGAGATCAATCGAGGGGTAGAGAACATGTGAAGAAGCTGCAGAGTGGGCAGATGTTAGCAATCGCTCCTGCCCTGGCGGCTCTAAACGCCGCCTTTGCATACCAGACGCTCCTCTAGGTAGTCCTGATGTCATTGTATTGACCTCCTGGAGCACGACTGTGGGTCTCAATGGTGGGGTCGAATTCATGTGAGTAAGTGATTGCATTTCCAAGACTGACTTGAGTCCGAGGCTGTGCTTTCAGGAGCCAATTGGTCGTGCAGAAGCTCTGCTGCTGTGTTGGCATGTTTGTGTGCAGTGTTGTTGCCCGTCATGGCGGGGCAAGTTTGACCCCACCAGAGTGTGTTGCTTGCGTTGGGCAACCGCGACAAAGCTCGCCATCCTGATTTTTTTGCTTTGAGCAAACAACGTTTGAACCAACTTCAAAAACAACACGATGGTCCTCCAAGCAATCAAGTACACTCGAGGGCAGCTTGAGATCCTCGACCAGCTCAAATTACCGCACACTGAAGAATATGATCACATTTACTCCAGCACCGATGCATGGCATGCAATCAAAGAGATGCGAACTCGCGGAGCGCCTGCGATCGCCATCGTTGCTGCCCTTGCTCTGGCGGTCGAACTCACCAACATGAAGCTTTCGTCAGTGGCGGAAGAGGTTCAAATTTTCATCACGGAGAAGCTGGACTACTTAGTCACCAGCCGGCCAACTGCTGTCAACCTTGCTGATGCAGCAGGGAAGCTGAGGAAGATCACCGAAGAAGCTGCTCTAAAAGAGGGTGCCAGTGGAGAGTCTGTGAGGGAGGCGTATGTCAAGGCTGCAGAGCAGATGCTCATCGACGATGTAAGCGACAATGAGGCTATTGGCAAGCATGGCGCAGAATGGATCGTGAAGAGCACAGAAGCTGGCAAGAAGGGCCCAGTGAGCATGTTGACTCATTGCAATACTGGGTATGTGCTTATCGTTGACCTTGTGTGACATTGCTGAACATTGTAGGTCACTCGCAACTGCTGGGTACGGAACTGCCCTCGGTGTCATTCGGTCATTGCACTCTAGCGGGTCACTGAAGCACGCATTCTGCTCGGAGACTCGTCCATACAATCAAGGCTCGAGATTGACAGCGTTCGAGTTGGTACACGACCAGATCCCAGCAACTTTAGTTACCGACTCCATGGCTGCTGCATTGCTTCGACTCAGGGGTGGAAGCGAGAACATTGCTGGTGTTGTTGTCGGTGCTGATCGTGTTGCTGCTAATGGCGACACTGCTAACAAGATCGGCACCTACTCTCTAGCTATTCTTGCAAAGCATCATGGAGTCAAATTCCTGGTTGCTGCACCGAGGACAACCATCGACCTGAAGACTAAGTCTGGAGCTGACATCGTCATCGAGGAGCGACCTGGCAAGGAGGTGACTCTGGTCAAGGGGCCTCGCCATGATGGTGTCAATCTTGATCTCGCAGTCGTTGAAACTGTCAGTATCGCAGCAAACGGCATCAACGTCTGGAACCCTGCGTTCGATGTTACACCTGCTGAGCTCATCGATGGTATCATCACTGAGGTGGGTGTGTTTGAGAAGGACAGCGAAGGTGTGTTCCATTTGGACAAGGCCTTCGAGGTCAAGGGCTCAGAGGTGAAGCCTTCGACGATTGGAGGGTTGTAGCTGAGCAGGTGTAAAGGTTTGTAGATAAATACCCAACATAGACAAAAGTGTGCTATTTTCTGTGATAGCAAGTCCAAAGCCATCTCTACCTGCTTCCCTCTTCTATATCGAGCTTCATACGTGAAATCGTAGTTATCGTCCAAGTCGTGGGTATCGTCGTGTGGGCTTGTGCTCGAATCTGTAGCTATGTGGCTCCACGGGAGCTTGACGTCCAAGAGCAATTCAAAGCTCTCATGTTGTCTCCCCATCTGCTGCTAAGCAACAGCAGCCATCACTATCTTCTTCACGAGCTCTTGCTTGTGTCTTCAGCAGATGGCTTTTGACCTGCCGAAGCCCCGGCCTGCATGTCTTTCTCTGCTTTCTCTGCTTGTGCGAGCAGTTCTTCGATCTTCTTCTCCAGCGAGTCAAGGTGGTTTTCCAGGGCAGACGCTGTTCGTTCACCGCGGGCGAGCTCCTTCATGGCCTATTGTAGCTGTTAGAAGCTGTTCCAGCTGCAACACGAGTCCTGACCAACCTCAGCGAAGTCAGCATCTGCGCTGGGCGCCGTTGCGCCGTTCTGACCGTGCGACATGGTAACTGTGATGCAGGGACGTCGTTGCTGTGGCTCAGTTCCTGCACGCGCATTTGTGCCTAAGAGATGACGAAAGCTCCTGGGTTTAGCGCGAACGAGTACCTGGAGAGAGCAACAGCACAGACAGGAACCCAACCTCACACATCACCCCTTCTCCACCCGTTCGCGCGCGATCCTTCCTGTATCTCTAATAATACCTCGCATGCGCAACACCCCAGCCGTCTAATCGACCCGCGACCGCTCGCACACGATGTTCTCCGGGTCCAACTCGTACTTAGGGGGCGGGAACAGTGCTCGAGGGCCGCCGCAGCCTCAATATGGCCAGCAGCAGCAGTTCGGCCAGCAACAAGGCTTTCAGGGCGGGATGCAGCCCCAACAGACGGGCTTTGGATTGCAGCCCCAGCAGACAGGATTTGGAGGAGGCCCAATGCAGCCAATGCAGCAGCAGTTCACAGGCTATCCGGGCCAGCCGCAGGGCTTTGGACAGCAGCAGCCTCAGCAGACCGGCTTCGGCCAGCAGCCCCAGCAGTTGCAGTCGCAGTTCACTGGCTTCCCCGGACAGCAGCCGAACCAAGGCTTCCAGCAGCAAGCTCCACAACAAACTGGCTTTGGGCAGCAACAGCAGCAGCAGCAGCAGCAGCAACCTCCCCCGCAACCGCAGAGGCCCCAGCCCACGGGCATGACCTCGTCCGCAATGGCCGACTCGTTTAGAGGTTCTTCCTCGGTACCACCACCGGTTCCTGCGAAGACAGGCAGCAAGATTCCCAGCATACGGCTGTCGTTCATTACAGCGCAGGATCAGGCCAAGTTTGAGCAGCTGTTCAAGTCCGCTGCGGGAGATGGCCAGGCACTGTCGGGAGACCAGGCGCGAGACTTGCTTCTGCGGTCGAAGCTGCCAGGAGATGCTCTGGGACACATCTGGACGCTGGCTGACACGACCAAGTCCGGACAGCTCCTGTTCCCCGAGTTCGCCCTCGCCATGTACCTTTGCAATCTGAAGTTGACCGGCAAGGATCTCCCGAACACTCTGCCCGACCGCGTCAAGAACGAAGTCTCGAGTATGGTGGACATTATCTCTTTCAACGTTGCCGACGATCAATCGAGCCGCCCTGCGCCTGCGAGCAACGCGCCCTCGTTCAACGAACCTCCCAAAATCCAGCAGCCACAACCACAGCAATCGAACAGCCAGCTGCTGTCTTCGTTGGCTCCCCAGCCCACCGGCTTTGGCCAGCAGCCTATGGGCATGCAGCCTACGGGTATGCAGCCGCAGCAGACTGGCTTTGGCCAAGGTATGGGAGGCGGCTACAACGGGCCCCGTCCCCCCATGCCACCAATGCCTACTGGTTTCGGCGGTAACAACTTGGCTCCGCAGCAGACCGGCATGGCACCTCTCAACGCACAACCAACAGGCATGCCTGGTCAGTGGGGGTTGGTCAACACTCCTTCTACTGGACTTCCGAACATTGATGCGCTTGCATCGCGTATGATGCCTCAGACTGGACGAGATGCAGGCAACCAAGGAACAAGTGGACTTACTGGTAACGCGACCATTCCTTGGGCCATTACAAAGGGAGAGAAGAAGTTGTATGATGACACTTTCAAAGCTTGGGACGGAATGAGTAAGGGGTATATTGCTGGTGCGCAGGCTATTGAGATCCTAGGTCAGAGTGGTCTGCCAAAGTCTGATCTGGAGAAGATCTGGACACTTGCTGATTCGCAGGATCGCGGTCGTCTCAATTTGGATGAGTTCGCTGTTGCCATGCATCTCATCTACCGTAAGCTCAACGGCTACCCTGTTCCGAATCGCCTACCTCCCGAACTGGTTCCTCCGTCCACACGTAACATCAACGATTCCATTGGTACAATGAAGAACCTGCTTCGGGGCGATGCTGAGGACAGGAAGAATTCGGGCGCATTTCTTCAGCCACAGCGTACAGGTGTCAGCTACCTCAAAACTCACTCATTCCGCTCTGGAAGCCCAGCAGCAGGAGGCCGCAAAGATGCAACCGTTTTCCGTAACAACGATGACAACGCCGGTTACCGCTCGAGCGCAAGGCACCGCGTCGGCGCTGGTGGTCGTTCGCCTTCACCCGCTTCCGGGGCGTCTTCGCCAACTTCTGGGCGTGCCGACGAAATGACCCTGGATCAGCTCAAGAAAGCCGTCAGGGAGAAGCAGATTTTGTTGGATGCCATGGACACTCAGGACGAGAACGCAGCTGACGAGGACGATGCGCTCGATCGCAGAGACCGCAAGGAGGCGGACGACCTGTACCGCCGCATTCGCAAGGTTCAAGAAGATATTGATGCCCATCCCAAGGCTTCCCTGCACGGCGGCGATTCAGACGCTGAACGTCGCGCACTCAAGCGGGAGCTGCAGAAGTTGACTGACCGTCTGCCCGAGGTTGCATCCAACGTGCGCCGCATCGAGCGCGAGATCGCTGATGCTCAGCTCGAACTCTTCAGATTGAAAGACGCCAAAGCCCACCCTGGATCTGCATCTAACATCGTTGGAACAGGTCCTGGTGGTGCAGTGACCGAGTCAGACCGATTGAAGGCGCGTGCTAAAGCTATGATGCAAGCGCGCTCTGCTGCTTTGACCGGCAGGCCAGCTCCAGCTGGCAGTGGCGACGATTCTGGCGCAGCGACCGAGCGTTTGGAGAAGGAACAGTCTCGCATTCGATCTGAGAAGGAAAACAATGAGCGCATGATCCGCGATGTCGAGGACAGTGTCAATGAGTTCACCAAGGGACTTGAATCCAGCCTGAAGGAAGGCGGACACGACAACCGCAGCGAGCACGAGCGACGCAGATGGGAGGAAGCTCTTGGCGTCGAAGACGAGGTCAAGGATTTCATCTTTGATCTGCAGCGAAGCAGCCGTGCTGCACGCGTCCGCAAGGAAGACAGGTCTCGCGATACTGGTCGCGCTTCTTCGCGCACCAACGATGCCCAGTCAATATCTCGTTACGAGAGCCCTGCGCGTGCTACAGATTCTCCACGATCGACACCCACGCCTGGTAGCGCATCCGCGTACAAGACACCTGCAGAGCGCGCTGCGTTCATCAAGCAGCAGGCTGAGCAGCGCATGGCTGAACGTTTGGCTGCGTTGGGCCTCCGAGCTCCACCCAAGGCAGGTGAGACCCCTGAGCAGCGTGCCGAGCGTGAGAAGAAGGAGCGCGAGGATAAGCTCAGACAAGCCGAGGAGGAAGACGCTCGCCGCGAACAGGAAAGGCAAAGGAGGCTTGAAGGCGAGTCCGCAGCTCCACCAGCTCCTGTCAAGGCTGCTGGCAAGAAGCCGGCTCCTCCGCCACCAGCTTCACGCAAGAATAAGGCAGATGTCGCACAGCACGACGTACAGCAAGCCGAGGCCGAGACTAAGAGGGCGGAGAATGAGATCGCTGAGCAGGCGCTACGAGAGCAACAGCAAGCTCAGGAAGCGGAGACTAAGCGCATGGAGTAAGTCAATAAAAGCACACAGGCGCGAACGATCACTGACAATCTTATCAGGGAGGAAGAGCGCCAACAAGAAGACGAGTTGGCCAAGGAGCGCGAGGCCGCGCAAGCTCGACTCAAGGCCCTGGAAGAGCAGGTGCAACAGGGCAAGCTCAAGAAGGCTGAGGAAAAGAAGCGTAGAGCTGGTGCACAGAAAGAGCAGCAGGAGAAGGAGGCCAAGCTGGCCGCCCAGCGCGCCGAGATTGAGGCTGCTCGTGAGCGCGAGCGTCAATTGCAGCTCCAGTTGGAGGCACTCGATGACGAGGACTCTTCTGATGACGAAGGTCCTCAGAACATCACCCCCCAGGAATCAACTCCTACCGCGAGCCAAGAATTGCCCCGTAGCACGGCACCGCCGCCAGCAACACCCATGCCATCAGTCCCAGGATCATTTCCCAGTCCACCTGCGTCGGCAGTCACCAGCCCTCACCCTGTTGCAGGTGGTGAGACAACCAATCCCTTCTACAAGAAGATGGCCATGTCAACTCAGGAAAACAACACTCCACCGCCACCAGCTAGCACCACCAGCGAGGTATCCACAAACCCATTCCATCGCTTGACGCAGGAACAAGCCAACAAAGCTGCCGTTCCTACATTCAACGAGCCTGCTGCACCATCAGCTCGCACCCGTGGACGACAGGATGATGACGACTGGTCTGTCGTTGACTCTGACGACTCGTCCTCAGATGACGATGACGACGCTCCTACACAGGGAGGTGCGAAACACCTTGCGTCTATCTTGTTCGGTACAATGGCACCCCCACGCCCATTGTCGTCCATGGACAACAAGGACTCTCCTGCAGCAAGCCCAGCTCCTCCAGCGGGCATTCCACCGCCTCCACCAATGCCTGCAGGCTCTGCTCCTCCTCCACCTCCAGGCCCACCACCGCCTCCTATGGGCGGTGCCCCTCCGCCGCCGCCAATGCCCAGCATGAAGGCACCTGGTGGCCTTCCGGATCGTGGAGCTCTTCTTGGTCAGATCCAGGCCGGCAGGGGTCTGCGCAAGGTTGAGACAAAGGATAGAAGTACCTCATCGACTGCTGGTAGGGTTTTGTAGAGAGTGCGAAGAAGTGTGTAAATAGAACGTAACATCACCGTTGCCCTGCTAGCATCTCGTCTACTGTGGTTTTTATCCGTGCAAAATGTAATTTCTACTAACTTCTGTATTCGCAATGGGCGTCAGAGTCATAGTGCGAATGCGAGAGCGATCGCAAAGTGAGTGGCATATAGTTCGCCGGAGACGTGCGGAAGAGCGATCCCCTGGGGAACTTAGGACAACCCACAACTGCGGGCCCTTTTGACCTTAACCCAACGTCGCGTGCTGTTCGACAAGATCTCTGCACGATCTTTGGTCATCGCATCTAGTATCACATCGGGTACACTATCCTCAGGTCGCAAATCGATGCAAGGGATAGACGGGTGTGCTCAGTAAGCCACCAAACCAACAGAGGCGGTCCAAGCAAGCTCTCTCCGCGGGGTGCACTGAGAGCACCAAATGCCAGCAGAGAACACGGACGAACAGCAGATACATTCCCAATTCGGAACATGCCGTAGATATTGTCCACACAATACGACAACCGTACTGGCCGTATTGCAAGCATCTTGGAGGCTCAAACAATGGCGCACTCGTTTGCAGTCCACTATCCGGCAACCCCTAAGAAAGGTCGGAGGAAGCCCTTCGGCCAAAGCGGAAACCACCAATCAATGACCCTCCATTTATCTCCGCCGCGGCGCGCTTTCTCCCGCTCGCTTCAATCCAGAACAAGCCTCCTGGGCACGGTCAGCGGCTTGTAGCCGGCAAGGACGCCCTGTGATTGGGTAGTTGGTCCAACATACAGATGCGATACGCTCTCGCTTTCTGACCGTCCGAGGATGCAATTATTGGCCTACTGACCTCCTTCTCCCCGCTGTTGATCTTTTGTCACGACACCTCTGAATTGCTCCTCTAAAAGACAGGTGTTTGGAACACATAACTGCAGGTACGCAGTTCAAGAGCACACAACCGCTGCTTGTCCTCAGTATTAGCTGGCTGAAGTGATTCACCAACAGTAAGTAGGCTTCAGCAAGGCTGACTCTAGCTGTACACAGTATAGCCATGCGCCAGCATATTGACATGCATTGCAGCACACTCCTCACATATTCATCAACATGGCGACGCCATCCACATTTCCCAATCCTGCAAGGGAAGCACAAGATCTGAACGAGAAGGAGAGCGAAGCATACCAGCAAGGCCAAGATGCCGACACGTTCACCACAGATGTAGAGAAGGGTGCACAGAGCCAGGCGATCTCGACACATACAGATGAACGTACACTGAGCGGCAGTGTAGCTCCACAAGAGGAGGCAAGAGATCCAGACATCGTAGACTGGGATGGGCCAGATGATCCTGCGAACCCTCTTAACTGGCCGATGAAGAAGAAGTGGTCCATCATTGCTGCGCTCGGAGCTGTCACATTCATCACACCTCTCGCTTCGTCGTTCTTTGCGCCTGGTGTGCCGCAAGTCATGCTTGCTTTCGAAGAGCAGTCGAATTTGATGGCTACGTTCGTTGTGTCAGTGTACCTTCTTGGTTTCGCGATTGGTATGTTGCTCCTCGCAACGTCCTGTAGTCAGGCTAACTCTCTCGCCAGGCCCTCTTGTCATCGCACCCATGTCCGAAATGTACGGACGAATGCCCATTTACAACATCTGCAATGTTCTCTTCGTCATCTTCAACATCGCCTGCGCTCTATCAACCTCCATGGGTATGCTCATCGCCTTCCGGCTACTTGCTGGCTGCGCTGGTGCCTCGCCTTTGACCCTTGGAGGTGGCACAATTGCAGACATGTTCCCTCCTGAACAGCGTGCCGGCGCCATGGCCATCTACTCCATGGGACCTCTTCTCGGCCCTATCGTTGGTCCCGTCTGCGGTGGTTTCCTTGTTGAGTCTCTCTCGTGGCGCTGGGTCTTCTACATCCTCGCCATCTTCGGTGGCGCCTTTGGCATCTCCCTCGCCTTCCTCGGCCGTGAGACTTTCCACCAGACTATCCTCAATAATAAGGTCAAGCGCCTCCAGAAGGAAACCGGCAACATGAACCTTCGCTCCAAGCTCAACAACGGTCTCTCGCCCAAAGAGGTCTTCATACGCGCCATCGCGCGCCCAATGAAGATGCTGTTCTTCTCTCCCATCGTATTTCTGATGTCCTTGTACATCTCCATCAACTACGGTATCCTGTACCTGTTCTTCACAACCATGACTTTTGTCTTCGAAGGCCAATATCACTTCTCCTCTGGCGCTGTCGGTCTCGCGTATCTTGGTATGGGCGTTGGTATGATCATTGGAATGGGCGTGCTGGGTACCATGTCCGACAAAAACATCAAGAAGCACCAGGCTAAGGGCAACGCGAAGCCTGAGCACCGTCTCCCTATGTTCTTGACAATTCCTGGTGCTGTCAGCTTGCCACTGGGTATCTTCCTCTATGGCTGGACAACGTACTACGGCGTGCACTGGATCGGTAAGCCTTCTCCGTCTCTTACATGAAATGTTGATGCTAACGCTAATAGTCCCTATCATCGGTACTGCATTCATCGGCGTCGGTAACCTGACTGCCATGATGACCATTCAGACCTACCTTGTTGATGCCTTCACCGTACACGCTGCGTCTGCCATCGCCGCCAACACCGTGTTGCGATCCGTTTTCGGTGCTGTCCTGCCTCTCGCTGGTCTCGACATGTACGATGTGCTTGGTCTAGGCTGGGGCAACTCGCTGCTCGGATTTGTTGCTTTGTGCTTCATCCCGGTGCCGATTCTGTTCAGGCTGTATGGTGAGAGGATCAGGACGAATCCCAAGTTCCAGGTGCAATTTTAGGTTGCCAAGGTTGCCGGATGGAGAAGTAGATGACACGAGGGAGTTGTCTGATGAATTCTTTTGATGCTTGCATTGCATAGCGGATTCGCATGTTGTGTGGTTTCGTACGTAACATATACCCCACTATATAGTCTTTGTAATCAAAAGTTAATCATGTTTCGAAAAGATCCCAGCTTGGTCTGCGGTACGCATAGTGTCTTTACTCGCTACTGAACCGCTTGGAGCATTTCCTCAACCTGAGCTCTGCCTGCGCTGAGGATGATGATGCAGTCTGCGGCTTGAGATCGCGCTTCGTTCGTGATTGAGAGCATCTCGGACCATAGTGAGTGGGGTGCCATTCCTTTTCGAATACTGGCGATGTTTCCCTTGCCTACTGCGTTTACAAGGGGGTCCAGTCTGTTTGTGTTTCGATTCAGAGATCCGGCCGCGGTGACGAATGCACATAAGGCATTGTAGGTCTGCTTGACATGTTTTGCACATGCCTGATCAAAGGGTAAGTTGTAGGATATGTGAGGGCTAGGTAATTCAAGTTGTGCTACTGGGATACCAGCTAGGTCGGTACCTGATGAGGACGTGAAGGCTGGCTCGTAAGTCTCGACTCTAGCCATGTTGGAGGATAAGCGTAATGCTGAGAATTAATTAAAGTTTTGGCTAATTTCTTGTTGTGCGATCCTGCTCTTGAAACCCGCATGTGAAGTCCACTCTTCGTCTTACAATGCAATTGATGCCTCTGGGCGCCAATGCTGTCTAACCGGTCGTAGTAACGCAGCGGAGCAGGGGGTGGGGGAATGTCACCTCGGTACATCCAAGGTACACAGCGGCCTCAACCTTCAGCTGGCGGCTGCTGTTGTTGATGATGCATCAAAATGTCTGACTTCTACTCAGATTCGTTCCATTTGGGTATCTTTAATGCGATATACGTCATATAGTTACACACATCTCTTACAGTCCACGGGTCTTCCTGCTTGAGCACAGCAGTTACTCACCAAGGCCACCACCCTCCCTTCTTGACTTTCCCTGCCACTCCCGCAGCTTCTGCTCCCTCGACGACCTTGTCCTTGACTTCTTCGACGACACCCTCAGCTTCCCTCCTCTTAGTGTTCATAGCCCCCGCTAACTGCTCCTGCAGGCCTTTGATCTCGGTCTTCTGATTGTGTACTTCCTCTATTGTCTCAAGCTTCATCCAGCCAAAGTATGCCAGTTGATATGTGAAGAGCGCGCCGAGGAAGCATTTGAGGATGGGTGCGGAGAAAGACTTGTAGAATGCGCCGACTTTTGAGGGCTGTTTTGGCGGTTCTGGAGGTGGTGCCTGAGGCTCGATAGAAAGGTTTCGCCGCGTTGTTCGCGTGAGGATCTGACGGTTCGCACCGAGGCGGAGCAGTTGTTGTGTCCTGAAGGTATTCATTGTGCAGAATATCTCGAAAACGCTGCAGTGTGCGGTTATAGGCCACAGTCGATGGTCAACCAGCGCGTCAATAGCGTTATAGCTCGCTGGAATAGTCTGAAGAGAGTGTTGCGAGGCCGCTGATAGTTGCTTCGAGCGTTCGTAAACTGATGGTTGTAATGGAGGGAAGCTGAGTACATCCATGGATCACAAGCACACCTCCGCCTACAACTCCGCACTAGCGTCCGCGCACGGAGCTTTGACACCTCCGAACGAACACCTTGCATCACTCGAGCGTCCCTAACTTAGACATCACGCTCTCGCTCTTTCCACTTTCTCTCCTTCACTCTTTCTTTCTCCGCCACTCCTTCTCTGCCAAAGTTCTCCCCCAACACGAGAACTCATAACTACCGTCACAATGGTACGCTACCCGCTAGTTCCCCTGGCTGTTGCTATGCTCCTCCACATCGGGACAATCCCGCCAAAACGAGTAACACGTGGCTGACAATTTGGCTGCATACAGGCACAAACACCACAGCAGCGCCAGGCCAATGCGCGCTTCGCCAAGGCGCAGGAGAAGAAGATGGGCAAACCTGAGACTGCGCAGGCTGTCAAGCCGAGAGGTCCCCAGAAGAGTCCAATCAGCAAGGGCTGGGTCAGTATGTTGCAGTCAGGCTTGAGAGGGAAAGAGACAGTGTACTAACATGGGAATAGTCCTCCTTGCCTTCGTCCTCATGGGAGGTCTGCTCTTCGAAGTTCTTAAGCTGTTCTTCTAAGCCAAGCTCGATACATCTTAAGCTCTGAAGCTACACGTACACCGTCTACGAACTCGAACGGCCTTGCTGGGACCCCATGGGAAATGGGTTCTGGAGACCAGAGAGGTCATTGCATTCTGGACCAGGTGGAAGTACACCGGGCATGCTTCACAAAAGCACTTTTCACACTTCGATTTGAGCCTTCTATTGGACACAGGGCGCGGCGTTCTGGCGTATAACATCTCCGTGCATACAGCACATGGAATTTGGTCAAGTGCATATACCAATTCAATCTACACTATCCTCACGAACCGTCTACGATTTGGACTCATTGCCAGACAAGGGTTATGTGCAGACTGACGCAGGTATAAGCGTTTGCCCGGCGAGTATAACACTATGTATGCATTTCAGTCCACAGTGCCCCAGGCCCTTTGCAGTCTGGGTAGCGATGCTTGCGGCGAAGGTCCACTCTGCGCCGTTGCGTTTTAGCTCAAGAAGTGTGAACATATCATTGTCGAGGAGATATTGTCCACGTCTCGAGGGAGTCAGTTGATTACAACGATCGATTATCGTTCGTCTGCGTTCATTTCTGGGTCAGCTGAATTTGTACCGCCTTCTTATGCTCGATCGAGCCACTAAGGATTTCATTATTGAAGTGCTCCTTAGCCCAGGCCCAGAAGTCCGTGGACGCGTCCATGTTGATGGTTGATAGTATTTGCGGAGATTACGGTCGCAGTATTTGATTTGAAAGGGCGAGCAGGAGATGATCACACGTGCCGCTTCTTGTCTGAGTGTCGATGCGAAGTGGAAATGAAGGTATCGACTTTTCATTTTGATGCTGAGTGCGCACATCTGAGGTGTCGTGCACTCACAACGTCGCCATTAAACCTTATAGCGAACACATCTGCCAATCCTTATCGTCCCAATCACAACGCCAGTCTTTTCGCAATTATGCTTGTCCTTTCCCAAACGCCGTAGTATGCACACCTTCTTTTCTCATCCTTACATAGCAATCTTCAATCGATCTAGAATGCATCACGCTCACGCGCGATCCTGTCCGCCTCGCCCTCGCTGACGATCTTCTTGCCAAGCCACTCAGTCTGGAAACTGCTGTTCAGGACGTGCAGATCCTGAACAATATCCTTGCAGCACCGGATGATAGCCTCTTTTGGTGTAATTGTGCCGTCGGTTTGTACACGGAGTTCGAAGGTCGCGAAAAGCGGGTGGGGCACCTTGTAGGCGGAGAAGACGATGTACTCGTACTTGAGCAGGCGTTGCGAGAGGAGGTTGCCGAGCGTGTGATCCTCCTTGTTGAACGTGAAGATAGCGGTGTTAGGCACACCTGGCGCACAGTCAGTAGATGTGATGTAGAGGTGGCGCAGCAGTCTTACGGGTTTCCTCCTTGTACTCAACCTTCTGCTGACCGTCGTCGAGCAAGAAGAGCTCGAATCTGTCCGATTCATCGTCAGCGTTAAAACAAGCCTTGCCATAGCGCTCCGTCTTAATCCTCCGCATCGCAGTGTCATCCTAGCTATATCCTGCGTCGATGCAGCCCATGTTCTCGAAGATATTATTCCCTTTGGTTGTGGTCTAACAATGCGCTGGTGGTGGAAGCGCCATGCATGTACAGAACAAGCTCTCCTGTGCAGAAAGCAATTGCGCGCTATCAAAGCGCACCAGGCGCAAAGCGTAGCATCATACGCCTCGCTTTGCAAGAGCACTGTACAGGTTCTAACTGATGTTGACTGTTCCTGCTACCTCCACTGAAGATGCTTCCTCGACTTGCGCACGCTTAAGAAAGAAAACTCGAAGAACGTACCTGTCTGGCGCGTTCATCTTGAATGTTCCCTGCTCTTTCTATATGCAACGACCAAATATTCAGGAGCGAGCGTAGCGTTACGTTTCGAAGTGGCGGCAGTCGTGCGCGGTCGACAGGGTACGAGGAATACAAGGTGGTCGGATGTTGGGAGCCTCGACAATGAATGCGCGGAGGTGATGTCTGGGGTCCGCTCTTTGTGCCTTCCCTCACCGCCCCGCCAGTAGTTCGCTTAGTCAGGATCGCCTACCGCGTTCAACTGCATTTCACCCCGTCACAACACGACTTCCATTGAATGTTGTGCACTTTTCATATATTGAGATTCGAGAAAGAAACCTCGACGTAAGCATTACGAGATCAAGCATATGAGCAGCTCTTCAAACGAATGATACCTTCTCCTTCAGAGAATCATCATCAAGGTAATGACCGTTGTGCTCCAGCACATCTTCTTTGCCGACTCTTCCCACACAGGACTTCTTACTTCTTCGCATTGACAGGGCCGTCGATGACCTGGCATTCGTCATCACCGTCGACCTTGCCAACCTCAACAGCTTTGCGGTGGACAAAGATGAACTCGTGCTTCAACTTATTATCCTCAATGGTAGTCAGACGAAGAGAAAGACAGCCAGATTTGTCGAATCCCCAGCCCATATGATTGGGTGGGACCGAGTGCAGCTGCGAATACTGGGGGTTCGCGAGCTTCGTTTCTGCCGCTTTGATGTATAACGCCTTCTTGGTAGGTGCCTTCGAGATGAAGTGCTCCAGAGCTTTGACGTTCGCCATAGCGGAGTTGGGGAGAACTTCTTTCAGCATGAGCTTGTAGATGATTTCTCCGCTGTCCCATCGAGCCCCCTGTTGGATATGGTAGGTGATGCCTTGGACCAGCGGACGACCGGCTTGGACCCGGTCGAGGATGTCGTACACTTCATCATTGTATCCCTTCTCTACGATGTCGCACAACTGCTTTGGGTAAATCGAGAACCTGTCATGCAGCTCGGTCGAAATCTGTACAGGATGTTCTTCGACCTTGACCTCGACCTCGACCTCAGTCGTTTTCGCAAAAGCTGTTCGCGGCTTTTTGGGATCCATCGGTCCTGCTGGCTCGGTCGCGCCGCGCTTTTTGAGCTGGGGCAACATTGCTACCCGTAGATGGTCAGACTGTACTCCTCGGGCCACTGAGTCTCCGCTTAACGTACCGGTTCTGTCGCTGTCTGCAGATAAAGTGCGGAGACCAGTAGATGCGATTGACGCTGGTAGCTGACGAAACAGGTAGTGGATGAAAGGACTTGGTGTGAGTTGATGCGGCGGGAGGTTTGGAAATTATACACGAAGTACGGTGCTCTACGTTCTCTGATAGCAGGTGAGAGAAGCGTTACTTCACGACGCATGGGTAATGACACAAGTTGTCACGTCGCCGGAAGGGAAAACAGGTGAGAGAGTATCGGGTCAGTCTAGCGGAATAGCTGATTGATCTCTGAAAGTACCATAGATTTTCTCGCCACCGAAGAAGACATACGTTACCTGACGCTTTTCTCCTATAATTGTAGCTTGGCCATCGTCATCAGTACCATCAGCTTCTCATGATATGGAGTGATACCCACAGAGATGGTAGACTGCGTAGTTGCGGTCGTATAGTGTTGCGAAGATGTTTTTGTGGGGTTATCTCGTCGTTCGCTTTTCGCGTGTTTGGGCTGTAAGGTGTGAGGCTCCTTTTGGTAAAACAAGGTATGATAAAGCCCTCGTCCTTGCTTCGGACATCGAGATCCGTGATCGGTATCTATCGTAGTCTCCAGCCTGTGAACGGGTTTGGCTTTGCGTTGAACATCTGGTCCACCTTCAGTGTCCATCCGCCCTTACGAAGTACGCAAAGCCCTGCACCTCACCTCCAACTGTCCTATAAAATGCCATACTAATCTCACCAAGCGTATCAAACCCCCACCTCGTAAACCACAATCCTTAGCGCATGCAAATGACTGAACCTCGGATTGCTCACAAACGCCTCAGACTGAAGTTGCACCCACTTGTCTCCCTCCTTAGCCCGGCCTTCGAGGATAGCGGACTCAGGCATCTCCGACTGGAGTATTACCATCGCTCCAAGGTTGGTGAGGCCAATACCCGTCGACCATATGGCAAGCCTGTCGTAGGGTCGATAGGCGAGATGTCGAATTGACTTGAAGCCAGCATGATGCTCTTCCAGTAATCTCTTGATGATCGAGAGACTCTGGCATGGGAAGTATCTGAAGCGAGCATCGATGCTGGCGCCGATGGACCCTGAGGCTTTGATTCCGATGTAGATTGCGGTTTCGCTGTCGGCTTCGAATTTATGTTTGGGGCTATTTGAGTTCCCAACTAGGCTCATGGAGTCCTTCAGTGATGCGTCGTTTGGTTGCGGGTTGCTGAAGGCCCCCTTGATAGGTGCATTGTAGCACACCTGCATGTCTCGTGAAAGCGTGGCTTCGCGGGACTGCTGGATGGCAGAAGGCATGGGTGCCAAGAGGACTGCTCGACTCGAGGGTGGTCTGTTGATGTGTTTTGGAGAATACGTGTATTTACTCTGGCTACTTGTTGAAGGCAGCAAGGAAGCCAAGGTGACTGTGTGTGTGAGTCAACTGAAGAACCCATGATTGAGCATATGCGCCAAACGCCCCGCCAACGCCTCGATCCCAAACCCACAGTTTCAAGCCCTTTAAGCCATCAGCCAGAGACACAAGTACAAACGCGAATCAAGATTTTGTAACATCTCGAGACATTGAGCATCATTTAATCGACTGATGGCTCGAATGTTTGAGTTACCAGTCAGACTATACAAGACAATCAACGACCAAGACACTGAGTGTGTCCTTTGTCCAAACTGCCTACAAATACCCAGCATAGATTGTCTGATAATATACTCCTGCACTCTGTATACGCCGCCCAATTTTTTCTGTACTCTACATAGCGATTTGGCGCTTACACAATGTAGCACCATCGACGACCTCCGCGCACTGTCCCGTTAATTGGTAGGCAACGATGGCACAAGATCGTTGCTCAATGCTCAGGTCACGAAATCCTTGTTACATTTCACTCACAGCCCTTCAATTGGCTCATCTAATCCATTTTGGACCATTCGTTCTATACCCTTCCGTCTTCCACGTTTTCAGATTTGGTAATAAAGACCTTGCGGGGTTGTTTCTCGTCCTCACAATCTCCCAGCTTGAGAAAGCACTGGAAGGTGCACAGCGTGCGGAACCAGCACCGCGACAGTTACACAACGGGAGAGAGTATGAGTATGCTCACTTCGGCTGCTCCACAGACCAAGCAGACGGCAAGTAGGTATGTTGCTGTCGCCACAGGAACGAACTGGCCCACTACATCGGCGCATTCCCATTGAAATATTCAAGATGTGAAGTCTGCGACTATATACCCTGCGACAATTGCGCAACGGCCACATCTGGTGTACTGAAGCCATATACTGGTCGGCTCCACGTAAAGCATTTGCCCAAGAAGGGGGCCGGGACAAGCAGTGCGGCTCTGTACAGTCCGCGACGAGACATGCTTTGGCGTCACCGTCGTCTGCACCATGCACTGACACAGCAGGAAACCTTTCCAACCTTCCGAATCCCTTGGTTACAATTTCACCTGCGGCTCAGCGTCCACAAGCTGCCCGATCGCTGACTTGGGACGACCGGGACTTGCGGTCTCCACGCTGACCAGCATTGTCCACTTCCCATCGAGCGGAGACACACAATAATGTTGGCGGCTACTCTGGTAAGTAACAGTCCGTTTCAATCTACCCATATGCGCGCATTCAATTAATTTTAGCATGCTCTTCACAAAGCAATCTTACCTGCTGACCAGATTCTATAGGCATATTGGTCGTGATATCGTCCGATCCATCTCAAACGCTCGAGGATATTATATATATCATTTCATCGAAGCGCAAATTGTCAAGTAGCCTTGGGGTCAGATTTCTGACTAAATTCAACCGCACTTGACGTTGTGCACGAACAATTAGTGACACTCTCCATAATCGATGAAGTGCCCAGCTGTAACGCTCACGATCAACGGACGCAGTAATTGGTGCTTTTCACCATGCTTTTCGATCGTATATTTAATCGACCGATTTCTACCCAAAGAGACTCAGATCATTCTCAACACGAATTTCACACAACCAGTACAACTTCTTCCACAATGTCATTCAGCAAGAAGACCTAAGTGGACATTCCTTCACTAACTCCCTCGCAGGTCGAGGAGATGTTGAAGAAGGCTCAGCGGGCGGAACCTCAGGAGATCCCACACGACCGCCCTGGTGCCGAGGTTGAGGAAGCTGAATATCCACACTTGAACTCAAATCAGTGGGATATGAAGGATGGGGTGTGGGTGTGCTGCTGCACCTTCGAGAACCCGCTGGTCCACTTCCATGGCTTCTTCCCCATGGGCTACCTCGAGTGCCGTTCATGTCACCGAGTTATGTGCGAGCGTTGTGAGATGACTGACATTGTCCAACGCCTAAACGAAGACACGTTGATGGAGGAAGATAAGGACCCTCTGCGTCTGTTCCAAGTCTGTCCATCCTGCGGTCTGTCACACCGTGCAGCGACTCGGGAAGACCACAATGGTAAACATGTCCGCTGGGTGCCAAATCCGTCTCATTCACACTCGGAGATGTGTCCTTGTGGTGACACTGCAAAGTTCAATTGGCCGAAGTATGCGATCGGTGAACCTTGGGCATATCGAATAAATCCGGCAAAAGAGACGCATGAGCTTACCATGAAGCAGCTGCAGAAGAAAATGAAGAAGTCAGAAAAGAAGGCATACTCACAAGCACCATACCCACAGGCTCGAGACCATTTGCCTCGGCACTACTCGCTTCCAGTGCAACCTCGACAGACTCCAAAGATTCGAACAGACTCAATGACATCCGTGCCAGGGCACCACGAATATTTTCCTGAACATCCAGAAAAGCCTCCAAAGTCCAAGTGGGAGCATCCTGGGTTTCAGCATGCCCATACTAATGCCTCGCGAAGACGCCCTGGAGCGTTGGACTTGACATCTCGCAATCTTCTGCAGGCTGCGAACCACTCAGCGCAGGGTACACCTACTTATACACCGACTCAACTTATCCCTGGCTCTCGGACACCGGGATCAGTTGTTCCAAACACAAACATTGGGTCATCTTCCCTCAAGCGTTCTCCAGCAATGCGCGGCGACCACCATCGACCATCTCACACGCCTCGGTACGTATTGTACGATGGTCGAGCACTACCAACGCCGACTCGTCCGCATCCCATGCGAGGCCAAACATTGGCTACCGCAGACGAGTACCTATGGGCAGACGATCAGGCGAAAGCTACGCTGAAATCGTCTACAGGTACAACAAAGTTCAAGCATTTAGTAGAATCGATCGAGGGCGAGCGAACGATAGGGCACATACGTGAGGATCTTCATGAGGAGTTGATTGCTTCTCGGCCGTCTTATGAGGGCAAGGGGGATCCGTATGCACAAGGTCAACGCTATGCGAAGGTAAAAGGTCCATCTGCTCTTCGTCGAGCGGAGACGTATGATAGTTATCCTGGTATTTAGAGTCGTTTTTTTAAGGATGGGAGGTATACACATGTGTGCAGATGGACGGCCAGAGGCATGAGACAAGCTTCAACACGGCTGGAAAACCTCCATTGCCGACGTGCAGCGGGTCCGCACAATTCAATAACACTTTACGTTAAATTTCCTTTCGGGCATCTTCCACGGAGGTTACCGACGAGTGACAATAGCATGGCAGCCACTTGCTTAGTTGACACTGTGCGTGAGCCTTAGCCCAAAGCAGCCTCCAGCTTCTATCAACAGCGGCAATAACGTCGGACAAGGAATACATGTACCGAAATGCAAGGCGCCATGGAAAGAGCTCTGTACGTTACCCTTGTGGCTGGAATCTGGTGAGGTCAGTCCTGTTCCTCAGATCCAATCAGCCCTCAACACTGCTTTGACCATTCAGGAAAGACGCCAAGTCCTTTCAGCAAGCCCATTTGGAGCGGCGAGCAATTGGCGCTTCTCAAGGCATATCTGCACTGGCTATGTGCGGGGGTACAGAAGGGAGCGATGAATGTGTTGAATATTGGTACGGGAGTTGGAAAGAGGATTGGAGCGTTGGCAAGAGGTCACGGGGAGGAGACTGTAGCTAACAGGCAGGACGAAGAGAGAAGAGTTGATGGTGTCTAAAGCATTGAATAGAATCACAGAGTAAGACCAAAATTGAAAAGAGCTATATGAATAACTTGTAGCCATCAGTGTGCATACTGAAATGATGACTATTAGCTTTTTGATGACTGAAGGCATATAGCATGAGACGCGACATTTCGACGGTTCCTCCTTTTAGAGGGTACACAGACACAATGAAAAGTACGTGTGTCAACCCAGATGCATGCTTCACGTGCACCTCATACTCGTTCACTCGTTTGTCGTCGGTGTTCCGACCCGCCGACCACGCCCAACACTGGAATCGATGACACGCTCTGCAGCCGTTGTACGAGGCGCAGCAGTCTAAGCGAGGCGCGTCGAAGGAATTTGGCATCGCAATTTCTGCCTTTTCGATGAGGTGGTGTACTCGGCGGCTGGGCGCCCTAGGCGCCGCTGCCGAGACTGATGCCGTAATCTTGAAGCACCGCGGATACCGCCCAAGGTACACACATTTGAGTGGAGCATTCTAAGCTCGAACAAGGATCGATAGAGATGTTAGATTGATATGAAATTAGACTCTGGTGAATCATCAACGGTACAGCCCACGTTCTGCCACAACACGGAAGCCAGCTGCCGGTCGGAAGTCGGGGCGCATCGCCATCTGATTCGTTGATCGATGGGCTGCGGAGCTTCGATGGCGGGAGAACATCGACCCGCTTTCAACACGATCCCTAGTCCGGGGCATCGCGCGAGGCAAATGAAGACGATGACAAGATGTTGCCGCTTGGCGGTCGGATGCGTGTGTCTTGTCTGGGCCGACCACTTCATGCGTTTCGCTCGTAGGTCTTTGAGTGTTTTCTCGCCCTCTGGACGTTAATATCGACTGTTGTGTTGTGTAATTATCGCTGGATACCCCTGGAGCGTTGAAGCATGGTTGCCGCTTTCATCTCGTAATCTATAATATCGAAACCGCCTCCACAACATTAAAGACAAGAAGTCGCCATATTTCACAGACTCGGTCGCTCCTACCTCGAGCGCGCCCATAGCGGGCAACGACATCGACCATGGCGATCCTCAGCCAAACGTGGATCCTCACAAAGAAGACGCTGCTCATCGTAGCATGGCGGCAATGGTTCTTCACAAGCGTGCGCGCATTCTGGGCGCCCATAATCTTTGTATGTCGACGTTTCTACCTCGTGGATTGTCCGAGCTGACACATTTAGATGTTCTTCATCACATATGCAAAGAACTTCTTCATCCCACCTTCTCAATATGGCATCGGCAACGCAACACCCATTCGCTCTTTTCCTAACGCCCTTGCCGCCGCAACAGGTGGTCGCGACAAAGTTGTTTTCGTAAATAACGGCAACACAGGCGGCGATATCGAAAACGTAATCGGCCAGCTCTCGAACCAAGTGCGCGACGCAGGTCTCCAGGCTATCACGGTTGAACAAGAGGTGGAGCTTCTGACAACATGCGCTGGGTCACTGCGAGGCGCGAGTACATGTTTCGGCGCAGCGACATTCCACTCGAGTCCCAATGAAGGAGGCGGTCCGGCTTGGAACTACACGCTGAGGGCTGATGGCGTGCTGGGAACCCAGATCTATGTGGATCAGGAAGACAACGATGTGCAGATCTACATTCTGCCCTTCCAACGCGCTATCGACGAGACGATTGCGAGTCTGAACACATCGGCTGGCGCGATCCCTGCTATTGACGAGTTCCCATACACCGAGCGCACTCAGGAAGAGCGGGATGAGCGCATCAGAGTTCTGTATATGGGTGCGCTGATCAATATCATGGGCGCGGCGTTGTACATTGGTGTCTGTGGTGTGACATATCAGCTCACAGGCCAGATGGCTGAAGAACGTGAACGCGGTATCTCTCAGCTGGTCGAGGCCATGTCCCCTGCGAAGAAAGCCTGGCACACACAGTTCGCTCGTCTTTTGGCGAACCACATTGCTTTCGATGTCATCTACTTCCCTGGGTGGGTTATCATGGGTCTAATTGTTTGGGCTCTGGCCTTCAAGTCTTCAAACGCTGGGATCCTGGTCATTTTCCACATCTTGGCTGGTCTGTCATTGACGAGTTTCTCGATTTTCGGCGCTGCATTCTTCCGGAAAGCACAGCTTTCTGGTATCACGATTGTCATCATCCCGATCCTGCTTGCGATCATCGCACAGGTTGCTGGCCCTTTCAGCACCTCAGCGGTCTACGTCCTCAGTCTGATCTTCCCATCCATCAACTACGTCTTCTTCATCATCTGGGTCGCACGATTCGAAAGGGAGCTCACCGGCGCGAACCTTGCACACAGCGCACCCGTATACGAGGACAATGTCTGGACTACCCCTGGAATCGTCTTCTGGGTATTCTTGATCATCCAGACACTTGTGTACCCCTTCCTCGGTGCGCTTGTAGAACGATGGCTGTACGGCACTGTGTCGGCAGACCGAAAGACTATGACGGATTCTCCTGATCACAACATCATACTGAGGAACTTTTCGAAGCACTGGACACCCAGCTGGTTCCGCAGGAATGTCCTTGCCAAGATTGGTATCAAGCCACCAGAGACCGTCATTGCTGTCGACGACTTCAGCATCAAGGCCCGCAAGGGTCAGATCATGGTTCTGCTTGGTGCCAACGGAAGCGGCAAATCAACAACTTTGGACGCCATCGCAGGTCTGAACACCATCACCAGCGGATCCATAGAGATTGATGGAACAGGAGGCTTGGGTCTGTGTCCACAAAAGAACGTCATGTGGGACGAGCTGAATGTGTATGAACACGTGCGCATATTCAACCAGCTGAAATCGACTGGCACGTTCGACACCAAGGACACCATCGAGGATTTGATCCGCGCCTGCGATCTGGGGCACAAGATTAAGGCTCGATCAAGCACTCTTTCTGGGGGTCAAAAGAGGAAGCTGCAGCTCGCTATGATGTTCACGGGTGGCAGTAAGGTGTGTTGCGTTGACGAAGTGTCTTCTGGTCTCGATCCTTTGTCGCGGAGGAAGATCTGGGAGATTTTACTCGCCGAGCGCGGTGATCGTACTTTTTTGCTCACAACTCATTTCCTCGATGAGGCGGATGTCCTCGCAGATTACATCGCAATTCTGTCGCGGGGCGTGCTGAAGACTAAGGGTACGTCCGTACAGCTTAAGCACGAGGTTGGTGCTGGCTACCACGTTACCTACCCTCGAGACGCGCCTGTCGCTTCACCAACAGATGCAACGAAGAAGCCTGCACCTTCAGCCGACATGGTTCAATACTGGTTTCCGGATGCTCTTCCTGCCACCCACTTTGTCGATGTTTTGCGATCCAAGGGTGTGAAGAACTACGACATCGTCGGACCTACACTGGAGGATGTCTTCCTTGCGATGGCCGAAGAAGTCAAGGAACACAATCTGATGGACGCCAACGAGCAACAAGCCGTTCTCGCGAACAGGGATCCAGATCATCCCTCGGATCAAGTCTCTGACATAGACAAAGGGCTTGAGATGGGCAAGGGTCGAGGCACGTCAATGGGCAAGCAGACCTTGATTCTGATGCAGAAGCGTTGGACCATCCTTCGACGAAACTTCTGGCCCTACGTTTTTGCACTGCTTCTGCCTATCATCGCCGCCGGTTTGGTCACACTGTTCCTCAAAAACTACGTAGCAGTTGGCTGCGACCCTGGAGAGAACGCCAACGATCCTGAAGTGTTTACGCTCGCCAGCACCGACGCAATCCCACTCATCCCTATCGGTCCTACAAACCTTGTCGGCGATGCTATCCAGACCATCGTCCAACGATCTGGCATCAGCAACGACAGCTTCTACATTGTCGATACGCTCGATGAGTTCAATGACTTTGTGCAAACACGCTTCCGCAACATCACACCTGGAGGTTTCTTCATCCGTGAGAACGAGCCAACAGTCATGGCGTATCTGGGTAACGGAGGTGTCGTTGGCGGTCTTATCACTCTCAACACACTCGACAACGTGCTCTCCAACATTCCCATCTCGACGCAGTACCAGCAGTTTGCAGTACCATTCTCGCCAAGCATGGGTGACACTCTCCAGCTCACGTTGTACTTCGGTCTGGCTATGTGCGTCTTCCCTGCATTGTTCGCATTGTATCCAACACAAGAGCGGTTGAGGAAGGTACGAGCGCTGCACTACAGCAACGGTATTCGAGCTGTACCACTGTGGTTGGCCTACACCGCCTTCGATTTCATCTTCGTTTTGATCATCGCTGGTGTGACGACGGCAATCTTCGTCGGTGCATCTGATGCATTCTATGGGCCTGGATATCTGTTTGTCGTCTTTGCACTTTACGGCCTGACTGCGATCCTGTTCTCGTACCTCATCTCCATCGTGGTAACTTCCCAGCTGGCGGCATTCGCCTTCGCCGCTGGAGGCATGGTTTCGCTCTACCTCATCTACTTCATCGGCTACATGGCTATTCTTACATACGCGCCTGCGTACAAGATCGACGATTGGATCGACATCTTCCACTGGACAGTTTCGCTCATTGCACCATCTGGCAGTCTCCTCAGGACACAGCTGCTTTCACTCAACTCGTTCAGCGTTCTCTGCGATGGCAACCAGATTCCAAGCTACCCTGGCAAGCTGCAGGTATATGGCGGTCCGATCTTGTACCTCACTGTCCAGGCTATCCTCCTTTTCATTGCGCTTGTCTGGTGGGACTCTGGCTACAGACCGCCCTTCCTCAACCGCGCGAGCAGCCGTCAGAAGCATACCGAAGAGAACCTCGAGACGATCCCACCTGCTGTCCTTGCCGAGACTACACGCACCGAGCAATCCAACGACAGTCTGCGTGTGCTGCACTTGCAGAAGACCTTTGGATCCAACCATGCTGTCAACGATATCAGCTTTGGCATCCCGCAGGGTCAAGTCTTTGGTCTCCTCGGCCCCAACGGTGCAGGAAAATCTTCGACGATCTCGCTCATTCGTGGTGACATCCACCCTACAACGCACATCAACGGCGGAGGCGATGTCCTCATCGAAGACATCTCCATCATCTCCAAGCGCGCCGCGGCTCGTGGACATCTGGGTGTGTGCCCGCAGTTCGATGCCATGGATACGATGACAGTCACTGAGCACTTGTACTTCTACGCGCGTGCTCGTGGTGTGCCTGACCCCCAATCTTCCGTCAACGCTATCCTGCAGGCTACAGGTCTTGCACGCTTCCAAACACGTCTTGCGTCCAAGCTTTCTGGCGGTAACAAGAGGAAGCTGTCCCTCGGTATCGCGCTTATGGGCAATCCATCTGTCCTGCTCCTTGACGAACCAAGTTCCGGTATGGACGCAGCAGCAAAGCGTGTCATGTGGCGTACACTCCTCGGTGTTGCAGCGCCCGGTCGCGCGCTCTTGATCACAACACACTCTATGGAGGAAGCTGACAAGCTGGCTACACGCGTCGGTATCATGAAGCGCAAGATGCTCGCGCTCGGCACCGTCGGGCAGCTCGGCGAGCAGTACGGTGACGCATGGGTTGTTCAACTCGTGCTCAAGAGCGCACCTGAGACCACCGAGGAAGAGATGGAAGCATGCAAGGAGTGGGTACGACGCAAGATTCCGGGCGTGCAAATGGATAAGTGGGGATCACGAGGCGGCGGACATGGACAGCTGCGCTTCAAAGTGCTGAAGGCTGCGAGGGGTGAGCACTTCAAGCACGACGTGGAAGAATCTCATGCCCCTTCGTCTTGTAATGATAGCATCGAGAAGACACCTACCGATGCGGACGTCGAGTTGGTTCGTACGCAATCTTCTGATCTGGGCGGCATCCCAGGACTCATCCAGCTGCTCGAGTCGAACAGAGAGGACTTGGGCTTGGAGTACTACTCTGTGTCTCCGACGACACTTGATGAAGTCTTTTTGCGGGTTGTGGGCGAGGAGGAGGAAGAGACGGGCAAGAAGGAAAAGCGTTTCGGAGGGTTTATGAAAGCTTTGAAGTGCGGGTTGTGATAAATGGCATGTAGGTTGCAATTACATCTAATACGGCATTATAGGCGTTTTATACCAAGTTGCAAGAGCATATAGATTAATGAAGAGAAAGAAGAATGTATTCAGAGCATCAGCCGGGTATCTCCCACCGTGAACGCCGCAAAACACTGAACAAGAACATGCTACCCAGGAGCTCTCTAGCCTGCCTCCCATCGCCAATTACGCTGCCACCCAACCCCCAGGAGCACCTTACCAGACTGAACCCGAACGCAGAGAGACCAGAATTATAGCCAGGAGGTCAGCACTACCAAGATGTCGCAAAAAGAAAAGCCAAGAAGGAACCTCGTTACATACAAGTTTGTATCTCAAGGTCAAGCACCACCACGCAAGGCTCAATCGTCTACTCCTCTTTGTGTAAGACGTCTTTCCGCAGGTCTGAATGTACGCCATTGGGTTGAGATACTACCACCACCAGATCATCACCATCATACCACCTTAACGCCTCGGAGGGATCGGGTCCTTGTAGAGAGAGTCAACGCTCTGTGGCTCTGACTCCGCCTCGGACAGGAAAGAAGACGCCGCGAAGGAGTGCTCGATCGATGGAGGCTCGGCGACAGCGGAAGAGAAGGAAGGCGTTGGGCCGAGAGAGGGCGGGAGAGAGAAGACGCTCTCCCGTGGGGAGGACAAGGTCGCCGGGGAGGGATGAGGAGAGCTGGGCGAGGGCGGAGCGGGTCTAGTGCTGACTGGCAGCAGAGGGGAGGAGGGCGCCGCGCCGGAGAGCAGAGAGACCAGGCGGCCGCGAACGAAGCCCAGCAGGGACGAGACGGGGCAGACGACCAGACTGCGGAGGGTGCCAACGAGGCGGGAGAGGATGGAGAGAGAGTCGGGCGCGGGAGCAGGCGCGGACTCGGACTCGGATTCGGCGGCGAGGCTTGCTCTGTATTCGGTAAGTACATGATCATGTTTGGAGTATACGAGATCTTCTAGGAGAATCAGAGCAAGTCAAGCACAGGATATGGTGGATACAACTTCTGCCAATTTGCACTCGTACAGTGCATCGAAGCGTCTGGTAGCATCCACTATACCTTGACATCCAGACGATGCAGGTTTGATAGGGCATCGAGGGAGTCAATGTACTTACGGTGAACGTCCATCGTCATTCGCAGCTTGCTGACCAGCAACAGCAGCCAACGGTACAGGTGCAGCAGACGGCATTGACCTCCTGTTCTGGCGAAGGCCCGCAAACGAGCTGCCGTACGCATTGATGACCGGCAGGTGAGCAGCGGCCTCTGGGGTGTTGGAGGCATGCTCCGGGTGTGGATTTTCTTTGCGAGACGGCATTGTGGAGGTAGTCGGGGCGTTGAGGATGTAGAAAGAGGTTTTGATAGAGTGGTGTGGATGGATTTGAAGCTTTGCAAGAGAAGATCGTGAGCAAGGCAAGAGGTTGTAGAGGCTACAGAGCAAATCGGAGAGAGCGCTGATTTTGTGTGAGCACAGTTGGTGAAAGCGAAGTGAAGTGCGCTCCATTGCTACGGTACGTCCTCGCCCTCATTGCTATGAGAGCGTTGCTACCAGAAGTTACATTCACGTTGACAAGGAGCAGGCTGGAGGGACTCAGTGGACGAAGTGAGCCCATCTCACGGCAAGTCTACGTAGCATGTCTGAAGTCCATATCATCAATCGACGTGGTCATGGAGCATTGTGCGGGCTTGCAGGCATTCGAGACACTTGGAATAGCTCAGTGAGCAAGAGTATCACAACAGGAAGGAGATCCGGCACTGTGAGCTATATCGAGTGATTACAAGAATGACAGCAAAACGAGAGGCATGCAAGCGATATGTATCTCTTCTTTAACAAGCCAGACAAGCCAGCAAGATCAATGAAAAGAATTGAGCAAGCTCAAAGAGGGTGACAGCAAAAATTAGTCCGACGCAACCCCAGAAGCAAAACCACCGGAGCGGGAAAGCCCTAAGGTTCAACTCTCGCTCCAGCTCTGCGAAGTGCAATGCAGAGAAGCTCGAGCAGACCACAACACTCAGGAGCGAAGCAGTCTTCGGAATGGCCGTGGCGCCGAGCACTGGTCTGGGCCCGAAGGCGGGGACGAGGTCGAGCCAGGTTTGTGTATGAGGAAGAGTGGGGGGGCGTCGGTCGACGTTGTCTTGTTATAATGCCAAGCCATCAGGTCACAACTGTGATCTTTTGCCTGCTTCGACGTTTCGAACGGCTCTATCCTCATTGGTCGTTGAGATGAAAGCGCCTGATTTGGCTCCGCGGGCGCGTCCGAGCTTGCGTGTGATCTGGCGGCGGCGAGGTGACGGTCCGTAGGTATGAGTAGTTGGTCTTGCTTGTTTTCCTCTTTGTTCCTCGTGCTGCTGCGATGAGGAACAATCTATATCATTGCGGGTGCGGATGGTCAAGATCATCTGCATGCCAGCCTCCATCTCACACTGCACAGCGTGGTGGTGGCGGTGTTGCGACAGTTCCTTGACGTGCTCGACGGTACAACGTCTGGTGTCACACTTTTGCACTATCTCATTGTGTCTCTTGGCTTGCCTGAGAGTGCGACGAAGAAGAGCTGCTTCATTCTTTGTGGGTGAACAGTGACAATAGGTGGTCGTGAAGGGCATTATGCTGATAGAAAGGGGTTATAACGTGCCATACTAGTAGAATGAATAGTACACAATTTGCTTGGAGCAGTTCACTACCCCACTGATGCGTCCAGACCTAGAGTATGTTGAGCTTCTGAAACTGAAGCCAGTGACACAATGCTGTCCAAGACGGTACTTGAAATTCTCGAAGAGCACGCAATCTTGAACAGTATTCTGTCACGTTGATTCAAAGACGTGCACAATTCGAAGTGCCAATTTTAGCGGACTAGAGAATCCCTTGAACAACGAGGTATGTATCCCCATCACTAGGACAGATCAGTGGCACGCATGCTAGCTTCCCAATCGTTATGTGGTCCAATGAGGATTTTTTCTGAACCATCTGCGCAAGTATTCACGTGTGAACAAAATTCTTGCAACGGGTTGATGTAGCGTCGAATTGCAGGGACCTAGTGCAGTGTTACGGTGCTTACTCCCAGCCTCCGTCCGCAGCATATCAACAGAAGACCATGAAAGTTCGCTTTGCTGCGAACTTCGCACCGCAATACGAGATTTCCGCAACGACTCCTTTCTTGGGCCACTTCACAGAGGCTAAGGTCAATTATCCTTTGTCGAACTACTCCTTCCACATTGGCCACTTCCTTGACAAGTCTGTTGATGTGGCTACTAGATTCGCAACACTTTGCATGTTCGATGTACAGAAGAGCTGCAATCAGGACGAGGGATCATGATTCAACTTCAGTTCGTAGTCACTGCTTTCTCAATACTCGCTTCTCGAATGCTCCAACGATTGTAGTCTTCAAGCCTGCATTCAGCCGTGTTCATATGTAGCTCACAACCAGTGAAGTCCATCGTCAGCACAGGATCTATATCGCATTCGCTTTTAAACCATCGTGAAGCCATCATGCCCCTCCATAACTTACGGGAAGTGAGAGGCTGGTAGCACCAAAGTCTCCTCCCCATTCCTCAGCCAGTCTGCAATCTGCTGGCTCAGACCCCACTCCACACCCCTCGTCCTCAATTCATCATCCTGTCGTAGGCTTAGACCACGACTGAGCGGCACAGGCTCGAAGCGCTCACGACCGATCACGCCAACCGCCCAGGTGATGTTGAGCGTGACTTGCTGACCGTCGAAGGAGTAGAGGCAGTTGGGCGGCTCCATCAGACGGTCAATAATGGGGTGGAGCGAGTCGTCGGGCTCAACGCCCCCGTGGAGGGGAGGCGCGTAGAGGCCTGGATTTGGGGTGCGGCCAAGAGGGTCGGCGGCGGCGGTGGTCTGCTGAGAAGTGTCAGTGGCATCTAGCCTATCGTCAATGGCGAGGGATGCTTACGTTGTTGCTGTTGCCAGCGGGGACTGAAGACGCTTTGCTTGACATCGTGTTGGCTTTGGTGGAATTGAGGAAATTAGAGAAACTCTAAAGTGAGGAAGACAGAGAAAAAGTGACGGGAAAAGCCACGCAAGCTATATAGGTGAAAAGAGAGGACTATAGGTAGAACATCGGAGGTGAATTCGACTTTTCGAAAAGGCTCTTAGTCGGAAGCCTGTTCGTCATGTTCACTTCCTCGCTCTGGCGTTGAGAAGGTGAGGAGCAGTCAATACAGCTCTCGGTGCTGTAGTACTTACATTGACTTCTGGGGTTTGATACTTGCTTGCTTTTGATGACAGTTCCGATTGCGAGGACTGCTCGTGACGAAAGAGATCAGGAGCAAGTCGAAGGGCAATTGCAGGCAGACTCAGATTGTAAGATCACACCCCACTTCGGGGCTCAGCAGGCCCAACAAATAGGACTTGAAGCAAACTTACATCACGTTCAGCACGCTCAACGATCACTGTCGGCGCACTGTGCAGGTCCCTTCACATCAACTTCATCCGAGCTCCCTTAGCGCCCGTTGCTGCCTTCCCTACCAGCATATATACTCCTCACAACACTCTTCACACTTAACGTCTTTTGTGAACTCCCGACGTTAAGGTCAACACCGCTATGTCTTCCAGGTGCAACCCTGAGTCCGGACTTGGAAAGTTCGACCGCGGAGTGAGTCCTTGATTCCATGTATAACATGCCATTGACGTATTTCAGCTTCACCTCTCACGTGCGTCTTCGTCTACTACCACTACGACGTTTTCTATGCCCGAGTACCCTCCGCCACCGAGCGCGCACCACGTTCTGCCAGGCACCGAAGGTCCAACCGAGCGCGATGTCTACGATGACCGACCACGCGTTCAGCCCATCCAGACTCAGTTCGGTGCTGGCTGTTATCGCGTTAGCTTCCACGAAGTATCGTACTCAATCCCTAGTGAACCACGCCCACCTCCTGTCGACAACGAAAAGTACATCGTCACTTACCCTCGTCCCCCGCCACCTCCTCTCGAGCCCAAGGTATTACGAGCTGTCGATCAACTCCTATCCCCGCCGTCTGGCTACTACAATCCCTCAGACCAGACATACACCTTGGACCTTGAGTGGGCGGTGCGCATCATCGGCAAGGCAGAGTTCGTCCAGACCATCCTCCCATTCCCATATGGCATGCCGCGCAGGACTCTACGTCCTTACTCGAGGTTTCGCGGAGAGCGTGTTGGTTTGCCAAAGGCCATCCGGGATTGGCTGGGTGGTCTGCCGGCAATGGAAGTGATGAGGTTCCCGGCTGCGCTGTTCAGGAGCGTGCCTTCACCTGGTAAGTCGTGAGCTCTTCTCGCGTTGTAGTATTCAAAGGCAAACAGGATGACAGAGGACTTTCGCTCGGGCGAGGCCATCCACTGGTAGACGACTATGTGTTCGCACAAAGACAAGACGGATGAGACAGGGACTTGAAGGCAAGACGTTTGAATAGCAAACGATTGAGTAAGCTTGGACAAGTACCTAGGCTTGGATTCGGAGGCGGTTTCGGACTTGGACACAAGCCTGAAGACACGTGGTATAACACATCGACAATGGAAAGTGAACAAAGGTTTGCTGCATGAGTACCATATGCGCGAGCCTAAAAGCCTTGTACTCATCTACGTGACAGACTCAAGATGAATTCCGTGACAAAGAAAGAACTACATGCTGTGTCTTTGAAGGAACGCCGCCCTTACCGATACTGTGTACGAACACCAACAATGGCGTCGCCATCATCATGACACCTCGCCAAAACGCAACAAAGGACACCCAACGCCAAAGGAGATCTACCAGCGACCGTATCTGACTGGGGAACATATTGTAGCCTGCTACTCTTTACGCTGCAGTGGTCTGATAAGCGCCTGACCCACGATGAGTCGGAATCAAGGGATCAGCTCGTGACCTATGCTGAGGGCTCTGAGGAGGAACCAACAGGTGCCTCTTCTGCTGGAGTTTCAGGCGTAGCCTTTTGCGTAGTCTCTGTCGCGGAGTCCGACGAAACAGGTGATGGTATACCCAGCTGAACCTCTCTGCACGTGGGCTTGTCCCAGCATGGCACGTTCTCCGTTTTTGCCACCCTGTTTGGGTTCCCCTTTATCTTGGCTATAGCAGCACCACGCAAGGACTGTGGAGTCTCGATGGGGTCCGAGTTCTCGGTTTCAGGCTCATCTGCCTGAGTATTGTCAACCCTCAGTTCGCCTGCATCTGGAGCGACAGCTTCAGCGACCGAGTTCGGTAGACCTAGCGAGTTTGGCATTTCTGCCATGACCAAGGCTTTTTCTCCATCTATAGCAGGCTCGATGATGTCAGAAGCCGGCTCTGTGGCGTACGCAGCCCCGGGCGTTGGGGTTGCATAACTGATATAAGAGCTAGTCTCGATGGTGGAGCCGAAATCGATGGCTGTAGATGAGATACTGCATGGTGGAGATGTGACTGGTGGAGAGGAAGTACAGATATCGTAACATCTGGAACTGGGTCAGTAGAAGTCTTATGTTGGACTTTCATAGATAGACTTACCCTCCATACATCTGAGTGGAGTCACCACAGACCGCCAGAGAGTCGACACACAGCCACAGGGGCGAGCAGCTACTCAAGCCGCCGACAACGGGTTGGCTAGTTGGACCCAGAGAAGGAGGAACCGTGATCACAAGCTCAGCTGTACTGTTGTCTGTGGATGTAGAGTCTCCCGGCGGGGCGTTTGAAGTCGGCGCAGAATAATCAGATCCACTGCTCACAGGTGTATCGCAAAGGGGAGCAGTAAAAGTGGGCATGTCGGTGACACCGTCCGCACACTCGGTCCAGCAGCTAAACAAGGGTCAGTCAAAGTGGTCAAAATTGGGAACATCAACTGTCACGCATCGCCTGACGCACGCGACAATTCGACTTACCCGCCGTATGTCATGCCGCATTCGTTAATAGCATCGTAGCACTTCTCCTGACCGCAGTCTCGCCTTGCAGGGCCGGACAAAGTGAGACCCATGAAGAGGAATGGAATGAGAACTTTGACCCTCATTGTGATGATGGAGCAAAATTCCAGATGTTTGAGGCTGTAGTCGGGCTTGGCGAGGGATGTACAGAACGAAGTAGATAGAGTAAGATGAGGGTTGCGATTAAATGCGGAGCGTAAGGCTGACCGAGGATAGTGACCCCGTGGAAGCAGAATGTGAATGTCGCTTGTGGCGAGGTAGTCGAGTTGGACGAGCGACAACCAACCCAAGGGCTGCTGTCACGATTTAAATAGGACATCTGCCTGCGCATTTATTACACCGCTCTGTTACTCTTCGATGTCGGTAATCGTCAATCGGAAGATCTGCGTTGATTACAACGCTTCGCCCATAGCCGTCGCTTGAGATCTGAAACATGCAACAGCAAATGTTGACCGTGGTGCCATACAGTAGAACCTTTTGCCATATGCCGAAAATCGTTATCTGAACTTGGGCATAGGTAGCGAAGGTGGAAATGATGTGCGCATCGCCGGGAGTTGCCTCACGATGGCTGGACAGCAAGCACAAGCGTGTACGGACAGATCGATATGCGGTGTTCAGCGCTACAAGGAGCATTCCTGTTCGAAGCAGCGTCCATGGTGGGTGATTAACGAGCTTACTGTAGTGCTCGCCTACATTCCACATGTAAATTCGATGTTGTGAGCTAAGACATAAGACTCAATCGCTTTGCGGTAGGCCAGGTTTGAGTGCCCTCCTGCTTCAATGCGACGTGCATTGAGACATGGCAACGTTGGCAGTGGCGGTCAGGTGCATGGGACATCCGCGCTTGTTGTAATGATTGCACCGTATGACAGTCTTCGAGAAGCGTCGAAAGTTGAAGAACATACGACAAATGGTGTGAGGCAAATGCTATTGGAAAGCGCACTCTTGATATTGGCCAAACACAGCCATAGACCCGAAGGCCACACCGCCCAATAAGGACTGATCACAGGCCACACAGTCTTCATTCAGGAAGCAATAAGTGCAGCACGATCGATCTTGAAGGATCAAGTCGCATGCTTGGTGAAAGCCCGTAAAGTATTCTTGTGTGCTGTTCTGAAGTACCATAGCAGGTCGGTTACATGATATCCGTTGGAACTCGCATCGGACGTGCGGCTCATTCGCGATAGGGAGTCAGTGCTCCTGCTCATAAAGCGTTCGATAGCAGTGTGTGGCAGTGTGCGACCATGTGTGTATTCTTGAATGGTCGTCGCCCAGAACGAAGTTGTGTTTCGCAGCACCCCACGAATTAAGTAAGACAGTCCAACACAACGTTGTACTGACCGGCGGGAGCCAGTTCGAAGCAGACTTGCTTAGCTTGCGGAACTGGGGTGATCGACAGTGAGCGCGAGACAATTAAATAGGCCACGAGGCTGTTGTTGTGGGTAGCGCAAGGGCGATGGGATGATTACAAGGTTCAGGACTGGTCGAACCGGGCCGACTCCGGAGAGTCTTCTCGGGTGTGGTTGGTAGCTGTTCATTTCGTACTGCCATTAGCGTGAAGTCATGCAGCTCGAGTATCGAACAGGTGGTGCAGCTTTGTCTTTCGGACGGGCGTTTCTTTCCTGTCAGCGTGGCGAAGAATTTGGAATGCGGTACCATCGTTGGCCTGGATACCCAAAAATCGATGACGAGGAGTGTAGCGTTGATCGAGTAATACTCGCCTCACGGTCTCTTGTACCAGCTCTCATGACTATAGTCCTTCTTCGGTCCGGCGACCTCATAGGTAATGCCGAATGTCTGCAAGCTGGCACCCCGAAACTTGAACTCACAAGCACTCTTGTATGTGTCTGGATCGCACCAATGGTGACCCTTAGCCTTCCATCCATGATGCTCGTCTGCAGGCGCGCTGAACTCCCACATGTTGAAGAAAGCTCCAGTAGACTCTCCATCTTCGTCCGCGAACCACGCTGTAATCTTATCTGTCGATTCGTTGTAACGGTAGACGTAGCGGCGTGTTGCAGGAAAGGAGAAGCCGTTGTCCATTTTGAAGATACCCTCTTCGACGTACAAATACTCAGCAGCATACATGGTATCGGTAGGCGTGCGGGGATGGAAATGTGCTGTGCCTGTGAGAACGCCGCCGGGGGTAGTATTGCGTGTGGCGATGCTTCGATGAAGAGACCAGATGCCTTGCATGGCGCGGAAGACGGCTGCTGCGACAAATTTCGCCTTTGTATCCGAGGCTACCAGTAAGTTGGCAACCTCGCGTACAACAGTATCGGCCTCCTCGTGCGCACCAATGCCTTGATAACGAGACGGAAAGGCAGGGCCTTTTTGACCCTCAAACGCAGCGTCTACTCGCTTGACACCCGCCTCACGCGCAAATTCCTCGACAAGTCCGACATAGTCAGCCATCCAGAACTGAGGTACTTGCAGGGACTCTTCAAAACGCATACTGTGTCGCATACGTTCTGTTGTTTCGAGTTGCTTGAGGCCAGCTTTGGTGATATGTACAGGATCTGGCGTAGCTTCAGACCAGGTGTTGGCGATGACACGTGCTTGCATTTCCATGACACCCCAGTAAGGACCTTCATAGAAGCCAATAAATCCCAAAGTAGCATTGTCTGAAAGCACCGAGCCGCGCGTGAGGAGAAAGGGTATGCGAAGGCAGGATGAATCGGGGTAGAGGAAGCTTTTCGGAGTGTTGTGCAAGTAGTCCAGCCCATTCTTGTAGCCAGTAGCTTCGATGATGCCGATAACGTCTGAGAGTTCAGTCTGCTTCTGGCAAGAGTTAGTTTTCTGTCACGAGAAGTAGGATGTGATCTTGACGTACCCCTACCTCAGAGGACCACGGAGCGTTATGGCCAAGCGCGATCTTGTACGAGTCTTCATCGTCGTTGTACTCAACCGCCTCAACCCAGCCTTGTACTGGAACAATCAAACCGCTTCTGACGAACTCGAGATAAGTATCGGTGATGCCGCAGTACCCGGGGTACTGTGTCTGTTCAGTCGTATACGAGAGCGCCGAATTCCCATACTCCTGCTGATCGCCGCCTATGACTGACCTCATGAACTCATGGCCTTTCTTTGCCTTCTCTGGTGGGACTGTCGTAATGGAAGCAGAGATTTCACCCCCTCCACGGCGGGAAAGACTGTAGAGTACGAGGTCGAGAGGGAGGAAGGTCGGTGCGAGGTTGGTGTCTTGTGTTGAATCCTTAAAGGGGTTCTGAGGAAGATAGCGCGGAAGGCAATAGAAGGGCCGGTTGACAATGTGATAGATCTTGCTCTCTGCGTGGACCGGCTTTCTCTTGGTAGGCGAGTATTTGCTGGTTGAGACCTGGAATGCGGCTTGAGCTGCTGCTTCTGAGCCGCTGATTCCACCGCCGATGATAGCGACCCTGCCAGGCTTCTGAGTGAGTGATGCAAGATCACGAAATTTGGAAGAATGTTGGATGTTGGCAAGACGGTTATTGGCTGATGGATTGAACGTGCGAGCTGGCTTGTCAAAGAATCCGCTTGCGATTATGAGGTAGTCAAAAGTCTGTGTATCTGACTGATGCGTCACCGTATCGCAGGTTGTGATTTGCCAGGTCTTCATATCGTCAAGAGTGTTTGCGTTGACGACTCTTCGGTTGAAGAGGATCTTTGACTTGAGATCGAACTTGTCGGCGTACTTCTCGAGGTATCGTCCGACTTGCCATGCTTTCGGAAACATTGGAGGGGTTGTTGGGGCAGCTGCTCCTGTCACGGGATCCGAAAGATCCACCGATGACCACGAAAGATCTGGGAAGGCAACAGTGAAGCGACTGAGATTTGTCTTCATCTCAGGGCTGCATTTGTCACCATGTTCTCCAGGCTGTGCTCTCCACATGCCTCCCACGCGATCTGCAGCTTCGTACACAGTGACCGCATAGCTGCCGTGCTGCAGGAATGTCTTCGCTGCTACCAATCCGGATGGTCCAGCGCCGATGATGCATACAGATCTAGTTGACGCCATGATAGTGCTTGAAGACTACAACGCTACACGCATATCAGTCAGCATGGCCGTAACCTACGCAGGGGTGTTTGAGAGTGCGAGACATACATAGAAGGGCAACATGAGTCAAATAACGGCAGACAGTGCGTGAGCAAACCGGTCCAAGAGACCGAGCGTTTGGTGTTGAGGACCTCGAGACGTTGACAGGCGCATGGGTGGGGAGACGGAAAGCACGCTAGCAAAAGCCCCTCGGCTCTCGGCCAATCAAAACGGTGAGGCAAGAGCGACGACAGATTATAAAGAAAGAGATGATGTACATTCCATTCATTCAGTGAGGACGCCTGAGTTGATCAAGGTGCCTTTCATAGTCTGAAACTGAGTTTTGCCGGTCTGTGAGGGTCAGTTGCGTGCGTGGCAATCGTAGATCGGTATGGCATACAGAAAGCAGATAACGAATATGATCCTAAGGAGACGGTAATCAGCAAAGATCAGGGTGTCTGTACGCGAGAACGATACGTACCAGATCAGTGACGTGACGATGTTGCTCAAATTCCACTCTGGCAAACTGTCTCATGTCGGCTCTGGTGACGGTGTCCGGTATGTTATTGGTGCTGCGAACGATGTCTCGCCACAGTGCTATCACTTTCTGTCGCTCAATGAACTGCAAAGCCTATGTTAGAGGATATCATAGGCGAATGGATAGTGAAGCTCACGCGGTCAAGTCCGAGAGGATTCTTTCCTCGTGCTTGCAGCCGGGAAAGCGGCTTTGTGGCTACCGTTGCATATCCGCGCAACATTCCTTCGTCAACGCCTGTGTAGGACAAGAGTAGATTGAAAGCAGTAAGACAAGGTAAAAGAATGCAGTCTGTGATGGATTGAGATGGCGTTCACGAAGAAGCTCTATCTCGAGATGCAAGCTGACGTAAAGACTTGACTAGGCTGTGAATGTCTTAGACCGGTCAGGGACGTTGTCAGCCTTGCTTTCGGCCCCACTGGCGCGTCTCCCAAAATTCGACGCGTTCGCCATACACCACTTTATCGCGACAGCTGCCACCCTGTATGGTCAAACCTCAACCACGCCATCTCGGTGCAATCGGAGGGTGCCATGTGTTTTGGACATTCTGATTTGGAAGGAGAGAGCGAGCAAATGACCACTCGTGGCAAAGTTCACAAGCCAATGCTTAAGAGGAGAAGAAGCCCCGCCGCAGCAGACAACGCAGAGCCCCAGGATCCTCGAAAGCTTTCAAAGCTCGACTCTACAGCCTCTACTCTCGCGCAAACTCAGCAGATGTCCCCTCAGAAGCCGTCTGGTTTACAACCGCCTCCGAAGCCGACCTCACCACCCCACAACAATGCTGATCATGAGTCCCTACGAGCCGAACGACTTCAGACTGCCCAAGATGCACAAGCGCGTACCTCCACATCCACCGAACTTACCATCCCCTCACGGCGCATCAACTACGATACACCTCTCGAGCAGCGCACCGCGTACATCGAAACACATAATGCGCCCGCAGAACTCTACTCGTACACCTTCCAGCAATTTGTCAATCTACGCTTCTACCCCGCCCTGCTCTTTGAGTTCAAGGGATCGACCAAGATGAGCAACAGCGAGCTTGCTGCGTGCTTCGACCTTATTTCCAAGACCTCGCAGCAGGACTATAAGTCATCGAGCAGGGGCTGGGATCCTGACTACAAGATGGAAGAAATGTCAGACCAGGAGATGGTGTACCTCTTGGTGCGTCAGGCGGAGGGATACATCGGCATAGAAAAGGCTGAGGAGCAGGAGTCGAGCGAAGGACATGTTGGCGCTATTCTGGGCTTTCTTTCCTTTAAGTTTGAGCCTGAGGATGAAGAGCTGAAGAAGATGAGACCAGTTCAGTACATATACGAGGTTCACCTTGACGATCGGCTTCGCGGGCAAAGTCTTGGTGGTCGAATGCTTCAGTGGGCAGAAGGCCAAGCTCGCATGGTCAACATCAGTAAAATGATGTTGACCGTCTTCACTGTCAATGAGGGGGCAAGAAGGCTGTACGAAAGGGAGGGCTTCGTAAAGGATGAGCTCAGCCCTGAGGATAGGGTGACGAGGAGGAAGGTTATCAAGGCCGACTACATCATCATGAGCAAGGAGCTGTAGGGCTTTGTAGCCATCATTGTGCATTTTCGGCGTTAGCATTAGATACCCAAGGGTCGCATCGAGTTCATCAACTGTATGCAGCATAATAACTGCAATTGCATCGGGCACTCCGTTGCCTACAACATGATTCATCTGGTATATTCTACACTCATTGTATACTATACTGCTGACAACACTCAGTTCCAGAACGCTATCAGGATGCTAGTTGCAGCTGCCGAGCTCAGTACACCTGCCAGGACCCAACTCGCGGAGATTGTCGACACCTCCTTCTTCCAGCCGCTTTCCTCCTGCGACGCGGCCTTCCCCTTCCCCTTGGTCTTTGACCTGCAAAATGGAAGCACCATCGATGCCGCTTCCCACAACAGCTTGAACACTACAAAGTGTACTAGCAGCGTCATCTCAACCGTCAGTACACATGCTAACCACAAAGCCAGGAAGACCTTTCCAGTGGATTTTGATCCTTCCTGCGTCATCGTCACATCGCCTCTCTTACCCTGAGCGCTGACAACCTTAGCTGTCTCCTCGGCCTGCCCAGCCTCTGCTTCCCTCGTCAAGTTATTCGAAAGCTTCATCGCCCTCTTGTAATCCCCTCCACCATCGACAACCGCCGTGTATATGATGTTCGACACGAGATCTGTACCGCTTTCCGAGAATGCGCTTCCCATAACCAGCGAGCCGATCACCTCCTGGCCATCGCCACCATCCCCGAAACTTGCCTTCACGCCACGATCTACGATACTTATATCTTTGACATTTTCCAGCGTCAGCTGCGGCAGAAAGGGGTACAGAGTTTCCGGCATCGTGGTGTTCAAGCGGAAGGTATGTACGAAGGAGAAGGAGGGCGGCATGCAGGTTTGCACTTCCCTCAGCGTGCGAGCAATTGGTTGGTGAAGTGGAGAGGTCTTCGATATACCGAAGATCGTTAATGCAGCAGCCGATGCCCACATTGCAGCCAGGAGGCAGCCAGTCCACCAGGATCGGTTCGTTTTCTTTACAACAGACGGCGGGCCTACTGACATCGGGTGAGGAAACGGTTCAGTCTTAGGAAAGACGATGCTACCCCGGTTTGATACTAGCGCACTGTTCCTGTTCGACCTCCTGGCCGGGCTTTTTGGCGGAATCGCCGGTCTTGCACCAGCATCGACTTCCTCCAGGACCTCGCTGAATCTGCTATCACGCTGCGACCCCGATCCGTGGCTGGGGACCTCCTGGGTGGGCAGCGCGCCACTCATTGTTGTATCGATAGTAAGATCTGGAGGCCTTCGAATACCCCTAGATACTGTTCCCCGACCAACCGCCATGGGCAGAGGTACAGGTACAGCATCTTCACCAATATCTGGTACAAGTGGTGCAGCACCCACGCCCTCGAGATCTGTGACTGAACCCACATTTTCAAGTGGCGAAGAGGCACCCAGGAGGTCCTCAAAGTACTCAAGTCTACGTCCTCCACTCACCAAAGTCGTGCTACTGGCATTTGGGAGTGATGCAGATGCCACTATCGTCGAGGTTGACCCGTTTGGCAGAACGTATCCTGGAGGTAGTCGACTGTTCCTCTTTCGCAGGGAAGCTGACTTGGTCTGCTTCAATGTCAAAAAGTCGTAGTCCACCGACAGTGGCCCGCCGTTAGACAATGGTGAATCCTGGAGGCCTTCAGTGGATCCGAAGTTGCGGGGCAGTGTCTTCGAGCTGCTCAAGTAGAACCAATTTCGAACAGTCTGGGTACGGCGCGCCTTGAATGGAGCATTCGCCTCTGAGGCCCCTGGGCCGGGCGTGGAGGCAGTCAGCTCGTCCCGGAGTTTTCCCAACAAATCGATCTTCCGCCGCAATTCCTCGCCTTTGGACTCGCTGCTGTCATTGGAAATCTTGCTTCCTGCCAACGCGAACCCAGAACCTTGGAGGTACTCAGCTATTCTTTGCTCCTGCTCCTGTGGCGATGGAACATATCGTTGCGATCGAACGCTCGCAGGTTCTGAAGATCTTGCCGAAGGGCTGTTAGCCGTCCAGTCATCTGTGCTCTTGCTGCCGCTGCGCAGGGCTTCAAGCTGCGTCTCATCCAATGACTGGAGGTTTTCATAGCCCTCAATTTCCGCGTCGCTGGGTGCGTCGACCGGCAAATCTGCGCGTTCTGAAGACATTCTAATCTAGACAGGATTCTGATAGCGTGAACAATCGTAGGAGGCTGGGGCAAGTTAGAAGTTGGAGACGGAAAGCGGGACAAAATCAGAAATGGAGCAAGAGCGCAGTGCGAGTCAATCTGGGCAGTAGAGATGTGAAGCTAGGGAAGCGATCCACTAGCCAGGAAGATGTCAACTAATTACGATCACGCTCGCTTTCTCAGGGGCCGCGATATTCATTTGCGACGAGGTCTGTCCATATCAGACCGGCGGCGGTTATACGCGAGAAGATTCGGGGTGCAGGAACCGAAGGGACAACGCCTGCATACGTCAGCCTGTAGGAACCCAAGGTTCAATGAGGAGGCGACCGTTCAACTGCCAACATTTTCACTAGAGACCCAACGCTAAAACTTCTTGAAGGGGCGCAGGCATTGAGCATCACTTTTCTACTACCTACCGATCGTCCTCATCAGCTGCGCGCTCCTTCTGCATCTCCTCGAAGAACTTTTCCGTTAACAGCATACCCTGCTCCGCGGGGCTCGACTCTTCTTCATCCCCACACAACCATTCAAGGACTACAGTCAGCAAGCCTAATTTTACACCCTGGATCCTAACTTCAGAACCAGGCGTCAATACCCACCTTTCATCGCTCGCACGGAATCGGAACTGTTCCAGCCCAAGTGCACCTATAACCCATTGAATCGATAAGACGCCGTGGACGAAGGCATGAGGCGGCGGATGCAGGAGGGGGTGAATCAACTGTTCGACTGGAACCGGAACCGGCGGAGGTGCAGGGTTCGGTACGGAAAACTGGCTGAAGTCCACATCGACAGTAGGACCGTGGCTTGCGGATGTTGCCTTTGTGGTATGTGATAGGTATCCGGCCTCACCTTTGCCATTAAGCCCCCCAAAGTCAAGACCGGAATTTGCCTTTACAGACTGCTTATTTGAGTACTCGTTTACCTCAGGGTCCGCCGTCACGTCTGTTCGAGCAAAATCAGATGGCGCCGGAAACAGAGATGCTTGGACGGTCAAATGCTGCAAATAGTTTGCTATGTCGTAGTCATAGGATGTACGACGCGGCGAGCGTGACGGCTCTTCGCCATCGTGATTGTTCGGCATGATCAGTATGGAGGGTGGTAAACTTGGTGTGACGTTGAAATCAATGTAATGCTTCGCAAAGTGCAGAGATACACGTCGACCAGATACTAGACCCCGCAGCTACGGAAGGGTATAACCCAGACCTCTGGTGCTTGCCTTGTGCGCAAAAGGCATGCATTTGACACCACGTCAGGGCTGACGCAAGAATCTGAAGCTGGTCAGCACGAAAGCATTCCTGTATCAACAGTGCAGTGTATACATACTTGGTTGGCGTACAGTAGACGCTGTGCGGATAGTTCGGTGGATTTGCGCAGGGATGTGCTATCGCGCTCCACAAAATGCTCACCGCATTCAAACTCCTCGTTCACCTCTTGAACAGTGCTATTGTTGGGCACCCTCCTCATTGAACGATGTGTCGCACCTTTACACCTCACGCAGCGTCGTTGCTGCCTTGTTCATCCATATTGCACATGTACATATTATAACTTTCCTTTCTTTGATCTTCCGTGCTTGGTTTCGCCTGCCAAACTACCCCCCGCCTGTCTTTCCTTCGCCAAACGTTTCCTTCGATATGAAACACGTCTCCACATGTTTCGTTTCTTTGTTTCTGGCGCTGGTCGCCCTTTCTTTTGGTTCTGGTGTGGCAGCGCGAGCGTGCAACAACGCCCCTGAGCTGTGCGACACTTCGTACGATCAGATCACGCATCTTGGAGCGCATGACTCGCCGTTCTTGCGCGATTCTTCGACTGGATTCTCTTCGTTCGGAAACCAGTTCTTCAACAGCACCATTCAGCTCGATGCTGGAGTGCGACTGCTCTCGGCGCAGATCCATGTCGCTTCCAATAAGGAGACGAATGCTCGCGAGATCCACCTTTGCCATACGTCTTGCGGACTGTTCGATGTCGGCTTATTTGAGGACTGGCTTTGGGAGATCCATCTCTGGATGGCCGCAAACCCCAACGAGGTGGTCACACTGGTCCTGGTGAATATGGACGGCATCAACGCCGTCGAGCTCGAAAGCTACTACGCCAAAGCAGACATCGCGCATTACGGCTACGTCCCCGAAAACATCAACCACGCACCCGCACCCTCCACCGAGTTCAAGAAGACATGGCCAACACTAGGAGAAATGATCGACGGCAAAGGCCGCCTGGTAACCTTCGTCCAGCCCCTCAACCCCGACAAAATGAACGCGCCCTACCTCCTCAATGAATTCGACTTCGTCTGGGAGAACGCATATGACGTGCGCAACGCGACCGACTTCGCGTGCAAGCCCGATCGCCCGAGCAACACCACGACCATCGACCAAGAACGCGATTCCGGCAAGCTGTTCCTCATGAACCACATGCTCTACTGGCAGCAAGCTATGGGAATCGAGGTCCCTGATATCCGCAACATCAACGATACGAATTCGTGGGACAGCACGGGCGGGCTGGGCGATCATATGACAATGTGTGGACAGCAGGTCACAAGGCAGCCGACGTTTGTGCTGGTGGATTTCTTCAATGTTGGGCCGGCGATTAAAGCGGTGGATATCTTCAATGGCATTGATGAGCCGGTGGGGAGGAAGAATGTTACGACAGAGGTAATCGAGGGGGGCGCGGGGATGGATTACTATGTCAGTGCTGGGGAGAAGGTTGATAAAAGCTCGTGGGTTGCGCTGGTGGTGGCTTTGGTGTGCATTTCTGTGTGGCAGTGATGGTGTGGATATAGACTGTAGAGCAATCCAAACTTCCACAGGATGAATCGATTTCGAGAATTATATCAATGAGATTTGAACCCACTGGCTTCGATCAAATCATGTTGTGGAGAGGAAGGAGTATGTCGAGTGTGGAGGAAATGCGGAGTTCTCGGGAGTGCCAAGGCGGAAGTTTGCATTGTTTGCACCTCCATGCAGGCGGCCTGCGCCTACCAAAAGTTCAGACGACACAACGAGTACGTCAATTCACCACAAACACTACATATGACACCCTCGAGAGCAGCATATATACCGTCAGCAGCGCTCATACGCGCACTTGCGCGACCGCAACCACCACGATGCCCATTTGCGCGCCCTCTCCCAGCGCAGTTCGTGCGCGGCAAGAAGTCGAAAGCAGCAAAAGCGCGGGAAGCCGAGAAGGCGCAACAGGAATGGCAAGCTCGAAAAGAACGCCGTTCGCAAGAGCTTGGCCAAAAGACTGCTGCAGAGCTTGAGGAGGAAGATATGAAAGAGCAGTTCAAGAAGCATGTCAAGAGCAATGCTGCAGTGATGGGACCACTAGGCAAGATGGTCGACGAAATGCACGACCCAAATAAGATCGACAAGTACTTTGAACCGCCGAAGGAGGAGTTTTTCGAGAAGCGTGATGACGTGGGCATCGACTTCTATGAGATGGACCTGGACACAGGCGTACGGCGGAAGGTGGATAAAGTTGGCACAGCTGAGAGCAGGCAGAGGGAAAAAGAGACAAATCAGATGATTGAAGAGTCGATGAAGAACCCTAATTACGACGACGCGGAGCTCAACCGACGATTGATGGACGGCCTCATGACGAACCCAGCCTTTGCCGACCTAACAGAAGAGCTGAAGGAGATCAAAGAGAGTATCCTGACGAAAGAGGAAGAGAGGAAGATCGAGGAGGAGGCTCGGAAGGAGGCACAACCGGCTATCGATGAGATGGGTGCGACGATGCGCATGGCTATCCACGAAGCGGTCACCAACCTGCTCAACGACCCGGACGTTGGCGACGCCAAGCCAGACCTGCAAGCTGTACTCGACAAGCTGCCCGACGTCGAGGATGTCCAGAGCCCAGAATTCCAACTCCTCCTCGACAGAGCCACTGAGAAGGTCAATAACAACTCCAAGATTCAGGAGAAGCTCAAAGCAGGCAGCGAGAACGAGACCGATGAAGAGAGGCAGAAGTGGGCCGACTTCGAGCAAGACGTTGAAGATCTCACCAACCCTGAAGCCGAAGTCGACGACATGGGTATGCCAAATCCAGGCATTCTCGAAGATCCTGAGGAGATCAATGAACTCATGCGGCAAATGCGCGACATCCTGAAGAGCACAAACATCGACGGCGGACTGTCAGCTGAAATGGAACAGATGCTGTCTGAGCCTATGGCCGACATGAATGATGAAGACGTGGATAAGGACGGCGTAAACTTCAACGAAGACGACGATCCTTCTGAATTGGCCGCGAAGATCGCGAGACTGGCTGAGTCCAAGAGCAAAGAGGCGCCGCAACCAGACGCAGACGAGGAGGAGCATATCCCACCCGAGCTCAAAGCCAAGGTTGACAAGATCATGGAAGACCCACGACTTATGGAAAAGCTGGTCTACATCCAGAAACTCATCGACAAGCACCAGCCCAAGCGCGACCCCAACGATCTGACTCAGATTGACGCCGAGCTGGCGCCCGACCCGTACGAACTCGAAGATGTCCGCACCACGACCCTGGCCCAGCGTATGGCTGCGGCCCGCGCCGACCCCGAACACGCTGCAGCTCTGCGCAGCTTGCGCGTGAAGCTGCAACCGCCCTTTAATATTTCGCCCGCGCTCAAGTCCTTCAATCAAGCCATCGAGTTTGCATACATCGGTGCCAACGATGACGTACGACGAATCTTGTGGCGGTCATACCAGAAGGCACGCACTCTGCCTACCTTCTTGCAGCACCTGAGCGATGATGCATGGGACATCTTGTACTACAGTCAGGCGGTTACTTGGAGTGGGAATCAGAACAGGACAGATCATCTGAGGATGCTGCTCAATGATCTTGCAAAAGTTGGGAAGAGTGGGCCGCCTACGCATCCAAGCAATATTGGGCAGCATCAGGAGGCTGCGAGGTTGGAAGCGGAACAGAGGGAGATGAAGAGACTGGAACAGGCTCAGGAAGAGACGGCGAAAGTGGAGGCGTGAGAAGTTTTTTGATGAGGAAGATGGAAGATGGAAGATGGAAGATACGATGATATGTGTACAATATGATGATACCCCTCTTAACTGGCTGGAACAGGGCTCACGACTCCTCACGACCCAGGGTCTCTAGCCTGCGATGTCCCTGCATCTACTACACTGGTTTTTATGTTTCCTAGCACCTGTCGTGGGCTTTTGTGGTGTCGATAACTGCTCTTTCCACTTCGGTACCAAGTTGCTGCCGCACTTGCTCAGAGGTGACTTCTCTCAAAAAGCGTTTCTTCTCCGTTCCTCTGCATATCTTCAGCTTTTGCTCGTCTTTTCACTCATCATCCTTGTTTCTGCATTATTACCTGCTACCTCACATCGTAGTTTGCGCATACAGCGTTGTGATACTTGTATCCAGCACCGCATACCAGAGGTCCAGTGACAGCACACATCGCCATGTCTTCTTCAACCGGCAACACAGCTGAGAGCGTGAGTCTGTCGTTTCATCCTGACAATCTCCAGACTGATAGATTGCAGATCGAGGGGACCTCTCGGACTCCTGATGTCGGGCCTCAGACACCGACTCAAGAACAGACTGTGCCTCCTATGTGGTCTGTGAGACCTTCCATTGAAGTCAGCAAGGCCTCCGCCGAGCATTTGCATTCAACCAGGAATGGTTGCATTGCTTCCACTGCGTCACCGCTGCCTACGTCGCCAAGTCAGGGTGCAAGGCTGGCACTTCACGCGCGCTTGCCTGTCAAGCCTACTGCCAGGCCTACTGCCGTTGCTGCGGGATCTGTCTTGCCATCCGCCGCAAGAAGTGGCACCCAGTCACCGCCAGCGGTTCATGTGCCGACATCTGGTGCATTACCGACAAGCACTCGGGACAAGACGTCAGTGGTACCTGTCGCCACGGCTATGACCAAGGACTGGAAGTATGACCCCAATGATAAGACGCCACCGAGGAGAAGGATGAAGGCTATCGCCGAAGAGGTCCAGGCTGCAGGTGCCAGTGATATACAGCCGTCGCCAGCGGGCACAAAGGATCGAGTTCCGCGATTTACTCAAGGCCCCAATGGTGAACCGGTTATGGCGCCTGCTTCTGCGCTGAGGGCCGCTGGATCAACAATGGCCAATGGAACAAGCGATCGGACTTTGATACCTGTTGGTATCGAGCAGGGCCAGGTTGCGGGACCCAGTGTAGCAACAATGGCGACGCAAGACCATGCTGGCGCAGTTATATCTGCTTCAGGTTCTGCAATGGATATTGATGAAGCGGACTTGAGCTATATCGAAGCTGTAACCATCCAGAGGCTGCCGTATGCCAAAGCGAAAGATCTAGATCCTTGCAATCACCTTCAAAGTAAAATTGACGCAGCCAATGTCATAGCACAGCTCAAGAGACTGGACATAGAACCTCGGCGGATGAGCAAGATTACGGATCGTTCAGTGTCCTTCGGTGCTACTGAAGCTGGACCTGAAGATACAAATACTTCAACGGTAGCAGCATCTTCCCAGATTGAGCAACATGCTCAGCAGGAAGTAGTCGATGGGGCTTCGGATACCACTCCCAGAGCCTCACCAAGGCCTTCATACTCTTCTGCTCGAGAAGCGCAGATCCCTCTCGAGCCTGATACCATACCGCTGGAACAGGAAACACCTGACACGAGGCCAGCGTATCCATCAACAGTACATATGGTCTATTCTGGCAAACGTGCTCGGCCACCTGGGGAATCTCTCTCGTTGGAAGAACCCGGAGCTAAGATCAAAACGATTAGAGGAGCTTCATCTCTCGAGATGCGTCGTGCTTTGAATGCTCATGCGATGGCGCCCATATCCATCTCGAATGAAGATCTTCCAACCGATCAGGAAAGGTTCTCGAGCTCAATATATCATCCTGCGCAAGCGGTGCCCAAGAATGCTGATCCAAGGTTGAACGCCAATGGGAAAGCGGGTGATTTATCGCTCCAAAGTGCTCTCGGTAGTGTCTGGGAAGGTCGTGGATCGCTAGAGCGAGCAGGTGTAGATCCATTTCGAGATCCGTCACCACCTGCCCTAGCGCAGACCCAAGCGCAAGATCAAGAGAAGGCGCCTTCGACGTTGCCTTCCTACTCATGTTGGAAGATTGATTGGAAGCGTATACTCCGCATCGGAGGTATACTGTTTGTTGTCTTAACATTATCCATCTTCCTCGCCATCGCTCTCGTGACCATGGGCAAAACGCACACGTACCCAGCCGTCCCGTCAGACATTTTTACCTTGTCCTCGAAGACGATCACATCGCAAGACGGGTCCAGCAACCTGACCATGTCGTGGCTCAACGGACAAGCTGTTGGTTTCCAGGTCAACCCAGTGTACAACATTACGCTCGATCCTGACGAGCCAAAGCCTGATGCGCTGAAATTCACTTTTGATTGGAGCATCGACACTATTGGGATGAGCGCCGATGAGAGGGCGAAGAAGACTGTGAGCAGTATGCCGATTCCTTCCCTTTGGCAGTTATTTGTGGGGAATGTTGCTTTCGTGGGGTTGTCTATGGCTCTTGGTCTTGCGCTCGAGCGTTCCCTCTGGTGGATCAGCGATCGGTGGCATCTTAGGGAAGACGCCAATGTCTACTGGTCTCGACATTTACTCCGCTGGTTCGATAGGAGCAAGCCGGCAATTTTGGTCTCCGCCCTCGTAGGCAGTGCACTGGCCTGGGCAGCCATATCGAGAGCATTGCTGATAATGTAGCGTTGATGCTGCGTTTTCTCTGCCTGCTTTATTTGCTATGTACTATACCCTGAGGGCCTCCAGCCTTGCATATTTCCAATTGAAAACATGTTCGATACAATCCAGCAGATCCGGTCATAGTTCCAAGTCTGCTATGTTGTATCAGTACGCCATACACTGCTGAAGCGAACGTGCTGACTACCTCCGTGGTCCCAGTCACGCATTGCCACCTCAGTAACGTAGCCCCACTCCATCGCCAGCTCGCACCCCTGTCGCATTTACGGCCACATACAGCTCGAGCAGCGCCTTCGCGGTGACCAACACTCGCCTTGTGCTAACGTAGCATCTGTGCTCAGACCTGGCGGAAACTGCCTATCAAACCCCGCCCCGTCAATCACCTCGAACTATTCTCCTCCACCACACTCTCATTTCTAGGAGCTTGAAGATCTCCAAGAGACCTCTTCTGAAAGACAAAAGCGACCAATGCATGCTCCCCAACAGCAGTCTCATGGAGAGGCCGGGCCCAGGGAAAAGTCCAGCAACAGTGCCGGTCCGCGCCCTCCCCCAGCCACCTATAGGTTGCTCATGGCAAGTAACTCCCCTCCACTCTCACTTTCTTCGACCTTTGACTGAGCATCAGCAGGGCACCTAGCCCTTCAGGGCTCCGCATTCCCTTCTGCAACTCATGGAGGGCACCCGTTCCAGATACTCCAACAATGTCCATGTTGGGCGCCCTCCAGCTTCAGCGGTACGCACAGGAAGCGGTCACTTCGAAGCCCTCCCCATGGGTGCCGGGCGTGGTGAAACTTCCTCAGGGTATGCATCCGCTACTTTACTCAAGCATTGACGCTGACACCTTGACAGAGGAGGGCGTGCGCGTCCCCATCGACTCCACCGAGACAACACGGCTTCCGCCTTTCGATGACCGCGCCATGGATTGAGGCACCACTTCGAGACCCTTCCATGGCGCGACCCCAAACGAGGCCCGCAAACGATGGTAGGTCATGCTCCTTTCTTCATCATGGCTTTGCTGACCTTTCTGTAGTCCGGGGCTCGGCGCTTCCACACGATGAGCGGCACCACTCCCGTCAATTCTCGAGGTTGTAGATGTGGTGTTCGCTTTCGTGACTCTCAATGTCCGCTGCTGCGCTTACCGCGACACTCTAGGCGGCTGGAGCCTCCTCGAGCGTTTCGCCATGGCTTCTTGGAGCCCTTGATCCCGACTCCACCACAACAACATAGGCCTAGTGCCCTTTGAGACACAGAAGCCTGCCCTAGGTCTCCGGACCTATGGTCGCACCATGGACGACTCTCTGCGTGAGGTATAGCGCCTCAGGTTCGTGCGAGGTCGCCCATTCACCTGCACCCGGGTGCTTCAAGTTCATCTCCACAATATGCATACGTACGAAGACTTCACACCGGATGTTGAAATGGCATCTGACTTTTCCTGAGCCTGAAACTGCTGATGCCTCTCCCATGGCTACTGGTGTAGTACATTTTCGTAGTTGAACAATGTCAAAGTATCATTTTCATCTTCCGTCCTCATGTGCCGATGTGACTTTTCACTCGTGTCTCTACTGCTGATGGGATCCGCTTCCATAACTTTTTCTTCCATCGCGGTTCGTGCCTACTGAGCGACCTTGTGCTCATGAGTCATCACTCACTTTGCACAACATCCACTGAGACCGTCAGCATCTGGCAGTACTACACCAACTTAGGCTCATGTTGATCGTGCATTCAACTTTGATAACCGCGAAACACGACATGGTGTTCGCTGTTTTTCTGGAGGCTGAAGATACAACTTCATGTCCTGTCGATGGAGGGGTCTCACAACGATGCCCCTAGCTCTTCATCACCGTGTGCAACGTCTGACATCGAAGCTGTGCAAGTAATCGTTGGACTTCAAGTGCACTTCGGGTCATACTGTCAGAATTTATGTGCAACGTTGAATCATCATAAGGAGGTTGGTACGAAGGCCAGTACAACGACCTCGGCTATGGCGGCGCTCAGTCGAATGTTTTTGTCGCATGGAAGTGGACGATTGCAACGAAGCTTCCTGTTCAGCACCCGCAAAGAGCGTGATCAACAAAATTGTTTCTCGACCTGTGCAAGTGACCCTATCTGTAGTGAAGCTAGCATGATTGTTAAGGAGCACTTTGCAGTTCATGGGAACATACTCAGTTGCGCGGCACACGTCTATTTTGGAATCGTGTCTTGAGGTTGCGCGTTCGACCGCAGAGATGAACAAGTAATGAGCTGCTCCTGCTCGCACAAGCAGACACTGCAACAGTAACATCTCTTTGATTGTCTTGAGTATCATCACAGATCTCGCGTGGCTGGACAAAAATTGCATTTTCGATCTTGCAGGGCCGAGAAGACGCTCAAGTATCGCTGCAGCAACGGCAGCATAGTGTTGCCGTGCAACCTTGCCTTCACCGGCCATAACAAGGCACAAATTGTTCATCACTCTGCTCCTCAGACCCACTAATATGTCACTGCTCATTTTTACAAGTTTACTCTTGCTTCTGTTGCGTGCCCCTTTTGCATATATTGCTCACTCGTTGTTGTACTCCCATCAACGACCACACGGCGTGGTACAGCGGCTCAGAGCCCTTGGATCAATTAGTCCACACACATTCACAAGGTACGTACAAACATGCATGTCGTGACCGTGACGTGACTGCTTCTGCTGCTGCTCTCGAACTGCTCGACATCCTGGATCCTGAATTGGCACTGAGGCCGTGCCGGGTGATCATACTAGTGATCACCGCCCGTTCGATTCCCCGTTATCTTAGAGAATGTCCATGACGGGGATCTCCTTTTTTTTCGTTTCTTTCCTTTTTGTGCAGTGAAGGGGAAGGGTGTGGCGGTTGTGACCAGCAGGGATGCAGAAGGGGAGCGTGGCTGGTGCGCAAGGGCAGCGTCACTGGTCTAAATCATTTCAATTCGCAACGATCGTTAATAGTAAGGACGTGAGGTCATAGAATATAGAAGATCGCTGCACAGAGTTTGACCATCGGCGAAGTGACGAGATGGAATTGACGCATTGAAAGCTGGATTCGCGCTCTCCGCATTTCCGCTGCCTAACATGTGCTTTCCAAAGTTCAGAATATCGACCGCAATAACTTGTTGGAATATGAAGTTCATGCCATGTAGCCGTGTTGACGAAGTCGACGCTTGCAAGTAAAAATGGAAGAGGATCGGCACCAGCTTTAACATTGGTCTCACTTGTTGAGCAAGAACCAGAACCCCAGGATCCAAACGCTACCATATCCAACAATGCAGCTCCTCACAGTACGCACCCAAATCTTCAGCAACGCACTGACCGTCATCCAGATCCTTTCCACAACTGTCGCCATATTTGGCACAGCCCTCGCAGCACCCGCCAAGGGCGGCGCAGCAGCCTCTGCTGCCTCAGTTGCGAACGAAAACAAGCCTACCGGCGGCTTAGAATCAGCAACGGCCACCATCTACCCCAGCCCATACATATATACCGATTTCGACACCGTTACACCGACAGATGGCACCACCTAAGACTGATGCCGTGGGCTGTTACGCCCAGACTTGCAGCCAGCAAGGCTACCGTCTTACTCTGCAGAAACAGTACAAGGGCCTCCCATTTAATGACTTTACTGTTGGTAGCTATTATGGTTATGGGTAGACTCCTGTCCCTTCTTATGGTGCGCTGCGCATTGTCCGTGGATGAGCGTATGCGAAGGTACAAGAAGATGTAGTTCGCCAATAATTCAATGTGTCCTATCTGCGAAATGAAGGTTCTGAATGGTGTAGTGACAAAGAAATAATGCATTGTTCTACATATGCCACTGATCCAACATGGCAGCTTATAGCAATGTGCTTGCAAAAGTCTCGAAGTATGATGATCAGTAGAGGCATTGAATGTTGCTTACAATTGCGGGTCTGACTGAGCATCACTAGCCAACTCTGTCTCTTTGAGGCAGGCTTTCTTGGTATGGCAGCTACTGTGGGCATGGCGGTGGTGTTCGCGAGCATTGTGCATGCAGTGTAGGCTACCTCAGTGCTGACATGAGCCTCGAGTAGCTGATCCCGCTAGCTGAAGTCGTGGTGGAAGTTGTGATGGAAGTTGTACAAGACCTTGATGTGATATCCTCTCAAACGTTCTTGATATTCGTCGTGTTCGCGTTGGTGCATGAGCGCTCAATCGAGAGCGTACAAGGCTTTATGCATGAGGTTGGGAGGAGTTCCTCAGGCAAGAGGTCGAACTTGTGCGTGTGAGCTCGGACAAGAATCTTTTCGCAGTCGCTGCCAGGCTCAGCATTGCCAGTCTCGCGATCGAAGACACTGGTGAACTCGATTGGGTGGAAGGGCGCGAGACCCCCGCTGCATCTGTCACTTGTCATTGTCAGTCTAGATCCTCGGTAAAGTAGTGGAAGGCATACTCTACAAAACGAAGGCATTCACGGCCTTGTGATGTAAATGTTGAGTAACGACATGATGGTGGCACGAATGTCGGAAGCTAGCCAGGTGTTAGCAAATATCGTCAAGAATGATGGAACCAGCTTATCACTGTGGAGCACCACAGTGCTCTTGCTCACGTCAAAGTACCGCGGAGAATCTCGATGATAAATGAGAGAAAAACAGGGTGGGTGAGAGTGTTAGTGAAACGACCGGTGGTGGAGGTTGGAAGAAGACAAAATCAATGGTATGGACGGGAACAAAGCAAGTGCGGTGCCCTGATTAGGCAATAAGCTAGGGCAAGCTGCTCCAAGCCTGTGAAGTCGGGGTCACCTGCAGATGGCGAGCAGCTCGGTCAGGCTCTATCGTGTAGTGCAAACGCACAACGCTGGATCTGACCAATCAATCGTATTGCTTACAGAAGACATAGATCCCTATCAACATTGCAGGGTGAAATTCAAGGCAGTGTCTGTGGTGGACCCGCTTCTTTTTAGTCTGGCGCGGTATCTAGTGAACAGCAACGACGACCAGCGCCGTGACCACGAACCCACCTTACCACTCCTTTCCCCACCAAAATCGCCCAACGCGTACATCGAATCGCAGCCCCAAGCTCCTTCGAGAGCAATCCATCGCGACTATGCGATTTTTTCCCATCTTCTTTTCTTTCGTTGCGATCTTGCACACCGCAAGTGCACTACCATACCGCTTCGTCAACCTTGCACCGACTTCGACGCCGTTCCTCGATAACACACTGTTACCAGCCTGTGTGCATAAATGCACAGTTCTCAACAATGCAATTACTCGTTGTTCACCACCTGCAGTCCCTACCTCGAACAACGCAACTTACATCGACTGCTTCTGCAAGATCGAAGGGCTCTGTGAATACGACACCAGCGGCGGTATTTGCAACGCTAGCTGTGATGCAGACAATGAGGTGACTATTGAGCGCGCGTACGATTCTCTTTGCGGTACCACTAGCTCGTATGATGCCCCTACGATCACTCCGGCATCACTGTCAACAGTATCTCCAACAATCACTCTGTCACCTCCAAAATTGTCGCCATCGATTGTACATTCAACTTCCGCTTTATCACTTCTCACTACACCGACTATCTCCGGATCCATTGACACATCCACACAGACATCTCCGCCGACAGTTGAAGGACCCCAATTCGATTCTGGTGATTCTGAAACTTGGTACGCGGATACAATGTATTCTTTACAACCCAGAGACTGACACATGATAGGGCTCACAAACATCGTAAACAGCTCGAGGAAGGTTTTTCGATCACCTTTGGGATCATCATACTTATCGCCGCCCTTCTCTGCTACGGCCGCTACCTCGTCAAGAAGCAACAGCGTCCAGAAACCAAAGAGGAATTCGAGGCACGTCAAGACAGAATGCTCCAAGAACTCTTGGTGAAAACCTATGGCCCGCAAGCGAGAGGTCTCATTGTTCCTGAGGAGAGAAATGGAGCGATCCCACTTATATCTATGATGTCCAGGTCCTCAAGGCAGCGAGTCAGCGAAGCTCCGCGGAAAGACCCAATTGTCAACCGGAGGTTGCGACGTCGCGATCTAAGCATTGACACTTCTGCTCCGCTCCTGAGTTCCTCCCCAGCGAGCGAGGCAGGCACCTCTACCCCACGAAGACCTCCAAGCGCCCGCACGGTAGCTAGTAGCACATCTCGACCTACAGGCTCATCACCTCTGGATGCTTTCGATCCCCGTACGCCGCTGGGTCCCTGCCTGCTATACAACCCATCAACGCCTACTACCCCACGCTCGATCTACTCACCTGACACATTTTCTCCTTCACGTTCGGCTTCTACTCTGCAGATGACGTACAGATCTGGTTCGGTGTCTCCTTCACCGCCGCCTATGCCGCCCATGCCGACCGAGGACGAGGCTCACGAGCGCTGGCTTCGTCGCGGAAGATCTATGGGGATGATTTACAGAGAATATGCGGCAGAGCAGAGACAACAAGAAGATCTCATCAGGAGCGCCCGGTCTCCTTCGATGCGTGGGTCTCAGAGTCCTTACAGAACAGAATGAAAGATAGAAGGCAGGTGTCTGAGATTGACTAGCTCTAGGCAGCTTTCGCTTCATGGGTGTGCAGGCGATAAGCTGCGGCAACAGTATCAAGAAATGACGACATTGGAAAGCACAATGGCTATGTTTGTAGTCTTCTTGGTCTCAACGCACATTGTTCAATACGATTTTGATTGTCGAGAACAAGCAATATCTCCACAATGCAAATTTGTGACTTCATCAGGCATATTCTGCTGCTTCTGGAATGTTTTCCAAGCATGATACACATGAGCGGTCCAAAGTCCGAAAGCACTATTCGGCCAAAGTAGCGTCAATAAGAGGAGATCACTAAAGTTCACAAAATCCCAAGGCAAATCGAACTTCGAATTGCGCAATGCAACTGGTAACATCATAACGCTCAAGGGATCTCGAAGCAGAGGACTTCGATCTCACGTACAGCTAGTAATCCCGTAGTATGGGAACTCGATGTCTTTCCAGGCGAACGATCAGATGCCCAGCCCGGTGCACTTGCTACATTTTACACAAAAGACTGACATGCGCTTCTCCATACTGATATCAGAAAGTACCGGAGGTAAATTCCGAGGTTATATTCTTTTTAAAAGGGCGATCTGGCGGGCTAGTGAATGGGCACGTCACGCGAGTCCGAGCATGCTAGACCAAGCTGCGCCGACTCCAGCTTACGGAACCTCTCCCCTCGAACCATCGCAACCACGAACAACTTTTCCTGAATTTTTCTTGTTAACAATGAAAGTCTGTTATCAATCCATTTCTTAAAAAGCCCTCGATACACCACCATGTCCACCACATCCTCTCCCACTACGCCCAAAGCAAAGTCTGCAGAAGTCGCAGCTCCGTCTTCGCCATCCTTTCCAATCATAGACACCTTCGAACTCATGGAGCACTACAGGACACATCAAATTTCGCAACATATCGGCGATCGCTTTGCTAATGCCCGCAACCTCACACCCACTCGAGCTCCCACTCTACCTCCACCTCGAAGCTCCTTCGAAGGCAATGCGCGCGCTGCTGCCAATATGCTTCCACCGGCAGTAGACCTGCCAGCCTTCGATCATCAATATGTCCCTCCTGCAGCGTACCACAACGTCCATGTCTCTCCTGATGGCTCCCTCGTTCGAAGTGCCACTGGCAGACCTGGCGAAGCACCCGGCAGCTACCGAAGCCCCTTCGACTACAACATGGTGCATAGAGCGCCTAGGGGACGAGTTGGAGGCATTGAGCATATTGATGAGCTGTATAATGAGGCAGCGAGTCATGCGCGCTTCATGTTCCCTCTTACGCCTGCTCCCGCTCCTCTATATCATTCCGCATTCCGTGCTACACCTGCACATTTGCTGCCACATCTGCCTACTGGGCAGGCTTGCATCCAGACTCAGGCTGTCATCCCACCGCCAGGTGTGAGTAGAGAGTACTTCCGTATTACTTAGTAACCCATGAACACGATGTAGACACCCCAGCGTCTCATTCTCCTCGGTCCTCTCCGTATGGTCCGCGCCCAATGCGTGGTCAAGAAAGAGTATTTCCGTCCAATCCGCGTCTGGATCGATCAATTCATGGGTGAAGAGTTGCGTACGTCTGCCAAGGCTGATCCCATCCTGCCCAATATCGTCTATGCCGTCAACATCCCGATGGACGACGAGCACTGGGAGGACTACAAGAAGGTGCTGGCGGTCTTTCCTCGTGCTGCGGCCTGGCAGGAGGCTCTGAAGTCTGAAGAGCCGTTTGACCATGTTACCGGCGACCACGCAACGGCCGTGCTGTTCCGTGAAGGCGAGCCGCTCGTGGCGCTGCTGGCTGATCTCGTGCAGCAGTATGACCTTAGTGTTTCGCACGACGTCACGCGGCCTTGGGATGCGCCGGGACAAGCTGAGTGGATGGCACCAGTCGCTCGTGAGGTTTATGCTTGTCGTTGAGATGAAGTAGCAAGTTGGAAGAAGGAGGAACTGTGAGCCCGGAACGAGGTTGATCGCATTGAGTATCTTGTAGCCATAAGGCTAACCCGATAGGTAGCAAATGCAAGACTGGCTTCTCACGACTTTCTCCCTGCTCTCCTCTCGTGTGCACTATTGCGGACTGATGCACAATGACTGACTCCGAGTGCGGTGGTCTGTTTGAATGGGCGCATCCAAACGTATTGTGGACGTTCTTTGAGCCTGTAAGGTCAACCAGGAGTGCTACAAGTCAGACTTGATCACCACCTTTCTACTGCAGTGACCCCGTTCGAGACTAGGAAAGAACAACCTGCCTGTTCGGCATATATATCACTCCCATAGCGACTGAACGCCTACGGTAGACCCCTGCATCTGGCTGCTTCGGCGGTCAAGCCTCCGGGCACCGTAGCGCGCCTGCCTACAGATACAAAAGCCCATCTCCAGCGATCACTTCTTCTTCCTCTCCTCATACACTCCCACTTCACAACTCCAAGTTCTCACGCATATGCTTCATTGCACTTCGTTGATTTCAATCCTGATCAACGAATCCTCGATGGGTGCCGCCCAGCTCCTCGAAGGTTGTCATTAGAGCTGGGCGGCTCTGCTTCCGCTTCATGCGGCAAGACACGCCTTCAAGCCTGTGAGTCTCGATCGCTTTGAGGACTGACATCGTACTGACTGCATGATAGACAAGATAGGAATCTCTTTCCTTGCCTCTACATTGCTCCCCGGCTCCTCGAAGGTTGTCATCAGACGGCCGGGCGGCGCCTGCGATGTACTCACGACGAGTTTATCAAGCCCGTAAGCTCTTGCCTTTACCATCTTTGGCGATGTACTGACTATTTCTTAGACCCGAGTTGAGCCGCCCAGCTCGTAGCTCATGCTCACCTGCGGCTGGGCGGCGACTACTCTTTCTGATGGCTGGCACTGCGCTTCCGGCGGCAAGATCGGCTTCACCACAACAACACTTCGCGAGCTCATAGCTCATGCTCAAGGTATGTGCCCCCCACTTGTTCTCTGGCAACTCTTCTAACGTTCACTCGAGCAGCGGTGAAACTTTCGACTCGAGGTGAAGGCGACAGACGGTGCTCTAGTAATAAAACTCCTTCTTGCAACCTTGACTTCTTCCTACATCTTCTCGTGACCATTTCTGTCACTTCACATCACACCGTCTCTATCATGATGTTCTTCCTGCTCTCCATCATCGTGTTCATGGTGTCATTGGACGCATGCAAGGCTCTTCCTCTCCCTCGCGGTCTTCTCGGGCTGTTGTCTGACGATTACAACATGCCCACCGCCGCCGTTGCCGCCGGCAAGTTCATCGTCTTTAACTTCTTGCTGCTGTTCGGCTCCGCGTTGGCCTGGTTCTTCCTTCTCCGCATGGTTGCTCGCCGGCTGCTGCTCCCCGCAGTCCGCCGTCCTCATGAACGCCTCCTCGCCGCCCACCACCAGCAACGACAAGAGGAGCGTGAGCTCCACGAGCGCCTCCTCGCTCACCGCCGCAATGCCGCCACCATGGTCGCCGCCGAGCAGAACTGGTGGGGCCTCCAGAACTTCGAGGGAGTCATTGCGGCTCATGAGCTCCCTGCCCGCCAACGCCCGCAGAGGGACCGCCCAATGTTCCTCTTCGACAGCGATGACGAGCCAGAGGACCTGGTCAAGTTCGCCGACGGCTTCAACGACGACCAGTAATGGGGACTGGTGGTGATCTCAACCCGAAGGCGTACGTTCAGACCTGAAGGAGGACGTCTTACACCCAGAGGAGCAGACGACTGAGCCTTTCGCGTGGTGGTGCGTAGCCTTGAGGTCATTCATACGACGATGGGGAATCTTGGTTTGGCGTCTGGGGTTCTTGGGAATTTGGTGTTGGCAGAGCGGATGATGGGGATGTCGTTGACGGATTTGAGTGCGCTGAGATACTCCTGAGTGCGCTTCAAGCTTGTCTTCGTCTTGTTTTTCAGTATTCTGGAGGGTTTCCAGGTCTACAGGTAGCTTTGATGGAACTCCTCGTCTTCTTGCGCCAGCTTTGAGCTGCGTGCACCTCCACTTCATTCGGCCCATTGCGAGTCGTGAATATGTGAACCATTGCAGACTGAGGCATGCAACGTAGCACAATACTGTGCAGTGCTCCTGGATCCCAGAAGACCAATTGCAATTCATGCCGCAAGTATGGTCCTGATTGTGGATCCGCTCCCCAGTATGACGCCAGAGGCATTTTGCAGTGTTGGTGGTCCATCCCCTGCACTATGAACTTCACTGAACCGCGACACCCCCAAAACATCCCTTTTCAACAAGACATCGCCTTGACTTGCGCTTTAGACAAGTATGAGTACCTCTGATGCAGAATTCAAGTTCCCGAAGCTCGCCTTCGTACTCGTCGTGCCTGCCGGTCATCTCAGGGTGGCTTCTGACAATCCTGCCACCACCGCCAGCAAGACCTTCGAGAATCACTTGAGCGAAAGATTGCGAGAGGCAACCCAGTGATGAGCACCCAATGAGCTTATCGCTTCTCCTCGTCGCGTCACTTCTTGCGCGCAAGCGTACAAGACAAGCTCAAGATCCACGATCAATGCGCGTGTTGCCGCAGAAGCTGGAGCTTTTGACAAAGCGCACTGTGCACGAGATCACCCTCAGCTCAAACCTCCTGGCGACCAGGGTGTTCGTGTCAGGTACGAGTACCATGTTAAGGTTATCGAGCTGACATGCACCACAGGCTGCACCTCCCTCTGCCCCGCATGACATCGACATTCACACTCCCCTCCGCTCGACCGCCGAACAGGACATTGCCCAACGTCGAAAGCAAAGAATAGTAATACAGACGAGTGGGAACGAGGTCAGCATTGAGCTTTGCTCTGCTTGATCAGAGCAATCGAGGATGGACTTGGAATTGCACAGCCCAATCGCATAATCCGACACCGAGTTCAGTCGACCACCAAAGACGAACTGGTAAGAATATATGAGGACGGAGAAACGAGCGCTCTAGGCAATGGCACTTGCGTATAGCAAGAACGCCACCGACTCCAGCTTCCGTGGTGCTGTACCGGTTCCAGGGTGGCTTGGAAAGAGCTGCTGTAGGACGAGATCAAGACTGTCGGTCCAGACCACCGCATGAAGCACTTGTTGGGGATCCGCGTTTCCCAAAGCCGCCGTGCAATCGCTGCATACGCCAGCGCAGCATGCTCGAGCTGGGAGCAGAATGGCTAACGAGACGTTGCCGAGTCGACAAGTTCCTACATGATCGGCACTGGCTGCTCATGCTGGGTCTTCTCTTCACAGAGCCGACTGAGAGCATCGCTTTTGGCGACAGACTGCAGCCTACGCCCGTGTAGCAGCCGTGATCTTTGATGCACACAAGCGCGCGCGATGATTCCCGGAGTTGCAATCGACATTGGTCATTGACTGCAAGCGCTTGTCGTTGAAACCCTTCGCAGGAGACCTTCGTATTCCCCGTATTCTCTCGATGAGCCCATTGGTGCCGGCAGCGGGTGCAAAAAATCCACGGCGCGCAACGTCAAGTCGCGATTCAGCTTCTGGAGGGCGCGACCCCAAGCAACCTCCTTGCCTTGCAAGATATGCAAAGATCCTGAAAACCATCATACATCCTCCGACCTAGCGCCCATGCAGCGAGCCTCCGAGCACTCGAATCATGTGCTGTCTTGCACAAGGGTCGAGTCCAGATCCAGAGCAGCCGGTGGCAGTCAATCGATCCCATTCTCAACATCGTTCACAGCATCTCCAGCACCACGATCCAACTCATGCCACCTAACAGCTGACGTGTCAGGGGACCGGTCATTCCGAAAACATGCCTACACGGGGCGTGCCAGATCCGGGCCTTCCCAGCCGCCAGCACAGGTTGCTCATCTAAGCGCGCGCTGTGCCTCAAGGAAGACCTTTCATGACAGCAGCCCTTTTCAGCAGAGGTGGACCGCCATCGCCATGTTACCTTTCTGTGTGATAAGGAGACAATGAGATAGGAAAGCGGTGTGAAGATGTGAGATGAGAGGTTGAGAGATGAGGTGTGAACTGAGCTGAGCTGCTGACAAAGTGATGTAGACAATCGAGCTTGCGATTTGAAGTGTGAGGGGTATCGAGTGAGGCGTCGACATGTTGACAGAGATGATGAAGCGGTTTGACGAAAAGTTGTCGGCCTGAGAATGGTGTTTGCTGAGATGACTGATATGAAAGGGACGGGTATCGAGACATGGACAGTTTCGAGATACCCGAGAAAAGAAGCTGAGGTTATGAGATCTGAAAAAGGCGAGTAATCTCTTGGGCCTAACGATGCCCAACTACTGCTCGCCTATACGATAGCAGCGCGGTACCAGCGACTACGGCTCAGGGCTCGAGCGTTACAGGAGGCGCTTTGCGGTCCAGGCACAGGAACGTCCTCGCCGATGTCAGGTTCAGCATACATGGCTCGGCCACTCAGCAGCCTCCAGCGATCTGTCGCCCTCACCAGTATGCTCCAGATGTGTATCCTTCGCAGGCGGGCATTGACTTGTCTGTGGAGGCTGCTGTCTGGCTTCGCTACAAGTGCGACACCTTGTCAAGGAGGTATTTCTGGGTTTTGATGGGGCCTTCAATCTCGAAACTTGAGTGCGCTTCGGTCGCTGGGCCTGCGGTGCCCCCGTTCTCACCGGAGCGGGTTCGCTGGTGGTGGACTCGATGCTGCTATGCTCGCCAAGTCAGCAAGCCTGCGCTTAGCCTTCAAGATGTTTCAAACGCTTCAAAGTACTTACCGTGGTGCCTCTGAGGAGCCTCGCAGTGAGTCTAAGGTCATGAGGGGCGTGGTGCGTCGCTAGTAGCTCCTTGGGGGTCCGCACCCGCCGTCGAAGGCTGCAGCAACGGCGGCGAGCTCGATCAGAGCTCATGAAGCTCTCAAAAAGCTCCTAGTGATACTCGAGAAGCCCCATGGGGATGAAGAAGGGCGTACGAGCATGTGGGCGAACAGTCCGAAGGGACAAAGGGAGTGCAAAGCTCGCCGAGGAGGGCCTCAGGTCTCCAGCATTATGACGCCAGCGATACCAAAGAGAAGCTGGTGAGAGTTTTGAGCGATTGCTGCTTCGCATGAGAGTAACTAGAGCGCGAAAGGACGTGGTGCGTTGGCGGCAGTTGGGTAGTGGGGGTGATGCTGCAGCAGGCGGAGTTGGTGATGGATCTTTGGTGTTGAGTTTCGCAGCGTTGCCTGCCAGCCTCGCCATCGACAATACCCCTGCAACAACGCCATGAAGTACCTGCGACATCTCGGTCAACTTCTAGAAGCTCAAGGATGACCTGTGAAGATAGCACAATGCTCTTCAGAAATGCAGGAGGCATCCGTGTAGATGGCCGCCGCTCCGCAGCTGAATCAAGAGAAGGTGGGGGACTTGCGGCAGCAGCCTCCCTCCGCTGCTTCCTCCGTCACTCAGAATTGCCCGCGAGAGTCCAAAGGCAATTCACGATCATCGCTGATGTGGGCACATGTTCAGAAGCCATCCTCTGGCCCAATCAGAGCTATCTCAACAGCGAGTGCAGCATGCACCGAAGAGCTTTCAGACCAACAGCGGCTTCAACATCAGCAAGAAACACAGCACGATGAAGAAGCCGCCCCAACAGGACCTCTACCTGCTACAAGATCTCAACCATAGTGTAAAAGGCGAAAACGGGAGCACGACACATTGAATCAAGGATAGTCCAGGACTGGCCCACTTCTCGCAGCGCCTCTTGTAGGCTCGAAGAGCATCGCAGCAAACCAGGCACCAGCAAAGGCTTTGAGTAAGACTGATCAAGGTGAGTGGCGAGTATACTTGTGTAGAGAATATTACGATCTCATGATCGAATCGAACTCAAGGTTTTGTCACCTCCTCGTTCCCATCCAAATCTTGTTTCTTTCGTGAGCACCATCTCTCTTTCCTTTCGTCAGCGGCAGAATGGCGGATGCATTCCCTATTCGAAATCCCTCCCGCATACGAGCTCCACACCACACGATCTGTCGTGCTCTACTCGAAACAGCGAAGATATGACAATATCGGGCATCGGGGCAGTTGCCTATAAGATCATGACAGGCTCTCGATCATACAACGCCGCTCCCGAACGCTAATGCTCCCCGCAATTTGCTCAACAAACAATGCCGAACCAATATACTACCATGGCACTTACTACACTACCATACTCGTGACACGAGGAGGTCTGTCTCCATCAATGGATCTTGGGGCTAAACATGGCAGCTTTACACCGGACGGGGGTGCTTTGTCCCGCCGTCTGCTTGATGTTAGCTTATAAGTATGGACGCTCACATAGATATATTCTTAGCGTACAGAACCGAGTTTGAGGTTGATACTTTAAGCATAGCAAGATGCATTCGATCATTATCTCAGTTGTCAGCATTCTTGCCTCTGTAGCGACTGCGTCGCTGCAGATTGTTCCTGGCGCAACCTGGACAGCGGTGAGTTGCCACTACCCTCATCACATGTTGTCCACTCATTCATTGCGAACAGACGAATACAGGTCAACACATCCAAGCTCATGGAGGAGGCATACTCAAGGTTGGCGATAAGTGGTACTGGTAAGCGTACATCTCTGATGCATCACACGGCTTGCACTCACACCGTATCAGGGTCGGCGAAGACAAGACCAATGGCACGTCTTTCATCAACATCAACTGCTATTCCTCCAGCAACCTCGTCGAATGGAACTATGAGGGCGCTCTCTTGTCGCAGACAGCATCTGGTGACACCGGTCCAAACCGCGTGATTGAGCGACCTAAAGTAATCTACAACAAGGCCACTAACAAGTATGTCATGTGGATGCACATTGATAGTAGTGGTTACAGTGAGGCCAAGATTGGTGTTGCGACGAGCAACACCGTATGCGGCAAGTACACATATCTGCGTAGCGAGCAACCTCTAGGGCACCAAAGCCGTGATTCTGGTGTCTTCGTCGACACGGACGACAAGGCTTATCTGTTGACTGAAGATGTGTGCTTCCCCCACCGTCTCTTGTACGCCCACACTGACGCCCTACCAGCGCCAAAATGGCCTTCGCGTTGACGCTCTCTCCTCGGATTATCTCACAGTCCAGTCGAACACCTACACCTTTGCCGAAAAATACGAGTCCCCCGCAGTCATCAAGAAGAATGGCGTCTACTTCATGTTCGCATCACAGCTCACCGGCTGGAGCCCCAACGACAACTACTACGCAACTGCGACCTCCTTGTCCGGACCCTGGAGCTCTTGGAAGAAGTTCGCCGACAGCGGTAGTAACACGTATTCCAGTCAGACAACCTTTGTGCTGCCAGTGGGCGACAACTTCGTGTACATGGGCGACCGCTGGGTCGGCGATAACTTGATGCGAAGCACCTACGTCTGGCTTCCGCTCACAATCTCTGGCACGACTGCAACGCTAAAGAATAGAGTGAATTGGATCCTCAACCCCACCACAGGCGCCGGCTCTGCAGGTCCGACGGAGGACCAGTACGAAGGCGAAGCCGCAACGCTAAGCAACAACGCGCGCGCTATCGATTGCTCGACTTGTTCTGGCAGCAAAGCAGCGGGATACATCGGTGGTTCGAGCAGTGGAACCGTCGTATTCAGCAATGTTAACTCTGATGTGGCGACCAGGACAAGCATCAGGATCAAGCATCTGAATGGCGACAGTAACCAAAGAGTCGCAGACGTAACTGTGAACGGCAAGACACAGAGGCTGGCATTCTTGCCACATGGTGGCGGCGACCCAGCAAGCAGCGCCCTGAATGCAGACCTGAAGGCGGGCGCAAACGAGATCAAATTCGTCGGAGTCAGCGGCGGATACGCAGCAGATATTGACCGCCTGATGGTGCCCAAGTCGTAATATCCTTCTTGAACCTGTATATACTCAATCATACAGTCATGCGGCTCCAAATTGTAGCCTTTGCTCCTGATTATTCGCGTTCTCAAACTCCATCTTCCTCCTCTTTTCAACAGCGCGCAAAACTCCTGGCTTCCGGCAGGGCATCATTATTTCTTCGGTCTTCCCCTGAAGGCTAACCACCTTGTGCACCCGAAACACCTTCTTCTCCCTCGTCTCGTTCTCCTTGGATGACTGCTCACGAAGGTTCCGCACAGGTTGATCCCTCCCTAGATCCTCGCACAGTGTCCCAGACCTCTCCTCCAAATCCCCTTCTTCTTCTTCCTCATAATTCTCCTTATCCACCGTATCTCTGACCTTGAAAGCCCACTTGGCGCCCGGTGATGATGCCGAACTGATATGCTGTTCATCATCGACACCAAACGGCAATCCTCCAACGATATAATCGAGCTTTTTGAGAGAAACCGCAAGCTCCAACCAATCCACCAGCTCCCCCCTTTCCTCCTCCATCCTCCCACTCTGCTCCCTCCACTCCTGATCGCGAATCGTGATAACCCGCAAATCCGGCATCGCATCCGGCCCAATGATATCGAAGAACTCATTCGCCATCACTAAACCGTCAAAATAGAAGGCTTTTGCTGCGCAGAGGTGCGAAATCGCTTCGGAGCGGATTTGGTGGCAGATATGGAAGATTGGGAGAGAAAAGATGGTTTCTGGATGGTGGTGTACGGAGATAGTTGAGATGGACACATATGTAGCGTAGATGTATATGCGGTTGCGGATCTCGCCAGGGAGGGACAGCAATCTGGAGGTGGTGTTGTGGGCGGCTGCTAGGTGTTGAGGTAGCTTTGGTCGTGTTGCAAACGCCACGCCAGAGGAAGAGGAGGTCGTTGATGAGGATGAGGAGTTGTTGCAGTCGCCATCTTTGGATTTGGGCTTCAGCTTGAAGAGCTTCTTGATCAGTTTGAAGGCAGTCATGGCGGTTACCTATGGTAGTGGTGGTGAGAGGTCAAGTTCGAAGACGCAGGTGAGCTACAAGGCGGCCAGAATGACTAACTTGGTTGGGACTAGTGCGTGAGTAAAGGGCAGGTCGGGCGCCTTGATTGTCAATGGTGAATGTGATGCGACGAGATTTAAAAATTATAGGCGAGTGTATCGAAGCTGACCTGCAGCGCTTTCCAATGAGTATGTACATGGTTTCAAACTCCGACTTCCTCCATTCTCATATGTACCGTTCAAGCAGAGAAGCCGTTAGCAATCTTGCCAACTACAACTTTGGCAGCGGCCGCAGCGGCACCTCCAGCAGCAGCACCAGCAGTCGACATGACGAATGCAGCAGCCGTACCTGCATCACGACCGTAGGTCAAGTGAGGTGCTAAGATGACACTTTGGCCGGCGCAGATCAGGTCACCGTCGTGGCAGATGACCTTAGTGTTGGCGGCACCGACGTTGCCGACAGCATCGCCGTTGTTTGGGTCACCGAAGATGACGGCGCTCTTGACGAAGGCGGATTGGTCCGCTGTCAGCATGCTGGCGGCGTTGTGAACGAGCTGACCTCCCTGGCTGCGATATGTTAGTCTCGAGCTAGAAGACGGTGAGGGATGAGTTCTTACGAGTAACCAGCCATGACAAGAGCAGTGTTGGGGCAAGCAGTCATGACTTGACCGACCATTTGTGCCATCAGCTTGCTGCCTGCGGCATCACCTCCAGCCAAGAATCCGGGGATGTCGGCGGGGTATTCAATACCCTGGACCGCAAGGTTCTGTGCGCCACCCATCATCTGGCCAATGGCGGATACAAATGGGGGACCGGCGACAGTACCCATGTTCCCACCCTCGGTAGTGCCACGTGCAAAGAGCACTGTCATGGCCTTGCAGCCGCTGCCGTTGGTGACATCGTTCTGTGTCGAGGATGTAAGAGCCGCAGAGGCAAAGGGAGCGAGGACGAGGAGGGGTGCAAAGGACTTCATAATTTTGTTGCTGTAATGAGGAGTTCGGGATTAGTTTATTAAAAGTTGTCAGGAAGAAGATGTAGGAAACCGGCCCAGGGAAGTGAGTGTTGATGAAGGAGAAGTTGAAGCTGTGGATAATCAGATCAGTACGTACTCCGCGACGTACTTATAAGCAAGCAATATAGACGATGATCTGGTCAACCGAGGCAGGAGTGCAAGACAAATCATGGAGGTCACCACTCACACCAATCTGTCATGTTTCGATTCTTGGCGACTCCGGAGTGCCATCAGACATCATGCGGTATCCTACAATAGCACACGCTGTCAGAACTGTTGATGCCCAGCAGACATCTCGCCGGCTGTTCCATGTGAAGATAAGCTCAGCCTCGACAGGAGTGGTGCGGCGCTGGGAGCAAGCTACCGGATAGGGCTGCACTTGACAGTCGTTGAAGGGACGTCCCAGCAGATCTGAAACATGATCTGCTGATTCGTACGGAGGCTCTCCGTTCTTTTGGTAGCGCGGGCCTGCCGAGGTAGCGCGGCCGTACGTTCGGCATGTTCAGGTTCGGTCTGAGGCGGTTTCTTCGGTACTCTGAGGAAGATATGAGGGGCTCAGCATGGTGTCGTGATGCGGTGTGCAACACAACGGTCATAAGTCGAACGTTTGGGTGTGATAGAATAGTTAGGATGTCACGGTAGCTGAGCTAATGGAAGGACTGATAAAGATCGAAACTTGTGCGGTCCTGGTAGAATGAACGTCTCGATCACCTGTCGTCAGCATCAAAAATGAGTGTCTACATTGTGTGCGATGCCGTCAGTACTGATCATTGAGTACTGGCGATGGGTGTTGCCCTTCTGTGACTGGTTTCAGCAGTTTGTTTCAAGATGCGCCGAACCACGATAGGTTTCATCGATGAGGCTGAGGTGTTCCACGCGCACGGCCTCACAATCTCCGTGCCTTGACCGTTGGGCAACGGCTATGCATTGATCAGCCGTTGGCTTGGTGAGCTTGTCCAGATGTTCCAGTCGTGGGAAATACCGAAAGAGGAAACGTGACTTCCTAGAAAGGGTTCTTCTGTTCGTCGGCCTTGAAGACTTCCATCGCCAATTTCATCTCGTTTCGGTTCTTCGCATCGGCGCAATGCTCGATGCCATGATACATGCTGGTCGTTGATGGTGTCTTGGTGTGCGTTTTAGATGAGCGCAAGGCTGCCATGGAGGGGCAGCGACGTCAGACCCCGCATCCCGCAGAAGACTCTTCGACCGCAGCGCCAGCCGATCAGCCCAACATCTTCGAGGAGATATTCGGTGAAGGAGTAAGCAGGGAGAGAGAAGGGCGTCTGATGAGTGGCTGTGCGATGCTGAGTCATTATATGTCGTGAAAGGGCGTTGTTCGACTCAAACCACGAAGATGACGGAAGATCCATGCCGTTGAAGGAAGGTGCAGACGAGGCCTTCTACCAGCCTCACCACATTTAAGATCTAGGGTATCCACAACACCAACTTTCGAATTTGACACCAATATTGAAACTTTACTACCACCAACATGGTTCTCGAACTTCGTCCCTGCGCCGAGTCCGACATCCCAGAGTTCGTCCGGATCCAAATCGCCGCCTTCGGCACAGGCGGCGGCATGATCCAGTTCATGGTCGAGCATCCACCTTCAGAAACCTACATTAACAAGTCCATCGACAAGCACATCAAGTCATTTCGCGAAGAGAAGGACATTACTTACCTCAAGGTCATCGACACCGAGCGAGATGGCCAGATGATTGCAGGTGCCAAGTGGCGCATCAACCAGAAGCAGCGCACAGAGGAAGAGATACAGCCTATGCTACCGGTGCCAGGTGCCGATGAAGATGGCAAGCAGGCGGTGATCGACTTCATGTGGTACCTCAATAGGGTTAGGAAGGAGTACATGGGGACAAGGCCGTTCTACTGTGAGCACGACACGTGATTCCCACACCAGGCATGTCGTGTAGTAACATCCTGTCAGTCCTTCATATCCTCATCACAGACCCAGCACACCACCGTCGCGGCGCGGGTAGCATGCTCATCAAGTGGGGCACCACACAAGCTGATGTCGCCCAGCTGCCCTGCTTCCTGGAGTCGTCGGTCATGGGACGCCCGCTGTATGCTAAGTGTGGCTTCACGGCGCGACAGGAGCAGAAGTTCGACCTGACCAAGTATGGAGGTGAGGGCGAGGATCTGAACACAGTCATGATCAGGGACCCTCTGCCTACCCAGCCAGTGGTTTGATGGAAACATCAATGGGTGTGGACAGAGACAAAGCAGGAACAAATGGAGGAGCAGAGGTTTTGTGAGTCTCGAACAGAGACGTAGTGTCAGGTTTTGGGGAGGTCCTCTGTGACGGACTGAGGGTGGAGCCAATCCTGGTCGTGCTCTGATAGAATTGCCACCATATGAACACAACAACCTCGACAATTCGTGCAAATGCGCAACTTCCAGACTTTGGGACCCTGGACATGATAGTGGCAATGTGTTTGCAAGTTCACGATTCCCACAAGCAGCCGTTGAGTCACGGCAATATCCATCTTTAAACTCAAGTGCCGAAAGTTTCCACCCTTCTCCTATGCATTCCCAACTTTGTTTCCCACCAACCTCCGTTTCCTACCCCATGTAGTAACTGATCTCAGATATCGTCGAAGACTGCGCTTTCCTCCGGTAACTCTTCGACACAGCGCGTCTCACGATGTGCAAATGCCGGACCGCCGAGGATCGCCGTAAAGGGCCGTTGAAACCTTATGCGCGCCACAACCGCACTCCGACTGGCAAAATGGAATCGTGTTGTGCATAATACGAATTTAGAATTGAGGAGATGGCCATGCGAGAAGAGTCAACGGTCGTGTAAGAAAAGTGGTGGGACAATCGCTGCTTGTGTACCGATATTTACATCGGCGATCCTCGGGTTTGCGAGGGTTTATCTTTCATTCGAAGGGACTGCTATCTACGACGCTGCAATGAACGAATCGGCGTGCATGCGCACATGTGTTGCTTCCCATGCCACACCCGCATACTGAAAAATGCTTTGTTCTCATTCAGAAGTAGCCTGACCACTCGTTCTCCACGTTGTTGTCCACGCCCCGCTGGGGTTTGCCAGTGAACTCCTCCTGCTCAACAATTGTCTCGAACACTGTCTTTTTATCGCGCCCTTGCTACAATCCTACACGTTTCTGACTCTCGAGATGTTGCTTCCCCAATTTCTGTTCTCTCTGTTCCTCATCTATATGTTCGAACATCGTCAGCCTGGGCTGTCCTGTCCGGGGGTCTTGGAACCGGATAATGGGACCTACAGATGATTCGTTGAGGTTGGCCTTGCCGAAGAAGTTGTTCATACGCTGACTCAGTCCAGTATCGGTCTTACCTCGACGGATAACATGGTTGCCTTGACTTTCGGTCTTCATGGTACGCAGGCTAGGCTTTGGTTTTAGGCCGATACGCCTGGCTGACTCGAAGGCGTTATCATCGACCTGGAAATTCTTTTCCGGTCGTACAGAATTGACGTTCGACCTTGCTTTTGTATGAGCAGAACCGCCTGGATGCAAGGTAGAACCTTCTACGATAGAGGCGGTAACGGTGGAGCGAAGACGAGGCGAGTATGCATTCCCATGATTTCGTGCGACAGGTGGCGAAAACATGTGAGAGTCGTTCGCCGGATACATGGAGGGCTGCCGTCCTAAATCTGATTGCCTAATCTCTGATGGCATAGCAGAGTCTCGTCGTGAGGCGTACCGAGCCGATGGGCAGTCGGAAGGAGTCAGTGATGCTAAGGACGGCGCATAGATAGAAGATGGAGCATTACTGTGCGAACCGCTACGTAGGGTGAGCATACGGCTTGTGAGACCATGAGGACGCTCTTGTTGAGTTATTGAAACGGCCTTGGTACTCTTGTACCTAGCCGGTACTCTCGAACCCGTACGTTGGACTGAATCCTGTTGCATATCTGGTAATGGAATTCCACTATCGTGGATGGATCGTGCAGTCGAACTAGTTCGATCGTTCTCGGCCGACCAGAAGTTAGCTGCCTCGCTGTCCGAACTAGGAGGTGAAGTTTTCGTGGTGGACTCGCTGAGCCGAGACGAGATACTCGCCGTCTGACAGTACGAAGAGGTAGGGGAGGCCGGATTCGATGGTGGAGGAGAACAAGGAGGATGCGACCGTGCGCCCAGTACAGAGCATATACTGTCTTGGGATCTGAGTGTGCGGTGCTCAGGACTGATCATCCGCTGCATTGGCTCCGCACGTGGCATTTTGTACTCTGAGCTAGGATATGGAGCAAATTGCTGGATGAACATCGGATTTGGCTGGAGACCATAGGACGACGTCTGGTGCAACAGAGGCATGGATGGATTGTTAAGGCCATAGAACGATTGTGGGCTGGTGCATGCAGGATCAGAAGCGTAAGACGGTATCGAAGGCCTGGCTTGGTAGGGGAGATTGTGGCCTGGAACGTAGCTCATACCGCTCGCCATGGTTCTTGCGGATTTTCTCAGATCTTCCGAAGTCTGAAATCCAGGTCTCTGATTCCCTCTCCCCTTTAACTTTATATGGGAGACGACGCGCTCGACCGCCATTCCGATTGCCAACCGAGCCTCGGGCGGCGGCATATATTCCTGTTCAAACTTGGTGTCTCTCCAATCAATCTTGGCGACCGGAAAGAGGGGGCACAGCTCAGCGAAGCCTTCAGACGACAATGATCTGAGCTTATTCCCATCCCCTCGCCAGTATGCGCAAGTTTCGAGCACCCATTGCGGATACTTGCGAGAGATTCTCCAGGTTTTGACGGTCAAGACTGAAAACAAGAAGTATCGCACCTCATCCTCGCTCTCACCAGGTAGGCGTTGAGGGACTTGCTCGTGCGTAGCGCTCACAACATCCTCCACTTTTGTGGGCAGAGATAATTTAGTCTGCTCCCCAGATTGTGAGGCGTTGTACATCGTACTAGCGTCTGAGAATAAATCAGGGAGCAACGCAGTCGATTTCCTCCGTCTCAACCTGGGCCAGATCATCGCTGGAAGTTACTAGAAGTGTCTGGCAGAGTCAGTCTTTGCAGAACATTGCTTCACAAGTCATCAGCCCACTTACTCCTCGAGTAGATGCCTGCGCATACGATGTACAACTACGCTGGCATTGCAAAACTATTTCAAGCAAACGGTAAAGAGTACCGCCGCAGCGAATGAGGCGTACTGAAAGAAAGGAAGGTTGCAGTGCAGGCGTTGCTGCACTGGAAATTACACAGAAGACCATGTAGGGTGTGCGAGCTGCATTATTATGGTTCTGCATGACGAGTCTCGCATGTCGCAATCGTGAGATCAAGATAGGAAAACAGATCATGTGTGGTCTAAGTTTTACGTGGACGTCGCGTTGCGCAGTCTCCTGGGTGTTGCTTTTGCGGGGCGTTGCGGCTCTGAACCGTGGGAACAGCTTGCACTAAAGCACCACGCAGCACGCTGAAGCCAATGAAGTCAATGCTCCCCTCCGTCGACTCGACAACAACAATGTACAAAAGTGGAAATCGATAACCACACCGTGATCTAGCCAAGATTTCGAGCGGGACGTTGAAGCATTGACTACAGCGTGCCGTGAGCGGTTTCCACTAATTCTATGGCGTGTACTCGCATGCACGAAAGCTGACGCAAATCATGACAATTGCTTTTTGTAAGCTCGAACGTAGTCCCGTCGAAAGATTCAGGCTTTTGGAAGAATGAGGCAAGTATCATCGCGTTTCTCACACTTGTCTTTCACAGTGTATATCGGAACTGTGGATTCTTCATATCGGTGAGGTCATCGTCGTATGCGTTATCGTAGCCCTCCATGGTTCCGGATTTGTCGCGACGTCGATTTTCCCATATACAAACATACCGATAGACGATGGCAAGAGTAGCAGCTGCGATGGCGGTGGCAAGCACCGCGACGAAACCGGGACCGTAGGCTGGGGCATCCTCCGGCTTGAAAAGTAGGGGTCCAACAAAGTTCCCTGAGCGCGCTGTTAGTTATGTTATCAATGAACGGACCCTGACAGCTTACCAAGACAGTATCCCACAAATATGCCAGATGAGGTGACTGATCGTTTCGTATATCCTGCAGTGTTCGCGATTTGCAGCCCCATGAGTACAGCGTATGCGCCACCAAAGCTTGCAAGAATATAACAACCAAACAGAAGACCACCCCTATCGTCTCGTGGCAGCCGCCAAAGCAAGATCGAAGCTGTTATGGTGCCAAATTGGCAGAGAACGATGAGCCACGTACGAATTCCTGGAAATTTGTATGCGAAATAGGGGGCAGTAAGCTCGATGGTGCCAATGATGGCGCCTGCAGGCATCGTAAGGAGTAGTGAGTTGAGCCGATTGTAGCCAAAACCTGCAAGTGTTATTTATGCATCTTGATGCGTGAAGGTTTTCGAGACCACTCACCTGATATGATGATAGGAATGAACGATGAGACCGGTCCGTTGGCGATCATCATCAGGAAGGCAATGCTAAAGATCAACCAGAACTTGATGTCGTACAGCGACTCCCAGACCTGGGCAATTTTGAAGTGCTTGTTGCGCACACCTGAGTTGTTCTCCTTCATGCGTGCAACAGCGATGTATCGCTCGCGGTCGCTGAAGCCTCTCGCACGGATCGGGTCAGGTGGGAGGAAGAAGAGGATGACAAGGGCCCACAAGACGGTGATCGACCCTGCAACAAGGTACATGTACTGCCACGAGTTGAGGCTACCGCCGTTGATGTGTCCAAGTCCGTAATTTATGAGAGGAGAGATCATAGATACGTAGCCCGTTGCAGAGTACCAAGCGCCCATCCGCAGGGCTTGTTCCCGCTTTTTGTACCAGCCACCAACGATCAACATGAACATGGGCGAGACACCCGATTCCAGGAAGCCGAGAAAGAAGCGTTGAGCATAGAAGCCTGCTGCTTGTTAGCATGTCGCCATCCGGCAATCTCGCTGCAGACGTACTCTGCCAATTGGTACATGCTGCCGAACACATCAAGCAAATACCCCACACGGCAACGATGCCACTTGCCACGCGTTCGATGGGCCATCTTTGAGACATTAAGATCGCCGGGTAGCTGCCAACAATGAAACCAAGGTAGAATATGGCGGAAGAGAAGGAATAGCGGTTGCCCGTTGTGAGCTTGAGATCGTCCCGCAAACCGAAGAGCGCAGCTTGTGACAACATAGCCTTGTCGTAGTACTGCAAACCATAAGTGATCACCAGCAACGAGATCAGTTTCCTGTCCAGTCTGCGGACTAGCTTTTTCTCCTCTTCAGGAGTCCAGCTCTCATCTCCAGCATACTGTGCAAGGATTCGAAGGGCTTCGTCGTTATGAATTGTGTCGATGGTCTTGGTGTGTCTCAACTCTTCCAGCGTCTGAGGAGCACCCTCATGCTGACAGACGCGGTCCTTCTCGTGGTCACTCATGGCGTCAAGAACGATAAGTGTGAACGCAAGTAACAGTGATTGCCGGAGGCTCTGAAATGACAGGGTTGCCTCTACAGATCAAGAGCTTTTAAGGACCTGCTTAGAGTCGCGGCTGAGATGCTGTTAAGGCACCCTTCAAGCACTCGAGCGCTTTTGTCCGTCATCGCCAAGCTTCACTTTGCGGGGAAATAGCCGTTGTCGATTAACGCTGCTTCTTTTGGCGATATGGCATCCTGACATCAAAGTCACGAGTTGGTGTTAACGACTCGGCTTGTAGGCATGCGATTGGACCGGCGATCCCATGCACGGCACACGCGCAGCGCATCGGCCGCTGAAGTTCGGCAATTCAACTGATTAGCTCGATTGTATGGGTGGAACGTATCGAAGGACCTGTCATCGTGAATACGATGGTGTTGAAGTCGATGGACGGTGTTGAGGAAGGAGAGATGAGTGCGTTGTTTTGGCACAACGCCACCGCCAAAGCGGAAAGGCGCGGTGGGGCTTCTGAGGGGAAGGGGCAACCGTAGCCCATTAGACTTTAGATACGGTAACACAACATATCCATCTCGAGGAAAACTGGTCTCGCATTCCCATTGAAGGTAGGCAGCGCTTATATATACGGTTGTTGGGGAAATCAAAGGGGCTCTTGGATTGCTTTCCATCGCGAGTGTGTCATTACTACTTTCGCAGTGGCAAGCATCACCGTCGCCTATTGGGCTCCTTTCCATTTCGGCATACGCACCTTCCTCCCGCAGTTGCGCTGTCCTCTACCTCCCTATCTTTCAAGGTGCAGCTTTTTCGAATCCGACTGATCGCCTTTCAACATCGACTCCTGCCGTTCAGCACGCCTCCCAAGCCCTGACGTATCACATCTTCGATGCGGAATCTCGACTTTACCACCGACCTGAACTGAACGTTACGGCTACCAAAAGTTCCAAAGTTAGTAAAGTCATCATACTTCACAAACACCGTATCGCGATGTCGACTTTCACGTATTGGAAGGGCGTTGCAGACGCAGCCGTTGGTGTCATTCTCCTTACCAGGCCGGAGATCATCTATCACAGTGTCATAGCGAAACTCTTGAACAGGCTCTCTGGCCTGCGATTGCCGAACCCGTACCCAACATCTGAGGGTGAAATCAGCTCACAGCACGCTGTGGCTATAATAGTGAGTAGCTCCTCTGACACCTCGAACCATCTCCGACGTGATCATACTTACATATCTACGGGTTATCGCCGTAGGTCTAGGTCATGTGCGAGCGAGCAAAGACCGCCGCTCCATACCGGGCTTGGTCGTCATGAATATAGCTTGGTCGACCCTTGCGCTTGGTACCGTCCTCTTCAAGCCGCACCGTGCGACGAGCGCACTTTTGATGACGGGCATTAACCATTTCGTCTTCGCTACTGTTATGTTCTTGCGATCCAAGATGACTCTACAAGAGATGTTCGGCTTCGAGGGAACGAAGACAAAGGACACTTAAATCACGTCCGAGGGACAAAGTGGTGGGCTAGAGTTGATACCCCATTTCTTTATTTATGTCTCATTCTAATTCAAATGCGTTTTCTCTACCGTTCACTTCCTCGACCGCTTGTCCTCACGCTCGTCGCCTTCTTTGTCACCCCTACGTTTGCCAAGAGAGGAGGTAGTCAACGTCGTCAGGCTCGCTGCAACTGACCTAACAGACGACCCAGGAGACGACAATGGCGCGGATAGAGCTGCTGATATCGAAGCTGGCGCTACAGGAGGCTGTCGCTGCTGCTGGCGCTGCTGCTGGTAGTGCTGCCCCTGCTCCTGCTGCATCCGCCAGTGGTACTCCGAGGTGTCCTGCCCTAGCAGCGGCGTTGTGTTGCAGGCTTGTTGCTCAAGAGTACTGCCGAAAGACATAACCGTGGAGTGTTGATCAGCACGACTTGCATAGCGAAATGGAGAAGGTCTAGGCGTATACCAAGATGCTTGTGTGCCGGGGTCAATGTCGGGCATCAGCGTAGGTTGAGCAGTGCCACGCCACTCAGCGAAACCCTCCGAGGTTGTAGGTATCTCAGGTAGTCTTGAAGGTGATACTGGAGGCGACACCGGCCCGAAAGGACCATGAGTCTGCGAGACCTGTGCAGAGAGAAGAGTTTGGCGTGCTTTTCGGCTTCGATGATTTGCCATCGGCGCTGGCGCGAAGCGAGGTGTGGGCGTGGAGGTATTCGGGGGGCTGGGGGCGGGAGGAGAGGATGGCGCAGGTGCGCTTGTTAGAGGCAGTGCATAAGGAGCTGCGGCGGCGTGGTTAAACTGTAAGTCGTAAAGGTTTTCAGTTACGCTATGCTGACCTGCAAATATCGAACCATGTGCCATGGAGAGCTTCGGCATTGGCTGAGCGAAAGCTGTATGCTCATCGACCGGTGCTGCATCTGCTCGAGGCACCAGAATATCTCCTTTCCACGCCTCGTAGCATTGCACAAAGCTGATGAAGCTCTTGACTTTCTTGATGGCCTCATTAACATGGTCCTTCTGCTCTGCTTCCGTTGCCATGGAGCTCTTCAGGAAGATCTCCTTGGCCTGACGAAGATCATCTGCATAGCCATCGTTCACGTCTGAGTTGGGATCATAGTGATCTGGCCTGGAGATATGGGGTCGTAGTAGGGCCCAGACGTATTCACGATCTTGCACCTTGAGCTGCCATCTGGCTTCATGATCGATGCACTTGGGGTGGAAGATGGACGGATCGCAGTCGAGGTACCTCTGCGCGGCCGTAGACTCAAGCTCAACGGTCAGGCGGCCATGAACCTTCTTGTCTTCCATCAAATCTCGGATCTTATCGATGTAGGTTCCAAAATATCCTTGGCCCGCGATGGTGTGGTACGGAATCTCAATCTCGAGGGTAAGGTGCGATATAGCGAGACGCGAATAAAAGTAATGGCTAATGAGTGACTTCAGGCGTACTGCCGCACGGTAGGCTTCTCCGATGGGGCCATTTGGCGGACCCATCTTTAAGACAAAATGCCGCGGAATCTTCCCGTCTGTCAGAGTCTGGCCAGTAGCGCCGGTGACACCTCTCCTTGTGCGGTTCCAGTCATAGGCCTTGTCGGCCGCAGTCAGGTACTCGATGCCTGACTCGTTCTTCGCCCTTTTCAGGGCACCATCCGCGACCTTGTACTGCTGGTTCATAGGCACCGGGTCTGACTCAAATACCATGCGGCGTATGCAGCCCTTGGCAAAGTATGGATCATCTCCTGGTATGTGAGTATCCGAAACCCAAGCGTACGACTCTTGAGGTGGCGGTACTTCTTTGTATCCAACTTCAATGCCGTCTTCGCGTCGCACGATTGGCAGGTCATGAAAGTTGTGGGTTCGTGGTGGCTTCCGAGGTCGACCTGCTCGCTTTGGAGATGCGATCCGCGTGGTCGAGGCAGTAGCTTGTGAAGGACTGCTGTTCGAGGGCGCTGTGGTCGAAGCATGTAACGGGACATCTTCGAATTCTTGGTCGCTGTCGTCGCCGTCATTTATGGGTCCTTCATCAATGCTCTCCGTCGCTGATGCTGACGGCACTGAGTCCTTGGTGCTTGCTTGCGGTAGAGATGGAGGGAAGATCGCGCAAACAGCGGTGGTAGCTTGATCAGTGCGGGACAGGTCGTCTTCATCGTTGCTGTCCTCTTCAAATCCAGCCATAATCTCCTTGGACAACTCATCGTCGCTGTCAGAATCGTCCTCGTTCTGGTCTTCATCATCGCTCTCCACAGCTTCTGTTCGACTCCGCTGCGCTTCGATCAGCACGTGTGGATCCACATCGTCGAACAGATCATCGAATATGTCTGTAGTCTTGTTGGCTTTCCTGTCATTGTCTTGCTCATTAAAAGTGGGAATTGACCTACTATCCGGGTTGAAAGCCATGTTCACAGCAAAATGGCCCCACAGAATCGGAAAGCCGAATACTAATGTCGATGTTCGATTGCTGCTCAACAGGGGAAGAAACGAAGCGCAGAAAGATTCAACCTCGATTTTAATGGAGGTGGTTGAGGTGGGTGCGAAGAATTGAGAGCAGAAGCGCGGAGGTGTATGATGGTCAAGCAGCGCCATTGGTGAAAGGCACTGATACCGCAGCCGCGCACGGTACGTCAACACATTCCCCAAGGTTTTCGGATGCACAATTTAGCGCTTAGGTCAGGGAGATTAGTGACGCATTAGCTTCAGCAGCTTTGAAATACTTTCAGGACAAAGGTCTTGAGCCGCGGCATTCGACGCAAGCAAATAGTTAGTCGAGTGATAAATCACCAAATCATACCTATGGTATGCGCGCATGGAGTTAGTTGAACACTATTGTTGACATCTGACTGGTTGAGAAAGCTACCTGCGATGCTATAATGGGGATAGAAAAGGGTTTCCTTTATAGCAATGAAGCTGCGGAGTTTGTCACTTCGTCTATCAGGTACGATGACCATGACTCGATCTGTAGATTTGATGCCCTCAGACCCGCAACTACCATCCCTCCGCCCACCCACAGTGTACTCCGAAGGATCTTAACCTCTTCTCAACAGTAAATCAGACCGCCGTACGTCCTTCTAGAGGGCTTTAGCGCCAGCGCCTCAGCTTCTCCGCGAATGTGTACGGTCGGTCGACGCCCACAGCACCCTTTAGGGCCACCCTCATCTGCTGTTGCAGTGGTTCTATTGACTCCAGCCATTTCTCAATGCAAGATCGGCGAGACGATAGCGGCGACGATGGAGACAGGGTTGGTGGAGATGTTGCGGGCAGAACTGGATGAACCTCTTGGCCGGCGCGAAAGAACGGCTAAAGACGGAGGATGACCAGGCGGCTATAAGTTCATTAGTATCTACTCATAAATCTAGAATCTGGTGTTTGGGCAAGACATACAAGTTACTTTGTGTCGCGGTATCCTCTTGGCCCCACACTTTGCCTACGATGAAGGCTCTCTTCTCGTCTTCTCCGAGCTTTGCTTGTTGGATGAACAAAGATGTTACGCGCCAGCACGTCTCAGCCGTTACAAGAATGAGAGTTGAGGCTGGGGAACGGCTATAGGTAGGCAGGCTTGGGGAGTATGAGGGTCGTTCAAGTAGAGATGGCAAGATTGGTATGAACTAATTGCAACGGGAAGTGCACCATAACAATGAAAGCAACTCAAGGTCATCGTCACAATGTCGATTGAATGCAACCAGAGAGCGTATAAGCACATCATAGCAATCTCTCATTTACGCAGAAAAGAACGCACGCATGAGGCACTAATGACTAATCACAGGGGGGGATGAATTGAAATACTACATAGCAATGATGAAGCAATGTCGTCCCTAACCTTGCAATGAAGCCATGTAGCAACCTTGCTGCAGCCCCGGGAATATTAGTTTCTACAGGACGGCCGTCACCTGTTTCCCATGTGTCAAAAAGAGGAAGGGAGGAGGGGACATGAGGGGTTTATAAGGCGTTGGGAGCGGCACTGTGCGCTGCCAGATCAACCCTGCATGGGCATCCAGACGCGGATGCAGGCAGCGTTGGCAGCTCCGAGGTGACGGCGCGCCCATTCTTGTAATCTTTTAGTATTTTTTGTGATCTGCGAGCGTGGCGCTGTGCGCTGTGGCAGTGAGCGGCGGTGAAGAAGCGAGACTGCGCACAATGGCAGGAAAATCTGATTGTAGATGGAAGTAGTAATGATCTGAGACTGATTCGATTCTATGACCCGAAATACCTATCATTTGCGGTCAACCTGGTGATGACATCTCCGCCTTTTGGAAACATAGCCGGACGCAGATCGCGGTAGCACTTTATGAACATGTGAGCATGACAGCTTTCTGGTAACATCAACACCACCACCACCAGGAAGATGTCCACAACAAGAAGTTCGGCCATTTAGCTCCGCATCTTTGTGAAGCGCCGCCGCGCCAAAGCCTACTACGAGGCTATCGAGCGCAAGATCTTCGAGGTGATCTTCAGCGGCACCCACAGCAACGTCAAGCATTTTCTGGGACAGCACGAGGTATTTCTTGATGACAAGATGCGCCGATTAAAGCTTAAGTTGGACGACCTGGAGGACCACGTCCGCGCGTACCCAGACACCCACTTCAAGAACGAGATTGAGCAATTGCGCATGCGATACAACGTCTTCCACCAGATTCTCGCAGGTACTTCTCTCGACAGTAAGTAACGTTAGTTGTGTAGCTTGTTTGTGTTTCTGATAGTATCTACAGAAGGAGTATGTACGCACCCGGAAGGTAAGGCGAAGCTGGCGGAGAAGACCATTCGTGGTATGAGAGAGCGTAAAGTTGGACAGAATGGTTCAATACCGAGTCTTGCGGAGTGCGGAGTTTCTGTTTGTCTTTTCGAGTTTGGCAATGGGATTATACCTTGATCGGTGTTCCTCGAGAATCTCCCGATCGTTATGAATGACCATGCTCACTTGACCTCTTTCACGTGCTGTCCGCAATGAACGTGGTGTATAAAGATCCCTTGCTGACCATGTCAAATTTACCACAGCTCCTAGCTTCCGCAAAAGCAACATCGCCGGCGTGGGCATCTCGCTTGTCCAGTGAAGGCAGCCTTGGCTGCGCTTGCGGCGGGTCTGCTTGCTATATTAAGCTTCTCTACCAACGTGTTTCCACACCCACAGCCATTTCCTCATCATTTTTCATCAAACATCTCCCCATATATAACTTCTTCGATATATCATCACAATGTACCACCACTTCCCGCCTGCCGGTTCTTCAGGCTCTCACCAGCACTTATTGCCTAACACCATGACCGAAACCGCCTATCTTCGAGCTCAGGTCCAGACCTTGAGCAGCCGCATCAGCCACCTTGAGGCCGGGAATTTGCACCTGCGTTCTCTCATCGGTGTCGCTCCTCCACCTCCTCCGCCTTCTCCAGCTGGTCACGTCTACCAGGCGCCGCCCAGCGACAACGCTCTGCAGCTGCCCACTGTCATCGAGAACTTAGCAGTCCTGCAAGACCATTTCCGCCGCCAAGACACCCTGAAGCAGTGGTGGGTTCACACATGATGTTGATCAAGTTGATCAATGACTGACAAGCCCCATAGTTCAAAGGATGGCTGCTACAGGTACGCCTTCAGTCAAGAGTGCTTCCGCGAGGGCCACATGGCGTGGTGTAGCACCCATAAACGTATCGTTACACGCACCTACACTTGTTGCTCGGTGAGCGCAGAGGAACGCGGAGACTGCATGCCAGTCTACTGGGGTACGTATTTGAACTCACCGTGACTTACCCTCGGTGACTGACACTTCCGCAGAAGAGCGTCACGATTGGCAAGAGATTGTAGATCGTGCCTACCACGAGGGCAAGATCGGTCACAAGAGCCTTGATCCCCAGCGCCTCCACAGCCTCCTCTTCGCGCTGGTCTACGCGCCTCCCAATGGACCTCCACTCTCGCTCCTTCAAGGTCAGTATCCTCACGGCAATTGGGCTTGAGTGGCGGAGGAGAAGACACTGGAAGTAATGTCAAGGATCTCTGGACTGCGTAGATTACGAAGGGTGTGCTTTCTGGTTTGCGACATTCGATGTCGTCTACATGCGCTGTTTACTTTACGCGATATCAATGTGATTATTTTTCGGACGCATCTTACCGTTCGTTTAGTACGCAGTTCTGTGCCTTTCAACACATGAATTACTCCAGCTTGTGCCATCTGAATACTCTTATGTTCGCCAGGCTTGATGGACGCATGTTACTCCGCAGTGGACGCCCATCGGATACAAGTTCTCGGTGTAAATTTACTAACGTGACATGCTGCTCGTCCTCACCCTGGTGTCGAGACCCCAGAATGCAGTGCATTAACAAGTCAGCCAATCCGAGTATAGGACAAACAATTGCGCACTGTCATGCCGCTTGACCATGTGCCTGACGGTACAGCCTCCCAGCAATCGTCCCCAGGCCTATAAGCAATCAGCAGAATACTTTACTGCGACAGGTCCGAGGACTTCGACTGTAAAGTGATTGCTCCTGATGCCTCCTCGAAAAGCGCTCACAGAGTTCGAAGCGCTAAGCGGGATCGAGCGACCTCGCTTCACATCCGCTTAAGAGCTGCGGCACACTTAAGTATATAGCCCCACTTCCGCCCTGCTTCATCCTCTTCCTCATCGAGACTCCCCAATTGACGTTCAGCAATTTCGAACCCCAATTCACAAGATATCGACACGACAGCAACGATGGATGTCAGCCAACTTACTCTGGAGCTTCAGTCCTTGCGCCAGGACTACAACCAGTACCGCGTTGAGATGGCTTCTCGACTCGACGATCTCGAGCGCCGTCTGGAGATTGCCGAAACTGCTCTTGCTCGCAATGGCAGTTACGGAATGGATCTGCCTCCACTGCCTCCCTCCGGTCCGCGACCTACTGGCTCTGGCTCTCGTTCTGATGCAGGCTTTGCAGAGCACCGTTGTCTCGACCAGCCACTGCCGCCACTTCACCCTGCACCGGCACTATCTCCTGCCTTTGCGTCGCCCAACCATTCTGCGACAACATACGGACACCCTCAACAAGCACCCCGTGCTGGCGGGCGTCCTCCGAAGAAGATGGGCAGCGCCGAGAATGCTGGCTACCTGCCCTACGCTATCGAGAAGATCGCTGCGGCGGCTCAGAAGAAGAGCGTAGAAGATACTCGCACTTGGTAAGTCAAGTATCTGGCGCTAACGATTTATCTGCTGACCTTCTGCGCAGTGCATGCGGCCGTCCTTTTTACAGCATGAACTGCTACCGAGAGCGCCACTTCGACTGGTGCCTCCATCATCAGCGTCCAGTCGTCCAAGGCCACCAGACCTGCACCGGCAGAAACCAGCGCGGCTGCCAACTGATCCACTGGGGTGAGTAACAAGCAACGCGCAAGAAGCGTCCGAGCGACTGTGACTGACAAAGAGCAGAGAAGCACTCGGATTGGGAGATGATTGTCAAGAAGTCGTTCGACAGCGGCTACCTCGGCACCAAGGAAGTCGAGGACTTGTACGAACTCCTCTTTCCTGTGGAGCACTACCCGGAGAAGTACCAAGGCGATTGGTATGTGGGCTGAGAGTAGTGCGCGAGATGCGTGGAGGAGTGAAAGAATGTTTTGACAGCTGAGATGGATGACCCGGATTCCTTGAGGACCTCCGGGCCTGTAGAACGCGAGATTACGGTGACAATCCTTACCTCAAAGTACTCCGTTTCTTGCGACCAATGGCCTGTGCTTTACCTTCGCATCATTTACAGGGCCATCGGATGAGCTGCTGTGTGTGTCGTACGCAGTGGGTGACGTGCTTTTGACTGTTGATGGTAATGTTGATGAGTTGACGTCTGCTTGAAGTTTGAAGAAGGTGAGGTCCGAGCGCGACCGAGGTGAGGCTGACTTCGATCTTCTCAACCCCTCCTCCACCTCCATGAATTCGAGCCTGTCTTCATCGCATCTTGCATCACGCGCCACAAACATTTCTGTCGATAGAGCTGTCTTGGCTGCAATGGTGAGCATCAGGGGCGTGTTGGCCTCCACCAGCGCAACCTGAAACAGGTGATGTAATGACCGCTCAGAACGCGTCGCGTTCGCAGACCCGCTCTCCCAACATACGTGCTTCGGTCTCAACAGCAAGAATTATAAAAACGTCGCCGCTCGAGGGGTAGACTCGATCTTCTCCTTTTCCCTTGGAATCACTTCGAAGTCTGGTTTACAGTATTGCGGTCGAAGCGGACAATGGAGCTGCTAGCGCTTCGGTTTCAGCATTATCGACCAACACACCACGTCTCAGGACCTACTGGCTGACACACAAAGTCCTAGAATAGGCCCAAACACCGTTTGCCACGCCAAAGTTGTCAACACAACACCATTGAAGATGTCTTTCGAGTCTTTTCCTTTGTCCCACACTTTTATTTTGTTTCCTTTGTAACAGCAAGCACCGTGTCTGATCGGCAACAATGCCATACTACAGATAACGACGAATGTGTACAACGTCTGATATTACACCGACTACGCCGTAACAAGACCGCACTTGTACGACCTGACGACTTCCCTAATAGTAATAGTAGCCCTGCTGGCAGGCCCCTGCAAATCTTACAATAACTCATACCATGTCTGACGCGATCAAAGACATTGATGGTATTCGATATCAACATCATCTGAAGCATCGAGGAGTTGCCAATCAGTACATGTTCTGGATCGTATGGTCATGCGTGGTGACATCCGTGTTGATCAGCCTCGGCCGAACAGTGTTTAAAAGGTGGAGAAGACGAATGTAAGTCAACATTCATGCCGTTCTTCAAGTGACGATTGAAGCTTACAGTATCATAGAACACGCACACATGAGTTTGCCTCCTTGTCATCAAAGAGACCATCTACACTCAGACGGATATCGACGCACACCCATGCCCTCGCCCTGCTACCGGTTCCCACCGTATCATGGCGGAACACAAGCAGTCTTTCCTTAGGCTGCGTATCGTGTCTGATCATATACCCGCTGATCGTTGTGTCGCTCCTGTTGTCTGTTGACGCACCCACCTCGACCACTCACTTCACCGACGATGTCGCCTTCCGGGCTGCATGGGTCACTGTCACCCAGATACCACTTGTCTTCTTCTTATCCACGAAGCGTGGACCCATCAACATCCTTGCAGCTATATCATACGAGGAGATTAGCTGGCTTCACAAATGGGTTGGACGCCTTGTTTTCATCTCTGCCACCACCCACGTCACGATTATGAAGTCTTCAATTCCGATAGCAAACATTCTATTATCGAACGATAAAGATGCAACGATCGTCCGCTATGGTATTGGCTCGTACTTCATCCTTGTTTGGATCGTAATCAGCAGTATTTTACCAGTCAGGGATTGGAGTTATCGAGCTTTCTACATCAACCACTGGATCTCCACGCTAGCCTTCCTGATGATCATCCTCCAGCATGTACCCAAACACGCAACTGCACCGATCTACCTGGCTTTCTCGATTGTGGCGATAGATAAGATATCGATCATCGTGAGATTCTTAACGACAAATGTCTCCGTACGATCTCTCAAGCCACGCCTAGCCAAATTTCGGCGAGCGCCAGGACGAGCGATGTTGATTGCTGGGTATGCTGTTGAAATGCTCGAGCCACACAATCTGAGCGTGTTGACTGACGTAGAGGAGTCGACGACGACGATCCGTATTTGTAACGTTCGGATGAAGTGGCGTCCGGGACAACACATCAGGCTATACCTACCAGCACTTGGTGCATTCGAAATGCATCCGTTCACCCCAGCGAATTGCTCAAACATCGCAACACCACCGCCGTTGCCGCCTAGGCGAAGTCAAGATATGGAGAGGCAAAGATCGGCGTCTTCGATAGCATCATCGAGGCAGTCAAGTGACATGTTGCTTATGATACGCGCGCGTTCAGGTCTGACCCGCCGCCTGAAGGAGTTTCATACAGAATGGCTGAAGCTTCCGTGTCCGAATGCGACTGTTTCATCCACAGAAACGTCATTGACTGCATATGTTGATGGACCCTACGGAAATTCCCCGGATTGGGAAGACTATGAGAACTTGGTCTTGGTAGCCACATCGACGGGCGTATCGTTTTCGCTGTCTATCATGGACTACCTCGAGCAGCTGTGTTTTTCGGACGTCACAAAACTCAAAACCCAGAGCATTCGCTTTGTCTGGATGGTGCGACACATTGATCCTCAATTCGAGGCTTCAGTAGCCGAGTTGCTCAAACGATACAGCCCCATGCTTAGAGATTCCGGCGTTAGAATGGAGGTTGACCTGTATGTAACTTGTCAGCGTTCCGAAATGAAGCCCATCATGACCCAGATCGACCTGTTCGCACACCTCAGGCCGAGGTTGTCGAGATATGGATCCGGCGATCGAACCCTCACGATCCGCAATCCCGACGAGATCTACGACGAGTGGGAAGAAGAAGAGCGACAATGGGCGGAAATGGAAGCCCTTGAAGAAGCGCAGATGAAGGAACTCGATCCTTTCCAGGACGCATATGAAGTCAACTCGAACTACAGCAACAACAACTACGACAACAACGCAGGGGCAGCCTACGAAGGTGAAGGTTACGCGAGCTCAGAGTCCAGCACTCTGCTCAACGACACGAACGAGCAACCAGAGCAGCGGCACAGCGATACCTCCTCAGACGTGCGCCTTACAATGGACGAGACCACGGGGCTGAACGAATCGCGACCGCTTTCTTCACCCATCCACTCACCGCTGCTTCCCAAGCGGAATTCAGAAACGACGTGCCAGTGCGCACTCTTACAGTACCAGCGCCAGAAGCTGCACAACTCCGCGAAGACTTCCTTCGACAGCACATCATTCGGCACGCGTCCAAATATCGCGCATACCGTCATGTCTGCTATCAATAGTGATCAACACAAGAATTCCATGGTGGCGGTATGTGCCAATAGCGCGGTTTCGAGACAGGTGAACAAAGCTGTTTCAGCTGCGAAGTTTGCTTTTGCACGGGGACAAAGAGCGACGGACGTTGAGGTCTTTACGGAGGGATTTAGTTGATTGTGACACAGGCATGGTACGCAATATACAGGTAGAGCTAGAAGTGAATGACAAACGGCAATTAGTATCGAGGTTGCATCGCGGCTAGATTACAGTCTTTGTTCACATCTCGTTTACAGGCTGATTTTGTACGACCTTGCACCCACTCTAGCAATTGTCTCGTAAAAAACATTATACCAATCGCAAATGAGTTTGACTTTGTGTGCAAACAACGACAACAAAATGATAGACCTTCGACGATTATCATACAAGCCAATTTCACACCTTCACACGCTTGAACACATCTGCATTCTTGATTCGCACCTACATCCCAATCTGCGACCTCGCAATCTCTCACGCTTTTGCTTCTCGCACAGCTTTGCAGAGTCCAACCCGAATACGTCCATCCTCAAACTACCGAAGCATGGACTTCCTCCTCCTCCCCCGCTGCAATGACTTCATTCTAAATCTTTCGTGAGCACCGTGATTCTACTTGCCATATCAGCGGCTTATATGGGAGCAACCATTGGCGTGCTGCTGGCTGTAGGGTGGGCGATGAGGAGCCTTTTGGAGTCCGAGTGAAGGGAGTGGAATATGGTGTGGCGATATGACAAGGCTGTGGAAGGTTCGATGGTATGTGTGTGGCACAGCGAGGAAATACAAGAGTCGGTGGGGTTCAAAGCGTGACAAAGGTAGAGAGAAAGGGTCGTTGATCTTAATTTTCAAGATGCACAACACTAGAAGTCCCCAGCTAGATCGAAAGTCCAGAAATCTGGGAACCTCCACCCACTCAAATCTACATTCATGTCCTCCAACGGATCAAACCCTGTCATCATATCCGCACCCTTGTTCTCATCCATCCCTCCACTCAGTGTCGGAAACGGCAGATCGCCGATCATGCCACCACCCACGAATGCACCCACACCTTCCCTTCCAAAGCTCCCAGCCGCTCGACTGGACAAAATAGTGCCCCTTGCCCTGCTTGTTGAACTCGTTCCACTTGTACCGCTCGGCGTACGCACGTCGCTCGGACTACTCGCGCTCATACTCTCCCTCAGACCTACGGCAAGACTATTCTTCGGATCGCGTTGCATCGTGAGAACCTTGTAAGTGAGGTTTGTGAAGCGTTCGAGAGCTTTCTTGCAGCGCTCGCGCATGTCATCCGCACTGTTGAGATGGGTTGTGGAGATCGAGCTAGGGCGAGGTGGTGGATTAATGGGAGGAAGCATGCCGATTGCGGCACTGAGTAGCCAGTACTCCATATACCCCGTACCAAGACGCATGACTTTGAGCTCGAAGAGGTGCAGTGTGCGCTCGAGGATCTCGACTGATGTTGTGATGAGTGCGCGGGGAAGGATCTCGCGAGGCAGGACCGGGAGATACAGTTGTGGACTAGGTGGAGCGAAGCCACTTTTATTCGAGAAGGGGACGTTGTAACTTTTCGACGAGATCGACATGTCTGCGATGTGGATGTTGGGGTCGGCGAAGTGCGTGTGTGAGTGTAAGGGTGGAAGAGCCGTGGGAGTCAACAAATGACGGGCGCAGTTGAGAGCAGCAATTTGCGAGAGCGTCATACCAACGCGGATGATGTCGTTGCGGAAATGATTTAGTGCTAGAGTCCCTTGCGAGGCGATATCATCATGGATGGCGATGATGGAGCTTGCTACTTCGACTGAGCTAGTGAAGGAGTATCGGTACTGTGGCCTGAACGCTTGCTTTGCGTACGGCTTGTGAAGAATCAAAAGATACTGGCGCAGTTGTAGACTTAGTAGTGCCGAGGGTATCTTAGAGCGGGGGTCAGACCAGGCAGGTAGCTCGGCAAGAATGGAAGTAATCTGCTCGTCGTAGTGGAGGATATCTGAGTACTGCAGCTGACTCGATGGGTTGTTTAGTAACTGGGTAAGGTGGATACGAAGAGGCAGAGATCGCAAGGCGCTGATCTGATACGATGTTGGTGTGAAGTGCTCAAGGGGCCTGCTTGCCGGCATCTCCTTGATCTCAAGTGAGAAAGCCTCATCTGGCAAATTGGAAGGCGCTGGTGTGTCGAAGTACAGCCCGGTAAGTGACGACTGTAAGCCATTGTCGATAGATGATTGAATTTCGAGCTCAGCAATCGTGTACCACAGACGCTTTTTCATCTCTTTCTCATACTCGGAAATCCGGCCAGTTGCTAGCAGAGATGGGTCGCGGTGCATCCCGGAGGCCAAGGCAAGTCGTACGACATCGCCAGCTGTGAGCCAGTCCTGCTTCAACCTGACGCAGTTAGCTCGTTTAGCAAGTAGCGACAGACATTGAAGCTGGAAGAAGGGCAGCGTAAGGCGCTTCCGGGGTTGACGGTTAAGCCATATTTCGCACGTCTCGATGAGATTCGATGCTGCGTCACGGTCGGCTGTGCTGTCACCAACAAAGACATCATCCTTGATAGTCACACACTTCGTCGCTGCAACGATAAGTACTAATGTGGCGGCGAAACCTGCTTGCTTGTCGTCACCTGGCCGTCGATCCCAGAAGTTAGTGTACTCTTGCCAAAAAGTAGGTTCGTGGAGGATCCGGTAGGTCGTTTCCCAAGTCCTGAAGTAGAGCGCAGCGTGCTGGTCGACCTCGTGCTTTGGCGGCAGCAACGCGAACACCTCTTCGTCCGTACCGTACGTTCTTGCGACCTTGTCTTTGATGAGTACCTTCCTCCGATCGCGAAAGCTTTTGAAGTCCTTTTTGACTTGGGACATTGAGTTATCGACTGCCAAGGTCTCACGGGTAAAGGCTTGCAGGTCACGATACTACGCATCGTAAGCAGAGTCCAAAATCAGATACAGGCACGTATATCGTACCTGCGAGATCATACTCATGACGCTAGTGGTGCCATGAAACTGTGTCTTGAAGCCCTTTCCACGAAACATCATCTCTTCGGCAATCTCTGGCTCATTAGTCGACAGATCTTGTAGCTGCGATGGATTCGTCTTGCTGGATGTTGCTGCCAGCTTCTTTTCCAGCATCTCAATCCTCCGCTCCTGCATCCTCAACTTCCAACGCAAAGCATTTGACGAGCCCTCTGCGACATGCTCCTCATTGACGCCATTATCATGCATGGTGAACATGGTATTCGGTACACTCATAGTCAACGGTTGCCCGTTCTGCACGTGTGCTTCCTCGAGCAAACGTGGATCGTACGAGCACTGGTCTGCCCTCCCAGTCTTCTGGCATCGCCCACAGACTGGATAGACACGGTCGCACTTCATTTTGCGGCTGCGACAGGCATAGCACGACAGCACCTTGCGCTTCTTGCTGGTGCGCTTCTCTGTTCCGTCATCCTGGTCTGGTGTATTGTCACGCGACTCAGGTTCCGCACTCCTGGTAGACATCGCGAATCGTGATTGCGACTTCACAAGAAGATGGATCGTCTTGCGATGTTAGCTTGGCGTTATATCGTGTGTAGGGCAAGGTCGGAGGACGCGGAGATGCGAAAGGAGATGAGGCGGGGCAGCGCGGGGATGTGCTCTTTAAGCTTCGGACTTCGGCTCGGACATTGGGGGCCAGCCGCCGTTAGCGTCAGTATGAGTGTCATTCATAATTGGCTGTCTCAACAACTTAAGTACATATGTTGAGGGATAGGTTCAATTGGTCAGTATTGCTCGTCATCTCTTTGCACATTTGACGCAATGTGGTGGCGACGAGGATTCCTCGGACGTTATAATAGTCTGCTCAAGGTGTCTCGACACCGGCAACTCTGATACCTCTTGCCCTACTCCCAAATCAATATGATCTTCTTCCACCAGAACCTCTCGACTGACCTCTGTGGTTCCTTCTCAGTAACTATCTGTTCAAGACCCGTCTGCAAGCCAAGTTACGTTAGTGGAGACGGCTACCTATCACGCCTCGCCCAGATACGATGTCCAAAGTAGAAGACAAAGAACATGGAATGCCTACGTATGCACTGAAGAAGCTGCTGACGTTTCAATCCTCTGAAAAGAATACATCGAAGCTGTTGATCAGCAACAGGATTGTGAAGCTGACGATAGTCGTTCAAGCGTCCTAGCGTTCAACCGGCGAGTTGTACGGTAGGTCGGTGATGTCCTGCGCTTCGCATGCGGTAGGAAAGCGCAGGGAGATGATACCACAGAAGACCTAGGAGATGAAGTCGGAGGCATTGGTCAGATTGACAAACCAGTTGAACACGACTGCAGAGCTGGAAGGGACATTGAGATAAGCAAGGGCGCAGGAAAGACCAGACGCGGTGACAACCCAGTACAGAACACCGGATTTGCTTAATTTCTTGAAGACGGAAGGTGCGTTGCCAGAAAGAGCAAGACCATACAATAATCGCAATGAGAGTTACAGGAAGAAGTTGCTTGACGACCCCGTGCTGATAGTGATTCCCGCGTCAATGATGGAGTCAAGAATAGGGATGCTAGCATGCTTGATGCCGGCGACGCAAGGCGGGGCACCCACCTCTGCGCCACCACTTGTGATGACTGGTTATTCCAAGGGGCAGATGATGCCGATTGCGAGCACACTGCCAATGTAGAGGAAAATAGGACGTTAGATGTAGCGGCGGGCAGCAGTGGGCAGCTCGCGCCTTAGACTCCTCATCTCTCCACCAGTTGCGATCAAGATCTCGGGTGCAAAGGCAAAAGGGAAGGCTGGCAGGATGATCGTCGATAGCAGGGCGAGGAAGCGATTGGTATTACTTGCTCCGGCACCTATGCGCAATCGATTAAGGAGAGTTCTGTCGACATCGAGGGAATTGATCACCTACCTGGGTCCTTCCAGTACTCAAAACTAAGTTTCACATAATCCGGTCCGCCGCCAAGGAAGCGCACAGTCGAGAGCATGAGCAGTCCATTCATCACGATTACCTTCGTATCGGCGAACCAAAACTCAATTTCACCGTAAAACTTGGCATGGAAGCAGCTGAGCCCAACGATGACAGTGATCATGATGGTGATTCGGACGGCGATATTGACTGGAGGAGAGCGATACTCGATGATGAGTCCAACCGCCGTGATCTCATACGGTACCAAGGGAACAATCGACGTCGTTGACGTGAACGTTTGGGTTCTGTCTCTGACCTAGCCCAGCCGATTGCATACAGGCGTTTGACGAGTTATCCAGCTATCTCCTTGTGTTCCTCGAAACCAACAAGAGACATCGCGACTGCTTATGTACATCCAGGCTTATCTGGCCCCTTTTGGGAAAGCATATCTGGGAACATGAAGGGTGCCAGATCAGGTCTAAACTTGTGCAGCCACCTTCTCTTGCTGGCAGACGTTTTGTCACCCGAGTTCCGGGGTTGGTATGCATGCTGCTGACTCATCGCGCGGTACTCGACATGGCGCACGGTTGGTGTAGAAGGAAGACCCAGTAAGGGGATGCAATGCTATCACCCGGGGTACCGGTACCGTGCTCGTGCACGGGTTGCGCGCAGTCGCAGGATGCGCGCTAATTTACTAGTAAAAGAACACAAAATCTACTTAGGTTTTCTAGTTGTATCTTAGTATATAGTGCACTATAATAAAATCTTAGAAATATTTTATAACCTTATTTTTATATAATTCTTAATAAAATCTAGAATATCAATATTTTGAAAAACTTTCTATATAAAAGTTATAAAGCTTAATAATATCTATAGCTTTAGTATTAGGAGTTTTTAGATATCTCCTTTTATTAAAGCGCTAGACTATTTCTAAGATTACTAAAACTAAGCAATTTTGGTGAGGATTTCCGCGCATCCCGCGACTGCGCGCAACCCGTGCACGGGCACGGTAAGGATTGGGCGCTAGCGCCGAAGTATGAGATTCTGGAACTCCCTCAAGCCTCAAACTTCACAGAACAACACGAAGCCGAAGGTCTTACAATTCCCACTGTATACAGCGCCTACAGCAGCTGCATCAGCCGCATCCCGTAGTTTCGTTCATCGCGTCTCTTTCATCGAGTCAAAAACACCAGATGGCGCTAACCCATCGCTTCTAGCTGTGAAATGACGTCCTTAGGTGTGTCCTATCTTATGCGCAGATATTGTTTTAAACACGGACTGTGATCCAAAACAGCCAGAGATATCGCAACAACCACCTTCTTCTTTTACAGTGGACTTGACCTTTCATTCGTGGCCTAAAAATTACCCCAGCTTATCAGCAGCCACAATGACGTTGTCTTTAGTCCGCATCTCAGGGTGTCAGCAAACCGTCAGGACACAACAAGTTTATTTGAACACCAGATTTACTGTCTTTGACCAGACATTGTTTTCATTTTCTTCGATTGCTCAAACGCGAAAACATTTTTAAAGCACTAACACTTCCAAATCAAGCGCATAAGAACACATCCTCGTCAAGATGGGTTGCGGTCAATCTTCTGTCACAATGTCCGGCAATAACACGAACTGCACGAACTGTAAGAACTGCAGTAACTGCACCGACTGCACAGGTAGGTCTACCTCTCTTGTTTCAATACATGAATCTGCACCATCATTTCTCCAATACTTCAATCAAGCTGAGTCTATAGACTGCATCTCGTGCTCCAGTTGCACGAACTGCTACGACTGCGAGCAATGCTGGAGCTGCACGAGCAACAACAGTAGCTACGCCTGCCGCAGCTGTACGAGTTGTAGCGGCTGCGAGCAATGCCGAAGCTGTACAGGCTGCAGTGGTTGCCAGCGATGTCGAAGCTGCACGGGATGCAGAGGTACATCTCCTCTTCCTCAAGCCAACACATCAGCTTCTATGCTTCCAACACTTTCTCCTAGCACAATCATCGTCCCGTGCATTGCATCTGTTTGGCTCTCGCCTCAGTCATGACTCTCATCTGCGCTCACTTACAACCGCGCCACTCGCGTACTAACCCCTCGCAGATTGCACCGACTGCCAGAACTGCACCGACTGCACCAACTGCAACAACGAGCAGAACAGCACGAACTGCACTGGTTGCACGGGCGGTCGAAACAATACAAATTGCCGAGACTGCACCAACTGCCAGAACTGCACCGACTGCAGTGGGCTGAGTAATGCGAAGAACCAGACGGGTGTGCATCAGAAGGTCGAGAAGAAGGGAGCGGACGAGCCACCGGCTTATAGGGAGAAGTTGTAAGGGCGTGTGTTGTGAGAGGCACAGAGGGATATCGGCGAAGCTGTTTCTGAGTTGAGCAGTTACAAGTCTGTTTCCCAGTCCTCAATGACATGTAGTATTTGAATACACTGCTAGGTTTCAACAAGATTTCAGTTTAGCATTGAAAATCCTCGTATGAATACTGGCTACTCAGTTATGACCCGGAGTTATGAAGACGGCTCTGCCGACAAGAGAGAGTGCTTGTCCAGAGAGTGCAAGCCCAGACTGAGATCCTTTGAGAGGGGTATTGTGAGCAGTGTTGCGACTACGGTCATCTGTCAATCTTCCTGAGATACAGGCTCCATCATCTCAACTCGCCCTCTCCTGCCCCTTCCGCCCCCTCACTCTCTCATTATAATCCTTCACCAGCTCCGCCGCGCCCTCGAGATCCTCTTCTGGCAGCCAATCATAACTATCCTCGTAGCCTTCCCATTTCACGAGATAGTAAATCCGCCCATCGTCATGATAGTGCTCGATGATTGATTCGACGACGTACTCTTCTGCATCTTCTGCGTCGCCGTCATCATCTGCAACGCTATCTGACGTGGCCGTGGCCATCATCGAGACAGTGTTTTGAAGCTTTGGTGGCGCGGCGCTCGGTGTGTCTAGGGTGGGGTGGTACCTGTTCGCTTTGATTGTGGAAGGAAGCTCGGTGGGTATCGAATCGCCTTCGCTCTCCGAGTCTTCGATCTGGGACGATGGTGGGAACATGCGGACCTGCTGTGACTCGGTACTCTTTGTCCTCCGCCTCCTGCTTCTGTGACTATCCTCGTCATCTGACTCAACGGACTCTGATTCGGAGATTGCGATGTCATCGAAGTCGCCTTCGAACTGGAGTTGCATGGCTGCACTGGACATGGAGCCATCTTCAGAGGTGGTATCGGTGTCGCCGATATCTGGCACTTCTGGATGGCTTCGTCGTAGTGCTGCTGGGGGACCAGGACGATGCGGTTGCACTGGGGAAATCGGAAGAGCGCTATTAGCGACAAAGGCTGAGCGCATGAGACCTGGTGATGGTACGTCATCTTCCGAGTCGACTTCTTCTGATTCGACGCTGGTCTCGGCGATCTCATCTCGTGATGTTGAAGGTCGTTGGGTATAACCTTGACTGGGCTGGCTGTCTTCGATTTCGCCTTTGGCGAGTTCTCCACGAGACATGCCACCAGAGACCGGGCCGCCCCTTCCCCGCCAGCTGCCTCTCCCCCTGCCTCTGCGCCTGCCCCGTCCTCTGCCTGTTGTGGATCGACCGATGCTCGCGGTCGGCTGCAGTTCGGGGTCAATGCCAAGTCCATCCAACATTTTGCTCCCTCTTCCCCTTCCGCGGCCTGCCGTGCGGGCGTTCTTTGTCAGCCGCCTTCTGATCTGTTCCTCTTCTTCCTCCCTATCGGCCACAGCCTGCGCTTCGGCCTCGATGCGGAATTGCTCATTCTCGAACCTCTCTAGCTCCCTTTGGCTCACATACTGCAGTATGCGGCTCACGTCAACCCGCTCGACCTCGGTGCCGCTCCTGTCAGTCTCGCTGTTGTCGCTGCTCTGCACCCACGTGCTCGTCGGCTCCTGCCCGCCCAGGTACGTGATCTCAACAAAGTAGAAGTTGCGTCCGAAGCCATCTTCTGTCTGGCGGCGCTCGAGAATGCGTGTGCGTGTATCGGGGATGGGGCAAGCGGCCGGAACGTGGGGGGTGACGGTCACCGGAGCTTGCCGTATGTGCCAGATGTTATCGTAGACGGCCGGGGAGGGTGTGTAGGTTTCCCATTCCCACTGTACGTGTCAACACTATGCGCTTGCGGGGACATTGGGTGTACGCTTACGATCATGGTGCTTCCTCTGCCACGACCGCGACCGCGACCACGGCGATGGCCTCCGCGTGGGCCTCTCTCGGACATGCTGGTGCTTTTACGCGCGCATCCAACGGCGCACCGAGTTCAAATTTATGTAGCCGCGGCGACAGCGACCAATTGCCGTTGCGACGCGTCATGACGAAAGTTAGTGATTGTTGATGCAGTGGGCGCGAAGTCGCGATCTGGAGATTCGAGACGCTGACATAATCGCTCATTCCTCGTCTGCAGGTGCAACTTCCACTCTTCACCATCACTTCCCAAACATACTTCCGAGAGATACTTTCACTACACTAGTATCGCATGCACTATGAGGTCTGTAGATCATGTGTATGCTGCTGATAAGAATGTGGCAGTGCAGCTTCCGACGCCCTCCGACGAAGAACAGCCCTGTGCGCTGTGTTGTGTCGTAGCAATCTCGTGAGATCAACTTTTTCAACCAACCCCTGGAAGCACATCATTTTCAGTCAATTCCTTCGACTCTCAAGACCGAGTAAGCCCGTGATGTGTAACACTTAACATTCACCTCCATGCATGACCAATCGTGTGGCGCCCACTCAAGTCTCTCCTTCCTCCCACTAGCTCCTGCCTCGTAACATCAGTCAGCAAACATGGCGGCAGAATCAATGCCCATTCATGTACCTCAGGATGAGGTTGCACGACGCTTCCAGGACGTACCGCACACTTCTCCAGCTTCAGCAAGGCCTGCTTCGCTCAGATCATCAACAACAGCACGCTCAAGTCACGTCCCACACAAGATGCCCGAGCCTACACTTGGATGCCAAATTGGGCCTCACTACGACCGCGAGCAATGGCCATATAACAGCGACAGCGATACTACCGACTCAGAAAGCGAAGCCGGAAGCCCGCAAGAGCAGGTTGAGGAAGCATTGGCTATCGAAAAGATAGAGACACAGCACTCGTGTGGTATTACTCCAGCATTGTCCAAGATCAACACCCAACGATCGAAGCGCAGCCATAAGGAGGTTGCTCAACAGGCCCCAGTTGGCTTCTGGCACTGGCAGATGGTAAGGTGAAAGCTAACCTGGGAAGTCCTCGGGCTGACATGACAGGCTGGTGTACGATTGCACGTGCTAAAGCTATGGTTTCGCACAAGTGAGCAACTGCCAATGGCCCTGAGTACCGGTTCGCTTACTTGCATACAGACATCATCCTGGCAGTCGCCATCATGGCATTGCTATGCCTCTTTTGGGGGGTTTTGTTTCACCAGAACGACTACGTGAAGCACCTGAAGATCCTTGTAGTTGACTTCGATGGTCAAGTCGCACCATACACTGAGACAACCCCTTGGGTAGGACCCTTCGTCACGCAAATCGTGAACGACATGCTCGATGCTGGGGGCATTGTCCCTGCATACTCATTCACATCGCCGCGGGACTTCGACAATGACCCTTTGAAGGTCCGAGAAGCTGTGTATAACACTCACGCCTGGGCTGCCGTGGTCATCAACCCGAACGCAACCGCTCTTCTTGACCAAGCCATCAGACAAGGCAACGCCAGCTACGACCCTTCCGGTGCATGCCAGATCATCTACAGCTCTGCACGCGACCAAACTATAGCATCTTCTTACATTGTGCCCAGCTTGACCGCACTGCAGAAACGTGTCATTTCCGCCTTCGGCCGCAGTTGGATCTCAAATCTCCAATCCTCCCTTCAGGACCTCCGTATCGACATCGCACCTCAAGCGCTCTCTCCCGGCATCGAATTCACAACTTATGACCTGCGCCCTTTTGGCCCTCCCGTCGCCACACCGGCAGTCAGCATCGGTCTGATTTACCTGATCATCATCTCTTTCTTTAGCTTCACATTCTTCCTGCCGATCCACATGAAGTATCTCTCACCCAAAGGGCACCCACCACTGCTCTTCCGTCACCTCATTGCTTGGCGCTATATTTCCACCGTCCTATCTTACTTCTTCCTCTCACTCATATACTCTTTCGTAAGCCTTGCCTTCCTGATGCCCATGAGCAATCAGCCCGCTAGCCATGTATGGCCAGCAAAAAACGCGAATGCGTATGGCAGGGGAACATTTGTGGTGTACTGGATGGGCAACTGGATCGGAATGATCGCATTCGGTTTGGCCAGCGAGAACGCAGCGATGCTGTTAGGCACACCGTGGACCGCACTGTGGCTTATCTTCTGGGTTATAAGTAATGTGGCAACGGGCTTCTATGCGCTGGACCTAGCACCCAAATTCTACCGGTGGGGTTACGCATGGCCCATGCACAACAGTGAGAAGACCCACTTCCACATTGCACATCTTCCGTATATGCTAACGAGCAACCAGTCGTCGAACTCACACGCTCAACCCTGTTTGACCTTGATCAAGCTCACGTCGGTCGCCACTTTGGCATCCTTTTCGCCTGGGTCGCCGTGGATACCATTCTTTTCCCGATCTGCTGTTACTTCATGCGCTGGAACACTGCGCGGGCCAAGCGCAATTCTGCACAGGCTGAGGCTGAGTGGCAGAAAAAGATGGAGAAAGAGAGGGATGAGCCAAGTTTGATGGCGAGGGTTACTACAAGAGGCAGTCGGAGAGATGGAAGTGGGAGGAATACTGAGCATGGAGCAGCCTAGTGTCGGTATCACTGCACGAGCAGTACAGCCTAGCAATCTGCCAGCATGAGGACCAATTTACCGAGACTATCCAAAATATCATAATCAAGCATGAAAACGACCTCTTTATGCTTCGGGAAAACTCCCGTTTTTACTTTGGTAAGTGTCATCAATGTCAACCGAAACACAACATCTGAGCTTCAGAAGTCATGAGGAGGCACGCGACGAAGTAGAATGACCTGTGGATGTGCATCACCCTCTACTTACCTACCGTGCAGTCTGCTCAAGACCGTTGTCTTAAGGATGGCTGATCAGCTGCATAATTCGAGAGCCATTCATGCACAGCGCCGCAATGCCATGGCTTGATTCAGATGATGTGATGTGTTGTTCCCGGACCGGCGATGAGGCAGCGTTATAGGGAGTACGTCTGACCACACCGAAAGTCTGAGCATGTCAGCAAGGCATCCAGTCAAGTCGACCGATCTGGAGGACTTGGCATGTCGATTTTGAATATGGTGGTTATCACGTAGTATAAAATCCACTCGCTCTCGCATCATCTGCAAAATTACTCGGACAAATTTCCACAAGGGATTCTCACATTGTCGTATTTTCTTAGTCACATCTTCGCCCCACAGACGCCACATATGTTATCTCCAGCATTATTCGTACAGTCTCCGCTTCTTGATCCGTACAATATCCTGCTCATCTGAAGCTTGCAGAGCTCCAACAACCAAGTGGCCTACGTTCGACCATTTCTCGATATCGCCAAATCTTACTTCCACCTCTTTAAGAAGCCGTGCACGAGCAGAGGCGTCCAGATAAGTGCCGCCATTTGGCAAGGGTATGTACGGATTATGACTTGTGGCCATCATGACCTCTGGGTCTCGAATGAGAAAGAAATGAACAAGCGGAGATACTAAGCTTGCGAGTACCAGAATACTAGACGCAATACAGAGAGTAATGACCCACGGAACATGAGCTATGATGACCTCTGTCGAGATGCTTTTTGTAACCTCCGCTGCCCAGACTTTTCCAGAGAGGCCAGTCATGTTCAAATCCTGTGGCAAGTGGTACCAGCTAAAGCTGTCGTTTGTATGAAGGTTTTCCTGCAACGTGAACGAATCATTTTCCGCACCAAGATACGACGTTTGGCTGTTGAGTCCCCCAGTAATGGTATACAGGCCTTTCATGATCGTGAAGTAAGAGTTAATCAGCTGTCCCATGCGAATGGAATAGTTTTCTTCTGTAGTAAGAGGAACTTTAGCCTCTAACTCAATAGGCTGAATGGTCGGGTTGGGATCTGCGAGATATCTCTCCAACGGCGATGGGGTAAGGATCTTGCTGCTGACACTGTAATGTACGGTAGGTGAGCAAGCGAACATTTTGTGCTTGGGTCGGCCTCCGTTGAGCTCTCAAGCTTTCGACACTGCCACAGCCTGTCCGTCTGACAGACTGTTGCAACTGTTCAAAGACAACAACGTCGATGTCGACATGTTCATCGCCGGAAAGGCTGCAGACGCATTCGTGTTTCCCGCTTATGGGCTTACGTCAACATCGAGTAAGCGAACAGTGTGTTCCCGTACACGGAACTCCTCCATCTCACTTGCCATCTCCCAATCGCTCACCACGAGTCTCTCGAACGGGCCCGGGCTGAGTACGTATGTGTCCTGGCCGAAAGAAGCCGGACTAAATACATCAGCCTCTTCTTCCTCATCCCCATCTTGCCATAGTGATTGCTCAACGCCACTCAAGAACTCCCAAGTTGCCTCAAGGATGTCTTCCATAGGTAGAATGTAGGACTTGGACCGATTGTCACGCCCGGTGGAGTCGCCCCATGCTTCGAGCTGTTCAAGAAGTGGGAAGTGCGTAAACAGAGATTGCGCCCAAGCGTGAACCAGGTCTTCTTCGGCGGCCAGTGTGATAGTCGAGCCAGAACTAAGCAATGTTTCTGGGCGAGCAAAGGATAACGATGTCAGGTTGGGGAACAATGGTATGGATGTTGTGGGAGGAGTCGCTGAAGGGGTATCGATGGCTGCAACTAGCTTGATGGTACTGGACATGGCTTGGTGAGAGTCTGGCCGTTGATCATGCTTGGTCTGTGGGGGTGTGAGGACTTCGCTATCGTGAGCGACTGATTGGGAGACTCCGCCGTACAGTGGCAGATTGGGTAGTTGTAAGGGAATGCCCAGGCGCAGCACTTCTAGCTTCGAGCAGTGCCTGGCCAGACTGGGCAACGCGGTGGTTTGCAGTATGGTTGCAGTTGTAGGATGCAACTTCAAACTTAGTTCTTCAAGATGTGGCAATCCTTTGCAGAAGTCTTCGAAGTGCGCGCTCGAGATACCAGAGCCATCGATTGATGAGGGGTCGAGGGCCGCAAGATCGATGTTCCGTAATCTTGGACAGCAAGCAGCCAACTTGACAAGAGATGTACCGCTTACTGCTAGGTTCAGCTGTGCTGTGGGGAAGCCATTGGCGAGGTTGCCAACGTTGACTTCTAGCAACTCCAGATTCGGGCACACAAGAAGCGAAGTCACGACATCGTCGAGGATGCTGAGATCAGACAGGCGAATCTCTCCACTCGGTTGGCGCTCGATGGCAAGCCGCAGTTCCTTCAAAGCGAAGAGATGGGAGGGAAGAGCGAGCGCAATCTCCGGATCGCAGACGATCTGCAGACGCTGAAGACTAGGAAACGGCTTCTGCAATGCGTTTGGTCCTGCAAACAATGGCAAGAGCCTCAGTCCAGGGTCAAGATCAATAGCCAAGGACGCTAAGCCTGGGCTTTTGCTGAGGTGACCGAACAGCAAGTCTTTGCCAACAATGCTCCCCATTAAAACGTCGATCTCCTCCAGCGCAGGCAACGCATCGAAATGGTATGCGAGGACGTTGGCGTGGATCGGGTCCTGAGGACTGAATGTGTCGGGTCCGAACTGAATGCGTTTCAACTTTGGACAGGGGCCGAGTAATGCTGGCAGTGTCACCTGCGCAACGTAGGAATAGCCTCCAGATTGCGTGCCCGCAATCGTCAACCCTTCTAGATCTGCATGTAACAGTCCTCGAAGATGATGCTGATACAATTGCCAATCGAGATCCAGATGCAAAGTCTTCAACACTGGCCATTCGAGGTCTTTGAGGTACTCATACGCGACATCGTTTTCATCTTGTGGGTCGGAGAGTTGCAGTTGCTCGATCTTGTTTGCGTACATTTGCCGCCGGTCATGTCGCATCCATTCGAGCGCCGAAACATCAGGGCTCTGCTTCCAGATGAAGGATGTCGCTGCGTCTGCCCAGAGGCTATTGACCAAGGTGGCAGCTGATAGCGAATGTTGAACTTTCAGAAGCTCGACGGGATACTCCAAGCCCCTCTGGTGACGCAAACGGTCGCTTATATCCGAAAGATGATGCAGGATCAGTGATACAATCTTGCGATCTGCCGTGGCTTCCGCGGTTGCCATTGTGCTGGTGCGACTTGGGACGAAAGCGGGAGGTCAAAGAATGGACAACCGGAGGGTTGGGAGACCCAAACACAAGGTCAAGTAAACAATGGATGTAACGCCGAAGAAAAGAATCTGTCTGCCGATAGAGACTCATTGTTTGGAATTTTAGCAGATTGTGCACCTGGTGCACTACGTAGTTGACAAGGATCCGGGCCTGCCGGCCCACGCGGCGGGAGTGCCTGAAAGCCTGTTCTACCCATGTCAACGGCTATCGCAATGTCCTCTTCGGGACCAGATATTGGCAAGGGGCTGCGATCTGATGAAGTGACGATGTTGCTGACATATATGGGTCATGGTGTTTGATGTTCGATGCTTTGGTGTTTGACGTCTGGGGTGGTTCCTTCCGCGGACGCTGCAGGTTTGGTCATTGGCGCAGGCGCGTCGCGTGCGGCTGCCGGACGAACGTTGCACGGCCGCATTTCGATCGAAGCTTGTGTCCACGGCCATAGTATTCTTTATCTCCACCACGGCGCATGTCGAACTTCATCTAGCAGCCATCGTCAGGTTTCGCACGAAATGCGGCGAGATGCGCTCGTGAGATGCGGAGTTAGTAGTCAGCTGGCTGCAGCTGGCGGTTGATAAATGTCCTGTTAATCTTCAGGGCGTTCACTCTGGTAGTGCTTATCTTCTCCTCGCCACTGATTACAGGCAAGCAGAACACGAAAATCACCTCCTTGACGCTGCGGTAGAGATTCATAGCCATGCATCTCATTCTAACAGGAGCAACTGGCCTTGTCGGCGCAGCGGTACTCGACAATATGCTGGCGCAAGAGGCCGTTAGCAAGATCTCAATCCTCAGCAGACGGCCGGTCAAGATGGCGGATGGTCATCAGAAGGTCAAAGTCATCATTCACGAGGACTTCAAGACTTATGACAAAACCTTGCTCGAAGAGCTCAAGGATGCGCAAGGCTGTGTGTGGGCGCTAGGCGTATCTCAGAACGATGTAGACAAGGAGTATGCAAAACTAGTCCATTCACTGTATCGAACCACTCTGACATCTTCGTAGGAAGTACATCGAGATCACACACGACTACCCTCTCGCCGCCGCCGAAGCCTTCAACTCTCTACACCCCGACTCACCCTTCACATTTGTCTATGTCTCAGGCGAGGGCGCCACACAAACACCAGGCATGTTCACGCCCATTTTTGGGCGCGTGAAGGGGCAGGTCGAGACTGCACTCTTGAACTTTCGCAAACAGAACTCAAACTTCAAGGCCATCAGTGTCCGGCCGGGTGGTGTGGACTGGACTGCGCATCCTGAGATACACCCTTTCATACCTCAGCAACCAGGTTGGAAGAAGGCGATGATCAGCCCGATGAACATCGTTTATAAGAGCATGATGACACCGACACAGCCGATGGGTAGGGTCTTTACTGAGCTCGCGATGAGCAAGGGTGAGCCGCTGCAGGGAAGTGGTGTCGGCCTGGAGGGCACATTGCTCACAAACATTGGCATCAGGCGGATGTCAGGACTTTGAGTATGCGTACGCAGCTTGCGAAATTTTCTACCGTTCACTATTTATCATAGTCAAGCAGAGTTCCTCTTTGGACATCTCTCTTCCATACGCCAAAAAAGAGCCGCGACCTGTATTCGAACTCAACTGTGTCACTGCGTGTAAGCGCGAACTCCAAAAATAGCTCGAGCATGCTATCTCGGCTAACCGTTATGGTTGGGTGCGATGTTGGCCACCTTGTGATACACGAATCCTGTACATACACGAACTCATTTCGCTTTGGTGTGAGGCACAGCTACACCCCTGAGGCTTAGTCCCTGAACAGCTACGCGCCCGTTCAATACCCGCCCGGAAGCTTGTCGGTTTGTCGCCTTTCCTTTTCACATTGCGAACGTTCTCTTCTCCGTTGTAGTTCTCGTTGTTGCATTCTGCGGCAAACTCAGCATCATGTCGTTCGCCAAATCACCATTCATTCTCGCCCTCGTAACGTTACCCTCACTTATTACGAGCAGTTGCTATTCCCGCAACGGCACTCTCATAACCGACATCGCCTACCAACCATGCTCTTCCATTGGCGAATCTGCCTGCTGCGGCACAAATCACGATGGCGCCGGACACACCAATGTTGCCAACGACGTCTGCGAAACGAACGGCCTATGCCAAAATTACGAAGCATTCGACGGCACGAACGAGGGCGTGAAGTTATGGTGGCGCCAGGGCTGCACCGATCCGGAATGGAAGAGTCTGAATTGTCTCGCGAGCGTGTGCGACACGGAAGAGTACGAAGACGACAACGCGCCAGTATACAGCTGCGGGAACGAAAATTGGGCGTGCGGGAAGAAGAGCTATTGCAGTACGAGTTCAAGATTGTTTACGCTTGCTGCGACGGCGGGGAAGGAGGTTGTTGTATCCACAAGCGCGTCTGCATCGGCATCCATGACTTCCGTTGTAACAGCAAGTTTAAGTTCGGCTCCTGCATTCACTACTAGCACTTCTGCAAGTAGCGATAATCCCTCAAGCCTCCGGTCATCGTCTACTCCCACCAAGACAGCCTCTAGTACACAACTTCCTGCCCCGATCAGCTCAGGTCTCAGCACAGGAGCGAAAGCCGGTATCGGTGCCGGCATCGCTGTCTTCGCACTCCTTCTCGGTATCATCCTCTTTCTACTACATAAGATCAAGAAGGATAGAAAGGCACAGCAGGCGTGGGACAAGACGGAACTGCCCGGGCAGAGCGCACCACCAGCTGCTGAGAAACAACAGACGGTGGCCTATGCCAGGGTAGCGAACAGCAGCCCGGTGGAATTGCCAGGCAATGAGGCAACTGCGTATGAAATGAACGGACAGAAGGAAAGAACAGAGTTGGAAAGTCAAGAGAGAGCGCAGGAGGTGGGGCAGGGGAGGTAAAAGACTGAGTTGGCGAGCATCTTAAGTGTGAGTGGAAACGGCCGGTACGCGTAATTGACTGTCGGTATCTGTCAGTGCAGAATGGGATGAGCGCCACAAAGTTGCGCTCCTTGAGAGACTTTAGCGTTGTGACTGCGAATCATTGAGAACAACGCAATGATCGACGAAGGCGATGTAAATGTCGATCCGCAACACTTTCGCAAGCAACATGTGGACAATGTGCCGGCCATACGCGCACCTGAAGAATCTCATAGAATCTATCTCGTTCAGACTTCCGCGCTGCTCTCCGTTGTATGACCAGATGCGTCGAACGTGTCTTGGAAATAGACTATTCGTCTGAATGTCTCGTGTAATTTTGAGTCCTCCGACAAACTGTACGTTGGCGATTTTAGTACGATGTTGGCTTCGGTGCGCGACTTTTCGGCACAAGAGTATGTTTGACTTTCTGGTATTTTAAGCTCGTCAAACGCGTTCAACTGTACAAGTTTTGGCTGCAATAATTGATGTGCAGATGAACCCACAACCGTCTTTTTCTTCCGAGCTGGGGAGTTTGATGGCAGCATTAGGGCGTGTGTGTACTATTCATCTAAGCGTTTCGAGGAGCTTCACATCGCACCCTATCCGGTAAGCTGGTATTTGAAGTATCCTGCTAGCCTTTTGGAAATTCTAAGACGCACCGGCGCCTAAAGAAAGTTATAGTCTTCATAGCATCTATCAGATCGCACATACCTCCGGAAATAGCCCGACTGCCTCCTTCGGCTCCCAGCAGACTACACAAACAGAAACTCAACATTTGTAGAAGTATTTGAGCAATAGAAAACTTCGAAAGTGAACAAACCCTTGCCTCGAGTTTTCGTAGCATTGTAGCCGTCAAACATGAAGTTTCAATCTCATAGGTGAGTGTGACATCTGCTAAAGCTGCTTGCAACTTGGCGGTGCTACATACGGGGGTCTTGTCGAGGGCAGTACTCAAACATAGAGCTCACATGCACCATACGAGCCAGCATTCTATCAGAGCTTACGCAGCTGAACGCAAGGCCTCGACAGCACTCTTGTGCAGAGGGGATGATCGTCAATGAATGCTCAAGGTATTTCCTGTTCGGCCCGCAACTGACACGCTCGTCGGCGCCGAGACTAATCAACGGAGGGCGGCAAAGAGTGGTGTACATAAGCATTAGAGAAGGGCATCTTGCGACACGTGCAAAAGCACACGGACTGCAGGATCGACAGGGCCGATAGTTTCGGGTACGACGCACAGATTTAAAATAGCTGTTGGTCGTACAAGTCACGAGACGAACATAACAATGCATGCGGGAGATGATATGGTCGTCAAAAAGAGATGTGTTTTGGTAACAATATCTACAAGGAAAACAAGGAAGCTGTCTAATTACAAGATACCATACAATCGTACCACGCATGCTATGCCAAATGCCCTCCCAGATAAAAGGAAACGAACATTGAGCAACAACATTAGCCTAGTAGTTGTACTTGTAGCAGAGGGTAGAGCTCTGGGTGTTGAGGATATCCCTGATGCGGACAGTGGGGCGGAAGTCGTAGACGTTGACAGTAGTGTCGAGGCCCAGCTGGTTGCCCTGGCTGTCAGTGCCGGAGATCTGAGTGACGCGGGCGTTGCCGCCGTTGTTCTGCCAGATGCGGAAGTTGCGGTCGACAAAAGCGTGGTGCAGGAAGAAAACAGGGTCGGCGGGCGAGGCGTAGGTGTCCTGCATGACAGAGCCAATACCGTTGTGGCCCCAAGCGTGGGCACCACCCTCAGCGCAGGAGGCCATATCGGGGTAGGAGGAACGAGAGTTGCAGGCATCGACGATGGCGGTGCCCGTGTTGGCAGTCTTGGAGTCATCACCGTTACGGGCGAGACAGTGACGCTGGTTGCCAGAGCCGGGACCGACGTTGATGGCGAGACCAGCGAACTGGCCGTTCGTGACGCATTGGCCACCGATGTTCACGCTGCCGAACCACTGGGCGCTGAAGATGGAGGACTGGCCGAAACGGCCAGCGTACCTAGTCTCGTCGAACCAGGGGAGTTCACGGTTGAAACCGCAATCGGAGCGGAGCATCTGCTCAAAGGTCCAGAGGTAGTACCTGTGCCAGAGGAGGAACTTGGCGTTACCGTGGACGTTGGGTGTCAGAGTCTGGTGGAGAGCGACGATATCCTCGTATCTGCTTTGGGACTGGCGAAACTGGCCGGATGCTGGGCGGCTCTGCAGGCACTTGATGGCATCGACGTACGCCTGTCGGTCGGAGGTGGAGTAGGAGTCCCATTCGCGACGGATGCGGGGGCTGGAGCAGGTGCTCTGGCGCTTCTCAAACTTCTCGAGTTCCTCATCCAACTCAGTGGGGTTCCTGGGGAGGACGGAAGGGACGATGTTGGGGAGGAGATCAGTGATGATCTTGGAAGAAGGGGTGTCGGGAAGGACAAGCTCAGGAAGCTTGTTCTTAGCATCCTGGAGGTTCTCGACGATGGTGGTAACGGTAGCATTTACACCAGACAGGGCCTCGTCGAGAGAGAGCGGGCGAGCGAACTTGGGAGTCTTGAAGTCGGCGACCGGGAGAGCAGGAGGAAGCGCGGCGTTGGATGGGAGCGAAGTGCCCTGTGCAGGAGCAGGGTTCTGAGGAAGCGCGGCGGCAGATCCGGCGACAGCCAAAACGGCTGCAGTGAACGACAGATGCATGTTGATTGAGCGAGTGTAGAAATTAGATTAAAATAAAGATACTAAGAGAGGTTGGAATGTTCCAAGCGAGTGACGGATAGAGCAGATGCTACAGGAACGTTTGCGGAAGCCCGGAGCCCTGTCTATATACCTTACCTTTACGGCCCCCCTCATCTCCTGAGCGATACAATAAAGTCGATCCACCAGTTCGTGTCAGTGTATGCCAAGTATATGCCAAGCAGCACGAAGTGGAAGATGCGAGGACGCAAAAGGGAAGATGGCGGCATACCAGAAGGCGCCAGCCTGAATAGTAAGGGGCGAGAGCGAATCGTATAGCCGCCTTAGTTTTAGCCTTGGAGAAATCTCATCTCCGAGTGACCGCCACCACCGCGTGTGGTAAGGCTGCGCTTCTTCACGAGCGCCAGGTTATTGGGTCCACGCCCCAAGCGCACAAGGCGTGCGTAGGACCTTCTCTCATGCTCGTCGAGGTTTTGTTTTGCCGGTCGCCGGATTTGCTGATTGGCAGCAGGGTTTGGTTCGTCGTATCCTAGAATAGATTAGCCGAGGGAACGTCGCATCCGCCAACCCCGTCGCGATGTGTAGCTTTGAGGAGCGCGCCGTTTGGTGACGAAGGATACAAAGCATTTTAGCCTTACCCATTATTTTTCCATTGTTTGTCTTGTCCCGAATGCAGTTGATGAACAAAAGCCACGGATCTCCGCAGTGCAGCGCACCAAAATCATGGCTCTCTGACGTCGAAACGTGTTTTCATCGGGATTCCATTTGCAATTGTTGCCTCGGAGTTGCGGCTCCATTAGAATCGACCTCTTAGGGATGTTGCAAGTGTGCCTGAATCCCTCAAGAAGTGTGCCGTGTTGAAGTTTGTGACAATGCACGATGTTCACCGGTGCGTGCGTATCCCGTGTTGCTGCAGGTACGCAGCCACTCAGCTTGTGCGGGGCCGCCAACTCCACAGAGGCGTGTTGAAAGAGACGAGTCGTGACCTGACATTACTCCAAGCCGTTGCCACGTCGTACTGGCACGCTCCTCGTGACCGGCGTTCGTAACGTGCCGTGCTTGCCTGAGGGCGTTGGAATCCCCCTTCGGCCTACCGAATGGTTCTTATCGTCAGCATTCCTTCATCAGGAATTTCGATAAATCTTGCATCAGCGTATCTTGAGTCGCGATGCAGGAGCAATCTATTCTGCTGACTGATCCTCGCAATCTGCCGTTACGAAGGGATGAGTAGACTGTCACGCGTGTTTGCGCTGCAGACTGCGCCGTCGCTGACCCTCTTCTCCGCAAGTTGAGATCTCGAGTTGCACACGCTGTCATGGGGGTCGGCGAACATCGCGCTCCAATACCTGGCTCGATCCTTGCAGTAACAATTTTCGCACATACAAGTAGCACATTGCGCTGGCGCTGCTGAAGTCTGCAACCTGAGGGACGGTCTGCTGTAAGATCTAAGCCAGTTTGGCGGCGGCCGTGAGGCTGACGATGTAGGGCTACCTGACGATATTTCTCGTGTATAGGTCACAAGACTGGTAACGAGCATCGCAACTGGAGTCGTAGCTGCAGAAGGCAGGGCCAAGCAGATGTTGTTGCTAAATTTGGACGTTAGGGTTCTAAATCTCGTGGTAGTCGTGCAGATCCTGGAGCTCGTCGATATTTCCATGCATGCCAGCCCTACAACGAGCCAGCCTTATTCTGGTATGACCCAAACAGATCGCGAAGTCAGTGATTCGTCCAGATGTTGATTTACCCATAGTCTGCTCCGTAGTCTGTTGGTAACGGTGCTGCACTTTAGCTGAGAGTACAGCGCAGATGCAGCCCAAGTACAGCTGGAGGTTGAGGACAGCACTCAGAAATAAACCGTTGTAAGTACGCATCTAGAAGCTGCAATGGTGGGTGACGTGCATGCTTGATAGCCGTCCAGACGCAAGCCACAGCTGAGGCGTACGATCGTTGTGTGCGGTGTACATCCACCGGTGAAGGCACCGTGGCTTGGTCTTGATCGTAGGGTCTCAGAACGAACTGTGGCTGCCCATGGTGTGAGCTTCTGTATGTGGGTGATAATGTTGAGTGTTTGCGAAGATGGTGGGTAGAGCCGCTGAGAGGTGACTGGAAGATTGCAGAGATATCGAGTTATAATGATGACTTTGCGGCCCGTGAGTAGAAAGTTCTCAAAATCGCTCATTGATTCGTACTCGTGGCCGAAACCGGGTGAAAACGTCGAACGAACGCTATCGAAAGAAACCATATTCGAGCTGCAAGCGTTTCAAGACAGCCTACTTCTCTTCGTAAAGCTATATGTGCGATGGTTGGGACATGCTATTCATCGTTTCAATGTGTGTGAGGGTCGAGCGTGGCCATACTCTCAAGCTTGCGACATTGGCTGCGCATGCTATCAACTGTCTCGAGACTACAGCACCGGAGCGAATATTTGTACTACGTAGCTGTCAGTTTCTGGTCACAGAAAGCGTTTATGTGTAATGCATACTGAAGTGGTGCAGTGCACGTGGAAGCGTTCTTGAGGCGCACGGATGATACCGTCATTCAGACCCTGAGTTCACAGAGGAAGCTAGCGGGGTCGCGTCAAGCTGCACAACGCGTCCATGGTTCCTTCCCTAATCTGCATCGCACTTTCCTCCAGCCACTTTTACGAGAAGGCGCGCCTTCCTCGCCTCAAAAGTCGCGGTCGCGTGACTCTCAACAAACACCATCAGAAAAACCACAACCTCCACAACACAATATGGAGAACGACGCGGTGCCACCGTCGTCACCTCCGCACGCGATCGCGACCAACCCCCCGAGCTCGCCCTTTTTCGAACCCCAACGATATGGCGCATTCTCGCCCAAGTCCAGCTCACCACCACCACTGTTCTCCAGTGACGACTCTGGCGAAACACTCGATATCACGAATTATGAATCTCCGCGCATTTTCAAGAACAAGCGTAAAGGTGCTTGGTATGAGACCGATAACCGCGATTCGACCCAAAACACTCCAGAACCCAAGAAGACTAAGATGTCGCGCAACTATGACTCCGGCGTCTACATGATGAGCGATAACAGCGACGGCTCTGTAGATCCCCTGCCGGAGCACAAGTCGCCGTTTCCATTCACTGTCGAGGCTGTCGAAGAGGATGAGCCAGAGCCGATGAGCACGACAGAAGCTGCCTTCTGCTCAACGCTGAGAGTGGGTCTGGACAGGAACTGTCAAAATTACAATTTCCAAGAGTTGAGCCTTGATGACAGCGACATCAAGCAGATAGGTGATCTTAACAGTGTCATCAAGAACTTGCCAGATCCAGGCAATGACATGCCTGCGGAAGGCCAGTACCGTTCAATGGTGCCAGAACTCTACATTAACTTGAGCCAAAACTTCCTCAGACGGGTGACACCGTCTTTGTTCCATTTACAGCATCTGACCACGCTTGTGCTCAGAGATAACAGGATTGAGGAACTGCCTCCACAGATCAGCCAACTTCGCAGTCTGCAAGAGCTAGACTTGTCCCTCAACAAAATTCAGTACCTGCCTTTCGAGATCCTTGAGATGCTATCGCCGCGCGGGAAGCTGGAACATCTCATGACCCTTGGCAACCCCATACTCGAACGTGTCTCCCAAAGTCGATATCGGCAACTCGACGAGCGTGTCATGTTCACCTCATCTACGAAGGACATTTATCCACGGCTGCAATCGAGCCCTGATCACGAAGCACTGATCTGGCACATACGCTACATCGAATCGATGGAAAATTTTCTGAACGCTGTGGAGTCGAAATACACATCAGGGCGAAAGCCCGCAGATGAACGTGTCTTTGCTCACCATCCTGCAATTACTGTCGCAGCAGACTCACCATCCTCACGATACATTGCTAGGTCACTGGTTTCGTACTTTTATCAGACCGGCCAGCTGATCAAGGGGTCACCACATCCACCATCAACGAGCGCAAACGACTACCCCGTCATCGTCGAAACAGATGAGGGTGCCTACGGCGTTCCGTCAACTCCAATCTTTACACCGTCCACCTCGACCCGTATACCGTCCCTGCTCACAAAATCGGTCAACACGGCCCTCGCGAACATAACCGTGGAAGAAACCAGGGAGCGCGTCGGCGAGCCTGTGCCGTTCGATGCAGCCGCGATCTTTGCTCAAGCAAAGCACAACGATGCAGATGCGGGCTTTGGTTACTTCCACCAATGCCATATATGCAAGAAGGATTACATCGTGGCAAGGGCAGAGTGGATCGAGTTCTGGAGCACGAGTTTTACGGTGTTCTACCCGTTCAAGATCAAGGTCTGCTCGTGGGGCTGTGTACCGAAACATATGACAAAAAAGCCAGCGAAAGAGCTGGCATGGTAAGTAGCAAGCACCTTCGAACGCCAGTACTTGAATTCAGGGACCCGCATCTTTTAACGGCGATCTTTCGAGGTTGGAACGGCTCATTACAGGTTGCATATCAGCGAAGCATATTGAGCATTGTCGAATTCAAACGTCATGGATCACAGGGGCAGTTTTAAGTCCTCTACTTTTAGATCTCGTGCCTAGCCTCGTGGCTCTTCATTCTCCCTTCTTTACAATCGCAACACCCGTGTTCTTCACAACGTACTCTATCAGCTTTGGCTGATTCAGTCCAAGCTGAAGAGGATGTCGTAGCATGCTGCACATGCTTTGCGGTATGGACTGGATATGTGCATGGCCGAATATAGAGACAACGAGGTCGGATGTGATGACTCAATAGTGTCAATAGCCTGTACATTGTGCTCTTACTAGAATTGCACAGAGTGAAAAAACTAATGCATGTTCATACTACAGCATCACCCCACAGTAAATCGACTTCGATATACTGTGCACAGTGTTTAAGTTACAGTTCTTCTCGGGATCCAGGACGGCCCCATACATCTGCGAAGTCGTGCCCTTCTCGTAAGGTGAAATTTGGAGCCCTTCAAGGTGCAGCTAGACGACTACTACAGCGGCAGCACCACATCATGATCATTTTCAATCCAAGCCCAGATGTTGATAAACCATCGCGCAATCGATAAATCGAAGCTTGTAGCCTTTGAAGATGTTGCTAAGCAATGTGACCAAAGTCTCGAAGACCTTGAATGTTTGCGGATAAGATCAGAGGCTGGAGGTCTTCAGCTGGTCATCTGGAATGCACACCGTACTGAAATCGTCGCAACAGCCGATCGAGAGTCGGAGGTCAGGTGGCTTATTTGTGCCGAAATGCAGCAGAATTGGAGTTTACAATGTCACAGCGGTCAGACCCCAAAGGTTAGCCTGGAGGGGTTCACTGTGATAAGACCATCCAGACTTGCGAGCTGCATTTGCGCAATTTTGGAAAAGCATTTAGAGGCCTGAAGGACTTCACTGTATTGAACATTGAACCCGGCGATATTCTCGAATGCTGTTTTCTCAGATTTTATATTGATATCGCGCCCTAGAGGCAGTCAGCTTATGATCAGACATTTATTCAAGAGCTGCAATTAGAGTAAATCTCGACAAAACAAACAAGAGATCATTACAGGTGAGGTAACAGAAACAAACAAATAATTACGGACCACTACAGCATCCATAACGATCATGAAGTTTTGAGATCAAGCAAAACCACGAAATATCATCAGATAACCACTAACCCCACCATAGCAATTACTAGTGACAGAACCCACTGACAAGAACATCTAGAACCAATGGCTTTTAGGCTTCAGGTAGAGCTCAGCCCTACAGTAAGGGCAAGAATTATGCTCCTTAAACCAGGTGGCCGCACAGTCGGTGCCAATAACGTGCCCGCATGGAAGGCGAAGGGGTTCTTCATGCTCGTTCTTGGTGCAGCCGTCGATATCGCAGAGGCGTTGGGTACACACAAGGCATTCGTCTTCGTCTTTGGACTCGCAGGTGGTGGTGTAGTATATTTGAAGAATCTTGATGAAATCTTCAGGCTGCTCCTGGCGAGGCTCTGGGATAGTATACGTGATGATAGAGGAACACATTTCGTGGTGATAAATATGTGTAAAGGTGGGGACTGGCTTTGAATAATCATGTGAATGATTATATGTAAGATGTGATGGTGATACGACTTTGATATGTAAGGGATGCTTTTGAGACAGGGGTTGAAAGCTCTTTATACAAGACCCAGTGGTACTAGCTTTAGGCAATTATATTCCTCAACATCGGAGACATGTTCAACATTTAGCCCTGATATTACCTTTTGGTGGTTACAACTGGAGATAGACCGTGGATCGCGCTATGGTACGGTTGGCAGACGACCGCAAATTTTCAATGACCCCGGTTTACATCCCCAACATAACGCGTCAAGACTGCAACATCCAATCAGGCCTTCGATTCCCTTAGCAGTACCGCTGCAAAAACAACAGGCAGGACACTGACCAGCTCACAGAGACCGGCAAACTCTGGAGGTATCCGCGCACTCACGGATGCACCTGCTCACAACAATACCGCCAAAGTATTGTACACGAAGCTCCATACAAAGTTGAAACCTATTCGATGTATTGGCTTCCGACTTTTGGCAAGGAGCGTCAGAATACTCGACAGATCTGATCTCATCAGAACCACATCGGCTGCAAATTGCGCGATGTCAGTGCCACTCAACATGTGGACACCAATATTTGCTTGCGTCAGCGCCACTGCATCATCAGTACCGTCCCCTACGAACATGACGATGGGTGTGCGCGCCTGCTGTAAGCCTGTGGCTGAGCCTGGAAGTACTCTACGTATGATCGCTTGTCTGCAGGCTGATAACGGGAGCGCACCTTGTGAATAAGAATAGCGAGTTGGCTGGCCACGGACTGTACTGCACGGTAATTATCCCCAGACAAGATGTGGACAGCGATGTCGCGACGTTGCAGTTCTGAGACCGTGGTTGCGGCGTCCACTCGAAGCGTATCCTGGAAGCCATGAATTGCAGTAACAACACCGTCCACTGTATGACACGTGACGGTGAAGCCCTTCAATACCCATGACTCGACGAGCGGATGAGCCTTCAAATTCAGCCACTCTGCGTTGCCGACTTGTAAGCTTGTCCCTTGCCAGTTACCTTCGACATCCTTTCCAGTTACGACTTTCGCATCTTGTATGGCTGATCGCGTAACACATCCCTCTTTCAATTGCGATGCGATGGTAACTGATACTGGAGGCTTGATATTACTCAGCAGGCCAAGCAATATCGACTTGCTGAAGGCTGCATCAAGGTGGTAGAAGACGTCCTCCACTACGGTAAGCTGAACAATCGTCTATGTTCCAGTCTTGTCGAACACCACGTCCGATGTCTTGTAAGCAACTTCTATGCCGCTAGCAGATTTAAATATAACGCCACGTCTCGCAGCAACGCCAGATGCTATCACAATTACCATAGGGGCAGTCAGACCAATAGCACAAGGACGTGATACTACCAGTACAGTCATGGCGTAGGTGACGGCTTCGATGGTGGGTGGCTTCTGAACCGGACTGTTCGCGGATCGTGATGCTTGTCGCGACTCAGACGAGTTCAAGGGTTATGAGGCCAACGACCACCGATACAGAGCAGCTCGCAACCTTATTTGTGATATGTTGTATCCTTGATTTTGACAGTTTCGCCTCAACGACCATGCTGGCAATCGTACTAATAGTGTTATCTCCCGGCAAGCGTGCCAGGCGGATGGTCAACATACCTGAGCAATTGATTGACTCTGCGATGACAACAGAGCCAATGCGCTTTTCGATAAGCCTCGACTCGCCAGTCAACGTTGACTCATCGACCTCAGAAAACCCGGCGACAACGGTACCGTCGGTAGGTATATGCGAGTTCAGAGCCACCTTGAAGGCATCGCCATATTGGAGGCGTCTAGTGTCAACTTCCCTGTCCGTTCCGTTGTGATCGACGAATATGGCTGTAGAGGTTTGCAAGGAGCGTATAGGGATAGATTCAGCTACCTAGATATCGTGAGGAGTGTGTTCAGTAGAAGTACAAAATGATGATTGTAACAAGTAGTGCGCTCGTTTCGAAGAACTCGCCGGTCCAAAGAGGATTGCCGGCAATTGAGAAGCCAAATTGGACGACTAAGAATATGTATGCAGCGCTTGTACTCAGGACAATGAGAGGATCCATCCCGATCACTCGTGGGAAGACGAGTGCTTTGATGGCTTTGGGGTAGGATCGCCGTGCAAGAAAACCTGCACGATAGTGGCGAGTACATACGAGGTAGAGCTGTAGGCAATCCTCATTCCGCTACAGGTGCCCACGACATGACAAGAACGGGTATCGTAAGGCACGCCGACAGCAATGTCATGAGACCAATGTGCCAGATGTGTCTATTGCTGACGTCCAGAGATGCATCCAGTCGAGATGGTGATGCTCTGTCGAACTTCGCCCGAGCAATATCCACCGGTTCGTGTTTTCGAACAATGGGATTCGACGGCAGGGGAAACGGATGTTGGCATGCTCGTCGAACAGCATGACTCTGGCTCTGATTTGGGGTTTTCGTTGACCTTGTCTTAGGAACTGCAGCCATAATCATCGGAAGACTCACTGCATAAGCTAGGAATTGCCGTACTTGAGTCAGTCGTTGAAACCCGCGCAGGAGGCTGCTCCTGCGGGATGCGTTCCGAAGGCGTAGCGCTTGCCTGGCCTGATCCGCATCTACTGCCGCTACAAGCCATGAGGTTAAGGTCGATCGATACTCAAAGACTGCAAAACATCTGAAAGAGCAGCAGGTATCGAGAAATTTGGTTCGAGTAGCCCCGCTTACCTTCATGTTTGCATCTCCGAGTCGATAACATATCGATATGTCATCGTTCTCGGCGAGAGTGGGTGGAAGGTGTCACACGCTGTATGTATAGAGCGCAGTTCCTCGGGGTCAGCCATCCACATCCAGAATCTCTGGCATCTCGGTTTTTCGGATTACCACCAGGCCCTCAGTCGGCAGAGATTGGCGCTTTTTGAGCAGCAAGCACTAGTTGCCTAAAACGGAAGGTCTCATGCGGGCGTTGATTGCGGGGTGAATTTTGACGCCGGCAATCTCACGGCCGGCGCATTAGACCGTAATGCGCGCAGCGCCCAAGTTGCCTGCAATTTCATTAACAGCTGCTATCTCACTTTCCTGGCGCTGGACCGCCGACTATATGTCGCCGAAAGCTTGTAGGCGTGCGAATGCATCGCGCAGGTCCATGGACCTCAGCGGCCAATTTTGAATTAGTTGCGTTGTGTTGTGGGTGGGTGCGGTTTCGTTGACGCGACGAACGCGATGAAGCCCCAATGCTCAAGCGAGCAGGCACATCCACCAGATCGATAAAGAGGATCCCGTCAGCCATAAGTGTCTTATTTCTCAGCAGAAGCTTGCATGCCATACTCTCCAGTGATGACACATGATTGAGCGGGCTGTTGTTGAAAGAGGTGGTGAACACCGTTGCGCTGACTGTCGAGCATGTCATCCGCACGTCATGGAACGACCCACCGCTTCAACGGCCTTGCATATCGATGCCGTTCGAAGCACCAGCAACAGGCCATTCTTCCAAAAGAAGAACAGATGATGCGTCTATATGTACACGACCTGCTCTTAAGCTGGGCGGTCTTCAACTATATATCGCGTTAGCCTGGGGGTGATTGCACCTTGTCATCGGTCCCTGCACCATCAACTCCAGCTCAAGCCAACGATTGAAAGATAAAAATCACCGTCACCAAGATGTCGACCACTCAGAACAGCGCACTGCTTTCGCAGCACAGGGTTACTCCCGACATTTTGTCCGGCGACACTAACCCACCCTACCACTTGACAGTCTCGTGGCCAGAGACGAAACTTGATAGACCTGCAGAAGAGCTTGACCGCGATCAGACACAACCTCAACCAAAGTTGACACTGCATCCTGCTGTATGTATCACTTCATTCCACGGCGATGAGAAAAGCTAATCTGTCTTCCCAGCCTTCTGAGCCATTGAAGAACCTGGTGCTCATTATGACAGACCCAGTAAGGCTTGAGCATTTCATTGGGGACCTTGAACTCACGTATGGCGCAGGATCTTATGATGAATGGCGACACATACTTCGGTCAAGTGCGACACTGGCTTGTCAGCAATGTGTCCACCGACTCGGATGGCTCCCTAAATCTTACCCGAGGGAAGGAGATCTCAGCATACTTGGGCCCTGCACCTCTGCCCAACTACCTCTACTCCCGCCCCCACCGCTATGTCTTCGTCGTTGCTAGCTCATCAGGCCAGGTCGAGATTTCGCCGAAAGACATGCAGGAGCTGCAGCAGCCTTACGTGGCAGCCATCTCCGGCAAGCAAGACGAGGTGCAGGACCTGAAGGACCGCTGGGGCTTCGATGCGCAGAAACTTCTCGAGAAGAAGGGACTAAAGGTCGAGGCTGTGAATTTCATGCGTGTGCATGGCACAGTTGGTAGCGCAGTCACCAATGCAGGGTTGATGGGACAGGCTGCAGTTAACAAGGTAAGCATATAGGGCCTCGTGCATGCATTCGGCCAGACGAGTGCTAACGACTCTTGCAGGTGCTTGGGAAGTAGCGCCATATAAGCTTGTTGTTGGTCGGGTACTTGCGCCCTTGAGCAGGCGAAGATAGAGTCAGCGGACTATGATGCTTCTTGAGGTCTGTGTCAGCCTTGGTAGCTGCGTGGGCTATGCTATGCGTCTTGTCCCACTGTGTCCTTTGAGATACGTCAACTATCGAGTTCAACTCCAACCTCTGCTCTTCAAACCTTGCTCGGCGTTTTCTTTTTGCCTCTCTCTATCTATTTGTTAGGTAAAGCTCTCCTAGGATCGCACCATTATACGTTGCTCGTCACCATTGTGATCTTCGGTTACAGGCACCGACCACTCGATCTCACACAACGTCAGATGCTACCAATCATGCTTCAACGGAAGGACAAAGCCTCTATAACAGTAACTGACGCAGACGTACGTTGCGACCTTATCACGATCGATCTGGCGGACGCGCCGCCCTACAAAGCGGTGTCCTACATTCAGGGTTCGCCGCCACCAGATTGCAGTACCTAGCCGAACGATGGATATTTCGACATCAGTCAGAACCTCTACTGTTTCCTGGCCGCTTTCCACACTGATGAAGTCAATGATGCATGCCTTGAACTGATCAGATCTGCATCGGTCATAGCAATTTTATGGAAAGAAATTATATCAAGTCGCACAACTGCGTGAAATGTACTAAGACGCCGTCCTTGTCATTGCCTGGCCTGGTCGTGGACGCAGACATGCAGAAGCGGCGAAGATATTCAAGCACACTGGCAATACTCAACACCTACACCTTCTGCTACGGAAAAGTTATTTCATACGCATACGGATCCTTCAGCAAGTCCTTTTGGCGCAGAAACCTGTAATTTCCTGCTGATGTATCTAGGAATCGCAAAATGCTACCGAAAATCTTGCCCGACCCGTGTCCTAGGTTACTGACCCTGATGTTCCCCTTGCTCTATTCACCAGTGGCATCGAAGCTTGGGAGAACTCACTACAGACTTTCGTAGCATGCGCCAACCGCTACAGTAGTAACGGGTGTGAGAATCCTCTTGGCAATATTGACGGACTGCTGGGGCTCATTGACTCGTCGGGCGCCGAATGTGAAGACACAGTCACTATCTACTGTCAACAACCAGTAGATGAGTATATTCAAAGATATTTGTGCGCAATTTCGGCAAAGAGATGATTTCGGCCAAGTGAGAGGAATGGTTGGAGGAGTCCACCATGTTCCTTGTATACTTTCAAGCTCTCTTATACTACCTGAAATCCGGTCGCGAGTCCCTCAAGGTTTTTCGTCCACCGAGAAGAGCCCTGTACGAGGACAGTCACGGCTCGAAGAGATGGGAAAGACACGAGAGTGGAAATCTAGTGCAAGAACCTGACGAAGTTGGGGATGCGCGTAATAGACGCACACCCCAGATCGTAGTTCAATTCAGGGATGTTGATCGTCATCACAGTCGGTGAACTCGGAAACCAAGAGTCAGACCAGGTGCTAGACAACATGGGTCGACAGAGGAGGTGTAAATACAAATTGGGTGAGGGTTGGACGAGAAACCCGCAGCCCGAACGGAAGGAAAAGGCGGGTAACAAGCGATGATAAGCACTGCCAAGCTTACTTAAGCTTCGAGTTCACCTGCCTGTTGAGGCAACGCGCGCCCCGTCTTGCCCCACCTTGGGGTGCCTTAACGACCATGACGCGAGCGGAACCTGCAATCGCGTCCTGGAAGCCCGGCAATACGAGCTCAATGCACAGAGTATAAGTTGCACGCAGCCCGTGTCTGATCTTCTGGACGTGAATCTAACCTTACCAGTGACGCAATGATAGTCCCATCTTTGCTTTGCGCTTTGGCGACGATTGGGTCTGCATCTCCAGCTGTTGCTCAATGGGGCGAGAGGAGAGCGGCCACACCAGCTTACGCTGCGCACACCATCGACCAGCCGGTATGTTCCTGGATATTGACCCTTCATTGCACCTCAGCAATATCTGACCTCGGGTAGATTGACCATTTCCAAAACTCCAGCCGCTATGAGCCGCATACAAAAGATACATTCAAGCAGCGATACTTCTTCGATTCGTCCTACTACAAGCCTGGAGGTCCCGTGTTCCTGTATATCGGTGGAGAGACAAGTGGAGAAAGTCGCTTCTCGAATCTTCAAACAGGCAGTAAGTTCACGGAACCAGCAGCAACTTTGCACAAGAGCTTATCGAAGTAGTCATCCAGATCTTGATGGAACAATTTGATGGTCTTGGTGTGATCCTTGAGAACCGATACTATGGGCAGAGCTATCCCTATAACGCCAGTACCACAGATGAGTTGAGGTTCTTAACAACCGAACAGAGTAAGAGTCGCGACACTGTAGTCAATTGCACCTGCTAACATGTGCCAGCAATTGCCGACAACGCCTACTTCAGACAGCATGCTACCTTTGCCGGAGTCAACAATAGTCTGAGCGGACCAGATGTTCCATGGATCATGTACGGTGGCTCTTTGGCTGGTGCGCACACCGCGTTTACTATGAAGACCTATAACTCCATCTTCGCTGGCGGAATCGGTAGCAGTGCCACAACCCAAGCTCTACTCGAATATCCTCAATGGTACGACCCCATTATCAAGTACGGGCCTGCGGACTGCACTTCTCGAATCATTAACATCGTCGACAAGATCGACGCTCTGATCGAGTCGGGCAACAAGCCAGGCATTCAGCAGCTCAAGGACATTTTCGGTCTCGGTGCATTGCAGAGTCTGGGCGATTTCGCCATGACCATCGCATTTCCTATTGGTGGACCCATGAACTACCCCACAAACACCTGGCAAGAGCTCAACTGGAACGAGACCTATGGCTCCGAGGACTTTTGGAATTTCTGCTCGAACGTAACCAACATTGACCCTCCTGCAAATATCAGCAGCGTTGACACCGTCCTCTCCAATTACTCCAATGGCGAGCCTTGGACTGGTCTCGGCGGCTACGCCGACTATATCAAAAAGGTGCTTCTCCCCACCTGCGAGAGCGGCCGCATCGATAGCACCGACTCCGGTTGCTTTGGCACACAGAACCAGACGTTCTACGCCGATCCCACAAATAGCGCTTCCCGCTCATACCTTTACTCAACCTGCTCTGAATCCGGTGCTTACCAAGTCGCTCCCAAGTCTGGGCCCTCGCTCATCTCTCGCGTCTTGCAGAAAGACTACACACAGCAATGGTGCACATGGGCGTTCCCCGCCGGTCAACACAACAAGATCCCGGCATCTCCCGAGCTGCACTACTACAACAGATACGGAGGGTGGAACATCAAGGCGGAGAACCTAGCGCTCATCGATGGAAGTACGGATGTTTGGCTGGACCTTTGCTATCATTCTGACCTTGCGCCGAAGCCGAGAGTAAGCAGCGACAAGTATCCGAGCTACCTCATTGCTGGCGCCGGGCATCACTGGGACAGCTATGGCATCAAGGACGTGGATGCTGAGCCGGCGTATATTCGTGAGGCGCATAAGTGGGAGATCAGGACGGTGAACAGGTTCCTGTATTTTTGGGCGCAGAAGAAGCACTGAAGTGTCTCGATGACTTGATGTATCCACATGGATAGAAGACCCACGGAAAGTGAGACTGTGGATATTCGATCAACCGGAACATGGCTATTGCCGGTTGTAAAAGCATTACAATACAGAATAGTACTAGTCGAACCAATTAGATACGTGTAACATCTTTTCCTTTGTTCTCTAACCACCCCCCCTCAGTCATCGTTGGGCTGACCTCATACACCTCACCCTTCTCGTCGCCCTTGCCGGAGAAGATCGAAACACTGCTGCGGTGAAGAGCCGAACTGCGATTGCTCGAGTTTGCTTCGATATCGTTCTTCTCGTCGCCGGTTGCCTCGCGACTCTGGAAGAGGTCCTCTGGGAAAGGGAATAGAGTCCTGCGGCGAGGTGGGCTCTTCTCTTGGGCAGTCATCCAGACCAATGCAGTGATGTCCTTGCCGAGCGCTTCAATAATAGGTGTGACGATTGGCAAAGACAGGAAGAGTACGGCGTACGAAGTGACACCAACGATGGCGACGTTGATGCCGTAGCTGAAGCCACGCTCTGCAAGGAATATCATCAACCAGCTACCCCAACTCCAGAAGACAAGACCATGAAGAAGGTAGATGGTGAAGATGTGGGGAAAAAGGACGAGCAGAGGTGGTGTGGACAGCAACCACTGCACACAAGTCGAGAGCTCGACAACAGCCTGCATGCCACCTGCAAATAAGAGACCATTCAAGCGAGGTGTGTAGTAAGGCGGGTAGCCAGCATTGTCCGTGTGCAGAAGAGCCTCACCGGTTGCCTCGTCAGGGTGGATGTCGTGCTCTGCGGTCGCGAAGTTGAACTCCATCCAGTTTGGCAGCAGATTGACAGCAAAGCCGACAGCAACGCAGAACCAGGCGAAAGTAAGAAGGGAATAGTAAGTTACCGGACGGGCATATAGCCACTTCTTGTACTTATAGGTAACATCGAGATCTGTAAGCAGCAGACCAAGCCACAAGTATGTGCCCCATGATCGAGCATACCAGTGGTTGAGCATGCAGAAGATATAGAACGCGATGCGCTTCCAAGTCGTCTTCATCTCTCGGACGACGATTGCGCCAAGCAAGACGAGCCATGAGCCTTGAAGCTGGACTGCGATGGTCCACAGTACACCAGTGCAGTAGTTGAAGGTGATCTGAGGTACGGCGTTCGGAACCAAGTAGATCAGTTCGAGGATCTCTGAGATGTACTGACCGAAATTCTCGTAGCGTGTGACGTATGGCCATGTCGACCAAGTCAACGAGGGAATATAGCGTAAAAACTTAGTTGCGCCAACGTCGATGAGGAAGTACTCGAGTAGAGCAATGGTAGCGACAGGTATCATGAGACGCGGTGTTCGGCGTACAGCAGCTTTCGCGACATCTTCAAGCTTGCCTTTCCTGAGGTAGGACGCAGTCAGGAAGCGCACAGAGGTGGTGAAGAACACTCCTAGCCACATCTGGTTCAGAATGAAGGGCGCCACGATCTTTTGTGCCCACCACTCAGACTCGGCATGTTGTGGAGCGCCTGGGATGACGATAGCGGGCACAAAGGTAAGACCGAAGTGCATCACGGTAACAACGATGGCGCACAGTGCCACGAGGCCAGCCAAATAGTCAATGCGCTCCCGTGGTGGCGGTGGTTGCGCTCTCATACGAGGAGCTGGTAGTGCCGATTCTGTTACGGTCTCCATCTGGATTTTGTCGGTTGTTTGCAGTGAGCTATGAGGCACTGCAAGAGTCTGCTCGGAGCCGATGTTGTCTAAATAACCATTGTGACCCCTCACCATAGCAGGTGAGAATCCACTCCTCGTAGGAGAGGAGAAATTACTCGCGCTCAAGGTGGGAAGTCCGTCCTTTCCAAGTTCGTAAGTGCTACTGTAAGGAGACATCATGTGTGGCGTTGTGGCCGTGCTGTCAAATCGTACCGAGTTAGCACGCGAAGGTCCGTAAGGCGTCATTCCTCCAGCCACTGATGTGGCAGTGCTGGGGCCTATGGGCTCGATCGTCATGTCATCTGATTCGTACTTGGATGATGCCGGACGGCTTGATGCTGGAGACCTCTCTGTCGACTTGTCTGAATGAAGTTCGTTGACTACAGACGAGGCGGTCTTGGCGTCTTGCGCCGTAGCCGATGGTTGCGCTGGGGGTGATGCAGCACCATGCCCTGAAGCCTTCGGTTGTGTCATGCGACGGATGAATGTGTGCACGAGAAGAGCAGTCGAGAGCGCAAGACAGCCTATTGAGATCCATAATGCCGGCATGCGTTTGATGCTTTTGTGTGGATCTTGGCGCCATTTCTTCGTCGCCTCTTCGGAGAAAGCTGTCGACCCGCGCAGACTAACGTCGCTCATCGAGCATGCGTCAACAACTGAGCATCTTGCGACAAGGTCCTTGCGGGCGACATCATCTGTGGACGAAGAATTGAAGAACATGCGGGTCCAGCCAACTTCAGCCACCGAGGGTCGACCAGGTGGACCTTTCATAGAGAATCGGTTGCCCGTAGACCAGTGCTTGAGGTACAGAGGTGCAGGTACCGAAGGCATTCCCTTGTTGTCTTTGTGCAGTATCTGCCGGGTAAGGTTGCCGCCTACGTAGAAGTTGATGTAATCCTGGGTCCAGTCGATGCGATACTCAGTGAAGTCCCAGGGATTGACGCTGCCGTTACCAAGACGTCCTGCTAGAGTCGTGTAGTCACGGTCTGCCGCAGGCTGCTCGAGAAGCTGAGTGTAGTTGACACCGAGGTCACGCGTAGTAAACTCTCCACCGACGAAGGTACCGACCCAAGCGTCTGAAGCATCGTTCATGTTCATGACGCTTAGTTCTGTGACTTCAGTCTCGTTGTACTGCCACATGATCGACATTGCTGACCCGGCAGATGTGCGTTGTGGCGACTTGATGAGTATGCGGAAGGAGCCATGTTGGATGTCGCGTCGCACCGTTCGAATACCGGCGCCTTGAACGATATGATCATCTGTCGGTGGCTGCACGAGAAACTGGAGAGTATCGTTGCTGGGTTGCACGTTCACTGGGTCCGCGCCCTGACGGTAGATGGCGTTCCAATCCTTCTCATACTTGTTGCTGTATTGCTCTGCAATGAACTCAGAGGGCAGCTTATCCGTTTCGTTGAAGTAGACAATGATAGAATCGGTGAACAACGATCCTGTGTCGCTGTCGTAGAAGCCACACGTGCAATTGCCATTTCCGCCAGCAACCTCGCTCACTGTAGGCAGAGCGTACAGGAGGATCCAAGCAAAGACACCGAAAGGGTACATGATGATGAACGAGCGTGGAAACGCAAAGGTTGCAAGACAGAAGAGAACGCAGGCTCAAGAGAGGTTCAATGTTCCATGCATGGAGCAGGTCCAGCGAAAGGAACGGAAGAAGAATACCGAGTGGCAGTGATAGTGGAGCTGTACAGCGACGGACTGCTGAACCAGATTCAGCTGAGCGGAGTCGAGAGGAGCCGTAATCTTGGTATGAGCGCTTCAAAGATCAACAATCTGTCAGTACTGAGTACAGTGCCTATCAAAGGCAGGGCACAACCCCTGTTGAAAGACAGCATGGGTGACTGTCGACCATGTCGCAGTTTCGCCGAGGCGGATGTTGGCAAGCTTTCTTGGCGAATTCCACCCATTGTTGCACCGAGTACAGGGGTGGTTACCAAGAGGAACCATGTGCTGCATGGCCTGCAGGTTCGTTAGAGGAGGAAAAAGAGTGATGATTGTCGGTGGGTGCAGCTAAATTTCGTTAGCGTCAAGCACTAGCGGGGGTATGCTTTCGAAAACACCGTCTCGCACGGGCCCCTTTCTTTCGCACATCATCGACTTTCTGTTGAGGCCAGCTTCTCTGGCCCTGCACCTCGACATCCGGCCGCACTTACATACGGATCCGCTAGCAACATGTGCTTACCGACTGAGCGTCATCTATTCATCCTGCACAACGTCATACCACGACAGGGTAGTGGACGCAGTGCAACCTGTGGGACCTTCTGGGTATGCAGGACGCGTTACCTATCGTAAGATCTGGGAATACCAAGCCCAGCTGATACTGCACTGCAGTAGATTTCAGGGACAGTATACTGCAGAGAGCGGATCAAGATTACACCCGGTCTTCCCCCATGGACGCGCTTCACCGAGGACATGGTCCATTATTGCCAAGGTCCGTAGGAAGCAAAGATCAGAATTGTGCTAAGGAAGATCTCGTATTTTCGCGCCTGCACGATAGACAAGGATGTGAATTGCAAGACTCATGATGAGACCCACTTGCACTGTTGGTTTGGCCCGGAGAGTGCAACAAGGAAACCGATTGTGAAAACAGACGGTAATTGCGTCTGCTCACTTTACTCCGAAGCCATTTAGCTGTGCAGCATTGGTATCCAACTCTCTTTCTATCGCCAGTCAATCGTTACCGCATTCGTTGCTACGATCGTTACCGAGCATATCTTGTGCTGCACCAGCCTTCGTACTTCTCAGTCGAATTGCTGGAATCGACTGCAGGACCTCAACACCTTTCGACAGTCACCACTCGTTCTAGCTGACGTTTCACCTGAATCTGTTTCCACAGTCTCGTACCTCGCTAAGCAATTTTCTTATACCCACCATGTCGGAGACCAAGGACTTCACTGTCGAGATTGGCGAGGTTGCGCCAGTAATCCCTACTCACCAGCAGGGTCCAAAGCATGAACGACATTTTGGAGATGTTGTCGATAAGGTCTCTTCGTTCTTATCAGAGTGGACGCCATTCTGCCTCGTGGCATCCTACTTTGTGTTCTCGACATGCATGTACATGTACTGCAGCGAGGGCTTAATCGCCGTGTTCTGGTTCATCTACATGTGCACCAACTTCTACATCGCCGGAGCGACTGTCATTGAGGCTTTTATGAGCATCACGCCCTGTCGCGAGGCAAGGAAGGTCGTCACCCAGGCAGAAGAGAAGGGCTGGCTGTTCCCTACAACTCACAGCAAGCTACCAATCCTGGATCTCATTATTGTCGCGTATCTACCCAACGAAAGAGACATTATCCTGGATCGTGCCATCTACGCTCTGGAGCAACTGGACTACCCGCAGGACAGGATTCGTATCAACATTCTCTACAACACGCCTGTCTCAATCGAGCCCCTGGAAACCGAACTACACGAACTGCCTCTCAAGTACCCGCACGCAAGGATTATCAAAGTGCCAAACTCGACTTCGAAAGCCGACAATCTTAATTACTTCCTCACACTGGACACCGGATCTGATGTCATCGCTATCTACGACTGCGACCACTACCCGCACCCTAACGGTCCTCGCTGGGCTGCCGAGCGCTTCATGGCTGACACGGAGGTGGACATTGTTCAGGGGCGGTGCATTATCTTCAACTCCAACGACACATTCCTTACTAGCATGATTGCTGTTGAGTTCGACAAGATCTACGCTGTGTCTCATCCGGGCCGTTCTACGATGTGGGGCTTCGGCCTTTTCTGCGGTTCCAATGGCTACTGGCGGACATCACTCCTTCGCGACATGAAGATGGACGGCTCCATGCTGACTGAGGACATTGACTCTGCTCTACGCGCTTTCTCCCGAGGGTGTAAGACAGTCCACGATCTGAACGTTACATCTTACGAGCTGGCCCCTACAACCTTCAGCGCGTTCTGGAAGCAGCGTCTTCGATGGGCGCAAGGCTGGGCTCAAGCATCCATGCGACACGCAAAGATGATTTACAATGGGGTCCAAGATCCACTCCACGAGGATAGCAAGCGGGACTTCACGGCCAGGTTCGGCGTTCTTTCACTTTTACTCATTCGCGAGGCATCGTACTACCTTGTCACGCAATACACGTGTCTGGTACTGTCGTTCGTCATTGTCAAATTCCCTTCATCAGGTGAAGAACTATGGAAGCTGGTCTATTTCCAGTACCCCGTGTCACAGTGGCTTTTCGTCATTAGGTGCGTACAACATTGCTCTGTTTCAACTTCACAAGCGACGCTAATGGAGTGATACAGCTTGGTGTGCCTGGTGGCCACACTCTATATCACCAATCAGGTCAAATCTGAGTTCGTCTCCAGGAAGATGATCATTCTATTCTCTATCACATACCCGGCCTACCTCGTATTATCTGCGACTATTGGACTCTACGGTCATGCCCGACAGATCGTCAAGTACAGTTCGTGGAACCCTACAGCCAGGAAGTGATGTATATTTCATGCACATCCTTGGCGAGTTCGTCACTTCATGTATCCTACTGTTATTTCTGCCTGGATTGAGAAACACATAGCCTTTCGTATGGCGTTGAGTCGGTAGCGCTATAAACAATATCACATGCATGCATCTGTATCATCATAAAACCTTCGGCACAAGCCTGATGCGCCAGCTCAGTCCAAGGGACTCTCCCTATCTATCCGCTCAGCGCGAACATCCTCGATGCGCAGCCAGTATCACGGGATCGCGCATGACTCGCTGGTTCCTTCGCTGTCCTTATATGATAGCTGCGCAGATGCAATAGGAAGTAGATCTCCGAAAACTCTTCACCATGCTCGGCGATTTTGACGTCAGCTATCACCTTCGCCAGCTCGGGTCTAGATCACCACTCTTCTCGGCTGCAATCTATTTCGATCAGCGTTGCCTAGCCAAATCAAACCATCTAGTAGACCTGCCTCGGCTAGTCTTGCAGAGCCTCACCCTGCGGATGTATGTTGATCTTGAAACGCGTGGGGGAGCACGAGACCCACAAGGCTCGGGATGTCTTCGTGTTCGCTGGCGGTAGCACCCGGACGCTTTGGCCAATGCCGGCCGTTTGCTTGTCCGCTAGAAGCAAACGTCTTCGGTGGCTTATGCACCCCTGAATATATCCGAGATCTGCATATCGGGAGATTAGGATTGCTATCAAACGTCTAACGGTAATCCAACGCACCCATTTCAACCTACTTCCCGCTGTGGTACAGTTTCACCAACGACAAGGGTCCGCACCTATCGGATCTCTTGACATACAAAGTGACTCTCTAAGTTTTCCAACCTCCCCACATAGTATTCCAACATTTTTATATTTTGCAAAGATGATTCTGGGCCCGAGGCGATTTGTCGGAGGAAAGTTCCTTGTGCATCTGCCAAGTCCATCAACACCGCAAGCTTCCGTCACGGCAAAACCCAAGATTCCGATCTTCACAGTCAACAAAGATAACGCAGACTATACTAGCTCGACCGAAAAGTTCCTCCGACACATGTCAGTTCCTAGCATGTGCTAGCAACACCAAGACAACCAACGCCTATCTAAAGCAGGACTACGCGTTCAGGAACGCAATCAAGGTACCCAATTCGCCTTGGCGCATATCCAAGTTGTAATCGATTTTCGGGTGCCAGCTGAAATTGTTAACCCATTTTGGAACACCGTGCGTGCGATATGCTGTGCGATGGTGACAGCGTCTATGCGAAGCCCTGTCAAGCTTCCGAATACCAAGAGGTTGATCTCGGGTCTCCCCACGGAAAATTGGGGACCAGTTGTGTGACGGGGCGACACGTGTTGAGACGACTTCTAGACTGACTAAGTGTCGTACGCAATCTCGCATCGCTGTGGTGTTCAAAGTCAATCTTCTGATTGTGGCTTCCGACTGACTGTCCTTCTTGCTACAATTGCCCATCATGAAGTCACAACTTATGTCCACTCCTTCGGCATCTGTCTTCTCGACGACAAACTCGCTGTCGTCACCGACTCGACTTGCATCGCAAGATTACCTTGTTGGTCTGCGAGGCATCATCGTTCTGCAATCCTTCCTCTTCATCTTCTTCCAAGTCTTCCTTCCTACGGCAGTCCCCGACTCCAAGAACGAAGCAGGACCACTCTACCAGGTCATCCTTCGGAAATCGTTCTCTGTCATATTCTGCAACGAGTCCCTGATTTACTCGTGGATCATTTTCCTCTCCGCTCGCACAATCGCCCTGCCATACCTCAGCAACACCACCCGCGAAGTATGCGCCTCCAGTGTCTTCCGCCGCAGCGTCAGACTATGGGTGCCAACCTCCGTGGCTTTCTCTGTCGCCGTCGCAGCTTTCACAGCCGCTGATACCGATTACATCACCGACTTCTTCGCTCGCACAGGCAACATCTCTACCGAGACGCCCATGCGGATGCGCAACTTCTTGGTGTACTTCAACTCGCTGTTCGAGATTTTCTGGGTGAATAAGGGGTACAGCTATCAGGCAGCAAACAAGGCCTTCCCTTCTGGTACACTGTGGATTGTGTCAGTGCTGTTCCAGCAGAGCTACACAGTCTACATGGCCATGATCATCGTACCATATACGAGAGTCTCGTGGCGCGTCAAGGCGCTGCTTGTGTTCATACTGACAGCGTTCTGGGTCCAGAGTTGGGCGTGGTACAGCGTGACTGGTCTTCTGATCACTGATGCTGTGCTCAACATGAATCTCCAGGTCAGGTCGAGGACTGGATATAAGGTCGGAAAGTTCAGTGTACCGATGTGGCCGTTGTATGCGTCGTGCATCTTGACTGGTATCATCCTGCAGTTCTTGTTTATCTCATGGAGGCCGAGCATGCGAAACAATGAGCACCATGGACATACTGGCTTGTACACCGAGGGTGTGCTCAACAGCGAGCAGGATTTTGATCAGCCGTTAGCTCGAGTTGACAACTACTTGTTCATGTTGGGCGCGACGCTGTTAGTTGAGACATATGATGCACCGCAGAGGATACTCCGGAGCAAATTATGTGTTGCACTTGGAAGGAGAAGCTTCAGTAAGTTCCCCAGGGTAGTCAATGAAAATTGTAGCTAACAAACAACCAGGTGTGTTCCTCGTCCAGTCCATCATCATCTACACTGTCGGTATCAAACTATGGATGGTCATGGCTAACGCTGGAGTGAGCAACGTTGTGAGCACATTGGCGAGCTTCGCCGTTTGTGCAACATCGGTCGCGTTGAGTTCGGAGATCTTCTATCGCCTCGTTGATCTTCCGAGCATCGCCGCAGCGAAGGCACTCTGGAAGTTTATGATCAACTGATAAGTGCCCTGGAATTTCTATGCGATTCCTGTTCTCCCGTAGAGTCATGTGGCCAAGGACATCCGTCACAACACACTGCATGAAGATGCTTGTACTGGCAGACGGGGCAATAGTTCTCACTATAAATCCGCCAATATGATAACAGTACGTGCTTACTTATTTGCGCATGCTCCCTTACGTCAACTTGATATGCTTGTAGTAGAATGAAGTACCGCTTCCTTCTGTGTGATCTTCCATCGCTTTCTTCGAGTTTGCCTTCTGCTTGATTTTTTGTCCCAACCATCCATCTCCCGACAACTGTGCGATAACCAGACACAAAGCTGTGAACGGTATAGCTGTCACGAAGAACCAGCCGTAGGTGTACTTCAGGTCAGCCACGCTTTCGTTCATGCTGAAGAAGGCAGAGACAAAGCTGAGAGGGATGAAGATGGTCGCAAGCCAAGTCAGACGAGTCAAGTTGTGATTATCCTCGATGGCTTGATGGGAGTCGTTCAGGTTGATTTCTGAAGTCACGACTCCAGTGAGATTATTGACACGGTCCTGTAGCTCTTCAAGCGACTTCAACACCCGTTCAAAGTCAGGTTTGACCTCGTCCAAAGCTTTAGCCGCTGCTTCGTCGCCATGGAGATGTGAGGTTAGTCGTACTACAGCTGGCAGCGCTTGGTCCAAACCTTCGGTGACCATATCCCGAAACACTGGGATATGGCGTCGCCAAGTGTGGAGCCGTTGCAGAGAGTCTGCAATAACATCACTTTTTGAGCGTGTATCGTCTGCGGGGCGACGGAAGGTCTTCGGCAACTCAACTTCCCATTCGATCTGGCTGAGTCGCGTCTTGACATAGTCGCACACCAGAAGCCATTCAGCGCAAATTGTGTAGAGTGTCGGATACGCAAGGACCTGTGGTTTGATCCCATGGCCGACTTCCTGCTTGAACCACGGATAGGCGGCCGTCATCTGAACGATGTCTTGATACCACGAACTTGAGAGCTTGATCTTCGGGGTTGATACCTCCATGCTCGTTGTGGGAAGCCAATTTGACCGATCGTGCCAGAGCGGTTTCCCCTCCTTCAAAGTAGGATCGAGAAGTATGATACCAACAGTACCGTCGCCACACCGCCTGTCTTTTCCAATCCAAGTCGTTGTACGAGTTCGCATGATCGAGACAACTGCCTTGTCCTCCTTGCCTTTATCATCTTTGCAGACCTCGTCTTTGTGGGCCCAATGATTTTTGTCGTCATCCGGACGTCGTAACACGTTCCAGTCATTCGCGTCCCATCTGGCATCTTCGAATGACTTCTGAGTCTTGTGATATCGAAGTCGCATATTGCGTACCCTAAACCAAGAGCGTTGTCTTGTGCTAGTCGTCAAAGGTGGCGGCATGGCCCATGGGTCGCGAGTATTGTGCCAAACATAGTCTTCAATGTGTTCCCTGAAAAATAGAGGGTCTATGTCGAACCAGCCGCCAAGTGTCTCAATGACTTCTCGCGACAAGTCCTCGACAATGAATAGACGAAGAGGAGGTTTGTTTCCGGCATCGTGCGCCAATGACTTTAGTTTCGCTGTCAACATGGCGGTAGAGTCGATGTGTTCAGTCTTCGGTTCCATCGCAGGTTTGTATTCGATGAATGTGATTTCCGTCCTCTTCACACGTTCCACACGCTCAGTTTCCTTGTGTTGCAGGTACCGCCACTGCAGCGGCGAGGTGCCTACCTCCATGAAGTCCACCAGGTGCCGTAGTGTTGGCCAAACTTTCGAAAGGCGCTTTACATGGGTCAGATAGGGCATCGTGCTGCTGGCGTCGAGCAGCTCAGGTAGGTCTTCCCATGGTCGTTTTGCGACCTCCGTGTAACAAGTCCCATTATCAACATATGTGTCACCATATTCGTACGAATGCGGTATCTTTCTGCCAGAATCCCTCCCAGGCATGTTGATGATGGCACGGTTGCTGTTCGCCATACCAGCGGTCGTACTCGGCCTTTCGGACACTGTGGAGGTGGGTGTGAACTCGGAGGGGACGCCGCTCTTGTTCATAATAGAGAAGATGGAGCAGAAGAGTTTGAAACGCGGTTCACCACGGGACGGCCCATCATATAGCCTTGCGATGGGGCGTGATTAAGCGCGCCTGCATGGGGCCAAAACTGGGGAAAGGCTGAGGCTGAGCGGCTGAGGCATTTCCAGTCCCGTGCAATTTCACCTCAACCTGACCACCGCTTAGACGTGATTGGTACCTTTGCGTAGCGCAAAGACTGCGCGACTCGTCGGACATCCGAGACAGATAATATTGTGGTGGTTGACTGCCGCTTTGGACTGAGATGTGCTATCGAAGGTGTGAGCGCTGACCGAAAATCGATGCACCAAAGAGCCCCGCAGAACCGCGTGTCAGCGCTAAGAACAGCGGCAAGCTCCCAGCCCCTTCCTTCTTCTGCACGTCATCACATCTTTGGCACATTTCCCCGACCTTCTTAAAGTGCGCGGGTGCGCACCTGCTGGATTGTCGATTGTTTCTCGCTTTGAGAGAGACGAGAAAGGTTCTTTGCCGCATTTCCGAGGGATGCTGCAAGTCTGACCACCCCTCTCCAGCCGGGAGACGAATGACAGGCGAGCCGAATCTGACATGCGATCCAGCCTCACCAAGACGGCAGGAGCATTAAACATGAAGGCATCCGCGAAGCGAGGGACGACCGAGAGGAAACTGTCGATGTGTCTGGGCGAGCATGTGGCGGCGCTGTACAGCGAGGGCTTTCTCCGTGGCCTGGCGCATCGCTGCAGTAAGATAGGAGTTTTGGAGGGAATCCTCAAACATCGATAGCTGCACGGCGCTGAGGTTGTGTACGTTATGAACATAGAGGAGATTTCTGACAATCTCGCGAATCGCACGCGCGCAGTGCTCTTCGTAGGTTTCTGGGTCTGACATAATCGACGTGGTGACTGAGTCGTTGTAGGTAGAAGAGAGAAAGAGGAGTAGTTGAACGTTGCCGCTGAAGATAGCAGGTGTTGTTGATTGTAGGCGCGGTGGATCTTTTCGCAGTGATATTGATGCGATAACGCAGATGCGCTGAGTCACAAGCGACGATGAAAGTGAAGGGCAACGGCGGTAAAGCATTGTTAAACCGGTTAGTCACATGCCAGCATACTATGACTGGATTTCCAACAATATGCGGGACATCCCAATAGTTCTTTGATCATATCTGCAATGTACTAAATGTGACAGAGACAGTACTCTGGACTGCGCAACCAAGACAGCCTCTCAACTAAGACCCGCCCAAGTCAACCAAGATCTTGTGCGAACAACGATCGGTCTCAAACACTTTGGTGTCATTCATTGTGGATCAAAAAAGATTGAACCCAAGCTTCTCCTATCCAAGTGCTTTGTAGAAGTCGCTGTATGCGAGGACGGTGAGATGGAGCATTACCAACTTGATCGCCATTAAAACACCCACAAGATGGACGTGAGTTCGAGCCATTACGTCTGAATAGGGTACCGTGTAAGTATCTGACTGTGCTATACTATCAATTTGGTGCAAGCGAAGAGTTACAAGCGGGTTCGTGAAGTGGTAAGGGCCCAAGTGCAGTAGATAAGCCACCATGAAGTCGATTACGGAGTCTGGTCTGGGTAAGATCTTGATAATCTTCGAGTCAGTGAATCCGTCAGCTCGATGATTCAAGCCTTCTGTGGTCGATCTGTTATTAACCGGTTGTGCTTTGATGAAGCCGTAAAGAACGGACGCGCCCATCGTTGGCATCTTCCAAGAATTGTTGGCCTCACTGAAGAGAGTGATATCGTTCTCGAGACTGCCAGACAGATCTTCGATGGTGCCAACATAGTCAGCGAAAGGAAATGTCACTTCAGCTGATAAGTTGGCTGGAAAGACGATAGGACATGGCTCAGACGGTTGGCCTGCCACTGAACACAGAAGGTTGTTTGGTGTACAGCGCGCTCCTTTTGCCGCCTGTTCAAAATGGCTACGAGGCGTTGATATTTTGCTTGAATGTCACGCGTCCTTCACTTTCAATTGATGCAGCCAAATCCTGAGTTTGACAAGCACTACCTCTCTCACTTGAGCGTGCGGTAGGTCAACTCACCAGCGAAGCGTTTTGCAAGTCTGCTATAGATCGTGCGATTAGTAGCATGACCCTGTGAGCCGCAGCAGGTGCAGCTCAGTAGAGGTACAAACCTACCTGAAGTCTCTACTACTAAGAGACATCGCCTTAGAATAAAGCTGTCCCAACCTCCCCATTTGCCTGAAAAACAGTGAAATATGCTGTAATGTTCTTCGCTGCTTACTGCAGACCTATCCAGCCTCTGTTGCAGTTGCAGTGTCAAAGTCGCCGGAGTTATTAACAATGTGGTAGCATACCATACTCAAAATGATGCAAAACCCTGCCGATCAGACGTTGGTTCAGCCAAGGAGCAGTCGTCTTAGGACGATAATGGTTTTTCAGAAGATCTTACCACGATTTCCTTTATCGGAAAGGAACCTCCGAACCGCAAGGCGGAGCATACAATTGCTTCTACTGTTCGGTACAATAAGAAACGTGAAGACAGTCAATGGTGGAATGAAGGTATCTTAGGTATCGAGGCTTAAAGTAGGAGGGTCTTCAGGCAAGCGTTTCAAGCGTTCGAAGATAAGTGAAGTCGCAGATTCGCTTCCGGGACCTACTGAGGCTATGACTATGCTGCACACTGCTGACATTGTACTCGATGCTCGGCTTCGGAGTCCGATATTTAATATTTTCGGTAGTCTGCAACATCGAGATGTGCACCGATACGCTCTCTCCTACATTCATTGTTCTGCACACACTCTAGCCTTTTGCACACACCTACCATCTTGAACCACTCTCACGTTCACATGCTCTGACGAGCGGTGTGTTGCGGAGCTCTGGAAAGCTAGGCTTGTGGTCGAAAGCAAGCTGGCGCAAATACTTCTCAAGGAAGCCCAGCTTCTTGACATCGTCGAGGGTCTCCCCTAAGATTGACCGTATGGCTTGGAACAGGTGCTCTTGGTTTGGTCCATAGAGCGTGTGCTATGGCAGAATCAGCAAAGAGTTTCATATGTCTAACAAGGAACATACCGCGTTGAAGCCTCGTTGTTCCAAACCAACCAGAATATCGGCTTGAACACGAGACTTGTTTGGCGGCGTCAATGGAACATGTGGATCGCACACAAGTTCAAGCACAGTGCTGAGATACTGCTGAAGCGTTAATCTACGATATAGTACCGTAAAGTCGCGATGACTTACTGGCATGATGTTGACAAAGACGAGCGACTGGTTCTGAAGCTCCGGGAATGCGGCGATATTGGCCAGTGCCCAAGGCAGCAGCTTCTGGTCACACACCGTCCTTTTCCGAAATGGATGTGATTCGGAACGCCGGTCTGTTAATATGAAGATGAGCTTCTGCTGCAGATCTTGCAGAGACTGAATCGTTGTCGTGCCATCGGAGTGCGGACTTGCCGTAGACTAAGCACAGTTAGCGTATGGTCATGTGACAGATCAAAAGGCTGACCTTCATCGAAGTGCGCTTGCTGATCGCGTCCGTCATTTTCTGCACCGTCTGCTTGACATTGCTCAGATCGAGAGGAGCGGAGCCCCACACGATATCGACTACTGGTGCTGGTGCATGTTTGCGATTGTGCCCGTTGTCTTGCAGCGATGAGCTGTTGGTATCAGCTGCAGGGCCCTGCACGGTCTTTGTAGCATCTGCGTCAGCCCGTTCCTGCGAGATTGTCTCTACCATTTGCTTGTCAGCGTCGACTTCGCGCTTGACCTCAGACTGACTATGGCTTGTCACATCGTTAACATCTGATCGGGTATCGGTGCGTTCATCTCTGCTCCTTCGTAGGTCGACGGGAGCTGCTGTTGCAGAGACAACTTGATGGCTTGCGCATTCGACGTCCACGGAGACACGCTCTAATATGGTTAGGTCACCAGCTTCCAGTTTAACAAAGCTCTCAACCCATCGCTCAAATTCGTCATCCGGTATGTTTGTCAACATCTTCTCCATCTCTTGCCGAATCTCTTTGCGCTTCGCGTGTGATCCTAATGCCCTTCTCGCGATGGGCAACGCATGATAGGCAAACAGATCGCTGGTTCGCCGGAAGTGAGACGACACTTCATCGATATTCATATTGTCTTTGATGTCCCAACGCCAAGACGTCGAGATCTTGCTTGCTTTGCCGTTACGTGAATTTCGGATAGAAGCAGGCGGTTCGGCGACAATAGGCGTGTGGTTTCCATTTACACTCGCTTTGACGGCGCTCTCGAACCGCTTCTCTGGGTCCTTGTGTCGACCGTGTTTCTTGCTTATGGACGGCGGCGGTCCAACATTTCCTTCTACGTCGTTTCCGGGAGTGTTCGCCATGGTCTCATTTTCAATGCCGTCTTCTTCGAGCATGGATCCTCCATTATTACTACCAGTCGTGTCGCCGTCGGGTATACGAAAGGACGGTATCTCGATGTCGGTGCTGTTAGCCAGCCTTTCCGTAGAGCCGCTCGGCACTTGGTCTCTCAAGTTGTTCAAGCTTGATATCACATCGTCTAGAACGCCCTCGCTAATCTTCATGCCGTGAAGAGTAGCGCTGGCCGCCATGATGGCTTTGACACTGGCCTCAACCTTTGCAGGTGTGTCGAGATACTCGGCCAGCATCCAGACAATACGGTGAATCATCTCGAAGCGAAAGACTCCAGTCATTTTGGCGATGTTCGGCTCAGGTGCGTCTTCGTTTCGCATATGCTGCGTGACGACCTCGATGCCAATCTCCTCCAAAACGTCTTGAGGAAAGCATATCTTGACAAGACCTTGCACCGCCTTCTTGAACACGTCGGCGTTGACAACGGTGGTGGTTGAGATGACTTGGATGCGGAACATGTAGTCGTCACCGGTTGGCAACGATGTAGCACCCTTGTTGCGGAGGGGAAAGTATGGGTCTCGGTGTCCTCGGAAAACCAGTTTGGCCCTGCTGGCTGACGGGTTGGATGAGCCTCGCTCTGAGCGTACTGAGACGCTGGCAGATGTTTGACGGGCCTTCTTTGTCGCGACTGTGCGGCTCGGTGATTCAGACGCCTGTAGTGATCAGCAATAGCTTGCCGCTTCTTTGGGCGTCGAGAACTTACCTGCCGCTTCTTCGAGCGGCCTGCCATGTTGTGGACTGCAGGAGGTCATGTGACAACGCCTTGAACGAACGTGTAAGTGGAAGTTTCTGCAACTTCTAGTGGAGCGAATTGAGCCTGCGAGGGGTGAATGAGGCACGAGGTTGGCGGCGGCACGTTGGAGCGAGCATCGATGAGGGTGAACTGGTGCAAGTCGTAGCGTCAGTGCTGATATCCACAGCTATCACCGTGAAGCTTCGAGTCTGCTTGCTGGCAACATGACAAGCATATGTTTAGCTGCACATGCTCCTTCTCTTACTGGACGTGACTGTGGCAGTGTATGGGAGACAGAAAGGTCTGGTCACCAGGAGGAGGTTCACGAGGATTCTGGGACGTGGACAAAAGCAGTTATACTACGAGCAAGATGCAGAGTGCTAAACGCGTCTTCCTTCGATCAGAACACGCCCAAAGGCGTGGGTTGCGTGTATTGAACATGTTAGACGCGTCTTCACGCGTCGGTGATCAATGGCGTCATCGTTCGACCAGCTGGACACATCGACTGCAAGCTCGCACAGGGCGTGTCAGCGATTGTGGATAGACACTCTCGTAGGGAGTGAAGCTAAGGTCCTTGTCGACAGGTCCGCAAGTATGCATAGGTGTTGCAGATTGTGGGGTATTTGAGCTGTTTGTGGCGTGTTTGGGGTGTGGTTCACAGGCGATTGCGGGCGCGGTGGACTGTGGGCCAGGGTTCAGCACTAGCGCGGCAAGGCTTGGGAACTTTCTGCTTCCACGGCTCCGCAAGACAGCTCCGTCGCGCCCCAGCGCCGAGTGCTTGCGCGCCTTCCCTCGACTCGACGAGCTGCACCTTCCCTTCACGATGGCAGTGCCGGGCACACGCATGCGATTGACCGTCGTGGTCGAGGCGCTGGCCGAGGAAAATGCCCACGGCGACTACCGACTCGAGGCACTGGCAGCGTTCAAAGAGCGCAGGTTCGCCATGCCCGTGCAGCTGGACGACACGTTCGAGACGGTCTGGAGCGACATAGAGCAGCGCTACAAGACCAACTACCTCAGCCCGCAGCAGGCGGCCACGTTCAGCATCAAGAAGCTCCAGGACGCCTACGACTGCGACCTCGACATGACGGACACGGTCGGAGCCATCTTCGAGGGCGAGCCCGACCCCAAGATGCGCCTCGTCAAGGTCATCCCGCACTTCATCTACCGCGAGACGTCGGTCGTGCCGGGCTCTATGCTGCGGCCGTCGGGCGCGCAGAAGCGGGTTGGCGACGATGCCGACGAAGGCACGAACAAGAGACGGCGCGTTGCCTCTCCGCCGCGCCAGCGCACACAGGCAGTCCGCGACGCTTCGCCGAACCGACCAATTCCTTCGACCGAATCCCAGCACGTCGCAGTCAACGGCACAGAAGATGCGGCGGCCGAGGAGCGCTCGGTGAGATCCAAGTCGGGCATGTCGCTGGTCGAACTGAGCCGCACCGAGACAGGGCAGGCGCCATTCAGTTCGAACGGGCTCAAGCAGGAGTCGCCAGAGCCCGAACAATCACCCGCACTGAGCGGCGTAGATGCCGTGTCACCAGGCGCACCCATCGAGAAGCCGGCCGAGTCTGCTACCGAGAAGCCGGCCGAGTCTGCGACCAAACAGCAGCCTGACGTCCAGCGTCTGCCTTCAGACACGCCGCGCGAACAGCCACCAGAGGTGCCACAACTGCCCATGGAGGACGAGGTGCCAGAGGCAGGAGCAGAAACGGCGCAAGATGTGCAGGCGACGGAGCCAGAGCCACAAAAATCACCGCAGCTTAATTCGCAGGAGGCTGCCATACACAGGTCACCAGTCTCATCGGTCGAGGCCGAGCCTGCGCCCGCCCCTGCGGCTGCAACAAGAAAACGGAAAGATGTCTACCAGGTGCCCAGCTCACCAGACTTCATGCAGAAGAAGGCCACGCCAGACAAGCCCGTGAAGACGTACGGTCGCTCGCCACGCTCGGCCGCGCAGAAGGGAGCTGATGCGTTGAACATGGCATTATTGCTGGGAAGCAACACCAAACCAGCGACCAACAAGTCGAAGGGAACGCCTGCCTCCATCACGAAGAAGGCACGTGCGTTTCAAAGGTCCCAGCCTGACGAAATCGAATCAACCCCACAAGAGAAGGTTGCATCAGACCAGCCGATGCAAAGCCGCCCCGCGAGCGACGCGGATCACGACAATGATGACGATGACGCCGATTTGACAGCCTCATTCCTCAACGAAGCTGCCGAAGACCGGCCAACTACTATACAAACACCGGCGCGAAAAGCAGCCGCTAAGCCCGCTAGGCCTGGCAGCCTGAAGAAACCATCTCGAGCGTCTTTGACTGCTACGCCTGCTACCGTTAAGCGCGGTGCGAAGGCTAGGGTGACCGCAACACCAGCATCCGCTTCGTCAACGCGCAAGACAGGTGCAGAAGCAGAGACAACACCCTCTACCGTGGGTTCGAAGAAGGGCGAAAAGGTCTTGAGCAAGGAGACGACGTCGCGCATGGAACATCTGCAAAGATTACTCAGTGCTTCTCAAAATACACCGAAGCGCCAAAAGAACACAAGCTCGCCAGCAAGAAGTACCAGCATCGAGAATCGAGATCAAAGCAACAAGTCATCTCCCAAAGTCCATCTTCCTATCGCAAAGAAGACGGCACCAGCCGAGGCACATACTGCACCCATTGAAGCTCGTCTTGCCGTGCAGGCCCCTCGAGTGCAAAGGACACCAATCAAGAGCCCAGTGCCGTTACCCACAAAGATAACTAAACCAACTCCTGCCAGCTCAACAAGATCCATTGGCGTTGCAGAGACTCCAAGTACTGACGTCGTCGACGGGTTCAGAAAGCCACCACCCAAACCGCGCTCACCAGTGCCTCCAGTACAGCAGACAGCTACCACTACCACAACAGGCACACCACAACGTAGTGAGGTCCCACTGCCTCCTAGCCTGCGCGATGTCCGGCGCAGCAGTAGTCTGCAGAGTTCTCCACTTGCAAATGGTTACGATCTTAATAACAAGAGTAGCCCTTTTGCGCCAACGAAGACACCCGCTAGTCTCAACAAGGACGCTTCCATTTCAGATGTAAAGCCAACCCAAAGCCCAGTCACTGGGCATGTCAAGCCTGTATCATCTGTCCAACCTGAGCCGGGCTCCATTGTGATTTCAAGCGCCGAGTCCTCATCGACCAGATACTCAGACTCAGACAACGATCAGCAGCATGAGTCTCCGCGGCGTGGAACAGATGGCACGGCTGATGCGGCAGATGTGCCCATCGAGGCACAAAGTCTGGTGAGGAATGGTGCTGCCATAACACCTCCCGGAGGTATCCAAGCTAGTAACGAGGTGGCTGATGACAACATTGCACAGCCAAGCTACGTTGCTGGGGCTGATCAAACGGCCACTTCCCCTCAGACCCAAGAGAAGCCGCCTTCAGGGCAGGGTTCGAATCAAGCTGTTCCCTGGGGCGTCAAGTCATGGGGCTTCGGAGCTTTAGAGCAATCGAAAGAGGCAGACGACAACCAAGAGCCAAGTGAAGAGTCAGAGCCTAAGCCCGTAGCCTTAGACCCTGCTGCACCGATGTCAGAGGATGAAGGCTTTGCTGACCAAGAGACTTACAGCACAGCCATCGAAGACAATGCTTCTCGATCACGCTCTGACAGTGCAGGTGCATCGATACGGTCCTCACCTGCTGTCTCGCGGCGACCAGCACGCTTTTTGAGCCATTCCCCAACACCAGATGCATCTGAAAGTGAGGATAACTCCGATGAGGCATCGGCAGCGCCTTCCCAAGTTGTATCACCAGGGGCCAAGGCCGAGGACGAAAGTGAAACTGAATCCTCGTCGGATAGCTCGGATGATGACGGAGATATCGACGTGCCTGATCTGCCTGTCGGACAAACGAAAGACTCAAACGCAGATGCACCTCCTTCTTCGCCCCCCCTACAAGCTGCTGCACGCTTAACCCCCCTCGTGCCGACCACCAGTCAGTTCGTGCCTTCTCAGACCAACCGTTCAACGCAACGAACGCCAATACCACCTCCTACCCAGCAGTCTTCACAGGTTCCCCGCTCTAGCCAGTCTGTGTCTGTCCAAGCAGCAGATCGTCGGCGATACACCGGCTTCCGCAGTCTCAGGGAACAGCTTGCGGACACCAAAGCTGCGCAAGCTACAATACAGAAAAAAACTTTTGATCCACGAACCATGAGTCTTGGGAAGCTGGCAAAGGGCAAGCCACTTGTAAGCTTTGGTGGCGAGAACAATGACAGCAGTGATGACGAAAGCAGTAGCAGCAGTAGCAGTGATAGTGATTGACGAGATCAGAGCTTGGCGACTTGGTGTATCTTTGGCATAGTTTTTGCATCTTGCGCATGGCATGTGTCGGCGAACGCCACTTTGAAGTCTATTCGAGCAGTCTATATAGCCTGGCATTATCGTCTGCCAATCTAACACATTCTGTTATGGAAAGATCGATATTCTCAAGTTGCGAATCTCACAATCCTGTAGTTCTCAGGACTTTTGAATCGGCGTTTCTGAACTCCTACATCAGAGGCAGCAACGACCATGCCTTACTGGCACTGACTACTGTGATAACACCATCTTTCTCACTCAAGTCAACCACCATAGGCAGGCCGTGGAGTGCCACCTTACGGGCTTGCTATTCACCCCTAAGTGGTGGTAAGTCCCTGTGATTCCCCGACACTACCGATCACACAAGAACGAAGATGCTCTAATAATTGGTCAAGGATCGATACCATGTAGGGTGTCTGGCATGCTGTTCTCCCAGCATCGTCTTCGATTGTACCTACCATCATCTTATTGATTACGGCAACATGTCAAGCTGGCAATGCATCAGCGCATCATGTCTCCTCTTTATTTGTTCGGCTGCTTCGTCGCGCACACTATGTTATAGGCCGTACACTTGCAGCAAGTACGTGGGAAATATAATCTCGAAGGCTCATGCGTTACCAACATCTTGAGAAGCTTTTGCTGCTCGTGTTGCTCGCTTGTTCAGGCCGAGAAGGAAGTGCACAGGAGCAGTGAAAGGAGATTCTGGGAGACGGGGTAGTCGAGGAGGGTGCGGCTGGTAACGAGACAGTGTAGGATCAGTACATGGCGGAGAAGGTAGTTATGCCAGAAGCTCCGAAGCCGACAGTAGAGCCGTGAGGTGACTTCAATACTTCCAACGATCTGCTGGAGGCGAAACATTCTAAGAGCTTCCGGGAAACAGTAGAGAGTGCATCAGGGATCGAAAAGTCGTCACATCGCTTTATTCTATTCTAGCTGCCTTTCGCCCATTAAATCAGCTTCTTGCAATTCAAAGATTACTGATTACTTGTTATAGCAGAGTAGTACAATAGTACAAGAGCTACTCCTATAGAATATATATTGGGAAAAGTTTTTTAAAGCGTAGTCTGCAGGGCAGCCCTGCAATGTTCGTGGCATGACCCCTCTATAACCCTAACGTTCCTAACAACGCCTTAACAATATCTCTACAATAATATTTTTCAATCACAAGTTACTATATTCTATAACGTTGTAATATCTTGCAACATGCTTATAACACTTACTATAAATGCTACTCCTGCTACTCCTGCTACAGGCTTAGTTAGCAAAATTCTAAAACTTTAGCATATAATAAAACTAAATTCTAGCATTGAAATAAGCTACATCTTATTGGTGTACTCCTATTATTAATCGATTTATTAAGCTTTTAGATTAAAGGTTCTTTAAAAAAGAATTTAAGTCTATATCTTCTACTAAATCTAGTATACCTATATAAGGAATATATATAATATAACTGTTATAATCCCTTTATAACTAGCTAACTAGATGCTAACCTCCTATAATTACTAAGATACCTAGCGTAGTAATTATATAAGCTTTTCTATATAGCATAGTTATAGTGTAGTAAATTATAAGTGTTATAGGCTAAGCCCTAAGTATATAAGACTACGTACGGAACTTGCTCACGTAACACACTAAGCGAAGCTTAGCAACCCTTACTTATCTTGTATAAGTAGAGATAGCTTCTTTTCTTTATCTTTCTACTTTTATAGTATAGGACAAATACATACTTATTAGAAGGCTACTTTAACCCTTAATATAAGTAGAAAGATTAAAACTAAAACCCTTTAAGCGTATAATAATAGAAGGAGATAGCCTTTATAACTAATAGCTACCTAGTAGCTAGCTAACGTATAAATAGTAGATATAATTATAGTATCTATATAAGTAGTAACAAGACCTGCTGTACAACCTATTAGTAAATAATCTAGTAGCAATAATATAATCCTTAAAGGCTAACCTAGATAAACTAGTAAATAAGTAAGAGAGATAACTATATAAGCAGCTATAATCCTAAATAAACAAACTTAGAAGGATACTAAGTAACAACGCTTATTTAGAAGCCTTAGAAAGAAGTAGATAAAACCTTTCCTCTAAACTTACCCCTTTTAGTAACTACTAAAATTACACTATCTAATAGGCTAAAAAGCCTAAACTTCCTAATGTAGAAGTATTTAATAAAGGATTACATAAATAATATCTTTAATAAAAGATAAAAGTACAGGCTAAGCTATACAGGGATTAACTAGCGTACCTTACTAAGAAGGATTAAGTTAACTACGTAATTACTTATATAACTAGTTAAGCATTTATTACTTTATCCCTAATAATAATAAGCCTTATAAATAGTACTACCATGCTAATACTTAAGAAGGCCTAGGCATACCTTAATAGGTTCTTTAAAAACCTTACTACTTAGGAGAAAGCCCTTAAGTACCTTTATATAATAAAATAAGGTAATAATAACTTTAACCTATACGTTTAGAGGTTTAATTTAAAGCTGGAAAAGGCAGCCTTAGACAGAGCAAGCTACGCTTAGAAGATTAACTATCTTAAGAATAGTTTAAATAGTAAACTATTAAGAGCCTAAGCTAGATACTAACTACCTAGACTAGAGACATATAAATAGTTTATACAACACGTAAAGATTATATAAGAGAACCTTAAAGCTGTAGATAGGATTACTAGTAATAGCTACTCTACCTAGGCGTATAAAAACTCTAGCCTATAGGAAACCTTACGTAGGAATAGTAATAAAATAGACTAGTAACTTATAGTAAGTACTTACTAGCCCTATACGAGGAAGAAAGAGTATTAGGGAACTAAAGAAGAGATTTAAAAGAGAAGGACTACTAGTGCCTGCCTTAAGTATAGCTATAAAGGCTATAAGGTATAAGACTATAAGAAGAAGGCTCCTTTTAGCCTGCTTACTTGTATAGATAAGCAGAAGCTAACTACTAAGACCTTTAAAGTTACTTCTACTTAACTAACTAAAGACACTTTCTCTTTAGAAGATAAGGGAAAAGACTAGCCCTAGTAAGAAGTCGTACGCTAGGGCCTCTTTAATAAGTTCCTAAGCCTGTACAACTTATACGTTTACTACTCTATTAACTAGCTATAACTAAGCTAATATTAATTTACATAGTTATTAACTCTACTACGCTAGCTACTACTATAGTTAATAATAGTTATTATACCTACTACCTAGTAAATAAATAATCTATATAGAGGATAAACTTACTATACATCCTAATTACACTAATAACTATAGAAGGAGTTAATAACTAGATAAGCACTATTATAGCTATTATAGAGTTTACTCTAAATGTTAGAGGTATATAACAACACTATATTGCAGCGTATATTACCCCTTTAATATATAATTACAACATAATTCTTAGAAAGACATAGCTAGAAGATATTAGTAGTGTAATTAATACTAAGGATAAACTCCTATTTATAGAGTAGTATAATGTTACTATATAAAGTATAGAAGTGCTTATACTACTAGACTACTACCTAGTATTAGTAGTAGCCTTCTAGTACCATATATAGAAGAGCTGCAAGGAAAACTTAGGAATATAAGTCTTTACTACTAGTATAAAGGATATTAAGAAAGCCTTAAAACTAAAGACCTAAATAACTATATATAAAGTTAAAGCAGTACTACCTGCATATCTTTAGTTATATATTAAGTTATTTATCTTAAAAAGAGGTAATAAGCTGCCTCCCTACTATAGCCTAATAGTAAATTATATAATTAAACTAAACAAAGTAGATAGTAAGACCTTAGATATCCTGTATAGTCCCCTCTACGCTATGTCTTAAGATAAGCTGTTAGTCTTACGCTGTATATTACTAGATTTATTAGAAAAAGGATTTATTAGAGCTAGCAACTCCTTAGCTATATTACCTATATTATTTATATAAAAGCTAGGAGGCAGATTATAGTTCTATATAGACTATAGAGTACTTAATGCTCTAACTAAGAAGGATAAGTACCCCCTCCCCTTAATTAAGGAAACCTTAAATATAATTAGACGAGCTACCTAGTATATAAAGCTAGATATTACAGCTACCTTTTATAAGATTAGGATATTAGAAGGGTAGAAATAAATAACTACCTTTTATATACAATTTAGATTATATAAGTAGCTAGTAACACCTTTTAGACTAGCTAACGCTCCTAGTACCTTCTAGAGGTATATTAACTAGGCCCTAAGAGAGTTCCTAGACAACTTTGCCTTAGTATACTTAGATAATGTATTAATCTTTACTAAAGGTTCTATACAAAAACACTATAAGCACGTATAATAAGTTATTAAGTGCCTACAAGAAGCTAGGTTAAACCTAGAGCTTAGCAAGTGCAAATTTAATGTATAATATATAAAGTACTTAGGATTTATCCTAGAAGCTAAGAAGGGTATATTAATAGACCTTAAGAAAGTACAAGCTATTTAGGAATAGCAAGCACCTACTATAGTTAAAGGTATATAAGGCTTTTTTAAGTTTATAAACTTCTATTAGAAGTTTATTAGAGACTTTGCTACGCTATTAGAGCTGCTTATACAACTTATAAAAAAGGACCTCCCCTTCTAATAAGGAGAAGAACAGGAACAAGCTTTCTAAAAACTAAAAGAAGCTATCTTATTAGATAAAGTACTTACTACCTTAAACCTAGAAAGGAAGGCTATAGTTAAGTGTAATTCCTCTAGCTTTGCTATAGGTGCTACTCTCTTATAAGAAGATATATTTAGTAACCTTTATATAGTTGCATATCTATCTAGGAAATTCCTCTCCTGTAAAGTAAACTACTTAATCTATAATAAAGAACTCCTAGCTGTAATCTTCTACTTATAGGAGTAAAAGGCTAAGCTTTAGAGCATATAAGAGTTTAAGGTTATTACTAATTATAAGAACCTAGAGTATTTTACTTAGAAGTAGAAGCTTATAGAAAGATATATATAATAAGCCTAAATTATGTTTAAGTTTAGTAATATAAAGATCTACTATAGACTAGGGAAAGAGAATATACGGGCAGACGTACTGTTAAGAAGAAACTAAGATATACCCTAGAAAGAAGATAATAAGAGGCTAGTAAGTAAAGAGTTTATTATATTAGTTCTATTATATTAATAGGACCCTATCTACACTACCCCTGTATAGATGCTTACTCTTACCTAAGAAGACACTATCCTATTAAATACCTTACCCTAACTAGCACTACTAGAGGACCTAATAGCTACCTACTAAGACTAGGCTATAGAAGATAATAAAGTCTATTAAGCTATATAGCAAGTAGTTAAAGGAGGAGTAAGATCTCTTAACTCTATTACTAAGAAGATAGTAGTTTCTTCAGGCAACTATATAGTTATAGATAATAACAAGCTTTAATAGAAAAATAGAACATAGGTACTAGAGAGTAAACCTATTTATATAGGTATTATCTAATAAGTACACTTAGCTGTCTAGACAGGACACCCTAGAAGAGAAGAGATATACTATATAATAGTAAAAATATAGTACTAGCTAGAGATAAGCAAAGATAACTATTGCTTTATATAGAACTATAATATATGCTAATAAAGTACTCCTTAAAGAGATAGGAAACACGGGTACTTAAGACTATTACTAGTACTAAGCCGTACGTGGTAAGACCTTACTATTAATTTTATTACTAGACTCCCCCTCTCCTTAGGCTGTACAAATCTTATAGTAATTAAGGACTAACTAAGCAAAGGAGTAATCCTAGTTCCTTTAAAGAAGATTAAAGCTAACAACGTTGCTTAGACCTTTATATAAGAAGTTTACTACCTATATAGACTTCTAAGATCTATTACTTTTAATAAAGGAACTTAGTTTATAAGTAAGCTATAGGGAAGAGTGTGCAAGCTCCTAGGTATATAATAGAACCTCTTAACTATATTCTACCTATAGATAGATAGACTTATAGAAAGAGCTAATAGTAATATTAAAATAGTAGCTTATACGTACACGAACTACGCGTAAGATAACTAGGCTACACTTATACTAATCCTAGAGCTAATACTTAACACTTATATAAACTTTACTACTAGGGTTTCCCCTTTCTTCCTCTAATATAGGTTTAAGAACTCTCTATTTCCCCTAGACTTGCTTAAGAACCTAGTAGAAGTAGACCCTCTAGACTATATAACAAACCTAAAGGAGCGCGTAGAAGTAATTGTACAAACCTTAAAATAAGTAGCTAACTAGGTAATCTTAGCTATAACTTACTCTTAGTAATAATATAAAGTATAAGCAAACTATACAAGGCAACCTACACTAAGATACAAAGTAAAAGAATAAGTCTAGCTAAACCTAAAGAACGTTCTAACTAATTAGATAAGTAAGAAGCTAGACTAAAAGAGTGTAAAGTTCTAAGTATTATATATATAAGACTTTTACTAGATTAAGCTTAAAGTTCTATAGTAAACTAAATCTTACTATGTAGACTTACTAAGACCTATAGCTAGTAACCTTCTACCCTTATAGTAAATAGGAGATTTATACCCTAGAGCAATTGTTATATATAAAGAGGGCTAAGATAATTACCTAGAATACCTAGTAGAAGACATAGTAGATAAACGCGTATAAAGGAACTAACTATAATATTAAGTAAAATAGAGAGGTTATAACACTTTAACCTAAGAGCCTAGGGAATATATTATTAAAACTAAAGCCTATAGAAGATAGGTAGCTTATACACAGAATATATAGCTACTAATAGGGAAACTATCTAGAGACTAGAGAAAGAACCTTAACTATACTATAAATAGTAACTATATAGAAAGACTGTATACACTACTAGGAGCCTACTTAGTATTACTAAGGTGTCCTTTTTTTTCTAAGGCAGTAATAGCCTGTCTGCTAGAACTACTAGTAGCACTAGAAGCACCACTAATAGACTTAGAGGAAGTACCCGTACAAGAGTTAGTAAAGTAGTAATAAGCACTACTATTACTCTATATATAGTTAGAATAAGCCCTATTCTACTCTCTACTAATAGACATGTAACTAAAGAAAGCTATAAACATCTTCTTACTTTAGACAGCAGCAGCGCAGTTATTAATACAGCTAGTAAAGTTAATAGTACTATAAGAATAAATAATAAAGGCCTTAAGGTAGGAAGGGCGCTAGGTAAGTAGCTAGTAAGCATAAATAGTTATATAAGCAATAATAAGGAAGTAATTACAGATACTAGTACTAAAAACAGCATTGTATAGAAACTAGTTACAAGGGCAGAGGAAGTAGTTAGTAATATAATAAATATTAACCTATATAGAATGTTAGTAAAGAATAAAAAGACTGTAAGAAGGGTATTATACAGGAGTAAACGTAAGAATTTAGCAAAGCTTGTTAGTAATAGCCTTGTCTATAATATACTATATAGTATAATGCTAGCTAAAGTTAGTAGGACCTTAAGGAATGTTGATATTAGCTAGGATAACGCTACTAACAGTTGTATAAGTAAGGAGCTAGTAAGTAATATTAATAAGGTAGTTAAAGGCAGTAAAGTAAGTACTAGTTACAATACTACTAGTAGAACCTTAAAGATAGTTAAGGCTACTACTTAGGAGACTACTAGGACCTTACATACTACAAGCAGGAGTAGCTATAATAATATATAAGAAGGAGTAAAGTAAGGGAAGAGTTAGAGACGTAAAAAGAGAAGGAGTTAAAGGCTAGGCATTAACAGTTATATATACCTCTAGGACTAGGAAGGACCTACTAAGCTAGCTATAATTATAAGTAAAAGTAGTAAAAACCTACAGTTACTGTATAGACATTATAGTAAAAAGCACTATATAAGACTATTACCTTTACTTATAAGTAAATAAATTTTCTAAATTTGTACAGCGCTGCAACGCACATATAATAAAGTATAGAAATAACACTAGGTAGTAGCCTTACAGCTACGTAGCTACTAAACACTAATATATAAAGTTATAAGTAAATAAAGGAGGGGGATATTATTATAGGCTAAGCCCTAAGTATATAAGACTACGTATAGAACTTGCTTACGTAATACACAAAGCAAAGCTTAGTAACCCTTACTTATCTTATATAAGTAGAGATAGCTTCTTTTCTCTATCTTTCTACTTCTATAGTATAGGACAAATGTATACTCGTTAGAAGGTCACTTTAACCCTTAATAACAAGTTATATAACTAGCTTACCTTTTAGTAGTTAAGCTAGTAGGTTATACGTAACAGGCTTACCTAGCTTATATTAAGCTTAGTAAGCCTAGCTTATAAAGCTTACATTAAGCCTAGTAGGCCTAGCTTATAAAGCTTATATTAAGCCTAGTAAGCCCTTATATTTACTATAGTATATAGCTTAGTAAGAATATAACCCTTATAGTTTGTATTTAACTTTAGTAATTAAGTTTGTTATTAGAATCTTAACATAATAGATATTTAAGCTATACAGCATATTACTCCTTTATTAACCTAAGTTACTATATTAGACTTTGTCTAGGTATCTTATCCTTACCTAATCTTAACGTACTTATCCCTAAGACCTAACTTAAACTAGTACACTTTTAGACTTTGTCTTATATAACTTTAACACTTTAAACACCTTTTAAGATAAGTACTACTTTAGGATCTTATACTACCCCTAGTAACTCTAACGCATCGCATAACTAAGCTAACAGTAACTATAATATAGATAAAGAAATATTAGTACTTACTATTACAAGCATCTATCTAGTAGCTAAACCTAAGACCTTTAATAGAACTTGCAAGAAGCTAAAGGATTAGCTTATAAAGTTTAACCTGTTCTTTATATTCTAGGGAGAATACCTCCCTAAGGATAAGCGTGTTACCTTTATATCTACGTTTATAAAGGATTAAGCCTTTACCTAAATTAAACCCTTTATCCGCTGTTACTACGTAGAAGAGGATTTAAGTAATATTAACTTATAGATTAAAGACTTTAATCTATTTAAGGAATAGATTTATTAAGTATTTAAAGTATATAATAAACTTACTATTGCACGTTGCAAAATCTAGCGTATTTAATAAACTACTTCTACTACTAACTATACTACTAAGTTTTAAGAAGTAGCTACGTTTATAGGCTAGAATAATAATGCGTTAATAACTATGTTCTAATAAGGGCTGAAGCCTAAGGTAAAGGTGGAACTTATATAAACTGCTGCTTTAATAGACACCTTTAACTCTTTAGTTAATAAAGCTATTAGTATTAAGATTAAGTTGTATAAACTTTAGCAAGAATTGTAAGAGGATCTACGTGCATAAGCTGTAGTTATAGTTTCTTACCTACTACCTTAAGGTAACTAATAGAGGAATAATAACCTTTAATAAGGATAATAAGGTAACTACTACTAGTTAAACACTAGTTAACGTATCTATAACAATACTTAGAATAGATACTACGGACCTAAAGCTATAGACCTCTTAAACCTTAATAAAGGACCTACACAACGTGACACAGGTAGTAAAGAGAAGGATAAGTCTTTACTAACTTGTTATAACTATAGTAAGCAAGGCTACTTTACTAGGGACTATTATTAAAAGAATAAAATGTTCTAATAGTTAAACGTACTAACTAGTAGTTGCATAAATAACAACGCTAATACTAGTAAAGAATAGGAAATTCTTACTAAGGAGGATAGGCATCTTATAGAAGACTCTAATTCTAGAGCCAATAATAATTACATTAAGGACTCTAATAAGGATAAACACGATATCTAAAGCTAAGTACTAATGCTATATTATAATATAGATAAATAGTAGAAGCATATTTAAGACATGTTAGGAAAATTAAGTAGTGAGCTAGGCTAGGCTTATGTTATGCCTTCTACGTAAGTAGAAGAATAAGAATAACTCTAGTAACTTTAGTATATATATAACTAAATACAATAAGAGTATCTCTCTTCTTAACGCTTAGACTAATCTAGGACAAACTCTTTAGGAGAAGACTACTAGGGTAATAGAAACTTAAAAGACTATTAGGACAGCTGTAAGGGAGCCCTTCTAGCTACTAAGTAGAACCTAAAAGCATATATACAAGAAACACAAGAATAAGGATAATAGCTTAATTTAATAGTAAACTTAACTACTAGACTAATAATAGTAACTAGCTTACTAGTATAGTATAACCTAGACTATTCAATAAATGCTAGAAGAAGCACTTCTCTAGTATTAATAACCTATAAGTAATTATATAAATGCAGTTAGTTATTAATAAAGAGTCCTATAATAATATATAGCTACTCTACCTAAACAACGCATGTATAAAGCACTAACGCGTAAAGGCGTAAAACAGATTTAGTAATAAGTAGTCTTTTTTAGACATAGACTAAATGAGAGCTCTAGGATATAGTCTCTTAATAGCATTAAAACTAATCCTCTTATTAAACTCCCTATTGAATTAGGTAGAATATAGATAATAGCATTATTAGACTCTAGAGCGTAATTAAACTACATCTCTTCCTAAGCTATGTAGCGAGCTAGACTTAAGCTATAAAAGAAGTAGAACCTATACCTACTTATAGTAGCTAATAGAGAACTAATGCTAGCAGAATTAGAAATTACTTATAAAGTATTATTTATTCTGTTATAATTATAAAACTATATAGAGTAGTAAAACCTAGACACGTTTAGGATAGCTACTTATAACGTTATTTTAGGCCTACTATAGTTATAAACGCACAATCTGCAGATTAATTAAAAGAATTAATAGCTTTTATTTAATAGGTGTAGATGTAGCACTACTATACACTAGCTTATAGAACCTACGCTAGAGTTAGTAGATAAAATAGAGATTAATAATATCTCTTTAATATATAAGACGCGCTAACTAAATAAAGTAACTAACTATATAGACTAAGAACGCCCTTCTATAATAGTTAAGGAGACTAAGAGTGCACCTTCTACTATACTAGACGTATACTAATAGTATGCCTAGATATTTAAAGAAGAGTCATCCGTAAAAGCGCTGCCTAAGCATTAACCTTAAGATTATAAGATTAAACTTAAAGAAGGAAAAGAACTACCTTTTAGGCTAATATACTAGCTATTTAGAAAGGAACTAGAAGTACTCTGTAAGTATATTAAAGAGAACTATATAAAGGGATTTATAAATAAATCTAAATCCCTAGCAGGATTTCCTATTATCTTTATTATAAAGAAAGATAGCAGTTTAAGACTCTGCGTTAATTACTAGAAGCTTATTAAGATTATAATAAAGAACTAGTACCTACTGCCTGATATTAAGGAACTACAGGATAGACTCTAGGGAGTAAAGTTCTTTACTATACTTAACTTACGTAGGCGTACAACCTTATATGAATAAAAAAAGGTAAAGAATAGAAGATAGCGTTTAGAACCTGTTATAGTTACTATAAGTATATAGTTATACTATTTAGGCTAACTAATATACTAGTAGTATATTAGGCGTTAATTAACAACGTGCTCTAAGAGTATCTAGATATTACTATAGTAGCATACCTTAATAACATCTTAGTATATAGTTAGATACTAAAAGAATATAAGGTCTAGATAAGATAAGTGTTAGACTGCTTAGTAAAAGTAGACCTTAGGCTAAAGCTAGAGGAGTACAAATAGTATAAGGAAGAAGGAGAATTCCTTAGCTACGTTATAGGAAGGTATAGAATAAAGATAAGCAAGAAGAAGATTTAGGTTATAAAAGATTAGCTAACACCTATATTAGTTAAAGGAATTTAAGAATTTTAAGGGTTTGTTAACTTTAACTAACGCTTTATTAAGGACTACTCCCTAAAGGCTTTACTACTTATAAAGCTTATATAGAAGGATACACTATTTAAGTAAGAATAAGCGTAGGGAAATGCTTTCTAGTTACTTAAGCAAGTATACGTTAAGCTACTTGTACTAAATATGTTTAAAAGCAGTAAGCTAATGCGCCTTAAAATAAATGCCTTAGATTTAGTATTAGGAGCTTGTATTATATAAGAACGAGATAGATAGTAGCACCTAATTACCTATTATTTAAGGAAGTTTATAGTACTTAAAGAATGCTACAATATGTATAATAAAGAACTTATAGCTATTGTTAATGTATTATAACATTAAAGAGTTTATACAAAAAGCTGCTTTAAACTTACTATTTATATAGATTATAAAAACTTGGTATATTGTATAATAACTAAGATTCTGAACTAAAGGCAAGTTTACTAGTTAGAAATGCTTAGCTAATACAAGTTTAAGATCTTGTATATACCTAGAGAAAATAATAGTAGCGGAGACGTACTTAGCTAATACTATAACCTTATAGGTAAAACAATAATTAGTAAATTTGCTATTTTTAGAAAAAAACAAGGATAGGTCCTTAGGACTGTTATAGCAGCTTAACCTTATAATAGTAATCTAGCAGGAACACTATACACTAAAACAAGTACTAGAGGAATTAGAGGAACATATTATAAGCAGTTATTACAATAACTTGCTTTATAGATATCCTAGTATTATAAGGACAATAGAACTTATTAAAAGATACTATAAGTTCCTAAACATGCGTAATAAGGTTAGTAAATTTATTAAGAATTATGTAAGCTATTAGTAGAATAAATATAGTATATATGCTAAGTATAGAGAAGTATAAGTAATAGAGCTACTAATAGTACTATAGATAAATATTATAATAGATTTCGTTACATAGCTGCCTAGCTCTAAAGACCCTATTATAGAATATAGCTATAACTTAATCTTTGTTATAGTAGACAGATTTACTAAATACGCTAAGATAATACTATTTAGACATAACTATACTGTAGAATAATTAGTACACGTCTTTAAAGACTAAATTATCTACTACTATGGAATACCTAAATTAATTATTAGTAATAGAGACAAGCTCTTTACGTTAAATTATTAGACTATGCTTTTAGTAGCGATAGGTACGAAAAAGAAGCTTTCTACAGCTTATTACCTATACATAGATAGATAGATAGAACAAGTAATATAAATAATAGAGATATATCTCTAAATCTACTATAACTAGTAGTAAGATAACTAGGTTTTACTATTACCTATAGCATAAATTACGTATAATAATAAGTTATTAGAAGTAATAGGCTACTTGCTATTCTTTACGAACTACAGCAGACAACTAAATCTCTTTAATAGTTTATAGAATAGCAGTATCTAAATGGAATTAGCAATAACTTTAGTTAAGGCACTAAAGGAAGTATACTAGAAATTGCTTAAAACTATTACTAAGGCTTAGTTAAGGAGCATCTCTTATATTAATAAGAAATAAAAAACGGCGCCTCTACTAAAGGAAGGTAATAAAGTGTATCTCTTTATAAAAAACCTACGCGCACGGCGACTAACAAAGAAACTGGACAAGGTTAAGGTTAGACTATTTTTTATTTCTAAATAAATTAACTTAGTTAACTATTAACTTGCGCTGCCTAGAGATACAAAGATTAATTCTATATTTTATATCTTACTATTAGAACTAGCTAACCTTAGAATGCTAATCTAGAAAGACTTCCACTACTAAGCTAATAGTAAGGATAAGTAAGATGTTAAAAAAATAATAAAATATAGAAACAAGGGTAAAAGTAATAAATACCTAGTTAAATAGTTAGGGTACCTCAACTTAGAAAATACATAGGAACTAATTACGCACCTTATAAACTATTTACAGCTACTAAAGAAGTTCTAAAATTTATAGTAGAATTAACAAAACTAAGTATTAACTATATAGTAGGAGAATACATAGTTAGCATATCTACTATAGGATAATTAATCTCTTTAGCCTAAATGTCTTTGCCTTCCCCCTCTAATTTATTTATAAGGTACTTAGCCTTCTTTGTGGCCTTATCCTTTGCTTAGGCTAGGATTTTCTTATTTTAGAGCAGACGTGTAATTACCTCTATAAGGAATTTCTTATCTTCTTCTACCTTCTTTTTATATTCTACCTAAGTCTTATCTAAGGACTTTTAAAATAGGTTAATGTATAGACAACTAACGCGAACGTGCTTAGCGCACTTTAAATAGTTTTTAAAAGATATAATAAAATAATTATAACTAGAAGTAAAGTAATAATTATAAGAAAGAAGCGTAATAGTGTTGTAATAATAGATTTTAATACTATAATAAAGATGTTCTTAGGATATAGAGAATATAATAAGCTTATAGGAACTAAGTATAGCAGAGCAACACTTATAAAGAATAGCTAACAAGATTTAAGATAAATCCTAAGAAGAAGGGGGATAGTGTTACAATCCCTTTATAACTAGCTAACTAGATGCTAACCCTCTACAATTGCTAACGCACCTAGCATAGTAATTACATAGGCTTTCCTATATAGTATAGTTATAGTATAGTAAATTATAAGTTATATAACTAGCTTACTCCTTAGTAATTAAGCTAGTAGGTTATACGTAACAAGCTTATATAGCTTATATTAAGCTTAGTAAGCCTAGCTTATAAAGCTTATATTAAGCCTAGTAAGCCCTTATATTTACTATAGTATATAGTTTAGTAGGAACATAACCCTTATAGTTTATATTTAACTTTAGTAATTAAGTTTATTATTAGAATCTTAACCTAATAGATATTTGAGCTGTGTAGCACATTACTCTTCTATTACCTTAAGCTACCGTATTAGACTTCGTCTAGGTACCTTATTACTACCTAATCCTGACGTACTCATCCCTAAGACCCAACTCGAACTAGTACACTTTTAGACTTCGTCTAGTACGACTTTAACAGAGAGCTTCTTCTTAGCTCCTATCCACTAGCAGCATAGTCTAACAATTTAATATAAGAAGTTCATTCCTATTACTAATAATTAATTTAGGTATTCTATAATAGTAGATAATTTAATTCTTTAAAATGTGTGCTAGTTATTCTATAGTATAGCTATGTTCAAACAGTATTATCCTAGCGTATTTAGTAAATCTGTCTACTACAATAAAGATTAAGTTATAGCTATATTCTATAATAGGGTCTCTAGAGCTAGGCAGCTATGTAACGAAATCTATTATAATATTTATCTATAGTGCTGTTAGTAGCTTCATTATTTATACTTCTTTATACTTAGTATATATACTGTATTTATTTTACTAATAGCTTACGCAATCCTTAATAAACTTACTGATTCTATTGCGTATATTAGGGAACTTATAGTAGCTCTTAAGAAGCTCTATTACCCTTATAATACTAGAATGTCTTTAAAGTAAATTATTATAGCAACTACTTATAATATAGTCCTCTAATTCCTTAAGTACTTGCTCTAGTATATAGTATTTTTACTTAATTACTATTTTAATGTTAAGCTACTATAATAATTCTAAGAACCTATCCTTGTTCTTTTTAAGAATAGCAAATTTACTAATTATATTTTTACCTATAAGGTTGTAGCGTTAGCTAAGCGCGTCTAATCTACTATTATCCTTTCTAGGTATATATAGAATCTTAGACTTATATTAGCTAAGTATTCGTAACTAGTAGACTTGCCTTTAGTTCAGAATCTTAGTTATTATAAAGTATAGTAAGTCTTTATAGTTTATATAAAAAGTGAGTTTAGACTAGCTTTCTACGTAAACTTTTTAATATTATAATATATTAACAATAGCTATAAGTTCCTTATTATACATATTATAGCGTTCTTTAGGTACTATAAACTTCTTTAAGTAATAGGTAATTAAGTGCTCGTGTCTATCTTGTTCTTATATAATACATACTATTAATATTAGATCTTAGGCATCTATTTTAAGGCGCATTAGTTTGCTACTCTTACATATATCTAATATAAGAAGCTTAATATATACTTACTTAAGTAACTAGAAAGTATTTTCTTGTACTTATTCTTATATAGATAGCATATCCTTCTACGTAAGCTTAATAAGTAGTAAGGCCTTTAGGGAGTAGTCTTTACTAAAGTATTGGTTAAAGTTAACAAACTTAAGGAATTCTTAGATTCCCTTCACTAATATAGGTGTTAGGCAATTTTTTATACTTTAAATTTTTTCCTTACTTATCTTTACTCTATATCTTCCTATAATATGGCTAAGTAATTCTGCTTCTTCCTTGTACTATTTATACTTCTCTAGCTTTAGCCTAAGGTCTGCTCTTACTAATTATTCTAATACTTTTTTACATAGACCTTATGTGCTTCTAGTGTTTAACTATATACTAAAATATTATTAAGACATACTACTATAGTAATGTTTAGATACTTCTAGAGTATATTATTAATTAATACCTAATATGCAGCTAGTGCATTAGTTAGCCTTAATAGCATAACTATATACTTATAGAAACTATATTAGGTTTTAAATGCTATCTTTTATTCTTTGCCTTTTTTTAATATATATAAGGTTGTATACCCTATGTAGATGAAGTGTAGTAAAGAACTTAACTTTTTAAAGTCTATTTTATAGCTCCTTAGTATTAGGTAGTAAGTACTAGTTTTTTATAATTATCTTATTAAGCTTCTAGTAGTCAACGTAGAGTCTTTAGCATCAATCTTTTTTTATAATAAAGATAGTAAGGAATCCTACTAGGGATTTAGATTTATTTATAAATCCTTTATTTAGTTCTCTTTAATATACTTATAGGGTACTTTTAGTTTCTTCTTAAATAGCTAGTATATTAGCCGAACGGGTAGTTTTTGTCTTTCTGTAAGTTTAACCTTATAATCTTAAGGTTAATACTTAAGTAGCGCTTTTATAGATAATTCTTCTTTATATATCTAAGTATAGTAACAGTATACGTTTAGTATAGTAGGAGGTATACTCTTAGTCCCCTTTACTATTATAGAAGGGCGTTCTTAGTTTATATAGTTAACTGCTCTATGTTAGTATATCTATTATATTAGAGAGATATTATTAATCTTCTTCTTATTTACTAATTCTAGCGTAGGTTATACAGGTTAGTGTATAGTAGCGCTGCATTTGCACCTATTAAATAAAAGCTATAAGTTCTTCTAATTAATCTGCAGGTTATGCTTTTATAACTATAGTAGGCCTAAAATAACGTTGTAAGCAGCTATCTTAAACGCGTCTAGGTTTAACTGCTCTATATGGTTCTATATCTATAATAAGATAGATAATACTTTATAAGTAATTTCTACTTTTACTAATATTAGTTCTCTATTAGCTACTATTAGTAGGTATAGGTTCTACTTCTACTATAGCTTAAGTCCAGCTTGCTACATAGCTTGTAAAAAGATGTAGTTTAATTACGCTCCTAAGTCTAATAATACTATTATTTATACTCTACCTAATTTAACACAGAGTTTAACAAGAGGACTAGTCTTATTGCTATTAAGAGACTATATCCTAGAGCTCTTATTTGGTTTAGGCTAAAAAAGACTCCTTATTGCTAAATCTATTTTACGCCTTTGCGCGTTAGTACTTTATATATATATTATTTAGGTAGAGTAGCTATGTATTATTATAGCATTCTTTATTAGTAACTAACTACATTTATATAATTACTTGCAGGTTATTAATACTAGTGAAATACTTATTCTAGCGTTTATTAGAAAGATATTCTATGTAGTAATAGTTAAAGTAGTTATACTTTTTCTCCTAGCATTGCTTAGGGCTATAGAGAAACTATAAAGCGCCTGTCTTTTCTAAGTAGTAAATAGTGTAGTAGTTATAGATGCATGTAGTCTTTAAACGTTGTCTATACTTTAGATTATAATAGTCTAAGTTATACTATACTAGTAAGCTAGTTACTATTATTAGTTTAGTAGCTAAGCTTATTAACTATTATAATTACTAGTTTTATTTAGCTGCTTCTTGCAGTGTGTCTTATAACGCTTAATTAGTAGCTAAGAGAGCGCCTTCATAACTATCTAGGGAAATTTCTAGACTTCTATTAACCTAATACCCTTTACTAGAAGAGTTCTTTTATAATTAATCAGTACTTTATAATAATAGATAGGCTTGCTGTAATTATTCACGCTAGCTATAAAGTTAATTCCATTGTTTTTATTCTTCTTATTATATAAGGTTTTGCTATAGGCCTCCCCTAGTTTATTACTTAAATATTTCAAGATCTTATAGATGTATTCTTGTTGTTCATCTATCTTATAGTATAGTATTAGTGCTTAGCTTTAGATATCTAGCTTGTCCTTACTAGAGTCCTTAATGTAGTTATTATTAGCTTTAGAGTTACGATCTTCTATTAGACGTTTATCTTCTTTAGTAAGAATTTTTTATCTATTACTAGTATTAGCATTATTTTTTCTGTAACTACTAGTTAGTTAATTTAACTATTACAATTCTTTTTTCTTCTAATAATAGTCCTTAGTAAAGTGGCCTTATTTGCTATAGTTATAACAAGTTAGCAAAGACTTATCCTTCCCTTTACTACCTATATTATATTATATTAGTGCTTTATTAAAGTTTAAGAGGTTTATAGCTTTAAGTCTATAGTATTTACTCTAAGTGTTGTTATAGATATATTAACTAGTATTTAACTGGGAATAGTTGCCTTATTATTCTTGTAAAAGATTATTACCTTTTTATAAGTTATAGTAAGGTAGCGTGTAAGGAACTGTAAGTATAGCTTATGTATATAAGTCTTCTTATAACTTTTACTAAAGTTTATATAACTTAATAGTCATACTCATAGCTTTATTAATAAAAGAGTTTTAGGTGCTTATAGAAGTAGTAGTTTGTATAAATTCTTTTTTGACCTTAGGCTTTAGCCTTTGTCTAAACATAGTCATAAACGCGTTATCACCCCAGCCTTTAAACGTAGCTACTTCTTAAAACTTAGTAGCATAGTTAGTAGTAGACGTAGTTTATTGAATTTATGAAATTTTGCAACCTGCGATAGTAGGTTTATTATATACTTTAAATACTTAATAAATCCATTCCTTAAATAGATTAAAGTCTTTGATCTATAGGTTAATATTAGTAGATAAAGGTTTACTATAATAATAGTAGATAAACAGCTTAATCTACGTAAAAGCTAAGTCCCTTATAAAGGGAGTAATAAAGGTTATGTGCTTATCTTCTAGGATATATTCTCCCTAAAATATAAAGAATAGGTTAAACTTTATAAGCTAGTCTTCTAGCTTCCTACAAGTTCTCTAAAATAACTAAAGTTTGGCTGCTAAATAGATGTTTGTAACAGTAGGCACTAATATTTCTTTATTTATGTTATAGATGCTATTAGTATAGTTGCGTAATATATAAGAGTTACTAAGGGTAGTACGAGATGTTAATGTAGTATTTATCTTAAAGGGTGTTTAAAGTATTGAAGTTATACTAGACAAAGTCTAAAAGTATACTAGTTTAAGTTAGGTCTTAGGAATAAGTATGTTAGCATTAGGTAAACGTAAGATACCTAAATAAAGTCTTATATAGTAGCTTAGGGTATTACAAGAGTAACACGTTATATAACTAAATATTTTCCAAGGTTAAGATTCTAATCAAAAACTTAATTACTTAAGTTAAATAGAAACTATAAGGGTTGTGCTCTGCTAGATATATATATTTAGGAAATAGAAGCATGTTTACTATAATGCATATACTGCCCTATATATTACTTAGTATACTTACTTCTATTAGTAGAGCTAATTAAGACTAATTACTAATTACTAATTATGCTACGTGCTAACGCTTACTTAGTAGTAGTCTATACATAGTTCCCAAGAACTCAAGTTCCTAGTATCTATTATTTATAGGATTTATATTCCTAAGCTTCTTTAGTTCTATGCTCTAGTGTTCCTACGCTTGATTGCTTATTAGGCCCTAGGGTCCATTTCTAGGTTTGTAATAATTTCCTATTATAATAATACTATATTATAAGCTATCTACTAAGTGCTCTTTACTAATTATTTAATCTACTTATTTAATAAACTTGCTAGTAACTCTTAACAGATTTTTACGTAGTTTTAGATTTAAATAAACTATACCTTTACTTTATAGGCGTTACGCAGTATCTGCGCCTTGTAGGTAATACTATTATATTATAGTAGAGTTAGTATATAGAGTTATATATTAAGCTTTAATAATACGACCTTTATGTGATATATAACTAGCTCAGCACCTCTAAAGCTTAGATAAATACTCTTTAGTATAACTACCTTCTTAAATATTACTCTAAAGACTGGTAGGAAGATTTCTTTATTAATATAGTAGATATAACTATATACTAAGGCTAAGATCTTATTACTATATATGCGCTTTAGCAGTAAAAAGTAGGCAATATTAAGTAGCTATAATAAGTATAATCAGTATAGGAGTATATAGAGAGTAATTACTTTCTTCTCCTTATTAAGATCCTACAAATTTATAAATTAGTAGCTCTTAGAACTATTAATAATTAGTAGCTAATAGATACTAATAGGCTTTATATATAGATTAAAGTAATAAAGCTAAGTAAGTACTTAATCATTATTAGTCTAGCTAGTAGAGCTAATATGGATTACCTATTCTTACAAGAGGTCTTTAGTAAACTAGTTAGAGTTTAGAACCTTACCTCTAAGAATAAGGAATAGTAAAATTACCCTTCTTCTTATACTAATACCTTATACTAGAGTAATTTACTTATAATTACTAGGCTAGAGTTTCTTTTATTTCCTTAGCTTTCTTAAGCTTATAACCACTAGCTAAGATAAAATCTTGCCTACTAAGGAACTAGACTTACTAAAGTTATATATATCTCTATTTATAATACTATACTTTACCTTTGTTAACTAAATAGGTATGAACTGGAGCTAGATAATTACTAAGTTTCTATAGGCAGCTTACTAGTAATTATATAAGTAGCTCTATTATATTTATAGCTTAGGTATATATTAAATAAACCTATTTACCTAGTTCTCATTAATAGTTTTACCACTTATCGTAAGGCTGTTTAGTAAGAGTAGAGTTTAGGCTATAAGACCGGCAGTAGCGCTAGCTAGTCTAAACGCTAGTATAAAGTAAGTAAGAAGATTTAACTTAAGTAGCTTATAAAATAGAATAATTCAAATTAATCCTACTCCTACTTACTTATATTAATACTAAGCTTACTGCTATAGTATATCTTAAAAATCTCAATTAACCTACTATTTTATTAGGGTAGCAGCTTAGCTTTGTATATAGGGAATAATTTTTCTAACTTAAATTTTCAAGAACCGTAGTATTATACTGTAAGGCACAGTAGGCCTGCAACATCTATAATAACTAGGTAATATTCAGCCTACGTTTTGCTAACGCCTGTAATGTTCCTAGTAGGCCTGCTAGGGTCTATTAGGATTATAGTATTTCTAGGCCTAGTTTCTATTAGAATTCTTCCTATTAATGTTAACTATTATATAGGCCTTATTAAGCGTAGTTGTCTCTCTAAAATAAGCTATTCACCTCGTATATAGCTATAGTATTAGCTTAGTTATTAAGGTGTAAAGGTAGAGGTTTTAATTTTCCTTACTAAGGCACTAAAAAAAGCATCCTTACCAAGCCTCTAGCTCCTTCCCTATTTACTAATACTATTATGTTATTAAAGATTAGTAAGAAAATGCTATATTTTACTCTATAGATATTCCCTATACAAGTATACTAGATGTAGTAGAAGATATAGACTTTTTTAAATTCTCATTTTTAAGAACCTTTCATTGAAAAGCTTAATTATTTACTGAACAACGGGACTATACTAATAAAGAGTAGCTTATTTTAATGCTTAAATTTAGCTCTATTTTATACCAAAATTTTGAAATTTTACCAATTAAGCCTGTAGTAGGAGTGGCATTTTGTAAAGATCCCTCTATAACCAGCTAACTAGATGCTAACCTCCTACAATTGCTAACGTACCTAGCGTAGTAATTACACGAGCTCTCTTATATAGCACAGTTATAGTATAGTAAATTACAAGTTATATAACTAGCTTACTCTTTAATAGTTAAGCTAGTAAGTTATACGTAATAAGCTTACCTAGCTTATATTAAGCTTAGTAAGCCTAGCTTATGAAGCTTACATTAAGCCTAGTAAGCCCTTATATTTACTACAGTATATAGTTTAGTAGGAACATAACCTTTATAGTTTATATTTAACTTTAGTAATTAAGTTTATTATTAGATTCTTAACCTTATAGATAATGATTTCTAAAGTAAATTACTCTTCTATTAACCTAAGCTACTATATTAGACTTTATCTAGGTATCTTACCCCTACCTAATCCTAACCTACTTATCCCTAAGACCTAACTTAAACTAGTACACTTTCAGACTTTGTCTAGTACAACTTTAACACGTAAGAGTTATAATAAGGTCAAGATACTTATAAAGGGGGTGTATAAATATAGAGTAACACTAAAAGCATTTTAGGGAAACTAAATATAATTCCTATACCTACAAGGTTAAAATTAAGGAAGTAGATCATAGTAATACTTCTAAACAACATTATAACATTCTAATAATTATAGTAAGATAATATAGTGCTAAGCAGTACTACTGCGTAGGCGTTTAGACAGTCGTAAGGTGCTAACTTAATAAGGTTACTAACTTAATAGTTAAACATGTTAAAGCTTATAATAAATTTAATGTATTTATTCTAAGAGATATATGTTCTTTAAAAGAAGAAGTAGAGGTCCTATTAAATAACCTAGTCTAATAGCTTAGTATAGTCTCTATAGTATAAGTTAGGCATATTAATATTAGTAGTGTTAGTGCAGGTTTCTTCTATAATACTAAGTATATCTTTATCTATAGGGTTAGAGTAAAGGGTAGTATAAGATTCTAAGGTAGTACTTATCTTAGAAGTGTTTAAAGTGTTAAAGTTATACTAGATAAAGCCTAAAAGTATACTAGTTTAGAGTTAGGTCTTAAAAGTAAGTATATTAGGATTAAGTAGAGGTAAGATACCTAGATAAAGTCTAATATAGTAGCTAAGGGTAATAGAGGAGTAATTTACTTTAGAAATCATTATCTATAAGGTTAAGAATCTAATAATAAACTTAATTACTAAAGTTAAATATAAACTATCAGAGTTATATTCCTATATACTATATACTTTAATAGGTATAAGGGCCTACTAGGCTTAATATTAGCTTTATAAGCTAGGCTTACTAAGCTTAATATAGGCTATATAAGCTGTTATATATAATCTACTAGCTTAACTACTAAAAAGTAAGCTAGTTATATAATTAATAATTTACTATGCTACAACTATACTATACAGAAAAGCCTATATAATTACTATACTAGGTACGTTGGTAATTATAGAAGGTTAGTATCTAATTAGCTAATTATGAAGAGACTGTAATAATAGCACTATACTAGCGATATTAAAGTCTAAGTATAATCTTTTTCTCTTGAAATAATCTACTATAACAACTAACATTAGATATTATAGGTGTAAAGTAAGTTTAATTAAATAAGAATATTCTATAGTTAGTATTATATTAGGTAGTTTTAGATTTATTATCTATATTTAGACTTATAGATATCTATAGATTCTATAGTTCTAAAATAAAGTAGAAACTTATAGTCTAGTTCCAGAAGATTCATCTTATACCATAATAGCAGTATTAAGATTAAGAAAAAAAGGTAAATTATCCTTGTTAGGCCTAGCTGATGATATAGTACTGTTCCGGCAAAGAACTCACTATGAGAGTGAGTCGTGATACCTTTTGGGCTTGCTTGCCTCAGTGGCCGGAGCTGGGGCTTGACAATCCTATCCAGAAAATAGATAGACGTTCCTATATTAGTATTACTAAATAACTAAACTAGATAGAGAAATAACTTACTGAATAGTAGCTAATTATAAGTCTTAAGATACTACAGATTATTATAGGATTATAAAAGGGTTTTATATTTAAGTTAAAACTGTCTAATTGCGCCTATACATCTCTACTAGATAGGCTAGTAGTTTGTTCTGTTGTTATGACTACAAACGTTAGCGACAGACTATTGACCTAGAAACGACACACACCTCGACAGCACTTCAGGGGCTGTAGTCAAGCTCCGGGTTCAAGCTTTCATTCCACCGTTTTGCGCATTGATCGCCGTTCCGAGTGTCAGCTTGCGTACCTAGCGACCGCGACCCACTGTGGCCCATGCTTGGCAACGGCACCTGTTAGAAGATCGTCCTCTGCCTGCATCCAAGTCCCCATGCTGAGGTTAGTGGACGACATCTTTTGCGCTCTTGAGCGTGAGGGGCTCATAGTGTGTAACGGCAGTAATGGCTAGGTAGCAAGTAGTTTATAGTAGCAGCGGTTCACAACTTTCTTATCCCGTGTAGGATTTGGAGCGGATGCCATTGATCTCACCAATTAGTCAGGTGCGTCGCTCAACGTTACACGTACTGACTGTCGATCTACAGGTCGCGTCGCCGACAGTGTTTATTCGACAAGATACGGATCATGCATGCCTTGAATCGAATCTTAGGTCCATTCCTGTAGGAACGTAAGCCGCATAGCACTAGTAGTCTCCTCATACCTATCTTGTACACCCCAGCATAAGAGTGCAGTCGTCTCTCACGCCATTAGCGTTGGTGGTCTCTTCACGACCTGTCTCTTACTACATCTTTGCCTGTAATGTCGCAATATGCCAGTCTTGGACTTGGCCAGTGAGCAGGAGCGCAAAGTGCTATACCTTGATTGTAAGTTAGCTTGTGTCTGCTACTACAGTGCCTGTCGATCGTAGGCATTGGACACACTCTACAAAACATCTAAGCGATTGAATCTACAGTTCAGGCTTAGCTTGCTTATTTATCACTGAAAGTATAGGAGCTACTGTTTTCGATTACGAACTGCTGTCTTGTGGCTCGCAGAGCCCTTGAATCCACGCTTGGCGTTTGTAGACATGTATTTAAATTGTAAACTTGTGCTGCAGTCCTCCCTTGTTCAGTGCGATTCAGGTTTGTAAGGGCCGCATCGCTGCGTCTTGGCAAGCTCAAGCATGCCTCGGCAGTTTCTCATCTTCAGGCAAAGCGTCGTTATATATAATATACTGTCGCAAATGGCGTTCCGTTAATGATCGTCGGCCGCCTTGTCGCCGGTATTGCACTTGGCATTCTCACCCCAACAATTCCAGTCTACGTCTCTGAGCTGGCCCGTCCTTCGGAACGAGCAAGGCTCATCGGTATCTTCGGGCTCATCTTGAGTTTGGATTTCTGCGTCGCGAAGTGAATTGGTTATGCCTGTTCTTTCGCGAGCGGCTCTTATGTTTGGAGGTTGGAACTAGCCATGCAGTTTCCTCTGGCTGTGATCCTTTTGGCACTCTGTTGGGTCACTCCGGAGAGCCCCCGATGGCGTAAGTCTTGACCATCACAACCAATGTATTCACTCCCGTTCACCAAGCTGACTTAAGTACTGTAGTTGCTCAGCGCAACGAAATGGAGAAGTTCGAGAAGACTTTGCGAAACATCTATGCCGATGAGTCTGAAGAGACTATCCTGGTTATGCAAACAGAAATACGAGAACAATTGGTTCTTGGAGCTTCTCAACGCAACAACCTCCGACTCGGCCATGCGCTTGTCGAACTATTCAGTAAAAAATATATCCGCCGCACGGCCATGGCCATCGCTGTCTTGCAAGTCGGAATCCTCAGTGGCTCGCTCGCCATCCAGAATTATCAATCACTGCTCTATGCTGCTCTCGGCTACTCCGGTCAAACAGTTCTGCTCATCTCAGGACTATATGGGTTTATGGGCGTTATAGGTCAGCTTGTGAACCTTGCTGGTGTGTCGGATAGGTGGCCTCGAGTCCGGACAATGTGTAAGTGCCGATGTTTATCTGCTACGCAAAGTACATTGCCTTGTGCCGATCCAATGCTGACACACCTTAGGGGTCGGCTGCATCTTTCTCGCTGTCATGCTGGCTGTTCTTGCCGCACCCTCCAAGGAGTATGGATCTGGCCAGAACGTGAGTGGTGCGCGCGCTGGCATTGCTTTCATCTTCCTGTTTTCTTGCCTATACGCCGTCTTTTTCAATTCCACCCTGTACACTGTCGCTGCAGAGATGTTTCCGCAACATCTGCGTGGATACGGAACAGGACTTGCCGTTTTGTGCCAGGGCGTTTCCGGCATTTGGATGGGTCAGGTTACCCCTTATGTTTTCGAGGCAATCACCTGGAGATACTACTTCGTCTTCATCGGCTGTCTCCTAGCTCTTGGTCTCCTTTATGCGAAGTGCTTGGTGGAGACAAACCAACTCTCTCTGGAGGAGGTAGCCGGCAAATTCGGAGACGAGGTGGTTGCACACAAGCAGATTGAGATGACAGTCAATGGAAAGCGCGAGGCAGAGACTATCGAGGTCGTTTAGTAATTTGTTAAGCTTCCTTAACAATTACCTACCCTCTTCTGTATCAGGATAATAGTTTGCTTTGCGCTGGTTCTCTGCGCTATAGTAACAGACAATTTCCATCTACCATCGTTAGATCTGTGCACTACTACTTGAGGCTGTTGAGCAGTCTAACGTACTCTACACGTGATAAAGTTTGACCTGGTCTTTGTGAAAGTAACTCACTTATCTTAGAAATTCGTCTGCCTCTAAGGTACGTTTGTAAATATGGTTATGATTATTAACATAATTGCAACTCTACTATATAGCTGCTCTTAGGGTGCGAGGGAACCCTGTATATGTGGGCGGTAATCATACGGTCGAGCTTTTCATCACTGTAAGAACCTGGACGGTTCTTCATAATTCTGACCGGCAGAAGTTCTAGCAATACAGTTACTCATTTCAGATCAAGAATCCCACCTGATGTGTAGAGGATCATGTAGGCGCTGGATCAACGAACCATTAGAGTCACTATTTTATTTCAAATAGGTGTCTGTGCGCAATGGCCTAGGCATGCAGTATATTTCGTCCTAGTTCCAGTGACTCTTGCAAGACGCTGCACATCAGTTAGTGCGGCCCCGGACTGTGTGTGATGCTGGTGAAGTGCGCAGCGCTCTCGGTACGACCGTGCGCAGCCGTAGCCCCGATTCAGACACAGCTCCCCGTGCACTAGATCATTCGCGTGCGGGCACGTTTTTAGCGGTAAGATACCCTTGTACTTCATATCGAAACGGTAAGGATCAGCCTCGGTTTGGGCCGAATGAAGTGGCACAGCAGCGACTAGGGCGATGTTGCAGAAAGCGGATGCGGTAATTACCGAACTCCACCACGTGTACTTCTCCTGTCTGCAGACCGCAGATCTTTCCGAGGCCAGGACCTGCAGAGCGCAAAAAATGTCTGCTGTTGGTTCCAACTCTCCGTTTTACAAGCATGATGACTCGGTGAGCATGCTGTCGCAGGAGAGGCGTTGACAGGTGTCTACCTGGAGGGACAAAGCTTTCGTTGCATTGGTCAAAAATCTAGTAGTCCTGCGTTTTCAGTGTACAGATTACCATTGCCACTCAGATGAACACTCCGTTGAAAGTATGAGAGCCGCCTCCTGTCCACTTGGGCCTCTTCTGGGTTTGTGTGCCTTCCTAGGCGAAGCCTCAGCCGCCTCAAACGGTAATTGCGTATGTTGATGTCAAGAAGATCTCATTTGCATGTAAACAGCTAACGAGCTCGACACTTAGTGCAAGGCTCTCGAAAGCGCAGGATTGAATTACGTGTCATACGCCAAAGATGAGCAGTACCAGAACCGGACCTCGTCATATTGGTCCGTCAGCGCTCAACTGAAGCCCAATTGCATAGTCCAGCCGCTGTCGACGGCAGAAGTTATCAAAACAGTGAAAACCCTTGTTGGCAGTCAAGAATGCAGCCAGACCCAATTTGCGATCCGCAGCGGCGGCCACACAACTTGGGCCGGGTCGAACAACATCAATGGGGGAGTGACCATCGATCTGGGTCTTATGAACGCCACTGTATTTGACACCGAGTCCAAGATTGCATCGATCGAACCAGGATCTCGGTGGAACCAAGTGTACGCCACTCTGGATCCGCAGGGGGTCACAGTAGCGGGTGGCAGAGCTGGTACCGTCGGTGTGGCTGGATTCCTGCTTGGAGGCGGAAATTCGTTCTATACTTCACAGCAGGGGTTTGCGTGCGACAACGTGAGGAACTTTGAAATTGTGCTTGCTTCTGGGTACGTCTCCACCTTTCCAAAACCACGTACGGCGTCTTGGCTGAGTGCAAGGTAGGGACGTCATCAGCGCAAACGCCAATGAGAATGAGGATCTGTTTCAAGTGTTAAAGGGAGGCTCAGGATCCAACTTCGGCATCGTTACAAGGTTCGACGTGCAAGCTTTCACAGCGAACAATATGTGGGGCGGTATAATGGTCTACCCAAAGTCAGTCGGACAGCAACACATTGAAACCTACCATGCGTGGACCGAGAACGTTAACAACTATCCTGAGGGTTCCTCCATTATCTTCTGGAGTTATCTGCCGGACATGAAGGACATTGTGATCCTCGCCGCGTACGAGGACACTGCGGGTAACAAAGCACCTTCAGGCTTCGACATGACGATGGCAATTCCTGATGCTGTGGCCTCAACAATGAGGATCGCAAGCCACAAAGAGTTAACGGATGAGCTCGAACAGGCGACAGGATATCAGTAAGTTGTACCCGTCCAAAGAACCAGCAGAGGTACTGACGAGCGTCAGCGACATTTGGTTTACCATGACTTTCAAGAACGATGTTCGAATCTACCAAAAGCTTGTTGAGCTCCACGAGGAGTTTGTAAATCGATGGAAAGCTGAGGTTTCTGACCCGGACTTCGTCACTCAGTGCATGTTTCAGAGCATTGCCACAGGCTTCTCGCAACACAGTGTGGCAAAAGGCGGCAATGTGCTTGGCTTGGACGCACAAAAAGACAACGTTGTGATGCTCCTGTACAACATTGCTGTCAAAAGTCCTGAGCTCGAGGCGTTAGCCAGAAAGAAGCTGATGGCGTCCGGGGAGGTGATGAAACAATATGCTGCCAGCTTAGATGGTCTCGTTGATTGGACTTATCTGAACTATGCTGATGGCACACAGGTACGTTGCTCGATCCCAGCGACCTATCAAGTTTAACAGTCCCGCAGGACCCTCTCAGCAGCTATGGCGCTAAGAATGTCGCCAAGATTTGGGCTGCTGCTGCAAAGTATGATCCGAAGCAGGTATTCCAGACTCGAGTGCCAGGTGGCTTCAAAATCTCAAAGGTCGGTAACGACGGGCGAAAGTCGGAGCTGTGATGGGTGTTATGTACGTCGCGTTTTTGATTCAGAGATAGGCCCTCCATTCCGCGGACCAGAGTGTGCTACATCGAATCCCAACCAAAAGTTCACCGGATTTGGTTATGGCTTGGGACGTAACCCTCGACTTGCCATCCTCCTTGTTGCTCCGACTGGTCTCATCTCAGTCTGTAGCAAGAATCTAGTCGCCCGTGTAGATCATTCCGTTGCCCACTCACCAATCTCGAAGACGAGGGTTGGCCTTATCATTCTGCCTATCGTTGGTAATGCTGCCGATCTGATCTACGGGCTTACATTTGCTTCGCGCAGGCAGATAGATCTTGCTTTCGCAGTGGCTATTGGTTCCGCGATTTAGATCGTGCTGTTTGTTACGCCGCTGATTGTGCTTGTTGGTTGGGTCATCGATCAGGACATGACTCTGCGCCTTATGTCTTCCGAGTCAAATATGCTCGCAGCAAGCTCAGCTTTATCTTTGACATTTGTGTTCGATAGTCGGTGTTCAGTACTGGAGGGAAATTGTTTGTGCGCTGGGTGTGTTGATATTGTGTAAGTGATCGAACTCAAAAGAGAATCCTTGCTGACAGAAGATAAGGTTGCATCGTACTTTATCACTGATGCACAGTGATGTCAACAACTAACATCTCGCGGTCGTTTTGCGTTGCAAGGTCATCGTGGTCAAACGTGCAGCAGCGGGCCTCGGAAGTTCACCTTGAGCGACATTGTATAGGTCCAGACAACCTCAACCTATCATTGCAAGTGCAGCGTGTGTATACTTTTTCAACTTCCAGGGTCTCTTCCATTTGCATGCAACAAACGTAGTCTGGGCGTAAACGTCCGAGGGCAAGACTGCACCGCAAGGCTGACGGTCACACCTTCTCCCAAAGTGGCAGTCTTTCGCAAGCATCGAACGCGGCACTAATGTTCGCTAACCACGCGTGGAAAAAACGACCTAATTGCAGCGGCTAGGCTGCGCCAGGCTACGTTTCGTCAAGCACGGTTGGTACGGGTTGGTGTTGGGGTTAACGTTAACGAGGTGGAAGCAAGGGTGTGTAGCGCCTCGGCGTGCTTACTATCGTCCGATCTCTGGGGCGCTAAACACCTAGGTAGGAAAGTCAATCGGGGTATAAACAAAGTGAGAGATGTCGATGCGATCGTTTGGTTCGAAATTCGGCATAATAATTTCGAAAGTCGGATCTAATTCTAAGGTTGCGTTGCACCCTTGCGCAGTGCGATATTGATTGCTACCAAGTTCTATATACTGTTGTCGCTTGTATCTACATCATATACATGGACGCACGATAGCCTCCATTCCAGATCCAGTACGTTTCGAGCTACACGTCAACACGTAGACGCAATCATGGTGAAATCTTATATGTCAGCCGCCTTGACTTCTTGACAAACGAGCTGATGGCGTCTGAGAAACTTGATGAAGTATTTGCATCCGTTGTTGCACCGTCCGGCGAAGCAGCTCTGTCGATAATGGCTTTTTCGCTTACGGTGAGAAACGGGTTATCGTTAGGGCTAGCAGAGATGTGGGTCGTGACGCCGATGCGGTCGCTTGACGCATTGTAAGGATTTTGTGTCATCGTAGCTTGCTGCTGCGCTCGGGAGCGTTTTCTGTGTGATCTGACCATCGTGAAGATGGCTATAGCGACAAGAATCGAGAGAACTCCTGAGCGGCTGTTAGTGGAGCAGCAGGCGACGGCATCCTGACTGAAACTGACCGAGGATGACAAACAAGATAAGCAGAGTTCTTGCAGTTGGGTGCAAGATGCTACCGCCCTGGTCGCTTGCTGTAGCGGTAGGCGTCAAGGTTATTGTAGCGATGGCGGTCGTTGCTGAGATGACACCCGGAATCGATTGTGCAACAGCGACTGCTTGAGGAGTCGCGCTTTCTGTCTGATCGGTGCTGGTCTCGCTGATGGACGACGGAAGCGTGCTGGACAAAGCTAATGTGGCTTTTGATCCCTCCTTGCCTTGTTCCGACCGTGTGATAGTAACAAAAGAAGTAATTGCTGACGGAGTAAACATGCTGGAGGTAATGATCGAGACAGGCATGGAAACGGTCGAGCTTGCGAGAGATGTCGAAACCATTGTGGCCTTCAACAAAGACGCCGAAACTTCACTCGACGGTGATAGTGCAGACGAAGTGCTGCTGACAGGCGGCGGCAGTGGTAGAGGCTGCGAAGGCAGCGTTGGCAGTGTTGGCGGTGCTGGAGCAGTCGGCGCTGGAAGAGGTAGAACCTCACCCATGATCGGATTTGCCTGATTCTGCCCAGGAAGAGGTCTGTCCACTGTTATGGCAGGTGCGCTTGTTGGAGTGGCAGCTGTGACGGGCTTGGGCACCTCCCCCATGTTCGAGGTGTCTTGGTTCACACCTGGAAGAACCTGAGGTTGTATCTTCACATCGTCGAGGCTCGGCTTGTCTTGGTTCTGTCCTGGTAGCGCTTCGATTTCGACTCTTGCTCCGCCTTCAGATCTTGTTGCTGCAGACTGTGTTGACTGCACGGAAACGATGTAGGTCGTCCGTGTCGGACGCGCTTGTGATACAGGTAGAACTGAGGCTGTTAGGTGTGGTTGCTCTTGTCCTGCGCGCCCTGCGCTGCCAGTTGTGGCGTTGACCCCCTTCAGCATCTCACCTGGCTGCCCCCTTCGCCCCCCAACTTCATCCATCAACCCATCTCTTCTTTGCCCATTACGATCGTTGCTTATAGTAAGATCACGTTTGCGAACTAAGTGGGTGTCCAGTACCAGTACCGGTGTATCAGGCCATCTTGGCGTCAGCATGCTGTTGGAGAGGGTCCATGAAAGCGATGGTTCAGCCAGCAGAACCACAAGTCGCCGCAAGAACGGGCGGGTCGTCGATGATAAACTCCCGAGTGCACAAACGTGGATCCCAGGGACAAAAGGACGCGCATTCGACGCTCTGGAGACACTTGTGAGAATGGGAACGTTTCGAGTTGTGGCGAGCGCAACAGGTCATTGGACAGAGCGCCGACGATCGACCGTTTCCTTTCAATACTGGGGGCTGTTGAAGTGTGTCAGCAAGGATGTGACAACGCTTGTTCTGTGAGGCGGCACATCGTTGTGGCGTGTGCTGCTTATATTCCCCGTATGTCGGTGATCGAGACAGCGAGGATGTTTGGCTGTGCGGAAGCGAAACCTTAACTTAACCCCCGAAACTTAGCGCATCTTGCTCGCTCCCGACGTAGATTGGAATTTCACAGTCAACACAACGCGTTCAGACACACGTGACTTTGATTCGAAAACGATGGCGTTTGACTTGTGTGATCGCAATATCTCCTGTCGGTCGTGGTATAAGTACAATGCTGCGTTGAGAGGCTCAGAATCGGACAAAATGCTCAATGGCCCCAAGAAAGGCAGGTCATGACAAAGAAAGACGAAGTACAAATAAACTCATGGAAGGCAAGATAGGATAACTTCTGTACTAACAACGCTGTGTTACTCGTAGAAAACCAGGCATCTCACTTCGATGCTCTGCCTGCCCGGCGCATCCTTGGGTGTCTGTGGGTCGTCGAACGCAGTGTGTGGAGTCCGCACCGCAATCCCTTCCTTTCCATTGGGCATCCCTTCGCCGTAAGAGTCAAAGCACTTGAGAAGCAGGACTTCGTCTGGTGTCATGTCCTTCTGGTAATAGAAACGGTGTTTATCGTTTGGCGCCACGCCCATGGTCTCGCCCTTGACCTCGTAACCTTCAGTTGAATTGTACTTGCTTGGATCTGGCAATACCTCCTTGCCGCGGTCGTCATCGTCAGCATCTTGAGAGTCTCGTCGCGGGTACATTAGATCGGTAGCAATGAAGTCTGAGGGCGATGTGGTTCGCCAATCGATGACAGCAAGAGGATGGTCTGACGCTGGGTTCTCGATCGGTCTCCAAACATTAATGATCTGATACCGTCCTTGGACAAGCTCGTCGGCCTCCTCCTGAGGAATGTGGCGGCGGACGCGAACTTCGGCTGCTGCTGGGGTTTGATCGACATGGACCTGCTGCACCGGCTGGCGAGCGGAGTCCTTGACTCTCCGGCGTATAGTGTGATCGAAGATATGCACTTTCTTGATGCCTGGGATCTTGTCGCGGAGCAGATTCTCAACTTCCTGATAGTAGCCTCTTCTTACTGCGGCATCGTCGGTGAAGGACTTCTCTTTCGCAGGGTAGTTGTAGACGGCAAAACCAGAATTGTCTGTTGTAAACTCGTGTTCTCTACCACGCAGATTGTGCACATCTTTTGAGTGGCTCTTGCGCTCGAAGTTTTGTCCGGGGCCGTCCACTTTGGACCAAGGCTTTCCTGTGTAGGAATTTGTGTCGATGTGAATGAAGTTGGCGGTCGTCATGTTGGATGCGCTGCTCTGTGTACTGCTACCTGCTCTGTATACTGCTGCCTGCATCTAATTTAGAGCTGAGCCTGGGGTTAATATACTAAGGCAGTAATGCTCTGCTTAGAAATGGCGTCATGACGCCATTGCTGGTTTAGGCCGAGGCCATGGAATTCGGCCAATCGAAGGCGCAGGGGCGCCGATGGAGGCGGACTTTGCACTGCTTGCACGCGTGAGGTGTGTGCTGCTTAGTCGGCTACCTCGCGATTTGTAAGGCAATAAAGGAAATGCTTTGTAGCCACGATTTATTTTACGTCACATCTGGTGCACAAAAAGCTGCCAGAGGCGTGCAAGCTGGGCAAATACGGAAAAATGGGCGTATACGCGCAACTGGACCCTGACGTGCCCCGCACGCCACCCGCGAGCTCCCTCGAGCATTCAGGCGTCACGAACATGTAGCGCAGCAATTCTCGTGATACCAACAACGCACAAGCCGAGATGCCGCGACACATCAGCGACAGCGACGGTGAAGAGCCGCTCGAAGACAAGACGGCGGCATTGTCTCTCAAGTCGAAGCGCACCGAGCGCATGCAGCGGCGCAAGGTGGTGCGCGACAAGAAGAAAGACGCCATCGTCAACCTCACCAAGCTGCCCACGGAGCTGCTGCTGGAATGCCTGACGTACTTGTCGCCGCGCGACGTGTTCAACTTCGGCTTTGCCAACCGCCGCTTCCACGCCCTCGTCGATGCCAACTCCTGCGTGATTGGCCATGTCATCACTGCTCGCCGTTACGCGCTCCTCGCCCAATGCTTTCCTACACCAAAGCTGCTGCGCGACATCGATCCTGCGATACAAGAGCTGCTCACCAGTCCCGGCCGCCAGACGCAGCTCAGCATACACAAGCGTCCATACTCGCACATCCAGGCCCCAGATGCCCAGCAGCTATGCACCTGCCTGACGTGCATTCTGACGTGGAACAACCTGGGCCTGGTGCTCGACTTCGCACGCTGGCAGTCAAGTCTCGACAACGGTGTGCCCATACCGATCATGCCGCGAGGCCAGACAACTGAGTGGAACAGCGAGCTTGTGGCGCGCAATGCTCGTATCGCGCGTAGAGCTGTCGAGGACTCATTATGGCATGCCCGTATATTGGAGATGCATCTTGACAGCACTGTTCGCTCTATCAGGAGACACTCGAAGAACAAAGGCAACAAGCGCACTCATGTGCATATGACGCCCGAAGATGCTGCCACAGGCACCGATGCGTTTCTGTCCAAGCATGGTCCTCCAAGCCTCGAGTTCCCCTACCAGCGCGACGAATACTACATGTTGGAGGCCTATCTGCCGAACCGCTGGTGGAAGAAGACCGAGGGGCGCTGGGTATACATAATCGCGGGTCAGCATGAGCGAGATCTTGAGCTAGTCCAACGCATTGCTGCAAGGTAAGATCTTCACGTCAAACGTATTGGTCTCAACTTCTCGTGTCAGTTGCACTCATGAATGCCATTTGCCTCTGTGCAAGAACCGGCGCTGATCTTAACAGAGACACGCTTGCTCTGCTTACCCACACTATGGCCTGCATTGACCTCGACGACTGGATGACCGATGTCCTGGACTTCAAAACGTACATGATAGGCAGTCTCTTCGAGCGCTCCAACTCGTCAAGTGCACCACTCAAGTACTATGCTGCAATCGTTTGACATATGGTCGTACTAGTCTGCATTGCGAGCATTGCGGGCGGCCTACTCATGCACCCAACCAAGGTACACCACGAGCCATTGAGTCTTGAAAAGACTTGCGTCAAGAGCGTATGTGCGATTGAAGGGTTCGGGGTCGTTGACTCTACTGCAACTTTTCAGCCCAAGCTAGCCAATTCCCGCTTATATCCGACATAGTTCAGTGTAGCGCAACCCCACTGATTTAATTCACAAACGTCACCTCTCTCCGCATTCCGGTACCCGGTCTCGAACCGAGATGCCCCATCGGCCACGGGTTTGTTATTGTTATCATCTACAAGCCACGCCCTATGAACAGTCGGACGTTTCGAACCATCACTCATCCCTGACCTTTCCCGACGGGAGCAACTTTACGCGCCCTGTGCCAAGAGCTCGCACCGTGCATCGATGACTCTTGGAGATCGTAGGCGTGCACCAAAAGTGTGATTCGATTGATCTCTGGCTATAAGACACCTGCCTGAGTTCCCTTGTCAGCCTCACATTGCCTTTCTGTGAGACCAGTATCGATGACAACCGAAGTCATGGACACATACGCACACGACGGAGAGAAGGCCGAAGCCCACATCGACGCCTCGACACCCGGCACCAACCTTGACGAACAACCGGACCTTTCGCTCACAAGGACCAGGTCACGACCAGCGAATGCTCTCGGTCGCATACAATCACACCTGACTACACACTCGCTTGCAGAACCCGGGCCACCTCCAGATGGAGGCTTTCGAGCATGGAGTCAGGTATTTTGCGCATGGCTAGCCATTGTCAATTCATGGGGGTTCGTCAACTCGTTTGGTGCCTTTCAACCCTACTACGAGACCATCCTCCCTCAACCCGCTTCCACCATCTCCTGGATTGGCTCTGTGCAGGCCTGCCTGGTATTTGGACTAGGAATCTTCAGTGGTCGTGCGCTGGATAGAGGATGGTTTCGGCCTACGGTGGCTTTGGGCATTGCGGTCCAGCTTGTTGGTATCTTTACAATGAGCGTGGCACACAACTATTGGCAGCTCCTGCTCACGCAAGGGTTCTGCACCGGTGTGGGTGGCGGCATATTCTTTGTTCCTATTATGGGAGTCTGCTCGACCTATTTTGCCAAGAAGAAAGCAATGGCACTTGGAATGGTGACTAGTGGGACTGCAATGGGTGGTGTGCTCTATCCACTTGTCGTGTGAGTATTGAGACGACCATTGGTAAAGCGGTGACTTACTTTATGCAGGCGTCAGCTGTTGGGCAGGGTTGGCTTTGGTTGGACAGTTCGTGTTCTGGGCTTCATGAACGTCGTCAGCCTTACATTCTGCATTGCTTTCATGCGACCAAGATTGCCCCCGAGAAAGACCGGTCCACTCGTGGATTGGGCAGCTTTCAAGGATGCACCATATTGCCTGCAAGTGCTGGGAACATGTTTCATGATGCCCCCAGTATACTGTGTGTTTTATTACGTAAGTCCTACTTTCCTTTGGTCCTTGGATCATCTCGACTTGTTGTGTGATGGCCAAAAATCGAAGTTTCGGTCTGGGACGCGGTGAAGATCCGTGCCACGCGACTTCCGTTCAAACACCGCGACTGCCATGCTCCAACACGTGCGCAACACATGCCAAAGAGGAGCAGGCACGCAGTGTACCCTCAATATCTTCTACATCTGGCGTGGACCGAATGTCTCATATCAGTGAGCTACACAGGATCATGGCTCACGATGCACAGGTTGCCTCATTCGCACGCGACGAATTAGGCATGCCGTATACCGAGTCCCTCAACCTTGTCATCCTCGTCAACGGCGTTGGCCTCCCCGCACGCATCCTTCCGGGGTTCGTTGCCGACAGGTTCATTGGTGTGCTAAACGTTCAAGCCATTGCTCTGGTCTTCAACATCATCATGCTGTGGACCTGGCTCTCTGTCAACTCTATTACTGGATACTACGTTTGGGTTGTGTTCTATGGCCTTGGAGCAGGTGCGTTCCAGTCGCTATTCCCATCGGTAATTGCGGCATATAGTTCGGATATCACGAAAACGGGTACAAGGTTGGGCATGGCATTCACTGTCATCGGTTTCAGCGCGCTTGTGGGAGGGCCAATATCGGGCGCACTGCTCCAAGCTGGACAGGGGAACTACACTGTGCCTCAAAGCTGGGCGGCATCGAGTATGATGATTGGAACGGGCCTCTGCGTGACCGCAAGATGCATCAAGCATGGCTGGAAGGTCTGGATAAGATGTTGAGTACCGGAGGATGTTCATCCATCCAGGCCACCCCTGGTCTTATACAAGCATAGCCGAGTCGAATCACAGCGCTTGACCAACATCCCGGGATACCCCGCTTCCTGTCACGACATCTATCCTCGTCTTATGCCTGTGTTCTCTTCCGATCCCAGCCTTGTCTACTCCATCGTTTCTTCCTATAGCATCCGTAAAGATGACAATAGAGCAGGATCTCGACGCAGTAGTTATCGGTGCTGGCTTCGGCGGCGTTTACCAGCTCAAGATCCTCCGCGACGCAGGCTACAGTGTTAAGCTACTCGAGAGCGGCTCTGACTACGGTGGCGTGTGGTACTGGAACAGGTACCCCGGGGCTCGTGTAGACTCAGCGATACCTCACTACGAGTTCTCTGACCCTGGTCTTTGGCAGAACTGGACATGGACCGAGAGGTTCCCAGGCAGCGCCGAGTTGAGAAAGTATTTTGCATTTGTTGCGCAGAAGTGGGCGTTGCGCAAGGACACTGTGTTCGATTGTTTCGTCAAGAAGGCAGTATGGGATGACGAAGCAAAGAGGTGGCTCGTGACAACTAAGGCTGACGAGACGTATCGAGCCAAGGTCTTCCTGCTGAACACTGGGTTCGCTGCGAAGAGGTACATTCCTGAATGGGAAGGAGTCAAGGCGTTCAAAGGTGTGCGCTACTGTATGATGTTGTGGACATCCGCTGAACAATGCAGGAACATTCCTTCATCCCTCATGCTGGCCACATCGACAGCCGGACCTGCATGGCAAGCGAATTGCAGTCATTGGCACAGGTTCGACCGGTGTCCAGCTCGCCACTGAACTCAGTAAAGTAGCAGGTCACCTTACAGTCTTCCAACGAACCCCAAACATGGCTTTGCCTATGAAACAAACCCAATATGACCCTCCGACCCAAGCAATTCCCCGCGAGCAGTACGCAGACCTATTTGAGCAACGGAAAGACAGCTTCTCTGGATTCTCTTTCAACTTCATCCCACGGTCTACTTTCGCCGACACTCCTGAGCAACGCATTGAGATATATGAGAAGCTGTGGGCGGAGGGCGACTTCCAGTTCTGGCTCGCGACCTACATAGATATGCTGTTCGATCCCAAGGCAAATGAAGAGGCGTACAACTTCTGGCGCGACAAAGTTCGAGCCAGGATCAGTGATCCGAAAGTCGCGGACATACTGGCACCAATGCAGCAGCCGCATGCATTTGGTTGCAAGCGCGTGTCGCTCGAGGACCGTTACTTTGAGATCTTCAACCAAGCGAATGTTACGCTCATCGATGTGAGCGACAAGGGAACGCCGATAGAACACATCACGGAACATGGTATCAAGACGAAAGATGAAGAACATGATTTCGATCTTATCGTGTGCGCGACTGGCTACGATGCTGTAACAGGAGGACTGACGCAGATTGACATCCAAGGTCGCGCTGGAGTCACCTTGAAAGAACGATGGGTGGATGGAGCAGAGACTTATCTTGGTATGGCTAGCTACTCCTTCCCCAATATGTTTTTCACGTATGGACCTCAGGCGCCTACAGCATTCTGTAACGGCCCAACATGTGCTGAACTTCAGAGCAACTGGATTCTGAGAGCTATGGAATACGTGAAAGAGCAAGGGTTTGACACTATTGAAGTGCAGAAGCAGAGCCAGCAAGAGTGGAAGCAGCTGATCTGGAAGCTAGCAAATGCGAGTCTGCTGCCAAGTGTCGACTCGTGGTATATGGGAACGAACATTCCAGGAAAGCCTAGGGAGCCTCTGATCTACTTAGGCGGCGTTCCGACGTACTACAAGACACTGGAGGATGTGGCAGCGAAAGACTACGAGGGCTTTACGCTGGCGTAGCTTCGCGATGCTTCTAAGTTCGCCTCGAGAGCTTTGCGTGGCTTCTTGAACACGCTATGTCCGTCTGTTGGACTGTCAACCTAGCAAGCGTCAATTGACGTATAACTATGTATGAGAAGATAGTCGCGCGTCAACATTCTATCAACATGGATCCTCCTTCTCTCAGCATGTACTGCTATTATTGTAGACAGCCAACTGCCAACCTTTGCATTCGATGCCATGGAACGGCATACTGTGATCAGCATTGTCAGGGGCTGGATTGGTCCGGACACAAAGATGACTGTGAAGACCTACAGCTGCAAAGTGCGCTTGATCGGGTCTCAAAAATCGTCCACTTGGTGTACTCGAACTTCCGTAAAAGCATGTGGAACACCCCGGTCATGGAGCTCAAGCAGATTCTCCAGACATTAGCCGCGTGTCTTGACGACGAGAGCCTCAGCACAGCATTCCTTACGCTTTTCTCTGGAAATCTCGTCAACAGCTCTGGTGAGGAGTGGGCGAAGAATGCTCATTGACATACTGGCAGAGCGAAGAACCTCTTCGATGGACCTGCGTGTGCGACGATATAAATTCCCTTTCACCTGTTACTTAGCGGTGAAAGCGACTTCACCTCGACAAACTTTGCTACAGGCGGCCTGCCACCCGACAAAACAAACTCTTCAGCAATTTCTACTTGCCTCTCACCTCAGCTTACTCACTAACTGCACACACCGACGACGAGCGGCACGATGAGCGACAGCAAAGATGCTACAAGTCTCGACGACAAAGGTAATACCTGCGCAACCTGTGGTACACCGGCAACGAACAAGTGCGCAGGTTGTAAGGCAAGCACTTACTGTGGCAAGGGCTGCCAGACTAAGGACTGGCCTGCGCACAAGAGCATCTGCAAAGATCTGCAAGTACAGGGTCAGCTCGCCCGTGTAGCTGAACTCGTCCACGGAGCTTATCTCACGTTTCGTGAGAACACATGGGACACAACAATCATCAAGATCGAAGATCGAGACGATGCTCTGGCCATCCATGATGGCGACCCGTGGACTAACCCGCAAGGCTTCTCGAAGTTCCCTCACGACCTAATTCCTAAGAACAAGCGCGCAAAGCTCGGTGTTCTGACAGCTTGGACATGCGATGAGCCCTTTGCCTTCATGAACACTCTGATGATAAAGCTTCTTCAAGGTGAGCGACTCCACTCAACTTCGAACTATGACACTAATCCTTGCACAGGCCTCAATGTCGACATTGAAGAGATTGGTGTCAAGTTCAAGGCTGTACCTCGCAAGACTATCGCCATCCATCACCAGACCGGAGAGCCACACTCGAACTGGCCTGATTATCAACACACCATGCTCCGCCTCACCTCTCGCAAGAGCCGTAAGCAGTGGGTTATGGACTTGGCCGGTGGCCAGTACGGAATCACTGAGCCTCTCCATGCATGGACGAAGTACAAGGAAAACTATGTTGAGAAGGTCGTCTCTGTGTATGAGGTTGGTGCGAACAAGCGGATCATCGCTGAGGTCGCTAAAATATCCGGCATTCCAACACTCTCATACGGTCTCGCTGGTCGAGCTGCTGAACAGGTTGATGAGGCTATCGACACATGGGAGACCGAACATCAACCTTTGTCCACTCTCAAGGCCCTTTCAGATACGGACTTCCATCAGCAAAAGACTCTCCTGCTACACTCTATCGACGAAGTCGTACGCACCTTCATAGCAAGCAACGACTTCTCGGCTGTGGTTCGTAAGGCGAAAGCGGACGATTCCCCCATCAACAACCATATCATCATGACTCGAATCCAGAAGCTGTCAAGTAAGGAGAACTTACTCTTGCAGAAGACACTGGACAAGCCTTCGCCGATCGATCGTCTTTGTGGGGACTTCGGTGCCAAGTACAGCTACCACGATGGAGCCGGAGACGACGAAGCACTCCGACGTGCCAAAGAGAAGGGGCTCCATCACGTGGAGTTAGGTGGCTCTGACAACAAGTCTGGTAAGACCCACCACATCTTCTTTGACGACTTGTTCTGAGGCAATCCTTCGTTGCGGGATGAGTGACTTTGCGCCATCGCTGCTGGACATCCAGATGAGAGGCAAGATTGGAAAGAGGGGATACTGCATGCCGTAGGACAAATTCCCTCCACGCAACTCGTTGCTATTCCGTTTTGGTTGGCATGATTGCGACTATCCTTAGTCTTCATTCATAGATTGGGATTAGGCAGACCGAATGCGATGACTCGTAATCACTAACTTCATTTGACTCTTGATGAAAGCCCGAAGCTCTCTCAAGGCTTGCTAATCAGGGTTAGCAGTGCGTTAGAGCGGGCTGTTGGTGGATGGGAAGCGGACCATGGCAAGGTTGCTAACTTGCTTACGATGAAGACTGCTGATTTTGCGAGGGAGAAGGAGAGTTTGCTGACTGCAATGGATGGAGCTGTGCAAGGCTTCATCCCGGTGACGGACTTCTCTGATGCTGTAAAGGAAATGGAGCAGTATGAGGATGAACATCCCGGGGTTAGTTGGAGGCAGGCGCAAGAGATCGTTGCACGAATCATGGAGGCGCGTAGGTTGCAGTAACCGACTGTCCATGGGACTGTATTCGTAGCTGTATAGTAGCTGAGGTCGGCCTTCTGGCGCTCATGGGGTCTTGCATTGCTTCGTGCGCCGGTCTTCGTAGGCTCTCAACCAAGATCCATCGCATTCTCCTGTTCGGCTTTCTTCTTCAACCTCTCCCTCTCCTTCCTTGACCTCCTCTTTTGGCCCTCACTTTTCCCACTCTTCTTCCCTTCTGGCTTCTGCCCACGATACTGTTGGATTGTCATGCCTCTTCGTTCTGCAGCAACGGTTTGTTGTTCTGCTGTGACCATCTTTGACTGCTCCTTAGCAAGCTGACGCGCTTGCATCCTCGCCAAGTTTTGACGCGCGCGTCTGTCTAGGTTGTGTCAGCCATGATGAAGATGATGGTGCGGGGCGATCCGGCACAGTAGTTGAAATGCATGCACCTACTCATCTTTGGTCCAGTTGAGGTAGGCTCAACCTGCATCTCGAGATCGCCGTTTGTAGGTGGGTTCGCTGCGTGTAATGTCAGATATCCAGAGAATAGTTGGCCTTTTGACGGTGCTGCTAGAGGTATCGGTATCGTTTGCTGTTCTGACATGTTGAATACCTACTTGCATGTGTGCTTGCTGCCAGCCCAACAGGCTTCGGTTCATCTTTGGTTTCGAAGGCAGCACCTAACAGATCCCCTAGCTCGTCTGCGAACGCACCAAACTGCCTGCGCTCCTTTCTCTTTTTGGTCTTGCTCAGGCCTTGCCGTGTTGGTGAGAGGCTCCGCCCACTTGCGTCTGATTGGTCGCTGTCACTGGCGTCTGCGTCCCGGCTTTCAGTGTCGCGAAAGCTGCCAAGCTTAGCTGGGGCAAGAGCAACGGGTGCGATAGACGCTGGCTCTGTGGTGAGAAGCGCTGAAGACATGTTGTGTGTGCTGGGTGGCGGTTCGAAGGCGCCAGTAAAATTGTTTAGGAAGGTTGAAGTGAGGGAACAACGATGGAAGGTGCGACGGCCGAAGATGATCCGCCGTCCCTGATTCGTTCATTTACTCTACCATTATCGAGACTACATTGCGTTGCTTTGCGTGCGCGCTGCGTGTCCATGCCTGCCTATCTACCATCTACCTCTGTTTTCCCGCCTTTTGGAAAGAGCAATGCTATGCAGAATGCCGCCCAAGCCTACAGGACAATATGGATGTGTGAAGAGTATGTCGAACCAATGCGCAATGATAGATGATGCATCGTACAAAGGCTGAAGAAGATATGATATGATGTCAAGGAAATTCGTAAATCGTAAGTGCATGTGCAGACACTCTTGTCGGTGAGGCTCGTAGCCCGTCCCAATGCGCCCAACTCCAAAGCCAAACCCCAGTCTACGGTCCCATCCGCAACTCCGTTGCAAGCAAAGCCGAGACGCGCTATGAATCAATATCGTCGTCGACGAAGAAGCCCCAGAAGGTTACCTCCTCGTTCTCTCGCCCTCGTAGACGGCCGCCGTAGACATTGGCGCACATCTCAATGGGGACTTCGAGCTTCAAGCAGCCGTTGCCGAGGAATGTGAAGAGAAGCCACGAGTCGAAGTCGGGGAAGGCACCGTTCTCGTCGGGCTTTCGACTTCGAAGGCCTCTGTTCTGTAATGAGGGGGCGGTGGGCATGCGGAAAGTGTGGTATGGTAATGTCTCTTCGGAGTCGGCAACGAAGTAGGCGTTGTTGAGGGCAAGCTCGACGGTCACGCCATTGGGCTGGGGATGGTGGTGGGCGTGGGCGTGGGCGTGGGCGTGGGCGTGGGCGTGGGCGTGGGCGTGGGCATGGTCGTGGTCGTGGTCGTGGTCGTGGGCGTCGTGCCTGTGGAAGCGCAGAGTGCCGAAGCGCAGGTCGGTGGGCTGGCCGAGCAGGTCGAAGAGCTCGGTCGAGTACAGGCGGAAGTAGCCGTTGTGTATGCCGAGCTGCTCGTCGTCGGCATCGGTGGCTGCGTTCAGGGTCAGGTCGAGCAGCTGCTCCTCGACGCGCTTGCCCTCAGACTCGGCGGCATTGAGCGAGCGGCGGATGTGCTTGCGGGTATATTTGTCGCTGAGGTCGTTGACAGCCATGCGGCAGGCCTCGCGCCGGATGTCCTCGCTGCACCAGCCCCGCATGGTGTGCTGCGCAGTGGTGCGGGCATCGTCGTCGAGGGAGCGCTGCAGGCCGCGCTCAAAGTCCAGCACGAGCTGCTCGAACTCGCGCATCACGCGGGCCAGGGGCGAGGCAGCGTCGGGGTCGCGAGGTTTGGCGTCGCGGGCAGCAGCGTCTCGCTTCAACAGGGCCATTGGGGGGGGGGGGGGGTGCCGTGGGCGGGTGCAGCGCAGTGGGCGGGCAGAGCGAGCGACTGGCGACTGGTCTGCCGGGTGCACGCAGGGCGAGGCTGAGGCTGGCGATCGCTGCGTGAGGGGAACGCAGCTCGGGCGAACTCGACTGGGGGACTATGGGCAAGGGGTGGGTGCGGGCGTGCGGGCGTGTGGGCGCGTGGGCGTGCTGAGCGAGCGGTCGTGGATAGTCGTGCAGTAAACAAACAGCGGCCGTTAGTCGCAGAAGGGCAGGTTCACACGCAGTCGGCGCAAGGCTGGCATCGAAACGAAATGGACAAAGAGACAAGAAACATGGCTCTCCTTGAGCGACTGACCGAGATTTTGCTGTCCACCGCGGCGGGATCGAATGCGCGCCAAGCATGAATGGTCGTGCTTGCATCCCAGCAGCGGTTCTGCAGCTAACCCTCCCCCGGCCTATCAGCGCGTCCGCTGCAAGCCTGCTCTTCACCAAGCCTCTGGCGACAGCCCTCGACGCCAGCAGCACCGCGGTTGGACGTGAGTCCGGCTCTGGAGGCCATGGGCGACACGCTGCCGTTGCCCGCAAGCGCTGCCTCTCGTGCAGAGCGTTTGCAGCTGGGGCCGACCTGCTCGAACTGCTTAAGTGCCCAAGTGCCCAAGTGCCGCCCGCTGTCCACACGCGCCGGCGCCTGCTCGATTCGACGTCTGCGCGATACCTCGCGGCTCGAGGGTTGGCCGTGAACGTGACAGGCAGATCCCCAGACACCCACCGCCCGCGACTGCCCTCGAACCTGCCACAGGCGTTCCAATAATGGCTACGGCGTCACTGGCCGCACAGCATGATGCAGCGCCTCGTCGCCGCCTATGCCGGTGCTCCTTCTGTGCTCCCTCGAGGAGGGGCAGACCCGATGGCTGGGTCTGCCTCAGTCGGAGTTCAGCACTGAAATTCAGACCCCTGCAACACGCCTTGCCTATCCCATCCTGCCGGGTCTGCGCCCCACCCTCTGTACTCTCATTCGCCCACTACCGGCCTAGTCAACACCAAACCGGGCCGTATGAGAGCTCGGTCCGATGGGCGAGATGGTTCGAACTGGTTGTTGTCGTGCTTCTCTCAGCTTTTCGAGATGCACAAAGGCCCCATCAGCGCGGATCAGGGTGGGTGTAACAACCCCATCGTATGCGTGCTACCGCACACTACTCGATGCTATACACTGTCACCGCTACTTGACCCCCAGATATGTACGCCGTACTGGAGAATCCACACGGCCTATGTCACCCGGCATCGATGACACGGTACCTGCACACCACGCTCGCACCCAGCGCCTGAGGCCTCAGCAGACAAAGACGTCAGAATAGACGAATTCAACTGCCACGTCGACCGTGTAAATTCGATTCGACGGTCTGGACATGAACAGGTGGACATGCAGAGCATCTGCAGCTGCCGTCCCCTGAACTGCCAGCAGCGTGTGCAGCCTCCCTGAGGTGGGTCAAGCTTGAACATAGAGCCTTGCCCAGGCATCAAGCAGTTTGCACTTGCTTCTGGATGAGCCGATAGCTGCAGTTTTTACAGGCCTGCACTTCTCGGTATTCCTGCATGCGTGTTTCAGTGTGCTAGGCTTCTCCATCTGTTGCCGTTCATTCACAGCCTTATTGAAGCCAGCCTGACCAGCCGAGTGCGCAGCAACTGTGCTCTACTCCTGCTATTCTGGGACAATGTTGCCATCACATGGCTCTAGCGCAAAAAGCTCTGTCGTCAGACGCCGTGTCCTGCACTGCACTATCGCCGAGCTGTTCGCTCCTACACGCTGACCCCTTTCCCCTTGGCGCGACGCAGATTGCAGTCGAGCATCATGGGCAGATATGGTAAGCGTAAAGCGTTTTCAGATCGAAAGTCCTCACGACTCCACCTAAGAACTTGAACGAGTCCTGTGGGTCAACGGCCTGGATTGAACACACCTCCCCATGTACCACAACGAATGGTCAACTCTTGAATACACGCATCAGCAGCTCCTTGGCTCGACCTACGATCGATACTCGCTTTCATCTGACGAAGGCTTACGCGGCGCAAATCGACCGCTCCTGGTCACCCGGGAACACAAGGAGAGCGTCTGATCAAGGCTTTCGGCGCTGGGTGACCCAGCATGTTGCTCCATGCTGGTGAGCGAAGTAATAGCAAAATGATGATCATTCACAGTGTTATAGACATCGCCATGAATGCTGTGAAATGTTCGTCGGCTTGTTGAAGGCCTGTGAGTGCTGCCCATCGGAGCGAGAGCAGCGACACTTTCGACACTGGCAGAAGGTAAGAACCGCAGCAAGTGCAGGCGGCGCTCAGTAGAGACAAGTGCCGCCATGAAGCCTTCCACGGCAGTCACTACACTCGAGCAGCCGATACTTGATGAGCGGAGATGCTCCTCGTCGTTGTCAAGCGTGTTAAGTGAACACTCGCTCCCATCCTCACAGCACACATAGTTAAAACAGCACTCTTTTAGCCACACCAGTGTTATCATGTCTACCGCTAGGGCCACTCCCGCACCAACACTTTACGCCGCAGATGACACTCACCCAGACCTGACGTTTTCTCGAGCGGTGCGTTTCGAAGGGGCGATGTCGAACCGGCTGGGACTTTCAATGCCTGAGGGTGGTAGGGCTTTGTTCAGGACCATTGCCATGATTGACGCTAACAAACACTCAGTCTTTCATAGCGCAAATCAAGAGAGATTCCGACACGTCGACGACATACTGAGGTGTGCGCCTCTCCACGCGATACCCGAGGACAGCCTCACAGAGCTTCGAAGTTCCCTCACACAGGCGCTCGCTGCACGACAAAGTTCACTCGAAAGAGCCAACACGACACGCGAGAAGACCATCGCTCTGATGTTGCAACACCAATCTACAGAACAAGACTTGTTGGCAGAGGTTCAAACATGCTACGCCAGGGCCGTGGTTGAACTCAGTTCAACAGAATGGAAAGTTGCTAGACGCCCTGGCAATCGGCACACCAAGATGCTGAGAGCTGCTATCCGGCAGTTCGACCTGGCTCGCAAAGCATCTCTCCTGGCGACAATTTCTCGTCGGCAGATCGAGACCTGCAGCACTCTGTTGATACAAAATAGCAATGAGCAGGTGACTGCAGCGAATTTTTTTGCAGATTCGATATGCGAAGAGATGGTCGCGGCACTTGGTAAGTCAGCACAACTTAATACTTGCACATGCTGATTGTATCAAGAGGACTTGTCGCAAAGTGTTGTCACGAGTGACGAAAGCGACACCGCCACTTTTGTGGCAAAAGGGGAGCCACGACGCGAGACAACAACAGCTCAGGTAGATGGCCATGACTCTCCAGAGGCAGATAACGGTTCAAGGAGTATCTCGGAGAGTACGCTGGAATCAATTAAGAGTGGTCGACAGCGTAACGGCAGCCTCACTACGCTTGCAGAAGGCCGGCCTATCGAACCCACGACACTCGGTTTCCGCAGACCTTCACAGTGTCTTTAGTGCAAGGCTGGAAGAGGAGCTCAATGCCTTGACGTTACCGAAGGATCGTGTACATGCAGCACGGAAGGGCAGTCAGATCTGTCAGTGGAGAGTGCCGCCCTGAAGAAGGCTACAGGCTATGCACAGAACACAGATAACATGCCAAAAAATATGGAGGACATTCCGCATATCACGGTCCATTGTCCGTCCAGTCTTGGTTCAGATATTGGAAGGCCGCCTCAAGAGCAGGAGAACAGCTCCAGCTTCAGTGAGCCCACTCTCGCGGGTATTTACGCTGACTGGGAAACATCCCCTACCTCACGTACGACGAACGCTCAAAGGGTAGACATCCGGGGTCAAGCTAAGGGTTTGAAGGCGAGTTGTTGGGCGGATATAGTCGCAGAGGAGATGGACTTACCTGGCCATCAAGCTCCACAGACATCTGAGCCCTCTTCCCTACAAGACATCGAAACAGCTTACCAGGCACTGCCGCCAAGTAAGCACTTGTCTGACAAGTCACCTTCTGAGCACAGTCCGCCCGTTCCTGGTCCGGAAGGCGGGCTGCCAAGTTCGAAGAAGGGTTCATGGTCGTTTGGTGTCACTTTACGAAACGCTGGGGTTTTGGCGCCCGATGGAGCAACTTGGCCAGAAAAGAGGCCAACAGCCACTGCCAGTCCGATGAACGTTCGGAAAAGAACCACTCACCTACCACCGCGATTGAATACACATGATGGCTTCCAGGTGGCTCGGTCAAGACGAAGTAAAATCCGCAGCAGGAACCTAGAGGGTTCATGGCGGAAGGGTGATTGATTTACTGCTGTGTCTTGTGTTCAATACGTATCTGTAGCCATCGACACACGCTCTGACTCTCGTCTCTTTCTGTTCCTTCTTACTAGACTTGTCCACGCCTGTTTATTCTCGCGCTTCTCGTTGTTTCAGCTCATTCCCGAAAGCGTTCAGCTCCGATCCAGTTCTTTCCATATGCCCACTCTCCTTCAATATCCTTGCCTTTCTTGCAGAATCTGCACACCTCCAGACTTTTCGGTGCTCGGCGCATCTGAGTCCATATGAATTTTCGGGGCTCGGCTGGGTTTGCAAGACACCTTTCGAGCATGTGAGCGTACTCGTCGCATGGCTCCAGCGGAAGCTGGTGTCCGCATGCGTGGGTTCGATGCCAATCCGTGCGGCCGCACATCTTAGGTGTATTCAGAGAATTAGAGACGTCGGTAAGTGACAACAGAACTTGGAAGAGTTGAGAAGAGGTTGTGATCTGGAAATTGTTTGTTGTTTGTTGTTTGAGCGCGCGGGGAGAGCAAGTGATCGTGATCAAGGTTCTTGGTACAATAGGCCATGGTGAGTGCCTTGACTATTGTCGCTTTTCCATCGTGAAATAGAGGCCCACTTTTTGAATAGGTTGCTAGTCTCTAAATCTTATGCCGTTGGTGCAGTGTGGTGCATGCAAGCTCGGTCGGGAAGAGTCGTGTCGCCGATCTGCAGGAGGTCTGGCATTATCCTTATCCCACATTTACAATCAGCGGTGCGAATCTAGCATACCTTATCTTATGGTATGCTGACGAACAACTTGCATGTAAAGCGCTGATTGAACTCAATATGTGAGGGACACACTATTCATATCATTGTGCTCCTCTAAACTCATATCGTCCGACATGTCATTCCTGCTAAACCTCACGGCCTCAAACACAATACTATCTATACCTCGCCCGTCCCTCCCAGCCCTTGCCATACTTGTACGCACCCTCAAGGTCCTTATCTTCCTCACAGAATCGGCACAAACCTGTGTAGTAGTCTCCGGCCTTCCACTGATAGACTTTGACGTCCTTTGCGTTATCAGGAGCCCCCCAACATTGGTGGTAAGCGTAGCAATAGTAGTCGCAGGCCTTTTTGGGAAGGCGGTGACCGCAACCTTCGTAGATCTCGTAGCGACGGGTGTTTTTGGGATCGCACATGTTAGGCTTTGTCTGTGAGTGTTTGGGTATTGATACTATGGGGAACTCTAGCCATGAGACTGAGTCTTATGCTGATGCTTTGCACACAGTGAAGGGAGTCACTGTGATGTTGCATTGTGAATCGTCGTATGTGAACACCATGAAGGTATTTGATCTCTACGATGTTTGGCGATCTGTGCGTCACATTCCATAATGGAACCAAGCCCGAGTCAGCAATTATACGGAGAGACTTGTTCATTCTTTTTCCACTCGTAAAATGCGTACTGTTCGTCGATGTTCTATAAAACACAACACCTCAGAGCACGTACTCGAAGTCTGGCACCTTGTCGCCCAGCTCATCAATCTCGTCTTGGCTCTTGCCCTCGGTCCACTGATTGCGAAGACCGTCCCTCCTCTTCTTGTTCTCCCTAGCAAGGAGAAATCTGGTAATCACCGAGCCTCCGAACAAGAACAGCGTCAGGTAAGCCAGAACGACACCGTGACCAAGGAAGTAACGCGGTTTGTCCTGTCCGCGGTAGATGTTGGAACTGACCACACCGTTCAAATTGCCCCAACCGATGACGAAGCCGATCGTAACACCGCGCTTATATACACCTTCCACGTTGTTCGACGTCCAGGACACAGTGTTCGGAATGCAAGGGTAGATGCCGAGGGCTCCAAGGAACACACCCGCGTACTGAACGTGTGGCTTGCCACTACCAAGCAACATGGCGAAACCTACAATTCCGAACAATGACATACCAATGTTGCACAGTCCGCGCTGCTGCGTACGGTCTGCGAGCCAGCCAACGAAGATAGTAGCAACAGCAGCGACAGCGTACGGAGGCACGGAAAGTAGATTGGCAGTTGTGGCGGAGTACTGCGGGTTCAGTCCCTTGATGATGGTCGGCAGGAAGAGAGCGAAAGCGTAGAGCGAGCCGTCGGCACCCATGTAAATGATGGCGTACATGGTGGTCTTCCAATCTTTGACAGACTGCCAGAAGTACTTCCACTTGAAGGTCTCGACCTTGGCGGAGGACTGCTTGTCGGACGCAAGGCGGCGCAGAACACGTGCTCGATCGTCAGGCGAGAGGAAGGTTGCTTCGGCGGGGAAATCGTGGACCATCCAGTAACTAACGATGCCAACAACGACTGTAGCGAGCCCTTCGAGGATACTGGCAAGAGTCAGTAAAACGATTGAAGGATGACCCAGAGCTAGTGGGCTTACAAAATCCAAGCCCAACCAGGCTTGCCACCAACACCCTTCATCTGAGCGATACCAGCTGCCAGAAGCCCACCAAATGACCCAGCCAGAGCAGCAGCAGAGAAGAAGATAGCCGCCCGAATACCGAACTCGGATCGTTTATACCAGCATGAGAGGTAATAGTTGACACCCGGGAAGAGTCCAGCCTCTGCAAGACCGAGAAAGAAGCGGCAAGCCATCAGTCCTGAGTAGTTGTGCACTAGACCCATGCAACACATGACAACTCCCCATGCGATCTGAAATGTCAGTCCACGGCAACCTGTTGGAACGGACAAAGACTAACCATGATCAAAGGGAGGAACACGCTGGGTCGCATCTTCTTAAGCAAGACGTTCGTGAGCGGCTCGAAGACGGAGTAACTAACGAAGAAGATAGTGAGTGTGGCATTGTACTGCCCGTTTGTCATCTTTAAGTCAGTCTGCAAGCCGTCGACTTTGGCATTTCCGATGTTGGTTCTGTCGAGGAAGGCTTGGGAGAAGTCAGTGAAATGCTTGTTGGACTGTAATGCTATCGAAGCAGGCTTACAGATCAAGTAGAGGAATGACAGCCATGGGATGAGTTTGAAGTCGAGCTTACGAAGCAGCTTCTTGTCCTGTAGATCAATTAGTGATGAGCTGGTGGATGGGACGATGTGTGCTTGGACATACATGAGCTGCTCGTTCCTCCTCGCTGAGCCCCGCATCAGGGTCTGGGAGGTCAACGAGTGGGTTGACGATTTCCTGGTGGATGCCGTGGCCTTCGATCTTTCCTTCCAAACTCGAGCTGTCGCGATGCTTCTCATGGTCGATTGCGGAAGCCATCTTGGTGTGTAGCCAGCGGCGACACAGTCAAACTGTGTCTTAAGGAGCGCGTTGGGTATGAGATGAGCGATGATGTCTCGCCAGTGCGCGAGCTCGGGATGGCAAGTGCGAACCGTAGAAATGGGTTGAGAGCCGCAAGTCAAGCGATCAGCGAGACCGGCGCATGATATACTACCTTCATCCTCTGACGTCTATCGAATTCGCATCAACGGCTGGGGTAATTCATCCCGAGGCTAAGTGATCGCCTATCACCACTCACGGTCTCAGGTCACTGCTGGCCAGTGGCCTGTTTCTCCATACCATTCCGTCCCCACCTCCATTTTTTTAGCGTATGTTGATCGTCTCGACTCTGGAGAAGGGCAGATTTGTCACTGTTGCTGCATGCTTTGATGAGACGCAAGGTCGAGATGCTCTGCTTTTTCCCGTGAACCGACGCTTCATGCGCCTTCAATATCGACTTATCCTCCAGACATGCGATTTCAGAATGATGATGCCCAGACCTGGCGTTGTCGGAAGCTTTGCATCGGTTGTGGGTTGGTGTGCGGAGAAGCCAATGGGGTGCCAAAGCGGGGACAAGCATTTGCAAGTGCCGGGCTTGTGACGTTTCTCTGTGTTTCTTCTTTCGACCGTTGCAGCTTGCGGCTGCTCGTGTGCAGCTGCATGCAGCGCCGGAAATACTTCTTTGGTGCATCCCGCACCTGTGGGTTGGGTTGTGATAAGATTGCGCACCTGCCTGAAAAGATTTTGTGTTTTGCAGGCGATTTGCACAAACGGATGATACACCTTTCAGTTCAATAGACTATCATAGGATGATAACTACCAATGAGATAGTTACAATTGTCGGAAGACTGTAGACTAGAACCTGCTACTCATGCAGCCTCGAAGCTCGGAGCACGTTAGGCGTTGCATCGCAGCAGCGACGCACATGGGCACTATTGATTGTGGCACCACGACTATGCAGTCGCAATACCATAGTCGACCATGCATTACATAGCCTAAGTAGCCGAGCCTGCTGAAAACTTCTAGCGTCTCTAGCCTCGAGGTGGAGGTTGGACTGAGCGGCCTTAGAAACTTGAAAACGAACGTTATCCTTTTCGACATGTTTGGTGCGTAGGCTTCACATTTCGCGTTACAACTCTCTCTACATAAGCCTCAGACCATGTCTTGTAAATCTCCTGCCTGGTCGCAATAGTTCCTCACATCTTCATAGATCTTGTGCAACCCTGCTTTTTGACTTCGTATGCCTGTGAAGTCGGATATATCCCAAGTTGAAAACGCCGCCCAATGCATAACATGACCACGACTGCTCAATTTTCACTCTTCAAACTTCATTGCGCCCATCTTAGACACCAGGCTTTCGAGTCTTTGCGTCGTTTGCGCGCTGCTTCCTCTCGTTCCTCTTGACCCTGTCTTTACGCGCTTGCCTGCTCTCAGCCCTCGCATCGTGAGCCTCTCCTGTCTTAGCCTCCTTCTTCTCATCAACCTCAACGAGCCAGGAGCTCTCGGCGTCCTTGTTCTTGCCCTTGTAACCCCACTTGGGTACCCAGTCGCCGGTCTCCTCGTCGTAAACCTTGTTGCCGTCGCGCCTCTTGTCCTTGATACCCTTCTTGGCGGCAAAGCGCTCCCACTTGGTCGGTTCCTTGGCCTTGGGAATGGGCTTTTCGCGGGGAAGAGCCATTTGTGGGGCGGGAAGGACGAGGTGCACGCCCTCCGTGGTAGACTTGACTTCGCAGGTGGAAAGCAGCTGGTTGATGAGAGCTTGCGCGGCATCGCGGGCAGTGGCGGCGAGAGCCTCTTCGTCTGCTTCGGCGGGGACGGGGTTGGGGTCGTTGGCGAGCAGGTTGCCCAGGTCGAATGTGAAGGGAGTGGGCTTGTCGACGGCGACGGGACTACATAAGCTGTTAGCAAGGCGCACGCAACTGTGCGGGGAGAGGGGCGCTTTGAGACGCACAGTCGGCTTGTCGCAGTCGAGTCTGCTACTGAGAGAGCCGCATTGTTCGGCGCATCGACGTCCATGGCTCCTCCGTTGATTCGGTCGGCAAGGTGCGAGTGTGAGTCCAGTGCGACGCCGCCGTTCATGTCAATTTCAGAGGTTGTTATGAGCGAAGGTGTTGCAGTCGTGCGTGCAATGTCGGTGCGGCAGCTCTGGGCAAAAGTTCAGAATATTTTGGAGACGGCGCTATGGCCCGATCGGGAAACCTCCGGCCCTCGATTTTGAGGAATCGCGGTCTCTGCACGAACAAGACGATATCAACTGCCCATTGCCGAGGCCGTGGGTCTCAGTCTCTCAACATGCCGTCCATCAATTCCCTGCGGAGCTTCTCGCAGCTGTCTCTCGATGCCACCGCTCACTCGGCCGCCGCCTCGCGATTCCTGCAGCCGCGCGTGGCCTGCTTCTCCACGTCCGCCGCCCGCTATGCCAACCCTCAGATGAAGAAGAAGAACATGACTGCGGCGCCGAAGAAGGGCGTGAAGACCTTGAACACCAAGAAGAGCAAAGGCGGCTCCTCTGCAGACACGGGCAAGCGACCAGCGCAAGGAGAGCGAAAGGCACAGCGCAAGCGCATCGTGCTCAGCAACAACAATGCGCTCGAGGTGTCCTCGCTGAAGGACCTGACCAAGGCGAACGTTCTCAGCGAGGCGAACGAAGGTCTTGTCATGGGATTGCCTGAGCCGGTAGTTGATGCGCTGCGAGATGTGGAGGCCTTCAAGACGACTCAGGGTTGGAGCTTCTTCAGAAGACCGGCTGTGTTGATGAGGAAGGAGGCTGTCCAGCTTGCAAAGCTGCTCAAGGAAGCAGAGGAGGCAGCGACTGGCAAAGATAAGAAGACCATTCGCCGGATACTCACCGGGAAGAGGATGAGCGGAAAGAGCACGCTGTTGCTGCAAGGTCTGAGCATGGCTTTTCTGAGGCAGTGGTTCGTCATCAGCCTCCCAGAGTGTGAGTCCATTTCCAAGCAATCGAATGCATCTATCGTACTGACAACAAGCTAGGCCAGGATATCGTGAACGCTCACACCGACTACGCGCCCCTGGACGGCTCCGAGCCCACACAGTACACACAGGATACCTACACCGCAGCTCTCTTGTCGCAGATCCTCAAGGCGAACAAGGCCTACTTCGAGCAGGCTAAGATCACCCAGAAGCATGATCTCACCGTCCCACTCCCCACCAAGGCTAAGCTCAAGGACCTGGTTGCAATTGGTGTTGCTAGCCCAGAGGCGTCATGGTCAGTCTTCAAGGCTCTTTGGAACGAACTCTCGCAGCCCGGTCAGCCACAGATACTTCTTGCCGCCGAGGGTCTATCCCACATTATGCGCAACTCTGAGTACATGAATGCCGATGTAAAGCCTATCCACGCTCACGACCTGACCGTTGTCCGTCACTTCGTCGATCACCTCTCCGGGGCCAAGCAGCTACCCAATGGTGGTGTCGTCCTCGCTGCGACCTCCAAGTCAAACGCACCCACATCACCAGCCATGGAGCATCAGATCAAGTCAGCAGAGGCTCTCAAGACTGGTGCCACCATTCCGCAATGGAACCCCTACACAAGCGTGGACGCTCGCACTCTGGAAGCCCTGAAGGACCTCTCCAACCCCAAGGCCGATTTGGACATTCTTGAAGTTGGTGGATTGAGTAAAGAAGAGGCAAGAAGTATCATGGAGTACTACGCTGAAAGTGGCATGCTAAGGCATCAAGTGAATGATGGTTTCGTCACCGAAAAGTGGAGTTTGGCAGGCATGGGTAACATTGGTGAGCTGGAAAGGGCGAGTGTACGAGCCAGGATATAGATTTTGTTGGAAGAGGGTGATCATTTAGCAGCAGCGTTGTACCATACATTGGCATGTAAGACTTGTAGTATATGTACAGCAATCGCATAGACCGCTGAAGATAGCGGTTCATTCAGTCAACTTTCTGATCTGTAGTAACCAAAATCAAAGGTACATTCAGCCCTACGCATGTGCCCAGCGCTCCCATCCACATCAGAAGATAATCGTATGCATTGATGTCTTGCCTGCTAACGCTAGCTTCCATGACTTCAGCTGTTCGACAAGGATGAATAAAGAACACCGGCCTGTTGGTGGCTGGATGGTCCTACTTGCCCGTCAGTTTGGTTCTGTCCGTCATTTTGCACAAAGACGAACTGTGACAGTGATACCACCTATTACGCCGACATGCTCAGCTTGGGCTCTGAACGCTGGCGGTATCACATGTGAATACAGAGTCTCCATTGTAGGTGGGTAGCGGTGCTGACTGTCTGATATCGAGAAGTACAAGACGGGCACTCGATACGAAGGCGAGAGCACAACATCGTACTGAATCACAGCTCGAGACGAACTGACAACTTCAGCAACCTCGTCATCTTCCTCGTCGAGCTCTGTCTCTTCGCTCTCGACGCTAGCGTCAGGTACTCGCGGATGCAGAGCCACTGGTCTGGAAATCCTCAAATATGTGGTCTCATTCTGAGATACACGTTCCACTGCAGTCCACTCATTCTGGCAGCAGCCCTGCAGCTCGAACCTCTTCAGCAGCGCGCTGCATGCTTGGTCAAATTGTGAATCAGTCAGATGCGGGAACGAAGCCAGCTTGCGGATGCGAGACCGCATGTGTTCAGTGGTGTCCGCCAGGTCCGCAGGAGACAGCTGAGGTACCATGGTTGAACTTCGGTCCTTCAGTCCCTGGCAGTTGGTGATGGCATGTCGCGCCGAGGCCGGGTGGTATCACCTGATGCGGCCACTGCAGGACACGACAGTGTCTGGGAAATCGTTGCAATCAGGTGCGGGCGGAACTGCGGCCTGCGCGCTTTTGTTCGTGGTTCACTTTCGGAGTAGTTGGCGATGGCTGTTTACAGAGTCTCCACACTGCAGGGGTCCCAGCGATCGCGTCGGCGGAGCTGAGCAATCCTCCGGGGTTAAACAGCGCTTGGCCTGAGCTGCCTGGGACGTCTCGAGGCAGCATCCTCGAAGGTCTACTAGCGCCAGCCCTACCTATTTCGAGTCGTCTCCATTGAGATCCATTATGATTTCAACAGTCTACACGGCTACCTAAACGCGCTGCACTGATCCCTCGCCGCCTCGACCGCACCGCACCTTTCACGTTCTCCACTCGCCTGCCGCCGTAATGCCTGCGCACACAGAAAAGAGCGCCCTCAAGCGCGGCCGTGTATGTTTAAGGCTGTAGTCTCGATTGAGCCGGAACCTAGTTTGCTGACGAGCCTGTTCATGTAGCCTTCGCAGGGCGAGCAAATCGAGCCAAAGAGAGTCCGGGGCCAGCGTCAGCTCTCGCCTGGCGACCCACACCGTCACATCAAGCAAGGACAGCTGCCTTCGCCCATCACACAGAAGGAGTCGACCGGAACCACCGAGGACGAGCACAAAGAAGGCACCGTCACGCCGCCCCCACAGAGCCAGGCCAAGTTCTCCCAGGCAAAGAACGGCAACGGTCTGTCCTCGCCCCCATCAGACAAGCAGTCCGACACACAAGCATTCACACAGACACAATCACAATTCGTCTTCCCACCGCAAGCACGGTCATACGCCGTCGAGGATGAGGAGGGCGAGCAGGTATGGGGCTATCTTGTGCCTCTCGATGACCAATCCGGCGACGTCATGGTCTTGAGGCGGCGAGAAGCCTGTCCAGTACCTGAAAACATGATCGGCCCAAAGTCTGGCACAGAGAAGGTCTCGACATACGAGTACAAGGACCAGGAAGAGTCGTACGAAAAGGAGAAGGCGGAGAAAGGTGTCACTGCTGGTGGCTACCTCATCGGACGACATCGCGAGTGTGGTGAGTTGAACGGCAATCTTGAGAATCTTCAACACTAACAAACACACAGATCGCCAATTGAAGTCGAACACCGTCTCGAACCGCCATTGCCTTGTCTTCGCTGAGAAGAAGGGTGGCGACCTCGTCGCTGTAGTCGAAGATCTGTCTGGCAATGGCACATTCGTAAACGACTCATTAGTTGGCCGGAACAAGCGCCGTGAACTGAAAGAAGGCGATGAGCTTGCAATCTTGGAAGAGGCACGATTCGTCTTCAGATACCCGCTCAAGCGTACCACACACCGATTCCACCAGCAGTACCAACTGCAAGAGCAGCTCGGCAAGGGTCACTTTGCCTCAGTATACCTGTGTGTCGAAAAGTGCACTGGCATGCGACATGCAGTCAAAAAGTTCGAGAAGCGTACCGGTCCGGGCGAGAAGTCCAAGGTTGATGGGCTGCAGCAAGAAATTGCCGTGCTCATGGGTATAAGCCACCCAGCTCTCTTATGTCTTAAGGATACATTCGATGAGGATGATGGCGTCTACTTGGTGCTCGAACTCGCGACTGAAGGCGAGCTGTTCAACTGGATTGTGATGAAGCAGAAGTTGACAGAAGCGGAATCGCGGAAGGTCTTCATTCAGCTATTCCAGGCTCTGAAATATCTGGTGAGTCAGGTGTCACTTTCTCCCATTATCACGCTTACACGATGCTAGCACGAGCGTAACATTGTTCATCGAGACATCAAGCCAGAGAACATCCTGCTTACGGACAAGGAGCTGCACGTCAAACTGGCAGATTTCGGTCTGGCAAAAATTATTGGTGAAGAGTCTTTCACAACCACCCTCTGTGGTACACCATCATACGTTGCGCCTGAGATCCTTGAGAACTCCAACCACCGAAGATATACACGTGCCGTTGACGTCTGGTCGCTCGGCGTTGTTCTATACATCTGCTTGTGTGGCTTCCCGCCCTTCTCAGACGAGCTTTACAGCCCAGAAAATCCCTACACATTATCGCAGCAAATCAAGCTTGGCCGCTTCGACTACCCGTCGCCATACTGGGACTCGGTTGGCGATCCAGCATTGGACCTCATCGACCGCATGCTCACAGTAGACGTTGACCAACGAATCACCATCGACGAATGTCTCGAGCACCCGTGGACCACTCAAGGCGGCAACATCAATCCGAACGATAGTACAGACGGACTGACAGGCGCCATTGCCAACCTCGACTTCTCTAAGAGAAAGATCAAACGTGAACGGACAATGCTCAGCAGCATCAACGAGATCAAGGTTGCACGCGTGATCCCAACAGGAGAAGGACAAGAGCCACTGAAGGTGTATGAGAAGAACGGAACACAGAAAGGTGGTAGCAAGCTGCTGAAGTCGAAAGATATTATAGAGCCACGACCGGCTGAGAAGCGAGACCCTCGAGAGTTTGTTGAGATGGGAGGCAAAGGCGATCAGACCCTCTTCGACGATGCATGAGAGGTCAAGTACACGGTATGAGTGGATGCAGCGTGAATAAGCAACGGTGGCACAGTAGACGCGAACTGCATGGAGGTGGTGTACGTTATCGATGGCTGTGTTTCGCGTACTCTGAGCGTTCTGGTTGGCTGGCGTCACTAAAGCATGTAAAATATGGGTCCGGCTGAGCGGTCAAAACGGTCATACAGCTGCATCGCACGTGTCTAGCGGAGTAATGAAATGAGCTTTCGCTCAAGGTATAGTGAAACTTTGGAGTCCACTTTGGGATGCTCTCGTAGACAAAACGGTCCGCCAATGACGTGACACTCTTTACGGAGAGCGGTGGCGTGTGAACGCGTATCGTCAGTTCGTGGCCCGATCTTCTCCTGGGACGGGCCAGCTTGGATCCGCGGCGTGTCTCTGCCAAGCCAGTGCACCCCAGTTGCGGCAGGCGCGGTCTTTGATTGGCAAGAGCGGGCCTCAACTTCTGGGAAATTTATGTAGAGCCGCCCCCCTACGACAACAACACTCGCTCACGCCTCCGCAGTCCTTCGTCGCGCAGTATGGGTGTTCTCACTGCTGTCACCGAGCCGATTGGCAACTTCACTGCCAACTCGTCCACCCCTGTCGTTATCGCCGCCGGTTTCGCAGCCTTCCTAGTTGTTGCAGTCGTTCTCAACGTTTTCCAGCAGCTGTTCCTCAAGAATCCGAATGAGCCGCCTCTCGTCTTCCACTGGTTCCCTGTTATTGGTAGCACAGTCACATACGGTATCGACCCGTACAAGTTCTTCTTCGCCCAGCAGAAGAAGGTAGGTCGCGTGGCTGGTGGCAATCGGAGCAATGTACTGACTGCAAACAGTATGGCAATGTCTTCACCTTCATTCTCCTCGGTCGCAAGATGACTGTCTGCCTCGACACCAAGGGTAACAACTTCATCCTCAACGGAAAGATCAAGGACGTCAACGCGGAGGAGATCTACAGCCCGCTCACAACTCCTGTCTTTGGCAAGGATGTCGTCTACGACTGCCCCAACTCCAAGCTGATGGAGCAGAAGAAGGTGCGCATACGTTCGCCATGTCTGCAGGAATTTGCTAATCTCAGATTCAGTTCGTTAAGTTTGGTCTCACCCAGGAGGCTCTCCGATCCTACGTTACCGTCATCACCGAAGAGACCGAAAACTTTATCAGGCGCCACAAAGTCTTCCAGGGCCAGAAGGGCACCTTTGATGTGACCAAGGTCATGGCCGAGCTGACCATCTACACCGCCTCCCGTTCTCTTCAAGGTCAGGAGATTCGCAACTCCTTCGACTCTAAATTCGCCGAGCTATACCACGATCTTGACATGGGTTTCTCGCCCATCAACTTCATGCTTTCCTGGGCTCCTCTTCCCCACAACCGCGCGCGTGATAACGCACGTGAGACCATGATCAAGCTTTACTCGGACATCGTTCGCAGGCGCAGAAGTGGTGAGGCTGAACGGAAAGAGGGCGAACATGATATGATCTGGCACTTGTTGGAGTGCAAGTACAAGGATGGCACACAGATTCCTGAGCATGAGATTGCTGGTATCATGATTGCGCTCCTCATGGCTGGCCAGCACTCTTCGTCTTCCACTATCGCCTGGATCCTTCTCCGCCTTGCACAAAACCCCGGTCTTGTCGAAGAGCTTCTGCAGGAGCAGAAGGAGCAGCTTGGGCAGGATCTGCCAGCTCTTACCTACGAAGACCTCCCCAAGCTGCCTCTGCACGCCCAGGTTGTCAAGGAAACCCTCCGCCTTCACGCTCCCATCCACTCTATCATGCGCAAGGTCAAGCAGCCTCTCGTCGCGGACGGTACCAACTACGTCATTCCCACATCCCACACACTGATGTCTTCGCCTGGGTTCTCCGCTCAGCTTGACTCTCACTTTGTCAACCCCCAGGTCTGGGATCCTCACCGCTGGGATGCTGGTAACAACAAGTACGAGGAAGAGGAGGCAGTCGAGGGTGGTGAGGATACTATCGATTACGGTTGGGGTGTCATTTCCAAGGGTACCAACTCTCCATACCTTCCCTTCGGCGCCGGTCGTCATAGGTGCATCGGTGAGCAGTTCGCGTATTTGCAGCTGCAGACTATCCTGGTTGCTTTCGTGAGGGAGTTTAAGCTCCGAAACGTAGGCGGCAGCAAGGAGATCGTCGGCACGGATTACTCGAGTCTGTTCTCCAGGCCGCTGGCGCCTGGTGTCGTCGAGTGGGAGAGGAGAAATTAAATGCGTTTGATGGAACATGCATTTGCTTAATGAGCGTTTATGAAGTTAATAGCGACTTCGCTTCTATGCACACAAGCAGGCGGGTCGCCTGGTGTGTTAGACCTTGGATACAATAGATGTTAGTAATATGTACGCAAACCAACGACAGTAATTATCTCGACATATACATGCAATGCGTCCACCATTCTGCTAGAACGTAGAGGATCGGTGCTACACAGTCTGGCCGAGCGTTTGCCGAGGAGATACTCAACTTTGATGACGGAGGCGGACCGACGGATGCACAACATCAATACAGTCAGACACCGGAAAAGCTACACACCAACACGTACATACAGTCAGATACCGGGAAAGCTACCCACCCACACATACATATTCAAACCCTCTGCTCTCAATACTCACAGTTTGAGGGTTCTACCCAAGTTCAAAGAATTGCAAAGAGACAGCAAGAAAACCCGGGTGCAGATCTACCTAAGAGAAAAGAGAAGGGAACATAGAATGGATCCGATCCAGAAACTCAAGCATGACTACCCATGGATCAAAACACCTCTCATGGTAGGAGCGCCTATGCGGCTTATCGCTCTAGCCGACCTGGCAGTCGCAATATCGAAAGCTGGTATGCATATATGACACACCTTCCTCAATCACAACGCCTACCATTCCAACCCTCTTGGATACATAAACTCACATCAAGTAGGTGGTCTTGGTTTCATCGGTGCCGGCACAGACGTTTCTGATCTAGGCAAATATCTCGAAGACGCTACCACTTTGCTGAATGCCACGGATTTGAAACCCACGAATGGAATGTTGCCAGTTGGCGTGGGATTCATCAATTGGGGTGCCGATCTGGCTGCTGCAATGCCGCTCATCGCTCAGTACAAGCCGACTGCTGTGTGGTTTTTTGCGCCGTCGTCGGTCTCGGAGTTGGCAGAGTGGACGAAGAAGTACAGAGACGCAAGTCCGGAAACGAAGGTCTGGGTGCAGATCGGCAGCGTGCAAGAAGCGCTTAATGTAGTCAGGGAAGTCAGACCGGACGTGCTTGTCGTGCAGGGCACTGATGCAGGCGGCCATGGCCTCGCACAAGGCGCGGGCCTCATCCCACTACTTCCTGAGGTCGCGGATGCAGTTGCGGCTCAGATCCCAGACGAAGAAGCGCAACCACTGCTCATAGCAGCTGGTGGCATCGCGGACGCCCGCGGTACTTCTGCCGCCCTGATGCTGGGCGCTCACGGAGTAGTAATGGGCACGCGCTTCCTCGCGTCTGACGAAGCTGTCATTGCGAAGGGCTACCAGGACGAGGTTCTGCGCGCAAGTGATGGTGGGCAGACCACTGTTAGGACGAAGGTGTGGGATAACGCGAGGGGCACGAAGGGGTGGGCAGCGACGCATAATGGAAGGGGGATTATCAATAAGACATATACGGATGCGCAACGAGGTATGGCGGATGATGAGAACAAGAAGCTGTATGAGACGGATTTGCAGAAAGGTGACCAGGGGTGGGGTGTACAGGCAAGGTTGTGCACGTATGCGGGTAGTGCGGTGGGGTTGGTGAAGGAATTGAAAGCTGCTGGAGATATCGTCACAGAAGTAAGAGAAGGAGCGCGAAAGTTGGTGGAGGGTGCTAAGTCGCGGTTATAGCTTCGTTTGTAGGTACATAACTAATTGGACTGCATTAGTCAGGCTTTTGTTGCCCTATTTTCGTCTTCACTTTGATTCCCTTCACCGTAGACCCCATAAGCCCAAAGTGGCAAGTAGCCTTTCTCGAAAACTCTTTAGCCTGCTTTCCCCTTCTCCCTTTTTCGAGCACTCTCAACCCACCTCGTCCCTTCGAACGCGAGGCAGTGCAATTAGCAACAACGACAGCATGGCTCCCGTTCCAACAAACGACAGCGATACAACCTCGACAGTCGACCTCTCCGACGGCGAATGTACAGTATGTGGCAGGTCAATTACTCGGAAATGCAACAACTGCTCGAACCTTTCATACTGTCGTAGAGATTGTCGCGGCAAAGACTTGATCAGATACAAAGCGGCCTTTGAGGACAAGCTGCTTGAGCGAAAGCTTGTCTGTACGGCTGGTTCACTTCAAGAGATCTTCATCGTATTTCTCGAGAAACACCTACGAGCGAAGATTTGGAAATTTGGTACAATGCGCGAGATCGAGGCAGTAGTTTGAGGACGTTCTGACACCTTTATCTAGCCTTGCATACCCGCAAGTCCGAGCCTATACTTTAGACCTGTAGAGTGTTCAATCGACCAAGCGATTCGATCTAACGTTTGTCATCTGGCACTGCTCGAATCGTAGAAGCTCCAGACATAGTCTGAATTGTAGACTCAGACCCCGTGGTTGTTGTCTCGGATGGGATGCTCATGACTGAAGACCGACTGACAGAAGTGCCCAGTCGCAGCTGTCCATCCGCCTCACTTTTTTCTTCAGTCGCTTCGTCTTCGTCGTCTGTCTCTTGACTAACACTGGCGGCTTCGGTTTCAAGTGCTGTCATGCGGTTGACGAACTCCTTCTGTAGTTCTTTGAGCCATGCGGCAAGGACCTCCCCTTCGAGTACGCCATTTTGTGCCTGGACAAGGTGCTCTTTGAGGTTGAGAATTAGCTTGCGTCGCTTCTCCTTGAGAACTATTTCAGACATCTTCTTCTTACGAAGCATGTGTCGCTCGAGCTTTTGAGCAACCGCTGCGGCGTGGTCGACAAGTCCAGGAGGAAGTGGTACTACGCGCGCGAGAGTCAGGCCGTAGTGAGACTCCTTGACGGCGCCTTGAGCGATCTTGTACAGCATCGTCATGCTCTGTTCATTCTCCAACTCAACCGCCAGGTGCAGGTTGAGAACACCGGCACGCTCATGCATGATTGTGGCGAGGTCTTTGAAGTGAGTTGCGAACCAGACAAGAGCCTTGCTCGAAACGAGAGCTTCTGCGATAGCTAAGGCAATGGTAAGGCCGTCTCTCGTGCTCGTACCTCGGCCGAGCTCGTCCACAATCGCCATGCTGCGGCGATCGATGTTGCGCAGGATGAAGGCAATCTCTCTCATCTCAGCTGCGAACGTCGAGACGTTGGTCTCTATGCTGTCATCCATGCCCAAACGAGCGAAGAGTTGGTGCAGAATAGGGAACGATGCATATGCTGCAGGTACACTGTTCTTCGTGAGCACAGATTCGGTAATAACCCGCGGAGTTCGCATACAAGCACCCAATCTGGGCCATGATGAACATCAGAGCGATGGTGCGGATGTAGGTGCTCTTGCCACTCATGTTGCATCCAGTAATGATCTGGAAGCGCGTCTGCTGGGTGGCGTAGACATCGTTGGGGACGAAATTGTTCGCCATCGACCTCTCCTTGATAGGGTGCCTGCCAGCTTGAATAGCGAGAGTATCAGTGAGTTGCGGTCGAGTGTAGTCGTTCACCGTTACAAGTTGTGAGAAAGCGGTAATCATGTCGAGCAAACTAACAGCTTCGCAGATCTTGAACATGGCTGATATGTGCCCGCGAACTGCCTCGATAAGCGTGCCAATGGCTCTATCACCTGCAAAAGCGTAAGTTGGGGAGCAAGTAAGCTCGAGCTTTCACACACTCATCAGAATAACCTCCTGGTGCGAGACGTTGATCTTTTGGTTCCGCTTCATTAGCTCCAAGGTCTGGCATTCGATGTTGTTCCTTCGGCGAATGACGTTCGTGAAGATCGGCGGAAGTCCTCTGCCATCGAGCTCGGTAGATGGTATCTTGATGTAGAATTGACGGGCGTTCTCATACTTCAGGTTCAGTTGTATATCGTACTCCTGACCAAGCTCAGTGCAATGCTGGTAAGCATCCTCAGTAGCTTCCTTGTAAGTTGTGCGCGCGACATCGAGCAAGCCGTTCACGCCAGACTTCACGGCGTATGTGCGCTGATTACGAAGTTCGAGAGGCTGCTTCGCATATGTGGTGTCTTCATTGATCATCTCGTTGATCAGATCTTGTATCGGTAAGACGTTCTCAGGAGCACAAAGCTGACAAAGTCAGGGGAAGAGCCATCATAAGCTGTTGTGCTCTTGCCTCACGGATGTTGTTCAGCATACTCGACCTTGCTCCGGTAAGAGCTTCGTAGACTGGGTTCACACGCGCCACGAACTGCTTCAGCATTATCACTTGGTTGATGGCTTGCTCAGTCGTCTGGAGAGTCGGCTTCGTCGGTTGAACGATCAGCTGGAATAATTAGCCTGCTCCTCTCTCTAAATATACGTTCGATGCTCACAGCAGTCAGGATTCTATCGGCGTCGAGAAAGTTTTTCAGAGCTGCACTAGGTTAGTAGCGAGCGACCACATACAGTAGGAATCGCAGACCAGCTCGCGTAGCGAAGAACATCTCCTCCTTGGTGGTCAGCTCCTCTACCGCCATGTATCTGGTGTTGAGTACTTCAGGGTCAGTGAGTGGTTGCAAGATGTTGTTCCTTAGGAGACGTGCTCCCATTGCTGTGAGAGTTTCATTGAGGAGCCCGAACAAACAGTCTTTCGACTTCGGGTCGTGAAGGTTCTGCACAAGCTCAAGCGAGGAGATAGTGGATACGTCAATCATCATAGAGCCCTCCGAAGGTTCGTATCTCATTCGTAGCGAATGGTACGAGAACTGCAGGTTGAGACCTAGCTCAATGTACTTCAGTGCCTGTATGGAATTAGCTCACAGTCACTCCGGCTCGTCTATCACTCACGGCCGCAACGCAGCAGATGGCGTAGTAGATGCCTTGGACTGAGATCTTAATTGCTTCGATATCTTCCTTGAAGGCCAGCGTCTGGATGTACTCGTAGCCTGTCGAGTCAGCCCAATAGCGGCGATCGAGCAAAGTGATCTTGCAGCCAATGTCTTCCAGGTTCTCCTCAACGATCGAGAAAAGCTTTGACTTGGGGCTAGCTGCTGTCGCGACAATGAGTATCTCTGAAGGAGCATAAACTGTCAGCTTATGAACGGTTCGAACGTAGGTCTGGCTATCGTTAATCTGACACAGCACAGCTTCTCCAGTGTCAAGGTTGACAAATGCTAGGCCCACTGTAGGTGAGATGCCACGAGATTCGGCAACAGCGCAAACTACGCGCTGAGACTCAACCCTGGCGATTGTCGAAGCACCAGTCCTCGGTCTAGCAGTAGAGGGTCTGCCAGTGCCCGGTCGGGTCCTGGGACGTGACGTTGTGGTAGTGTAGTCACCATAGTCGTATGAGGTAGAAGCTGAGGTGTAAGAGGTGGAAGGCCTTGAGGGGCGGACCATGGTGTGTTTGTGCTGTAAGGTCAGTCCTTGATCAAGATTCGTTGCTGCACTCTTCGTCATGTGAAGTTGCATTGTACACAAAGTGTCGTGCTCGGATGATGGACGCGCTGAAGCTTGCCAGGCGTGCCAGGACCAGGGAAGGAGCAGGCGCGTCACTAGCGCGATTTCTTATCGATACGGGTTCAAGAAAAAAGTGCAGTGGGGTCTGGCTGCGCCTGCAACAACATTCGGAAGAAAGCAGTTCTTCTCTAATTCCGAGGTCTGAAGACGACATCTTCTCGAAATGGCGACGCAATATCCACCACCCTCGAAACGACAGAAGCGGGCGCAGGCTGAGTTCACGCGCGAGCAGCAGAATGTCGACACAACGATTCCAGACGGCACCGTACGAGTACGATTTGTAGACCAGGCGACAGGCGAAACTGGCAGTCTACCCGTTCTTACCGTGCCCCTCTCGCAAGCGACAACCAAGAATCTCGAGATCCTGCTGAACGAGTTGAAAGACCAAGCCGACGATCAGGTACCGTATCGCTTCTTCCACGATGAAGCCACAGAAGCACTCGGAGACAAGGAGGACCTGTACAACGCTTTGGTGAAGTCGGGGAAAGCATCAGCCGAAACCGAGATAGTACTGCAGTATGCGCCGCAAGCTGTGTTCAGAGTCAAGGCTGTGTCGAGATGTGCGGCGGCAGTGTCTGGGCATGGCGACAACATCTTAGCGGTGCAGTTTTCGCCGAAGAACTCAGGACGTATGGCCAGTGGCAGTGGAGACAAGACAGTGAGGGTATGGGACTGCGATACAGGAACACCGGTGCATACGATGAAGGGTCACACAAGATGGGTGCTTGCGGTCAGTTACTCGCCGGACGGCTCGCTGCTAGCATCTGGAGGCTACGACAACGAGGTTAGGATATGGGATCCTGAAACTGGAAAGCAGGTTGGCAGTGCGCTGAAGGGGCACACCAACTTCATCACATCACTTTGCTGGGAGCCATATCACCTACAAGAGGCTGGACGACCAAGAGTAGCATCGTCGTCAAAGGATGGTCTGGTGCGAGTGTGGGATGCAGTCGGTGGGAAGATTGACTTTGCCCTGTCAGGGCACAAGGGTAGTGTGACATGTGTCAAGTGGGGTGGTACTGGGCGCATATACACTTCTTCGCACGACAAGACGATCAAGGTCTGGAACGCAGCCACTGGTTCGCTGATCAGCACCCTGTCGGGTCACGCCCACTGGGTCAACCACCTCGCGTTATCGACTGACTTCGTCTTGCGTACCGCATACCACGACCACACGCGAAAAGTACCTGCGACACCAGAAGAGAAGGTTGCAAAGGCGAGAGCCCGCTTCGAGAAGGCAGCGACCATCAATGGCGAGATCGTTGAACGTCTTGCGACAGCTTCAGAAGACTGCACAATTATCTTGTGGAATCCTTTGACCAGCCCAAAGCCAGTTACCAGAATGACCGGACATCAGAAGCAGATCAACCAGGTCGTCTTCTCGCCAGACGGTCAGCTTCTGGCTTCTGCAGCGTGGGACAATCACGTCAAGCTCTGGTCAGCTCGAGACGGCAAATTCCTCAACACCTTGAGAGCGCATGTGGGTCCTGTATACATGGCGAGCTTCTCTGCAGACAGCAGACTGCTCGCCAGTTGCAGCAAGGACACAACGCTGAAGGTATGGGACATGAGGACTGCAAAGCTGAAGGAAGATCTTCCTGGTCACAAGGATCAGGTCTTTGCACTGGACTGGAGTCCGGATGGCGACAAAGTAGGCAGTGGAGGAGCAGACAAGCAAGTGAGGATATGGAGGAACTGAGGAGCATTTGAAGAACACACGTGGAGATCGTCAGGGCTTTGTTAGTTTGCGGATACCCAAACCTTCGAAAATCTGGGGTTAGAAATGCGGCTGTGTGCGGAGGCTAAGACGTGCGGTCCGCTTGCTTGCAGCAATGGTCAGAATACAGAACTATGATGTGACAAGATCAAGACCCCGGAATGGCAGCGTTTGATGTGGTTGTACGGCTTCTCGAGGTGGCTGTTTGAAGTGCTGGTCTTGCAGGTGATCTGATACGAAGCCCAGACACTGCACAAGTTGTGTTGAGGTTTGCACTTGTGAGTAGCCATCCGGTGAACACAAATTAGATAAACACCACGGCAACAATCTGCCGACATCGGTTAGGTGCCATTACCCGCTAGAATCCCTGGCGGTGAGGCTCTTGTTAGGATGCCCACTGTTTGCTTCAACGGTAGTGCGCTGCCTCGGCAGCTCTGATAGGTAACTTACCCGTGGCTCCAGTTATCCTAATGAGCTGCCCGGATGCGGTGACAACGCAACAACAGGTGACGTGGAGCAGCCCACTCGACAATAATGCTAGCATTGCTTTCGGTAGGTAATGAATGCAGTCGCACCCTCAAGCGTCGTCTCCAGTCAGCCGCCAACTGCTGCAAGCTGCTGTGCCAAGCATTTAGATCTGGGGCTGCAAAGCTTGGTGGAGATCCTTGCCTGCACGCTGAGACGCCATCCCACGCACAATTCTCCCGTGTTCTCAAGCGGCTTCAGTAGCGTTCGCGCTATCGAGAGACTCGCATCTGGTGAGATGAGGCATTTTGGGGCCCTGGTCGCGGTTTGTCCTCGCGCCCCACGACTGCTGGCACACCTCGTGCGAGTCTCGGGGGTCTGTGAGCTGCGATGCATCGCAGATAAGCAGCCCGCGCTCGATGACATAATTGTTGCTCTGTTCACGCACAGGAGCGGCAGCGCGTCGATGCATGGATCTGCCTGCGACCGTAACGGTAGCGTCAGCGGCGGCTGCAGCTCGCAATCCAACCTTTGCGGAGCAGCTGCGAGCTCCCCACAGCTGCGAACGCGCTGAAGTCGGAGGTGCTGCGAGCACGCAGAGGCAGGTCTGGAGCTGCTTGAGCTAGCACCCAGCCATTGAGTGAACGTTGTGCCCCCAAGAGCCTTGGTGAAGTCGCAGGCGTTTCGAGAGCGGCCGCGATCGTCTTGAACCCACGTCAATTCAGGTCGTTTGCTATTGGCTGTAGACTAGTGACTTTGCTTCCATCTCCGGCACGGCTAGCATCGATTGCGTTAAGGTTGCCAGGCCCCAACCTCTTCTACTCACGAATCTGCTGCGACGTTCTTCTCCTCACTCTGCACTCAACAATCCAATCCATCCTCATCCTCTCCGCAGAGTCTACCACAGCCCAGAGTAAGTCCACACTTTCGTTGTCTAAGCGATCGACTGCCCCATGCAAGCTTATTACCGGACATCCGCCGGGCCCGGGCGGCCAAACAGGAACCAAACAAATGCCTCACTCTGCAGAAATTTTCGGCGAGCCGGTGCATTTAAAAGCGGATAGCGGCCTCGAATTCTTGAGGCTCTTCGTCTTTGATGCCCTGTCTTGCTCTTCCATCGAGTCCACCTCGTTCACCTCTGTCGCAACGTTCTGTGGAGTTCCGCTGACCAGCTTCCTCGCCTACCAACAGCTTCGAGAGCTTCAATAATACCACAGGACCCAACACCGTTTCGACAGAGGACCGTCTCAACCTAAAGGTATGCTCGATACCTCTTGCTGCTGGAGCGATTGGCATGCGTCCGCGCTGTTTCCCTGTCCCGCGCAAGCTTGAATGCTGCATTCTGCGCTGTGTGTGCGCGCATTGGCCGCGGAACCCTCTCCCAATCACGGAACGATACTCGGCCAATTTGTGCTTGTGCTTCGACCTTCCAATTGCTTGCTGTCGCGACGCCTAGCTGTTCATCATCGTCTGCCGGACACGTCTGACTGACGTTACTATAGAAACCAACACATCCAACACAATGGCCGCCATCTCCCACCTCATTGCCGCTCGCAGCGAGTACGCCATCGCCCAGCTGGCCAAGCGCGACAAGAACTGGGCTCAGCGTGAGCCCGGTGTCATTGTCGTCTTCGTCATTGTCTTCCTCGTTGCCTGCTTGTTGATCGGTGTATTCATCTCCAAGCGCGTACGTCATCCCACCTTCAGATCTCTACTATCAGGACACTCACTAACATTGCAATATAGGTGGGCGGCAACAAAGCATAGATACCCCCGAGTTGAGAAGAAGAGGATGGATAGGAAGAGTGGAGGCAAGCAAAGACGAAAGCATTGGATACCAAACGTGGACTGGCAAGAGCCATACACCTGTATAATGTCTGTGTATACCAAGTCGGGTTCTGTTAATGGGGCTTCTTCGATCACGCAGACAGATCGTAGTAGAGGAAGCCGTGGTAATGAATTCAGATACCTTCAATGAACATTGGTCGAACAATCCGTTGATAGTTGCAGCTGCGTCTTTTGCATTTCCGTCCCCATTGCGCCTCCTCAAGCAGTCCTTCGACACAAACGTTCACCATCTCTTCAGTCACCTTCACTGCCGTGCAGATCATTTGCGACGTGTTTCGATTCTCTCAACTCCAATCTACAAAATCACCACATCACTGCTATACCACGGATAGAATCCTTCGACTTTCTCATCGTTGTTGTGCAATCTCTCAATTGCTGTTCATCGGGCTTCCAGGCCAGCGCAATCGCGGTCGCCAAATTACTGAGGCTCCACTTCTGACACTACCGTAGCTGCTGGAGCCGCCCGCGTACTTAGCGCGTTCGTGTTGGCACATGCAATTACAAAGACCAGCGCGTTGCAACGTCAGCTTCTCCGCAACACATGGATACACTGTCAGCAATGTCCGGTGCGAACACACGATAGACTGTTGATTCCAGACCGAACTACTTCCAGGGACAGGGAAATCGCTGGCCCATTTGCGCACCACCTACGATATTTAGTACCAGGTTCGAGAAGCTAGCCAAGCTTCTCCTCAGGTAATCTTTCGGAGTTCTAGAAGCTTGGCTACGATGTCATTTGAGACATTTATCAGTCTTCTCGAAGCTATAGGACAGTCTTTGTTGTCGCAGCTTCCGGCCGGATGCATGCTTTTGATACATGTTTCGGAAGCTGCGACCTACCCCAGATCAATTCCCCGGATCGTCTGTTTGACACACCGACATTAGAGGACAACAAAGCAAGACTCAATGTGACCCACAAGGGAGGAGATGCCAGGAGCAAAAGTGATGGCTATCTGGACGCTATGCGTTGCCTATGGCTTGCTCTTTTCTCCCGTGATTTGCGCAGCCAGGATTTCGTCTGATTCGTCGGCAGACTGCGTCGTCTGAACACCTATTTCTTCCTTCTCGTTCTCCTTTGCCGGCTCCTGCTCTTCGTCTGTCGCCTTTCCGGCCGTTTTGAAGAACTCGTTCTCTTCCTTTCGCTCCACCATCACGCCGAAGACACCCGCTCTCTTCCTCACCACCACCAACAATACAGTGACCAGCACATTCAGGCCTGTGAATGCTAACATGATGAGGAACTGGCGGTTGTAGCTCTCACCAAACACCTCCGCAACTTCGTTCTTCAATGTATCTGGCATCTGCGCGAGCGCTGCACTTGATGTCTGCACCGCAGCTATTTGATCCGGCGAAAGATACACCGTGAGCCTGTCAGTGGTGTACTCGCGATGTACTGCCGTACAAATGGCTACCGCAACACATCCACCCAGCGTCCGCATCATGTTTAGTGCACCAGTTCCGACTGAGATGTCTTTCTCGGCAATGGATGTCGCAAGCAGCATGAAATACGGTGGACTTGCAAGACCTAAACCCAGGCCGACAATGACTTCGTAACCATAGATACCAGTCCAGAGATGTGAGTGAGTAGGTAGGCTACCCATAAGACCTGTGCCTATACACACAATGGCGGCGGCGAGGATGAGGACGTACTCTGTTGCAATCCTTTTGGCGGCGAGACCGGCAGCCATAGCACCGACCGGAGAGACGAGGGTGCAAGGGAGCAGGAGGATGCCGGCACGCTCAGCGGTGGTAAAATTCACCATTTGGAAGCGTTGCGGAAGCTGGACGAAAATGACGTAGAAAGGCATGCCGAGAAGGAACATGCTCCTGATCGGGTATAAGTAGGAACCAACGCAGGTCAGGTGAGCAAACTTACAGTAGGATGAGTGCCATGGAAGGATTGCACAGAAAGCGAATTGGGAAGATAGGCTCGGTCTTTGTGCGGTAAGTGATCCAAGTCTCGTAAAAGCCAAATAAGAAGAACAGAACTATACCAGCCACAAGGGTACCGATGATGACTCCGCTACTCCATGGGTGCGACACGCCTGCTTCTTGCAATGCGAAGATCAATGGTATGGGCCAACATATCGAGAGGATACCACCGATACCATCAAGACCACGAATGCGTTCAGCATTTGACTTGCCGTCTTTTAGGGTAGGCATGGAGAAGAACATCAAGCCCATGGCTATAGCACATATCGGACCACTGGTCAAATGGTCAGCTGGCAACCTCCAGCAATCTCGAAAAAGAACTCACTTCATGAAAAATATCCACCGCCATGTGGTGCGATCCGCAATGATACCGCCCAGCAACGGCCCCAAAAGATTGGACATCGTAAACACCGAGCTAATCACGCCTGAATAGAAGCCAATCTTCTCCGGCACAACGAGTTTGAGGATTGACACAAATGTAAGCGAGTAGAGACCGGAGCCTCCTATGCCTTGGAGCGCGCGGAAGACGATCAGCTGTGTCATCGTCTGAGCTGCACCGCATGCCATAGAGAATATGAGGAAGATTGCACCACATGCTAGTAGGACGGTCTTGAGGCCCCAGACGTCACTGAGCTTGGCTGTTATCATGAGGAAGCCTGTTCGCTAATCAGCTTGAGTGATATGAAGTGGAGGTTTTTGTGATGTACTGTTGTATGTCAGAAGGTAGGTAGTGACTAGCCATGCTGCTTGCTCGAGTGCGTTAAAGCCGTTCGATATCTTGATGAGGGCTGTTGTGACGATGGTTGTATCCAGAGCTGAGATGAACAGGCAGAACCATAGCCCAGCGATAATGGTGTTTAGTCTTGCTGGGCTGATGTTTGGTACAGTGGATGGCACCCCATTGGGACTGGTCGCCGGTTTCGCAGACATCGTAGGACGCTCACAAAGTCCTCACAGACAAGGGTGATGCGAAAAGACGCTGTTTCTCACCCAAGGCTGATGCACTGTTCTACATATATTCTTCAACATCAAAATCCGGCAGTATGGAGACTTATCGCATCAGTAGCCTAAACAGTGAAAGCCTGGGGCCAATATGCCCGCGACGCGGAAGGATGGGACGACTTCAGGCCGTATCCGCCTGATCATGTAAGATACGTCCGTTGGCTACTGGCTACGTCTTGTGGCTTGCCTGAAAAGACCTGCCTCGGCCTAATCCGTAGATGGCGTAGCCAAGCGAGTGCGAAGGAACTGCATCTCACGAATGCACTACGAATGCAGCAGCCGCAATGAGAGGCTCTTCGTCGAGCTCCGCAAACATTGTGGGTGGCCGTAGGGCGTCAGGAGATGCAGATGTGGTGGGGAGTGCTGACGGGCTGCGGCGAGGCGGAACAAGCCTGAGGCCGGCGGGTGTCAAAGCGCTGACCGATTATTTCGCAGCAGCCTTCAAACCACTTCCTCCCCGTCACAGCTGCCGCCAGTGATGTAAAGTTACTGCAGAAGGTCTCCAGGAAGGTGCGACGTATAGACAATCGCCGAAGCAGCTACGAGGACGTCTTTAGAACGTGCAAGCGCTTGCCCTTGTGTAACGCCGCAGCAGGTGTAACCGCCCGCACTTTCGAACCTACCAAAGCGAGGAATGTAGGTCGTGCAAGCGCTTCTAGTGCACGAGGCACAAAGTATACATTTCTACACTTCTTCTTTCTAGGCTGGGCTTTGTGCAGAAGTTTGGGTTTGTTTGCTCAACTCTTCAGGTGAGGCAGATGCGGTGTGAGTTGGCGGTGAGGTGCCCGTGGACATGTAGACTCGCGTGTCGCGCGCCTGCCTCGACGCGTCGACGCGACTTACGCTTTCCAACTCCCAATTTGCGCTTGCCACGGCGTCAATTTCCCACAACAGCGCGCGCTTAATCCTTTTCTTGCCGTCCGGTCTCTTTTTCGTTCATATCAAGCCGCGTTTTGCACCTTTTCGTCTGTTCGAATGCTTTCAATTACTCGCTAGCGACTCAGTCTCGAGCCACGCGATGAGCTCGCAATTCTTCGACGCTCAACTTCTGGGACCTGACAACAACGCCTCGCACCTGGAGTTGGTCAATCTAATCACTGCTGGCAAGTTCACTGGGTCAGACCTATCTGATGTCGCCCACCGTTATCTGGACGCGTTCTGCAACAAGAGTTATTCGAACGCTCGCCGAAGATGGGCTGGAATCGCGCTTGCAGGCATGATGCGCGCGTCTGCCGGTGTCGTTCAGCGCCTGAAGAAGCTGTCCCATGGAACGTCTAGGATCGGTGCCGTCATTCTCGACCCTGAAGAGAACGAGGAACGCAGGATCGTTGCCGGCCTCATCATACGCCAAGGACTCGAAAGTGGCATCGACTTCGCCGACTTTTGGGCATCTGACAAGGTTGATTCCAGTGCACCAAACTTTCCACGAGATCCCAGCGAGCTATGGATGGGCCGCTTCCAAACATACTTGGACACTCTTGGCGATCTCGCACTTACGAACCCGAGTACAGACCCACAGATACTGTATCCCATATCGATTATTGCCAGTGGTGGCTTCCAGAGGTCCAGCAAAGCTACGGTGGCTATCATCGAGGATGACTACCTGACCATCGCAATGTCGGACTCTACGCTCACCAAATTCGACTTCATCGACATACCCATCAGGCACGTCAAGAACACAAGCTTGCAGCAGGACTCACCTCATGAAAGTCAAGAGGGCCGTTCTGGACATACCATGCACAACTTGGTCCTGAGCTTGAAAGCCCTATCATCCACATATCGTCTGAACTCGAGAGATTGCCGGGCATCCGAATTCAAGTTCTCGTTCACGACGCGTGAAGATGCTGACGAGCTTGATGTTGGACTTCAGGACGCCCGGAAGCGTCTGAGTATTGACAGATCCTTATCTGTTGAGGCAGCGGATGCAACGGTACCGATCAGGTCCCCTGACAGCCTCTTCCCGCCCATCGCGGGACACGTCGAAGCATCTCGATCATCTAGGCAGACCGAGAAAATTGCGCGTGGTCAAAACAGTGGCTCAGGGGACGCATTAGACGAGTCTCTCTCATCAGAGCCCGAAGGAGAACGGAGAGGAGCCCGACAGCGGACTGAGGCCAAGAGCAAAGGGAAGCTCCCACGGATTTCCAATGCCACAAAGCAGAAGGTCGTAAGGACGCAGCGACTGCCGCCTGGCCCTTCGAAAGTCACAAAGCCCAGGGCATCTAAGAGCGCAACTCCAGTCATAGCCCAGGTTGAAGATGACGATGAAGACGAAGAGTCATCACAGGATGAATACGATCTGAAATCGCACGTGGCCAAATCACAGGGCCGACGGAAAGCAGATATCAAAGACGACGATGACTACGCACCTCCGGCAGCGAAAGCGAAGGTGAAGCCTAACAAGCGAAAGAGAGCCTCAAGCGATGCGGCTGAGGATAGTCGGTCAAAGAAGACACAGGCCAAGCCAAATGACAATACTCAAGCGACTGCCGTCAGCACAGCAGCGAAGAAACAGAAGGCGAAGCCGCGCGCATCAACTTCGCCGAAGAAAACGGTCGCTGCAGCCCCGCTTTGTCGTGAGCCCATGAAGCAGTCGACTACGCAACAAAACCTCCAGAATGGAACCTCGTCGCGGCCTTCACTAATTGGAGGAATGTACAAAACGAAGAGTCCGGGCCAGGTCTCTGCTGCGACATTCAAAATGCCAGGCCACCCTGCCTCCACACCTGGCAGACCGACACCCCAGCCTGTGCAACCCTCGTCCAGGCCACAGACACCTGTTGAAGCATCTGGAGATGCTGACAACCTCCCGGTGTACATTTCTTCGTCTACACCACGGAGCCAGGCGATTCACGAGGGGGACTTTGGTATCGGCTTTACACCTGCGAACACCGAGATCCTCTCGAGCAATACCAAAAGAGTGCCTGACTCACCACACGCCGAATCTACAGCCATCTCTGGGCACGCAGATCATGATGATGTCCATAGGGAGAAGTGCATTGGAGACATGCAGACTGCGAGAAACGACCCATTCCAGCAACGTCGACAGACCAAAAAAATCACCTCCCTGTATCGGCGTTTTACTGAAGAGAGTGTTGCGGACAACGAACCTGATGCCGCGCAAGAAGAGCCTTTTTCTACGCCAGCCAAGCCTGTCAACGGCGGTGTTGAGATGCACGACATGTCCGCGAGCTACTCAATACTGAAGCAGAGTCCAAGTCTAATCAAAAGTCGTACGAGTATCCACAAGCGCTCCCGCGTGCAAGATTCGCCCGCGCAAGTTCGAGAGCTCAAGAGTCTTCCAACAACCTCGAAGGTGCCGCACAAAGCGCCCGTGGCAACGTCACACGAAACATCGCGCTCGCTGAGCTTTGAGGGAACGAGGACTGCCCACGCCTCACAAAGCTCAACTCGAGCACAAGAAGAGTCACCGCACTCTGCAAAGTCCAGAATCGCACCGAAAACAGCCCCAGAAAAGGCTTCTCAAATCATCGAGAGTACAGCAAGTCAGCGAAAGCAAGCCAATGACTCTGTCATCTCGGCTCCACGAGAACCAGTTGAGGACACCTTGCCTTTGCCAGATGCGCCACACGAACCAACAGGTGAAGTTGATCCCGATGGGGAGACTACGCTTGTTGATGATGAGATGGATATGCCTGGGCAATACGGGGCTAAAGCATCAGACCTACGCTTTAGATCATCTCCGCCCCTTGCAGATTCGTCGAGCGTTCAGGGTGCCCCTTCTGACGACTCCGAAGCGGAGCCAGAGCCATCGCCTCCAACTTCTCGGGCAGATGAGCTCGAATGGGAAGCTGCCCTAGAGCCACACCAGCGCGCCCTGCATGAGCAGTTGTTGCGGACTTCGAAGCGCGTCGTGCGCCACATTGTGGACAACGAAACAGCTGTGACTGACGTTACTGACACCTTCGCTGAAGACGGAGAACGATTATTGGATCTTATGCTCGAACGACAGAGCGGCGAATTGGCGGGGTCTTTTCAGGAGTTGACGAAGAAAAGGCAAGATCTGCTGAAGGAGCTTTCGAACACGTCAAAAAGTTTAAAAGCACACAGGAAGCAAGTCAGAGCAATTGACTGAGACAAAGTTTGTATTGACACTTCAACGCATCGAACCGACTGGGCTCGACAAAATCCCGATTGTGAAGAAGCGTCATGGGACACGACAACGGCGTTACATTCCGGCTATGCATATATGGTGTTATGGGTATAAGCATTCGGGACAGGAGTATTATGCATTTGTGGTGCAACATGGCCGGAAAATACCCTGGTGGACAATGGTGACAAAGTATACGTATGCGTGCATAGTGTTGAGTCGATGATTCTATGGGAGAGAGGTTTTGTACCGTTAACAATGCGAATCTGCTACCTCTTCAGCTATCTCTTCACACCTATCGCCCGGTTGTAACGACTGCAAATCGCCGGAGATATGGTTTCAACCTGCTGATCTGTGATTCTTGCAACCTCAGTTCACACACATGAACACACACCGGACCGTCAATTTGAGCTTGCTTGCGTACGCTCAGACGGACTTTGTAGCCCGCTGCTAGAGTTTGCTGCACAACATGCGAGCCGACGAAGCCTGTTGCGCCGGTTATGAAGACCAGGGGCTGAGACATCAGAGATGGAAGTTGTAGTATTCGATGAGGCAGTTGGTAAACGAAGCTACTGAGCTACTGTATGGGCGATGGGCGCTCTTATTGACAGAGTTGAGCATCTCAAATCCCTCCATGGCTTTGTAAGCTGAGGTGCTTTGGCCAGGGACGATGAGATGATTACTGAATCTTGTATGCAATGATCCATGTTAGGGCATCAGTAAACTAAGTGCCCCCGTGCGTGTCGGTGTTCGATGCTGGGCCACAACGGGTGAAGTGCCGTAGCTTGGTGCGGTTGAAAAGAATAGTAATCAATGGCCGGCGCTACAAAGACCCACAAACACTGTCGTGTAATAAGTAATCACCTTTAGTGACGTACCTGGGACCACCCAATATTGTTTGACTACTAATCATCGCAAGTACACGCGGTGGAATCTGTCTTTGACAGGACTGTACGTGTGAATACAATAAGGCTGGGATGCACACTCAGCGAGTACTCACACTCACACTTCGAAACACAAACCTTTATTCAGATTTTCAACGACTGAAACATGCCTCTCTGGCTAGTATTCCATCCTGACGGTACCTTTGAGGACGATGCGTCCAAGGAAGCCTTGTCCACCGATATCACCAAGATCTACACTGGTATCGGGTGGGTGACCTGAGCTTCGGAAAACTAAAATTCATCTCACCAGTGCAACAGTCTCCCAGCTTTCTACGTCGTTGTGAACTTCATCAAGATGCCTGGAAATACCATGTGGGTAGGCGGCAAGAAGCTGAGCAAGGACAGGCCGTTTGTTCGCGTTGCAATCGAGCACATCGCCGTTACGTTGGCAAACGAAGACAAAGCCTACCAACGAACAGCAAACGCGGTGGATGGTGCTCTCAAACCACACGTCGCTGACAAAGGGTACGATTATGAGTTTCACATCGACGAGACAGAGCGGAGACTGTGGAAAATTAATGGCATGTTCCCGCCAGCTTACAAGAGCGAGAAGGAGAAGATTTGGGTAAAGGAGAACCGCGCTGTGCCTTTCGAGAAAGGAAGCCTTTGAGACTTGAGTAGCCATCGAGGTAGACGAACATGGAGCTCTGGAAGCAGGGTCCTGAACGTGATGAAAGCAAGTGAAGTCCAGCATTGTGATTGGCGTGCATATTCGAGAGAAGGTGAATGCGGTGATTGGTCAAGTGAAGGTGCGCGGTTGGCGCTGAAAGTGAGGCGGCGGCAGGCAGAAGGCGGGCCGGTAGACGAACGCTCTTCCTCCGCCCGGCACGCCAGGCTTGCTAGGGCTACTCTTGGGAGTGCGTGCATCGCGACTGCCTCGACAACCCAACGTGACTCTGACGAAGGTGCGGCTCATGCGGGCACTTTGGGCGGCCGTTTACTTCTCACATTGCTGGAGCGGGCCGCTGAAGCACTACCCGTAGTATAAGTTCGCCCGCCATGGACAGCAGTTCACGCGCCTCACCGACCCCGCCTGTCAAGGCAGAGGCGATGGCGTCGACCTCACGAGCGTCGCGCGGCAGCACGCCCACGGCCAGCCGGTCGTCGTCCAGGCTTGTCAAGGAGAGCAATGCAGAGCGACCGGCGCGGGCAGCGAGCAGCAACAGCCTCAAGCAGAAGATGGTGGCCAAAGTCGACGAGCAGCCGCGGCCAAGCAAAGCAGACGAGGTGCGCTTCGACATGGCACATGCGCAGCAGCAAGAGAGGGGAGCTCACATGGCACAGCAACTGAAAGCGCTGAAGGGCGAGTTTGACAGCCTGCGCTCGCACCTCACCTGCAAGGTCTGCGACCGTCTGCTCTACCAGCCATACACAATAGCATGTGGTCATACGTACTGCTACACCGTAAGACGACTACCGTATCTTGTTGTTACTTGGCTAACAATACACAGTGCCTCTGCACATGGTTCCTGAACCTCAAGCAGAACAAGTCAAAACTGACCTGTCCCGACTGTCGAGTTGATGTCAAGCACCTGCCTGCTCCGGCTTATGTTATCCGTGACATGACCGCCGTCTTCATCGCTCGAGCCGACCTACTACCGCCCGGCGAAACTCTCGAAGAACACAAGAAGTGGCAGCAAGAGGATGCCGACGCCGTACAGAGAGACCGCGACAACAACGACCCGCGCACCGGAGGCCTCTTCAAGGGCCTCTTCAACGCACCTGCGCACCCACTACGCCCTTCACTGCACATTGTCCGCGACCAGGAAGACGGCGTCGATCGATGTCCAATATGCACGTGGGAGCTCCAAGATGGCGGTTGTCAGCAATGCGGCTTAGTCTTTGACGACACAGGCGAGGTCTCTTGGGACAACAGCTTCACGGGCTTTAGTGACATGGATGAAATGTCTGAGCAAGACGCTGACGACCTCGAAGCGGCTTTGGGTCTCGAAGAAGGCGAATTCGAGGGCTTTGGCGACCCAATGGACGGCTGGCAAGACTACGATCCAGGCGCCGGTTTCGTGATGCGCCGCTTTCTTCAACACCAGACTGGCGGGCCTCGGCGACACATGTCTCATAGTGAAGCTGGTAGCAGGCGCTCGTACTCGCAGAGCATTGTTTCAGACATCTATGGTGATGAAATGGACACGGTCGAAGAAGAAGATGAAGAAGAAGACTCCGAAATGAACGACTTCATTGACGACGAGGTTATCGAGGACTCAACTTCTGCTAGTGGCGCTTCCTCGACACCCGGCCAGACGCCACAGCCTACGACAGCTCGGTCTCGACCAAATGCGAGAGCTCGGCCGGTCGTAGAGGAGTCTGAGACCAGCTCAACGATATCAAGTGTGGTTGAAGAGGAAGAGGAAGATGAAGAAGAAGAAGAAGAAGACGCTGGTCCCGTACGTCGAGGGCAGAGACCACAAGCACAGAGACCAACGCAGGGATCGAGGGTACAGAATCCAGTGCTCAACAGGGCCAATGGTACTCGATCTCGCTTTGCGCGTATTGTTGCTCCATCTTCATCTGCCGACACAGACACCTCAACAGACGATCTCGACGAGGACACACAGGCACTGCTGGAAGAAGAAGGCTGGATGCGTCAGACGGACGACGATGAGATGGATGAAGAAGAAGATGGGGATAGCGATGGTGGAGCTACGACCGTTGGGTGGGAACCGCTTGCGAATTCAAATGACAGAAGCCGAATGGGCGGTTCTCTAACACCTACTGCAGATCGTCCTCGGCCTAGTGCCCCAATCCGTCCCCCCTCGCGAGTGGGCAACCTCCGAGCGCTCGATACTTCCCGTGGCGTCCGGCGAAGGTCCTCTGTACTCAACAATTCGACTCCACACTACGAAGATGGCGAGGCCGACGATGACGACTCAGAACAAGATGGCGACCTCGACATGGCAATGCACGCTCTTCGCACTCGCCGGTCACAACAGACGATGCGTGACGGACCAGCCTTTCAAAACACACAAGCTCGGTTCGCAGCTCAAGGCGGCAATGCCGCCGCCAACGAAGGTGACACCGACGACAACTCAGACAACTCACAAGCTGGTCTGGGTCGTCGCGCCACTCGTACCCAACGACGAGAGTACGATCCACGTATCAGCTGGATGTTCGCTGCCCATCAAGCTGCGTTACAGCAACACCAGATGGGTGGTAATTTGATAGACATCGAGTCTCGCTCCATCACACCACTAAATCGACCACCGACGTCCAACCGTAATCGGCAAAGCCCAGCACCAGCCTCCTTCTCCCCATTCCTTCCTCCCGCTAGAATGCGAACCCCGTTGATGGACAGCAATAACTTTGGTCTGCGCGTTATGCCTTCATCTAATAGACGAAGTGCTGCGTCTCCAGCTTTGCCCACGACCAATGTCATGGATAACGCACTCCGGAACGACCGTTCACCTTCCATCAGTTCAGCAAGCAACGATTCAGTCATCCTAACACCTGGCACATCAACCCCCAATTCACAGCACTCAATCGATCAAACAGTGCGTGGGCACGCTGCGGCAGCTATGGATATGATTGATCGTCCACAAAGTCGGGTTGGTCCTCGTCCTCCATCAGCAGCAGGTCGTAGGGGCTCCGCAAACTTCTCGCCAGTCTACCAGAACTTCCCTTCCCCTAATATGGGACAGTATGTTCCAGCATCCGCCGTGCCTGCCCGTCCAGCCAATCCTTGGGCGGCCTACGTGGCGCACACCATCAGAGCTCGCAATTCTCTCTTAGCTCTCCGCGAACAGTCATCCACGGCGACGCTGAGGCCCACTAGCTCGCGAGCTAATGTACATGAGAACGCGGCTCCAGCGCCTGCCATGAGAACGCAAAGCTCACGAGGAGGCTTACGTTCGCAGCCTTCAGTACGTCGACTTACGGCACAGCCATCTGTCAGGGGTTTGCGAACCACACCTTCACCTGGTCCGAATGGTCAAATGGCTGGTCCAGCAATGGCACGAGTACCAATGGGATTGACACCCGACGACGTCAACGCTCGCGCTCGTGAGCTTCGCAACACCAGAGAACAGGCTCTGGGTCTTTCCAGCAATGTGCCGGCACGGACCAACCCCTTCGCGTCAGGCTTCCGCCGGCCGAGCAATGCTGGAACCATGCCCGCTATGGCACCAGTACAGGGGGTTTCTCAACATGTCCGAAGCAATTCGAACGAGTCTATGGGCTCAGTCAACTCTGCCGGCACCGTGCACGAAGGCTCTACCGGCCCATCTCTTGGTCGGCGTAGAAGCAACCGCAACATGGCAAACGCCCCGCCACCAGGTGTCCTTCCTCCCTCGCAAGCTTTTGCATCTCCTGTTACGGCGTACGCCAATAACGCATATCGCTCGCGACAGGGCAACAACATTGGCCCCCTGGCGGCCTTTGAGCAATCGGCGCAGGGCAACAACAGGGCGGCCAGCACCGTGACCACTGGTCAACTTATCTGATCGGCAGTCTCTAAACCACACATTTGAAGGCGTCATTCACTGCAACACACTTTCCTTCTTTCCTTGGTTGGGGTAGGGTCTGGTGTTTTGATTGTTTTGGAACGTTGCATCATTTTACGAGGGTATGATCATGACTCTGTCTTTCAGCGGCATCAAAACGGATATCTCAGTTTCTTGTGCATTGTTTGGCGTCGTTGGCCTGCACTATACCACACTCTTGAGCGATCATCATGTAAGACGGATACAGAGCTAGAGAGGCTCACGAAATTCAATCCTTTCCGGCGTCATAGTCCAACCAACACATCAAAACTTGATCTCCTTGCTGTGCAACCTTCCTTGACGCTAGAGGCAGAAAACGCGCTGTCACGTTATGACGCACTCGTCCTCCAATTTGTTCGCGTCGCCTTTGTTATCGATAACGAACTAACTCCGCAGACCACCGAGGTTGTGCCCATCCATCCACACATCCAAGCTATATCACTTACGTCGCGTCGCGCCTGATTTGGCTCAATTCCCGGCCCTCTCGAACACACCGCTGCAATTCAAGATGGCGAAGGATAAGCTCGGCGAGAACGACAAGCCTGACTGGTCAGGTCCGACCGCCACCAAGTTCGACAAGTACGCACACGGGCTCATAAGAGCATCGAGCGAAGAGACTGACAGTTAGCAACAGCAAGGCATACAGCGAGTACTTTGATCCGTGCCAAGAAGCGGCAGATAAGAGCATACGATGCTTGAAGCGCAATGGTGGGGAGAGGGCCATGTGTAGTGATTTCTTCCAGTAAGTGGCACTTCTCATAGTCGCGCTCCGCGAATCAGGAAATCGGTGTCTGACTTTACCTCAGGGCGTACAGAGATTGCAAGCAGCAGTGGGTACGTTGAACTCCTTGACAATACGATGCGATACGCCGACTATATAACGGACGATGCGCGCGAGTGCACGGGTTCATGACACAGAAGCTGACGATGGGCAGATGGAAGCACGGAAGGAGGCGAAGAAGAACAAGCCTTGGTTCAGCTAAGCAGGACAGAATCTGACATCGAAGAGGAAGATGTGTATACTCCCCGCTCTGCGGTGCATTGGGACGGTGTTTGGCGTTGCATAATCTCGTAAGATGTTGATACGATAGGTCAGATCAGAGGGGCAAAATAACTCCTATGAATACTTTTCAGGACTGGATGTATGTCGTCTGTGGTTGCCTCTACTTGAAGTAGTGCTCTGGGACAGTGTTCAACAGGCCAAACTACGAGCAATTCGGCTGCCGAGGCTAAAGTACGCGCCGAGCATACAGAATCCATGCGACGAGTCGTTCCACGTTTTCTCGTAGACCAAAAAGGGATCATACGATTGAACTGCCGTCTTGTTGAGGGCTTTGAATGGATTGCTTGCGTTGCACTGATACTGGAGCCAACAACAGGACGTTCTCATTGCGCAAAGACCACAGCCGAGCACGCAATACGCATCCGATAACGACCCGACATTGGTCAGCCAAAGACACACTGAATACTGATGTACTCAAGTCTGGTGGGTTGTCCAGGTATCTCTGGGCATCGTAATGTCTAAATCAACGGTCAAATCTGTGGCTATTATAGGTGCCGGTGCAGCTGGTACGTGTGACCCTCCCACAAGACCTTGAACCCTCAGAGCTCACATTGACCTCAGGTGCTGCGGCGGCAGCAGCTTTCGAAGCTGAGGATGCTTACGATATCATACAAGTGTTTGAGCGTCGAGAGACACCAGGAGGAACATGGTATTAGATTTATGGTAACATTATTCACATCCAAGAATAACAACGGAACAGGATATATGACCCAGATCCAGCGCCACCGAGCCGCCTCTATCCTGGAAAGAACCCGCCAGATATCGATCCTCCATTGAGAGTTCCACAAACCCTTCCAGCTGCTGTGACGCCGACAGAGCAGACCAGGTTCGACAGAACACCGATTTACGATGGTCTCACGTGAGTAAATGCACAGAAGTACAAACGATGCTACGACCGCAGCTAACGACAACAAAGGACAAACGTCCCCGAGATCATTATGTCTCTTTCCGATAAGCGGTTTGCTTACGGACCGTTCGCACCACATTGGGTGCCCAAGCAGTACATACAGGATTACTTCGCTTCCCATCATACTGATCATTTCTTGGTTCTGAATACCACCGTTGAAGACGTTACCCGCCATCGTGATATATGGAAGTTGACGCTAAGACGACATGACCCGGTACAGAGAGTAGACATCTGGTGGGAAGAACACTTCGATGCCTTAGTCATTGCCAACGGCCATTACTCTGTTCCATATGTATGTCACTCTACCTTCCAATACCTCACAATAGCCATACCTACTAAGGTGTGTCGCAGATCCCAAAGGTGGACGGGCTTGATGACTATATGCGCGCCTTTCCTACGCGCATCACGCACAGCAAGTTTTACCGATCACCAACCCACTACCCTAACAAGAAGATCCTCATCATCGGAAACTCCGCCTCGGGTCACGATGTAACCACTCAACTTGCGCAATCCAGCTTTGTCGCCCACCCAATCTATCAATCTCGCCGCTCGCTCTCGCGTTGGGATGGCGATAAGCCTCCTCCCGGGGTTGCATGGAAGCCTATCATCACTTCCTACGACGCCTCATCCGGCTCCATCCACTTCGCCGACGGAACTGTACTGTCCGATATCGACATAGTAATCTACTGCACTGGCTACAAGCCCTCGTTTCCATTCTGGAACAGCACCTCCAACGGCGGGCCTCTGTACGATTACACCTCCAATAAACTGGAAGACTTCTACCAGCATACTATCTCCACACGCTTTCCCCGCAGTCTGGGCATCATCGGCCTTCCCCGCGTCCTGACATTTCGCTCCTTCGAGTACCAAGCCGTCGCCCTCGCGAGACTGTTCAGCAAGCGCGAAGCCGTGCCCTTACCTTCGCTGAAAGAGATGCGGGAGTGGGAGGACACAAGGGCAAGAAAGTGCAAAGAAGAGGGCAGGCAGTTTCATACGATTCTCTGGGACGATGGGGAGACGATGGAGTGGTTCAGGTATTTGTATGACTTGGCGGGTCTGCCGAAGCTGGAGGGTCGAGGGAGATATCCACCGCAGTTGACGGATGAGCAGAGGTGGGCGTATGATCATGTCAAGAAGTACCCAGAGCCGGGAAAGGGTGACAGAAAGTACGAAGTTAGTAAAGATGGGTGGGTGGACGTTGGGGAGGGGGAGAAGGATAGTGCATGGTTCATCTGATAGAACACACTCTCCGTCATATATGATTTTCCTCTGTTCTTGTCACGACCCTTCATTGCCATGTGTCGTTCTTGCGCATGCTCTGCACATGGGCATGGTAACGCTATTCACTACCTCGATGGCGCAATTAGCCGAGTAACACCGACATTCTAAACACCATGGAATCCCTCGATCCGACGTAAGCTAGAGATGCAGATCCCATAAACTTGCTCGGTCTTACAATCCGCTTGGCCATCTTGACCCCGCAACACCACGTTTCGGTGTTGCAGCACGCAATCTGTCCCGCATATGTCGCTCACCATACAGCCGTGAACCGGCGCCTTTGCGCAATCATTCACCATCATGGTACGGACGACCTCCGACGACATTGACTTGCTTGCTAGGTGCTAGGGTGGTCGAGTGATGTAGTCGGCAGAACATACAAGGAGGTCGTACTGGCCGCATTGGCACCTCAGCAATATCCTACAACTGCACGCTGTATATCAACCTTGAAATTGCTCCATCGAAAGACAAAAATGGCCGAAACAAACGGCGCGAACGGCTCCTCGCCTTTGACATTTCATGAACTGAACCAAGATCCCGATCGTGTCCTCTTCGCGTACGCGCAACTCCTCACCTCATCGTCGCTGTCCTAATCATCTCACAGCTACTGGGTCCCCAACGTATCAGGCGGCCTCGTGATTTCCAAGATCCCGCAACGCACATCCTGGGACCTCAAATCCAACGCGCGCTACGCCCAAACCGCCGAAAATGTAGGCTTCGAATACGCCTTGACCCAAATCCGCTTCACAGCATCCTACGGCGCAGCCAACCAGCACGAATCCGTGACCTTCTCGCAAGCGCTGCTGCACCAAACCGAGAGGCTCAAACTGATCGCTGCCATCCTCCCAGGACCTTGGAACCCCACTATTGCCGCTAAGCAGATTGCGAGCATCGATAATTATACGAATGGCCGAATTGCTGTCAACATCGTGAGCGGCTGGTTCAAGGGCGAATTCACCGCCGTCGGGCAATGGTGGCTGGAGCACGCGGAGCGCTACCGCCGCTCCCGCGAGTTCATTGAGGCCTTGAAAGGCATCTGGACCGCCGGCGACGAGGGGTTCACGTACGGCGGCGACTTCTACCAGTATCGCGGGTACAAGCTTTCTCCTAAGCCGCTGAAGTGGGAGGGGCGCGAGCATCCGGAGATCTTCCAGGGCGGGAATAGTGATGATGCGAGGGACAATGGAGCAGAAGTGAGTGATTGGTATTTCATGAATGGGAATGATTTGGACGGGTTTCGGAACCAGATTCTCGATGTGAAGGAACGCGCGAAGAAGGCGGGGAGGGAGAAGCATGTCCGGTTCGCTGTAAACAGCTTCGTCATCTTGAGGGACACCGAAGAGGAAGCTATCCAGGTCTTGAAGGAGATCCAAGGTAAGGCGGATACAGAAGCCGTCGAAGCATTCCGTGATGCGGTCCAGCAAGCGGGCGCGAGCACAGGGAACAAGAAGGGGATGTGGGCGGACTCAAAGGTAGAGGACCTGGTGCAGTACAATGATGGTTTCAAGACCAAGTTGATCGGCACGAAGGAGCAGATTGCTGATCGCATTTTGCTGTTGAAGAGTCTGGGTGTCAATCTAGTGCTGACGGCATTCTTGCACTATGAGGATGATATCGAGGCGTATGGGAGACAAGTGCTACCGCTGGTGAGGAAGCTAGAGGCTGAGGGCAGAGGCAAGGACGCCGAGGATGAGATTAGGAGGACTGGTGATATTTACAGGAAATAGGGTATCATTGGGTATTGTTGGGGTATTCGCACAATTCTTTTTGGTAGTCTCGTCTTCTACTCGCCACTAGGTAAAGGGTATTACCATGGGGTATTGTAAACTGGGTATCATCTCCTCGTTCCAGTTCTCGCGTGAGCCAAGCTGTTGATCAAGAGTCCAGCCAGCTTTCTACCTTTCCTCTTGAGTAATGATTCGTGACCTGGGGCATCAAGGCATCTTCGATGGCTGCGAGATTTTGCGGTTGGTCCTCGGGCGCTTTCCCTTTGTTCGTGGGTGCTTTCTGCTCGGCGCCTCTTGAACCTGCCCACATGTTCCCAGCTGGAGCAGCTGCCGCCGATGGCCACTTCTCTTTGATGATACGGCCACAGCTAAGTAATGGGCCGCACATGATATGCGGATGTTGCCGGTCTGTTGTATCAATGAAGTTCTGAATATAGTATTGCGTTTTGCTGAAGTTCGCGGAGCACAAAGAAGTCGCAACGAAAGCACAAAGACGCTTTGTGGTGTAGGAAGTAGAGTGGTGCTGCGCCAATGGTTGGCCTTCTGATCCGAGCTTCACCACGCTGAGTAAGTACGCGAGATATGACGTCTCGGTCGCGAAGATCGAAACTTGTACACCACGCTTGACGAGCGCCATAATCCCAGTCTGGAGTACTAAAAGATCTGGACATTCTTCTCGCAGAATTTGAAGTCATATCTCCCATTGTGTCGTGTGAACGTGAGCTTCTTGCATACGCGCCAAGACCTGCAGCTGCAATAGCTCGGTGAACATCTCCAAAGTTGTCGAGTGCAACCACCAACACGTTCATCGCCCAACACCACCACCATGCTTGCAAGAAGCGCCCTATGTCCGGCGAGGGCATTCGCCAATCGCTACCCGCCCGCCATTCTCGCGCCGTGCTCGACCGCCGCAGCGTCCTTCTCCACATGCACACGACCGAGCAAACTCCCCCAGCAGTCGCAAACGTCCTTCTTCACACCACAACGCGCCGTTCCCAGCAGGATCGCCGCACGAAACGCTTCCACTACACCCTCAGCATCAGGCGCCAAGCCTGCCGCTGGCAGTGCGGCACTCACGTGGAACGACTTCTTCGCTCTGCGCCGAACGCGCCGGAGGATTGGCCAGGCTTGTTCAGGTGTCAGCGCTGTCGGCGTGACGTACTACGGATTGACATTCATGATCAACAATGGCTACGACGCTGTTCTGTCTGAGCAGTTAGGCGGCTTTGACCCTATGATGCTGATGGGACTGAGCACAATCGGCATGTTGGCTGCGGGATGGCTCATTGGCCCTATCTTCGGCAATCAGGTCTTCAATTTGGCATACAGGGGTGTTCTGACTGAGTTCACAAGGGTGCGTTGTCCGAGAGGGTAATGGCGAGAGCTTGATACTGACCATCGTACAGAAAGATTCGGCCTTCTTCAACCGCATCAAGCGTCACCGTGTCGACCCCTCCGTCTCTTCGCTTGCAAACCCCCCGCCAGACTACTATGGTGAGAAGATTGGCAGTGTGGCCGGCTACAGGCGATGGCTGAAGGACCAGCGCGCCTTCAACCTGAAGACTGGACGACACCAGCGTGGACAGATCTAAGCATGTAAAGCATCGGACTGTCAAAGGCCGGTACAAACACAGGCGATTGCGCCGACTACCATTTCCTATCTGTAACTGAGCGGCAGTGCTTTAGCATGCTGCAGCAACGGCATCACGGCTTCTCTTACTGTTCATAAAAACGTCGAGCGTCAAATGGCAAGCTATTGTACTTGTACACTGTAATTGTCAAGCGGCATCTCCCCTCACTGGGGTCAATCTTTTCCCAAATTTCTCCATGCCCTTCTCAGTCCCGGTCTTCACTTATGTGCTAACTCACCTGCACAACGAACCATCATGCCAAATTCACGGCCCCCATCTCCGACTCTCCTCGACCCGTAACCCACGCCACAGAACAAAGCAGCACAAGTGACCACACCTCCATCCACAACGTCCATTTTGCGTCCATCCAAAACGCAATGCCCGACGCTTCTAATGGGATCCAGAGAAAATGCCAGAGCGTCCACACCCAGAAGAACACTCTGTACGCCCAGCTCGGAACGCAGAATCCAAACAGCCTCCGTTCTCCCTCAGCCTCTGTGATCAAGTGTAAGTTCCAAATCTCGAGGGAGAACACGATGACGCAGACCAGAATCACCGGGATGAGAATCTTAGAACTGTCGAATCTCCAGGCCAGCGTGTAGTAAGCAACCTGAACGATGCGCAGCAGCACGATGATTAGGAAGCCGATACGTCGTAGGCACAGGGACGGTGGACTGATGAAGGGGTTGCAGGAGCGCGCGACGTTGGGGATGCATGTGCGGTAATGAGGGAGTTGGCGTAGGTGAGGGTTCCGGTAGTGATTGGTCAGGTCCGTGGAACTCGTTCCATAGAGACTCATAGTGAGTTTGGCGCGAAGCGTGTGACTTGTGGCTCTCTGCAGTTTCCCAGGATGAGCAGACGTTGATTGCTGTTGGTGATGAGTCTTCCGTGGTTTTGTGTGAATGGCTACCGGAATGCAGAGGATGTAGGTCCTGCCGTTCAGGGGTCCAATGTCTGCTGGTTATCGGTCTTTGATTTTGGTATGACCTGTCACTACCGTAGTTGGCGTGCACACGAGTATCAAAGTGTAGTCGGAAAAGACAGTGTAGGGGGCTGAAGGATTGTAAGGCAACCAGTATCTATAAATAGCATTCCATGTCTGGCTTGGTATATCTGCCTCGAGGTATAAGACCGTGAATTCTTGAACAGGATTCGTTTCGACAACGATTCTTCGGTCATTGAACCTTCCATGAGCGTAAGTCAACCGGCGTGTCTACAACGTGCGTAGACTCGACGCCTTTCCCATCCTGGTTAGCGCATCCAGCAATACGACTCTACGGTCGCTGCAACCTTCCTCCCACGCTCAGCGTCCTCACCTTAGGATCACGTCCCACGCTTCCAGCACGGCTCGTTACAGCAACGGGTATCTTCAAACATCATCAACATTGGTAGGCTTGAAAATCATGCATGTTGCCTGAATATTGTCACTTGATTATATTGGACATACGGAATAAAGAATTTATAATGGTCGAGGCCGAGGATCTACAAACGATTGTAGAGTTGATTTGAAGTCGCCAGACAGTCAATCCGTTGTCTGCCCCTCAGCATTATCGCGCCGGTACTCGTCTGTAATCATCATTTGAATTGGAGTTTGAAACGGAACTGCCGTGTTGTTCAATGCCGTTCGCATGGCTGTCAATGGTGTCTAAGTGTTCTCTCGGCCGGCTGGCTTGCGGACGATAGCTTCGAGGCCGTCGTAAGTCGCGGCTCGCTGCACTGGCATTGGCGCATGTACAACTACGATCCGGGTCGCGCGCATAGTAGCTTGTGCTACGCCCACTTGAACATTTGTGTCACTGGCACGATATTGTTGTCGTCGAGCATATAAGTCTTCCGTTGGCTGCTGAGAGTGTGAGAACTCCTGGTGAACCACTTCGCGGGCGTGACCCACCGCTCAGCAACAGACTTGAGCAGGTTGGTGATCAAGACAGCGAGTGCCCTGGTAGCTTGGCGCAAGAGATATTCTGAGAAGCGCGGTGCCATAGGAAGATGGCTGTGATACTAGCTGTAATGGCTCTGTTGGTTTCGCGTGAGCCACGTCCTGGCAAAGATGGTCACCTGTTGGCAATGTGATAGTTGATTCGCATCAATACAAGAGTTGTATCGCTGTGGCCATACCAGAGTTGCTCCTTATGTAGAGTAACTCTCTCCTTTGTTCTTTGTCTTGCAGGTACCACCGGAAGTTTGTGGTTTGACTGCACAGTCTTTTGTCTCAGACATCACCCCTCCTGACGAAGTTTCATATTGCTTCCCATAACTTTCCGGAGCCAACATGGTCATGATTGGCCGCGCGATAAACCCTAGATCGATTTGCGCATAAGATGTCGAAAAGAACAGAGGCAGATGGAAGATAGTTAACGTTATGATTAACGGGAGCAAGCAAACACCTATGATGCCATCATATCTAGATAGATTCTTATCCGAATGTGAATACTGTGAAAGAGATCCCCAGCACTTCGAGAGCAGCATCCTACACCCTGAAATCTCTTACCCCACCCCAATCACGAATCAAAAATCGCTCCATAAGCCGGCACCCCCCTCGCCTCCAAATCATACACCACCTTAGTTGTAAACTTCTTGTTGCTGATAATGCACACCGCCTCAGCGCCACTCTCCTTCCACATCCTCCACGCCATGAGACTCATGTTCGGTTTCCCCATGGTTCTTGTATTATGGATAACAGCATTGGGATCAGTGTCCAGCACGCTCTCCACGATCTGCTTACCAAACGTCTGCTCCGGGTTCGGCGCGGTCCACAAAATGCGCGCAGGAACCTTTTTGGCCAGAATGACGGCGAGACAGGGCCCGATGCCCGAGCCCGTGGCAACCAGCACGACGGATCTGAAGAGCGTGGCGATACGCAGGACACCACAGGTAGGGATTCCGCGCACCCAGATGTGTGTGGGTGCGCGCTCGATAGTGCGCCCTGTGAAGTCGCCTGCGCGGCTGACAATGAGGGAGAAGCCTGTTGCGTGGGGGTTGGTGGTCGTCTTCGGGTTGGTGATTGTTGCGAAGCCGTGCCAATCTACAAGAGGGCGCGCGGCTAGGCGTACCGCGGTGCCGACCACTGGTGTTGTGTAGTCGAACCAGAGGCGGACGGCGTGGTTGGAGAGAACTTCGGACCGGACGGGAACCTTGCGGAGGTGCAGCCAGGGAAAGATGATGGCTGCAGTGGCTACACTGAGGAGCCAGACGGGGGGCGAGTTGAGGTAGGCCGTTGATGGGGCGAGGTTGGGATTCAAATCCTTGGTGGATAGGAAGGTCTGCACCCAGAGGAGGATAAGTGCTGTCCAACCGCCGAACCGGTGGCTCATTTCCCAGATGTTGTGATGTTTGACGCGCAAAGTCGGATGCGACATCAAACTAATCGCTATCAGCAACGCCATGATCAAGTACGACAGGACAAGAACCGCTGTGGACACGTTCGAATGTAGTTCTGCCACATCGACAGATTCCACGGTTGCCGTCAAAGTAAATATGGTGAAGAACAGAGTGGCAGCAATCGCACATCCACTATGAATCCCTCCAATATGGAAAATGCGCGCGCAGTGTCGGCGTATAGCGAGAGGGAAAGATGTTGGTACGGAACAGAAGACAGTGAAGAGCAAATTGACGACCGGTTCCGAGCGCATCAAGACTGCCATACAAAGATTGGCGGCCGCCGCTGTAGCAAGGTCCGCCAGAACGCGTTTGTTCTGGCCAATCTTGCGGTACAGGATGAAACCGGCAACGGCGAGATTGGCTAGTATGACAACAGAGAAGAAGCGGCGGTACAAGATGAAGGCCCTGTGTCGGAGCCATCGCTGACCGTGGAAGCCCTTCTTCTTAGACAGCACATCAGGAACATCGGGTGTCGAGAAACCGGTCTTGACTATGACGGGACCTTTCTCGATGTCGATTATACTCTTGACCGACCCTGATGATGGCGTTGAGAGCTCGGTTTCCGCAGATTCTGGCTTTTTCAGCCCCAATTCCAGGCTTGTCTCTTGTAAAGCAACCGATAGATATGACTGTGCCTCCTGGATAGATAAGGCGGTATTGACTCGTGTCACACTCAAAGTCGTGGCCACGGCAGAATCAGCCCTCGCACGACGTGTAGAAGCCAAATCGCGGAGTACCTTCCTGTCCACTTTGCCGTTGGCTGTGAGTGGAATAGCAGGGACGAAGTGCCATGAAGTGGGTACAGAGTAGTACGGCAGCGCGAGCTTCACTGATGCCAACAAAGCCTCTTCATCAATAACCTCTGACGTGGCGTAGAACGCGTGAAGGCTGTTATCGATTTTCAAGGCGGCAGCTCTGGAGACGCCTTCGTACCTTTCAATGGTAGCCGAAACCCCGTCCAACTCGACGCGGAAGCCCTGTCATAGTCAGTCTCTATATTCACAGAAATTGCTCTCAACCTACCTTGATCTTGACTTGGTCGTCACCTCTTCCGAAGGTCTCCAAGGATCCATCTTCTCGCCATCGAACGATGTCGTTCGTGTTGAACATTCTAGAACTTGGAAAGAGTCAGCCGGCCCCGTATCCATCAGAGGAGCCTTCCTTACCCATCATTTCTGAACTTGTCGAGCTTGTAGCGTTCTGATGTCAGTTTTGTCAGGTTGATGTACCCTCTAGTCACGCCTGATCCTCCGACCCAAGCGGATCCCTTCGCACCTAGCGGAACTGGATTCTCATCTTCGTCTAAGATGTAGCAAGTAGTGTTCGGCAAGAGTCTCCCAATCGAAAGGGCTATGCCAGGAGTGTGTCGATGTGCGGAGTTGAGAATGGTGATCTCTGTTGGACCACAGATATTGTAGAAGTGAGTACCCTCCGCCCACTCATCAGCTAGACTGTGAAGAGTGAGCATTCAGTCTCGAAAGCTCATACGTGAGACTACCTACCTCTGCGGGCATGGCTCCCCGCCGGTGACGACTGTCTTGATGTTGGGATATTCCACCCTCCGATACTTTGACAAGATGGACGGAGTCGAGATCAGAGTGTCAATCTGTAAGCTCTGTCAGCCCCAAAAGCCACTATGCAAGTCGTTTCAAACGTGCCTCTCTGAGTGTCGCTTCCCATCGAGACCCTCTCAGGTACAAAGTGCCGCCATTCATGAGACAGGCCAAGATCTCCCATGCACCCATATCGAAGGCAACGCTCAACACAGATCCAACTTTGGACCCGATTTTGATCCCGAGATTTGCAGGCTCTAATAGCAGGGCATTGGTGACATTGGCGTGCGAAACGTCCACTCCTTTTGGCGTGCCAGTACTGCCTGTTATGACGATCAGGAATGAAGAACCTTGTTTGTGATCAAAGAATACGTACCTGATGTGTAAATTGCGTAGCATCCATCCGTTGAACTGCACTTGACGAGGGGCCTCCCGCTCGATGAATCAGAGACCACATGCAAACTGAGTGGTGTGACGTGGGCATCCGCTCGAGTGAACTGCTTGACTCGACTCTGGAACTTTGGCGAGCAAAGAACGTGTCGTGCCACGGTATCTGCGAAGATGTGGGTCAATTGCTTGTCTGAAGCCACACCACCATCAATTGGGACATATTGGCAGCCAGCCTTCAGAACCGCAAAGATACCGACAAGCATCTCCAACGATCTTGACACCACCAAGCATATTCGCTCTCTTGGCTGCAAGCCAGACTCGAGGAGACTATTGGCCAGTCGATTTGCTGCATTGTCCAACTCCTGGTAGGTGAGAGAGGCTTGCTCGGAGACAGCTGCGACTGAATCCGGGTAGGTATCAACGACACTCTCAAAGGCCTCGTGGACTCTCGAAAAAGGTACGGGTTGGTTTGGACCCTGCCCGAAGTGAGAAAGAGCGATTTGATCATTGAGAGGAAGGCTTGATAAGCCCTCAAGAAGCTTGAAATCAGACATGGCTGAAGATGTATTAATGAGACAGTCAAGCAGCGTGGGCTTGAACAGCCAGCTGAACTGGCTTGCCACCATCACCTTTATATCAGTGCCTTCAGACGCATGACCGTTTCCGGCATGGCCTGGACTTGCTCTTCATAGCCGGTTTCTTCGCGGCGCTCTGTGTATGATCGCTGATTGTGTGGCATAGTGGCATCATTGCCTTCGCCAGGATTTAGATTGAGTGTCCATGTGTGCAGGTCGGAACATCTCCAAACAAGCAACTGTAAAGTCAGAGATGCTCGGCAGGCCATCCCTGCATAGACGTACTGCTACACCCCAGAAGCTTGTTGAGAAGTATGGCCATTCGGATCAGGAAAGCAGTAAGGTACCTCTGCAACTCACTGCAATTTGAATCCTCGCTACAGGCTCACCAAATGCGTCGTCGGGATGCATCTCAATTACAAGTTCCGTTTTCAGAGCAACCACGAACCAGCACATGCATAGGCATGCGGGCAATGACCAACCCCCACGAGACGAGGATGAACAATGCTCGTATAGTCAACCGAGTATCCGCCGCCGAAATAGAAGCACTATATGCTGCGGAAAGCCACCTTTCCGGTAGAAGTGCCGTGTTCCATCAGGTTTAACTAAGGTGTCCATGGCTGTAGCCGCGCAGTGCGGGCTTCGGATCGAAAAAGATAAATAGACACGGTTCGGTCGTTCTTCAGCCCATGAAACTTCGCGAAGTGTCCAACACGATCGACTCCCAGGAGCACAGACACCATGACACAATCTGGCCTCATCGTTACCACCAAGGAGGGCAACGTGGCCGTTGTGGAGCTAAACCGGCCCAAGAAGCGTAACGCGTTATCGCAGGATCTGATAGATGAGCTGATCGAGGCGTTGTCTCAATTGGACAAAGACACGGCGGTACGCGCCGTTGTCCTTACCAGCAGCAAACAGGGTCCGTTCTGTGGTATGTCATCTGGAGTACCATTGAAACATGCTTGCGCTAATGTATGCTTGCAGCTGGCGCAGATCTTAGTGAACTGGCCGGTATCACAACAGCTGAGGCTTTCCAGCGAGGGTGGTTGAAGGATCTTAACGATGCCGTGGACAGATTCCGCAAGCCACTCATCGCTGCAGTGCGAGGTTTTGCTGTGAGTACGACTTTTGACTTCAACAGAGCAGCAATCTGACGGCCAGAAGTTTGGAGGCGGGTTTGAATTGGCATTGTTGGTAGGCAATAACGTCGTGATCCTCGCTGCTGAGCAATAGCTGACCGAGAGCATGCTCTATAGTGCGACATGATCTTCGCCTCAGCCGATGCCAGATTTGGCTTTCCAGAGATCAGTTTAGGCACCATCCCCGGCATGGGTGGCACGCAGCGTTTGACGAAAACTGTTGGAAAGCAGAAGGTACGTATCATCGGGCCGTATCTCGACATTTCGAGAACCTCACTCTGTCTCCAAGCTCTGGACGCTATACTGACTTTGCAGGCTCTGGAGCTGGTATTGACCGGGTTACCTGTTACAGCAAGGGAGATGGAACAGCGCGGTGTGGTCAATCGAGTTGTCTTGGAGCAGGAAGACGTCTGCGAGGAGGCTCTGAGCGTTGCTCGTCTCGTTTCAGCACGTTCTGCACCAGCTCTCAGGCTTGCCAAACATGCCGTAAAAGCGGGTAAGTCCACGTTGAGCACCCAGTCCGGAGATGCGCAAGCTGACAGAAATAAGCCGAAACCACGACGTTGAACGCTGGGTTGGAGATTGAGCGAGCCTCGTATTACGGTAGTTTCTCATTCCCAGATTGCCAAGAAGGCATTGCAGGATTCCTGGAGAAGAGGCCAGTCATGTTCCTCCAGGATTGAGTAAAGGATCCATGTTAGCCGTGAGTTTCGAAAATCGAATCGTGATTGAAGCTTCTTCGGTCCTTTACTGCCATGTTGCTGTTGACTAGGGCCCCCGCCTGGACGCCCGCCGACTGGCGGACTGAGCTTCCGAATGGAGCGCGCGGCAATATTGGTGATCCACTTCCATGTGACCGCCTCACGACGTAGCAGATGCGCTGCTCGACATCGATGATTGCGATTCTACAGGTTGCTGAGTTTGGCCGATGCGCCGCAGATTGTGTGAGGTTGACGGGTGGAGGTTGGGAAGTCGCGATGCGAGGATGGCAGACGCCCCAGTGACGCAAGACCCACCAAACCTCGGAGAGGAAGGAGCAGCCTCAACCTTATCAACACCTGCCTCAACTTCCAGACCACAGAAGTTGGTCATCGTTCTGGAACTGCTCGTGATACAGTAATGCACGAATCAGGGTTCACGCTTTGCTCGGCACCTGCTGCGACAATGCAGGTAGCCACAGCCTTGTCCTGCGCACGTCTGCGCTTGCGGCAGGTGAGGTGCAGAGGAGAGGCTCCTGTACGCCGATCTTGCAGGCCAGCGGATGGTTCCGCTGTGATGCAAGGATGCATGAATGCACATCCCCCACGCCTTCGCGAATCATTGCAAGTCTTCTTCTGCAAGGCAATGAGTACATATTCACATGGCACACATCGGCTGATGGCGTGCTGTGGTCGACCTTGGGCGCAAGAACTTGCAAAGACGTGTGAGAGAAAGATAGGAAGGTGATTATAAGGCAGGTTGGATAAACATTATTTAGCTAGGATCGTACATGCTATGATGCTTGAAGAAACAGAACAGAACGATTTGGTATCCACGCAAAACTTCGCAAACTAAAGCTAACCAACACTTGATCACTCGAAGCCACCTCTTGGTACATGTGCTATGTTCCTGATATCTTTTGTCTCAATGCGCCCCATTCCCTTATACATGTCATGGCGATCGATGAGACTATTCACTGTGTTGACTGGCGCCATAGGGTACTGATCGCCTTCACTGCTGACAGTCTTGATCTGCTCAAGCTCGTTCTTGTCAAATGTGGCCCTGTTGGGGCTGTCAACCGCGATCATTGGGGCCTGCTGTTCTTCACTCTTTCTGTTATCAATAGACAGGTCTTGCAATCGCGAGTCTAGATCAAGTACAGGTCCGCTTGGTATCTCGCCCACACTCTTCGAGCGTACAGGCTCGAGGCTGTGGAAGCCATCGTCTGCCTCAGCCGTGGGCAACACTTCATTTTCTGGTACGGAAAGAGAGCGTACAGGGTCCTCAGGGAGACTGTTTGATCGTGTCTTCTCGTGCTTGTGGCTCTTCGACCAGGACTTGAACTTGAAAGCATTAAGCCAGCCGGGCCGCTTCTCTCCCCTCTCCTTCTGGCTATTGTAGCCGTTCTTCTTGTTGTTGCTGGGACGCCTCACCGGCTTCGGTGGGTTTAGAACGTTCTCGGCCGCAAGTTGGATAGCAGTCTTTTCTTCCGGGCCGCTTGATCCTCTCTTCTGGGTCGCCTGAAACTCGGGATGAGCACGCAGCTCATAGTCTGACTTCCTTCGTGCACCAGCGGCGCCGCTTGGTGGCACGCCAATTGAAGCTCGGCGGTGCGCAAGAGCCGATTCCTTTAGCTCTTCGCTAATGTAGTTGAGCGCAGTGCCTGCTACTTCGATGTACTGAGGATAATCCACCTCACAGGCCTCACAAATGAGCTTCAGCTTTTCCCAGTCCTGCTGGACCACTGGACCTGAAAGTTCTGGGTGCCATGCCATACAACGAATATCGCTTCTTGTTCCACGATCAACTTGCTCGTTCACACCAAAGAGGTTGATGAGAGCATCAACCTCAATGCGGACAGTCTTGACGAACTCATCGAATTTCTGGGTGTCTTTGACGGTCCAGTGGTTCGTTGTCATGCTCATACTCCTCTTGATGTTTGCTCGAGAACCACTTGATCTGACGAGATCTTGGAGCAACCCATACTTTTCGCGAAAAGCCTCCATTCGGTTCGTGTCCAATGCGGGGTGCTCGAGCATGTTGAACCGCTTAGGACTCTTGAGCCCATACTTTTCCATCATCTCATCTCTAGAGAGATGTCCCGGTCGGCCGGCAATCTCGTTCAGTGCCTTCCTGACTTTCTCATGAATCGCATCATCGTCTAAACGGGAGTCTCTTACACCAAAATTTACGGGCAGATGGGGGTCGGGATTTGTCGCTCCAGGGTGGCTTGGGATCATGTGCCTGGCTATGTTTGCAGGTGGGGCAGAGATACCAACTGCATCTCCAAAGATGAGCAGTCTACCCTGCTGCACACCAAGTTTTGCTAGTGCGACTTTCTGTTTGTGGTCGTTATCCTTGGAAGGGTGGATGAGGTTGAAAGCCTCCACACAAGTGCTGAACTGAGTTGCGAGAGAGAAAACCTTGTCCAGAATCTGCGCCTTCGTTGGCCCAGGCGCATCGCCCTCGATCCTTTCGGTGGTTGCTTTGGAGCTCATTGCGGGGTGGGGTAGCTTTGCAGCTAAGCAGGCCTTGATAGGTGGAGAGGAACTTTGATCGCAATCGTGGAGGGAGGTTGGGGTCTGAAAGAAACGGTTTGGAAGAAACACAAGAAAAGGCTCTTGTCTAAGCTAGAGCAGTAAATGTTGAACTTCTGTGCGCATGACGTCTGAGGAGAGGTTCCAAGCCTGATCAATGGTTGCGGCCAAAAAGTGTGGCGTAGACATGCACCCAGAAGCGAAGGTGCGGGGTCCGAGCTGATCAACATTTTGCAGGCTTTTTTGAAGCGCTGCACTTCGTGAATTTGGTGCTACAGCACCAAACAAGCTTCTACACCTTAATTGCTCCTGCATAGTCACTCGTCACCGCCATATGCTGTGGCGCGGCACATCGACACGTGTGAATGAGGTTGGTCACCGGTGCCGGGTGTCGGCAGGACGCAGAAGTGAGTGCTGGCAGAGGATTCACTGCCTCATACCAATGGAAGTCCTTCCTACAGTGTAGTCGGTGCAGCATGACTGAAAGGCATAGGTGAATAAAGTATTGATTAAGATAATAAAAGGGGTATCTCGTGAAAGTCGGAAAACCATCATGACCAAGGTCAATGGACCTATGACAGAAGGCCGTGGTCGTCGAATCCGTAATGTCGTCCCAGCTGCGTTCAAGCTGCCGAAGTCTTCGTGCGCCCTCTCAGGGTCGTATAGAGAAGCCGAAACCTGAGGTCAGATGTGAGAGTATGGCGCTTTCCCCTGCGACCTGTCCTCGCTAGCATCTCCGAGGGTGCTCCTGTCACCGTCGCTCTTTGTTTTCGAAAGGTCTTCGTCCACACTGAACTCCTTTCTGACGAATATGCCGCTAGGGCTGCGACCGCGGACCATGATCCTAGGTCCTTTCGCCTGAGCCGTAGCATCAGCTTCTTCGGTGATGATGCTATCCTCACTATCGCGTTCTGGGTCCATAATGGTGTCGTCTGCGCCCCTTCTACGGCTGGATCTCGCAGCTGACGCTTGTGGTTTGTCGCTTCGCCAGGTGAGATGGTACGATCCATTTGGCTTCATTGTCCCTCGTGACCGACCAAAGATTGGACCGAAGAGTCTAACGAAAGGACTGCGAAGCATGGGTAGACAGGCGCAGACAATACCGGCGTTGGCCTCGATAACGGACCAGATAGTGGCAGGAATTGGCCCCCAAGTAGGGTCGGGGTCGCTCGCTGATGCGGCAATCGTAGTGGCACGATAGATGGATGCAAAGGTGACGCTGTCCTCGTCAGTGCATGTCGTGATAGCTGAAGGAGTACATACAAAGCACCAGTGCCAAAGACTAGACATATACCTAGCTTCTCAGCACGGCCCATGGAGAGGGTCATAATCTGAGGTATTGGCATCAAAAGTAATGCAAAGTCGGTCAAGATCTGTGTGGTTGCGTACGATATCCACCAAGGCTCGTTTTTGAAGCATTTGAATCCGGGTATGCTTCTGTCCCAAAACGCTGCAACTGGTGTGCATTGAAAAATCGTTGCAATGATGAAGGCAAGGCTGGAGGATACAATCCAAGCGTTCATAACGTGGCAGGCGATGCGGAATGAGCGACTGGAGACCGCAAAAATCCGGTAGTACAAACACGCGATCGAAATCTTGTTGAACATCAGAACGACCTTGTACACAATGTTGGCACCATAGAACCATTTGCGTGCAGTCATGCGGGTATCGGGTTCAAGCGTTTTCCAATGTCGGCCATAACCATACACAACAGCTAAAAGGTGTCAGCTCAAGGGTTTCTGAATACACTTTCCGCGATACATACCTTGACACTCTGTCAAAGACAACAGGGCTGACGATACCAAAGCTGCAATAACCATGTAGTCATCCAGTCCCAAGCCGCTCCTCTTTACTAATCGCTGTATCAGACGTGCTCCTACAAAAAGGCCTGCGATTACGACTGCAAGTACTGAGGTGAGCCACAGGCCCCAACCTCGCTGTACAGGTCCATCCGCACCAAGTCCGATGTTGGGCACCATCTCAGAGAGTCGATCAAACCCCAAGGCTGGAGTTGACAGATACCGGTGGTATGGTAGATGTTTGCTTCAAAGCAGACATGAGCGACACAAGAGATTCTCCAAGCATCATGGGCCTAAGGACACACATAAGGATCGAAAGACCCCGTTGTCTTCCCTGCACGGGCAAGGTTCAGAGCAGATCAATTGCTGGTAGGAGTGCAAGCGAAAGAAACGCAATACGACTCCTCGGTCAAAGATAGAGCCACAGCGAATAAGCAGAAGTACCTGAGATCACTCCTCTACGCGCGATTGGTGCGTCTCTGCTGTTCTTGGAAGGTGGCCGGCCGTAAGGTAGGAAGCAGTGCGCCGCTTTACAGTCTAAGTGTAGCATGGCGCACAGCGGCATAATCACCGAATTGAAGGGCTGTATGACTTCATTAGACCTGACGATCAGCATGAGCCCAAAGCTGGGCGACTGAAAACTCTGCCTTACAGCTCACGGACACGCGCGTTCGCAATTCGAAAGATGCTCCAAGCCGAGGCTGATAACGGGCATCTCGAATCAAAGCTGCATTGCTTGACTCGAGCGATCGGGAACGGTTGCTGTCAACTCGCTGTCAAGGTGGAGGTGAACGGCAGCGGCAAAGGAAGCGGAATGAGCGAACTAGGAAAAGCTCCGAAGCCTTGACGGGTTCCAGCCAATCGTTGACAAGCGACCCGTGTGAACGGGAAGCGAGATGAATGTTCTTACTGTCTTGAAACAACATCGCTATTATCTCCGAGGTCTGAACTCCTTTACGGCGCTGGAGATATAACAGCTGTGGTATGTCACAGACCGCCTCATCCTGCAGCGGATTGGTTATCGAAACATACGGAGCTCCCCTCCGTCGACAGCGACATCAGCCTCCGCTAGCGTGTACAGCACTTCGAAATGGATGTCACGACGCAGGTACCGCCAAGCGGCAGGTAACCTGGATAAGCCAGTCCCACCCGCATGCTTCTGAAAAATGTATTGGTCGACGCTAAGATAGCCGAGAGCCGTCCCTTCAAGAGTAAAGCCCTCCCGCCTCCACGGGTCGGTCGAGCTCAGCACTGCCGTTTCAACTTGACAAGATGCAGCCTCTCATTCTGACAGCTGCTGCTGTAGCTACGTTGCTCGGCTCGGTCGTCGCTGGTTCAGCGCAGTCGAACCAGGTGCAGACGAGCACTGGCGGGACTATTGTTGGACATGCAGCGTCAAACAAGACAACCGTGACGGAGTTCCTGGGTATTAGGTATGCCCAAGCACCAGTCGACGAGTTGAGGTTTGCAGCGCCGAAGAAGTATGTGGCGCCTCAAGGTACAGTCTTTGAGGCATCTGAGTGGGTATGTTTACGTTTCCATACGATGTTACTGTGGCTTGTGCTAACAAGGATAGTCAGCGTATGTGTACCGGAGTAGGACTTTACTGTCTGGTTTTGACATAATGACAGCGATTGCCCGTCGAACAAGCCACCAGTGAGCGCCTTTCCTAACTTCACTCAACCTTCTGGGTTGCGAGTGTGGAAGAACTTCGCCGCTCAGAACAGCAACCCCGCATCAGAGGACTGTCTGAAGCTCAATGTCTGGACGAAGAATGCCGGTAACAGCAACGCAAAGAAGCCAGTACTGGTGTTCCTTCACGGTGGACGTAAGAAGCTCTCTTTAGGAGACATGTAGCCGTTGCTGACACCTTCGTAGGCTTCCAGATTCCTGGTCCCCACAGCCCACTTTACAACGGACAGTACCTGGCCGATAGTCAAGATGTGGTCGTAGTCACGCCCAAGTAAGTACTGTGAGTACGCGTTTGTGGTCATTGAATAACAGCAGCAGCTATCGTCTTGGCGTGTTCGGCTTTTCTGGTGCTCCTGGTGTTGAAGCAAATGCTGCGCTTAAGGACCACCGTGCAGCTGTTGAGTGGGTGCGAGACAACATTGCCGCGTTCGGTGGTGACCCATCTCGCATTGTCATCTTCGGTCAGAGTGCTGGAGGAGCGAGCGTCGACTACTGGTCGTTCGCCTGGAAGAAGGACCCTATCGTTGCCGGTCTTATCCCCATGTCCGGAACTTCTTTGGGCTTCTTGCCCAACACGCCAGACTACTCTCAGACTCTTTGGTATAACGTCTCGCAAACGATTGGCTGCGGCGGCCCTAGCGACGATGCTGCTACCGTACTCTCCTGCGTGAGATCCAAGGACACTTCTGTTCTCCTGGCTGCGGCTGCCAAGGTGCCCGCGCTTCCCACTCAGGCGCTCGCACAAGCTACTTTCCATCCTACTGTGGACAACATCACTGTGTTCGCCGACTACCAGCAACTGGCGGCTTCTGGAAACTTCGCTAAGATACCACTTCTGTCTGGGAATGCTGATCAAGAAGATGGATGGTACCGAATCTCAGGTTGGGCCGCTAAGCTGAACTTCACCGACGCTCAATGGACTCTCTTTACTGAGCGCAGCTTCACTTGTCCCGTGGCTCTGTCGACCAAGTATAGGGTTCAATACGGCGTTCCCACTTGGCGTTACCGCTACTTTGGTGATTTCGACAATCTTCGTCTTTACAACGGATCTGCAGGTCTCAGCCCGAGGGGCAGCGCTGCTTACCACGGAGTCGACCTCAACATCGTGTTTGGAACTGCCGCGGACAATTCGGGACTTCTCAACACCGCTGCGGAAGATGCGGCGATCAAGTACGTTCAGGGTGCATATGCCGCGTTCGCTAGGGACTCAAAGAAGGGTCTGACACAGTACGGATGGCCTGCATACAAGGAGACCGGCAAAACTCTTGTTGGTCTTGCCTACAACAACAGTCCCAAGCCGACGTTCTTTGAGGCAACCATCTATGACAAGGCTTGTCCTGCAAACAACGACCCGCTTCCCGGACGTGGAGCTTTCTAAAACAAGTCCAACAAAAGATAGCACCAGATGTACAACAGCAAATCGATAATCCTCAATGAGCAACCACAACCATCCAAATTTGGAGTGTCTGCGACACGCGACAGTGCATTGATTTTGTCGCCGCGATATGCTTCACTCGCCCGGTCAGGCGGCTTCATCACAACATCCGGTAATTTGAGTCGGAGTTTGTATCCTTTCTCGGCTGTAGCCGATGAATGTGCCAGTTGGAGAACCGTGATCAAACGTTCTGGACGTTACACTAAATCATCGGTCCCGGTACTGACTCGACCTGAGGTGAACGCTCCCAAACGACGAATAGACTTTGGGAAATACCTTGATCACTCTGTTTGCCGTGAATCCTACTTCACGTTGTTCGGACACGTGGCACAGTCTGAAGCTAAGCTCTTCGCGTATGACTATGATTGACCTATCTCTAACGCTCTTTAACGATTTTTGTTTCCACTCAGCATGGCACTTCTGTCGTCTAGAGAGCTGTCAACTCACAACCAGCTTGTCAACGCCTTGTGCGTAAGATTTTGAAGAACATACTCGGAAGATATATCGTCTGAGGTGATTCGAGGAACTGTTGGATCCATGTTGATCTCATTGGCCGGCGATCTATAACATACACGTTAATTACCGGGAGCATCTATCTGCAATTGGACAAATGCATACTCACTAACCAATGAGAAGAGTTCAGGATCAGAATCCCTGGAGAGAAGTATTGAGCCCACAAAAAACACGTGCTTCCAGGGCTAAAGCAGGTCCCCGCCTTCGACCTCGACAGCTGAATCCTGTCCCCAAGCAAACAAAACGTGTGTTCGGCCCTTCACTAAAGTACGAAGAGTACCAAAAGAGCTGTGAGTGAAGTCAGACACTATGAGTACCTCCATCGGCGCATGGACGTTCAGTCCCCTCATCAATTCCTTTCCCAGCGCCATCCTCCCCAATATCGGCTTCTGGAGCGCTAGCAACGGCACCTGGGAGTACCAGATCCAGCTCTCATGGCCGCTGAACTGGACATCACCCAACGCGTCCTCCACAGTCGAAAGCTTGTACATCCTCGACGGCAACGCGTACGGCCTGTCCGCAACAGAGGCCGTCCGTCGCCGCCGCCCTGTCGAATTCAATCAGCCCGATATGATTACCGTGTCTATCGGGTATCCGACCACTATCGAGGACTCGCCTTATAGTACCAGCAGGTACTCGGACTACCAGCCTCCGGTTTGCGCGAATTGCACCATCCCAGCAATCCCGGGCGTGCCATCTAATGCGGATGAGCTGATATCGTTCATCGATACTGCGCTGCGGCCTTGGGTGCGAAACAATGTTTTCGCCGGGGCGACGTTTGATCGCGATGCGTTGTATGGACACTCGTTTGCGGGGCTGTTCGTGCTGTATACACTTACCTCGCGGCCGGATTTGTTCGATACTTTTCTCTCTGCATCGCCGGCACTGGACTGGAACAGCGACTACGTATTCAACTACGCACCATTTCTCGCACCGCTCAAGAACGCCACCTCCTCCAACCTTCCCGGTAACGCTACCAAGCCGGCGTTCCAGCTCAGCTACGGTGCGCTCGAACAGCATCCTAAGCGGCGCAGGACGGAGACTGATGCGGAGTGGGAGTATCGCAAGGCCTTTCTGGAGAGTCTCAGGATGACGGATATTGTCGAGAAGCTATATGCCGAGTTAGCAGGAGCCCCGGGTTTGAGGGATATTGAACTCAACGTGTATCCGAACAGTTACCATGCTGCCGTCGGTACTGTAGCGATTTCAGATGGGATTGACTACTTTCTGGACTGGTAGAACTGATGGAGATACAAGAAAAGTGAGAGATGCTCAGGGTGATCGATAGCGGGACAGTTATTGATATGTGAAGCGGAAAGCCATTCTTGATGTATAATTCATCTACTCGATGTCAAAGCAGCCTCGTTAATCTCCAAATTTCTCCACGAGTCACGGATGCGAATAATCGCAGCTGTTGATTATCTTGTTTGAAAGGGATAGTCGCCGTAGGTGACGTGATTCATGGTCCCATGTCCCCAAAGAGGAGCGTAGATATTGTCTTGCAACTGAGAAGATAGCTTGAAGAAAGAGAAGGTCATGATCGTCATGGCAGATTGTTGGATTTGCTGCTCGAGCGACTATTCACTGGTAGCGCTCAACTGTTATAGTAACAATTCGAGAGTTCCAATTTGTTATCGCAATCAACAATGCCCACGCTGAAGCAAGCCTCCTGCCCTCTGTCCCGTCAAGCTGCGCACTACTCCTCATGATCTTGTTCACATCCGCTCGGCACTCTCGTCTTTGGAGATCATGCTGAAGACAAGCTTTCGATCTTCATAAGTCCAAGTCGTGGCGGTGCTGTTCAAGGCAGTCCTGTCTTGCACCTTGGTGATGATTTCGGTCGTCTCGTGAGGAGCCATAGCAGCATCGCCCACACGCTTTCGCTCGGTAAGCATCTCCTGAATCAGATTCACGCAGCAATACAGGTCATAACCATGATTATAAGGACGCCATAGACGACCTGACTGACTGCGACGGTGTTGGTATTCTGCCACACGAAGTCGTAGATCCGTTTGCGTAGCTCGAGCGGTAGCGTGAAGAAAAGAGACGACGTGTTGCCAGTAATCGCAGCTGCCATGAGAGCATGTTCGGGGATCTTCTTGCTTGGCTTTTCGTACTTCGGGCGCTTTGCATGTTTACGAAGAGGCATCTTTGGCATGGTGGTTCTTGTTTGCGAGATTCGGTTCGAGTGTGAAATGGTGAAGTTGAATGTTCGGTGTCGGTGAAGGCGGCGTTGAAAGGTGAAGAAAGCTGCGGTGGCAGCGCAACTCACGCGAGGAAAGGGCGTTGCTTTCACTTCGCACGGATTGATTAGGGCAGTGAAAACTGTGACCGCAATATCTCAAAATCTGTGGTTGGTAAGTGAACGAGAAGCTATCATGTAAATAGGGTGTGCGTTCTGACGCAAATCGTAGATGTGTCGCTGTTCGTGTCTATACGTGTCTAAGTCGTGAATCTACCGCTGCGCCGCGCTGATGTAGATGAAAGCCAGTCGTAACGGTCTAAGCACTCTTCTTCGCCGGAATCTGCTTATTCGCCTCGCCTACTTCTTCAACCTGAGGATCTTTCTTAGCCTCCTTTTCCTCGACCTCGGGAGGGAAGTCGCCCTCGACAATGCCAAAAACACCAACATCGCTCCTACCCATGCCACCGCCATTCTTCTCCGTCGTCTCCCATTCTTTCAGCACATACTTGCCCTGCTTCTTAGTCTCCTCCTCATCGTAGTCAAAGACACGCCAGTCAGCGTTGAAGAACATGCGGTTGCAGACAGCTGTTCGCAGGAAACCAGAATGTGTGACAACAGCGATGACCTTCTCAGGTCGGTTGTAAAGATCCTTGAGGCATGTCTGACCGCGAGCGACGATAGCTTTCTGGGTGAATGCGTAAGGGTTGGTCTTCAGGTTACTGGTCTTGTCTGGATACAAAGGATCGACACCGGAGAAATCGTACTGTGGGTACTCCTTGGAGATAACGTCCATGGTGTTGCCGGTATCGCAGGGCTTGTCGGCATTCTCGTGCCAGTTTGCATCAGGGTGAACAGGTACGCCCTTCTTGATCAGCCAGTCCAGTCCGATGGTCATAGTCTCAAGAGTTCGCCTCATTGGGCTGACCACAATCAGTTCGGTCTTATCTGCAAGGTCGCTAGCCTTCAAGCTCTCGTGAAGCTCAGCACTTTGTTGGCGACCAAGGTCAGTCAGTGGTGGATCATGAATTGACTACCTTCCGATTAGAGAATGTTCATAGTCCAAGTGCTATGGGACAGTCATACCCAATCGCTGGTAGCGTTGTGCAGCGCCTGCGCGTGGCGGATGAGGATGAGTGTTGGCGGCATTGCTGTGGATTTGAATCTGGTGTTCGAGTGAGAGTGCTGTTAGGATGGCAGGATTGTTGGTGATGAACGGGTTTTAATAGCCACGAGTTGTTTATCGGCGTTTGACTGGTGAATGACGCGCTGCCCCACTAAATGCCGCTAGCTGCGGCTCCAGGAACTTTCGGCAGGAGCGACGCTCGTATGGCTGTTATGCCAAACATGGATTTCGCCGAGTTCGCATCTGTGGTAACCTTGTGCTCGCCTGTTGCTGTCAGTGGGATTATATGGACATACAAAGCTGGTATTGCAGTCTGGGCGAATGTAGATGATTCGTGATTGTGCTTCGTGAAGCCTTTCGTTATCATGGATGACCGTCTATACCATGCCGATGCTGTTGCATAAGATATGCCGGATCGTAGTCTACTCCTGCATCTTCTCTTCCTCCTCCTCCTCATCGTCGTCGCCTTCCAGCGCCTTCTTCGCGAGCCTCTCGGCCTCTTCCCGGATCTCCTTCGGTACCTCCTCGTGCCTGCCCTTTGTAGGTCCATCGAGGTTGCTGATCCATGTCAACTCCAGCTCGAACTCCTTGTCTTTGTTGTCATCATGTGCGACGTAGATGATGCGCGCTGCTTCCTTGACACCATCTTGCAGCGACAGCTCGCCCTCAGCGAGATTGAGCTTCTCGAGCTCGGATTTAGCGATCTGTCGTCCCTTGCCAGTAGCGGCACCGTAGTAGCCCTGCATCATGCATTAGTCTTGTATAACCCCGGTGCGTCGTGCAACATACCCAGTAAAGACCACTTGGCTCGATCATGTACAGAGAAGGTCCACCGTGCTTCGCGCCCTCCTTCTTGCCACCTGAACCGCCCTTTGGCCCTGAACCAACCTGTCCGTCAACTGGCAGCTCTGCCTCCGAGTCCCAACCTGCAATGATAGCTGTAATACCGAAGGGTCGTACACTGGAGTAGAGGGTGTATGCTTGAACGTAGCTACCCATCCGGTCTGCAAGCGAGGCAACGGGGATAGGTGCCTTGTACAGTTGCCGCCATTGGGCAGCCTCATCGCGGGCTCTAGAAACGAAGTGGCGGCCGTCGGGGAGGAGACCTGAAGAGACGATGCCCATGTTCCTGTCGACTGTTGCTATCCTCTTGTTTGCGCCTGCCTTCAGCAGCTTGCTGGTGACGAGCTTCTCGAGCGCCAGTACGACGCCATCCTTGCACTTGATACCGACTGCTGTGCCGCCGTTCTCTACCGCCTTGACTGCGTATTCGACCTGAACGGGTAAGCTGCTGTGATCGAGAGCTTGTAGTAAGGTAAAGCTACCTGGAAGTTGCGGCCATCGGGGGAGAAGACAGAGTTGGACAGGTCATAACCCGTACCTATTGACGTCTATATAGCTGTTAGCACGGCTGCACAAACATGGCGGCGACAGCGGCGGGGCTGACCATGACGAAGGCGAATGTGTGAGTATAAGGGCTTGTTTAGTTGCAGTCGAGTATTGTGGTGCGCTGATCGAGAACAGCAATCGAATGAATGGGGCGCAAGTTGATCTGCGGAGCTCGGTGATGGTGTTGATGCAGGCAGTTGCGAGTTGCGTGTTGGAGCTCACGGCGCCTTCCAGCTAGCGCGGTGGCCCATGCTCATTTTGGCGCCTCGATACTCAGGCATCTGCTGCCCCATCAGAACCCCGCCAAATCCTGGGACGAGGGGTCCTTTTGGCACAATCGCACGCATGTCACACCAGGTGTTGCTGGTTGCTAACAAGTCTCAAGATTGACACTGCTCGCCAGACTTTCGGCAAGTTGCTTCTACACCGGCGCTCTCAGACGCCTCCAGCCCTAGCGATCCAATCGTGGTCTAAGACGGTTCGAAGACTGGCTCCGCTCCAGCACGTTTGATGAGTTGTCGAACATAATTTGCAGGCACCAGCAGCGCTCGATTGGCTTACCGCCTGATAGCCGAACAGTTTATGTTCCAAGCTGCTACTAACTGGACGTGGGCGACAAAATCATCCCGCCTTTTTCTCTACGCTCGACCCAACCGCATGACCCATCACCTGCGCGCTACACAGTACATATAGAACTACTGCCACGCCGCTCCCGGTTGACCTCCTACAACCACATCCTCTGTTTTACCTACCTCCTCTGTACTCACACAGCTCTGTCTTTATCTTCTTGAGTAATCAGAAGAAGCTCAAACAAAGCCGCCGTTGCTGCAAGGTTCTCGTGGTCAGCGCCCAACCAATCTGCCAAGCATCACCAGACCAAGAACTATATCAACAGTTATCTCGAGCTCTTATTGAGAGTCCCAGATCGATATTGCTCCTCGGAAATCTTGTTACGAGATATACTGACGTCTTCAACTAATACGTTGGTGCATTCGGAGGATCGACACAGCCGCCTGTATCCTGTGCCATCAGCAATTACTTGGACCCACTCAACAGATGCAGCCCATGCTTGTCCACTATTGCAATTGTACTTACAACACAGCTGTACCTTACAGCCCATCCGTGTTCTCCCAAAACATTGCCTGCTCACATGTAAGCTTTTCAATGTTCACCATGTCAAAATACTAACCATTACGTCATAGTGCGGCTCTATATCAACGGGTATCAACGTCCGGTCAAAAGTCGAAGAAGAAGCAAACATGCAGCAAGATGAGCTCGCGCAGCTGTTCGCAGCTAACATGCACTTGTCTCAGAATGCTTCGCAGCAGGTACAGCAACAACAGCCCGAGCCAGTACAGCAGCAAGAGCAGGAAGCCCCAAAGGCAATAGTATATGCCTCCAGCCACTACACGCATTCACACCATGTCATACCCACTCGAAGTGCCTCTGAGCCGCCAGCCAGGATGCACATTGAGATGTCTGAACTCGCGACTATCCTGCTGCGCAATAGTATTAACCCTGAGCAATTGTTCCCATCCCAAGTCGACCTCTTCCAGAACGCAGATGATGACCAGCGGTTACGGCTGCTCGAGCTATGGCGCATCTCACCCCCGCAAGGTCGTCAGGGCTACCCAGCAGGCACTGACTACAATATGTCGAGGCAGTTGTACGACTGGCCACCTACGAGCCTGGCACAAGAGGAGAGCATGGCAAAGCTGCGATATGAAAAGGCCCAGCAAGAGAAGGCCGAGGAGGAGCAGCGAGTGCGTGAACTAAGCACCTCGCCACAAGTCGCCGAGCCGTATATGGCTTCTGGCTACGACATGCTTGCAAGGCGCGAATATGAGCAATCGGCTAAAGACTCAAGCTACAACCAGGCGACAGACCCCGTGTACAACAGTGCTGGTAGTAACGGGCTCTGGCAGAAGAATGTTGGCAGTATCTCGGACATGGAGAACAACTATGGCGCATTTGCTTATGCACGGGAGTACGGCTTCCAGCAGCCAATGTACGCCGACGAAGAGATGGTTATGTGATTGGAAAGTTATTCTCACAGGCATTTGAGGCATTGACGATGGAATCGACATTGTGGATACCACGACAGCATACCGGGCGTTTTCTTTTGTGGAGGCATTAACAGAAAGAGAAGGGGAGTTGTTGAGAGAGCTTGTTTTACTCGGATACCCACACTCAGACATACCATGAACGAAGTGCAGATGATCAATGGATATATGTTGTTGCGCCGCTCTAGCTCTTCTCGTACACATGCATTTCCTTCGGCTGGTATGATACAAAGCAGGACATGTCCCTGCCCAAACGCCATGGCAATATGCTCTCCCATCCAGACACATAAATATACATAGGCCGAGCACATCTCTCGTGCAAGCCCGTCTCCTCAGTCCATCTATTTCTTCGCCTTCCCACTTGGCCACTTCTTCCACCCACGACCATGTCCTTTCTACAATCACTGTCAGCAACTGCCTCACACTTACCCACATCCACTTTCTCCAGGAATCACTCACCTGTTTCCACTCCTGAATCAACCGCGGCATATCCAACATAGCCTGTCTCCGCATCTCCAGCCGTCCCTTCAGCGTGCGCTCCCACAGCTTTCCCTTGACCCTCTGTCCCTCACCCGTTCCCTTGACAGTCAACCCGCGCTCGATGCGCCGCGCCTCCTTTTCGCCAGGCTTCTTGATGGTCCAGGGAAGCAGATCGACAACGCCGTGTGCTGAAGCCAATTTGACGAGGTCGGCTTGCTTGCGGAGCCCGTAGACGGGGCCGTGCCAGCGGCCGGTGGTGAAGTTTTTGGTCGGGAGGAAGGGGTTCGGGAAGTTCGCTTCGACTGCTGCTATCTCTGGGGCAGACGTCTCGATCACAGGCGCATTGGCGTCGACAGGCGGTGTTGTCGATATCGTCTCTGTCACGGCGGGTTCTGTCGGTGTCGCAGCGATCTGCGATGTGATGGTGGGGAAGAGTTGCGGCGGCGGGTAGCGCTGGAAGAAGCGCAGGAGCCGCGGGGGCAGCGTCTTTGCGAGCTCGACGGTCTGTGGTGTCGCCATGTTTGCGGATAGTATGTGTGGAAGGCGAGTCGTGATGGGAAAGCGCGATGGGAACTTTTGGTGCCAAGACCGGGGCACGGGCGTTTGTGGACGGTGCATGGTGGATGGCGGGCGAGCTCGCCGCGTTAGCTGTTGCTACCTTGAGCATCATCAAGTTGACTACACCACAACCCGCCTTTCTTCGCCCTCTCACCGCCGAGTACCTTCCGAGTACCTTTACGTCGACCACTCACGCCGATATCTATCGACCATACGCTTGATCGAGTAGACACAATAATATGGTGAGCTCCCCCACGCCTCTAGACCTTGTACATAGCTAATAGCAACAGTCGTCTCCGTTCTCGATAAGTACGAAACCCCTACAGCAATACACACACGGCGGCCGTACTAACAACACCAGATGGCGGTGCCGCTGTGGCCATGGTGGGCAAGGACTGCGTAGCCATCGCCTGCGACCTGCGCCTCGGCATGCAAGCGCTCACAGTATCGAACAACTTCCCCAAGATCTTTCAGTACGGCGACGTATTCCTCGGTCTCACAGGCCTCGCCACCGACGTCTCGACTGTGTCCGACCTGTTCCGCTACAAAGTCAACATGTACCGCCTGCGCGAGGAGCGCAACATCTCGCCCCAGACCATGGCCAACCTTGTCTCGTCGTCGCTGTACGAGAAGCGCTTCGGCCCATACTTCGTCAGCCCTGTCATTGCGGGCATCAACCAGACCTCGGGGAAGCCGTTCATCTGCGGGTTCGACAGCATTGGGTGCATTGACTTTGCGAAGGACTTCATTGTCAGCGGAACGGCGAGCGACCAGCTGTTTGGTACATGTGAGGGGCTGTGGGAGCCTGATCTGGTGAGCATGGACGATTGGACACGGGCTATGAGGATGTAGGCTAATTAGGAACAGGGCCCAGAGGACCTCTTCGAGACCATCTCACAAGCGCTGCTGAACGCGGTCGACCGAGACGCGCTGTCTGGCTGGGGAGCACATGTCTACATTATCGAGAAGGACAAGGTCACCAAGCGGTTATTGAAGGGCAGGCAGGACTGAGCTGGCGGTGGCATGCGGTGGCGCTACGACATCTACGACTTTCAGGCGGGAGGCTGGACTGCGAGCGCATGATGGCCTCCAAGCGTCGACATAACGACATGATATGCGGGCATTTGTACCGATCAGATGCTGCTATGAATGCATAGTAGCATCATGAAGGGTAGAGCTACAATAGACTGGTACTACCTGCGAGATGTGCCATGTTGCGTGAATGACTTTCGAGCACTACCTATGACATATACATTGATTGACATGTATAACGCCCATGGGTACAATTACAATGACGCTCACGTGTTAGCGCGTGCCTGATCGCCGCGGTTCGTGATGAAGCTCCAAACTTTCCATGGTCCTACACCACCCTTGCACCTGCAACAACAAGCTCGAAATCTCGACACTGATACCTGGCGCAGAACGGCGACTGTCGCCTTCACGTAGCTGCATACGTGTACCTTGAAGAATTCTTCCAACATGGACTACCCACCTCCACCTCCACCTCCGCTCAACGATGCTCCTCCGCCGCCGCCGCCCAGCTCTGATGCGCCTCCCCCACCGCCGCCGCCAGAAGAAGAATCATTAGGGCCAGCACTTCTACCGAAGAAAGTAAAGAAAGGGTGGGCATCACAGAAAAAACAACCGCCGAGCATAGACGACATCCTCAAGGCGAAGCGCGAGAAAGAGGCAGCGGCCGCAAAACCGAAGTTCCTGTCCAAAGCAGAGCGCGAAAGGATTGCGCTTGAGAAGCGGCAAAAAGAGGTTGAGGATGCGCGGAGAAAGCGTGAGGGCGCAGATGCAGCTGTGAACGGCAATGGAGCGCTGCAGAACGGGCGTGCACAGAACGGCATGAGCAACGGGACACAGAACGGCACATCCTCGATACCCACAGGGCCGAGGTCTATGAGGCAAGAGGCTCCCAGTGGCCCATCAAGAGATGGTCCAAGAAGCCGAGACATGGCGCCTCCGCCCGTACCGGACAAAAAGGCAGGCAAGCGACCGCCGCCCGAGGACGCAGAGGCTGCTATGATCAGGAATCGGTACATGGGCGCTGAGCAGAACCTTTCGACTTTCTCGGCGAAGAAGAAGCGCAAGCGGACGACGGAGAAGAAGTTCAACTTTGAGTGGAACGAGGAGGAGGACACGAGCTACGACTACAACCCCATCTACCAGCAGAAAGCAGAAGCCAACTTCTTCGGGCGCGGCAAGCTGGGTGGCTTCACAGAGGACATGACAGAGAAGAGCACACAACAGTTCATCGAGGCCATGATCGAGCGTGACCCCGAGTCCGGACGCGCACGCGCAGAAGCCATCCTGGAGATGGAGCGGCGGCGCAAGGAGGAAGGCAGCCGCGCACAACTCGACAAGCACTGGAGCGAGAAGAAACTCGAGCACATGCGCGAGCGCGACTGGCGCATCTTCAAAGAAGACTTCAATATTGCCACGAAAGGCGGCGCAATACCAAACCCCATGCGCAACTGGCACGAAGCAGGGCTGCCGGACAACCTCATGCGCATCGTCGAGCAGGTCGGCTATAACGAGCCCTCCGCCATCCAACGCGCTGCCATCCCCATCGCGCTCCAATGCCGCGACCTTATCGGTGTTGCCGTCACCGGTTCCGGAAAAACAGCGGCCTTCATCCTCCCTCTTCTTGTCTACATTTCACAACTTCCACCGCTGGGTCCCGCAAATCGCAACGACGGCCCGTATGCGCTTGTCCTGGCACCCACTCGCGAACTGGCGCAACAGATTGAAGTCGAAGCGCGCAAATTCGCCGCCCCGCTTGGATTCAAAACCGCCGTCATCGTCGGTGGTCACTCGATTGAAGAACAAGCCTTCCAGATGCGCGACGGGTGCGAGATCATCATCGCAACCCCCGGTCGTCTGGTCGATTGTATCGAGCGCCGTGTCCTGGTCCTCTCGCAATGTGCATACGTTATCATGGACGAAGCAGACCGCATGATCGACATGGGCTTCGAAGAGCCCGTAAACAAGATCCTTGACGCGCTGCCTGTTGGCAACGAGAAGCCTGACGATGACCGCGCGGAGAACCCGGATGCGATGAAGAGAGGCATGTACAGACAGACGATGATGTACACAGCCACCATGCCCACGGCCGTCGAGCGCATCGCAAGGAAATACCTCCGTCGTCCTGCCATCGTGACGATCGGCAACGTAGGCGAAGCCGTGGAAACAGTCGAGCAGCGCGTGGAGTTCATTCAAGGCGAGGAGAAGCGCAAGAAGCGGCTCTCTGACATCCTCAACAGCGGCGAGTTCGCAGCCCCGATCATCGTCTTCGTCAACATCAAGCGCAACTGCGATGCCATCGCAAGAGACATCAAACACATGGGCTTCTCCTCCGTCACCCTGCACGGCAGCAAGACCCAGGAACAGCGTGAAGCCGCCCTGCAATCTCTTCGCGACGGACGAACAGACGTCCTCGTCGCAACCGATTTGGCCGGTCGCGGTATCGACGTCCCCGACGTCTCCTTGGTCGTCAACTTCAATATGGCGACCAGCATCGAGAGTTATACACACAGGATTGGTCGTACTGGTCGTGCGGGCAAGTCTGGTGTGGCTATCACATTCTGGGGCAACGAGGATGCGGATGTGCTGTATGACCTAAAGCAGATGTTGAGCAAGAGTCAGATTAGTAAGGTTCCGGAAGATCTGAGGAAGCATGAGGCGGCGCAGCAGAAGGGCGGGCGGAAGAAGGAGGGCAAGAACGTTTTGACGTGAGGGGTGGGATGAGATGATGGACGTAGATTTATATAGCATTGAGTATTGAACAGTCGTTCGACAATCCGATATAGTTGTCGAAGCCGAGGTGCACTATACGAGCCATTGGGGATTCTTGAGCCATCCGATAGGCTGTTGTGCCGAATTTGATCACCATGACAGAATCGTGCAACCACGGTTTCGTGGACGAAAGCTGTGTATTACTCAATTACGGTCTTGATGCTGGGCAACTTTATGTGAAGGTGTCGAGGCTCGAGTGATGTTGGTCTTAGTCTGATGTTGGAGCTTTAACAGATGTTAGAATTCCAGTGAATGACTGAGCAGCAGAGCCTTTGAACGGTGGCAGGAAAGTTCTGCGAGTAGATAGATATCCAACGTAGTTGCGGCTTATAGATAATGGGCAGTGTTACGCTGGTCATGCGTGCAGCCTGTGGTTTTGAGCGCGAGGTTGGCAGCTTGCACCTGGGAACGACGCCAGTCTTATTGTCTGGCTACTGCCACAGCTCCAAACGATATCTGTGTATGCCGCAAGGTAGTCAGTATGAAGTATTGCCTTGTGGGTGTCGCTTTTTTGTGTGTAATAGGATCGAGTAGCTGACAATGCCTAATAAGATTCTTGTTGGCAAATGACACTGACACCTGATTACAATATCAAGAATGACTACCAGAAGGTCCATCTATGACCATGTCCACAGTATACTTAGATCGTAGTTCCAGAACAGAGCGTAGACAACGTGTCTGATCTCGGGAGTAGCTCAAAGAAAGCGAACGGCGTGACGTTCATCTTTGCTTCAGGATTGTTGATCAGGATTCCGAAAAACCCAGTTCACCGCTGCTTTTTTTAGGGTGTTCACTCGTATCTGTTTGGTACAAGCACATAATCGTATATTTGCTTCGATTAGAGCAATGCCTCGTGAATTACATTGTACTCCGATCAGAGTGTGATTGTGGAGAAGAGAGGCTTGCAAGGATACAAGAGGTCGGAAAGCGCGGCCACACAACAAGAGTACTAAGCTGCCAGACATCCAGAACAACACTCCCGCATTCTGAGTATCCTCTCAAGGGCATTTCAGAAACCAAGCGGCTACCGGTGCGCTGGATTATCGGTTGACGTGATCCAGGAGACGGTGTTTTCGAGTCCTTAACTAGCGACCCACCATCTGCGCAGGGCGTTCAAGCCGAAGCTGAATCCTTTGCTCGTGTTCTCAACCTCGCCCTCAACCTCACCTTCACACTACTCTCTGTCGCACGGTACGGCTGATCGTTGTCGCACACGACCACATCCATGGATTTGCTTTTTGTACGCAACGGTCGTACAGCATGTCCGCACTGGCCGTATCTTACCGAGCCAGGGGTACGTCCCACTTGCCGCATAGGCCACCGCGGCACGATATGGAGATGACCCACGTGACGCAGCCCCAGATCTCTTGACCCTTTTCTCAGATTGACTCGCTTTCTGTCTCGTTTTGTCCTCTGTTGTACAGTCCTACTCTTCTTTTGCGCTGCTCGGTCTTTTCAGCATGCATTCCTCTTCCGCATCGTGGCTTTCAGTCTCTACAATCGTTCAGTATGCATTTTTAGCGCTTGTTGCGTATGTTCTGGCCGGCGCGCCGCTGCAGGAGATGCTTCGCGGTCGTGGTGAAGGGTCGTCGTATTCTTATAGCCAGGATGCTAGCGCAAGTTCTATGAGTCCGCAGAAGCTGGATAGCTTAGTCATCCCGGATGCGAACTTGACGTGTGAAGAGCATGCGTTCAAGAGTGTATATGTGCTGAGTAGAGAGCCGTTGGTTGTGTATATTGAGGGTTTCTTGGGAGGGAGAGAGGCGGATGAGGTTGTGCAGTTGAGGTATGCCTATTGGAAGAACTCCTTGTGTTGATGTGTATTGATATCATCGGTTCAGCAATCCTCTGTTTCAGCCTTCGACTATCTGGTCTTCCGGAGAAGAGCGCCTGGATACCAAGATCCGACACTCCAGCAAAGCACCGGTTCCACGTTCGCACACGGTACAATGTATAGAATCGCGTGCGCGCGCCTTCCAAGGATGGCGTCCCTTCGTCTTTATAGAGAAGTTGTGGGCGCAGCGCTACGGTCCAAGCGGCCATTACACTTATCACTATGACTGGACCAGCGCAAGTAGAAGCCAAGGAAGAATCAGCAGCTTCATGGTTTGGCTGGGAAGCGAATGTACAGGAGGTGGAACACATTTCCCGCGGATCAGAAGGCCGGAAGGAGCAGAGTGGTGTAAATTCGTTGAATGTGGTGAAGATGGTGGTGAGGAGATAGAAGGTGTAGTGTTCAAGCCGGTCAAGGGTAATGCGGTCTACTGGGAGAACATCCGCCCTGACGGCACGGGATACGATGAAAGCTGGCATGCAGGGCTACCAGTGTTGAGTGGCGAGAAGATCGGTTTGAACATTTGGAGCTGGTATCAGCACGGCTATGTGCCGCCAAACGAACAAGAGAAGGGTGTTGGTCAAGAGCAGGGGACTTAGAGAAAGAAAGTGTCAGCTGGTTCGTGGCATATTTCACGACGATATGGTTGGCGCCGATTGAAAGACGAGATCCGGTTCGCTACAGAAGCCGAATGTTTAGGCGTCTGCTCGGCAATACTGTTGAGCTGCAAGCGGCCTAACAGCAAACTTCGACAGTCCTTACGCAGGATACCGGTTGCACCGAAGACCTCCTAGGTATCTTGTGTCAACCGAAGGCTAGCGCATCCAGACCGCTCATTCTGGACTACCAGCGGGCCAAAATACATCAGCAGATGGTAGCCACCCATACCTGTGGGTCACTGAATACCTCCAGCCTGCAGTATCTAAGGCAGAGATGGTTGGCTACATCGTCAGTAGTATTCCTAGTTCAGGGTTCAAGGTGACCAATGAAGATGCTCGAATTTTTTAGGAAGCGGACCAAGGGTAACCGCTCACCTTGTCTTGAACCATTACAGACGGATATGTCCAGAGATGTGCAAGCGATATAAGACTTTACAAGGCCTGATCCTCGTCTTACCAATGTTACATCCGTGCCATCTGTCAAAAATCGACCTTTCCAGCATTATCTACAAGATCTGATCAGGACCCCAACATGACATCAAACGTGGAGTCAAATGTCTCTTTTCTTTCTCTTCCCCCAGAGCTCAGAGATCTAAATTATGCAGAATACTGGAAGGTCGCTGGCCCGCTTCAAATCATCCACAATGCGCTTGCCTTTCAAGTGCGATATCAAAGAAGCGCAAAGCCGATCCTGACACTACCTGGTCCAGTCAAGGAAAAGTGGAGTGATCTGATCCATCCACTTTGCTTGGCTAACAAAACAATTCAATGCGAAGCGTACCAAGCACTCGCACGACGTTCTGCTTGGAGACTTCTTGGAGACTGGCGCCAGTTCTGTCCATCCAGTGGAAGGTACATGATGGCGAATCACCTTGTGTTCTTCGGCGATCGATACTTCAAATCCTTCGATCCCTCGCAAGCGCAATCTCTGGACTTCAGTATCACAATGACAAACGTGTCCGAAGTCGGACTCCACCCAGATCGTAGGGATGAAACTTACATAGGTTCTCTCAGCACAACGATTGTGTCCATGTATGATCCTGAACGCCGCCTCGAAGGCCTCTTCAACAGACTGGACGCGGACGTTTCTAAGGTGCAACATCTCTCCCTTACATTATCATTCCAGATTGCAGAGGAAAGAGCTGCGTTCAGGCCAAGTCATCCGTTCTCCTTCAACTTCGAAGCTCGTCGCAAGCTTGCATCCGCGCTACCCAATCTTATAACTGTCAGAATAAATGTGGCGATGTGCTTGAACACATGCTAGATGGACCTCAGAGTAAAGAGTTTCGCATCAGAACATCAAGAAGACATCCTAGAGTCTGTGGGATGTGCTGTTAAGGACCTAGGAGGGATTTTACTTGGCGAAGACGCACAGAGAAAGTGCAAGGTTTCGACTTCGAGAACTACTCAAGTGTTCAAGTTCGAAAGGAGCAACGGAGATTGACCGCGGATGCTCTTGCTCAACTTGGCGCAGCTGATACAAGCCTAACGCAGCACGCTCCCCTGCACTCAATTGCGTTCTCTTCCACTCACCACTCCCAAGCATTTGCACTTGCACATGCCGTTTGATACTTGATAGTGAAAAAAAGGAACAACGACTATTCGATACGGCAGACATTCCATTCTCTATTCCTATCACAACACAAATCCACTGAGTCGATTGCAGGGAGAGCCAGCCAATCAGCGAGCTGCCGATACTTCGACAACAGTAGACCGAATACCTCCTCTACCTTATGTCTCCGCTTCCAGCCCACTACTGCCAAAGTCACTCAGTTCCGCCCATAATGGCTTCAAAGAAGCGCCCTGCGTGGAAGCTCCCACACCGATAACCCGAACTTCTGGTTCTTCGCACTCCCCTCAGAGCTACGTAATGACATATACGACCACCTTTGGACCAACTCTTCGTGCATAATCATCTCATTTACATAAACACCAAACGTCGCTTCCATCCTGGCTCACCATTTGAAATCTAGGCTACCAAGAGGCAAGGACGAGTTCGACTGGTACACTACCTACTTCTCGCGCCTTTCAAATCAAGAATCTTCGGGGCTTCTTCCACGCTGGCTACTGGTCTGCAAGCTGTTCCTCCGTGAGGCCATTGCTCGATTTAACCAAGACTCACATTGGATGCTGCAGCCAATATCACTGACAGGACCTTTGAGTTTGTGGAACCACAATCTTCCCCACAAGATCAAAGTCTATATGCACCGCTCCCATCAGGCGATAATGATTTCCGGTCTAGCAAAGACACTCTCATTGGGACCATTTCAGATAACTGAGACGCTGGATTTGGCGTTGGGACCGATGCAGTTCAAGAAAATGCACTTTTGCGCCTCAGACGCAGACTAGCTGGCCAATCTGACCGCATGTCTTGCCCAGCAGAATTCCGTACGCAACCTCTGTGTTACGGTTGAGTATTCTGATGAGTCTGTTCCTGAATGGACGCGACAGAATTGGGCAATGATCTGGCACGGGCAACAAATTGTCAAAGCCGACCTAGCTCCCTTGGAAGATGTTCTGAAAGTCTTAGAAGACCTACAAAACTTTGAAATGGTGGTTCTGAGTCTACACAAATGTCGTAGTATGCGCGATGCGTTCTTCACTGCGGCAAGAATGGTAAGGTCTGTCTGGACGAACCTTGATATACAGGAGAACACGAATGTGCCTCCAAGAGGAGCTCGTAAGTGCTACGAGCATCGCAAAGTCTCGTTTACGCGGACAACGTAGGACAGAGATTATTTTGTCCCTCTGTCGTTTATCTTGGACAAAATTTCACGTGTCTTCCTTCCCCTTTGTCAGTATGAGTGTGGTTCTAGAAGCATCGTCCAGGTGCGAATGACATAGTTACCTCCACATCCAATTCAATCCAACCCACATGACAATGCCTTGATGGAGTACATGAATGTCGTCACAAAACCACCTCCATGCCACTGGATGTCACCAACCTTCCCTGCTTGTCATACGCATAAACTCTTTCCCAATATGTCAACCGCCTAACTCAACTTATTATGATAGCCACCACAGCACCAATTTCAGCAATGCACCCTTCACCGCTCTGACCAAGCTAACCCCAGGTGTTCGGGTATCATTCCGAAATTGAGGCATCATCTCACGAACGCACGCGGAGCGGTACAAATGAGCTTCAGCGTTTCGAAAGCGAGTCGGCGCTGCCACCGTGGGTGGGCTTATCCTTATTACTTCCCCGCCATAACCCCATAAGACAGACAGCAGGGCAAATGAGCACCCCGCAGAGGGATGATAAAGCCGGGTACAGTGGGACACAATGGACATCGTGTGTGCATCAACCGCCGCTATTGCTTGAAATGTGTTGATAGCGGTGTCGCGAGTTGCGGCGAAAGTCCGGCTAGGATTGGAAAACGACGACATTGGATGGAAAAGTTGGGGCAGTGGATCCAATGGCTGCAAGAGCCGCAACAGAGCGTTACACCGGTGCAAAAACTTTCGCCTAGGGTCTCCGATACGTCATCCCTCATATATGGGTCAATTGCTGATAAGGATGGCGTGGAAAGACATTCGCGTGCGGACAAGTTTTGAAAGAGAAGGAACAACATCGAGAGCCCAAAACCACTTGCTGCTCACGCCACGGAACATTTACACCCAACAACACCAGAGGAACAACATCAAGAAATCCGCGTTACTACCGCAATCATGTTGGGCCGTCAGAACTCAGTCAACTCGACACTCTCGAGATCAAGCTCAGGAATCGTTGTTCCAAACATGAACAAGACCGTCCGACCGGGCATGGAGCGCGCACCCACCAGCATGGCGCTCAACAAGCCCCTTTCGCGGCTACGACTCGATGGCCAGGTTGCTCTCATCTTCGGTGGAGGTGGAAAGATTGGCATCGAGACTGCAGGGCGATTGCTCGTCGAAGGTGCGACTGTTGCTATTGTCGACATCGACCAGCCAGCGCTCGAAGGCGCGATTCCAGTGCTCAGAGCTGCTCTGCCAACCGGTGTTCCTATCGAATCGCGTCTCCTCACTATCGCCGCCGATGCGACAATTGAAGAGGATGTTGAGGCCTGCGTGAAGAAGACCCTCCAGAGATTCGACCGCCTGGATATCGCCCTCCTGAACGCTGGTGTCCGGGACGAGGCAAAGAGCTTGTTCGACCAGACTGAGGAGGACTACCAGCACGTGATGGATGTCAATGTCAAGTCAGGTAAGCATCAGACACCACATATCCAATGTTACAATCATTTTAACAAGCAATCCAGCTTTCTTCGCTGTCAAGCACGTCGCCGCAGCCATGCGCGTCCTTGGAAATGGCGGCTCCATCATCTTCAGATCCTCCATTGCTGGCCTTCGTGGATTCCCTGACCAGGCTATCTACTCAACATCACGTTTCGCTGTCCGTGGTCTTGCACTTGCAGCTGCCGAGGAGCTAGGCCAGTTCAACATCCGTGTCAATACCATTCACACCAGCCTTATCGCCACCCCAGGCTACAAGGAAGGCTGGAGCCCAGAGAACCTTGCAGAAGTTCAGGAGGACACCAACCTACCACGCCTCGGCCAGCCGGATGATGTGGCGAGCGTTGTCGCATTCCTGGCCAGCGACGACTCGAGATTTATGACCGGAGGTTCTCTGAAGATTGACGGAGGGTGTGTAAGCTACTGAGGGTAGTGTTGGCGAGAGTTATTTTCTTCACGCATTGATGGAGTTTGGGACATGCGTTGCATGGGGTCCGCATCTGGCAACACTGCAGATTGCTATTGACCATAGACTTAGACGATAGACATGACACGCACTTTAGCATGCTTTCAATTATCGACACTCGACGCCCAGGTGGTGTCGCACCCCATAGTCATGTTCCCCTTACCTCTACGCGCCTGCCCCTCATCGCGCTGCAGATTCTGCTGCCGTCAGAATGTTGAACAGGTGATGTCATCGCCCCGCCACCCCACCACAACCCACAAGAACAACATCACGATCCTTTCGGTCACAGCTTCCAATAATAGAAAAGCTCATTGATCGACTGCTAAGCCTTGATGAGTGGTTCAGCCACTGTAGCTCCCGCAGCCAAGCTTCCGAAAAGGTGAATCAAGCCACTTAAATGGCTGGTGAGTCTACACATTATGCATTGCAGTGAGCCAGCGTATACAGTGGAAGCCGGCTCACGCAAATACGATCAGACTTACAAAGCGGAGATTACTTGAACGTCCGAGATGCACAGCTTAGCGTGGAACCCTGATGTTGTCACTTCATGTCAAACGTCATAACGCGCTCGACCAACTTATCCGAACCTTCCGACCTTGATACATATTCGAAGCGCCTGCATCTCTTGCAAAGATACTTTCCTGGCCACGAACCATTCAGTCGACCCTGTGAATCGCTACCAGCATGCCTGAGACACGTTTCCACCCCAAGTTCGAGGATCACCACCCCGAGCAAGATGGCTACCAGTATGAGATGGAAATATACAATCGTGGACTTGACTTCGAGCGTCCACCACTTACCTTCCAAGCCGACAAATGGGAAGAGCTAGCCTGCTCACGGCTATCGTCCGAAGCGAAAGGCTACGTCTATGGCAGTGCAGGCACACGTGAAACCACGAACAAGAACCGTGCTGCGTTCAAGAAATGGTCCATCGTACCCCGGCGCCTTGTAAAGACCGAAACATTCCCTGACCTCAGCACCACCGTTCTCGGCGAAAAGCTACAGTTTCCAATCGCCATGGCGCCCGTAGGCGTTCTCAAGATCTTTAACCCCAGCGGCGAAATCGCAGCCACAACGGCCGCCGCAAAAGAAGCAGTACCCTACATCTTCTCCTCCGCAGCAGCCGCCACAATCGAAGACGTCGCCGAAGCCAATGGAAAGGACGGCCAGCGCTGGTACCAACTCTACTGGCCCTCGCGCGAGCACGATGACATTACCATCTCGCTGCTCAACCGCGCAAAGAAAGCAGGCTACAGCATGCTCTTCGTCACGTTGGATACGTATATTCTCGGCTGGCGGCCGTCAGACATGGATAACGGGTACAACCCGTTTATGCGCTCAGACCGCATTGGCGTCGAATCAGGACTTACAGATCCCGTTTTCAGGAAGCAATTTAAGGAGCGTCATGGCGTTGAGGTCGAGGAGAAGATGGATACTGCAGCGCCGGAATGGATGAGGACGATTTTCCCGGGAATGAGCAAAGGGTGGGAGGATATCAAGTTCCTGCAAGAGCACTGGGACGGGCCGATCATCCTGAAGGGTATTCAGACGATTGGAGATGCGCAGAAGGCGGTGGAGGCAGGCGTCCAAGGAATCGTCGTTAGCAACCACGGCGGAAGGCAGCAAGACGGTGGAAACAGCAGTCTGGGCATGCTGCCGCATATCAAGGATGCAGTGGGTGATAAGCTCACGATCTTCTTTGACAGCGGTGTTGGGTCTGGTGCGGATATTGCAAAGGCGATGGCGTTAGGAGCGGACTGTGTGTTGATCGGGCGACCCTATGTGTATGGTCTTGCACTTGGTGGGGAACAAGGCGTGGGGCACGTATTGAAGAGCTTAGTAGGTGAGCTGGAGCTGACACTGCACTTGTCGGGCATTCCAAGCGTGGATAAGAAGGACCTGAACCGCAGTGTGCTGGTCAGGGAAGATGACCTTTTCAACACGGTGAAGGGGATTGGGATACATTAAGTAGATGAAGGCATAAACGCGCTAGTGGTTCCTACTTCCTTTTAAACATGCGCTTGACTTTGAGCTTTCGCCATCGCTCGCCGCGATCCACATCCCACCTAACAAAAGCAAAGCAGTGCTCGAGTTGTTCAACATCCGATGCCTGACTCGCGACACCTTGGATAATGTGGACGTGGATGTTCTTGCACTTCAGCTTCTGTCTGGCTGCAAGGCTTCGGTGCGTTACGCAGGTCCTGCATACCTAAGCGAAGAGGTAGACAGTTCCTCTGATAACTTTGATTCTGACTCATCTTTGAACTTCGGAGAAGGTTCGCATGATCGAGTGATCAAGCTGCACATTCGATACTACGAAAAGGACGATTGATATGTGTCGAGGAAAGAGCAGGAACCGGCATTTGCGGGATTAGTGTTTTGAAGTTGGGAACTGTTCGGTCAGTATCCTAAAAGTTGCGAGGGAAGGTTGTTATTGCCTGAAACTCATGGGAATGTGGCAGAACCTCGAAATTGCTCACGGTTTCCACTCTTCTTGGCTGTGTATCGGACAATGCTTCTCTTTCGAGTCCAGATGATAACGCTAACTCACCCTTACCAGGCCCATCTATCAAGTACAAACTCGCAGTGCCTTGGTCTAGTATCGCACGGTATGACAGGCTCAGCTACTAAGCTCGCCTTCTCACCTACAGTCATCGACTGGCCATCTTCTCTACGTTTCTTGAACTCAATCGCTCACGAGGTACTCGCATGGCACCGTGATAAACTGCTGCACTTCGAACAGTGCCAAATACACTAGAGGTGCAAAGGCTGGTAGCAAGGGCCAAATGGCAGCAAGTGAGTGTGTAGGAAAGGTTAGTGAGAGGTGTTGTACGTGTTTGTGTATTCTCCATCTACAACTTCGCCTTCGCCCCACTATCTTGTTCTTCCTGTGCCTTCAGCTTGAGCACACGTCGCAGGATCTTACCAGAGACCGATTTGGGAATCTCATCAACGAATCGCACACCGCCTCGCAGCTTCTTGTGGTGTGCAACCTTTGCGCCTAGCCAGTCGACAATCTCCTTTGCCTCCTTCTCGCCCTTGCCCAGACCGCCCTTCGGCACGACGTACGCTCTTGGTAACTCGGTCGCCTGGTCCTTGTCATAGACACCTATACAAGCATGTTAGTACTGGAATCTGCTGAATGGGAGCATTGAGTCACTCGCCTATAACCGCGCAATCGTCCACGCTCGGATGTGCAACAAGAAGGCCTTCAAGCTCTGCCGGAGGTACTTGAAATCCCTTGTACTTGATGAGTTCCTTGACGCGGTCTGTGATAAAGAAGTTGCCATCCTTATCCTGGTAACCAACATCACCGGTCTTGAAGTAGCCATCCTCAGTCAAAGCGTTCTTGGTGCCTTCGGGGTTGTTCAGGTAGCCCTTGAACACATTGGGGCCCTTGATCCAAAGCTCACCAACTTCACCTGTTGGAAGTTCCTTCTCCTCTGGCGACATGTACTTCGCCGTCTGGTAGGGCAATAGTGTGCCAACTGAGCCGATGGTCTTATTCCAGTCCTCCCATGGCTGGGTGTGAGTCGTAGGACTTGTCTCCGAGAGACCGTAACCTTGCTTGATGGGTATCCCAAGCCTTTTGTTGACTGCATCGACCAACTCTCTTGTCAATGGGGCGGCTCCGGAATTCATCATACGTATTGTGCTCATATCGTACTTCTCCACGATAGGGTGCTTGCCGAGAAGCAGTACGACAGGTGGGACAACGTAGGCGAACGTGATCTTGAGCTCTTGGATAAACTTGCAAAAATCTCCGAGATCGAACTTGGGCATGACGACAAGTTGCAGACCAGAATACAGACTCTGATGGATCATGCAGGTAAGACCTATCGTCTTTAGTGGTGTGTTGCACAGCAGTAATGACATGACATACCGTAGATGTGGAAGAAGGGCAGGAAAGCTAATAGCTTGTCACCTTCCCCAGTGGGTCCTCCTGTGGGTTGCAGGTTGCCTGCCTCTGCAGCTTTGATCATCAGAGTGTTTGAGACGATGTTGCGGTGGGTGAGCATAACACCCTTAGGATGACCTGTAGTGCCAGAGGAGTAGACTAAGAAAGCTAGATCCTCGGCGGGGTTCTTCGCCTTCGTGCGCCGCCACTTGGTTGAGCCTGCAGTATTGACGATGCTCGTGAAGTGCTTAACCGTGTACGAGGGGTCCCTCTGGTCGCCCATGATGATTACCCTGTCAAGGGGAATGCCCACCTGCTTCGCCGCCGCTTGCGCATTCTTGATGTATGGAAGCTGTGTGACAACTGCCTTTGCGCCTGAGTCCTTCAATTGGAACGCAAGCTCCTCCACGGTATAATTGGGGTTGGCAGGGCTCAATATGCCTCCTGCCCAGTGGCACCCCCATGTTATCGTCGGTGTGTCGATACAGTTCGGTGTGTATAAAGCCAGGACATCGTTCTTCTGCCAGTCCCACAGACCTTTGAGGCCTTTGCCGAACTCAATAGCTGTGCTCTTTACTTGCGCATATGTGTATGATCGCTTGGTGTAAGGGTCAAAGTAGATGACTGGCGGCGAAAGTCAGTCGTTATTTCCGGTCAAGACAACATCTCACTGTCGCGTGCATACCTTTGTCGTCAGAAAAACCCTTATCTTTCCTCTCGAATAGAAATGCCCAGAGGTCGATGTCTGGAATTGGCACAGCAGGAAACCTCGATTCGAAAGGCATCTTGGGAGCTTGAGCTTGCGAGTGCCAGAATTAGGGAGGATCGAAGAGTAGATCAGCAAGAATAGAAAGAAAGTCGGAGGACATTGCGGCAGTTACGCCAGTGACGCCAAAATCCGACACGGAATGCCGTGTCGCGGCTAGCTGGGGCACAGAAAGGTGCGGAGTGACGCTCGAGAAGCCGGGGTCGTTCTCCCCCACACCGAGGCACTTTCCGTTCTTGGTCATTAGCGCAACGTTCCTCCGAGGTCAACAGCCTTCAGCCCTACTGAAATCGCTGTCGGCAGTCAGTCGCTATGTAATCGTTGTGTCTACTCGGATCCTACTTGTTCATCCGATCCCGCATATCTATTGCCTTGGAGTGGGGCCCTTGAATTTGAGGCTTTTTCGACAAATCTACATCCACGTCCCGGATATACGTCACAATGCCTGGTTGGGAAGAAGCAACCGCGGTACAGAAGGTGTCGACTAACACGTACTCATGCATTTTGCATGACGACTGGAGCATCGGCAGTGGTAAGTACAGATAACGACAAGCAGATGCATCGCTGACAGTGTGTAGTACCAAACGGTGGCTACGTGACCGGCTGTGTTCTCGAAGTGGTCAAGACGCATTTCAGCACATCGTTGGCGAAGCAAAACCAACCACACACCATTGCTTTGCATATCGAGTTTTTGCGACGAACGCAGGCTGGCCTTGCCTTGTTCACAGTTGAAGATGTCAAACTTGGTCGACAAGCGTCCATTGTGCATGTGAAGATGGAGCAGGAGGGTCGCGAGGAGATTGTAGCCTATGTAACCAACTCGAATATCTCTGCAGAAGAGGGATTCACATTCGACACCCAGCACGAGCTGCTTCCAGCACCTCCTCCCGTTGATTTGGCCAAACTGGAGACTGACTCGGATCCACTCTGGAGATGGTCAGAAGTACCATTCGCGAAGTTTCGCAAGGCAACAGCACAAGTCAAGTTTTTCCTTCCTAGAGCTGGCTCGGTTAAACCAAACATAGTGGATGAGTGGATCTGCTGGTCGAACGGAACGAACTTCACCCAGACATCCGTTGGCTTCGTTTCCGACATGTTCCCTCAGATTGTCGAGAATTTCAAGGATACGAACAAAGCTTTCTGGTATCCAACGCTGTTACTCAACCTGGACATCAAGAAGTTGCTGCCGGCGGAAGGAGTGAAGTGGCTCAATGTGCGGGCAGAACTGAAGCAGGTCAAGAATGGGAGAATGGACTTGGGGATCTGGGTGCGCGATGAAGCCGGTGACCTAGTCGCTCTGAGCAATCACGTTGGGTTCGTGCTTGATGCTTCGAGGAACCTAGCCGCACGAAGGAAGCCAGATGCAAAGATATAAAGCGCATTGTAGAAGCGTTGCTGCATGCGAATAGACATTGTCGTGCTATCGATCCGCTTAACAGTGTCAATATCCATAGCAGGACATGATGTTACGATGTTTTGATGTTCCGAATCCCTCCAGGGCTGGCGTACGTGGATCGTTCGCGCCTACAGTTTTGAAGTTCGTCACGTGCCGCTCGCTGAAAAGGCGACTCGCTTAGCCCGCACCCGAGGATCAGCCGTCTGCAATATTGGAATCCCAAAGTATCGTCGCACTTTGAACCTGCAACTAACCCATCGACAACAGCCAACATGCCGAAGGACGTCAAGCAGAAGTCTGGCATCATTGCCGGCATCAACGCTGGCCACAGTACGTCTTCCCACCCGCCGCGCACCGAACGCACCGAATCGACACCGCGAAAAATTTGGAGGGAGGCAGAGAATGGAGGCTAACGAATTGTGCAGAGGTCACTCCCAGGACTCCTGCCGCCCGCATCTCCAGGAGGAAGGGTTTCCTGTCCAAGCGCACCGCTTTCGTCAGGGAGATCACCCGTGAGGTCGCTGGGTACGTCAATCACAATTGGAGGTGGAGGGACTAAGGGTTGCGCATACAAGCAAAGCCTGCCGCCGCCCTCGACCACGACCACCGAAGGACCCTGCGCTAACAAACGCTGCAGCCTTGCTCCTTACGAGAAGCGCGTCATCGAACTCCTCCGCAACTCCAAGGACAAGCGTGCCCGTCGTCTTGCGAAGAAGAGGGTACGTCTCCCCCACCACCACCCACCGTAGCCGACCGCCTACACACCACGGCTTCACCACTGCGAACATACACTAACAACATACAGCTCGGTACCTTCGGCCGTGCCAAGAGAAAGGTTGAGGAGATGACCAAGGTTATCGCCGAGTCGAGGCGTGCGGGTCACTAAACGGGTTCATGATGTTCGGATAAGACGAAATCAAAGCATGGGCACCACTTTTCCGGTTCTTTCTGGGTGTTAGGTCTTTCCATTTCTTCTGGCGGATCGACTACGACTTCGGCATGGATGGTCAACGTCACAACATACCAAGAGGATGGCACATGATCGGAGTATGGCGACGGATCCAAAACAAGCATGGTTCGCATACCTAGCAGTGTCACAAAATCATGAAATGTGACGACGGTTCACGCCACGTCTTGTGCATCTTGCAGTAGGTGAGCTAACTACAGGGCCTTTTTCGATCGAACCTCAAGCACCACGCTGTTCTCTCCCGAGATGTGAACAGAACCTTAGCATGGATGTCAAATTCCAACTCATGCCTTTTCCAATGGCTGTAGTATGGGCCGAGAAATGCTTATATTGAACGCGCCTTGCTCGCAAAGTGTCAAGTATGAACACTGAGGCTGCTTCTAGCCTGCTCTCCTTGTGGGTAAAGCTAGAAGTGGAGGCGCCTACATACCTTCACGACTACCACTCCTTACGAATATCGCTTTTACAAATGCAGTCTTACTCATTCGCCGTTCTTCTTATTACACGGACCATGTATCATCGTGGGACTGCACATGCTTGCAGAGATAGGGAATGTGTTCCCGTAATCAATTGCCAGCCTTGATCCACTTTATTGGCAACCACGCAAAATGCAAGGCCCTCTCTAAGTGCATCTCTGCTTCGCTCCGTCGTGCCTAAACCCGTCTACTCTGCCTCCACCGGATACTACTTGCTGTCGTCCTCGGACAACCTTGCACTCGCCGACCTTCAGACCTCGCTATATAATCACGAAAAGATGAGCTCCTCAATCTTTCCAATCTTCAGGCGCGTCTAGGCGACTGTCACTCGTATCCATCAGCGGCACTTCACAGTCGCGCAGAGGCCCACGCACCACCATCCTGCACTCAACTTACAGCTTCTCGATCCTTCGCGTGTTTATCCCTGATCACCTGCCCCCTTTTTTTTCCTTTGCCCTTCTTCTCAAGCACCGCCTTCTCCTCTTCCGACTTGTCCAGCTCGGCGATGAACTTGTGGACTTCATCAATGTTGCTGATCTCTAGCAAGCGTGGGGTTGTACAATCTGCATAAAGCGTTTGGTGATCGATACGAGCGGCAGTGTAGCGGCTTACAGTAGCTCGTATCGAAGTGTGCCTTGAGTCCAGGAGTGGAGGCAGTTGGAAGGGCGCCGGTAGTTTCTAGGTACGAAGAGTTAGCGCTGGTAAGTAGTGGCGGTGACAGGGCCGTGTCAGATTGGCTTCTTCTTGGACGATAGTCGGTGGGGAGGGGACAGGCGGAGAAGAGCGTGTTTCTCGAAGCGAGAGTGGCGTGCGGAGAGGTGCAGGTGAAAGCAGCAGCGGCGTACGGGATGCTGTATATCATCGATGTGATTCGGGATTTTAGCTTTCTATACGACCCAATCCATTGTTTCCCACACGTATTTGGAAAGCCGTGAGGAGGCACTCCCGATGATTCCTACGGTTACTACGTCCCACGTTCAGCTTCGCAGGTACCATGCGTAAGCATAGGTGCGCATATGGATCGATATGTATACATAGAGGTATTGATCAGACTCCCTAGTCACGTGGGCTGGTGACATGGCTGGCACTTCACAGGAGGTAACCCCCTTGCTGGATTGGGGGTCAAGGAATCGTTTCATCATAAGACTACTATACACAAATGCTTACACACCTACCCCTCCTTTCATAAATATCTATGAGGGTCCCGTAGGGTGACCCGCCGAACGCCGTGCGCCATGCCGAAAGCAAGTATGTATCGTACACCTTCTCTGGGTATATCCACCGTGTCCACCATGCTACATCCGACTCTTTCATGCCATGTTTCCAGCCAGTCCCAAGAACAGCGCCTGAGCGGCTAATTGGAGCGTCCAGATCCCAACTTTCTTGATTCTTCGTTTGCGTACGGTGCGGTCGTCGAGGACATCGCGGGCGAATGCATCATACATCTGTTGTTTATGATTAGGTTGTGACTTAGTCGGACGACGGAAAACTGAGACGTACCTCGCGCGAAACTTCCTCCATCAACCCGCTATCATACAGCGTCCAGCTGCCATCAAACTCACTGACTTTCTTCACCACCCTGCAGTTCACGGGGATGAAGGTGCGCTTGCTGTTTATATATGCCACGATTGGGCGAACCAGCGCATTATTCACGTATGAAATATCGCGTGTGAAAATTGGTACTGCGGCGCGCACATCGTTGAGATGGACCTTCAAATCCATGATCATGTATCTTGTGTCCTCCTCGACAGGCTGCTCCTCATAGTGCTCGTCATCGTGGTGATCGAAGCCATGCGCGGCGTGGTCGGAGAAATGATGTTTCACTGCGCGTCCATTTTGGGAGACTGTCGCTTCGACGCGGTCGTACATGTCGCTCATGACCTTGGCGAGGGACTCGTCGTCGTCGTTTGGTAGCATGATGTCGGCCACAATGTCGACGTTGCCTTCGTGGATCCAAGAGAACGGGCCGTCGTAGCCGCGGTTGAGGTGGTCGATGTTCAGCCCGTCGATGCGGATGCGGGAGTGCTTTTTCCAGGTGCTGCCGTCGTCGGTGTCGCGGCCGTTGGAGAGCTGCATGCCGGTGTAGTTGTGAGTTTGACGGGGGTGCACGGTGAAGAGGGAGCCGTCGAAGGAGCCGGACATGATGTTTGCGGAGAGGAAGTCGTAGAAGAGCCATTGCTTGCGTAGCTGGGGCAGCTCGCAGGAGTACATGCTGACGGGGAAGGGGCGGAAGCCGTCGGGCTGGTAGATGGTGACGAGAAGGTCTTCCATCTTGAACGAGTCGAGCTCGAAGTCGCCCGGGTTGTGCTCGTGCTTGTAGGATCGTGGGTCTACGCCTTCAATGGTGTGCACTGAAGTACGGTCGATAACACCGCGAATGCCCTTGATCTCGACGTCCTTCAGCAGACCCTTGCCGTTGAACCATTTCGAGAAGGATAAAGTGACGTTGACGGTGTCGATGGAGACGTCGAACTGAGTGTAATTGGTGTCTTCCTCGACCACTTCCTCCGCCGGGCCCTCCTTCTCAGCCTGTGCAATCGCAGCCTCAGCAGCGGCCGAAGTCTGCGAGCCCTTGCTGACCTTGCCCCGGCCCTGACCCGGGCGGCGCGACACAAAGACCCTGCGGAACGAGATGACGCCGTCCTTCCACTTGGGCACGACAGCAGTCTCGAAGACGACCTTGATGCCAGACGACTGGGTCAGGTAGTTGCCAATCCACTTGGCGAGTGTTTCCTGTGAGAAGGCGGTGTTGATCAAAAAGACAGTCAGCATGAAGAAGGTGGTGGTTCCCAGAATGACCCAGGCAACGTGCGCAGCCAGCACCCACGAGAACAGGGCGTAGATCTCGTCGGCGTTGAACTTGCGGTTGCTGCGGATGGTGAGCCACTTGAAGCGGACCTTCATGCGCGACCAGAAGCCGGATGCCGCTGCGAGCAGCTCTTGCTTGCTGGGACGGTATAAGTGAGGGACGTGGGGGAGGCGGTCGAGGATCGTATGCGACTCGTCATGCTTGGGTTCTGGCGTAGGCTGTGTGGGTTTCGAGGGCGGAGGAGAGTTTGGAGGGTTCGGCGACAGCTCTGCTTGTGGTGCGCCTGGGTTTGGCTTGCTCTTGGACGGCCCGTCGGTCACTGAGCTCTTGTTGCGGCGGTCGCCACTTCTGCTCCTTCGCAGCGCGCGGTATGACCGGGTCGAGGCGCGTCTGCTCCATGCTGAGAGGACGGCGACGGTGACGCTCTGCTGGACGGGAGTCGGTCGGGGTGACGCAGCGCGAAGGAGGTGTGCGGGCAAGGTCTTGACATGTGACGGGCGCGTGAATGCTGGGAATGTCGCTATCGACGTTGGTATCCTGTGGCTGTTCCGTGTCGATGATATCGTCCGTGTCTGCACGCCATCCGCCCTCCACAGCGCCGGCCAGCTGCCTGTGTCAAACCGCGGAAGAGGGCTCTGCCTCAGCGGCTGGGGAGCGAGCGCGCACCGCAGAAACGCGCCGGGCGTTGTTCCTACATGTCGGCTCATGGTAGTTGCAGCAACCACATGACTACGCACTCATCTCGAGGGAGGCAGTCAGTAGGGAGCTTCTGTTGAAGAAGAAGAAGTGCGCGGAGAGGTCTGGCGGACGGTTGCTCAATGGAGGTTCACGTCATGCATGCAGCGATGAATCTTGATGCGCACGCGCTAGGCCGAACGGGTGCGCCAGCCATTCTCGCCTCACGAAATTTTGGAGACGAAAGCTTATCGATAGCCCCGCCGTAATTCACTCGACCCTGCCAACCACTACGCTTTTTGCGCCTAATCCTGAGCACCTCCAGACGTTCACATACACAGTCAGACCTTCAAGATGCCCGCCCCCACAGCGCTCCAGCGCCGCCCCGAAGAGCTCGCCGCCGACGTCGCCATGCCCTCCCTCCCCGGCGATGAGCCCACCGAGTCCGCAGACCTGCTCGACATGAACGCCGTTGCCGACGAAGTGCTCCCCGACACAAACCACAGCACCGCAGACGACACCGCCATGGTCGACGAGAGCGGGCGCCCGCAATTTGCGCCGTCAAAGAACATACCGCTCGCCTTCCGCCGCGAGACGCGCAAGGTGCCCATCCCGCCGCACAGGATGACGCCGCTGAAGAGCGCCTGGCCGAAGATCTACGTACGTTTGTCCTGAAGTCTGTGAGAAGGGACGAACGTGGTGCTAACATGTGTGCAGCCTCCCCTCGTAGAACACCTCCACCTCCAAGTGCGCATGAACATCAAAACCCGCTCCGTCGAGCTGCGCACCAGCTCCCTCACCACATCCACCGACGCCCTGCAAAAAGGCGAGGACTTTGTCAAAGCCTTCACCCTCGGATTTGACGTCGACGACGCCATCGCGCTGCTGCGTCTGGACGACTTGTACATCGAGACCTTCGAGATTAAGGATGTCAAGACGCTGCAGGGCGAGCACATGGGGCGCGCCATTGGACGAATTGCGGGCAAGGATGGCAAGACCAAGTTCGCGATTGAGAATGCGTCGAGGACGAGGGTCGTGTTGGCGGATCAGAAGATTCACATCCTCGGTGGTTTCAAGAACATCCACGTCGCAAGAGAAAGCATTGTGTCGTTGATTCTGGGACAGAACCCCAGCAAGGTGTACGGCAACTTGAGGACCGTGGCTGGGCGCATGAAGGAGAGATTCTAGACTCGCATAAGCTGGGGAAAAGGAGAGGACGACAGCATTTCATCGGCGTTTTGGGCAGGTTGTGGGATATCCAACGGCATGTTTGCACGATTTGTCGACGACAGAAAAGTCACAGACGTTAGAGCAAGCGATTTCAGTTCAACTTCATTCACGCACTCCAACTCGATGCTGAGCCTCGCTCGTATTTCAAACTCTGATATCGTCCATCTCATCCCGTCAACTCCAACGCATCACTAACCTTCCTCCCCGTAAACTTAAGCCCCTTCACAAGATCACCCACTCCACTCATCCCTCCATCCGCACCATCATCATCACACCTGCCAACCAGCACAGCCGCGCACTCCCTCCCTCCCTCTCCCCAGACCCGCTTACAAGGAACCCACTGCACGCCCCTCAGACTAAACTTCCTATCACTAAACTCCTCGTACCCAAAGCCCGGTCCAGCATACAACGTCGCACTCGTCCAGTCCTTCACGCTCTCCTGCCCGAGATGGCGGAGCACATCCGTATCATCCGGGCTGCGGATCTCGAGGGTGTAGAAACGGCTTGCGCTGGTTGTCGAGTGCGAGATACTAAGCGGAGCGAGCGGGGACCGACTGAACGATATACGCGGACCAGTGAGCCCTGTAGCAGACCACTCGATATCGACGTCTCGTGGGAGCGATTGGACCTGCGCTACGAAGCACGGCGGGATAGCAGGCTCATCATCATCATCATCAGAAGAAGATGGCGTGAGCGCCGAGAGATCCGGAATGCGCGATCGGTACGTAGTGTCGTTGAACTGCGCGGTGTGGTTGTTTCTCCGGTCCCAGGGATCAATGTCCATGTCCAGATCGTCCTCGTTGTCGTCCTCGTCTTCTTCGTCTGAGGAAGAGCGTTTCGAACTCGGTGCATGGATAGCTCGCCACGCCGCCTGTGCAGTTCTAACTTTCTCCTCGGCATTCTCGCACGCGGGGATGAATCCCACGGCGCCCGTCCACCACCTCACACCCTTCGCGCGGCCAATGCGCCACAGATGCTGCAGGCTCAGCGTAGCTTGCCCTTTGAACCCGTGTTGCGTGTAGACCTCCATTGACGCAGGCGTGAGCGGGATCTGGCCGGCGACATACACCACCTCCCCACTACTGGTTTCCGACTGGCCAGCCTCGGATGGCAATCGAACACTGATAGCCTGACTGTACGGCCCAATGTTCGCAGGCGCCCAGTAGCTTCGCCCCTGGACGTGTAGACCCTGCCGCGCCACGGAGCGTACGATCTTGCCTTTGCGGTCGCGCGCGTCCTTGTCGATGGTGATGCTGAGCATGACGTCGATTCCTTGAGGGAGGGCGTCGCCAACTGAGATGGTGACGCGGGCTGGTGGATTGACGCCAGAGAAGTACTGTCCGTAGATTGAGTTGAGGACTGTGAAGTCGGACATGGAGCGTAGGAGCAGTGTGCAGTGGTTGATGCCGGCGCGGGATAGGTTCCATTGCTTAAGGACGTGGTCGAGGCGGAGGAGGATCTTTGTGAGTTGACGGGATGGGGAAGGCGAGCTGGAGGTGGAGGAGCGGCTTGTATCTGAGAGGTTGGAGTATGTGAAGACAGTGGGTGTGTCTGCCGAAGCATTCCTAGGAAGGTCATCGAAAGTAGACAACATCGTAACTGCTGGCTCATTCAGCAGCGTCGCGTCGTCCGAGATGAAAGATCGTGTGTCGTTGCTGTTCTCCTGCTCTTCCAAAACCCTCTTAAACTCAACATCAAACAATTCCGGCATCCTAAGCTCCCCCTTTTCCTCCCCACCATCCTCACCCTTCTCCTCCAACTCACTCGTCCGGATCTTCAACACCGACTGCCCTCCCTCACTAACCCCCGCGGCCCCAGGCTCAATCCTAATCCTCTTCTTCCAAAGCGGCCTTGGTCCATCAAGCGCCAGCGTCTCAAACTCGCCCCCCTCACCCACCACCGCACCATTACTCTCCTCACCAAACTTCGCCATCGCCTTCTGCAACTTCGTAACCGTGCTCTGGCTACCAACACTCCAGCCCAGAATGCGCTCGTCAAGACCTCCTGACGCCGTCTTAATGATAATCGCCTCCTGTCCTACCGCCGCCATATCGTACAAAAGCTGCGACTGCGAGTACGGCGGCAGCAAGGGGTACTGCCACAGATAAGACAAGGGTGTGAGTCCGAGTCTGAGCGCGACGGACTCGACGCGGGTGCGCTGATAGGTACTCAGAATGGCGCCTGTGGACACTGCGTTCGCCTCGGGGTGCTCCAGTGACACCTTCCTTAGCAGCGGGACCAGATCTTCTGTTTCATCCTGCTCTTGTTGGGATTGCGATGTCGAATAGTCTCTTTCTGAGTTTACTGCTTTGCCAGTGATTTCTTGCCGGTAGAGGGGTATGTCTAGTGCCTGTTCGTAGAGCGGAATTACTGAGTGGCCCACGGTTTGGTACATGTAACTGTTGATATCTTCATTATCGCTGGCTTTGGGGTGCAGGTTGGCGAGAGCGACGATGTTGTGCCCGTTTGCTATGCAGTGCAGGATTGAGAAGAAAGAGTCTTTCCCGCCAGAGATCAAAGCAATGACGTTCAACGCCATTCTCTGGGTATGTACGGAGGAAGGAGGGATTGCAGAATACACAACCGGGTGTTGACCCGAACGTCGTGACATATGTCTGGTGTCTGGTGCATGGGATTCGCTAAAGTGATCGCACGCTAGCGTAGTCTACCAAACATTGAAAATAAACTCCACCGCCAGCCATCTCCACATATGCCCGTTCCATAGCAAGCCACAATCACACATAAGGTCACCAGAGATCAGGAATCAGATTGGAGTTGATGTGGACTTTGAATAGCCTTGCATAGTCGGATGTGCCAGCACTAACCTACATACAGAGCAAAGAAAACTATGCAGAGCAGTAGGGGAAGATCGAACTATTACAGGAATGTGCTGGAAGAAGCGAACATTCTCAGAACGGGTGGTCTGCACAGATCGCAGCCGATTAAAACGAGAGTAAGAACGCTGAACTAGGGTTCGGTGTGTGAGAGAGCGCGGCGACGATGCCCGGTAAGAATGGGTCATGTCGTCGTAAGATGTAAAACCGCAAAATGTGAACACCAAATCTAACCGTGTGTGAATCCCCCAAGTATCCCCTTGGAACCCCTGATGTGCCATGCTAAATGTGAAACCCGGATGTAGGCGTACTCATGATGAGTTGCCGAAGTGTGGTGAAAGAATACAGGTGAGAAGTATAGACGAACTTTTGCCGCAACGTCGAGGTAAGACACTCGAGTCGCCAATATAAACCTGTGCCGCCTGTCTAGCCGTGTCGCCTAGCATAACGACGTGACGGTGACGAGCAGCCGCCTGAGTATTGATGAAGTCCTTCTATCGAGCCTGGATCATGAAGGTTCGTTAGAAGAGTCGAGAGGAGAAGAGGTCGAAGAACCGTCTACTCATCGCGCTTCCTCTTGCTGCGCATCTTCAGTGGTGAAGGCTCAAGGTCGGAGTAGGTCTCAGAACTCGAGCTGGAGATGCCAGCGGCAGCATCGTAGAGGATGCGGCCCATCATGGCAGGGTCCTGGCTATCATAAGACCCAGGATGTTGCTGAGGGATCTCGTGGTGAAGCTCAGAGCTGTCAAGAACACCCATGACCATGGCGCCGGTGCCGTGAGTACGCTGGTGCTGAGACAAGTTGTCGCTGCGAGAGAACTTCTTGCCGCAGTCAGTGCATTCGAAGGGCTTGTCGTGAGTGTGAAGAGAGCGGTAGTGGCGCTTGAGGTGCTCCTGGCGACGGAAGCGGCGCGAGCAGAGGGTGCAGACGAAGGTCTTGGAAGGGTCCTCGGTGAGCGACTGCTTGCGGCCGCGGCGGCTGGAAGGAGCAACAGGTGCGGAGGTAGTCTCCTCAGAGCTGGACTGAGCGGCGTTGTCGTTGGATTGACCTGCGTTTTGTTGGCTTGATGCTCCAGACGCAGTGTTATCATCACCGGATGTCTGATGCTTACCCTGGTAGTCTGACTCTGCCTCGCTCTGCTCAGAGCGCGCCCTCTTGATTGATCGCTTGCGGGGTGCAACGGACATGTTGTCGTCCTCAATCTCAGCAGGAGTAAGGGGCAGGCTGAGGTCCTCCTCAAAGTCGGTGAAGCTCTCGTCGCTTACGAAGTCCTCCTCGGGGGTGCAGGGGACAGTACGCTGGCGCTTGCCGGTAGGGAGCTGAATCTCGGAGTTGGGGAAGGCGACAAGGCCGGTGAACTCGTCCTCGCAGTCAAGTTCGAACAGGGGCTCAAAGGTAGGCAGACCAGTGAAGGTGAAAGCGGTGTCGACCTCGTCAACCTTGGCAACCTCACCCCTGAAGACAAGCTTGTGCTCCTCATCAACAGGGCAGAGAGTCAACTGCTCAGAGGCAGAGACAGTCAAATCCCTGGGGTTGCAGAAGTTGTTCTCAGCCTCGACGGAGAAAGAGCGGGGCAACGGTGAAGGTGAAGGTGACAGCGATGGGCAAGAAGTTGCGGAGAGCAGGTATGATCCCTGGTTAGGCTGGATGTACACTAATCCCAGTCAGTTATCCCTCTCAAAACCACCACATTGGCCAAATCACGTCTGCACGCTTATCAACCAAATGTCTGCTGTAGTGCTTACCTGGGGTCATAGGTGGGGTGGCTGACCTCCACTCAGCACCAGTGGACAGAAGTTCAGCGAAAACCTCTCCCTCGCAGCCCTGCTTGACGCCCTCGATGCCCTCACCAGGGAAGAAAGCATTCACTGGTGTGGGAAGGAGGTCGTATGTGGAAAGAGGGCTGCTGATGTTGCTCCCGCAGGATGAAAGAGGAGGTGTAGCAGGTGCGTAGAAGTCAGTGTCGAGGTTCTGGAGGAAAGGTGATTCCTGAGGCTGGACGAAGATTGCTGGCTTCTGGTACATTGGCTGAGGCGATGCTACGGGTGTCATCATCTGGTTGGCGTATGCGGTCTGAGGGTAAGACATCGACTGTGCGGAGGATGGCCTCTGGTAGTACATCTGGGGCTGCAGTGTCTGTTGGCTGGCAGGTTGAGGTGTGAAGTGGCCGTGCTGGCTAGTCCTCTCGCCCTGAGGGTCTGGGTTGTAGTAGAAGAATGGCGCTGATGTTGCCTGCATAGGGTGCATGTGATATGAGCCCTCCATTGCGAATACTGTGATGGCTATACAACTGTTAGTGGGGTCAATACCTGTGTACTACTTCTATACTTACTGTATGCTAGTAGGTCAAGTGTTGGATGGTTCTTTGGTTGATTGGTTGATTGATACCGAGGTGGAGTGGTGTTATATTAGGCGGAGTGTAATGGTTCAGATGCTGTATAGCAATGGAATGTCGAGGGAGTGACTGGACGACTACTTCAAGATGATGAAGCTGTCTACTAATATGTGGATCTACTGGAGGGAAGATGTCATAGGGTCGTGCGTTGACGAAGATTGGGATAATCCAAAAGGAAGGAACGGTTACAATGCACAATCGACGGGAGGACTGTACAAGTGTAAACCAAAAAGGGAAGACCAGGAAGAGTACTGGGGAAAGAGAAAGACAAGCGATGAGGTTGATAAACCTTTGGACAAGGAAAGCGCAACGAGCGGAAGGGAAGGCCTGGATAAGTAGCCTAGATCAGCGAGCGACGAGACAGCGACCAGGACTGAAAAAGTAAAAGATGGCCGACGGACGCTCGGAATTGGTTGACTACAGGTGTGGGAGGGAGTCGGGGCGCAGCGCAAGCGTCCCCACAAGCCCAACCATAGCGGTGGTCTCCATGCAGGACTGACCCCTGCCGGACTCATGCGCTTAAGTGCAGGGTTGTCGACTCGTGGGAGTGTCTTAGGGCAGCGACATGGCATAACTCATGCACTAAAATTGGTCGCCAAATGCAAGACCTGGTGTGGCTGCATGAGCTGCACAGGCGAAATGAAGACGCGCACAGCGCCGGCACAACTTGTGCAGTCATTGGTTTGTTGGCCAGAGCGGCTGATGGGTGCACGCTGTCTGCGTATCGATACTGCTGCTGCGGTGCTGCGCGCCGCACACGCCGAATGGTTGCAGAAGCACCGCGAGGCAAGCAGAGCTGAGTCTTGAAGACCCCACCGCCGGAAGGACCGTCATGATGGCGAGGCCATGAGTGGTGGTGAAGAGAGTCGTGTTGTGCGAGAGAACTTGTGTCTCGTTCGACGACAGAGGCCCGTAGGCCGCAATGTTGCCTTCGAGCCTTCCCATTTGCCATTCAGCCGTGTATCGCGCCGGGGATAGATCAGCCTACCCGCCCAATCGATAGTGATAACTCGCCGTTGACCAGGACCCTGTTCCTAGACTTGGCCACCGGGAGGGTGTGGAGTGACGGCAGCTGGCTGACGTCTTGCCTCTGGGTGGTTGTTTCGAAACTTTGCTTCTCACCACACAGCGTGCGTCCTTCCAGCAGGGTGTGAACATGACGACGCCGCGGCTCTGTGACACGAGAGTGCAGCGTCTCATTGCCGAATCGCACGCTGTCGCCGCGGTGCTACCATGGACCACGCTGTGCTATCACAAGAGGCCACCGTGGACTCGAGTCTGACAGAGGGACATGCAGCGGCAGCGCAGCCGCCTGTGAAGTCTAACACTGGTTGATGCAGAGAATGCGAGGTGATTGCATTGCATGCTCACCGCACCCGCTCCAACTCCACACAGATCGCGAGCAAGAGTCGTGGAACGCGTTGTTTACAGTCCCAAAGCAGAAGGCGTGCGGTAGTGCAGCGCTGAGCAAACGACTCGCGATGCAGGAACAGCGTCGTGCCGCATGCAGGTTGGAGTCGCCCGTTGCAGCTGATTTGCTCGGTGACGGCGTATTGTTGGGTCCGGCAGCTTTGCGGACGGCTACCCAGCAATGGTGCGACATAGCAGAATGCGAGATGCACCTCGCCACTGACCTCTTTTCTTGGTTGAGAAGGGCAGGAACCAAAGTTCTTTGGTTGGTGGAGCTGCAAGCCCAACTTACGAAAGTAGCTGCTCACGCGGCCTGCTGCGCGTTGGTATCGACGAGAGTCGTGTGTTTCAGAGTTCACGATGGATCTCGACCGCGTATGAAGCTGCAGAGCTGCTGCAGCGCTGCTGCAGTCGGCAGACGTCAAGGCTGTTTGACAATTCTGTTGACGGCGGGGAAGTCTCCAAGCGTCCCGGAGTCTGACTACCTGCTGGCAGCCCACAATCGAAAATTCACGGTGATCAGAAAATCGAATGTTGTACAACATGTGTGCTGCTTTTCGTTCGATGTCGTCAGTGAGGCCCAAAACTGTTGACTCGCTACAGGTCGGGCGGGTCAAACTCAATGTTATTCGGCTCATACGTGAATATCCCCAGACATGTTTTCACCTGTATGGTACTCCACAATGTTCAATTTCCCTACAACGCCTCCATCGTCACTTTTCCGGTATCGATAGCGATAACGATAGCGGCTGCTGCGACCTCGGGCCATGATTCCCATGCTCCATGGCCCACGATTTGTGCAGAGTGTGGCTCGTATAACTGTCAGCATTCGATAAATATTATGCTTCAGCACATCGTCACCTTCCACGTCTGGGTACTATTTTGAGACCTAGCGCGAATTTAATGCAGCTTGCACATCTCCCACCTCTTGCATAAGCTCCGCCGGCGCGTCCTAGCAAAGCCTAGCGCATTTGCCGCTTTACGACTGCCATGTCAGTGGTGTCACATCGTCCAGTGAGCTCGCCTGCGCGTGACAGCGGCGTGGTCTGACTCGAATTTGTCCAATGACCTTTGACTGACCTGATCAAACCCCACAAGTGACGGCAGGTGCCCACGCCGATTGAATGGAGAGGGCCGCTGCCTATGCAGGTACGCTGCAGGAACAGAACGTCTGGCAACATTGAACAACAACCGCCTTATCGTGACCCTGATTTTGTCTTCTTGGACCCTCGTGGGGTGTAATCCTCTGTGCATCGCACGGTGACGCACCTACCTTTTCATGTGATAATGAGTGTTTTCTGGAACGTCCATCATAGCGGGGCTCTCTTACGATTCGACAGGGTAGTAAGAAAGACGGCACGATTCAGGGAAGAAGTTCCGCCGTGCTCTGTGCTGGAGCCTTCCGTGGACACAGGGTCGGTGCCCGGGGAACTGCTGATGGCTTCCTTAGCTTTCAAAGTGCTCCACCAGATCGACCTCTATCATTTGTCGAGATTCCGTGGAGCGCCCTGATCTTCGTCTAATTACCTGGAAAGTTTCCCAGGCTGAATGAACTGACTCCCGGAAGTACTGTTGACGAGCCAAACGAGCCGCCTCATTCAACACCACTGGCCCAATGTGTCAATTGTATACAAGCGTCGCTCCCGAATGTCCCGAAAGCCCAACATCGTTAGATGTTGAAAGAAGGGTTCAGTCCGTCGGCCGTCGTGATCGTACCTGCAACGTGACAGCTGAGTGTGGAGAGACATGATACTGAAGGGTTTTCGATCGACACTCAACCTGCGGTCAATCTGCTGCATGTTGCCGACGAGCTTAACACAATTGACATGAGTGCCTGACAGATCCCGGTTCCGCGTTGACACCGCTCGGCATCGAGTGATCGAGGATTTGAAACTACGACAAGGTGTTCGCTATTACCGCAAAGACACTGACAACGGTGGCTCGCCCGAAAGAGGCAGCTGGCAGTCTGTGAGCAGCCTTCGTACCGGGGAGTCTGGAACGGCAGCTGGGGTGCCTAGCGTGCTGGGCAAGGCCATCCAAACGAGATTCGAATTTTATGCTCGAGCTGGGCAACGTGGCGCTTGCTCGTTTACCAGCCGCAACGCACCCGCACGACTGGTCCCCGGCGTCGACCTTCTCGAAGACTTCTCCACAATGATGCGAGGGTTAAGAGTGCACGTACTGTTTAACTTTTCATGCGGCGTAATTAATTGCAAGGGAAACCCTTTTCGTATGACCAGCTCAGACGCCTTCGTGATCAACTAGCTGGTCGAGCGAACGCCGAGATACGTGTCTCGTCTAATCTGAGACGGGATGTGGGAACGGAAGGGCCGCCCTGGAGCCGTAATGGCGAACTTACAAATCTGTTGGTTCTTAGGATGGTCAAAGAGGTATTTGCAAACGCACCGCCACATGAGGTTGAGTGTTTTTGAGAGCAATGATTGGCAGGGGAGCAGTGGACCCTCACAGATTGTAGAAAGACATGCACAGCTTGAAACACTACGGAGAATATTAGCCGTGCAGTCCTAGGCAATGGATAACACCACAAGTGGATACAATATCACCACATGTGGTCGTCGTTCGATATGTTTTGAGAGTCGCGATTGTCGACGAATCATGTACCTCGGGCCTTCTCATTTTGGCCGTCCTCGGAAGACTTCCTACGGATGCTGTTGGCTGTCTGCTTGATTCATGACAATTCAGCACAGTCGGCGATATACCGGCACTCGTGTCAAGAACCCTTATGGCAAGGACCCTTAGGGTCCCGCGGTATCGGGAGAGGCCCGCCTTTGGGCGGCTTGAATCAAGAAGGTGTGCAGTGAACGTAAGTTGCAGATCTGGTAGATCTTGGGCACGAAGGTGCTAAAATTGAGGATCGCAATCATAGTGACGACTGGCCATGACTGACTCCAACTTTGCTGTTGAGATCGTAGTCGAGGCCTGAGTGGCAAAGAAGTCAAGGTTGCCTGGTCCCAAGATGATGTCAAGCAAGGAAGTGCAGGGTCAGCTCGCAGAGCGTGCGGATGCCATGCAGGCTGCATCCGTGACATCGGTCCCTACCCTCTCGTTGGAATATGCTGTACAACTGCGTGGAGCGCTTGTTTCAAGATGCTGGAGGAGCTGGGAAATGTTGGTAGACGCCAGAGACACATCGCTGTGCTTCAAATGACTGAAGATGCTCAAGCAGAACGATCCTCGATAGGACAGCAACAAACGCATGTTTTGACAGTAGCAGACCGAACGACAACGACACCCGAGCGAGACAGACTACAGACATCTAGAACCTCATACACGTGTGAACAGCTTGTCGACCAGCTGTAGCCGCCTCAGCACCCACAATCCATGCCTCGTCGCGTGGTTGACATGTCTCCATCGCATGAACTGTCAGATCGAAAGAGAACGTCCGGCGGTCCACCAAAATGTCCGACATGAAGCTGAAACGGCCGAGGAAACGTCTGAGATACGAGGATGCTGAGACGTCTGGTACCGATGTCATCATCTCCCATGCTATAGCCGTTGAGACCGTTGAGATGTCGTATCGACGATGCTGGTGTGTCATAAAGCAGCGGCGTAGTCCTGAGATAAAGCGTGGCTGCGTAGTATTTGACGAAGCGGCTGCGTAGACGGTGTCTATCCGCAACCCTCAGCTTTCGAGTACGAGCCGGCATCCAGCAACTGTAGACCGTGAACAAAGGCCGCCCGCGGATTCTGCTCGTACAACGACCAACATCCAGTCGTTGCAAGGTATGTGCATGCAACTGATGCTGCAACGGACACTACCTTCTAGCGACTTCCCTCCAACCGCACCCAATACCTCGACTTTCAAAGAGCTCTGCACCAGACAGCGTGATAGGAACTTCGGTCAAGCATCGGTGATGCCGTACAGTCGCGTTATTGCGAGCAGACTTAAGACCTGCAGACACAGCCTCATGCGCTGGCATCGCGCTCTCCGTCGCCATCGCTCTCTCCGCCTCGCCCAAACCCCTCCAAATCCTCAACTCCAGTACAGGCCTCAGAATTAATGTTATGATGAAATCAGTTACCGCAGTGCGATATATTACTCTTCCTATCATGTGTTTAAAGTATTCATCTCCGGCCATGAACTCTCTTGCGCACCGCTGCCCTCAGATTTTCAACCAGACTTTTTTGCGCTAGTCCTCGGCGCGGCGAAACCCCCTCCGCGCGACCCTACAAAACCTCGCCCGCGCTGCAAAAACTTCGATTTCTTTGCGGCGGAGGTCATATTACAGAGTTTCCCCTCTTGCTCGGGCACAAATCAGTGGTGCTCAAAAGCGTCAATGACCTCCAAGAGAGAACATATTGCATAATCGATCGTATACACTTTGCGGGGGCGTCTGAGTCGGATGACACACAGTGGCGCTCTCGCTGGAAAAGGCTCGAACATACTTTTTGCAGGTGGTGAAGTTTTGATTTGAGGTACTTGCTGCGGTCGAAGTGACTCGCTACACGCGTAGCGCGCAGAGCAGCTTGTTCAACTATCGTTTACGCGTTTCTGCGCGTTTGAGATACAGATCGGCAGCTCGTGACTGCCTGCCTGCCGTAATGCATCTGTTCATGTTAGTCTAATGAGGGTTCACATGCTCAAGTGAGGCGGACTACAAGTCAAGGCTCGAGCATCTGCTCGTGTTCATTGGTCTCATTAGCATCTATTGTGAACATGCACATGCACGCTGGAAGCACATGGCCTGATAGCCGTCTATGACTGCAATCGCTCAAGAGTCGTCGCCGATCTTCTCGAGCTTGCCCATGTCCCTCTTCTCGCCGCTCTCGCCAATGAAGCGGACCCTGTCTATACGCGTCTTCTCGCTGTCGCCGTCGCCGTCCTGCACAAACAGCACGAGACTGTAAACATTCTGGAACTTGACGAATCGCAGCTCCAGCTTCGCTGTGCCGGTTTCCTTGTCCCAATCTGACTCCTTGAGCTCGATGGTCTGTGTCGCTGGGATATCTTCTGCCTCTTCGAAACCCAAATTGTGCTGGCGATTGGTCCAGATGTGGATCGTCTTGGGCCGAACTGGGATCTCGTCGTCGTCTTCGTCCACGGGTGGGTTGGAGGTGATCTGAATGGTGTGGACCTTCAGCGTCGCGTTGAACGGTACGTAGAGCATGAGCTGGTTGTCAACATCGCTCTCCACCCAATCTTTTGCATCCGCGCTACCCTTGCCCTTGCTCAAGGAGCTCGGCTTCGACGTCTCGAAGAGTGTGCGCACCCCGCCGAACTCGCTGTCAGCGTTCAGCAGATCAAGTCCTCGTACATCGACCTGATCTGTGACATCTGTGTACCCTCGTGGTAGTCCTGCACCTCTCCAGGCGCCACCGCCACTGGAGCTTGCCTCGCCAAATCCTCCAGAGCCACCGTCAGACTCGGCTTCTTGGGCTAAGCTCTTGATCGCATCGGAAAGGTGTTGGGGGTTCGATCCGCTGAACTTGCGTATTTGCTGGCCGCTCTTGAAGATGACGAAGGTTGGAGTGTTGGTGATGTTGTAGCTCTCGGCGATCTGAGCCTGCTTCTTCACGCTGACCTTGGCGAAGGTGACTCTGTTGGGTCTCGAGAGCTGCTGTGCGAGCTGGTCGTAGACAGGGGCGATTGCCTTGCTCGATTGGTTCTCCTCGTTGTAGACTGCACAACAAACATCAGTGACATGCTCAGGCACTGCAATGGACATTGAAGCTTACAGTTGAGGACAACAATGCGCGAAGAAGAGATCAGCTGGCTCAGCTGAGCTGCTGACGTTGTCTCGACACTACCGGACATGGTTGCGATTGACTGTGGAGGTGTTTGTTGTATGTGCAGACGCGGCGGCTGGAAGACGTGGTGGGGGCTAGCTCACCCCGCGAGGCTCAGTGACGAAAGGTAGGCGGCAACTAGACGCGACTTTCGAGAACCATCCAGCATTACACACCAAACAGCTTACCGCCATACATTCACTGCACCAAGACTCAAGCTTCACAATAGCAGATAGCAAGCCTATGGCAGGTCCCAGTAACCTCTACTTCAATTTTGCCGAAGCTAAGCTCATACACGCCATCAACCTCCTGCTCGTTATCGAACGCTGCGACGCTACCAGGAGAGCACATCAGCCCGACTGCTGGTACTCGCGCGCCGCTCTGATCGCCAACGTTCCTGTGGCCGCCCTTGCCTCGTACGCGCTGTATAAGCTGTTCCGGCCGACATAATGTCTCACGTCGTGGTAACGAACGCTTCCGCGAAGACCTTCAGAATCCCCACAACACCAACCAAGTACCTGACCGAAGTACGAGATGAGGCGTGCCAAAAGTTTGGCGTCAGCAAGGATCAGTTCACACTCAAGTAAGTGGAAAGCACACGCCTATAGAACGCGGCAGCTGACAGGCTTAAGGTACAACAACAAGCCCATCTCTCTTTCACAGCAAATACGGTTCGCAAACCTGCCGCAAGGCGCACGACTCGAGCTTGTACAAGCATCGCGGTCACCGACTGTCGTTTCAGTCGCTCTCCAGCTGCCCAAGTCTCGTCTTACGCAAAAGTTCGCAAACAACACATCATTATGGGAGATACTACGATACCTCGAGAGTGGTGATGGGGCGAACTACAACTTCACGCAGCGTGCTGTACCCGAGATGAGCGGCGCATCAGGGTCGGGGAGGTTATGCTACGAGATGCCCGTTATAACAGTCATGCCTGGTCACAAGGAGCAGTCGTCGTTTGTCGAGCTGCAGCAGACGCTCAGTCAGCTTGGTTTCGACAGTGGGTCAGCGCTGCTGAAGCTGTCGTTCAAGAGCACCGGGACACCGTTGGAGGAGGCTATGGCTCAGATATCACAGTACTTCAAGACTGAAGAGCCTGCGGCCAGTACTGCGCCAGGTGCTCACGCTACGGACCCTGCGCAGTCGAAATCGGCGCCCAACCCAGATGCTGCCGGTCCGGAGGCTGCGACAACGGTCGCAGGGGAGACGATCAGGAATGAGGAGCCAGACCCAGAGCCTATGGATGTAGACACGAAGCCAGTAGGGCATACGACAGCCGAACCTGCATTGTCTGAGCAGAACACTGCAGCCACTGATTCTATCAATACATCCCCGGCAGCAGCGTTGGCGGCAGTAACATCCACAGCAGCTTCAGAAGCACCGCAAGCTCCCGTGGCAGCACCTAGTCAACCTACAGAGTCTACACCATCCGCAGACCAGTCGCGAAATGTCCAGATCTTCTCCGCCTCTCCTTCAGCAACACCTCAGGCAGCACGGAACGCCTTCAACGAAGCCGATTATCAACCTACAGTCGAGCACGCCAAGATCCACCAGGCTCAACTCTCGAACCGCACACGGAACCAAAGGCTACTTTCTGATAAGGAGCTCGAGGATCAAGAGAAGGAAAAACAAGCAAGGATCGCAGCAGCATCCAACAAGCCTCACAACCTGCGTATTCGGCTACCTGACGGCTCGCTTGTCCAGATGAACCTCACCAAAGCCGATACCGCTGTCATGCTGTATGATTTCGTAGCATCCTTCCTCGAGAAGAAGAACGAGCCCTTCGATCTCAAATACACTGGCCCCACAGGACGTCTCATCCTTATCACCCGCGACCAAAAGCGGTTGATCGAGGATTTGCGCTTCTCTACCAACGAGCTCATCATATTCCAATGGGCAGAAGGTGCAAGTGCGGAGGCACGAGCGAGTCGGAAGACACTGGCGCAGGAGTGGCAGGCGAAGGCGCAGACACTCAAGGTCCAAGAGTCAGTCAGCGAAGAGCCACCGAAGGTCGAGGCTAAGGGTCAGACGGTGGGCGAGGGTAAGAGGAAGGCAATGAGCAGTGAGGATAAGGAGAGCAAGTTGAAGAACATACTGGGAAAGGGACTTTTTAAGAGGAAGTAGCACTACTCCGGTGGCCAATGGGTGTAGATGTGATGCATTGCGATGGAGCATAAAGTGATTTACCCGGGGTTCTTGTTGATAGGTCTTGGTAACTTCCACGACAGCGAATGATTTGTATAAGTTCTGGCCGCTTTCTACACAAGAGCAAGGGGGTAGCTTCCTGCACACCGATCTGGTGGAGAGAACGCGTTGTTTTGGGTTGATAATTCTTTGCGAAGCTACTTCATGTAAACCTGACACTTCAGCATCCTACAATAGACAATACTGCGCTAACAGCTCAATGCAGATAAGTTATTGAACGGTAATGTTCGATGTTCTACGTCGAAATCAAGACAGTCGTGGGGCTAATGCGGTACTCATGTTAGTCAAATGAGACGCGTTACGAATCAGGCAGATAATTCATGGTATCACCCTATATAGAAAACCGCATACAGAACAGACGCATAACTATGTACCAGCGCAAACAGCTCAAGTTTGTCTAACTTCCGGCTCGAGAGGGCACTGTTCGGTGTGCAAGATGCTCTTCTCTTCGCCTTCACCTCACTGCGGGCCGGTCACTGGCGCCGAGACGCCCGGCGTACAGCAACAATACCAAAATTTTTGGAGCTGCCGCTTCCTTCCACCTTCGCCACACTGCGGGTGCGACAGCCGTCGATATTGTGTGTTGCAGCTGGCAAGGCACAGCCAGTAAGTCGGTGACACCGATCTTCGTAAGTGGATCATAATTTTTGCAACCACCTTCTCCAAAACCGTGCTGACATGAATAGCAAGCTTGCAGTCTACCCTCGCGACACAGTCTTCCACTATGGAAGATGTAACATTCGTCTCGTCCAGAGCTGTCTCGAAACGCAAGGCAACAGACAACATAGAGACACCATCAGTAAAGCGCCATCAATACGTCCGCAACAATCTCGGTATACAAACCACGGAGGCTGTCGAGGACGCAATGAGTGCCGTCCGTATCATGCCGAGCCTGCACCAGCGCGCTCAGCTCCTGGCGCCCGTCATCGAGTCAAGAGAGAGGCCGATGACTCGGACCCCGAAGACTCTAAACGGTATGGCGGCAAGTCAAAAGAGAGGGAGAAAGCACGAAAGAGGGAGATGTTGATCAAGGAGATGAGAGACCAACAATCGACGCTACTCAAAGGCAAAAAGATTCTTCAGGATCGCATCAAGTCACTAGAGCGTGCTGCTGAGCGAGGGTCTCGCCCAGAGCCTTGTCCCAGGAGTGCCGCGGATATGCAAGCTCGACTCGATGCTCTGCAGGCGCGAGTTTTACAGGATCGAATGCCTAGCAGGGACGAGATTTTGAAGCTCTGTGAAAACATCGCCAAGCTCGAGCATTATAAGCACCGACTCGAAGGCGCGCTCGCGTCCCAAGATAAGGAAAATGACAATTTAAGAGCGCAAGTGAAAGATCTGACCGATGATATCCGTACGCAAACCAACATTGCAGGTGCAACCATTGTCGAGCTACAAGAGTCGGCGAAAATAGCTCAAGAAGAGGCCCAGGAGCTTATAAAGGTGCTGGACGAAGCAAAGAGAATGGTCGAAGAGAGGGACACCAAGATCCGCGATCACGACAAGAAGATTGCAAACGTGCGCGCCACACACGCAAAGCAGTTGAAGTCCGAGCAGAAGACAGGCCGTGGACTAGCGAAAGCTGCGAGAGTCAAGATTGTCGAGCTGCAGGAAGCACAAAAGAGTCTCGAGGCTGGGGTCCAGCAGCGCGACAACGAGATCGCTAGCCTGAAGGCCTCCCGCTCCAAGTGGGCATCTCAACAAGACAGGCGCTCCGCTCGAGAGGCTAAAGAAGAAGTGGAAGAGAAGAACGACGTTCTTGAAAAACGTATCATCAAGATGTTTGAACACTACGACACTGTTCAGAGCAACAACGCAGTCTTGATTGGCAAACTTACAAAGATAGGTTTGGCAGGAGGTTTTGGCGGTCCAGGTACTATCTATCGCAAGGAGCTTGATTCACTCAAGGCTCCGCCATTGACTGAGCTTGAGGAGTACAACGACCGCGCTCGACTTCCCAATTGAACTTTTCGTCACAGGGGCTGAAAGAAAGGATCAATGTTAGAGACATACACGTTTTGTACAGTCCAAAATATGCAGATGCGGCATGGCAGTTGACACGAAGATGGGAAGGTGTGACACAGCGGCTAGAAGTCCACTGTAATTGTACACCCAAATAAAGGTTTCTCGCACAGGACACGCTAGATAGAAATAATGAACGCAAATCCGCAAAACCGACTCTTGCATTCCCTTCTTTACGCGTCTTGAATCTTCATCCCTTTCACATAACCGCGCACTCCCACATCCTCTTCGCCGCATGATCCTTCTCTCTCTCCGTCCACCCATCCTCATCCCCCGTCTTAAACCCTCTCCTATCCCTCCCTGACAGCGCAGCCGCTTCATCGTGACTAACTCTTGTGACTTCTCTTGACTTTCTCTGCGCGTTTTCTTCTTTCAACTTGTGCCACTTCTCGCGCTTGGACGAGCGTGGACTTGGGGGACAGACTTCTGGGCCGTGTTTGGGGTTGATGAGCGGTGCGCTTAGTGTCGATGCTGCATCACTGCTATGAGGAGGTGAGAGGGTGGTCGCTGCGTCGCTGTTGTGTGTGCGTGCTTCTGTGGATCCTGGCGGTGATGACGAGGGCTTGGAGCGTGAGGCGTTGACTGGCTCCAGACCGTGGAAGGTGTGGATGTAGTATGGTTCTTCTTGCTTAGATGGCATGTCCTCTCTTTTGAACGTGTTCTGAATTGCCGAAGTCTTTCGTGTTGCAATATGCACTACAAAGGTCTATCTTCGAATGTGATGTGTCGATGCGTAGGAGATGAGGTCATCGATGTGCGAGCATATGTGCGTGCGGTATTAGACGTTCCGTTATTTGCTTTAGTTTGTTGTTGCAATGTGCAGGATGCATGAGTGGGCAAAAGCAGACGCGTTGGTCTTATGAACAACATGACGTCGCATGCCGGTGCTGGGTAGTCGGAATACTAGTGTAAGACGGACGGTCTTGGTTAGCGGCCGGTATTGTAGATATGCAGCTAAGCCACCGCCGATCTCTCTACTTCAAGAGGATTGAAGTCAGATGCTCAGAGTGATGTGAACCGAAGCTCGTTAGCCTTACAAGCCATCCTAAACGTACAACTTTGGCGCACGAATGTGCTCAGCTACTCTCAAGGTCTGCATTCGGCTGCAGTAGACGACGCAACACGGCAAGCTGGGACACCTCATGGGTATAAGGAGGGTATCAATTATCGTTTGGGTATCGTAGCAGTTACATAGTGGAACTGCGTTCATCTCTTTACAAAGCCGCTTTAGAGTCACCAAGCCTAATCTCTCTGTCACACACCTTGACAAACAGTTACGCGCTAACCAGCCACCATCTTACGATGCATGCACCTAAGCCGAGCGGATCACATCTACGTTCTCCCTCTCGATGATCGGCGGCGGCTTGACGATCTTTTTGCGCAGGATGTGACGCTTGATGAAGTACGGCAGCCAGATCTTGATCTCGTAGCCAATGAATTGCTTCGTTGGGACAGAGAAGACCTGGTCCAGCTCTTCAAGCGTGAGCTGCTTCGTCTCGCGCACGAAGCAGAAGATCATGAACCAGGCGACCAGGTTCAGACCGGCGTAGAAACCGAAAGCGCCCGTGGGCGTCATCACGGTTTGCATGCGAGGGAAGGTCAGACTGAGAATGCCGGCGAATGTGTTGTTGATGCAGACGGCCCAGGCCATGCCCTGCTCACGGTGGATTGTGGGGAAGACTGTCCACTGCATTAGTACGTGTAAGAGTGAAGTATTTGGTAACTAGACTTACCCTCAGCAGAGTACTGGAAAGCTACAGGTCCCTCACCAAGCGAGTACATGATGGTGAAGAGGTACACGAAGAGCACCACAGGACCGATCTGCTCGCCTCGACTGCCAGTCGTCTTCAGAAGCGAAAGACCGGCGGCAAGAAGGAAGATACACATCAGCGGAAACGTGGCAAGCGTCAATGTTCGGCGGCCCTTGGTATCGATAAGGAAGAGCGTTGGGATCGTGAAAACCACCTGAATCGCACCGTAGCCCAGGGAGGCGTACAGAGCCTGATCAGCAGTATAGCCAACCCTCTCGAAGATGGTCGATGAGTAGAACGAGATGATGTTGATTCCGCACATCTGCTGCGCAAGCATGACGGTTGAAGCGCCGTAGTTGGCCCGGCGAACTCGTGGGACGGTGAAGCAGTCGCGGAGACGGGTGAAGTAGGTGGAATCGCCGGCCACTCGCAGCTCTTCAGCGTAGATGACATTGGAGTAGTAGAAGTCGCGGGCTGCAATGATGTTGTGTGCGCGCAGCACAATCATGGACTTGAAGCCCTGAGCGTGCCTGCCTTTCTTCATAAGCCAACGAGGTGACTGCGATCTCAGGTTAGCTGTTGTGTGGGTTGTGACGAAGAAACATGGGATCGTACCTCGGGGCAGAAGAAAATTCCGATACCAAGAATCAACGACGGAATGAACGCAGAACCCAACTGAAGGCGCCATGCGATCCTGCCAGTATCCTTCACGATAACATTGGCGCAGAAACCGAGGAAGATGCCAGCTACGACCCACAGCTGCCAGAACATGACCAGAGCTCCACGAATGCGGGCAGGTGCCATCTCAGCGCTGTAAATGGGAACCGTGGCGTTCTTTGCTCCAATACCGATGCCCATGATGAAGCGTGCGGCAAAGAGTCCTTGCCATGATTTGGCGAATCCAGATCCAATGGGTGTAGCAGTGAGGCAGCAGGCGGTGATGAAGATCTCGCCGCGGCGGCCAAAGTACTTGTTGAGTGGGTCGACAATGAAAGCACCGATGAGACCGGCGGTCAAGAAGATGATGGCGTTGATGAGACCGACGATCCATTCGTCTTTGGCGGTCTTGTTGATACCGAACTCTTCAGGGAAGGAGAGGTTGGCGCCATTCGAGCCAGTCTGAGTTATCATTAGCACTTTGTTTGCGCACAAGCCTTGTTTGTCTTTACCTGATCCCAACCTTGAGTAGCAGCTCCTACAGCGCAGAGCGAGATGGAGTACCACAGCATCTTCGAGCCGTGCCACTTGTGATCACGCTCGTAGGCCAGAGCCTCGCGCTCGTCAGTCTCGAGCTCAGCCAGATGCTCGAAGCGCTCTGGGTCTCGCGCGACCAAGGCAGCCCTGGCGAAGAGAGACGCATGCTCTTGCATGCCGTGAGCCTCAGCCCATTCCCTGGCGTCAGAGGCGGTCTGCTCTTGTGATTTACGCTGTGTACGGTCAGCACGTGATTTGGCACTTGGCTCTGTGTAGCAACACTAGCGCGAATGATAGGGTAACGCGTACCTTCAGAGGGTTCTCGACAATGTTGAGAGCGACCGACTGGCGGCGACCAGTATCAGGGAACTCATCGTGCTTTGTAGTAGAATCCTCAATCTTCTCGTTGTAAGCAGGTGGGGTCGTGTTGACACTCTCGAACTCCTTCGCATCGGCCATGGTTGGCGGTGCTTAGCAGTAAGCTTAGCGGTTGATAAGAGGTTGGCAAGAGATCGGTGAGTAGCGAAGCCTCTTGGTCGACTCTGGGCTCTTGCGCGAAGATTATATAGTCCCCCACCAAGCGTTACAGCGGGGTACTTTGCGGAGAGACTTGGTCCGAGGGTTCAGCCTTCACTTCCTGGAGGTCCTCATCCTTGCGCGTGGTGGTTGCGGCGGCCGTGAACCGTGTGCGGCTCAACGGTAATTGGCTTCACATAGCCTGATAGACACGCTTATTACCGTATGCAGACAGCTCTATCATGAGAGGATGACGTATGTCACATGCCAACGCTTGGCAACCCTGTAACGTTGAATGGTCCTTGGGGAAAACCCTGGGCAAAGTCGTGTGGACTCGTGCTTGGCTCCACACACAATGACCCCAACAACCCCAGATCGGAGCCGAGCGCGGAGAAGACCCACAACATCGAATCAAATTCCTCCAAAACAGCCGCTGAACGCACTGAGGAATTGATGTGAGCACTACGGATTACCACTGCATGCACACTCGAAGATCAAGATTTAGTACGGTCGAAATGCGTGTATTAGTAAGACCTACTCCTCAACCTCACGTGAAGGAGGCGGGATGCAGCGTATGCAGAAGTGAGAGCTAACGAGTCATGTCCAACCGTGAAACAGTGCCGAAGATACGTCAAATGTGCCCGTGATCTTACAATGCAACACCACCCTCCGTGGCCCCATCAGAAACAGAAAATTCTCACTCAGCTAGCGCTTACAAGGCAAGCGCAGCAGCGAACACACCAGCGGCACCGCCGACGAGGGCCATCACGCTCTTGGAGAGGGGAGCTCCGGCCGCAGCACCGGTGGCAGCAGGAGCACCAGATCCAGAGGCAGTAGCGGTAGCATTGCTGGACCCAGACTGCGAGCCGGATGCCGTTGCGGATGCTGAGTTGGAAGCAGGTTGCACCACGCTGACAGTCGCAATCTGCGAGCTCTCTGCGAGTTCGCTGGCCTTGATGGTTGTAGTTTCCACACCCTGGGCCGAGCCCATGTTTATAGATGGGAAGATACCGCTCTGGGAGACTGTGCAAGTCATGTCAGCGGATGTCATTTCGCCCTTCCAAGCGCACTTGACATCGGCTGTCCAGACACCCTTTGTGGGATCTTCCATATGGAAATCCATAGATGACGAGCCCTGCTTCAGGGTGAAAGGCTCGCAGAAACCACCAAACAAGCCGTCATCCTGGCGGCGGAGACGTGCGGCTGCGGTAGTCGATGGTGCAGAGATGGGTGTCAGCGCAAGGGTACCTGCTGCTGAGCGTGCAGACGAGGCAGCAGATGAGGCAGCGGATCCAGATGCTTTTGCAAGTGTTAATGCAACATCTGTGCTCACAGGAGAAGTAGCTTACCTGTCGCGGTAGAGAGCCATTCAGCAGGAATACCGGGGTCAGTACACGAGTTGACATAGGTAGTTGTACCTGAGCTGGATCCGAGCACTGTGAGAGTGGATGCGGGCATCAGGGGGTTGAAGACTACTGCACTCGACTGTGCAGCAGCAGAACCTGCGAAGAGAGCGACGACTGTAGAGGAACGCATCTTGAAGAGTGATGGAGTCTGCGGTGTTTGCGTCGATCAAAGATGAAGCTGCAACTGACTTATGAGGCTATGGGAACGAGACTTGCGAGCGGATGGATTCGCAAGACTTACGTTCGAATCTTATACATCGACGTCAACTCCCGTATTGCTCTACTCTGCCGTACGATCCGAGCGTGCTACTACGCCGCCCCCTTGGTGGTGAGGTTGTCTGAGCGTGTACGGAGTTGTGAAACGCCACAGTTCAGGCGTACCTGTTTACCCAAACCCGAGCGCTTCTGTGCACGAATCGGGCAGCAAATACAAAGTCCGGCGTCAACTGCTGGGTAATTTGATAGGGTTCTCCGCTAGGATGTGCGCTGCGCCGATGTATGCGCCGCACACTCACGGACAGGTACAGGATGAGGCTGTCTTGCTGCTGGCCTTCGAGCTCGCAAAACAAACTTCAATCGACCATGCGGCGAGGCAGGATCAAACACGCAATCTCCAGATCTTCGGGACACAGCTGTGCTGGTGTATTGCATGGCAAAGGGATTTCCAAACTCTTGCGAATGAATGGATGTGAGATGCTCATTTCCACTCGACGCTGGCCCTTGCTCTTCCAATGCTGGCTGCGCCGATGCTGTGGTACTTCATGAATAACAATTAAGCAGCGCCATCACTCGTGAAGGCTTAGTAGGCATGGAGAGTGCGCATTTGCGGGTGTTCGTAGTGTCGTGTAGCGGTGAAGAGGAGCGTTAGAGGTTCTACGCCGCAGAGGGGCTGAAGTCAAATGGCGGCTGCTGCTCCGTCGCGCGGTCGTGCCTGCGCCTCAACATCATGCCCCCCCCCCCCCAACAAACAAAACCAAACCCATCTCTACAGGTTTCAGTCAACATAGAGTCAGAATAGCAGCAGTATCGAGCGAAACAAATGCGTTTCACACAAGAGAGGCGTCTGCGGCAGAAGTCAACAGATATCGCCTCATATTGTGATTGCTGGTTGCCTTACAGTTCCCACAGTGTCCGCCTTGTCTCACATTGAACCCCGAAGCTGCACCCATGCTATTCCAAGATGCTCAGCAGCACGACCACCCCACCATCTCTGTACCTAAGTGTTGAGGCACTCGAAGCCGAAGATTACCCACTTCCTTTCGGACTTCAGACACATCGCCATGTCCTTGACACTTCCTTTTTACCACATGGAGGGTAAATGTCGCAGGATGCTACTCAGCTTGCATGGAACTGATAGAGTACTGATAGTCAAGTCCCGGCGAAGCATGCCGAATGCCAGGATGAGATCTACTTCTTACGCAGACGAACAGCATGCAGTCTGATCGCCGACGCTGGCCAGATGATGGACTTCGAGCACTACGGACCTCGAATGGCGATCTTGTTCTTGGCAGTGCGGATGGCTGATGGCGGAAGTCCTGCGAATGCGACGGCCCCAAGGCCTCAGAGAAGGCTACTCCTGTTGTAAGTGCTATATACAAAGCACCGTACAGTGTCACGAGGTTGGTATCTAGGCCTCTATCACACACTCTTTACTGCATTCCTGCATCTTCATCACACTCATTCATTTAGTTTGTCTTCCTCATTTGCTCCTGTACGACCCGAACGTTTTACCGTCGTCACTATTTGGAAATTGTTCTATCGTCTAGCATCATGTTTTTCAACTCACGCAGTCTGTTGAAGCTGGCTTTGACCACTGCATTCGTTCTGGAAGCGGGTGCTGTGGACCTTGAACCCTGGGGCACTGATCATCACCCAGGCGAAGGCTCTGGCCAGGCGGTCAAGCGAACTCCAGTGCCTCTGAAATTGGACCCTATTCACAGTCCAGGTGACCTCCATACCAGAAACATTGCCGGACGAGCTCCACCACCTGTGGAGCTCAAAGCCATCAGCGACCCTGGTGTCCTCTTGAGAGGCCGATCTGAGAAGCGCGAGATGCCCGGAAACGGCTGCTTTGATCCAGCAAAGCACTCTACGTTCTTCTGGGGAGGCTACGGTAAGTGTCTTAAATGTCCACGTTGATGAACGCTCTGATTCGTTGTAGCTGGCGACAACATTTATGTTGCGAACTTCACAATGGCCGCACAAAACGATGACGAGTACATTCTTGCAGTCGAGAACTTTGCGAAGCGAATGAAGTCCATCAAGTGTGGTACTCCTGGTCAGCCCATGGTCCTGGAATTCGCGGACGCGGACTCTTTGAAATATGCAAAGTCGGCCTGGAAGTGGATTGACGATGCAGACATCAACCACTTCACCCTCGTCACAGAACCAAACATGTGCTACAAAGGCGACAACCGATCCCCCTACCTTGTCAGCGCGATCAAATTTGACGACGCCAAGCTAACAGCTGAGGTCACTGCGGAAGAGAAGCCATGGGACGAAGTGGCGCAATCCTTCAAGCTCAATCTAGGCCACGAGTATGTTCCTCCAGCTACTGCTAATATCTCTCATCCCCATCTAGCACGTCGTGGAGACGATGGCACCCAAATGGATATCTCGCACACCTTCAGCGGCAATCTCTTCAACTACGCTAAAGATTCCAAAGAGACAGCCGGCATGGCTCTCAGCGCCGATCTTGAGCTAACAACCGGAGGAAGTGTTATCGCGGACTTCGATGTCCAAAGAAACTGGATTGGATTCCCTGACGATGCCATACTCACCGTTCACCCTCAAGGAGTGAATGCTCTCATGAAGCTCTCCCTCACCACCGACGGGAAATTGGGCAAGGAACTCCAATGGGACATGAAGCCTGAGATTGAAATTCCAGTACAGGCACTCAAGATTGCAGGCGTAATCGAGATCGGTCCCTTTATCACCATGGGTGTTCATGTCGGTTCTTCGGCGCTCGAGGGTACCAGTACAGTGACTGTGGGTGGTAAAGCCAAGATCAAGGACGACGCGAAGGTCGATGTCAGACTCACCAAACCAGAGGAGAACAGTATCAATGGCTGGCAACCGGACTTTGAGAAGATAGATCCGGCGTTCAGTGCTGAGATTGGGGGCAACATCCGAGCCTGGTCCGAACTTGGTGTCCAGATAAAGGCCGAAATATTCAACAGTAAGTTACCATCATATTTCCAAAACTACAACGTATTTTGCTCACAGACGCCAGAGTGGGGTTATCAAGCCGCCGTTGACGCTCAACTTCCCTTCTTCGAGGCAAAAATGTCTGGCGTTGTCGACACTGTTGGTGTTTGTGACAGTCAGAAGACTGTGGGTGTCAACCTCGAAACTGATGTCGGTATCAACGTAAATCTCAACGCTGGTAAGGTCAATGACGCGCCGACCTTTGAGAAGGATATTTACGAGACTACGTGGCCGCTCTTCTCCACCTGCGTCCCAGTCGGACCGGACAACGCTAAGCCTACCGATGTTCCTGAGCCTGAGCCTACTGAAGAGCATGAAGCGGAACCCACTGAGGAACCTGCTGAACCTGAGGTCACCGATGAGCCGTCAACTGAGACTCCAACAAGCGAGGAAAGTCCCCTCGAGACTGGCACCGGCAGCATGCCCATGATCACAGGTGCACCAAGTCTTATCACTGGCACCGGTACGGCTTCGAGTGGATGGCCGATGTATACTGGTAACACCACTTTCTTGAGAATGGCGCAGCGCAGGCCCACTGCACTTTATTTTTGAGGACATGGTGATGGGTTCTCGAACTTAGACCTCGGTCTTCTGATGATAGGCGTTAGGGTGGATATTCGGGGGAGTTGGGGATGATCTGGAATAGACCGCATTTTACATAACGTCTGGCAATGAGTACGGTGCTTTACGGCATACGAAGGCGTTCGTGGCGTCTTGCAAACAGGTTAATTTTCCAATTCGAAAGTTTTCAGATATACGTTGACACGCAACAACTAGAGCATGCCATACTAGCTCTGTTCTCCTCTTCTTCGCACTTCACTACAATAGACGATAGTGCATGCCACTTCCAGGTTAAAATAAGCGACTAAAGCAATGATAGGGAGAAAGAGGTCGGAAATATAAGGATCCGGAGTAGGTTTGCCCCATGCCTGCAGTGGATACCTCAACGCCCAGAGAAGTAGTTGCCCTGCGGCCCACTTGGCATGACATGAGAATGGGAGCTCTGCTCTGTCCCCTGCTTGACTGGCTTCTCCTTCCTGACGAAGCACTCACTAACTGGATGTCCACTCTCACAACAGCACACCCACTTGCCAATACCCATCTCTTCAGGTGCCCTTCTCACGCCTCTACCCCCACCACCGACGATCAGATTACCAGGTCTGTACTTGGGGTCCGCAAGCATGCGCTTGATGACGCTGGAGTGGATCTTCGCATTGGCAGGGATATCGCGCGTCTCGCCCTTGGGCAGTGGCCACCTGATGGCCTTCCAAGACCCATCTTCACAGAGATCCATACGTCGGAAGGGCAGGTACTCCATGATGTTCCAGGAAACAGTACCCATCCTCGTAGCACCATTATTGAACTGCAGCACGTCGTGCATGCGACCCTGTGTTGCCGCGTAGTGGAGCTTTCTATGGAACGTCGTGTCTGGATAAGTATGATGGTGGGTCAACGAATTCTTGTCGTCGACGAAATCACTGGCGCTCCCGTTCATGTCGTCATTAAAAACTGGTGAGGCCGGATCGATGGCGATCTGAGGTACGATAGTCTGGCGTTGCGGACCGCCGAATGTGCGATCTTCGTGACAACAGTTCAATGCTTCTAACTTTTCCTCGTCGAACTCTAAGCCTGCCTTTTGCGCCTCACGGACCATCCATACGAGAGGCACATGGCTCAAGGCAGCGTCATGACCAGAGTCAAGAGGCCAGCCTCCGCCAATGTCCTAGACGCAGTCAGTCCTGTCATTGTGAGATTGTACGAGCAAACTTACCGCGTGGCAACCGGGGAACCAGACTTCTTGAATGTCTTGTTCGCCCTCATCCTCATCCCAGGAGTCTTGTGTGTGGATAGGATCCGTCGAATGTACTGATAAGTTACTACACGAATAGTTCGGGCTCAAGCTACGGACTCCGGACGTTTCGTGTGGGTTCCTGTAGTTCTCAGGAGGAGCGAGAGTATCACGACGCCCTCTAGGCTGCCCTATGTCCTTCTCGCACTGATCATGGTCGTCGTTCGTCTCGCCGCTGTTAATGAAATCTTTCCTATGATGACGTTGATGATGGCGCTTGTACAGCATTGCATGGTCGGGCTTCGCCTGAGAGATGAGATCTTGACGGAATTTTGCGCGGCGCTCGTCAATCGACACAGCGTGACGTATAACTCGGGCCGAACTTCTGGCCGTATACGGGAATCTGCTGCGCTGCATCCAGGCGTTCTCGAAGTGTGGTACACTGTTGACAGTGTCGAATAGACCGAGAAAGCGAATTGCGCGTACCGGACGGCTGAAGGTCTCTCTAAAAGCACACATGAACTCGAGAAGCCTTTTCTTCTCTTTCTTCTCCTCTTCGTTGCCCTCCAACCGGCATTGCCATTTCTGGAAAGTCCTGTTTCATACGTTAATTTTACTTCCAGAGAGGTTGCAGAGCATACTCACTTCCAAGCAAAGTGGCACATTTCCTCATTACCAGCCTGAATGTGTCAGTCATAGCAGCTGTGCCGCAAGTTCTTGGTACATACTGATAGCAAGCCAACATGATCGAGCATTTCTGCTAGAAAGCGTGCGGTGTATGCGCCTCGCGAGAAGCCAAAGAAGAAGATGTCATCTCCTGGGGTGTAGTATCTCATCAAGAACTATGTGTCTCTATTAGCATGTAATCTATAGGAGGAAAACGTGGCAAACTCTTGTCCTCTCCTCTAATCTAGTATAGATTCGACTTACTCGATAGCCAGCCATAACGTGAAGGTCGAACGAGGTACCAATAGCGCTATCCTTTGCTTTGGCATACCAATGCTTGAACCTGTCGATACGCCCTTTCCTGGACATGGAGCTATTAGCCTGCGCGACATATGTTCCAATGCCGGGCTGATAGTAATGGAACTGATCATCGCCATTGCGATCAAGCATGCGATATATCTTAAGGATATTGGAGTCCGCATCCGTGCCGCTGAATTTGTTGCCCGTACCGTCAAAACAAAGGACGAACTGCTTGCGGATATGGGCTCGGCGTTGTATAGGAGCAGCGGACTCCATTCTGTTGTGTGAATGAGCGCGTGAGGACAAGCCTTGGAGGTGTTGTTGTTCGGTCTCTTGTGGCGCCATTCTGCAGGATTGGCAAGCACGACGAGAGAGGATAGACACAGCTGCGGTCGCAAATAAGTGAACAACGATTCACGTAACTACTCAAGTAGAAGCTTAGTGGCAAGGACAACTCATGCGGATAAGAACTATGGTAACAGACGATGATCTTACCTGCAATGGTTGTTACCGTTCAAGGTTGGTACACGACTAACTCCACTGCCACCAGAGGCTTGATCAGCCACCATGCATGTGCTGGCCGATCACTCTCGGGTACCAAAGCCATCGGACTTGTTGATCCTCCAACCTCGAAGGATTTCACATGCTCGGTAGGTGTTTGACAGCCCTTAGTAAGCTACACAGCATCCGAGATATCCTTTCGTGATACACTGCTTCAAGCCTAGTGGTTCGGGCTTATTCAACAATCGTTAACCTTGCCAATGAGAATGCTCGACGGCCACAGTGAGCAGAAACTGAGAAGTACCAAAGTAGAGAACTGCTGCACGCGGAGCTCACGATGCAGGTGTTCAACGCGCGTCGTCGTAATCACTCGGCTAGCGATTGGCCCGAGATGGAAGCTCGCATCTATGGAAATGTTGATCGATGATGCGTCAAAAGACGCGAGCAAAGAGTGAATCGCTAAGTTCGGCGACGTTGTGAGAAGCAATTCCCATTTGGGACGCAGGCCCTTGTGTCGCCCCACTTGGAGGAGGCGGCCCGCATCGATCGACCTTTCTTCCGCAAATCGGTTCCAACATTTTGCAAACACCGGATCATATTTCGGCACTAGCCGATCGCCATGACTTTCGCCGGGGCCTCATCTACAGACCCCGGTCTCGTGCAAGTAAGGTGTAGCTATACAACAGCAGAATGGGCAACCTGTGCTGCCCGTTGCGGCTGCGTACGCGGTGCAACCCACCACGAGGACCGTGTTGATCTCTGGCCCTGCTACAGACACGCTCGCTTTCACGATATGCTTAACCGCGTTCTGGTAGGTGCCCTCAATCGCTATCAATCTGCTGGCATCTTGACTCGGTATGTCGATCGTTTGCCTGATAACTCGACGCATTCAGGAATTACCAATCCCAATCCTCGATCGGACTGCCCTCCGCAAAGACCAGCGCTATTCGCCCTAAGGCGGCGGACAGCCGCCTATCACTGAGCACCTGAGGCTAATCGTCCGTTTGCAAAATATTACTGCGGCAACTCCATCTTGATTAGGCGCCAGTCTTCTCTGCCTGCACCGAAAGTATCCCCACGTTCGATGATTATATGACGCTTTCTCATTCGCACCACGCAACAGCATGTCGTGCATCCACCTCCACCCGAAGGCGATCGGTGAGCCCGGGATCGGCTACGAGAGTGGAGCACCCAGCTGCAAAGGGTATACTGTTCACTGATCAGTCTTGGTGTGCATCGCTTCATGTCCCAATGTAGCTCCTGCTAGCGAGTGCTAACATAGGAAGCTGCAATCCACTCAGCCAGCCACCACCAATGAGGGTTGCTCCATTGCAGCTGTCAACGCTTTGACCTTGAGCATCGCACCAGCTCTTCTACGAGGCCAATACGGGCGTGATACCAAAGGCATTGACTGGGTGGGACCTTGCCAGATATTCGCCGACCAGAGCACTGCATCGTTCTTGCCAGCGATCAACATGAGCTGAGAGTCAGTGCGTTGCTCTTACCCTCGGGATATTGTTCGACATAACCTGTAGCTGTTCCCTCATAGATGCTCATGACCCCGTATCTTTCCTCGTGGAACTTCCACTCTCCACCTACACGTTATTCTTCCTCCTTGTTTCGTTACCATTATTTGCGCTCACACGTGGTGACGCGTGCTGTCTTCCACAATGCCTGGCCAACTGCGATCACTGCTGGGCACCATTAGGAAAAAGCCCACCAAAGCCAGTGATGGTCGGTCGGCCGAAGCCTCGAGTGGCATCAAGAACCCCGAGAAGACAGCCATCAAAGATGACATCAAGAACCTTGGTTTTAAGAACGCCAAATTTGCTGTTGAGGCAATCACAACTTTGGCTTCTGGCGCTCCAATAGACGACAAAGACTGTATGCTGGAGCATGGCGTCGAGATGCTCCAGGGGCTACCGCTGAACAGTGGACTAAGCGCAAAGGTTTCAGACGGCTTCATATCCATGCTGTGGCATGATCTTCCACACCCTACGCCCACTATGGCTGGGCCTACGGCACGGTATCGTCGACACGATGGCAGCGGAAATAACCCTTGGAATCCAGAAATGGGTAAGGCCGGATCGCCTTACGCGCGTAACGTGCCACCATCCAAACCAAAGGGTAAGCCATTCACCTTTCTGGGACTAACATAGCTGATCTGCGCACAGGTCCTAACCTTCCCAACGTTGAGGATGTGTACGAAGCCCTGCTGAAGCGTGATGGTCCTTATCGCCCGCATCCGTCCGGCTTGAATCGCCTGTTCTTTTCGTTCGCGACAGTCGTAATCCACGAATGCTTCCAAACATCGAGAGAGAACCCATGGATCAACGAAACCTCCAGCTACGTTGACCTGAGCACACTATATGGAAATACAGAGCAGGAACAGGAGAGGGTCCGAACCTATGAGAATGGGTTGATCTGGCCAGATTCGATCGCCTCGGAGCGTATCATGATGATGCCACCAGGCGTTGTTGCAGTACTTCTGATGTTCTCGAGAAATCATAATCACGTAGCGGAATCACTGTACAAAGTTAATGAAGACGGCAAGTACAGGCCATGGGATCAGCTGAACCAGAAGGAAAAGAAATGGTACCCACTCCCCGATCCGAAACGTCCTAATCAAGCTAACAGACAACAGGCAAGATGAGGATATCTTCCAGATCACACGCAATATCAATGTCGGCTTCTTTGCATCAGTGGTCTTGAAAGATTACGTTGCGGCGATTCTGAACACACCTCGAGCCAACTCTGAATGGTCTTTGGACCTCGGAAAAGAGATCAAACAGGGTGGCAACCGCGTTGAGCGAGGCACTGGTAGTGCGGTGTCCGTAGAGTTCGCAGTCCTCTATCATTGGCATGCTGCTCTCAGCGCTGCTGACGACAGGTGGATGGAAGATATCGTTCGTTCGGTGCACCCTGACCTGGGCAGTATCGATGATGTGACTGTCGAGATGTTCCATGAGGTCATGAAAGAGTACGGCCACAAGCTTTTCGCCCCGGGCGTGGAAGCAAAGACCTGGACCTTCGGCAATTTGCAAAGAGGGCCGGATGGACGCTTCAACGATAGCGATCTTGCCGAGTTGATCAAGAGCTGCATCGAGGAACCTGCGCACGCTTTTGGCGCTCACGGAACACCGGCAAGTCTCAAGGTTGTAGACATTATGGGTCAACTACAAGCGCGAGACATGTTCAACGTCTGCACCCTCAACGAGTTTCGCAGATACTTGAATCTCAAGCCGTACGAGACATTCGAGGACTGGAACTCCGACAAGGAGACGGCACGGGCTGCCGAGCTGCTCTACGGTCATATCGAGAACATGGAGTTGTATCCTGGTTTGATGGCTGAGTGCACGAAGCCTCCCATGCCAGGTAGCGGAGTGTGTCCTGGCCAGACCACCGGACGTGGTATCCTGGACGACGCTGTTGCTCTAGTACGCGGCGATCGATTCCTCAGCTACGACTTTAACGCCAACACTTTGACCAACTGGGGAGCTGCTCTTTTGCAGCAGTCAACGCCCGGCGCCTATGGCGGCGTGTTCCCGAGAATGCTCTTCCAGGGTCTACCAGGTGGTTTTACCGGTACCTCAACATATGCTCTTTTGCCTTTCTATACACCAGAAGCAGCGAGAGGCATCGTACAAGGCAACAAAGTCCTAGAGAAGTACGACCTCAAGCGACCACCCAACGACTACGACATCATCAGCGTTCAGACCCAAGAAGGCTGCAAGAAAATCTTCGAGGATCGCGATAGCTTCGTTGTCATGTACCAGGCCGCAATTCGCAATTGCACTGCTGGACATGACTTCATGATCGGCTGGGATGAGGCCAAGAAGCACGATGAACGCTCCAACATCCTCCATAAGATCTTCTTCGAAGAGGGTTTCGAAAAGAACATCACAGACTTCTTCAGTACAAATGTTCGAAAGCAGATCCTGAAGAACTCCATCAAGGGACCCAAGGGACGACGTTCCGTCGATGTTGTGCGGGATGTGACCAATATTGTGCCCATCCTCTGGCTTGCAGAACGCTTTGCGCTGCCTTTGAAGACGCAAGAGCAACCAAGGGGCTTGCTTTCACTCCACGAAGCCTTTACCGCCTATCTTGTGCTCTTCATGTATCAAAGCTTCAACATTATGCCGGCCAACGAATGGAAGCTAAGGGACGGCGCGATGAGAGCTGCTGCGCCGTTGCGCCAAATTTTTGAAACTCACCTCAAAACTCAGACTGGCAGGTTGGAAGGCCTCGTTGACTGGATGGCAAAGGGAAGCGCATTCGAAGTCGGCCCACACGCTGATCGCATCTACAAGGCGCTGGCCAATACAAAGTTGCCGATTGGAGACCAGGTTGGCGACTGCATAGGAATGGGTGCGCCCGTTGCTGGCAACATCACACAGCAAGCGTCTTTGTTGATCGACCTGTATCTCAGCCCAGACTACAAGAAGTACAAGGAGCGTATCGTTCAGCTTGCACATATGGATCCCGCAGCATCAGACCGCGAGCTGCAAGGCTTTGTGTACGAGGGCATGCGCCACGTAGGTGTCGTTCCCGGTTTGCCTCGTGTTGCGACACGAGACGTTACCGTCATGGATGGCGTTCGCGGACCTGTCCATATCAAGAAGGGCCATACAGTCTTGATCGCCACCTCTAAGGCGGCCATGGATCCAGTCGCATTCCCAAACCCTGAGGTTCTAAACCCGCATCGTCCGTTCAAGGACTACACCCTACTGGGACATGGACTGCACTTCTGTTTTGGTGCTCGATTGGTCGGACCTTCACTTGCAGCGACCCTACGCGAAGTCTTCAAGCTGAAGAATGTGCGTCGCGCGCCAGGAAAGCAGGGTCGCTTCACTACGACCGAGCTCAAGCTTGCTGGCATCACAATGCGGCACTATCTTGACGCCAGCTCGAATGAGAGCCCTATCCCGACTAGTCTTACACTGCACTACGACGATGAAAGTGTGGTGAACGGGGTCAACGGACATTCGAATGGGCATACGACCGGTACCAATGGGTATTCCAACGGGTATGTGAACGGAGATGCAGTGAATGGGCTCACTACGAACGGCATGGCGCAGTAGGAAAGCTACTTGTCGAGCTTAGAGGCTGAACCGAGCTGTGTTCTACCCACGAAAGCAGAGGCCAGGGCCGATTGCCATGAAAGCCAGACTTGGCTTGTGAAGTATATGTAGCGTTGTCAGGGTGGGTTACGACGGAGTTGAATCGCTTGCTTGTCCTATGATATACCCTAGTTTCAAGGATTTTGTTCGTTCAGGTCTCCTACAACATCGCAGTCGCCTTTAAGTATACGGAGTCACATTTAAGCACCTTGGTCCTCTTCTAGAGCTCTCTTCAACTCTTCATCAGCTGCCAACTCCTTCTCGGCACCCTCAATGACCCCCCTCAGCCCATGTGCACACTTCTCTAGCTCTGCTCGCTCCGTCTCATCGAGTTCGATAGGCATTGGCTTGACAATGCCTTGCCTGCCCACAACAGCTGGCATCGAGAGACAACAGCCCAGCTCAGGTTGATAGAAAGACAGAGGTCGAACAGATCGAGAGTCGAAGAGAATGTACTTGCAGATCGACGCAGCGATGTTTCCGATGCCATATGCTGTACAGCCCTGTGTATTGTCAGTAGCTGTTGGTTCAAGCGTGTAGATTCGCATTCGGATGGGGCGTACCTTCGCAGCAATGATACTCCCCGCAGCTCCTCGTGTATGACTCGCAATCTCTGCCTTGAAGTCATCATCCAACTTATCTTCCAGTACAAGCTTCAGCGGCGATGTCCCTACACTCGCGCTACTCCACGCAATGAACTGACTGTCTCCATGCTCACCAAGCACATACGCGTCGATGCTGTTAGGAGCGACTTCGGTTTTCTGCGCCAGGATACCACGCAAACGCGCCGAGTCGAGAGACGTTCCTGTGCCAAGCACTTGCGATTCTGGAAGCCCTGAGAGCTTGCGTGCGAAGTAGGTTAGGATGTCGACCGGGTTGGCGACCAGGAGGAGAATGGTGTGCGGGCTGATGGGGGACATGGCGCTGAAGATTGAGGAGAGGATGTGCAGGTTCCGAGAGAGGAGAGAAAGCCGGGATTCACCTACGTAGTATCAGTATGGATGGATAACAGCCTACTTCGTGATAAGAGTCGTGCCTTTCTTTTGTTTCGCTCCAGCTGTAATCACCACGATGTCTGCCTGTCCGGCGTCCTTGTGGTCTCCGGCGCGCACCTTCACTCCGCTGCCGCCGCGGTATGTGGCATCGCCTAGATCTCGTACTTGCGCCTCTAATAGCTCTTTCTTAGGGTCGACTAGGATAACTTCGCTGCAAATGGGCTGGAGGATGAGTGTATAGGCGAGTGTTGCGCCCACATCACCACAGCCAACAACTGCAATGCTAGTCTTGAGCTTGGGTCCTGCCATTATCGATTCAAAATCCAAGGTAAGTAGTGTGTTTGTGATGTTGTTGAGCGAGCTGCTGCTGACACGTGAAAGTAGATGTCTGAAAGCGGAAGTCGTGATTATCAGTGGGTCTGCTGTATGCCGAGCGGGGTAATCGCAATTATTTAATTCTTCCAAGCGTTGGATACTTGATCTATATAACCAGCATCTCGGTCAGATTACATAAGTAGAGGAGCATGTGTTGTAGCAAGGTACTACTCGCCAAGACCTGGGCTGACGAGCGGTGGTGTGATGTGGGTCCGCAGCTGCAGCCACACATGCTCAGCCACAAGCAATATAGTGAGACCGAACAGTAGTTACTGTAGCATATACTTTACGAAAACCTTCACCACGGATTCTGGATAGCATCCTCTAATGGCAGAGCACCCTGCTTCTGCAGCCTATTCGCGACAGCATCTGCCTCCTTCCACACTCGCAAAACGTTTCCACCCGCAATCTTCGCAGCGTCCTTGTCGCTGATGCCTTGACGCAGGAGCTCAGCAATCAGATCTGGAAATTTCGAGACATCTTCAAGACCAGCAGGTGTCGACTCGATGCCATCGTAATCTGTGCCAATCCCAACGTGATCGTAGCCAATGAGCTCGCCGATGTGCTTGATGTGACGAATGACCTGATCCATCGTAGCATTTGCAGGTACAGTCTCAGGAAGACCGGACGTCGAGTTGCCAGGCACACAGGAGATGAAGCCAGGGTTGAAGTTGACCATGACCACCGAATTGCGCTGCTTGACAAGATGCAGGATGTCGTCAGGCACATTGCGAGGGTGAGGACAGATGGCGTACGCTGAGCTGTGACTGAAGATAGGCGGAGCAAGACTGCCTGTCCAATCTCCATCGCCTTTGCCGACAAGGACATCTCGCATGGTGTCTGTACTGACGTGAGCAAGATCAACAAGCATGCCAATGCGGTTCATCTCCTTGACAAGTTCGCGCCCTGCTGGGCTAAGACCTTTCCAGTACGGAGTAGCAATGCGAGCATCGGAGTTGTGCTTCGTCTCCAGAGCAGCATCCGCATACTTGTTGTGACAATTCCAGGTCAGGGTTGCGTAGCGAACGCCAAGTTGATGATACAGCCGCAAGTTGGATACCGAGTTGCCGATTTGGTGGAGACCTTCAATAGCTGCAGGTGAGATAAGACGACCCTTCTCGAAGGCCTTGACTGCTTCGTGGCTATTCGACGATGGACTGAAGTACTTGGGGTAGCTGTCTCCTAAGCGTTTATACAGGTCGAGCTGATCAAGCGTAGCCTTGACGACTAATGAAATCAGCAACCTTTCATACATCATTTCTTTAAGCCTACTCACTGCCTGAGTACCTCTCATCTGAAAAGTCGGTGGTATTTTCTCCAGTGGGACAGACGTAGAAAGCACTCCAAAAAGCACCGCCTTGCAATCCCTTCTCCAATCGAGGAGCGTCTACGTGCTGCGCGAGACTACCATTCTCAAACTTTTCTTGAAACTCATTGCCGTAGATGTGATTACGGTACTTGCCACGAATGAAGATCATCAAGTCATTGTGGCCATCTTGTAGGCATTAGTACGTGGGACAATGAGGAGTTGTGCGACAATGCTAACCAATAAGGGGATGCTTCTTGAGGATTCTTGCGGCTCTCTGTTCTACAGTGAGCTTGTGTTTACAACCATGTCTCCCGATCGTGAAAGCTGGTCCAACGGTTGTGAACCAGAAAGTAGCAACGAAGAAGAGGAGCACAGCAACGATTGCGTGATTTGGCCGCTTCGAGCGCCGCGGTGAAGCTTCGACCGGTTGTCTCAGAGGTAGCTCATCAGCCCCAAGAAGCTTGTAGTCTTTTTCCATGGCTTCCCTAATGCCAAAAGTATGGTGCAGCGTGATGGATGCATGTTTGGTTGCACAGCTGAGTGATAAGGCGCCATTCGTCATCGCCCAAGCGCGTGGAGTTTAGGCCCTCTTCTTCGGAGTTTAGGAGCAGGGGTGACATTTTGACAGAACCCCAACACCACGTCTCCACACCCACAGCTGCACGAGCGACTCGCAAAACCCTCACGACGACAACATGGCTCTCATTTCGGCAAACACGATGATTCGCAGCTTGGCGCTATTCCACCTAACGCTCGCCGCGCTTCTAATCAAGAATCCTAAGCTCATCGCGAACCAGAGTGTCATCATGATCTTGGGCGGATCGATGCAGCTTGTATGTAGCATTTGAATGATGGGCGTACACCATACTAAGGATTGACAGCCTACGCCACGAGACTTTGCTACGCCTTCCGCTGCTGTAGCCTTCATCGCTGTCCTCTTCGCGTTCATCGGCATCAACGACCTCACCGCAGCCTCGCTACCCCTTGAAGTTTACGACGAATACTGGGGTGCCCAGACACCCGTTCGCCTCGTCTTTCTGTTCGCGCTCACCGGTTACACGTTCTTGTTCAAGGAGGGTGGAATGTTTGGTGGAGCTAGAGGGCTGTCATACTCGAAGAGCCCTGGCAGCTATCTCAAGAACAGCGTGGTCTTCAGCTGGGGCTTCATTGAGCTGTCTATGTGGTTCTGGATCTACGTTACTCTGCGTGAGGAGCGCAGGGAGCGTGCGCGGAAGATCGTGGAGCAGCGCAAGGCGGCGGCTGATAGGATGTAAACGTTGGGACAGAATGGGTTTCTGGGATATCCTACATGTCATGGCCAAGGAAGCTTTGCATGCACCCAGGGTTGACAGCATCGCCTCGCACCAGTATCACCTCGCCGTGTCAGAGTCTACTCCGCTACCTTGCCCACAAGACAAGAGTGCAATCCGTTGCACAGAATCAAACCTCACGCCGGGCGTGTGCCCATACCCTACACGATATCAACATCAACTAAGGGCTAATGGAAGAGTATCTCGAACGGATAGAGAGGAAAGGAGAAGCTCGAATATGCAAAGATACAACAGAAGAAAAGACTTGAACATGGAGGAACCAACCAACAAGCTACTATGTGTGCACGCAATTGGTGTGTCGATTGCCCTGTTCTGATGAAAGACTTAAGAATTTCAAAGGTTATATCGATTCAATGGTCGCTCACTGTATGCATGATATGCAGCTGGGCCGCGTAAGCTGAGCCGAAGTGCGATATCAAGCGTACCTTCACTGAAGCCAGATAATGCCTAAAAATGTGGGCACTGACCGCATAAATAGACGCACTAGCAAATGACAGCCCTGATGGACTTGCACGAGGGCTCCTTACACTTGACGATCGGTAATACAGATAACCCAACGCAGACGCAGGTACAATCCTAACCTCCAGCTCTCTCTTTTCCCGTTTTCTCTTCGTTACCCGCTGACGCGTCCACAACAATATGTCTGTAAACGACAGTCTTGTCGCCAGCGCCAGCATCAGCGTCAAGGCCTGGGGCGAGATCCACCTGGACAACATTGTCCTCGAGAGACGCAGGACCAACATTCATAGATCGGCCAATCTTGGTTGAGCAGTACGTCAGTATACACTGTGAGGCTGTCCCGATTACCTGCACTGATGCGCCCACAGGAAGATCAACCACGTGGCTTCCGCTGATCTAGATGTTTTCCTCGTCTTCCACTATCAAGCTGGTGCAATCTTCTGGATCGCGGCGGTGCAGGCATCTTTCACATCGAAGCTCAGCCGTCGCAAAGCAACACGCATGTCGGCTGGTCTCAGCATGCGTATAATCGAATTGCAGCTTTCCATCGTTAGCTGTCACTGCTAAGCACACGATTAACACGATTATGCAAACTCGATATACTGATGGTAACAAAGCATGGACACGATTTATCAAGGGTTCGCTTTCAACGTCCTCGGCAAAGGTACAGTCACAGCCTATCCCATGGACCGTATCGTCCATTGCTGGTAAACTTTTCTTCTCAAAGTTGGAGACTGTATAGTCATTGAGCATGTGTATCTTCTTCCAGCCGAGCTTAGCTTAAAAGGGGGTGCCGTGGTATCGATGGACATCTTCAGCGCGCTTCTTGATGGGAAACCGCCCACGCTCTCGAAAACGAGCCACTTCAGGAGGTCACTCTCGTTTTGTTACGTACACGAATCATCCATCACATGGGGCCGGAAGACCTGTCCAACGGTCTTGAGCGTGCGTATAAACCGACCAAGGAGTGCCCTGACTACTACAAGGCCATCAGGAAGATCTTCCTAACCGGGTTCATCATCCATCAAGGCTTCACAGCGAGGGTGTTGCATACGTCAGCCATGTGGAGCCAGAAAGACGAACACAGTGTTTTCTCTTGTGAGCTTGGAATCCTGTCTATCCCTCAAAGTGCATCAGCTGACGCCTGCCGGCTCCTCTATCAGACGTAGGGCTAACATCTCCAATGCATGTCGTTCACATCAAAGGACACTTATTGGTATCGCAGCATGCAGCCCCAAAGATCCACGTGGGCCTTCCCAACTGAGTGGAACCGAACCGGAACTTCAGGCCAGCCACGACCCTGTTATCAATTTCTCCGCTTATAATCCTAGCCGTGACAGCTCCGGCCGGTAATTCGACTTGCTTCCATTGGACGCCCAAAAGCACCGCACCACATTTGCATAATGCTTGGCTAACCACGCCAACGGTTGCTCGGAGGTTTCTCCTGTAGGATCAGGGTACTGCATGATCGGCCTCTTACCTTCTATCTTGACGTTACTGGATGCATGAACGGTGGACTACCCCTCATCAGCAAGCAGGGAGCACTGTGTTGTAGCAAACGAAGTCTTGCGATAATGCCCAAGTCCGTAACGACGCTCCATCAGCCCTTTATAAATCTCTGTTCCCGACTGCTTTCTCCTTCGAACCCAACATCGACATCGTTTGCCTCACATTGACCCTAACCACCATGGACCTCTCTACAATGATCTACCCACAGCTAGGCCTCATCGTGCCCCTCATCGTCCTTTTAGCACTTGCGTACCGCATCATCCACACCCAATTCTTTCACCCTCTCTCCTCCTTCCCGGGACCATGGTACTTAACCTCCTTCTCTATCACCCTGGCCCTGGTCTCCCTCACCAAGCGCGAACCCGAATTCTTGATGTACCTTATCCGCAAATACGGGAGTATGTCCCATCTTCCTTCACCATCCCACCACCCCATTAATACCAATAACAGCTGACAAACCAATCCGTATCTCCCCAACCATGCTCTTCTTCCCCCGTGCCTCCGCGCTAAAGGACATCTACCGCGACACAAAGTGCAACCGCAAGTCCAACCTCTACGGCTCCGGCGTACTAGGTCCTCCGCACCTCTTCTCCACACTCGACGGCGAGGAGCACCGTGTGCTGCGCAAAGCACTGGCCAATGCGCCGTGGACCGTTGGCGCGCTGAAGAACACGTGGGAACCACGGTTCGACGACCAAGTCAATTTGTTTGTGGAGAAGATGCATGAGCACGCAGAAGCTGGCAGAGCGGTGTGTTTGAGCGACAAGGTGGCGGAGTTTGCGGCGGATATCATGTCCATGGTTTCATTTACTACGCCGTTTGGTTGTGTCGAGCGGCAGGAAGATGTCAGGGACATCCTTAAGAATTGGCGGCTTGGGTTGAGTTTCTTCGGTTTTGCGTCAAGATGGCGGTGGTTTAGGGATGTTGCGCTGCAGTTGCCGGTTGCGGGAATGTGGTTTCTGCCCAAGGTCGAGAGTGGAAGTGGGATGGGGTGGCTGATGTATGAGGCTGATCGGCAGGTCAATGTGAGGGAGGAGGTAAATGCTGCCAATGAGAAGAAGGAGTCAGCGGAGGGAAGGAAGGATTTCATGCAGTAGTATGTCTGGTCAACCTCTTCTTATTGAGAAGATACGCTAACAGTGACAGTTGTCTGGAAGCCCGCCTTCCCTCCGGCGAACCTCTGACAGCAAGCCAGAAGCGCGCGCACGTCACCCTCCTCATTCAAGCTGGCGCTGATACAACTGCGACCGCAATGGGTTGTATCTTGCGCTTTCTCGTCACGAATCCAGACGCTCTAACCAAAGCGCGCGAAGAGATTGTCAAGGCGGACAAAGCCAACCTGCTCTCCACACCCATCCAGTTCGAGGAAACGCGCCAACATCTGCCGTACTTCATGGGCTGTATCAAAGAGGGTCTTCGACTGCAGCCGCCCGGCACGAACCTGTATGCTCGTATTGCTCCGAAGGGGGGGAAGGTGGTTGACGAACAGTTCATCCCTGGTGGCACGGAGATCACCAGCTATGCGTATTGTGTGCAGCGGGATCAGACACTGTACGGTGAGGATGCTGAGCAATTCCGTCCGGAGCGGTGGTTGGAAAGCGAGAAGCGGACGTTTGAGCTCGAGGCCGCTCAGTTCACTTTTGGGATGGGACCGAGAGTTTGCTTGGGGAAGGACGTTGCCGTGATGGAGATGTACAAGCTCTTGCCCGAGGTGAGCAGTTGCACAGTCATCTTGTGGTTTTGTGCTGGCTAACAACCATAGATCATAAGGAGATTCGACATCGAGCTGAAGGAGCCGGGTAGGTACGTGGTTGATGGAGGTGTCGCATACAACGTGGGCTTTACGGGGAGGCTAGCCCCTAGATAGAACGTCAAAATAGCTGAGACGCGAGAGAAACGTAGAGACTTTTGAAAGAATCGAAGAATTGTCACGACTCAACTCAACGCCACACATCCTCACCTTACAGATGCATCCTTAGCCGGCTCAAGGTCGCATAACAGCAACACTAATCTCTATCTTAACTCAGGCAGTTCAACGTGGAGCGGCAGTCTTATATGTGACAATCCAGCTTGTTGTGAGTGCTCAGTGTCGCAGTGTGTGTAGTGGACGAATAGACGGAATAACTAGCTCCGTGTAACCACCGAAGTGTTGGCAAGCGCAACAACCGATTCCGGCGTATAAGGACTGCTTGACGGGTCCCAACCGACCGTCTGTCAAGCAGAATTACCACTTAAGGCAAGATGTCAGTCTTCCGTCGATGGCTGTACAGCTTGAAGGTTGATCCATGAAAGATCGTGATGGTTGTCGTAAACGAACGCCATCACCCGCCGTCTTCCAGGATTTGGCTCTTTTTGCACCAATGGCAGACCGACACCAAAGAGATGGTGCATATTGTGGGCTCATTCGCAAGGAAGTCGTCGTAGGCTTTCCCTAAAGAGCGAGCGTGAGAAGGGAAGTTGCATGAAGTTGGCTGCTTTTGGGTGGATTCGATTTTCGGTCGTCCTGATCTGGCGATTCTGGCGAGGCTGGCGCGGGAAGGATGACCATCTGCGACCACCACTGCCGAATGAACTAACCCCCTTGTGACGTTCAAACCTTGGCTGGCGGTGTGGCCTCTTTGCTTTTCTTGCAGGCATTGCCGTCCATGGGCGGTTACAATTGAGATCATGCAAGCCTCCAGAGGCCACTGTCGGACACTGGAACTCACCTTTATAAGTATGGGAGCAGTTGAAGACTGACTAAAGTTGGTCGTCAGACTTCGGCAGTGTGACATTGATGAGTAACGTTCTAAGAGGAATGACGACTCCGACCAAACTTGTGGAAGATAACGAAGCTGACCCATCGCCAAGCAGCCTTTGCAGCGGGCCGCGTTCCCCCGCGTCTCTCCTCCAAGCTCACCGGTACCTCCACCCGCGTGATAACCAACCAATAAGACCACCTGCATTGTCCACCATAAACACGTGATCGCACAACGCTGCACAAACCTCAACGCTAAGATCCCTTTCTCTAAGTTCGCAGGCGTTCCAGCGTTCAACAGCCTTGCTATCGTACTTGCCTTATGCGGCAGGTTGCGCACGAGGTCAAAGTCACAAGCTGGGGACTGACTCGCGCGAAGTTCCATCTTCGAGTCTCTGACCGAGGTTGCTGAAAAGCCAGAGATGTGGATACTGGTACCTGCTTTCTCGTGACGACACCAATAAATGTAGACATCAATACAACATCAATCAAGTCAACTCTCGTTGCGCAAATTGCCGACCACGCCAATCGACCAGAACATCAAAGATACAGTTTCAGCCGTTGACTCGACTACAACTACATCACCCAATATGTCCAAACCCGTCCCCCAACCCCCCAAAAACCTGCGCAACACCTACATCGCCCCCCGCGCGCCCTACCTCAAACCCATCATCATCTGCGGCGTGATCATGGCACTGTCCTCCCGTCGCGAAGTCATCTCTCCCGGCTCGCCTCTGTACGACTACGCTTTATCGCGACTATCGGCCAATGGCTTGAAATACGCTTCCTGGGTGCAGAGCGGGCTATTCTACTTCTTGTTCGGCGCACATGCAATTGAGACGGCGGTGTTCACAAAGAGGTTGAGTAAGCATGGGGTGTCAGTGGGCAGTTGGGCGTGGTTCAAGTGGGTAGCCACCTGTTTTGTGGGTGGAAAGTATTGTTTCGTTCACTTCGACAGAGAAGTGGGCAAGTTTGATTGAGCTATGACGAAGGATTGTGGAGAGAGGTTGCGAGTCGAAGGATAGAGTCAGCCTGACGAAGTGCAAGTGTACGATAATTTGAGTTAGATGCATGAGGTTGTGTGTATGTGTGTATGTCATTTGATACTGCAATCGCTACAACCCTAGTAAAGTTCACACAAACGCCTGATGCCCATGCTCTTACAAGGTTACAAGATTTACATCGCTCGTCGATCCCTTTCATTCGCCAACATCGGACTACTGCTGCTGCTGCTTCTTCTGCGCATTGGGTCCCATCTCCTTGCTGAAGGCAAAGTACGACACTTCCAAGCTGGTAAGAGCTCGAATACCAACAAGCAAGATCAGGAATAGCGGGATGATAGCAGCAAAGCCCATGAAGATTCCTGGTGTGAAGTACTGGTACCTCTCGAACAGACCGCCCTCGTTGCTCGTAGAGTTGGCTCGCTTGTAATGTGCGGTTGTGTCACGCTTCAGTTCCATCTGGATGTTGTCGCCAAATGTGTTGTCCATCTCGTACTGGTGCTGCTGCTCAGCCTCGAACTGTGCCTTGGCTTGTGCTTCGGTGGGAGGGGTGGTGATGTAGACAACGGTGTAGTCTTGCGACTCGGCGAACTTGGAGAAGCTATCCTCAAGGAATTGATCTGTAAATGTTAGTCACCAGATGTAACAGGTCTCGAATGCCAAGCGTACCTTGTTGTCCCATGTACAGCGACCTGAGCGCCTTTGACGCTGGGGGTGTGTCGAGCTGTACGCTCTTGACAGACCCGCACTTTGACTCCAAATACTTTGTTATCTCGGCAACATCGACCTTTCCAACGACATCTGGAACGGAAACTGTCGACTTGACGTCGTGGTGCTGGCCAGCCATATACTGCGTCAACCGTGGCGTGGAGCGTCCATCTGCGTAATCGGCGGCGGAGACACCCTCCTGTTCAACAACAACGTAGTTCTTGGTGGGACATTCCTTCAGGGCTTCCAATACATCGGCGGTGATGCTGGCAGACGGGGCGATCGATGCGCCAGAGGATTCGAGCAACAAGCTGCAGAGGTTAGCTTCGACACGTCAGGACCGGCTGCGGCGAGGCGTACTCAGCGGTGGAGAAGAGGAAGAAGGGAGAGGTGTTGCTGAAGGCGAGTGCCTGCGACGCCAGGGCGAGGGCGCCAATCAGTGTCTTGACCATGTTGTCGTCGACTCGTGGTGTTGAGGGTCGCGATGATACGAAGCTCTTGCACAATGCCTGCCGCAGCGGCAGTGATACGCTAACCCGAAGATGACCCGCCCAGGCTATGACGCGCTTCACCAAAAAGTTGCCGCAACGCGACCCGGCGAACAGTCACAGAAGGCCATCCAGCTGCACTGCGCCATCCAAGCCTGGGCTCGTAATCCACTGGACCCTAGCGCTCGGTGTCTGGCTGCCTGTGACAAACTTCGACTCATCAGTCAGCCAGTGTGCTTTCTGGAAGCCCGCGCTAGCCCTCTTTCCTTAGGCAAGGACAATATAACTGCACGCCACTCTGCACCCTCCCCTACGACAAAGCTTCCACAGCCGACATTTTTCTTACCACGTTTAGCAGGCCATACAATTACCAGAGCCTGCAGTTTCTTTTCAAGCATTTGCATTTGTAGTCGGCCCCGCCACTACCACCAAACATTTCCCTGTCAGCATTGGAAGTAGTTGCACCACCACCGTTCAGCATGTCGACCGTCACAACCACACAAGCACCAGCAAACGAGTCTGGGGGAGCAGAGACTAGTTCACGAGGAAGGCGACCCCGCAACCGCAACCGCAACCGCGCATCGAACGCAGCATCAGCGCCAGAAGCACAAAATGAGGGGCAAACAAATGGAGAGCAACAGTCGCAAAGAGGCGGAAGAAGTGGTCGAGGGCGAGGCAGAGGGCGAGGTGGTCACGCCCTAGTACCGTCACAAGTTCTGCAGACTATATCCAGCGAAGCCTCAAGCTCAGCGTCCGCATCTGCGCCCACAAGAGGAGGGCATCGAGGTCGAGGAGGGCCGGGGAGAGGCGGAGCACAGCGATTTCTACAGCGCACAGCTGCAGGCGGTCGCCAGTTTGGTGGGCAGTTGACCGCGGAGGACGATGCCGAGTCCGTAGCTTCTGCAAGTTTGCAAGCAGATGCGCCTGAGTTTGAGCCAGGGAGACCACTCGTTGGTCGCAAGCCGAGAGCACCTAAAGAGAAGCAGCCACAACTACCGAAGTCGACCGCATCAGATATCGCCACGCGAACGCACGAAGACATTGACAACGGCCACTACGAATGCGCCATCTGCACAGAAGACATCAAGAGGAGGTCGAAGGGTGTCTGGTCATGCCGCACATGCTGGACGGTCTTTCATTTGGGCTGCATAAAGAAATGGTCTACCAACGAGGGCTCAGCAGCTGCTCGTCAGCAAGCCCAGGATGGAGAGGCACCACCACCGAGGCAGTGGCGCTGCCCTGGGTGCAATTTACCAAAAGACGTCTTGCCGAAGAACTTCCACTGTTGGTGTGAGAAGGAACTTGATCCCAAGCCGGTTACAGGACTGCCACCATTTTCTTGCGGGCAGACTTGCTCTCGTCCTCGGATCTTACCGAAGAAGTGCCCCCATCCGTGTGGGATGACCTGTCACGCCGGTCCTTGTCCGCCATGTTCCTTGATGGGTCCTACTCAACACTGCTTCTGCGGCGGCAAATCTGTAACTCGAAAGTGTGTAGATACAGACTACGAGCACGGCTGGAGTTGCGGAGAAGTCTGCGGCGAGATGTTGGCTTGTGGAGAGCACCGCTGCTCTCGGCCATGTCACGAGGGTCCCTGCGGAGCTTGCGATGTTCGCGTACCCGCACGCTGCTACTGCGGTCAGGTTCAGAAGGATATCATGTGCTGCGATCGTGAAGAGGCAAAGCACAGCCGTCAGCGCCATACTGCAGAAGATGGTTCCACCACAATCGAAGCATGGACTGGTTCTTTCTTATGTCCGAACACGTGCGGTCGCTTCTTCGACTGCGGCAAGCATGCTTGTGAACAAGCGTGCCACCGACAGAACGCAGATTCGGCGCACTGCCCACGATCACCTGATGTCGTCACCCACTGCCCGTGTGGCAAGACACGATTGTCAGAAATTTCGAATGCCCGCCGGGAGATTTGTGAAGATCCTGTACCGAACTGCTCGAAGCCCTGCAATACGACCCTTAACTGCGGGCACAAGTGCAAGCAGCCATGTCATCAAGGCGAATGCTTGCCATGTATGGAGACAGTCACTATCGCGTGCAGGTGTGGACGCAACACCTTCTCTACAATCTGCCATCAGGGCACCGAGGAGGCCCCCCAATGCATGCGCATCTGTCGTGTTGCCCTCAACTGCGGACGACACGAGTGCGGTGAGCACTGTTGCGCCGGCGAGCGTAAAGCAGCCGAGCGACAGGCGAACCGAAGAAAGCCACGTCCTCTGAATTCAGCACCCCAGCGATCCGGAGACAACTTCGAGGCAGAGCACATCTGTACCCGTCCATGCGGTCGCCAGCTGAAATGCGGCAACCCTGAACACCGGTGCCAGGAGCTCTGCCACAAGGGACCTTGCGGTACCTGTCGTGACGCGATCTTCGATGAGATCAGCTGCAACTGCGGACGAACGGTTCTGCAACCTCCACTTCCCTGCGGCACCAGGCCACCTCCATGCCGTTTCCCGTGTGAGCGACCGAAGAGCTGTGGCCACCCTCAAGTCGGCCACACCTGTCATGGAGACAATGAAGATTGTCCAAAGTGTCCGTTCTTGACGACTAAGCCTTGCTTGTGCGGCAAAAACGTCATCAAGAACCAGCCCTGTTGGCTTAGCGAGGTTCGCTGTGGGCAGATATGCGGTCGTACTTTGAAATGTGGTACCCACAAATGCCAGAAGCAATGTCATCGTGCTGGCGAGTGCGAAGAGCCTTGCAAGCAGACCTGCGGCAAGGAGCTGAGTGCTTGTGGACACCCTGATATGGCACCTTGCCACTTCCCTCAACCCTGCAAGGAGGAGAAGCCATGCCAGCACAAGATCATCATTACGTGCGAATGTCAGAGGATCAAGCAAGAGACAAAGTGCAACGCCTCGAAGACGAGCGATGGCAACAACAAGAAGTCTTTGAAGTGCGACGAAGAGTGTGCACGTCTTGAGCGCAATCGCAAGCTTGCACTGGCACTCAACGTCGATCCTGAGCACGAAACAGACCATGTTCCCTACTCTGACATCACTTTGAACCTTTACATGGAGCACTCAACCTGGGCTGCCACGCACGAGAAGCGACTTAGGCTGTTTGCAGCTGATGTGGAGGAAAAGAGACTCAGATTCAAGCCAATGCCTAAGCATCAGCGCAAGTTCATCCATTATCTTGCAGAAGACTTTGGCTTCGACACTGAGAGCATGGATCCTGAGCCTCATCGCCACGTTGCCGTCTTCAAGACACCGAAGTTCGTCATGGCTCCGATGAAGACGCTCGCTGAGTGTGCCAGGACACGCCAGATCCAGCGTCCTGTGCCTGTTGCTGCGCCTGCAGCCGCAACACTTCGGCCCAAGCCAAGTAATACCACTGGGGACCCTTACAACGCCTTCCTGATCCTCAATCCACGCTTCGCTCTAACAATCGAGGAAGTAAGTATGGTCATCAAGAACGTCTTGCCCCAGACCAACTTCCCTCTCGAATTTGAAATCGTATTCCTGCCGAGTGAGGCGGTCGCGCTCAAGCTACCGATAGCCGCTCGTCTTAGCATCCAAGAGCGAGAGATCCAGACAATGCTTGAGTCCATCAAGACTCCGTTGTCGCAGGCGCTGTCTGCGCAGAAGATTGGGTCCCTGCAGCTGGCACGCCTGGACGCATCATTGAATGTGCTACGCAAGGAATCGGACATCGGTCCAGGCTCCGGCTGGAGCCAGGTTGCTGCATCCAGAGGCATTCCGTCTCGCCAGGTGCAGAAGAGCACGCCATTTGGTAATAAGGGTGGCTTCGCCGTTCTGAGCCTGAGCAGCAAGAAGAAAAAAGCGCAGCCTGCTCCTATTGTAGACGATTGGGAAGCAGCTGAAGAGGAAGAAGAACAGAAGGAGGAGAAGGCCAGCGGTGCAAATAGCGGAGCGGTCAGCGAGGACGATGGACCTTCCCGCCCTCGAAGCAGAGGTCTTGCCGAGGGGTCTGCTGATGAAGCATCTATTTCGAGCAAGCCTGGTGAACTCTTGGGACGTTGGTCTGACCTAGACGATGAGTAGTCTCTTCGATCCAGATTCAGATAAGATGGAGAGCCTCAATAAAAGATCAATGTAAAACATGCGTCTTCGAAATCTGATCATGACTTTGTGATAGTTCTAAGTGTACCATGTTACCTCCGGAATCTCATCCAGCAACTGAAACCTCCCCAACTCCCGATTCTTATACGCCACAGGATCATGCAGAGTATGCGTTCTCACGTCCCTCCAGAACCGATCAAGCCCAACCTTCTGGCTCGTAGCCTTTGCCCCCGTGACCTCAAAGACACCCGCCGTCACCCGCAGACCAGTGTCAGTAGTCACAACCTTAGCACTTGCAACCCACTCCGCTAGCTCACCACGCTCGCGCGCTGTCAGCTTAGCACGAGTCTCGAGATCTCCTGAGTAGGTCTTGTAGATCTTGTTAGCTTGCTCGCCTGCGGTATCGGCCAGAGCGACGGCGGCGCGCAGGTGCGCGTGGAAATTGCCGTAGCGCTCGAGGATGTAGAATTCGTCGGTTGCGCGCTCCTTGTTCTACCAATTCGTCAGCAAGAGACAATCTTCAAGGAATCGATATACCCACGTCTCCGCCATAAGGCCACGCTCGAGTCCCCTTGACAGTATACTTGCTCGCGAACTGCTGCGTACCCAATGCAATGCCGAGGTAGAAGTTGCTGAAGACAAGCTGAATCGTTGGTAGTAGGAGAGATGCAAACGGGATTTGCAGCACCTTCGGATCGGGCTCCTTCGTCGAGACGTCCCAACCGAGTGCGTCTGACCACGGTACTGACACGTTTTCGATCTTGACGCTGCCCGACTCGGTCAAGCGTAGACCGATGTTGTTCCAGTCGTGCGAGAATTGGATGCCGGGCTGGTCTGTTAGGACGAAGGCGAAGATGTGGGAGCCAGTGTTGTTGAAGTCACCTTCCAAGACGGTTAGGTCGGAGATAACGCCGCCGGTGTTGAAGTGTTTGAAACCGTTGAATACAAGCTTATCGTCTTCGGTGGTGATCTTGAGATCGTTGTCTCGGGGGTTCACTGCGCCACCGATGAAGTAGTTGTTTTCGATAATGAGCTTCTGGTAGCGGTCTGCTTGTTCTTCAGTGCCGACAACGTTGGCGGTTGTGCTCCAGAGGAGGTGGTAGCCTAGGAGCATGCCAATCGAGCTGCTTGCGTCAGTACACTGCTATGTGATGAGGGACCTTAACGGACCCATCTGCTTCAGCGACCTTGCGGATGGCTTTGTAGCCTACACTCCATGGCTGTTCACCACCTCCATACTTCTTTGGGCCCAAGATCTTGAGCAGACCAGCGTGCTTCAGTAGGGCAATCTCGGCTCGTGGTGATTTGTTCTCTTGGTCTCTCACTGCAGCATCTACAGCGAGGACATCTGCGACTTCCTGCGCACGTTGCAGCCAAGCACTCTCATCTTGTGGTGTATTGCTCCACTTCTTCTCATACTCTGAGTAGACAGCAGAGTCGCGGAAAGCGACGTCTTTAGCGTTGCCGTGCGTACCGTTCGTGCCGTTTGTGGAAGTCATCGTTGTTCGTATTGTACACTCGAAGATGTGGCAGCATTTTGAGACCTTCATATGGTTTCAAGTATTGGCACCACTGAGCTTGCTACATATTGCGTGCTATCCACCCACATTTGGCCCATCGTGCGGGGCATCATGTCGGCGGCTCCATGGTGGAGGAGGAGGTGATTCCGCGACTACCTGGGACACTCATTGTAGTCCAAGTCACAGCCGATATGCACCGATTTGCTGGTTCCTCGGCTTTCGGGAACGTGGTCACTGCATGCTTATCGAGAGAAGGTGCCCTCGAGGCGCTAGTACTTTCACCCTAACCAACGATGGACTAGTCCGGCAGCTACAACATCCGCAGCGTTCGCAATCAACCGTCGCAATCACCTCATTTCTCACAACACCCACTATCTTGGGGATAACGACGCGTCTCATCTTTTCGCACGCCAGCATTGAGACCGAATTTGGCCGTGATCAGCGCTCGGCAACCCACTCTGCTGCAGAAATCGAAGACCCTGAGCTTCTCCCTCACGCCCTCTTGGACTTCGCGAAGTATCGAGAGGTGTCGCCCAATGGCAGCTCAACAATCGAATCTTTGAGCAGCAGATGGAACGTCAGATACCTGCCCATAGTCAGCAGCGGTTCCAGAGATCAAAGTCGTTTGACCTACCACCCAATGAGCCCAGAAACGAAACAGAAACCGCCTCCACCTCTCTTGAGCGCAATCGAAGCAGCGACGTTACCGTCTGCAAGTGCGAAGTAGCTGCATGCTACAAGCAGGAACCCGAGAACTACAGTAAAGAAAATCGCAATGTAGACAAGATTTGTGGGTAGTGATGCCACTAAGAAGACTACGGCAAAGACCGTCCATACTGCATCACCATCAGTATTGAAACACCACGACTCAGAATCATACGTACTGATAACGAAGAAACCAAGCGCATTGTTCAGCTCGGTAGTGTTGTCGCCATAGGCTTCGACTACACCAAATGCTGGTGTCAATATCGCTCCGTAGCCAGCATAGAAAAGACCTTGGAGTGTCAGTCTAGCACAATCTGGAAATGAGACGTCTACTTGCCAAAGGCACTGAAGACTGTGTATGCGAAGCCGTTACCAGCAGCAAGCTCCCATTGAGCAGTGATAAGCAGACCGAAAGCTGCGACAAAGAAGAAATTGGCAACGAAAACGTTGTTGGTAGTCACACCACGCCACTCCATCAGACTTAGCGACAGTGTAGTCAGTGTCGTTGCAAAGGCGCCAATTGCTAATGCAGTTCCAGATCCTATGCTCCTTGGTGCAACTTGGTTTGGGTTGTTGCTCTCAACCGTGGGCTGTTTTTCGACATCGGTGACCTTGGTGTGGGGTTTGCCATCAAGACGCTCGATGCTGTCGCTTGTGGAGGTGGAAGCCATTGCGAGAGTTGATCTGCTGAATTACACAGGACCTTAGGTCTGAGTACTTTGGGTCTTAAGATACGAGGCTGTAATATATGAATGAGATGAGTTTGGCTAAGTAAATGTGCCGATACCGGCGCACATGGCGTGCTGGCTGCCGTTCTACATGTTTCAATATCGGATCTTGGTTCATTTGCTTCCGTACCCAGTACTATGGCTGCGCTCTGCACTCCGGGGAAGATCTACCTTGCATTCAAGTATCTGGGGTTCCGCGAGTCCTGCCGGTGATGTCGCTACAACACCAAAGAATTGCCTCATCGAGACCCGCCGAGCACTCTCCGACAACATGCAACAATGCATACATAGCGTGGCATCGATGGACCATGAACGAGCTTATTTGGAGAGGAGCAAATTCGGTATGTAGGAGCTATGCGTCGAAAGTTTGACACATAAAATCTTGTGCTACACTAAGAGGCTCATCAGACCATAAACAGCCCAGACGATCATGCCGTGTCAAAAGCTTGTGCTTAGTTGACTTGAACCACCTGTGAACTGCGCCGGCGTAGAAGTCATCGCCGGGCCACCACGGATACCACTCCAGATATAGTCGCCAGCACCAGGTTGAGTTGTACTAGCAGCAGATCCTCCAGTCAAAGCAATTGTGGTGGACCCAACAATCAACTGCGTTGCAAAAGGCGCAAGAGACACAGTAATCCCATTGACCTCGGTGGCGCTTCCCGGCAACAGTGTCGTGCCATTCGACAGAATGATACCGCCCTCTGTACCAGCACAGCTGTAGAATATATGGAGATAACGGTTGCTGGCAAGTTGGTTGTAGTAGCTGAAATCTCAAGAGGGATTGTAGTGGTGAAGGTATCCCCCGAGACTACGATAGCACTACCTGAGGACGATTCGACCAAACGCGACTTACTGCTGCAGATCAAGTCATCTGTCGTCATTGCGCTTGGCAATGAAAATGATCCTAGCAAGTTGGTTCAAATCACATTGCCGTTCGCGGCGTTCGATCTCGAAGCCTCGTATCCCATTTACTCCCAGGCCACACCCTATTTCTCTATTCGACGGGCTGCGAACGATACGCAATATACCTTAGGCCGGGCGTTTCTCCAGGTAGCGTATGTGATTGCGGACTACGAGCGGTCCAACTTCTCGGTGTACCAGACCTTCTTTGGCTCTCAGTCGCAGCAGATTGTGGCGATACATCCGCCAAACTCGACCCTTATCGATACATCTCCAAGCCTGAACAAGACTTTGGGCGCAGGCGCTATTGCAGGTATCGTGATCGGTGCGCTCGCCGCGGTAGCATCACTCGGCGGACTGGTGTGGTTCTTCTGTCGCCGATGGAAGCGTAGTAAGTCTGAACCAAAGCCAGGACCAGTAGTCGATAATGCAGAGATGGAGAAACAGCCAGTGGAGTATTATCAGGCCAACGTGAAGCAGAAGCCGTTATATGAGATGGAGCACAAGGGCAAGCATGACCCAGTGAAGGTAGAGGAACCACATGCTGAGCTAGACTCTATCGGTGTGCACCTGATGTCGGATGATGTAAGACAATACGAGATGTCGGGATAGATATAGTCTTGTTTCATCGAAGCTGAAGAGCGAGATTGTCTGTGGGCCAGGAAAAGAGCATGTTATTCAGCCTGTGCGTGTTACTTGAAGTTTGATCCACGTCTGAACCTCAGCGAAGTCTTTAGCCCACACCACCTGCCACTGATCTGCATCTTTCCAGTCCTGAATGTGGGGAACATGGATACCAAGATCTTTCAATCGTTCAGCCAGCTTCTTCTGCGAGCTACCACCTGGCTCATCACGGATGCAGATACCCAGGTCTGCCTCAAGAAGGCACTCAATATCTGTCCAGCTGTCTCCAACATACACAATTGACCTCCCGGAATTTGGCCTCTGTGACCTAGCTTCGTGATATTGTTGACGCAACCGACCGAGGTATTGCAGCTTATCACCACTTGACATAATCAACTTCTCAGTATCCGCGAAGGGGATTATATTGCCAGTAGACGGTCGGTGTCCAGCGATACCATCAAGCTCGTTGGCGTATATCGCACCTTTCTCGATAGGCGTGCTTGCCGCTTGCAGGCACGAACTGATGAAGTGACGACTCCAATTGACGCTTAGAAGGTCTAAGGCATCATGATCCTGACTTTGCATTGATTTCAGGAACCCTGGGAACCCTTGACGGATCTCAACTTTGTTCGACTCGATAAGAGACCTGCCGCCTTCTTCGAGGAGTGTGCTTGTCAGGCCTGCAAAAATCCTAGAAGATGATACACGATCAAGGCTTGCCTGTTCAACGCTCGATAGTGCCTGTAAGAGTTTCTTCTCTTCTCTTATAGTCTTTGGGAGATTGCCGTTGGGGGCAAGCTTTTCCATGGCGGCGGTGTAGTCAGACATGTAGGCTTCTGATACCCGCTTCCATTCATCAAGAACAGGCGAGTCAGGCTTGGAAGATGCGGCAATGCTGACGAGAGCATCGAGGGTGTCGCGCCGTGTGATTGTGCCATCCCAGTCCAATATCCAGTGTATAGGCTGGTTTGGATCTATAGCAGTTTTTGCAGCCATTGTAGAATGTAGTCTTACTGACATATGTGAAGAACGATGACTCGCAAGAAAGAAGAAAGTGCAAGCTCGTGAAAGTGGCCGCAACATTCAGTAAGGTGTCTATGGACGTGACGTGGCTTGCAAACATAGACGTGAAGATGCCAGGTTCTCGGCAACAGCTTTGTGGAGAAACAACCCTACGCACGACACAAGTTGCGCACGTGACGTTGGCCTCGATAACTTTTAAGTTTTGCAGTCAGTGTGTTTGGAAGCTGCACGTGGGAAGGATCTTTAAGTTACTGCATGCAATTGCCTCTGGCCTATTTTGCTTGCCTAATCTCTGCGTGGTTTGGTGAAAGTGCTGAACGTAGAAAACGGAAATATGCCCCGGCTACGTCAGCAGCTCGGAAAAGGATGAGCAATCGTTGCTTTGCACGTGTTTTCAAAAGCTGCATTCTTTCCCCAGCAATCTGGACCCTGAAGCTTCTCGAAAAGCAGAGTTGAAAAATCGAAGGTTCAAGCACTGAGATAGCCGATGTGAGTGTTGACGTTTTCGATGTTCAGATCGTGGCAACAGGCTGGGCTATGTTATCCGGATCCCCCCGAGGCTTTTCCAGCTCGCTCAGCAAATAGGCTAGAGCTGATTGGCCACAGCCAACCCTTCGTTCCGAGGTCTTAACATCTTCATGAACGCAACACACCGACACCAAGACATCCCGCACTCTCCACTCCACACTATCCACAATGGCCTGCACACGCACTTTTGCTCGTCTGGCTACCAGGCAGACAGGTAGGCAGCCCGTCAACACCAGCTATGCGCGCCATTGAGCTCCCGCTGACGACATTCACGCAGCCCTCCGACCGGCCATCTTCTCACGTGGTTTCGCCTCCGTCACTGACACGACCGCCCGCGACCCCATCTCCAAGGTCGCTGAGAGCATCGTTCCCGACCCGGCTCGCAAGGTCGTCCCCGAGAGCAAGACATCGACGCAGAAGGAGCCCGAGCCCAGCAAGGATGCGAAGACAAAGACCTTCCACATCTACCGATGGAACCCTGACGAGCCGTCATCGAAGCCCAAGATGCAGACATACACCCTCGACCTGAACAAGACCGGACCCATGATGCTGGATGCGCTCATCCGTATCAAGAACGAGATGGACCCTACCCTTACCTTCAGGAGGAGTTGTCGTGAGGGTATCTGCGGTTCTTGCGCCATGAACATCGACGGTGTCAACACCCTGGCCTGCTTGTGCCGTATTCCCACAGACACCGCCAAGGAGTCTCGCATCTACCCGCTTCCCCACATGTACGTCGTCAAGGATCTTGTTCCTGACATGACGCTCTTCTACAAGCAATACCGCTCGGTCAAGCCCTACCTCCAGCGCACCACCCCATCGCCTGACGTAAGTTTCGCGCACATGCTACCGCACTTCAACGGCTACTAACAGGTATCAGGGTCGTGAGTACCGCCAGACCAAGGAGGACCGCAAGAAGCTTGATGGTCTCTACGAATGCATTCTCTGCGCCTGCTGCTCCACATCCTGCCCGTCCTACTGGTGGAACCAGGAGGAGTACCTCGGACCCGCCGTTCTCCTCCAGTCGTACCGCTGGATCGCCGACTCGCGTGATGAGAAGAAGGCCGAGCGCCAGGACGCCCTCAACAACAGCATGAGCTTGTACCGATGCCACACCATTCTCAACTGCTCGAGGACATGCCCCAAGGGCCTGAACCCTGCGCTGGCGATTGCTGAGATCAAGAAGAGCATGGCTTTCACTTAAGCGGATGATAGATATGGATAAGAGCAAAAGAGAACAAGGAGATGAAGACGATTAGCATTCGCTGTATGCACATAGGATCGACTTTTGAGTTGGTGTTTTCGAGTTAGGCCTGTATTTTTGGAGACATGTACGCGAACCAATACATTCACATTCTACCAATCCCGGTGTTTACCAATCCTGGTGTTCAACAATACCCAGACGACGTGCGTTGTTAGTGATGAGCCCGGTTGTGAGACCTGTGGCCCCTGGGAAAGTGTGTGATAGATTGAGACATTGCCCGGGGAGGGGCCGAAGGAAGAGCCGAGAAAGATTCGATGCTGGTGCCTGGCTGGCGTGCAATTGTGCAATGAGCAACGTATCTCAACGCTTCTCGTAGTGAGCGTCCGGACTTTGCTCCCGATGCAGACTATGGGCTACGTCCTAAGTTTCATCGTAAGACTAGCAGTCATCGAGGACGAGAGGAGAGCCTTACAGTAGAATTCGTATGCTTCATTACTCTATGGGTATCGTTTTATGCCTTCTTCTCTACCGTCAGCTGTCCTTCTGCGCCACCCTCGAGTACAATGAGTCCACTGGACTCGATCTGCTTCTTCCACTTGCTCGACTCGTACCGCGCTGTAACAACAGTTAATCGTAGCGCAGGCTCGTTGCCCTCGGCTGTCGACGACGATCCAGGAACATATGTAAAAGTCCACCGCCCGAACGCCCAGTTCAAGATGTATCGCCCTCTCCCATTTGCGGCAGTCGATGTGCTGATGTCTTTATCTGAGGACTGTGGGGGTGTTGATGCGTACAGCACGCCCTTGATGCGATATACTTCATCCTTCGTAGGATCTTCGAGTAGCTTGGCAAGTTTCTCTGTATCGACGCTGCCGTTCGCGTCCTTGCTGGTCAGTGTGATACTGAGAACTTCCACCTCACTCGAATGATCGTGGTTGTGCTCATGGGCATGGCCGTTCTCGCTGGGTTGCTCGACGGCCTTTGCCAGCTTTGCATCTAGCCCAAAGATGACGTTCTTGTCAACCCAGCCTTTGCTGCTCTTTTGCCTGGGTATCGGTGGATCTACGTCCAAGTCCAGGATTTTGTCCTCGACATCCTCTAGTTTCCTCTCGTCGACGAGCTCCCACTTGTTGAGGACGATAAGGTCTGTGTATCTTGCTTGGATCTTTGCTGTGTAGCTTGTGTCTTCGTAACCCTTCCAGTTCTCGACATCGATGACGCTCATCACACCGTCGAGGACGTATTTGCCGGTCTCTCGAGACAGCCTGTTCACTTCCATGGCTAGTGTGGCAGGAAAGGCTGACCCGGAGGTTTCGATGACGATACGGTCGGGTTGGACATCGTTGGAGAGTTGTTCGAGAGCATCTGACAGCTGGCCTACAAGGTTGCAGCAGATGCAGCCGTTGAGAAGCTCTTGAACGCCAGAAATGGCTTGAGATGAGGCAAGTTGCGAGTCAACAGCAACATCACCATATTCGTTCTTGAGGAGAGCGAGCTTATAGTCCTTCGGCAATTGTTGTATCAGATTCAAGATCAGTGCTGCATTGTCTCAGTCCTGACATCGAAGCTTGAGAGTGAACCAACGTTGTTGGGAACTCACTGGTCTTTCCTGACCCCAAGAAGCCAGTGACGATTGTCACGGGTATCATGACGCCAACTTCCAACTTTACAAACAATGATCGTTCGGTCAGCCTTGTGTCACCCCTTTTGCAGATCAATCGGAGGTACCGAAGTGGGATGTTTGGCACGCGTCGAGTCGCGACTGCATTTTCCAATCTAATGCGGGGTCACCGAGCGTGGCATGGCAGGGGTCCCTGCCGCCCCATGACGTAGCGCCTTCCTCGGGGTGTCAGGCACGCATTATCCAGGAGCGCATCATTTGCACTACTGTTACCGAAAGTCCAAGACCGCTTAGATCCTGTTTGCTCCCCTACACAGCCTACCAAGCTTGAGCTTTGCATCAGCTTGTTCCATATAAAACCTGCCTTTACCTTCGACAGCCTGCAGACCTACAAATTACACCTCAATCACACCAACAACAACACATTAACAACAATGGATTTCGTCAACAAGTTCACCGGCGGCAACAACAGCCAGAGCCAGGGTCAAACCTCGAGCGAGCAGCTTCAGTCCTCAGGTTCTGCTAGCGGACAGCAGCAGCAAAGCAGCGGCGGCTTCCTCGGCGGCATCGGTGACAAGCTCAACTCCGCTGCTGGCGGCGGTCGTGAGAGTGAGAAGAACGAGGACTACCTCGACAAGGGTAAGCTCATGTAGTCGCGTGCTGCATAAGCACAAGCACTCACACAACGCAGGTGTCGACTTCGTCCAGGAGAAGTTCCTTGGACAGGGCGCTCAGGACAATGAGGTATGTCGTCACCTTTCCAACGACTGTTGCACATGTGCTAATGCAGCTACAGTCCGCTGTGGAGCAGGCCAAGGACGAGCAGATCTCCGACTTCATTCGCGGTCAGTACAAGGGCGCTACCGGCTCCGATATCCCCATCAAGGACAAGGAGACCAGGTTCGGTTAGAGCTTGACTTTTCTCAAGATTCGACACCTGTACGACATGAAGCAGCCTTCATGATCATGAAATTATGATTACAACAGTCAGCAATTGAGATAACGTCTTTGAATTGTTTTTTCAATTGCAATCACTTGAGTGAATGTTCGCCCTGTGTCGGCACGCCTGTGCTGTGGTGGGTATCATGCTCTCAATGGTCTTGGCCCAGAGGTTCCTTATTTGCAAACATCCCTCAGTGTGACCATCATACTTCATGCTTCCCTCTCCAGTGTTTCGATGCAATGCTTCAATAACGCCATCATCCTGTTCTGTATGCTGCGACCCGCTGGGGTGTCTGCGTGTTTACCAGCACCCCAGCCGAATGGCAGAACGAGTCGGCGGCGACCTCTCTTGTCAACAACAGCAAGCGCGTCCAACGGTAACTTCCCTCCTCCAAGAGGATGCAGTAGCCCTAGGCGGACAAAGTGATTATTCGGTGGATCAACGGCCGAGATTATGGGTAATGAAAAGGGTGCGGTCGCGGAGAGCCTGTGCGTGGAAGGATCGTGACAGAGGACCAGCGCTTGCAATGAGGGCGAAACGGTGTAAAAATCCTCTAGAGCAGAGCTATACTGTGTCAGACGTAGGTCCTTCGTTGCGACAAAATCAGGCTTGGGCGCTTTAGTGGTACTTACCATAGAAGGTTGTAGTGCAGCTGCAGGTTCCCCTGTACGCACAGTACTATAATAGACTCGCCCTTCTTGTATCTTTGCCAATTGTTGTGCGGCTCGAGTCCAGTGCGCGGCGGTGCAGCAAGCATCGTACCGGCTAGAATAGCGCCTACGTCCACCGTCCATGCATCTTTGGGCTCGATGATATCCAGCTCGTCGAGTTCACATTGGGTCTTCGACCTCTTCAGCGTGTCACTGACTGAAGAGAGTGTGGGTGAAGGCTGCCGTAGCTGCTGTGCTTCGTCGTCGTCTGAGTCTGGTGCCAGGCGCGATCGTTTACGACTGAGTCGTGCGCTCATGGTACGCGGTGTAGGGAAGAGGAAGAGATTGACCATTTGCGTTTGTACATTTCCGTAAATCGTAATAGGAGTGGAACAGGTAGGAACAATAGACGTGCAGGGCGTCACATGGCGAAATTGCTGGTTGTCGCAGCCTGGAGAAAACGCGTGAGGAATTGGAAGACGCGCAAGCTTACGAGGTCGATTTGGTCTTTTGTGGTTGGCCGAGGTTCTTACACCTGTGCCTACTCCCTGCGCTACCCGGAACGCCGCCTACCCCACAATCACCCTAGTCTACGAGCTGAACACGGATCGACCATTGTCTTGTTGATGAATCCGAGAGACGTCACAAGCAGGCTGCGCGAGAGCGTATGGAATGGCAGTATTCCTCTAGAAGTGCGGTTGCACAATGGAGATTGTAGGACTTACGATGAGTCGGATCCATACATGGTATGAGGACATCATCTGCTGCCTTAAGATCGTGTCTGACGGAGAGATGTAGATTCAATTTCCCAGGCTATCATATCTTGGGCTACTTATCCATAGACTTCACGCCTTTTTCTCGCCAAACTTGATCTATCCTGATATCTCACCAGCAGACTTATGGCTGTCATACGAGGGCGTACCGTTGAAATGGCATTATCCTCTGGGCTTGCTGTACGACTTGTATTCCGGGGCAGAGCCAGCGTACCCTTCAGACCCATCGTCGCTATCACATAAGGCCGAGTCACCAGAGGATGGGCACCGCCGCCTGCCATGGAAGCTCACAGTCCACTTCTCAGATTACCCTACAGAACAACTTGCTCGGCTTGACACCGATGACAAAGTCATGCACGATCTCTTCAGGAACAGTGTCAAAGAGGCTGACTACTTGCGCACCGGCACTGGAAAGACTGTCATGTTCCTGAGCGAGAAGGACAGCACGCAGCTCTGGGGTGCAGTTAAACAGCATGACTTCACGCTCTTTAACCCCATAAACCATAAGTTGCTGAACCCTCAGGGTGCAGCGTTGCGACACCTGCCGGTACGAATCTACCTCCCACATGCTGCAAACAGCGGTGATCCCAAAGAGACCAATCCCGGCAGCTTGAGAGTGGTACAAAGTCTGGTGACGCCAAATCTCTCGTCTCGTGAGTTTGCGATATGGTGTACATCGAACAGACGGTCAAGCTGACAAGACTCTAGGACAACCACAGACCATCGGTACAGCGTTGAATCAGATCCTCCCCACACTCTTCCCCAGCAGACGCAGTCCCCTCCTGGCACAGGCAGTATTGCATGGTGCAGTCCTGCCGCTCAGTGCTCATGTTGAGGACCTAGTGCGAGCATCTGCGTACCTTGACGGCTGGCTTCACATCGCTGTGGTGATGATGGCGTAGATTTGACGCTTGTAAGCTACATAGGGCCTGAAATGCGAATCCCGTGATCTCATCATCTATTGCGAAAGGATTATCGGGCCAGTCTCCACGCTGCACGGACAACTAGGGTCAACACATGCCTCAGGGAGTCAGGAAGGGAATGCGACTCTACTGAAGATCTTTAGGCATTTATGAGGGCCCCTTGCCAACAACGATGTCGAGAGTTGGGGCATGGGATTGTCGATGAAGCGGTGACGCCGAACCCACTTTTCTAGCAGTCCCCACTTTTCTTTGGTTCGGCGTGGGCGCGATGCCCCGATCAGGATACTGGTCATCGCATGCGCCAATCAGGCAACGGGGCCCGTGCTTACACCGCGACTTCCTCACCTGCATTTGTCCACCCTACTTCTCACCATCGTGCCGCGACAACACAGACCGTTATGACCGTTCACCGGGAATTACAAGCCATGTCCGCGCCTGCATAGTTGTGTAAATTCGCGCTCCGGGCAAATTTGAGACATTTCGCACTTCATACCCGTTCGGCGCATTGTCTGCGCTCACATGGTCTTCAATTACGTAGGCCATTGATCAAGCGAGCCGTGTATTGTGCAGAAGAGCACAGCAAGCTGTGTACGATACTCAGAAAGGCTGAGCAGATGCGCCCTTACAGCGAACGATGTACGCCGTGTAATTCGCTATGAAGAGCACCCTCTATCTCAAATCTTAGATTAGGGCGACGCCTAACATCTAGGCAATCTGAACCGGAGGCTGAAGCACTGTCTCCCGCTGCTCTGGGCTAGTTCAAACGGTTGCCCAAGGCTTGCACCAAGCTTGAAGAATGATTGGGATCGAGGTTGGCACTTCAGCCCTGCAATAAGGCTGCTACCGGCCTTACCGACGACCATGCCAGTCCCATGGTACCGACCCATGCAGGTACTTCTTGGGCTCCCTCGATCTCACTCACCGGGAGCTTCATGGCGTTACCTCGATTACTGCTACACCAATCAACTTTCGGAGCTAGAGATGTTACTCACGTTTCACAGTGACTAGACGGTCCGCTCTGCAGGACTGCGGAGGCTTCGACTGAAGCGTCACCCTTGCCGGTCAGCACCAACGATCAGACGAACGTCATAGGTGCGGCTCCTACTCCACAGTACGGGAGAGCCGACCACACAAGGCTCCAGGGCTCCCTGCCTTCTGCATTCGTCAGAGTCATGCCATGGGAATGCCATAGCAAGAGGCTGAAGGCCATGTGTCGGAGCCTAACTTTGGGGTCCTGCCATAATCCTTTCGTGACCTAGCCCTCGGACGTGAGATCAACATGACTGCCAATGATCAGGCCCGCTGCGGTGTATCCGTACATTGCTAAGGCTTAAGCCAGGACATCAACCCTAATCTCGTTCAACGTCCGGCACCAGTCTGTCTCTTCACACTTCGATGACTTGATGGCCGGACTTCGAGCTATGTTTCAAAGTATACATAACCTTGTGTTATTCGACCTCAACCTCGTACCTTTCTTAGGACATGCCTGCGTGCCTATTTTCGTCTACTTTACAGCTTCGAGCATCACCTTCATATTCACTCAACCTCGGCAGGCTACAACACCGAACAGCTGGAGAGTATCTGTACATCAACACCGTTCTTTCCAGAAGTGGCCGGACTTCGTTCACCAAGCTATGAGACACACTCCGACGCTACATTTTTCATTTCCATACTCGCCTAGCAAAGCCACGAACATAGAGTGAAGTTAATCGAGGGTCTGATACTGCATCGTTCCTATTCGGACAGCTCTTCCCTTGATTGGTTACGAATCGCACCATCCGAGCCCACTTCTGGAGACATCTTGACGGTATGTCGTACGGGCACTCTGGCGGAGGGCAGCAATCCCGGACTTCGGCGAGCGGGTACCAGTCCTCCTATGCATCATCGTCAGAACCACAATCTCCAGAGTGGTCGACAGTTACGGATCCTGTAGAGCGACGGAAAATCCAGAACAAGTTGGCTCAACAAAGATTCAGTAAGCAATCCCCCTCGAGAATACTTTAATAGATTGATAACACAGCACAGGGGCTAAAGCGAGAGAACAAAAAGAGGACGCAGAACGCGACACAACAAACCATCAACAAGCAGCGAGCTCCTACACGCCCCCAGAAGCGACTCAACTCGAGGACCATCACACACTTTCAGGCCTTCCATGGGGAGGGATATCCTTCAGACATATTGTGGCAGCGGGACAAGACAAAGAACGAAGCTCTCAGCAAAGCTCACGCGAGAACTCAGTTTACGCTATGCGACCAGGAGGGAGCAGCAGGTAATGACCCAGCGTGAGTCTGTGCTTTCCTTCGGTGTGCGCCTGACTGACATGACCTCAGACTAGGACTTCGCCTTACCGATCGTTTCGCCCGGGGCCATACTCCGTGGGGTCCATTTGGCACATTTCCGCAGCGATTCTCCGTACAGGATAATACTTGACTTGAGCTGTGCTCGGTTACATTCGCAACCTGTTTTCATATCACGACGCCACGTACCATGTATACTACACATATCCGACAGTTGTAGCCGAGGAGGCTTGGCTATCTTATTGCACTAGGAGCATAGCCGCAAAGCTGCAGCAGTCCGCTTGGATGGATATGGTTGGATGCCCGTTTGTTTCTGTGCCTTCTTGCTCTTCGGCGGCTATATCTTTTTTCTTAGTGGTCAATGTCATTTATTCGATGATCGACATGGACATTCCTGCCCTGTCCACCCCAAAGCATCGGTTCGACAGTCCCAAGTGCCTGGGATGCTCATGTTCTGTAGGATGCGTGAGAGGGAGACACGCTCTGCCGCGCATTGTTGTTGCATGCGACCACGGCAAGAGCTCGGGGCAACGCTCCGATGTAGACGTGCAAACAAACTATGTGATGCACTATTTGTCAAACAAGCGACCTGAAACTCGACCGCGTGCTTAGTTTTCTTATTCGCGTCCTGTGCCGCCTCAGCCTGCATTTCGGGCTGAAGCGGAGTACGCTTGGTTATGCTGGTCACCAAAAATTGGCCCAAGGCATTCTCCACCATGACGGCGGTGTCTCTGAATGACACAGCACGATTCTTAACGGAGCTGTCATGTCAGAAGCTTGTACCAAAGGCTATTAATCCCTTCAGCTAATCAGCCTCGCAATTTTTGGAGCAAAACGTGGTACAGCTTGGAATGACTGGCAAGTGCAGGGTTCATAGAGCTCTGACAGCAGGCCCAGAAGGCTGAGCGGAAACCCTCCCCATCACCTTCGCTCCAACATCAACCTTCAGCATCGCGACTCAACAGCCGCACTCGTACCTGACCCCGAGTGCCCGTTTGCGTGTACCGATGGCGCCTACGCGCCTCTATTCCGAGATGCGCGGCATCGATCACGAGTTTTGGTGCGGCTGCAGTGACGTGAATTGCCTGCATGCAGCGCGCACGAACCTACCCCCGCAATGACTGGACTAGGTATATTAGCGGCATATCTTCGATCAGGGCACGGCGGCAAAAGACTATAATTGCCCGTATGGGGAAACTCAGGCGGTACAATTGGCCCTTAATAGCGCCGTATGTGGGCAAAAGGGCTTGGAGGTGATGTGCCGTCTTCGCTGATTGGCGCGCAAATGGCAGCAAATTGTCAGAAGTCACACTCTCCACAACATGTGTGTCAGGAACACGATGTTGCTGACGGCAAGAGTGATGCAGCTCAGGAACAAGAAGATATCCGGCACTGCAGCTATTGGTTCATCAGACCATCACTGTCTGTTTGCAGTCGGTCATGCAGCCTTGCGGCGTCCCGAACTGTCATAATCTCTCGCAAGTCTGCTCCTGAACAGCCACAACCGGTCCACACGCCTCAACGCTTGACGGCACGGAAGGCCAACTTCTTAAGCGCCCACGACGAGATGGACCACATTCACACATCTTTCGGAGAATTTGTTAGCTTCGAGGCGCAGGACACGCGAGGTTGATCGATATATATCTTCTTGATGTACTTTGAGCAAGATGTAGCAATCCAGCTTGTTCGGTCTTCATGTCAGTCGAGCAGTTCTCACAGCTTTCTCTCGAGGAGGCCATGGTGACTACTCGAGCTGGGGCCGCCAAGGCATCGAGGACTAGAGCACCACCGCAAGCCCTTGACCAGGACTCACCTCTGCCGTCCGTCGAACCAGTCTCGCCGGTGTCACCCACTCCTTCCCTCGTCATATCTACCAACAATTTGAGCTATAATGTCTCTTCGTTTGACGCCAATCAACGCCGAAGGGTCAAGAGAGGCTTACAAGACAGTGGACTCCGACTGAAGTACTGCACGACCAATGTCGATGATGATGACCCAAGCATCCAGACACAGTACTTCTATATCAACGATGACGTTGAAGTCGCCATGGGTGGCAAGCTGCGTCGACCTCGATGCTCATGTGGCGCCAATGAGAATGGCGTCGCCTGCAAGGTAAGCCTGATACTTCTTCAAGGCCGCGGACATCCTGCTGACGCTCATCCAGCATATCTATTGGATCGGTGATCATGTCATTTCTACTGTTCCGGATGTTGTCAAAGACCAACCTCTACAGCTTTCCACGGATGGATCGACCTTCCAGCACGTCAAGCCGGCAGACGTCCTTCGTAAGAAGGGTCTGGAAGATGTCGCAGACGATCTGGACTGGGTTTACGAAGACGACGATGATGTGCTTGAAGACGAAGACGACATCAAAGAAACGGTCATCAGTATGCTCTCGGTCTTTGAACCCCAAGAAGCGCTGCCGGAAGAGTTCAGATGTCCTGAGTCGCCTCTCACATCCGAGCGTTCGAAGAAGTATCAAGAACTGGCTGCTTTGTTTACTCAGTACGCGACCAAGGATCCTGGGCTCTTCTTACAGATGCGTGACATCATCGATCCCAGCTTCCAGAGCCGTGTGTTCTTTGAGAAGATCGAGAATCGCATCACTCAGGCGTTCAATGCTCTAGACGAGTACATCAAACACGGTCCTACAGATGCCACCGTGGATGCTTTGCGGTTCGACCTGCCAACTACTGCAAAGAAGCTCAAAGGCTTGGTCAAGGCCATTGACAACTTCTTTCAAGAACAAGACGAGGACGACCCTGACACAAAGAGCATTGCAATCCAAGCTGCTGCGGCATTGGTTCGAATTCTGGACCTTGTCACGGATCGCAATATCGATGCATACGAGGACATTACCTGGGGCATGCGGCCTGGAAGTCCTAGTGAGAACAACCTGTACTATGCTCTCATTGACAAACCAGCAGCGGCCAACTCGTTCTTCGCACTTGAGGCTCTCCATCATCTGCCTCACGAAGATGTCATCCGTAACCATTGGGCGACCCTTCAGGGTATCGAGGCGAAGCTTATACGGCACGACGCCCCTGCTGAGTATCTGAACACCTTCCGTAAGGTTCTTCACGACAGCCGCAAGAGAGCTGCCTCTGAGGTCCGTGGAGGCCAGGTCAAGAGGACAGCTTCTTGATTGGTGGTGTGCGTTGCTTTTCTCATGTTTTTCAGTTCTTCACATCAGTCTTTGACGACTGATACACGTAGGGTATTGTCTTCACTCTGTTTGATAGCGTTTGGCGTTGTTGGTGTTCTTGTACTTTTTTCCACTCCTTTCTATGTTTCGGCACTTCGCTCCTTCATTATCACCCTGTTCTTTCAGCGTTCTTAGCGACTTTTGTCGCTGCATACTTTCCTTCGATACCTAGATGTTGCTTATATCTCTGTTCTTCTTGACTTTCCTTGAAACTCTTGACTTCTCTTCGTACTCTCTTTCATTGTGCATCTGCATGCTTGTGAGCTTGTTTTTACACTTTTGCGTCACCGCTTTTTCGAGACGACAGCTTTTTCTTCTTCCTGCAACTATTCGTAGATGTTGCGGCCTAATTTTCTCTCCTTCTTTCACTTCTTACATTCATTGTATATACGTTACACAATCCACTTTTGCTCTCCTGCTCATACGGCGAGCCCCTTATGCTCACGTGAAGTCTTATAGTGTGGGTTCTGATAAGCCCTACAGCATGCCGCATGCGGCAATGACCCACTGAACTTGCAAGATCCGCGTAACAGCTCACCATGCAGTGCACGCGAGTCGTAAGACGTTCAGCTGATACATTGTCCCCGCATCCGTCCAGTAGGTGCTGCCAAGATCCAGACTGTAAAGTTTCGGGGCTCTGGGGTGTGGCCGACAGCTGCCTAGCCGTACAGCAAGTTCGTTGAGGTACGGCCGAGTACGATAGTGGAGCCGAGTGCAACTTGCGGCCCGGAGGTTTTCGTGTCCTCTTCATTCACACATCGACCGGCAAGATAAGCGCATCACAGCGCAGATGGAATGTCGGAGTGAATGTCGGGGCTGCCGATCATCTACACTCAGATTGTACTGAATGTATAAGGAGCCAATCAGAAACACGATTGTCACACGTCGTACAGCAACTCGGTCATTCGTCTGTGTAAATAGCCGGCTGCAGTTGCCGCTAAATGAACGATGCAGTGTGCCTTCACTCTCCGAGAGAGTGGATCAACGACGTTCGGACCCTTCCTATCATCACTTCGTCCAAATTCCCTCATTCCAGCGGTGAAGCCAGTAGTTCACGAACGGTAACAGGACCCAGGCCTGCTTCCAGTGGCATCCAGCTCTATCGAGCTTGCTGAAACGGGTCGCTTATCTCGCTCTTCATTTACGAGCGTCTTGCACTTGCTGTTAGTAAGCCCCGCAGCATAAGCATTGTCGTTGCTCGAATGAAACAGTTCTGCAGGCCCCACAGCAAGAACCTGTCACAGAGCTGTAATCCATCTCAGCGAAACTTCCACAGGTGGCCGCATGCAGTACAGTCGTTTCGTCTTAAGCTGGCAACGACAGATATGTCTCCTGAGGGCGAGGTGATGATGGTTAATCCATAATCACCACTGCTTCATGCAGTCGGACAACCTGGTCATTTCGCAAATGGGTGGATACGCGAGGCACCAAGTATGCATCCAAGCCGTTAGCACCAGGGCTTGTGCAGAGATGGAGGGCTCCACGATGATCATGGTGCGTCAAGTTGGCACAGGAAGGTTGGTCGAGCAGCGTTCGAGCTGCGGGGAGCGGCGGCTGGTCTGCAGAATTTCAGCATCTGGTTGGCCAACGATGCAGATGCTGTCCACATGGAGCGCTTTGTTCCTTCCAGGCCGGATTGCGGGGAAGCTACCCTAGCCTCTAACGTCTTAGCGCTTCACTTGCGATGATCAACCCCGTCGTGCTTCCTCTACCCACCAGTGTGGCTGCTATATTACAGCTCCGTCCATCACTCCTCCTTGCCTCAGTCTCCACGCAGCTCCTTATTCTCCACTATCAGTCACTTGTCACACCACGCTGTTGCTATCGTACCTCCCACCGAAACGGAGCTCGCTTATCACGCCATCCCACCCCACTGACGTACTGTACTTGCTGTCCGTGCGTGGACCCTGAGTCCGTGCGTTATATACTTCCACCTCCTTCTCGCCCACCCCTGCTTCTCCTGACATACACTGCAACCACCCGATTGATACATACACACGATACCACACAACTCCAGCTTCTCTCAACCCAACTCACTCAACGACGACTCCAATTTGAAGATCCCATCGACGCCATGTCTTCTGGCAGCAATTCACCACCCTATGCCTCTCCAGGCCCAACCGACCGCCGACGTGCATCGATCACTGGGCAGACATTTCATGATCTATTCGGTCGATCAGGCAGTTACTCTGGACAGCAGACCCGTCCAGGAGTGTCAGGCCCCATCACTACAGCTGCTGTCAATGCTCAGCAGCGGCGACTTTCGCTCACAACTATTGGACTGTCGGCATCGCCGGGTCAGACGTCACCCTTCCTCAGCAACCCCCGCACACGAACCGAGAGCCTGTCAAGTGTCAATTCTGGCTCGGTCGACGAGAGTCCCTTCGAAGAGGACTACGCCCCTACCGTATCTGCCCCGGGCAGCAACCCAGCCACACCCTTTGCACGACGGCTAAGCTTCGGCGCACGAGCAATGCGGGACGTCAGGCAGGGCACTGGTAGTGTTGGAAACCCAAATGGTAGACCTTCCACCCATAAAGCCTCTCCCCCGACTGGTGGTCGAGGACGAGGTCTGTCTTCATTGTCGAATTCTTTGCCCACTTCTGCACCATTCCTGCACTCTTCGTCACCTCCTGGTCGTTCTTCGAGGCGTTCCATATCTATATCCTCTGTTTGGCCGCACACTATCGCAGAGAACGTCGAAGACTATCCCGAGTATGAGCACTCGCTGACATGGTCATCCACAGGCGAAGGCTACAACTTCGCGGAAAATCTCCGCTCCCGAGCCGAGCGCGGCTCCATCTCCGGTCCTCCTGCCATGCTCAGCGCTCCTTCCCATCAACGTGCAAAGAGCGTTGCTGTCATGGAGCCCCCCGCTCGCGAGATGCCGAAGCAGCCTAGACAGCCTGATGCTATGCAAGAGCGGATCCTGAAGGGCGACTTTTACATGGATTAAGCTGTCTGTAATCGCCTGATCACTCAACTTGCAGTACGTGGATGATGACCAGCGCAGAGTATGCTATGGCTGACTCACGCTCCAGAACCATATAAAGCAGATCTGATACAAGACTGTCACGAAGATGTACGACTCGTATTCACTAGCGTTGAGAAGCGAAATGCATATTTACGCCGCATCATTTCTGGGACATACCATCACTCGAGGCCTCGAGGATGGGGGAAGGATTGAAATACTGAGCAAATGCTCGTTTATCTTCTCAGCACACTTTTCACTAAACTTGAGTATCGTTTCTGATCTCAACCGGCGTTTGTCAGTATTCCGATACGTATCGTTGTGCTACCACTCGCTCATCGGAGCTTTGTTGGGTTTAGAGTCAGATCTACAGGCGTCCAGTTTCCTTACTCGCTGTACGCTTTGTTTTGGAGGTCTACAAAGGATTCAGAGAGCTTTTCGACTGGTATTCCAGCAGTGTTCTCGTTAAGTGTCAAGAGCTCTTATCAGGAGTTGGAAGGTGCCCGGAAGAAGACATCAAATTGTTGGTAGCCGTGGTTGGCTCATGTCAAGGCCGGCGTTTGGCGGGCCAGTGGAGGCGGCGTTTACTCTTCGCTAACGAATCTGTACTTTGATCCGCAGGACCGCACCGGTAAAGGAGGGACATAGCCTTTAGGTTCTTCAATTGTACATTCAAAGCTTGTGAGGAGTAGCGCAATACAATTGTAAACAAAAGGACACCCCACGAACCCGACGCTTCCTCGTTCAACATCGGTGGTTGCACCGTACATTGCAACGCACGCGTGGGCACGTACGTCCTTTCTTCATCCACATTCAGCCGCGTTGAAAGCCCATGCACAGTGTTTCATTTGTGTAGATTGCTTAAGTCTTTATAAGGAGATTGAAATGAATGGTAATGCTCGTAAATAAAGGCTTGCATCAAAGGCAAACTCCTGTTGACCGTTAGTGCCACTTAATCGATCGAATTCCCAAGCCAAGCAGGACGATACAAAATGCAACATTGTCCAGATTGCTGTGCCTTACGACCCATAGCCGAGCTCGCACGCACCTATATAGATCGTATCGCTACCAGTCTCGCAGTTAGCTAGTTTGTAGAGCAAGGCGTGGCTCACATAGGATCGTCAATACACGTTTGCGACCTTGAGTATCACACATCCCTTAGGACTGACCCATCTCATGGTTCTACCGAGTTTTGCATCAACCTTATTGATGGATGTTAAGCATTGCTACGTGAGAAATCGAAGTGCACTCCCTCCGCGGTTTAGTGCTTCCCCAGGTCTAAGTTCTCCACCACTCAATGAGCCTCGGCTGTCGGATGTGAGGTCATGAGCATGCGCACTACTTCAACTTTCATTCATGCCAGCAGCATATCTCTTCTCCCATATTCCTCTTAAATCTTTATACTGCGAGTCTTGCTAAGGAATTTGTCACGCAGAATGGCCCAATCAAACATAACGCTGTACGTGGACATTGTTTCGCCATTTGCCTACATCGCGTTCTACATTCTGAAGGTGCGTGTCACATCCCTGTCCATAATTGCACTATTTGGTGCTTTTGTATCTGCTGCGAGCTCGGACACGGTCAATCTGTGCTCGCAAGATCAGCACAGTCCATATGCGGACCACCTGAGCACCAAGATGAAGACTAATCGTCCGATGCAGAACTCCCCAGCATTCAGGCAATGTGAGATCAAGTATGTGCCCATATTCTTGGGCGGCTTGATGAACGCATGCGGCAACACGCCTCCTATCGCTATCAAAAGTGAGTTTGATGTTGGTCGATACCTGTGAAGATCCGCAAGCTTTCGTCATCTTCAAGACGTTCACAACTTGGAAATGCCATTTGACGCATACCTGACATCTTTCAGACAAGGACAAATGGATCAACCAGGAACGCATACGCTGGGCCAAATACTTCAACATCCCCATCTCCAAGGAGTCGCCTCCCGGTTTCCCTATCAACACTCTCCCCATCCAGCGCGCTCTGGCCTCGCTGTCCGTCTCACATCCGCAGTCTGTCGCCAGTGCCATCTCACTGTTCTATGAAAACACATGGGTGCAGTGGAGCGAGCCTACCAAGCCAGAGAACTTACTTGCAATCTTGCGCACGGTTGTGGGCAGCGATGAGGAGGCTAAGAAGGTGCTCGAGAGGACGAAGACTGACGAGGTGAAGAAGGTGCTTACGCAGAACACCGACAAGGCGTTTAAGGATGGCGCGTTTGGATTGCCGTACTTTGTCGGTAAGTAGCCCTCAATACATTCCAAGGGGAACGATGCACTGACAACGCGCGGCTACCAACTCGAAGGGCGAGACAGAAGGATTTTGGGGTGTCGATCACTTGGGACAGGTCACTGACTTTCTTGGACTTGAAAGGCCGAGTGGGAAGGGCTGGAGGGCGCTGCTTTGAGGGAGATGACCCGGGAATGTGTGTCAGAAACTGCAAGCAAGCGCGACAACCCATGTGCGCAAATGCTTTTCGCTTTTGGACAGAGAAGGAGCGACGTTTCGAGCCTTGTGCGGTCCTTCTCGCGACTTCCGGTAGATACTTGATTGTGACTACCGTTCTTGTTTCTCGTGTCTGCATGTGTCCCTCATGTGAGACTGGGATCGATTTATCTCAGTGTGGACCTGCAGTTCATCCAAACGAATAGGCAGATGATTTTAGAGTCATGCATGTCAGCACGTCAGGAATAGGCCACTTAGCCTTGCGCAACTACCAAACAAACGCTTAGTCTACCTTTGAAACGATATCCTCCCATTCTGCATGAAGACTCGCAGAACCTGTGCAGATATCGAAATTGTGAACTCAGGATACGAATTAGTACACTTGCACAGCCAGCCCTCTTATCAGAGCCGCAGAGGTCTAAGACGATTTCCTTCTGCATACGATGCAGAAAGCGGACTAAGCGATGCAAGTCGTCTTTGACATATACAGATGGTTGCGAGAGCTCACGGTACCGTGTTCTTACTGCTCGTGCATTTGGACTTCAACAGCCGAACTTCCAGATAACTTCGAAGACAGAGCATTCCACCATGACAGGTCCGAATCACTTGACGGGTACCAACATACACAAAACACGGAATTTCCTTCTGATCGGAAGATGAATTCCGCTCCACGAAACCATCGCAACACCGGAACCTCTACGGCTGGCGGTTGGGTGTCTTTCTCGGCTGCTGCCTGACTTCCTTGGTCTTCTGTTGCAACTTGACCCTGATTCTTATAACCACTGGTACTGATACTGGTGCAGGATACAGTAAAGAGGATGTCGCCGCATTGACGGTCGACAAAGACGCAGTGGTGTCACGGTCAAATTTTACATGTCACATCGTTATTCACGTACTCAGCACAGCAGTACTATCAGCAAGCAACTACACGATGCAAGTCCTCAACGTAATCACTAGATAGGAGCTTGACAGGTCACATACGAACAGAAAGTGGCTGGGAATTGGTGTGTTCAGCCTTAGAAACCTGAGATCAATGCCCCGTGGACGTCTGGCTTTGTGCTTTGTGCTGGTCATAACATCGCTCACATTTCATCTGTTGTAAGGACTTCAAACGTTACGCGAGAATATCTCACTAAGTTGACTCTTCTTTGTTGTTGATCTATCCTTATGACCAAGTGACCAAACTCGCATTCAGATCAGCCTAGTGTTCCTTGGGGTAACTGTCATTTGCAACATCATCAAGCTGTCAGTCATGCTGATTCTTCTGATCTCGGATGACCCATATTGCCTCGTTGCCCTAAGAGATGCCGCATCATCATATCTGGAACATCCAGAAGCGCTGACCCAAGGCAAGAAACTGCTCCCCAAGAATGAGAGACCATCAGCTTTGTGCGTCACATAATCGAGGAAGGTTATGATCAGGTCTGGAAGTGGTAGTCGAGGTAAATCTCATCATCGACCGGCCGTGGTAAGGTCTGGTGCACTGTTGTCGCGCGAGTGCAGGTGTTAAGCTTGTGTATCTTTCTCGCTAATTTCCGATAGAGGTACTGGTCTGGCTGCTGTTCTTATTGTCCTTATGGCAAGAGCCAAACACTCGGATGACGCCATCTGGTATTGGTGGACAGCGTTAGATGGATCACTGTCCTTTGGACCCACCGACACTGGCAATGAGGTCATCTTACGAAATGCGTGATTGCGCAATCTTCCATAGCTGTCTGTCTCGCTGTTCTACGTCAATTCCAACGCCGTATCCACTATTGTCGTTGGTCTGGCAGAGTAGGTTAATCTGGTCGTTGCGAGGAAAGGACTCCAAAATACAGATCCACGCAGGCAGCAACGCACTACCTAGTTCCTGCAACTGTCATACCGGTGGTCACTTCCTCTTACGACAGCCAGTGTCGTTATGTACTTAGCTCTGTCGTAGAATCTTTTTCCAGCTAGAAGTCAATATACTCACGGATATAAGAGAGAGACGGCAGTGCGAGATGGATAGATGAGTCGACATCCAGAGTGTCGTTTTTGAGTCTAGTTACATTCTGCGCCGTGCTGATGGCAGTGGTCGTGGTTATTGCGACAATCGTATCTCGGTCATGGATACCTCGTCTTCCACCTCCAGAGAATTGCAATCTCGTCATCAGCGCAGCACGCCACCCAGCTCCAGACGAGGTTGACCCGCACTTATCGGCGGTGCAGTGGGGCATAGTCGAGGGTAACAAGCATCACTCGCTCTCGTTGAAGTATATGGATAGACTGGAAGATAAAGATACGCACTCTTGAGACTCTGTACCGCAGCATCGACGGCATAGATTAGGGACCAGAGAAGTAAATTCCCTTGACCGGTAGAAGTCGAGCATCGTAAAGAACGACAGCGAATGTACCCGTCTTCGAGCCTCGATGTCTCAAGTGCCTAGCTTCTTGATCAGCAGCGGCCAACAATGCGCGCCGAGCGACAAGCTTTTTACCGTCTATTAGGACAGGCTTGTTGTCAGCATTCCTCGTCCCCTATCCTACCAACCAGCCCTCTGGAATCTCTCGGCTCATGCCGAAAACACAAACATTGGACCCGGAAGCTCACAACTTCGATCGTCGTACCCAGTCGTATGCGGGTATCCAGCGTATTCGGATCCTCGCCGTCTTCCCACTCGTTGCCAATCGCGATCATGGATGGAAGGTATGGGCTCGGGAGAGGCGCAGCTCAACCCACAATTTACCGCATCCGATAATTCCGATACAAGCGCGGACCCTATCAATTTCCTATCTCATTGCGATAAACGCATCCTTTGGAAGAGTGCCTGAAATTTTCGCTCGCGTTCGTATACGTAGCGTACCGATTGTTTGAGTAACGTTGGGAGTGCGGGGCCGTGGCCGTGGTTGCGCAGTCGTGATTGCGCGTTCGTATGGTTGACGTGCAGAGCACGTTTCGACATCCGCATTGTGTTTTGATAAGGAACGTCAGAACGGCTCTGTTTGCGAACGCGGATGGGTCCCCAATACAAGTGGAACATCCCGTGCGCGAGCGCGACATGCCATAATGAGTGGGGTTAGTGAAACTGTTGAGGTCCTGACACAAGTTGGTTCACCATGACGTGCGCGTGCAACAATGTCGTGCAGAGTCTGCAAGCTTGTGAAAGTTTAGAGTTCAGCCTTGCTGAGAAGCAAAGGCGATGTTCGATTGATCGGTTTCTCTCGTGCGTTGTAGCTCTACTTCTGCGTCTGTCGCACCTGTAGGAAACCCCTTGTAAACACCAAGCTCCATGATCCTTGCCCAAATGCATTGATATGCCCAGTAAAGTGCGCCCAGTAAAGTGCGCCCAGTGCGCCGTGAGCCCAGATGTATCCCGTTGAGATATAGACAGAAGTGAGCCCAGAAATATGTACAGTAAGTACAAGCAATAAACAGTAGAAAGGGGATATCATAATGATGTCGAAAAGAGTAGGCGCGAAGTCGTAGTCGAAGGTCATGCTCGAACAATGTACTGAGCGACTCTGCGTGATGTTAGCTAGAATTCGGACTGCGTCCAGATCGCGATGACATACCTATGACAGTGCTATTGCTGACGGAGCCCGTTGAGAGCTCAGCTATGCGGGATCTCCTTGCTCTTGCCGTCACCAGCCCATACACCACCACCGACAGCCCGCGAGATACCTACACCAAGACCGACCGCAGCGCCAATGACGAGGAGCGCGATGATGATCTTGATCCACAGCCTCTGCTTGCTGGTCAGGCCCTGGAAGAGGTTGCAGCCCTTCTTGCGCTTGTGGTCCCTTCGCTTGTCGAGCACAGCTTGCCTTGATGGCCACATTGTGCAGTCCTTGACTTCTTTGACGCGACCGTCAACCGAAACCTTGGGCAGCTGTTGTGTAGTGGCGGCTGAGAGGGGGACACCAGCCTCGAGGTCACGCTCGTATGTGCTGATCTCGAGATGTGTCTTGCTCTGGGGTACGCTGACGTTGTCGAAGGAACGGCGAGCATCCGGGTGCTTGTAGAAGGCCGAGTAGGGGTTCGACGAGTCAATAGCCATCTCCTTGGCGGCCTCTACTGTAGCTGTCGTCATGGTCGACGCGTTGGACGACGGGAGCAAGGGTGCGGGCGAGGGTGTTGACTTGGGGACGTCGGTGTTGCCCTCAATGGTAACGCCAAAGGTCACCTTTTCGTTGTTTGCTGCCATTGTGGTGTGGAAGGAGTGGTTCACAGGAGTGGTAGCAAGGACAGTGTTTGCAGTCGAAGTATGTGCAGTGCCGCAGGGACCGATCGTCAGGAGGACCCTTTTCCAATGATGGCAGATGCAGCGGAGTAATGCTGTGCGACGTGTGGTGGTCGAGCTGAGTGCACAGCAAGAATGACGCGCGGGTCAGGTGATTTGGGCTTGGTATCGACTGCCGTGAGGTGGTTTCACTCCTGAGATGGAAAGACTCAACACAAGGGGTGCTGTATACAAGGAAGGAGCTAACAGCACAGACGGACGGTGTGTAGCTGGTCGACCGGCGTTCTTCAGCTACAATTGCTGCGGGGAGAAAAGCAGAGAGCGACGAGAGTGCAGCAGGAAGAGAAGCTCAGAAGGGTACGGCTAGCAAAAGGAGCGTAGCTGGTGGGCGCAGGCCATGATAATGAGCTTGGAGGAGAACTCCAGGCCCAGGGCCGGGGGAAGGTCTGAGCGAACGCTGAGTTCCAAGCTAGAGGGCCGATCGAATTGCTAGACCCAATCGAGGCGACCATTAGCCACTTCCTGCAAAGTGACGATCTTCGGCCCTTTCATTTGATAGGCTGAGCCGCTATTGTTCACTCGCAAGCTCTTGTCTGTTGCAGCAGCGGTCCACTCCCCAACGCTCTTGCGGTCAACGTCGCTGCTGTTTCGAAAACACCGCTGTTTGCCTGCTCTGCTGCCGTCTTGTCGTGGACCGTAGAGCTTATCGCGGTTCCCAAGACCCAAGAGCCCTTGACGCTGCTGCAGGCCATCCATGGACTCGTCACGGCGTCCCTGAGCGAGATGTGAACGACGCCGCACTCAAAGCAGTCAAGCTCGCTTGGTCTAGAATCCGTGCTGAATGACTGGAGCTTGGCTCGCAAGCATGAGCGCGGGCGAGTGCAGTTGCAGTTAGAGCGTGCAGGGCTCCAATTGCTTGGGGCTGGCCGAGAGCCTTGGGCGGCGCCTTAACTTCATGCAGCTTGCGGCGCGAGTGATGGGCAAGTGACCTGCCCGTCTGGTCGTGACAGAAGACGCACGCGAAGGCGACTTCACTAAGGGCTTCCAGACATCTGGAACACTGCGTCTCGACTGCGTGCGTCGGCACCGCCGCGCTGGCAGGCCCAACAGCCTTGCGATAGCGACTCCAAGCGTCTGATGGTGCCAGCTGCTCCCGTCTCTGTTTCTGAAATTCGCGGAACTAGATTGGCGGAGTGGCCCCGCGCTGCTGGCGAACGCACGCTTGAGGAAGCAGAAGTGCTCCCATACCAAGCCACTAGATCCTACCACGTTTTGCGCTGTCGTTCAAGCTTTGTGCGGCTGGTGAAAGATGTACCGAGATGCAGCCTCGCCAGCGAGCTGAACACCACGTGAAGAAACAACACCTTCACCAGGCCAAACGCAACCACAAATCAATATGAGGCTATCGGACATTGCATATTTCACCTCAGCTATAACGCAATATAATTGACTTTTTCCTGGGGTCTCGAGTCCCCACTGGTGCGAAACAGACCCTCGCTAGACATGCCATACCCAGCCCAACATTGGAGGAAGAAGTCCCCAAAATGCCGCTACAAACGCCATGCTCATGCGCGTCAATCAGACCGCATCCATAACAAGGAAGACACGCAAAATTAGTGTATAAATTAAGCCGGTGACGGTGGGTGCGGGTGCAATTGACCCCTCCATCGAATGCAGCGCGATAATAAACAATGACGGCTACAGGGCATCGCGCCTGCACCTGTGCCTCTATCGCATACCTGGTCCTTAGTGCTTCCCGAAGAAGTCCTCCCTCCGGATTCCACTGCGCTCGCACATGCCTCTGAAGATACCACCCTGATCATACAGATTGATGGGCTTGTCGAGTTCGGCAATCTGACCCTGGTCCATAACGCAGATGCGGTCGTAGCTGATGATGGTCTTGAGACGATGTGCGATGCAGAGCAGCGTCTTCCCTGCAAAGCCCTCGACAATCGTTTGCTGAATTTTCTGATCCGTCTCGAAATCGACACTTGACGTTGCCTCGTCGCAGACAATGATCTGCGAACCACGAACAAGCGCGCGGGCAAGCGCGAGCAATTGACGTTGTCCCAGCGAGAAGTTCAGCCCTTCTTCCTCCACTACGGAGTCAAGGTGAATGCGTCCAGACTTGTCGCCCATCTCTGCATCGTTTGAAACCAAATCAGCCTGACGCAGAGCGGACCACAACTCCAGATCGGTCTTCTTGTGGAATGGATCAAGGTTGGAGCGAATCTGCGAGAAAGTCAGTATGAAAAGTGGTGAAACACCAGGGTTGAGACTTACGGTGCCCTTGAACAGTGTAGGATCCTGAGGAATGATAGCCAGGTTCGATCGCAGATCCTGCAGACCAATCTTGCTGATGTCCATACCGTCGATAGTGATTGAACCGGCAGCAAGCTCCTGGAGGCGGAAGAGAGCGGACATGATTGAACTTTTACCCGCTCCGGTACGACCAACGACGCCAATGCGTTCACCAGCACGAACGTGCATGCTAAGGCCCTTCAGTACCAGAGGCAGACCAGCACGGTAGCGCATCTCGACGTTGTCAAAGACAATCTCGCCATGCTCGGGCCAAGTCGGTCGGACCTGAACATCGGTGTGGAGAGGTGCTTCCTCCTCGAGCTGTGTACCGTAGTGGTAGATGCGCTCCGTGGAGTTCATGTTGTTCTCAACTTCAGCTAATTGACGGACTGTGAACTGGATCATCTGGACGATGGTAAGGATGTACGACAGGACCAGACCAGCGATACTAGGGTTGACGTTGAATCGTGATGTGACGACGAGAATACCAGTGGTAAAGACCAGCAAGATACCAACAACGTCGAGACGAGTGCTTAGCCAACGTTGGTTGGCGAAAGTCAGGTAGTAAGCACTGTTCATGTCGTCAATGGCCTCACGTACAGTGCGAGAGAACTGATCCTGCAAGCCGTAGGCGCGAATTGTTGGTGTACCCATGACAGCCTCGCCGAAGCGTGCGAATACCGTGCTTCGCAGTACAGCCTCGTGACGCTTGACCTCGCGGGCCGAAGACCTGTAGAACGCGGCCGAGAACATGAAGAAGAGGAACAGCGGTCCAAGGGCGATGGCGTAGTAATAGTAGTAGGCGATGATCAGGATGAACACCGAGATGATCATGGCGAGCGTAAGGAAGTACATACGGATGGCGTCGGTGAGTGTGTTATCCATAACATCGATGTCCTTGGAAAAGCGGTTGGTAATGCGTCCAAGGGGTGTTGTGTCGAAGAAGGACATTGGTGCACGGAGGACTCGAGTGATGGCCATGTGCAGCATCTTCTTGCCAGCCTCGGTACCGAAGACTGAAACGCTGAACGAGAACAAGAACATGAGAAGAGCTTGACTGAAACCGAAAGCAGCGTAGGCGCCAATGTATGCACCCTCGCTGTAGCCAAACTTGTCAGAAGTCCAGTACGAGAGCCACAAGCTGGTGACGATGTTTGCACCCTGCGAGAGGACAAGTAGGATGAACACAAGCGGGCCAACCCAGACGCCACCTCCAGCCTTGATGTATTGGATCCAAACGTCCCAGGATACGTTCTTTGTCGCCCGTTCCTCGACTTGCATAAGTGCAGCAGCCTTCTTTTGCTTCTTCTGCTTCTTGGCAATCTTCTTCTCATCTTCGACCTCGTCTGCATCGTCGAGCTCTTCCTCTTCTTCGTGCTTCTCCTCCGAAGCGGTCATAGTCATGAGCTGCTGAAAGCCTTCGTTGTGCGCCATTAGATTATCAAAGGTGTCAACTGCTTGTACATGCCCTTCCTCAACCCAGATGATTCTGTCGCATCGGTTGAGAACGTGAAGCTGGTGAGTAGCCAGAATACGGCACTTATTTTTGAGCAGTCCGCAGATGGCATTGTCCATGATGTGGCGACCGACGTGTGCGTCAACAGCGCTGAGTGGATCGTCCATGAGCACGATGTCAGCATCAAAGTAGATAGCTCGGGCGATGTTCATGCGCTGCTTCTGACCTCCAGAGACGGTAATACCGCGCTCTCCTATCTCAGTAGCATCGCCGACTGGAAGCATATCAAGATCCGGCCTCAGAGCACATGCATCGATAACTTGGTCATACCACTTCTGCTTGAACTCTTTGCCAAACACAATGTTCTCACGAACAGTGGCGTTCTGGATCCAAGCGTACTGCGGGCAAAATGCTCGGGAAGCACCCATGACAACTTCGCCGCTGGTCTTACGCATGTCACCAGCGAGCGCAGCGAGAAGCGAACTCTTTCCGGAGCCGACGCCACCGATGATGGCAACAAGCTCGTTTCTTCCGAAACTGAGGTTAAGGCCCTTCATCTCAAAAGGCTTTTCATCGGCTGCATTCTTCTGCCTCTCCAGATCTGCTGCTTGCTCGTTCTTCTCAGTCTGCACCCGCGCTTTTGTTTCAGCCTTCGTCTCCTTTCCAACCCTCTTCATATTTGGTCCGTCCTTGGCTTCGTCGCTGGTCGGGTGACGCTCCCAGGTGAAGTCTGCGTTCGAAAGTACCACTGCTTTCTCAGCGTTGTAGTCCCACTTGGCGCTATCCTCAGCCTCTTCCGCCATCAGGAATTCCTGGATACGCTTCACAGACGCGTTCGCGTCGATCACCTGACCAATGACCAGTGGCAAGAAGTTCAACGGAATGCGCATTGAGTTGAACAAAGCCAAAGACGAGAAGATCTTCGCCGGGTCCAGGGTAGGATTGACCTGAGAGAAGGTAATGAACGATAGCATGGAGGCGAAAACGGGCATGGACATTCCGACAGCGAGAACAGCGTTTCGAATCGTGAGTAGGACCTGGATGCCGCGGATTTCCTTCCTTCTAATCCCCTGAATGCGCTCGAGGAAGCTGGTTTCCCAGCCGAAGAACTTGACGAACCGCACTGCCTGCAAGATTTCTTGTGTCAAACTGACACGCTGGTCGGTAACCTTGTTGATAGCTACACGGCGATGGAACAGAGACTTGACGGATCGAGCGAGCAATGGCATGGCGATCAGAATCAGTCCGAGACCAGGAAGAGCGCTGTATGTCAGGTTGACGAGAAGCAGAGCCGTTGTGACAAGGATACCGATTGGTGCAGTCCAGATCATGTGGAAGAAACCGCTGGCCTGGTCAACACGATATGTGTCGGTGGACATTAGGTTGACGATTCGACCGTTGCCCCAGCCTTCACCGCCACCAGCGACTCCCTCAGGCCCCTTCTTCATGTCCTTCTTCTGCTTCTTCTTAAGGATCTTCTGGTACCACTTCTTCTCCTCTTCACTTCCAGGCTTGACGTCTGGAGGGGGTGCTTCGAGAACAGCTTGACCACCGGCCTTTGCTCTGCCGGAAAGCTTCATAGCCTTGTCGAAGATCGCCGTGATCAGCACAGCGCGAGCCTGTCCACCAACCATCATTCCGCGATACATGAACTGATTGGTTGCTAAACTTTGCAAAGCCTGCATTGCGGTGATTCCCACAACAAGTCCAATGCCCTCCCCGATGGGTGGTGCTGGCGCATCGGAACGCTGCGCAACGTAGGCTCGAACCGCAAAGTTGATCAGGTATCGTAATACGAATGGCGCTACGGCTTGGATAACAGATGCGGACAGTTGGCATAGACCTCCGATGATGAATTCGCGCTTGAAGGTGTCGTACATGGCCATCAGTAACGCCTTGTCGCCGCCGTCCTTTTTTCGTCTTTCGAAGGCTGCATTCAAGCGTTCGATCAATACATCTGTGCTTCGATCAGGATTGACAGTCCAGATGTCAGTCTTTTCCAGAGGTCGCTTGTAACCAGTAGCCATCAAAGGCTGCATCCATTGGAAGGTTATGCGACTGAGTAAATTGGCTTTGTATTCTGGGCAAACCTCTCGCTCTTTTGGAATTGGTGGCTTCGGTCCCCATTTCAATGGATTCAGTCTCTTGTGCCACTTCTTTCTCTTGATTGAGGCTTTCGACCCAGTTTCACTGTCGCTGAAGTCCGAGATTGCGCTGGTATTGCTCTCAAGCCGAGACAAAGTCTGCCGCCTCTTTGGATCCGCTTCTGGATCATGTGCGCTGGGCTCTGTTTTAATCGGCTCGTATTCTGTAGGTTTCTCTGCTGCTGCCTGGGGCTCTCCAAGCCCAATGTCCTTCTCTTTCTCCCCAAACGATGATGCTGAGGAGGACATTGTGTGTCGCAATTCGCCCGAGGAGGCGAGAACGGGAAGCCGACTTCCGAAGTCCAATGGTTCGAGAGGAGCCGGTCCGGATAATTATGTAAAATTGAATTATCTGATGCTCCTAGGTGTTGGAAGCGACTATCAGTTTGTGGGGCAGACGTCTATCGAAAGAGCGTCGCGAAAGCCTGAAGAAGGCGAGTTGTCATGTCTGTGTGATGCAGGGTTAGGTGATATATCCTAGCGACAGTCATGAAATCAGTGCTAAATCCAAAGGCTAGCCTTCGGACAAAACGGACATAATGCGTCACCAATCAGGCAACACGCGAAGTGCGGCAGAACCTGGGGTTTGCTAAGCATCAAAGAATGTTTTACGCCATCGGGTGCATTTCTCGCCCGACGTTCCGAGCTTCAAACCTGAGGCAGTTCACGGGATATTGCCTCGACGAAACGAGGCCAGTGCTCTTCTTCCGAATGTAGGACATTCTTCCGAACGTGTCGAAGGACTCAGAACTGTCTGTCGCCCACATTTTCCTTGACAGCTGCCTGCCACGTTGTTGTTTCCACGGCTCAACATGTCGTATTGACGTATTGCATGCCTCCAGCTGACTCAGGGATCGGCAAGCGGCCCACTCTCCGATCGACTGACTAGCGAGCGGGTGGTGGAAAGCTTGTGTTTCGTGCAACATAGATTACTCACCGGACGAAGTGTTCTTCCACATTGCTCTTTGCCTTCACGCGAGGCAAGTAATCATTTAGTGTAGTGATTACAGCTCACAATCTTTGAGTCTTGGCGTGTCTGATGCTCCGGAGTCTTCAGTCGATGTCCAGCTCCTATTCTGGCTTGGCGCAGCCGGGCATTGCTCCATACGGCTCTCCGCCTGCAGTTACTGAATGCTCACCAGAAGCACTCTGTGTTGACTGTAGTGCTGACAAGCAATATAAGCTGCATTGCCTGATGTGCATAGTTGATGCCTAGCCTCTGTCATCTGTTCACTGCAGCTGTGCGTCCTTACTGTACGAAAGGGCAGCGGTCGGGGTGAGCACCCAAGCGTCTGGTGTCTGTCCATGCTCAAGCGGCCGGTAAAGGTAGGCGGTCGGAGATTCGTTTGTGCCGATGCATCGCACGAATTTGTCGGCATGGAAAGCTGAGGTTTGGTTGTCGGTATTGATTACCTTTTGACGGGGATGCATGTATATAGGCAGGTTCGGCAGGCGCCGGATAGCCACACGCACGTTTTCTGTAAGAGCAATGACGATCGACCAGGAGTGGCAGTCACGACCGCCGTTATATAAGATTAAGTTGCACTCAACTGCTATTCTTGCACAGGGTTTCAAGCCGCTTCACATCTAGTTTTGAGACACCTCGAACCATGGCACACGCTTGAGAGGTTGATGAACATATGTAGTCAGTACTAGTATCGAGGCCTTCAGCCACTGCATGAAGGCGTGACAGAACCGTGACCGGTCTGCGTGAGCTACGATTTGATAGTATACAGCCCAATCTTACAGCTGCGAAGCCTATGCCTGAATAACTTTTGAGCAAAAGCCAGCAACTCATCAAGTCTTGCCCTTCCCGTTGCCATTGGCGGCCGACTTCGTTCTCCGCCTCTCCCAGACCATAAGATAAGCCTCTTTTGTAAACAGTGTTTCGCCCATTTCCTTCTCCACGAACAGATCCTGGACGCCGTACCACTCGTCTCTACTCTTGTCTTTCAGCTGCACTCTCCACACCTTAGATTCTTGTTCTCCTTCTACACTATCATCCTTCTTCTTGACAGCTTCATGGGTGATGTTTGCAACGAGGTCGTAGTAGATAGGCTCGCCTGGTGGGAACTCCTTGGGGTTGGGTTCAACATAGGGCGACATGTCCAGCGATGTGACTGGGAATGTGACGATCGTTGGGTTGCGCTCAGATACGAACTTGTTCTTACTGAACCGTTTGATGTTGAAGAGCAGGTATGGAGGGAGGGGGTGTAGAAGCCGGTATCGTACGCGGTCCTTCATCTTCTCTTGTGGCTGTATGCCATTGTACTTGTTAAGAATGGTAGTCAACGGCACTTGAGGAATGATGTTCTTCTCCAAAGCGTCCTGAAACAGCGGCGCAGCTGGCAGGTCTAGTGTGAGGACCAAGAACTTGGTGATGGTCGACTCGACCGCAGCATCTTCGAACCTCAAACGGTCTCCAGCATCGGCACGCGCTGTAATTTCCTGCGATTCGATCTTGAGTGTTCCCTGGAAGACCTTCTGTACAATACTAGACCCTGGCTTGGTTTTCGAACCTCCTACAGCTAAGTGGAGGTTGTTGAGGAACCAAGACAGAAAGTCGACGGGATCTGACTGCTCAGATAGAGTAAAGCGCTTGGACGATCGCAGCGAAATCTCCTGCAGCAGCTCGTGTGGTGATACGTGAGTCTTGAACGCGCGAGGATTCCAGATCTTCCGGACTAGTGTGCTGAATCGCTGCGCGATCTGCGGTCTTGACGATAGGTCTTCGAGCATGAAGTAGTTTCGCAGAGGAACAACATGCGACAGCGCCTGTACTACTACGTTGAAGTAGTCGTTCGCTTTGATGTTGTTCATGCCCACGAACCCAGGTATGTATTCCCTATTGAACAGATCCCACGACACCTTCGGCTCCTTGTCCAACTTTGCGACCTCTGTCTTGCTCATGCGTGGATCCACCACGAATTTAATGTCGTCCAATGATTTCGACTTCACCTCGTAGCCTTCCGGAAGCACGTACACCTTCTTCGTCTCCATGTTCACATACACGTGATGCCCTTCTTCCAATGCGTGAAAGTATGCTTGTGACTTCGGCCCCCTTCCCTGGAAATACTTTCCGCAGACAAGGCAGGCGTATACGTTGATGTTGGACAGTGTGACGGAACACAGCTTCTCGAAGTCGAAGTCGAGCACTTTGCGATTGATCGTGTCGAGGTACAAGTCGTTGTAGCCTTCTTCAGGCGCGGTTTGTCGTTTCGGCGCGGCCATTGCAGACTCCTCTTCGTCAAGATCGTCCAGCGCTCCGGCTTCTTCCAACTCTGCGTGCTCCTCTGCGTCTGCACCTAGTATGTCCACCTTTTCCTGGGCCTCGAGTCGCGGAGACATAAGCCTCCCGTTCGCAAGCGCGCCATTTGCCTGAGGTTCTTCCATGTCGACATCTTCCACTCGCGCTCGTTTCGAAGCTGGTGATGGCGCATCGACAACATCTTCGAGAGGCTCGAAAGCCTGGCGCTTCGACATTGTGGGTGCGCAAAGCTGTCGAGGGGGTTAATAGATGGTCAGAAATTAGCCGGTCAATTGAAAAAACAAAGGTGCATATGCCTGGAGCTGTTCAAAGCGTTGCAAGTTGCGGTTCTGTAGCTTTCGGAGCTCCAGGCATCTGAAAGCACGCCGCGTGCACGGACACGGCGCAGCACTGCGAAAAAGTCGCGTCCGCAGGCCACCACAGCTTGTAACCCCACATCCCCTTAGATACCCCTCCTTGCTTGTTTACCACCACTTGCAAGATGGTATGTGTTGCATTATGCTCAGAGTTGCTTGCAAATGCTAATGCCTCGTGTGTAGTCGAACCCTACCCAAATCTTTGCGGACGATGTCACAGAGGAGAAGGGCGAGAATGCGCGTCTCTCCGCATTCGTAGGAGCCATCGCCGTGGGTGATCTGGTCAAGAGCACCCTGGGGCCGAAGGGAATGGACAAGATCCTGCAGTCGGCGTACGTTTACCCCGCTACGTCCTCTGCGTACAGCCAAAACTCACATAAAAATGCAGTTCTACAGGTGAAATCCTGGTCACAAACGACGGAGCTACCATTCTGAAAGCCATCGCTCTCGACAACGCCGCCGCAAAAGTCCTCGTCAACATCTCGAAAGTCCAGGACGACGAAGTCGGTGACGGTACAACCTCGGTCACCGTGCTCGCCGCAGAGCTTCTCCGTGAAGCTGAAAAGCTTGTCGACCAGAAGATTCACCCCCAGACGATCATCGAGGGCTATAGGATAGCGAGCCGCGCTGCGCTGAGCCAACTGGAGAAGATCGCGACGGACCGAAGTAAGGATGAGCAGGCTTTCAGGAAGGATCTCGAGGCCATTGCGAGGACAACACTGAGCTCCAAGGTGCTGAGTCAAGACCGCGACCAGTTCTCCAAGTTGGCAGTCGACGCTGTCCTCAAGCTCGGTGGCTCAACCGACCTCACACACATCCAGCTCATCAAGAAGGCAGGAGGAAAGCTCAAGGATTCCTACCTTGACGATGGCTTCATTTTGGACAAAAAGTTCGGCGTCAACCAGCCGAAGAGGATAGAGAACGCTAAGATCCTGGTCGCAAACACATCAATGGACACAGACAAGATCAAGATCTTCGGTGCTAGGGTGAAGGTCGACTCGACTGGCAAGCTGGCCGAGCTGGAGAAGGCAGAGCGCGAGAAGATGAAGGCCAAGGTCGAGCGCATCAAGGCACACGGCATCAACTGCTTCGTCAACCGACAATTGATCTACAACTGGCCAGAGCAGCTCTTCGCAGATGCCGGCATCTGCTCCATCGAGCACGCAGATTTCGACGGTGTCGAGCGATTGGCATTGGTCACCGGCGGAGAGATCACATCGACTTTCGACCACCCAGACCAGGTTAAGATTGGCGAGTGCGATCTGATCGAGGAGGTTATCATTGGCGAGGACACACTCATCAGGTTCTCTGGTGTCAAGGCAGGCAGGGCATGCACGGTTGTGCTCCGTGGTGCTACCGAGCAGCTTCTCGATGAGGCTGAGCGATCGTTACACGATGCCCTGGCGGTTCTGTCACAAACAGTCAAGGAGCCCAGGACAACACTTGGTGGTGGATGCGCTGAGATGAACATGGCAAAGGCTGTTGCGGAGGCTGCACAGAACGTGGAGGGCAAGAAGGCCATCGCCGTCGAGTCATTCGGCAAGGCGCTGCAGCAACTGCCTACTATCCTGGCGGATAATGCTGGTCTTGACTCCAGCGACCTCGTTACACGGCTCCGAAAGGCGGTTTACTCGGGTCTCACCAGCTCAGGACTGGACCTGCTGTCGCCCAGTGGTGGCATTGCAGACATGAGGGAGCTGGGTGTTGTTGAGAGCTACAAGCTCAAGCGTGCGGTCGTCTCTTCGGCATCAGAGGCCGCAGAGTTGCTTCTGCGTGTTGACAACATCATCAGGTCAGCACCTCGTCGCCGTGAGCGTATGTAAGCTCATAGCATGATGTGGAACGACCAGCATGAGAGCGTAATGGCTCAGACGAAGTGTATATCACGAAACGAAATTCATGCAGTCAAAGACATTAGTCGCGTTCAAATCCCTCAGGATCCACAGTGAACGGGCTGGATGTCAAGCCAAGCCTGGGATCGTGAGGTTCCCTCAAACATGACGTTCGGTGCTGACAAGTTAATGGCTGGGCGCAGGAGAGTCTGTGTTTCAACAACCACACCTTGCAGATGCATCGTCGCTCGACAGTTTCACCTGTCGGTACAAACTTCAATACAAGCTGCAAGGAACACTTACTCCAACAGACAGATTAATGCCATTTCACCTGCGTGATTACTGACAATCCCGTAACATATTCCTCATTATTGTAGAAAATATTCAAAATGAGACCGGAGGTCTTCGACGATTCAGTACCACTATGCGGGGTCCACAGGTGTTCCTCGCATTCAAAACATGGAAAGCGACTTCGGTGATGGAGAGCCTACGAAACGTGTCGAACTAGACGCTCCAGTGGGACCGGTGTTTGATACACAACACCGCCTTGCCGTTGCTCGTGTAATGCAAGGACTCGATGTCCGGAGGATCCTCAACAGATAGTCAGATGTTGATTTGTCAGTCTTTCATGGTTTTGATGCATCAAGTACCGTCAACGAAGCAACGAACGTCCCTTGGTGGAAGTTGTGATGATGTATGGTAGCGGGCCAAAGCCTTGCTGCGCTGCTTGGCCAAAAAGCCAGACAGACACGTGCTTGCCACTCGTAATACAAGCCCAATGCAGGAGAAGCTGCAGACGACGCAGGGCTGATGTAGATAGTTGCCGATTCGGTGATAGTGTTGGGTGCTCCCTTCTTTCTAAGTTTTGAGAGGGAAAGGGCTGGACCGGCGCGCTGGGGGTGTCCATGGTTCACTCAGCTGTCACACAAAGAGCCCTGAAAAGTAGCCCACGAACCCTTCACTGATCGAACCCTTTTTGAGCAACAACACGATCTTTACCATATCCCAACCATCGTTAATCTTCTCGGACAACACTCAGCCTTACAAACCTTCTAGCGCCGCGGGGATCTAAATCTAGGATATTCAGGGATCCCGCTTAGCCCCCAGCGGCCCAAGCCTCTAACGCTCCGCTCCGAGAGAGGCGCACGTCGCACTTCAGCTCCCCCGCCCGCCTCAATATCAAGGTTTCGAAATCCGGCCATCGTCTTCTATCACCCCATCCTTCCCCCATCGATGCCCCATCACTCCCACCACCACAGCCTGCCCCAGGCATCTCCGCCCGCATCGTAGACGACGCCCATCCACCATGCCACGCCCGCGCCGGCCGCCGGGTGCTGGCCTCACGCTTACGACGCTCCTCGCATTCGTCATCCTTGGACCGTCCATTCTCGCAGTTGCTCAGCAGCAGCAACAGCCCTCGCACAGTGTGCTTGCACACACCATTCACCCCAACCACGGGAAGTCTACCCATTCACAAGAAAGTGCGGGACACGTCGCCAGGCGTCGACCGAACTCTCCCGTATTTGCCCAGGATGAGAGCGCCCTAGCGACAAAAGTCTCCTCTGCTCCAGCGATCGATGCTGTCAGAGCCCCCTCCCCCTACAACGCAGCCCCAGGTGCCCTTACACCGAGTGCGCGATCTTTGCAGGACTGGGAAGTTGAGGACTTTGTTCTCTTGGCGACCGTCGACGGCCGCATCCACGCACGAGACCGATACACAGGAGAGGAGATCTGGGAGCTGACCGGGCAACCTATGCTCGAGACCAGCTACAACGACTCCAAGGGCTCCAATAGACTACAGGACCAGCCTTTTGTCTGGATTGTCGAACCGAAGGAAGATGGGGCTTTGTACTTCCTTACCCCTGGCCCTCTGCCAGCCCTCCATAGGCTCGGCTTGACTGTCAAACAACTCGCCAACCTGGCACCATACTCCAGCGAAGACCCTGCGCTTCCTGTAGTCTACAATGTCGAGAAGTCCACCTTCATGCTTGTCGTCGAGGCAGCATCTGGCAAAATCAAGAAGAGTTTCAGTCCCAGTGGCACATACTCAGTTGACGACGAAAGTTGTGCCCCTAAAGGCCGAGACTACTTCCACGCCCAGGAGCGAGAGTGCTCAGGGTCCATCAATCTAGGACAGACGCAATATACGATCAGCATCCACAACAAGCAAACGAACGAGCACATCTGCACAATCAAGTATGCAGAATGGGCACCAAACAACCGCGATCGCGATCTTCAGATACAGTACTCGGCTACCATGGACAATCAATACATCTACAGCAGGTTCAATGGAGAAGTGATCGCTCTCGACCACAACAGACTTGGAAAATCCCGTCAAAAGCCACTTTTTAGGCAAGAGCTCCCATATCCTGTAGCACGAGTGTTCGATGTTGCTCGACCAACAAACGATGACTCTCCCGAGCCTGCCTTGATATTGCTTCCTCAGCCTGCTGGGAAGGCTGGTCTGGAAGAGATGGCCAAGCATGTATGGTTGAACACAACCGAAAGCGGAGCTTGGTATGCATTGTCGGAGCAGAACTATCCTGTGGTGACAGATGGTGCTCCGGCAGCCTCATGCTACATGCACAACGAACTGCTCGACTGGGACGGCCCTCATACCCTCCCTGACCAGAAGAGCTTGGTAGGAGTGCACGTCCTGGACCAAAAGCTTGAGACCCCGTCCAGATACCTGGCTATCGCAGCTCCTACAGCCTATCACGCAGAAGAAGGCCAACCTATCTCCCGTCCACCAGAAACTTCGCCCATGGAGAGGCCAATGATTGATCCTCCGCCTCGCGCCGAGACAATGATTGAGACTCGAGCGGCTGCTGTGTACACGATCTTGCTGTGCTTCTTGGTCATGGCTGGTACCGTATCAGTCATGAAGTACCCTCCACAGCTTGACACACTCAAGAGCTTGTTCATCAAGTCCACTGAGCCTCGTAAGGTCACAGAGCCAATCTCTGTCCCGGCTCCCACCGCTTCGGAGCCCGAGATCAGGGCAGAACCCCAGGCTGACACCAAGCCTGAAGTACAAGTCGAAATACAGAAGGAGGATAAGACCGAAGTGGAGCCAGTAGTCAAGCCAGACGATACCCCAGAAGTAAAAGCAAAGATTGAGCCAGTTGTCGAACCAACAGTCAAGCCAGAAAGCACAGCAGCGGATGTGCCAGGCATCGTAGGGCCTGTTCCCGAACCTTTCGCATCGTCAGAGCCCGTTCAAGAGGCCGCACCCGAGACTCCTATCAGTCAAGAAGTAAAGGAGAAGAAGGCAGTGACCTTCGATATTCCTGAAGACGAAGAGCTCGAGCCCTTGTCGAGGACTACCACTACTGAGCAATCGTCGCCAACGGAGGGTGACTCGGACGAGGCGACACCAGTCCCGAGTGAAAAGGCTACTTCTGCCACCACCAACGGCGAGGGTGTGGCACAGGATTCGAACGCCGCCCTCGTTACTCCAACCAAGAAGAAGAAGACTCACAGAGGAAAGCGAGGTGGCCGTAAGCTCAACAAGAACCAGCAGAAGGAAGAGGATGATGTCGACCGCATCGTTGACGCTGCCAAGCAACTCGATCCTGCACCTACCCTCCATCCCGATGAGGTCACTATGAACGGCGACGATATGCAGGATGTCTCGAATATCAAGAGAATCGGCAAACTCACTATCGACCAAGACAAGCTTTTGGGCAATGGCAGTGGTGGCACCTTCGTTTTCGAGGGCAAATGGAACGTAAGTAAATCGAAGATTGTACTACTGGATGCCTTATTTAACAACAGAACAGGATCGTCAAGTTGCCATCAAGCGAATGCTGCCCCAATATTTCGGTCTGGCCGAGCAGGAGGTCAAGCTTCTTCAGGAGAGCGATCTGCATCCAAACGTCATCCGCTACTTCGATGATGAGAAGGACGAGAACTTCTTGTACATCGCTGTCGAAATGTGCCAAGCCAGTCTGTTCGACCTTTTCAGAGATGGCAGGCCTGGCGAGGATCTCACAGACCCCCAGAGACGCTTAGTGAACGAGATCAACAGGGATGTACAACGTGCTCTGTACCAGCTCGCCAATGGTCTCAATCACCTCCACAGTCTGAGAATCATCCACCGCGACATCAAGCCCCAGAACATTTTGATCGCCTACCCGCAACGGACCCAGAACAAGGGCCCTCGGCTGGTAATCTCTGACTTTGGATTGTGTAAGACCTTACCAGACAACGTCAGTACTCTCATTGGCACCACTGGTAATGCGGGTACGGTCGGTTGGAAGGCCCCTGAGCTGATCTCGCAGCCAAGGGATGTTGACAGAGGCAGCTCAACCGGCTACTCTCGGGACTCCTCTACCTCCACAGATCCTGTCGCGCAAGGTGTCAAGCGTGCCGTTGATATATTCTCGCTTGGTTGTGTATTCTACTACGTCCTCACCAACGGTTGCCATCCCTTCGATGACGAAGAAGGCTGGATGCAGATGCGTGAGTACAACATCAAGAAGGAGAAGGCCAACCTGGAGGGGCTTCGCCTGGGTGACGATTCTGAGGAACCATATTGGCTCATCCAGTGGATGTTGAAGACACGCCCTGAAGATCGTCCAACCGCCCTTCAGGTCATGAACCACCCCTTCTTCTGGAACGCAGAGAAGCGCCTCAACTTTCTTTGCGACTGTTCAGATCACTGGGAGCGTGAGCCGCGTGACCCACCCTCCCATCACCTGTCCATACTCGAAGATTGGGCCGAGGAAATCCTAGACAATAAGATGAACTTCCTCGCAAAGCTTGACAAAGCGTTTATCGACTCACTAGGCAAGCAACGCAAGTACACTGGAGATCGGATCCTTGATTTGCTTCGTGCACTCAGGAACAAGAAGAACCACTACGAGGATATGGATGAAAATGTGAAGGCCAAGGTAGGCCCACTACCTTATGGATACTTGAGATACTGGACCACCAAGTTCCCTACGTTACTCATGTCTTGTTATGAGGCTGTCCAGCAGTGTGGATTGCAAGATGCGCCTAGGTTCAAGCCTTACTTCGAAGGGCAGACCATGTAAGAAAGGTGTCGTCGTGGTTGGTATTTAGGTATTCGATATGTAATTAGGGATGTGATTAGCGTGCATAGCATAGGTGTCAAAAGTCATTACTACCTTTATGGAAGCATCTGCCAACATCTGCAGTCTTGCTCACCACGTGTTCCCTGGAATGTAAAGATCCCTTCCCCTGCTGCGGACGCGTCAGTGGAGGATCACCCCCACTTGGCTCAAAATAGAAGAGCGACACTGTGCGCCAAGTTTCAACACTGTGTTCGGGCATCAGACTTGCGCTAAACATGAAACGGACACCGATTCGCTGAGACCTGTGTACAAGCCTCATCTCCCTCATTCATAGCGGCGCAGGAGGTGTTCAAAGTGCTAGTTTGTCTCTTTCCCTTGATTTCGTTTTGATGGGTGCGAGTGCGGTCGCAACAGCACAATGACCCACCGTCCCATCCCCGCGATCGGGCTTGCTTCTGGTGTATTGCAGCTTGTCGCGTTCGCAATCAAATGCCTGCAGAAGCAAAATATTATTTACCAACCTAGCAATCCGGAGTCCCCTACGACCGTGGTGGAGAATGCACAGGTTCTGCAGCGCATTGTGGACAATCTGTATCGCCTGACAGACGCGATTGACAACGCGGAACTCCAGAAACTGAAAGAAGGAAGTAAATCCAAGCTCAGCGAGCCGGCGCAGCAACTTCTCAAGATCAGCGAAGAGGCTAAGGAGCTCACCGCCCCATTAATCGATGCCCTGCTGCAGACGCAAGAGAAGGGCAAATTTGGCGATCCGAGATGGGGCACCTCGCGAGAAGCGCTGTGCACGTCAGGAGTCTGGAAAGAGAGAGACGTCACGGGCTTGAAGAAAAAGCTACGAGCTGTAAGGAGGGAAGTCGATGTCGCGCTGCTGCTGGCGCTGAGACAGTATCTCGATCAATCCATTGAAGCGGGATTGCCCATCTTCAGCGAAACCGGTCCTGGCACGCCTCACTGGGAGAAGTGGCAGAATGAGGCGCTGGACGCGGTGCATGCGAATGAGTGGAAGCCGAAGAGCAAGAAGAATGTCGAGGAATTTGCCAAGCAGGTTGATCTGCTCATTGAGAAGGCAACTGAGGCGCATTTCTGCGATCAGATCTTTGAGAGACTACAGTTTGAAGAGCTGGATGATCGGTTGCTATTTATCCCTGCGCCGCATGAGGGCACACTGGAGTGGGCTTTTGACGATCAGCAGACTGATGAAGGGGGCGTGCTGGAATGGCTGGGAAACCAGAGGGGAGAGAATCTGTTCTGGATTACCGGGAGATCCGGTGCAGGGAAGACGACACTGATGAAGCATCTGTTCCGCAATGATCGGATCTTTGACTATCTGGAAGCTTGGTCCGGACATGCGCCGGGAATCACTTCTGGATTCTTCTTTTGGAACTGCGGCACCGATTTGCAGAAATCTGGTCTCGGACTCCTACGCTCATTGATCTACGAATCACTCCAGGATATGATATACGGACCTCTAGAGCAGGATCTAGACGTTATACAGCACCTCTTTTCCGATCGCTGGGAGCAGTTCCACTCTTACGGTGGCGGCCTGTCTTCCCTCTCGTACGCCGAGTTGCGGCGCGCATTTGACCTCATGATCTCGGACGCGAGTAAGAAGTTCCTCTTCATGATCGATGGATTGGACGAAATAGACGAAGCCAGTGACCTTGTGGACGTAATTCCACTCTTGATCTCCTCTGTGAAGAAGGAGAACGTTAAGATCCTTCTCTCCAGCCGACCATCCCCAGCCTTCCAGGAAGCGTTCGAGAAAAGGCCCAGACTGTGGGTTGACGACCATACTACCTATGACGTACACGCGTATATATTGCACTGTTTTAGCCAGGATGAGTCCCTGCTGAAACTCCGCGGTAACACCGTCGTGCCTGAGGAGCTCGACATCGTCTCCCTTCTTTCCTCGACTTCAGACGGGATATTCCTCTGGGGTATGCTAGCCACAAAATTCCTGCTGCAGGAGTTGACAGGCAACGACAACTTCACCACCCTGCAGAACCGCGCAGAAATGCTTCCTTCAGACTTGGACGAGCTGCTCGCGCACATCATGTCGAACTTCGAGCCCACAGATCTCGAACAAGCATGGAAGATCAGCGGCTTGGTCGAGCACCACGGATATCCCTCTCTGCTCCACCTCTCCTTCGCACTGGACAGGGACGAGAAGAACAGCATAGCCGCGGGTCGACATCCGCTCAAGACCGCAGAGGTCGTGCAGCGAATCGACGACATCCGTCAAATTCTAACATACAAGTGCCGCAACCTCTTCAGCATGTTCAACATACAGAACCCGGACGAGCAAACCCCTTCGATTGATAGCCCCGAGAGTTTGAAAGTAACATACACGCACCGCAGCATACGATCGTATTTCCTTTCGTCCACCGCGCAGAAGGCAAGACCCACGGTCAACGACTTCAACACGACCGCCGCATGGGCAGCCTCTCATCTGCTGGTGCTCAAAACGCTCACCCCGCCCTCAACAAGCGGGACAATGCACGTATGGGGCCCGCTGAGCGCATGCATCGAGTCCTCTCTCGGCCTCACGAGCCAGGACGCAAAAGCGCACATCACCTACCTCGACGCTGCGCTTGAGACCGCACTCGCGCATCACACGCAGAGCCCCACAAGCTCGTCTTCTTCTAGTCTCGCTTCTAGCAAACGACCTACTTCGTCCTACCCCACCGCACCCGTCGTTATCACGAGCGACTTGCCCTCGTTCCCATCCATCCAATTGACCACAGCGCTCGATCTGGCTGTGTTTCTGAATCTGCAGGCCTATGTGGCGGTCAAGGTCAAAGATGCAGATCGCAAGGCGATAAGACACGCCATTGACTACAGTGCGGCGATGCGGAAGCGGATCGGCGTTGGTGGAGAGCATGTTTGGTTGGGGACGAAGGAGAAGGGGGATAGAAAAGGGCTGGAGAGGATGAGAATGGAATATGGGAAGAATAGAATGGAGATTGACGCTGTATTGGAGTACTACGTTCAGGCGGTGCGGTGGGGCAAGAAGCCGCCTGTGTTCGAGATGCCGGAGACGGTTTAGTCGGGTGAGATGGCAAAGATTGAATGTTTCGGGGTAAGTTGGTTTTTGTTGTGTTTGTAGAATGATATCCTGGGTAGAGTTGACGTGAATGCATTGCGATGTTGATTCACGACATGCTGTCCCTTCAAAACATGCTTCGGTGCGAGATTGTGGCTGCAGAATTCATTGATCGGCCACTATATCATATTATCGTACATGAAGATCATGCTGATGCTCATGCTATCATGTCATGCCAGCAATAGGCCTCTATCCTTCCCGCTCTACAACTTCTGGTAGTCCAGCTTGCCTTCCAGCTTCTTCGACTCCGCCATCTTGCGCACAGCCTTGTTGAAGTCGTCTTGGTTGATCGAGTCTCGGTAGTCTTTGATGGCGAAGAGACCACTACAAGGATATTAGCACAAGCTCTGAAGGTGAAGTTTGCGATGACTTACGCTTCTGTGACGACGTTTCGCAGATCGGCACCGTTGAAGCCGTCACTCATCTTGACGATGCTCTCGAAGTCGATCTCGCCATCTGTCTGCACACTAGCCGAGTGGATCTTGAGAATCTCGAGACGGCCGACCTCGTTAGGTAGCGAAATCTCGATCTTACGGTCCAGACGACCGGCACGCAGCAGGGCGGGGTCGAGTGTGTCGGGTCGATTTGTTGCCATGATGATCTTGGTTTGTCCGAGGTAGTCGAAGCCGTCGAGCTGGTTCAGCAGCTCCATCAGTGTGCGCTGAATCTCACGATCCGCCGATGTGCCCTCTGAAAAACGTCGTCCACCAATAGCGTCGATCTCGTCCATGAAAATGATGCAGGGCTCATGCTCCTTTGCGTAGCCGAACATCTCACGGATAAGTCGCGCTGATTCTCCAATGTACTTGTCAACGATAGCGGAGGAGACGACCTTCAAGAAGTTTGTCTCCAAGCTGCTCGCCACAGCACGCGCCAACAGTGTCTTTCCGGTTCCCGGCGGCCCGTACAGCAGCACACCCTTTGGTGGCTTGATGCCGACTCTCAGGAACAGCTCAGGGTTCTTCAGCGGCAACTCGATGACTTCTCGCAGCTCACGAATCTGCTCGTTCAGACCACCAATACCGCCGAAGCTGACCTGGCCGGGGTCTTCGAGCGACATGTTGTAGACAAGCGGATCGACTTCGCGGGGCAGCATGCGCATGATGGTGAGTGTGGTCATGTCGAGGGCGACTCGTGTGCCCTGCTTCAGCTTCGCCTTGTCGACCTTGGAGCGGCATCCTACGACGTAGCGGGGCCCTGAGGATGCTTTGACAATGACTGCCGCTGTTAGCACAAGCCTTCCTCCAATAGCGAATCGAGCATACATCTCTCCTCATCCAGCTGTTTTAGAACCTCTCCTATTATCTGGCCGACGCTCTGCAGCGCCTTGATGTTCTCCTCTGATACGTCGAAGTCGTGCTGCAGGCCCTTGATCTCTAACCGCAGGTTCTTGAGCTTTGCCTCCCACTCTCGCGACTCGAGCAGCTTGCCCTTGTAGCCCTCGAGGGCGTGCTCGCGCTCCGGATCGCTGGCCATGGTGACGATGTGGTGATGTGATGGGGTGGTGGACGGCGGGCGGCGGTGGAGAGGCGAGCTCCAGGTGGTGATGATGTCGTGTAAACAGTGTTTGCTTCTCAAACGACAACAACAACGGTGGCCAGGTTCTTAGCTGCTAGACGGCGGTGCTTCGTAAAGCCAGGTCGATCGGCGGCTGAGTGAATGGAGATGGTGTTCTGGCTTCGGAAGCTTCTCGTTCACACGCCGCCGGGAGCTCTGAGGCAGGCGCGCTAGGTCGACGTAGGGCTTGGCGGGCCGTGTCGGCGATCCAGCGTGTCAAGCACCGACAAAATATTCTGCCGCCAAAAAGTTCGAGGTCCACCAGCGCAAGCTTCGCCTTCCCTCCACAGCTACCGCCATGTCCTCGTTCTTCACCACGCCTGCCTCGCAGCGCAAGCGGAAGCGGCCCGACGCCAATTCGACTGTCCCTCGAAAGCGGAATCCCACTGCGTCGCAGTCGAGGGCCCCCGCCCGCACCGAGCGCGAGGACTCCATCACCGAGAGCGAAAGCTCAGACGGCGAGCGCGCGAATTTTTTCGACGAGAACGACGATGAATCTGAAACGTCCGACGACGAGAACGAGACGGCGGCGGAGAAGCGTTTGAGGCTAGCACAGCGCTATCTCGACAACATCCGCGGCGAGGTCGAGGAAGAAGTGGGCTTCGATGCAGCGCAGATCGACAAGGACCTGATTGCAGAGAGGCTGAAGGAGGACGTTGCAGAGACCAAGGGCAAGATCTACAGGAACATTGCAGAAAAGCTGGACTTTGAAGAGGCATCACACGTCTTTGGCAAGTCCGGGTTGCAGAAGTGCATAACGGGATGCGCCGTCAGGTTACCATACGCATGGACAATCAGCAAGGACTTGGTCGTGGAGAAGTGGGAGATCGCAGACCCCAAGTCATATGCTGCAGACCCGCAACGCCCATCGAACATCACCCCACGACGGACACCCAAGAAGCTCTTCTGGAGAAAGGGCGACAAGAACAAGAAGGGCGACAGGGACTTCCTCGGTCATACCGGCGAGATCGTCTCCATCGCAGTCTCCGACTCTGGTAAATACCTCGCGACCGGCGACAAGCACGCACGTCTGATTATCTGGGACGCCGACACCCTCACCCCGCGCAAGCTGTTCACCCGGCATCGAGACGCTGTTCTGTCGCTGTCGTTCAGGAGAGGGACAGAGCAGCTGTTCTCTGGCGGAGCAGATCGAGCAGTCATCGTTTGGAGTGCGCCAGAGTCTGCGTACATCGAGACATTGGTGGGACATCAAGATGCTGTTGTTGGCGTCGCAGGAGGAGTGGAGACGAATCAAGAAACATGTGTCAGTGTTGGTGCCCGCGATCGCACAGCAAGATTGTGGAAAGTCGTAGAAGAGAACCAGCTGGTCTTCCACGGCGGCGGTACAGCAAGACAGAAGGGTTTGGACAAGCTGCGCAAGGGTCGCTTTGGCAAGGACGTCTCTCATCTCGACGAGAAAGAGGCGGGCATGCTCAATGGCGATGAGGACGACGACACACCTATCGCCTACGCCGAAGGCTCGATCGACTGCGTTGCTCTTCTCGATGCCAGTCTGTTCGTTACTGCCTCAGATAGTGGATCGCTGTCGTTGTGGTCCGTCCAAAGGAAGAAGCCGCTGTTCACATATCCTCTCACGCATGGTCGAGACCCTGCCCTGCCCGCAGAGGACATGTCTGCCAACGACGACGCCGCAACCTCGGGGAAGAAGGGTCCTCGATTACCCAGATACGTCACGGCGCTTACAACAGTACCGTATGCGGATCTCATCCTCACAGCAAGCTGGGACGGCTGGATACGAGCATGGCGAGTTGGTGCCGACAAGCGTACCATCGAGTTAGTAGGCAAGATTGGTCAAATCCCAGAGGAGGAGGGCGAAGATGGTGCTCTTATCCGCGGCATAGTGAACGGTCTGTCGGTGCAGGAAAGAGGGGACAGAGGCAAGGACGGGCTGTGTGTCGTTGCTGCGGTTGGCAAGGAGCCCAGATTAGCCAGGTGGATGTCAGGAAAGGTGAAGAACGGCATCTATGTGTTCGAGGTGTCGAGAAAGGTTCTCCACAAAGATGTCGAGGAAGACGAAGAGAAAGAGAAGTAAAAGCGCCATACTTGCATTGGAGCGGAGTCTTGCATTTAGATACCAATACCATTCCGGCATCTGTTCTGATCTCATCACACTTCCCACGATTTATCTTGATTTTTGTTTTCGCTCAAAGAGTTTGAGACTTTTATCTGCTGTGCATGCGTTCAGCGCGACACGTGAGAGCGCGACAGACGTTGGCGACCTCTGACGAACCTCGACGAACTTCAACTTTTGTGACCGCGGAGGTGTCTGGCTACCAACAACACCCACAACAAATCTTCACAGCCATGGCTACTAACGGGTCTGAGTCGCCTAGCAAGCTGAAGCGGTCTCGTGAGGAAATGGAAGTAGACGATGCAAAGCCTGCGGCACCAGCGCAAGATGGTATGCAGCTTCCCAGCTCACGCGCAAACCCTCTGACGTGCATAGACGACTCTTCCTCGGACGATGACGACTTCGGCCCTGCTCTTCCCTCGTCCGCGCCCAAGAAGAAGAAGCGCAAGCTGCCATACGAGAAGCTCTACATCGCTGCGCTGCCCGCCGCCCCGCGCTATTCCAAGTCGCTGATGCATCGCGACCAATTGGCCTTCACCACTTTCACACCGTACACCGATTTCCTTATAACGAGCTCGATTGACGGCGTTGTCAAGTTTTGGAAGAAAGACTTTGGGGGCATAGAGTTTGTGAAAGAGTTCAAGGCCCATACAGGCGAGATACGATCGGTCAATGTCAGCGCAGATGGACGCAGCTTTGCGACCGCCGGCTCGGACAACACAGTCAAGATCTTCGACGTGGTGACATTCGATCTACTGGCTATGCTGAGCCTGGACTACAGCCCCAAGGCGGTATGCTGGATTCATGGCCGCGGCGCAAGCTTCCCGCAGCTCGCCGTGAGCTCAGAAGACAACGCTTGGATCCGGATATATGACGGTCGAGGCGAGAACCTCGAGCCACTACACACTTTGAAGAGCATACACCGCGCACCCGTAAGCCTCATGGCGTACAACAACGCATACGACTGCGTGGTCAGTGTCGACAACGGCGGCATGGTCGAGTACTGGCAGCCCTCTGGCAATTTCAGTAAACCGGACAACGTCTTCACCATGAAATCATCAACCAACCTCTTCGACTTCAAGAAGGCAAAGTGCGTCCCCTCCTCCCTCACAATCTCACCCACCGGCCACCAGTTCGCGACGCTCTCTTTCCCCGACCGCAAGATCCGCATCTTCGACTTTGCCTCTGCAAAGCTGCACCGCACATATGACGAGTCACTTGAAACAATAACATCCATGCAACAAGCCGGTACCGCCGTACAAGCGTTTGAAGACATCGAATTCGGGCGCCGGCTAGGCATCGAGCGAGACCTCGACACACCGCAGCTCCGCGCAAGACAAAACGTCATCTTCGACGAGACAGGCAACTTCATCCTCTACGGCAGCATGTACGGCATCAAGGTGCTCAACACGCTGACCAACAAACTCGTCAAACTCTACGGCCGCGAGGAGCCCTTGCGGTCCCTGTGGCTGAGTCTGTACCAAGGCCAGCCCGACAAAAAGCGCATCACCACCGTCGAAATGGCCGCGAGTGAGAACCCGCTGCTGCAAGAAGCCGAAGCCCGCGACGCCATGCTCGTCAGCACAGGCAGCGGCAAGGTAAGATTCTACATGTACACAAACGACACCAACACCACCAAGGAGCGCGACGTGCAAAACGAGAAGCCGCGCGACGCTTCATCTCGCAAGAAAGCAGACGAAGACAGACAAGCAGCCACGGGCACCACGGCCGTCCTGCACACTACCTACGGCGACATCACGCTCCGCCTGTTCCCCGATGCGGCGCCCAAGGCCGTGGAGAACTTTGTCACCCATGCGCGGAACGGGTACTACAATAACGTCATCTTCCACCGCGTGATCCGCAAGTTTATGATCCAGACGGGCGATCCGCTGGGCGACGGGACGGGCGGCGAATCGATATGGGGCAAAGATTTCGCAGACGAGATCAGCGTGTTGAAGCACGACAAGCCGTATACGCTGTCCATGGCGAATGCGGGGCCCGGCACAAATGCAAGTCAGTTCTTCATTACGACGGAGAAGGCGGTATGTACAGTCCCCCCCCCCCCCCTGATAGTGTGAGATGTGAGATGTTTGCTAATAGGAGCAGTCCTGGCTTGACGGCAAGCATACGATTTTTGGCAGAGCGGTGCAGGGCATGGATGTTGTGCATAAGATTGAGAATGCGAAGTGCTACAAGGAGAAGCCGGAGGAGGATATCAAGATCATCAGTATCAGCATCTCATAATCACTTGTTGCAGAACCACTGTTGTGAGCTTTGGCCGGAGAGGGTTCAGATCGAGTCAAGTCAGCTCCATTCGAAGCTCACAGCAATGGGCTTGCGATGCATGGCCAATAAAATGGCTAAGAGAGTGCAGACGTCACATATGTAGCAATCAACTATCTACGGCTTCAAAGCTGGGTGAAGAGTAAAGCCTAGCCGAGTGCCGAAGCACCCTTTGCGAACAGCCCAATGGTGCAATTTGCGATCCAATCCGTCGCTTTGAAGAAGACGTTGTGTCTGTGAAAGAAGGAGCGGTTCTTCTTACCCAGCATGTCTACTATGATTAGCGTCAAGCTCCCTTCAGGATGAGAAGGGAAGGACAACTTACAAAGCGGAATCGTCAGCGCACAGATACCAATCTGCACGCTCCCCAGCGCAATGAACATGGTCTTGGTGCTGTCTGCTTCAACAAGCCAATCGAATCCTTTGAAGGTCAGACCAAAGGAGAAGAGGTTTTTGAAGACGAGCAGGCAGGTGAAGCCTTCGACGGACATGTCACCTGCAGGATGTTAGTACCCATACACAACCTCTCGCCAGGACAAGAACTCACGGTGGGCATCAACAATATACAACGCACTCGCCACCGCGCCACAAACCATACCCATAACCACCAGCGCGAAGAAGAAGTCCGGCCAAAACCACCCATACTTGAGCGGCTCATTCGCCGTCCATCCGAATCCGTAGAGCCCTGCGCCGCCCAGGATCATCTGCGGAATGACCAACACCATCCTGAACTCTGGCTCGTACACGCCATTGTTCCATTTTGTTAGTACCTTCACACTCGGATCCGACATCAAGCCTGTGAGCAAGAAGCCTAGAATCGCGCCCACGAAAGCCCCCGTGTACATGTACCCTGTCTCGAGCTCGCCGAACCAGAGCGGGGGGCCAAGGAAGATGGCAGCTAAAGTAACGCCGATGAGCACCGTGAAGCCGATAATTACGCCTTGGATGAGACACGCCCAGGCGATGCCGGGGTGGAAGAAGAGCGGAAACGGCCGGAAAAGGAGGTGGATGTAGTGGTCGTCTGTTTTGCGGCCGTTGAAGAGCTTGAGGCTTTGAAGCCAAGTAGTCTTGGTGGGTGCCGTGATGGATACAGCGGTCGGAAACGGTGTGACGGGGACTGGTTTGTCTTGTGCTTCATGCAGTATGCCCTCTCTCTCCGTCTCCCCGGATGTCGAGTTTGATGAGTTTCGGACATTGTCTTTCAGCTCGTGGCCCGGCTGTACAATCAGATTGCCCATGGTGTCGATATCGAAGCGTGCATCGCGCGTGTACGTTGTTTCGGGGCAGAAGAAGATGACGAGGGGCAGCAGGACGGCAGCGAAGATGGCGACGAAGTAGAATGTCCATTGGTAGCCTATGCGGTCTGCGATCATGCCGACGAAGACTGGGGTCAGGAAGGCGCCGCCGAAGAGCGCGAGGTTGGAGAGTGCCATGCGGATTCCGCGCTCATGGACATGGTACAGATCACCGACTGATGCGTTGACGAGTGCCTCGAACGGCGCGAGGCCTACGCCCTGGAAGATTCTCGCCCAGAGGAACGATGCGTAGTGCGGTCCTGTTGCGCCGCCCCATATGCAGCTAAAGATCACAATAACCGTACCGAGGATGTAGAGATGCCGCTTCCCCCAGATACGCGCACTTGGTACGAAGAGGAAGCCTGCGATTCCAACACCGAGGAGGTGGTACCCTGTCAAGAGAGCCATGTCCGTAAGGCTGCGCTCGAAGTGGATGGCCAGCGAGACGGTGTTGGCGGCAAGGAGAGGAGACAGGGTTGCTGCGATGACGGAGAGGAGCGAGAGGATGAGGATGATGACATCGCGTTTCCATAGTGGCCAGTTCTGTGAGTGTCAGTATGTCTTCTTGACATGCATCACACAGCGCGCGGGTAAGGCTAAGGTGGAGAAAGTCGCGACTTACAAGAGGATCATTAGGGTCGTCTGACGGTTGCGGGACGAGCAGTATCTTGCCCGTCTTGTCATATTTTAGATTGCTTCGCGCTGCGTCCTGCACGACCTCTCTTTTGCGATCTCCGTCGAGCACAAAAGCAGTCCCAGGTGTCTGATCCCCCATATGTCGATCTTGCAGTACGCCGAGGCCCATATTTACGGTGGAGAACGTTTAAAGTGGACCCTGATCCGTCTATTCAGTCTTCTGATAGTTCAGATACACATTAGAGCGCGTCGTGAGAGAACACAAGTGCAGGTATGAGAAGAGGCGATTCACATGACGGAGGAAGCGGACGAAGGTGTCAGACGAAGAAGGAGCGACTGTCGGGCTTGGGCTGAAGCATATTCGGAAGCGCGGAGACCTGGTGGCTTGTGGAGTGCCCACGCGGGTGTCGATCGCTTTGGTGCAAGTGGGCCGCGACCCTTGGCCTTGCCCGAAAGAGGCGGCTACCACGAGCCAGAAATGCACCAGCGAGGCTGAAGAAGAGCATGTAATTTGTGCGTGCAAGGCTGTTTCGATAGCAATATGACTTGTTTTTCAATTTCGGAGTTATAGGTATGAGGTCTCTCCCCCGTCACGGTGCTAATCATCCAACCATTCGTTCATTCTAGGTATTCACTCATCTTCTCCATGCAGGGCGTGTCTGTTCCCTCCTCGTGCTCATGTCCTTTATGCCCGACCTTGCCCGATCCTACCGAAATGAAACGCCGTATGATGAGAAATGCAAAGGCCGCAACCTGGTATCTATGCTGATGTACGCTGCGTGCGCCGCAGAACACCGTAGGTAATCATAAACAAAAGCAATAAATCAGAGTAAACAGTATGTGAGTGAGGGACGTTGTAGCCAAAACGCCCCCTTGAAACCCAAGAACGCCCATCGAATGCAATGCTGTAATACTGCTCCACTGATGTGTTGATTTGATGCAATTTTCGCTGGAAAGGATGTTATCGTGCAGTGCCCTGGGAGGATGGCGAGCTGCGGCTGGCCGGGTACGGTGATGGCGCGCTTGTGATCGAGTTACGCTTCTGCACCTTCTGGATCTCGAGTTTCTTCTTTAATGCTCGGTGTCGGCCTCTCATTTGCTCAAGGACTGCAGTTTGTTAGTATGGACATCTAAAGGCAGAGTGAATATACGTACGCTTCTGGATTGATTGACGGTCTTCAGACTCAAGGCCGTTGATCTCTTCGCCCTCAAGCTTTCGACTTGAGGACTCATCTTCCTCCTCGAGAACTGCTTCCAGCATAAGGATGGCGGTCCAGTAGTTGAGATCGCAGCCTGGCAGATCTGCACTGACGAGTTCATTGACCGCAGCCGTCCTGCTCATCTCGAGTGCGCGATCGTACATCAGCTTCTCGGCTGTGACACCAGTAGTCAGCAGGATATTCTCAGCGGAGCCAACGGTAGTCGCGGAGCCTGACGCTGCTGAAAGGTTCTGTGGGTGGCTCGGGTGATCGACTGGTAGGTTCTGTTGTGCTTGCTTGAGCTTGCGCGCCACGATCTCGGACTTGATGCAGCACTCATTGAACCTGTCTCGCGTCCAAGATACCACTCGATTCAAACGGTCTGAGTTCGCGGCCGCGCGGCTCATTGCTTCGGGAGATGAGCTACCACGACGCTGACGATTCCAGTAGCTGCCTGCCACATCCATAGCCTTGTTGAGCATGGCGAGTGACTTGACGTACAAGACCAAGGCCTCTTCAGAGATGACCAAAATGGTCTCTGGAGTGAGGTCTTCGTCCTCATCGTCATCTTCGATCACGTCGCTGCTGGGCTTCCTTGCGACTCCAGTGGGACCAACTCCTAGTCCTTGGTCACTTGGTGCGACGGGAACCAGCTGCTTGTACTTGACCTCCGCAAAGCCATAGATGACATGACTCAGCTGAGCAAGCTCCTCGATTTTCTTGACGGAGTTTGTGTCCTCGTCTTTAGCTGGAGTCTTGCCACTGTCACCAACAAGCAAAAGGCTGCTTTGAGCGGTAGGGTACACAGGGAATGCGGCATATCCTTGAGGCGGAGAAACGCCCTTCATCATGGGGGGCGAGAGGCCGAGGCCTCGAATGTTCACCATGTTCATGGCCTTCGAGAGTGCGGAAGTGGCGCTTTCGAAGCTAGGCCGATACTGTCGACGCCGCTCATAGCTACCTGGTCGCTGGATAACCGTTGGTGTCTTCTGCTGGATGGAGATTGCTCGTGAGGGTACAGTTGCGCCAGTTGTAGAAGTTGGCGAACCTTGAGTCGTGGCCCTGCGGCGCAATGCACCATCACGAGAGAACATGCGGTCCCTCTGTGTCTGCGGGCTTGCTGCTATCTCATCGGCAAGGGCGTCGATCTCCACACGACGCTTCTCCACAAACACGAAACCATCGTCGAGGGCTGCATCTTGGGCGGCTCGATCCGCCGCATCCCGCATCACGCCAGCTTCCGTCTTCTGTGGCAAGCGTTCGCGCTCTAAGTGCTGCTTGAGTCCAGACGAGACAGGCGGAGGGTCGTCTTTCGAGAAACGTCGACGGTGCCCAATAGCCATCGACGGATCCTGTACCATAGGCGGGCGCGCCGGGGCCGTCATCGCATTAGGAAGAGTAGGGCGACGTTGCTCGCGTACAGGTGCAGGTGCATGCTCCTCAATGGGGGTGATGGGAGTGGTGCTAACTCGACGGGTTGTTGAGACGCGTGGGGGCGTGCCAGAGAGGTTGCTTGGGCTGGGTCGTGATGCTGGACGAAGCGGTGGGGTACCCGTGGAACCAGCCCTGTCCTTGGGAGATCGTGAGTACGGGCTCTCTGATGCTCGCCGTTCCATTTCGACAGGCGCTTTCTGGAGTCGCTTTGGCTGCTCAACTGGTGGTTCTGGCTCAGATGCCTGCATGTTCAACGGAAGATCTTCGTCGACAAGGCCGGGAATCTCCTCGCGAATGACGGGGTCGGAGAAGAAGCTCTCGTATGACATGCGCTCCGTAGGCTTGCGCTTCAACAATGCGCGGATCAGAGTCTTCATTGCCCTGCTCGAGACGAGTCCTTCTGGAAATCTGATCTGGTCCTTGCGTTCCTCAATCTTGCGCAAAAGCTCGACGTGGTTATTCGCTCTGAAAGGCGGACGTGCTGACATCATCTCGAACAAGACGGTGCCGACTGACCACAGATCGGCTTTTGCGTCGTACTTCTCATATCGCAGAATCTCAGGTGCCATGTAGAGAGGGGAGCCGCACAGCGTCTCGGCCAGTGAAGTTGTCGGCAGTATCCTGGCGAAGCCAAAATCAGCAATTTTGAGCATGGGCAGCGTCTCGATTCCAAGAGCAGGGATCAACGAGTTGGCGTCAGCAGCCAGAGGCATGCGTTCGAGGGTGCCGCTCTGTGAGTAGTATACGGCAGACGGATTCAGGAGGAGATTCTGTGGCTTCAAATCACGGTGGATGTAGTTCTTGGATCTCAGGAACTCGAGAGCGCTGGCGATCTGCTTGGCAAAATGTCTAACTATGACTTCGTTGAGTCCTCCGACCGGTGGGTTCGGGTATTTCTCGATCATGCGCTGCGTTTGCGGATGGTTCGTGAGATCTGCACGTTTCTTGATGAATGCAGATAAGTCTCCTAGTTCACAGAACTCCATGATGATATGCATGCGTGAAGGCGCTTCCTGGCAGTCGATGAGCGAGACTATGTGTGGATGGTGAAGGCTGCGAAGAATCGTGATCTCAGATACGAGGTTATCCTTGAGCTTCTTGTTAAGCTTATTCATGTTGACCGACTTGATGGCTACTGAGGCTTTCTTCTCCTGTTAGGCGTGTTAGCATGCACTCGATCCATTGATGAGGTCAATCTTGGTAGGAAGATGGTATGAACATAAGAGAGACATGATAGTGACGTACGATGTGGATGCCGCGGTAGACCTCCGCAAAGCTTCCCTTGCCAATATGCTCGAGACGCTTGAACTTGCCGATGACCTGGTCGGTAGAGCCTGACGAGGCCGGCGACGCTGCCGACCTGCGAGGGGCGTAGGCATTTGACGCTGGTGCTGCCATGATGGCGGTGCTGGCTGGCCAGCCAAGGCCCAGCTCTTTCTCAGATAGTGTGTTGCTGCTCAGCTACCAGCGAAGATGTGGATACAGAGTAGCTGTAAGGGCGTTGCACATGGGCTGGCGACGGTGGTCGGGAGTCTTGTCGAGTGCGGAGGGTCGTGATTGATACCGTGCTGGGGTCTCGTACTAGGCGGCGAGGCGGCGGGCAGGAATGAGCACCCAGATGTACAGCGAGGCCGTTAATGTATTGTTGTCGAGATTGTGCAAGCTGCGCGGTGATGTGTAGAAGATATGGAAATAGGCGGCGAGGTGCCTGGCCTGTAGGCGGCCTCGAGCGACTGGCTGGGGATCTTGTCCGGTGAACGGCGCGGAGGTGCAGGCGGACTAGCGATGAGTCGACCTGGAGTCGTTGGTGGATGAGCAACGGCAGAACGGGGGGGAGAAGAATGTACAAATCAGTCAGAGAAGAGAAGGCTCAGAGGAGAGGGAGGAACCGAGTTGCGATGCAGTCGAAGGTGTGATGCATGGGTATGGCGGTCCTAGTCATTCACGCCAGGCGTACGCGCTAGTGTTAACTGATAAGCACGATAGCTGAACTGCACGCGTTGTACTGTACATGCGACTCGATGTCTCTGAACCACCATGAGCGCAGCGACAGATCTGACCTTTGCAGCAACTGCGCAGCCCCGCGGTACGTCTTCTTCTACGCGGTCCTGGCGGTGCTGCTGCTGTCTCGTGGTGTTGCCGTCCCTGCAGGTTTAGGCAAGGCAAGTCATGTGGTATTGGAGAATGACGCCTAAGCTCGCAATTCGCCGTAGACTTGCGCCTTGTGCCACGGCAAAGACGTCTTTGCCGCTTGACAGACCTCGATACCCTTTCCAAACAGGCAACTGCTTCTCTAGACCGCAGCAGCCGATCGCAGACATGGGCAAATGCACACCATGCCGACTCGCCGTGTTGCGGATTGTCCTCTTTGAGGGCGTGTCACGCCGCAAGGCCAATCAGAGAGTTTCCCGCATCAACGCTGCCCTTCCACTCCCCAGATGCTTATCGTGGGGAAGCTGCCCCAGCAACGCCTGTGCCTGCGCCCGGCATTGATAGGCTGCTGGCTGGTCTCGACCCCTCCTCAACATCCTCTGTGCATATCGTCTATCATGCAGGAAAGAGTACCGTGGAGCACCTCAGATAGCCCTGGACCCCTTTCAGCTATCCGCGCTAAGTCGCGAAACGCAGCAATACCATGGGAATTCGACTCGGCATATGACGCTATTTTCGTCCAGTTCCGAGCAAAGCAACTCCAGCGACAGCCTCAAACGCCCGAATGGCGGTACCAGCCGACCAGGGCTTCGCACGAGGCTCTGCGTCCTCATCGATTTCTCATCCAGATCGGCATGTGCTCGGCGTTGAGGAGTCATGGCGTGTTTCGTTCAGCCTCATGCTAAGCTGTAGTGACAGCCGCAAAATGATCTTGGTATTACCGCAAACACATTGTAAGTGATGCTTCTTCAGAGACATAATTGATCACGCAGGTACCGTGTTCAAGCTGAGCCGTCTACGTCATCATGGGCCGTTTGGACCCTGCATCATTAGGTCTTCGGTGAGACTTCCCGACACGTGAACCACCCGCATGTACGTCAACCATCATTTACAAGAGCCGCCAAATGCTCGATCTTGATCGTCGATGCCACTGAATGACCGTTCTTGGATCGCAGGAGACGAGAGGGATACCGCGGGCGGGCGCAGCGTCAGGACTGTAGAGAGGCGGGCATCAGTGCTCATAGCGCTTGTTCGTTATGGCTTCCATCCGACTATCTTGCATTGCAAGAAGATGCAGTCTTTTCAAGGTCCAGCAACGCCATGTTTCTACGTAAGAAGTGGACATGCACTACTTGCAGCAACAATAACGTGCAAGCAGGTGGAACTACAACTAGCTGCGAGGCGATGCATTCAGGGTCGACAGCATCAACCTTGGAACCACCCCGAATTATTCACATCGCGAGGCAGCAGTATTTAGAAATTCTCCCTGTGAATCTTTCTTCGAGTTCAGACGAATTCCTTACACACAGCAACCTCCTATCGTGAAGCGCATCCTCGAACTAACCCTCCCTCTATGGGACGGTTTCGACATCACATCCCAAAAAATCTCCATCGTCGCCCTAACTTCCCTTGACGCTTGCGACCTAGCAACTCTACAGACTCACAGTATTCCGCGCTGAATGGACTCGATCTCTAAGAGTAAGTGACCGACATGACATCGCAGCGGTCTCAGATACTGACCGCCTCCAGCTCCCCTCTGGTTCGGCGTCCCCGACTCCATTGACATGCGGCATCCCGTCAGCTTTCTACTCAGTAAGATCTTTGACAGACTAGCGCTGCCGTGAGTCAAGGCTATGATGCGACAGGAAGCGGATCAGTACTCGGCATCGAACGAGGCGGCGGCTGAGCTGAGAGCCTACATTCAACTCAAAAGAGATTATGTAAACCTTCAGGTTGACTTCGGCAAGCGCATGAACTCATACCTAGAGTTTCAGGATCGACGGCTTGAGCTTATGAGAGAGTATATTCCACTCTATAAGACCTTGAAAGAGGCAAGCAAAACGGTGAAGGAAGCAAGGGAGATGGTGATTAGTCAGGAGGAGAGGCTTACGGGTCTTGAGGCGGAGATTAGGGGTTACTGCGCGATGCAGGGTGCTTCTGAATCGCGCGACAAGGGCAAAGCTTTGTAAGTGCCTCGGCTGCAGCTTTATTGCTGGGATTCTTTTAACTAGGTCTGTTTTGTCTTGGTCCAAAATTTACTTAGATACACAGAGCTCTTCATTATCATGAATGCTTCTTCCTCCCAAATTCTGAATCTTTGACAACGCCATACCACACGATCGTTAGCATTCTCCGCACCATACTCCAGTGCGGGCAGAATGTTGCCCCCCGAGTTGGCCGGATGCCATTCACTTCGACAAATCTCTCACTGATGTGTGCAGCTCTGGCCGGTATTGCCTCCTGGAGCTTCCTGTCGCACTTCAAATACCCCCCATCTTGTAGTACCGAACCTTGAACTCAAGGCAGTGAACAGTGACTCCAGACGGCTTTCGATTCTCCGTCACGGTTTTTGTGACTTCGGTGTTTCCAGACTGGCCTACGAGAAGCTGTCCGATACAGCGTGTCTTAGCTTCGTAACAAATTTGCATCGCAGGTACGGCGGCATGTATGTGAGTACTGGTGTCGTAGGTGAGTTGACAGCAAACGCTGAATGATTCGAGGTATAGTGGAACCTCGTCCAAGTATGGTATGTTCAAGGTCCACGCCCATTTGCGTGCATTCGGGGCACTCGTACAGAAAAAAAAAACAAGTGGAGCCTGTCTGATTTGGAGCTGACTGTAAGGTGCCTGGGCAAAGCATCGAAGGCGGATAGTGTGCTGCTCAGCCAAAGAGGGGAAGAGATAGTCGCACCGTCGAGGACTCGGTTTGTACTGTTGGCTTGAGGTTGTGTGTGTTACGCTGATCGAGCTCAAGGCTGATAGGAACGGTGAAGTCAACAAGTCGAGGCCGATAGTGTGGGAATACTCCCATTGAATCCCAGCGTAAGATCAAACGGCCCTAGTTGCCAGCTGTTCAAGTCCTTCGCGAACGACCATGCGGCAATATAGAAGCCAGGAAGGCATTCCCCGTTACGTTGGTCTATCATCAGCCAGGTAGCGTATGCGATTAGCCCACGCTCCTGAGAGACTGGTGGCAGGACGCTGCAACTACATGTAGTGATGGATCATGTCGTGCAGCTCCCCTGGTAGACTGGCAAACGAGGCCAGTGGCAATGGAGTCGATGTGGGTGTCGTCTTCATCGTGAGGCCTGGTTCGTTTCCAACAGCCGTATAGCACAGTACCTTGGAGCGTCGGCGGTGTTTTGGTGTGGTTGAAGAAAGACGAGGAGTGCACACAGTCAATATCAGGTGGAGGCAAGTATTCACTAGCGCCCTTTTGCACTTTCACTTTCACATCTGAACTGGAGCATCCAACAACTAATTTGGTTAACTCCAAAATTTAAAACAGTCCCCAACAAATCCAAAACTTTCTTAATGTCATCGTGCGCCACTTGTAGCCATACTTGCTGTGGAACAATGTTGACTTCTCCCGAATCTTCTTTCCAAACACAATCAACAACATTGCAAGCCCGAAGAAGATCGCCCACTGTATGGCAGCCATCTCGATAAACAATTTTTTCACTCCGTCCCGTGCCAGCCATTGTGATGCAGTCTTGCTGATCGCAAACGAGATTAGGTGTATAGAGACATTCACAAACGCGACTACCTCCGCTGAATCGTATGGGTAATTGTCGATTGCGTACGACAACACGACGGAAGGTGCAAGTACGAGACCTGCTGCCTGCATGGCAAAGCCGACTGCTGCTCCATAGTAGGATCCTTTTGTGTATGTGTAGCCGAACAATAAGAGCCCTGACGAGCACAGCAAGAACGGTATAACCATGCTGTACAGGCGATACTCAGGCTCGTGTGGACCCTTGAGCTTGGTCATACGTTTGGAGATGGCATCTGTGATTGGACCAGCAATCGGAAGTGCAAGTACAATATCGACGAACGATATGCCTGTCCAATCGCCTAGACCCGCTGAAGTAAAGAGGAAGGGCGGTGGAGAGAAGAGCTATGCTATCGTGACGGAGATCACAACCACCCTAACAGAAGTCAGTTGCTCGTAGCAGAGGTACGGGAGTGAACGACAACTTACCATGAGAGTGTGATACCCCACAGTCCTCCCGTGCACAACACGATCGGGTCTAATACAGACTCCAGTTGCAGTGCGAAACTGACGGCCCACTGCTTGATGCCTCCACCTTGAACTTGTGGGTGCTTCCACACAAATGTGTTCTTCTTCAACGCAACCCACAGCTGCGCCATCCCTTTTTTCACGTGAACCTCCTGCAACTGCCCATCTAGAGTAGCGGCAGTTACGCCCGTGCCAGCATCCAGCCTGAACGCCGTTTCAGGCAGGAAGAACACAGCAGTCAGGTTATTGACACCGACCAAGATGCAACAAAGCTTGAAGATCCACCTCCAGCCTAGATTCAGGGCAACATGACCGCCGAACAGAGTACCAGGCTGAGCACCGGCGGGAAGGGACATAGAGTAGACGGCGATAGCGGAAGAATAGTCACTTTCGAAGAAGACCTCTGCAGATTGTTAGTACGATACTGCACCTGGACTCGGGACAATTAAGCGAAAAAAAGAGATACGTACCACCGATGACACTCGGCCCCACAGCCTGCACCGCACCTACTCCGAAGCTCGCCAAACCGCGACTTCCAAGCAGACTTTCCAAGCTCATAGCATACACTGACCATATGCACCCAGCCAGGAATATCTCATTTGCAATCATGAGAATAAGTCTCTTGCCGAAAACCACACCAGTAGGGATCCAAAGAAGACAACCGAGGCCAATGATGAGCACAGAGTAAGACACGAGAGGTGCGATGTCTGGATATCCAACTCTGAAGTCTTTGACCAAGACACCAAAGGAAGTGGATATTGATGCCTGGAGGTTATTAGATTAGAAATTTAGGGTTGGTAGTGAGGCTTTACAGCGTGGAAGTTGCCATTGAATACCATAAGACCTAGATTGGCAAGCACTATCACCTTCAATGACGTTAGCCAGAGCTTCGGATGATCTTGCAAGTTGACTGTGTTAGGTTAGTTGCTGTTTTGGTCGTCAACTTTTTCGACCATGGTTGCAGAAGCCTTGTCAGTGTCCATAATGAGTTGAGACGAGTTGTTGAATAATGAAATTCTCTAGTGCTGGTGTTGAAGATAAGGGTTAACCGAAGAGCTGATGTGTTTCGTCCTCAAGATTAAGGAGTACATGTACTGACACAGGCAGTTGCCTCTCGCCAGCACGCACGGAATCGTTCCATCGCTAGTTCGCTTCCAGTGAGAGGATTAATTGCTAGTTGGGTGTTGCCCTTGGATGTAGCCAATAGTGTGATGTCTGAAGCTCCTTTCACCGAGCCATGGCGACCCACCGGATGTGTGGGGTCGCGCGCTTTCCCCGGCTTTACTCCAGACACCTTCAGCTGAGCCGCTCTGAGGGTATCCATCGTAATCTTATTGGCATGGTTCTTCCGTGCATTCCGTGATGCAATCTCAGCATCTGAAACCTTGAGGGAAGTGAGTACCTATACAAGCACATCAGAACCACGACGGTCTTTCAACCCGCTTCGCCCTACGCTTAGTAATGCGGAACTAGAAATTTGAGACGTTGAATAAAGAGCAGTTATCTCAGATATCTCACCAAGCGTACATTGTTTGACTTAGGCATCAAAGGACAATATGGCTGGAAACATACGAAGTCATGGAGAAATTTCGATTCATATTGACTACGTTACTCTCGACCGATAGATATCAGTGGCTCCTCAATGTCTTCTGCCATGCTGCTCTCTGCTCGGTTCTAGCCTACCAAGCCGCAACATTCTTTCTGGATTCTAATTCACTCTGATAACCAAGCTTTGTCATCAAGAAGCCAAACCATGGGATGTGAAACGCATCAACAAGGGTGTAGTCCTATGGGAGATCAGCGTTGACTGAGTGATATGTGATTGCTGGCAAACATTGTACCTTTCCGGCGAGCCAGTCATGCTTGAAAAGCACTTGCTCGTAGTAGTCGAGGACCTGAAGTAACTGGCTCTTATGATGTGCGAGAGCATTTGCATCTGCATCTTGCCCCGTTATCGCCCTGCGACAATGTTTGTAAGCTGTGGTCATTTAACGCAAGTAGAATTTGTAACACTCACTTCTTGAAGACCTCTTCCCAGCCCAACTGAGACACTGCAGGCTCGAAGTACGCATACTCAACGCTCGCGGCTTGCTCAAACGTGCCCAAAGCAGTCGGCTCTGATGATAAGCTTCGAGGTCCTAGGTATTTGCTCACCAAAAACCTGCCAATTGCGCGCGGTTCCAAGAGCTTGACCCCGTCGACCTCGATAGCAGGAATATTGGCTAAGGGGTGATGGGTTTCCACAAAGTCAGAGACTGGAAACCATGGTAAGCCAAGCATGGCATAAGAAGAGATAGTTCTTACATGATGCTCGCCCTTCATAAGATCTATAGTCTTCGACTCATACTCAAGCTCAAGCTCCTCGAGTACGAGCAGAACTCGCTGGGTTCGGGTCGAGTATGATGCGCCGAAGACGGTGGTAGCCATGGTTACCGCCGATTTTGCATATCTTACACTCCGGCGAAAGCTGGTATAAAGACTCGATACATGGTCCGCATACTTGCAGCTTGCTGATTGCTGATCCACGCTGATGTGCTGCTACTCGAAATACGTTTGCGACAGAACCCTTTTTCGTACGATGCACGTCTTGATTGGCTGGGACGGGTAGTGGTATTGCTGAAAACTCGGCTCCACACTGGTGTCCCACCAGAACTTCCGAAACAGCGAACGCGAGGCTGCCGAATTTCCGCGCAGTGATCGACAGGCTTTATCAATTCACCGAGAATGGACACAAGCACGGAGTTACGCTTCATTTGCGCGAATTACGCATGCGTCGTGAAGCAGGACTTGAGATGGCGATGGTATCGCACGATGCAGATACTGACGATCGTGAGCTACACCGGTACTTCCGGTGCTGGAGCTGGACGGATGACAGGTCCTGATCCTGATTGCGACAAATCTGATTGTTGTCTCATGTAGCAGGCTCACTGGCTTCCAATCGCTTTAGTAGGTCCAGGTAGACTTTGCTGACCCCCCAGCTCCCCAAAGAATGCATCGCGATGATAGACTCAGATAACAACTTGCGCCTTCCCTGACGGCTTAACAAATCCGCAATTCCGGGCAAGCGGATCCTACTTGGCCCTGCAAGTTTCCACTGATCTACGTCAGCATCGTTCGGGTTTGTAATGTTTATGGAGGTGGTGAATCCAGTCAAATTGCTGTTATCAAACAGTCTTGCGTATAGCCATAGTGTAAGAACGGCTTTGAGTAGATAGACCGGCATAGCATAGTGAGTAGCGTGATTGTTTCGGACTGTTTCCAGTAGCCGCGCTGCGTAATACACTGTCATTCGACCCTGTGCAGACGACTCTTTCCATTTCTGTGCGATGTTGGAGAGCTCGTGATCGTCCAAGCGTCGGTACATTTGCCGTAGGGCTGCAACTGTGAGATCGGTTGCTGGCGCATGGCAGATCATCAGGGCAGCCAGACACATGACCCTGTGTGTCAGTGAAGCCTTCAAGTCATACAACGAGGCATCGTCTTGTGGCGCATCCATGGTGGACAGCAGACTCTCTAGTGTTTCTCTTGCTGGTGCACAATCAGAAATAGCAGTTCCTTTATGACAGCGAAACGAATGTCGTGGTCTGGCCTGCTCCATCAGCTCTGATAATATGACTTGTTTGCCGAGAGTTCCTGTTTTGGGCCAAACGGATAGCCAGGTTGCGTTCAAGCATACATTACCCAAGGTTTGAGTGCGGCCGGAACCTTGACCAACATCAGCAGCGAAGATGACGAAGCACATGGGACATACCAAGCCCAGGAGGATATCCTGCCCAGCTCTGAGCGCTGATCGCACCCCATCGGTCCTCGGTCTGCGGAAGGGTATTTCGCAGCTCGCAGGGATCCATAATGCTTGTCAAATTGAAGTGAGCGCGAAAGGTGAAATCGATCAGCTGGGTCGGTCAGTCAGCTTTACGGATGAGTGATACGATCAAGAGCTTACCCAGGCTCCGAAGCCAGTTCTTCTCCGTTCTTCGTCCACAGCCCAAAGACGCCATGTTTGCTCTAGTGGCAGTTGTAGCTTAGCAACACGATCGTGAGGCAATGTGTCTTCGAGGACTCCTTTCCGACGAGCAAGTGCGATCGGGACTGCCTGCAGAATTTCGGCGATTTCTAATTCCCTTCTGTCGCCAGAGTGTGACATGGCAAGATTGTTCAACATGATGACTTGTGTCATCCAGACAGTACGACCAAATTTGTTTTGCTTCTCGCACTGCGAAGGATTAGAGAACGTGACTATCTTGTGCATGGAATTTTACTGACCTGAGAAGATGATCGTCGCCTTACAAGCTCGTGTATACCTCGTGCGAACGTTCTTGCGTTTTTGAGACTTGAGAACTGGGCACCAATACCTGCAACAGCCAGAACAAGTAACGGATCGACTTCTGGTAACGAGAAGGTAGGTTTGTGAAGTATAGGGAAGACCGGATGGAAATACTCAAAGTACAACTGGACCCATGCATTGAGAATGGGCTGCGGTGGCAACTTGAGATTCGTGAAAGGCGGATGATGAGGCCCTCGTTGAATGTCCTCCGCCAGCTGGGTGATAGCCTCCATTTTCTCGCTAGTCAAAGCATGTACATGTGCGAAGTCTTCTAATTCGGCATCTGCAAGCGAGGCTGGGTCGACATCCGGGAAGTGTAGAGGCGCATCCACCTCGATAGATGTAGGGTGATATTGTCGAACTTCCACAGCGTCCTTGTCTAGTGCAGGCGAATGACTGCGACTATATAGGTCTGCAATGTCGGAGGCCGGTGTAGGAGGCAAGCCTTTTGTGGCTGCAGCAGCCACCACTGCCGTCGTTTGTTTTGTAGTTGTGTGCGAGCCGCCTGCATTCTGAAGCATGTCAAACTCCTGTCCTAGATCAAATGATATGGGCCACAGGTATGGATCGAGGCTTCCTGTCATCCATCCAAGATCATCGAAGTCGTTTTGATAACCCGATATGTTCGGAGCGCTGAAGACATCGAAGGTGCTGCTATATGGTATCATCTCGATGTGATTCGACGAATGGTCTACCCCGAAATGTGGATTGGACATCGACTGTTCAGGAGTGGGCATCGCCGGAAACTGCGCTTGAGCACCGACTGGTATGGGCGGTGCCACCGTCGTCGTCTGAGGTTGAGACGCTGGTGTTTGCTGACCCTCACTGACATCGCTCGCAGCGTGGTCATTCTGGTTGATGTCGCTGCCATGTGCTAGCCTTTTAGCTGGCTGATCACTGCTTGGATCTTTGTTCGGCTTTCGTTTCTTTGGCTCTTCGTAGTAGCAATGGTTGTCAGACACGGAACATTTGGCACAAGGTAGCTGGCCATCGCATCTGATTTTAGAAGTACTGCAACGCTTGCAGGCCCGAGATACTCTTTGCCGTTCTGCAGGTCTCATGGAGACCATTTGAGTTGCGGGATCAACATGAGTAGAACTGTGGTGTCGTGCCAACGAATCGCTCGTGCATGTATAAGCATGGTCCATTTGTATGAAATTTGGATTGCTGGAGATCTTACATCCTGCCAAAAGTCTGTCACACATCAATTGTCATTCAGACCGCAGAGCTATTGTGGAGCTACTCACATGGCCGCAGACCGAACATTGAAACGGTCTTTCTTTCGTGTGTGTGCGAAGATGGCGTAAATAATGCTCACGCCGCTGGAAGATAGAGCCACATTGATCGCATGTCAGCTGCTCAGGCATAATCGCTTTGGACGTATGTTGTGGAAGACGATGCAGCAGGTAGCCGTGGAAGGAGGAACGAGGCGCAAGCTGGGACTTGAGGAAAGAAAATTGGCCCCTGCGCGCGCAGCACCTGCTTCGCTTTCTTCTCCACAACACCGCACCCCCGCAAACTCGTGTCTTCCTAAGATCAGTCTAAAGCGCTCGTAGTAAGTAATTAACCGCAAAATGTCACGCGAAATGTGGCTGCGGGAGCGAGCGGATTGCCTTTCTGACAAAGCGGGCTAGATTCCGCGCTCACCAGCGGACGGAGTTTGCAGGCCTCCGACGTCTACCCCTTCACACAACGGATATCAACTGTGATAGCACTCATCTATTGTTATCGCAGCGAAGAGACGTTCATTCCTTCAAGAACAATTCGAGACATTCACGATCCTCGTTTACCCAATATGACGCGTAACGCGTCTTCGAGCGCGTCCAGGTGATTCTCGCGACGCGCTGGTGCCCTCCACGCTATGAAACCATCAGGGCGCACCAGCAACGCCTCACCATCTGCCAGCTTGCATTTCGCTTCCAGAGTGCCCTGGGGATCTTGCAGCGGACTTGACAATCTGTGCAGTTCATACACATCGATCTCTGGAGATGCTATCGTCTTGGCGGCTGCCGTCCACTGCGACTTAGGCTCAGTCGCCACCAACACCAGATTTTGCTTGATCAAATCCAGAGTAGAAGAGCGCTGATTGCCGTTTACGAGAGATACGTGCGGGAACCTGGATCCGGCAGTTCCCGAGGGCGAAGACGGACTCTCGAAAACCTGATCGACCTCTGGCCCTTGTCCATGAATAACAGCGCCTCTTGGATATCGGTAACCCAACTCAACTGTTAAGTTAGCTTCCTCAGCGGCGGCAGGTTGAACGTGGTCAATCCTGTTGTAGAATCGTGCTGTCGCTTGGTCTACAGTGAATGCGTTAACCGGCTGCCTCTCGCGGGTATAGCTATCGAGCAACGACCAAGATGCTTGCCCTTTCAAGACGTAGGCTAGCTTCCAGGCCAGATTGTGTGCATCCTGATCGATAGAGTCAGCGGTGGGCACTCGTCACATTACCAAGAGTGACTTACGCCAATGCCTGTGTTCCCACCCAAGCCTCCAGTTGGTGGCATCGTGTGGGCAGCATCACCAGCGATGAACACTCGGCCTCCGTGCGACTGCAACCTGTCTGCGACATACGAAGTCATCGTCCAATATGAGCATGACTTGACTTCCAAGCCCGCATCATCCGGTAGCCCTGTGAGGCTTTGCACGTACTTGCGCGCTTCATCAAGTGTGACGCTGCCCTCTGGGAAGTCATTGCGTCCACCAGCTCTGTTTATCATAGCGATCCCATTGTGGCCTCGGTTTTCGAGTCGAAATCCGCCATTGACCTCGGCGTTGTTGACGTAAATCACACCGTAGACCGATCGGGTCCCCAGGTACGGACTCATATCTCCAGCCACTCGGATGCTCAAGCTGTTGCGCAGTGCACCAACTCCGTCAAATTTGATGCCTTCTTTGCTTCGTGTACTGCTTCGATTTCCGTCGCAGGCCACGAGGAACTTCGATCTGTACTTCTTGAACTCTCTGGACTTCAAATCTTGAATGACGACGATCACGCCATCGTCATTCTCCTCATAGTGAACGACCAGCATGCCGTACACTTGAGTGCACCCAAACCTAGGTCCATTGGCTCGCAATAGTGGTTCAAACATGGCCTGGGTGATCCACAGCCAGGTACTTGGAGTCACGTCCGCAACTTCCTTGGGGTCGTTCTCTTGCAGATGCGCCAAAGTCCTTCCTCCCACGAGTTTCTCGACGACTAGCATACCGGCATCAATGTCGAACTCTTTTGCACTTTGGTCACGGGCCAGTTGTTCGAGGTCAAGCTGGCGAAGGATTTCTCCAGTACGAGAATTCAAACCAGCTGCTCGTGGATGCGTGCTCGACGGAGGATGACGGTCGAACGAGATGCTCTTGATTCTGCGAAAGTTAGCCGTTGGTTCATGGAACGTTTCGCACGACACCGTACCCATGGTATCCAAGAAGAAGCCCTGTCATCATGCCAACCATACTGGAGCCGATGATTACGACAGGCCACTCTTCACGTTCGAAGGGAATGTTAGAATGGTCGAAATCACCAAATTTCACATCTTTCTCGTGACTACCGAAAGACTGGGGTGGCATGCCAACAGCATCCCCATTCGCTGCTTTCCTGTCGCCGATAGACATAGTTCTTGGGTAATGAATAGTAAAGATCACAAAAGGATGATACACAGATTCAAGATGAACGATAAGAAGGGCAGTTCAACATCGTCTTATTTATATTCTGCCGTCGGAGCAATCATTGTTCGGACGCAGCATCTGGAGACGCATGAACAATCGGGCCGAGCTATAGATGCACGGTGGCAGTCAGTCGGCGGCTGTGTCCGCACCACACTCCGAAACCCTCACGCGGAACTGCTTGATAATATACAATCGGAACTTACCAACGCACCGAGCACTATTAACCCGAAATGAATGTTCGGCACACAATGACCAAACAATGACACAGGGCCGATCCCCCAAACGTACGCAACAAAATCTGGCAGAACCCTTAGGCAGGTTTTAATGTCTTAAAGATTCTGCTGTATGTTGCTTGCCACGAGCTTCAATCGATCAAGGCAAGCTTAAATTGCATCGATAAGCTCATTTGTTGATGGTGGCTATTCAGAAATTGATACACTTCAGTTGACTGCTATGGTCATCAGTGCCTTCTGTGCTGCCTCAACGGGATATGAGTCCCAGGCAAAGAGCCACATGTTCTCCGGCATGTCCGCTTCAGGAAGGAATCTGCGCAGCTCGCCCATCACCTGTTCACGATGCTCATCTCCCACCCTGGACATAAACAACACAGTAACAGCCTGCTTGTAGCGGATGTCGTTATAGATGCGCAGCTTCTCCTCGATGCCCTCAGACTTGGAGTCTGCAGTGAACAAAGCGCCCAGGGTTGCTGCATCCTCCAAGGCTTGAGCGCCGCCCTGTCCTTGGTGAGGAAGTGTTGGATGCGCAGCATCGCCAATGAGACACAATCTGCCTCTATGGAATATCGTGGGCGGATCTCGTGATGCCAAGCTCCACAGCTTCACGTCCTCTGCTAGATTACAGATCTCTCGAAGCTCGGGACTGAAGCCCTCCAGCTCCTTCATGAGATCGTCTCTGCTGCCGGAATTTAGCCACGAGGACTCCCCAACTTTTTCTTCTCCCTCAGGACACATTGCTGCAAAGTTCAGAAGTTTACCGTTTCTGCAGGGATACATGATAACGCGGCGGTCCTTTGAGACGAAAGCGTTGAGGGACTTCAGGCCGACTCGATCAACGAGAGTTTTGGCCAAGGGGATACGCTCGGCCTTCTCCGTAGGAACGAGGAAACGAAAGCAGTTCTGTCCCGTGCTGATTTTCTTCTGGGATTTCGGCTCGACTTCCCGTACGGTTCGAGACTTCCAGATCAGTCAGAACCGTGTATCTCTTGGGTATGCGTCGGTTCTAAACTTACATGTACACCATCTGCGCCTATTATCAAATCCCCTTGCACTTCCTGCCCGTTCTCAAGGATGACCTTGCCAGTTCCTGCGTCCTGGATACCAAGTCAGTAAGATGTGAACAGACAGGTCGATTGTACTCACTACACTGCTTACTGCGCAGGAGAGATTGATTTTTGGCTTCCTCCCTTTGAAGCCTTTTTCTGCGAGCTCGCGCAGGCCATTATGCAGGTCGACACGATGCACAAGAAGCCACTCGTCTTCGGTATTGAGCTGCGCCTGAAGATCCTTCGTTACTGCCGGAGTTGCAATGAAGTCCCCGTTGGGCTTCCAGACGCTCAAGTGGTCGCATGGACTCGGATCCAAAGATTTCAGGTCGCAATCCCATGCTTTGAGGACCCTAGTCGCGTTCGGAGCAAGGTGAATGGCCGCACCAACTTCATTGTGAAAGGAGGACTTCTCAAAGACCTGAGACACTGTAAGAAGCCGTACGCAGTAATTTCTGCTATGCTGATCACTTACTTCGACGTCATGCCCAGCTCTAGTAAAGGCAATGGCAGCTGCCAACCCTCCAAGACCTGCGCCGACGATAATCACTTTCAGAGGCATGGTAAGATTCTAAGATAGTTGCGTGATTAGGATGTGAACCAAGCCTTCGAGTTCTCGGCGAAGCCCCTCGTGATGAGCATCTTCTGTTCGACACCGTTACCGCCTCACTGACGTCAGCCTCGTGTGCGCTTAGATCGCACCAATGTTACATGCCAACATTGTGGACCGATCACTTGGCAACCGGCCCTTGCTGGCCGACTTTTTGCTGTGTAAAGCCGATAATGTAGGAATTCGGCAAGCTGAACGCCCCGAAGGCAGCGAGCTTGGGGCGGATTGTACGACGGCGCTAGGGTGGTGGGACTTCTGTCAAGTTCCGGTGGGGTCGGAACATAAGTCTATCAACAACATCGTAGGCACAGCAGAGCCGGGAATATCGACGACATGGATGGAAACACCGTGAACGACGATGCCGTAGGGCAAGGTCATATGCCAGGGTTCTTGAATAAAAATGCTCTGACGCTCGAATCTGAGCGAAGCGCACTGTATCCACCAATCTCGTCTCGATACTGCATCATGCTTACCTTGCAACAGATCGAGGCCATCTTCGAAAACATTGGCAAAGGTGATGCACCCAAGTTCTTCGAACATGTCGATGATAACGTTGCTTGGACAGTGAAGGGTACGTCTCTATTGCTTCAACGACCTTGTTCCTCTGCTTTCTTACATTGACCACAAACCACGTAGGCACGTTTTGTCCCATTGCAGGTATTTACAACTCCAAAACGGCCTTTCATGCCGGTACGAAGCCGCTGTCTTCGACGTGGGCGACACCCTTGAAGCTTGTCGTTCAAGACATCATCTTCGATGGGCGCAATCGTGCGGCCGTTGAGTTGAAAGCTGTGGACGTGAAATGCAAGAATGGATTGGCATTTACGAACGAGTATGTTTGGGTATGTCACTTCAGTGAGGACAACAAGATCACCAAGATCAACGCCTTGATGGGTACGTGAGTTCAATAACTCTCAGCACTCAGATCATCATTAACGATACAGTGATCTGGTAACAAGGGCCATCGAACAGATTCCATCGTGAACATGGCATGTTTAGGCCTGCTTGTGTCATAGGATATCCTCCAAAATAGCAGAAGAAACTTAGGGCACGAAAGTAGATATAGTATCGAACAGACAGACAATACACAAAGCTTCTTGAAATGCTCTTTCGATGCTTTTGATTGGTCGACTTGTTCACAAAGTGGACTCTCTAGCGTTGTTCCAGCCCCTTGCGCCTGCCCCATGCCGCATTATCATCACCTTCGTTATTCATCACAGCTCTCGTCAGGTCTCCGCTTTGATGTTCTCCGGGATGCCCTGATCATTGAGATTTGCGCCACCAGGGCCCAGTGGAGCTTCAGAGGGGAGAAGCACGAAAATGACGCGACACAGCTCGTCTGACAGATTGTTCCATTGATGGAGGGTCTGCGTCACAGGTTTTAGAATTGGCAAGCGCAACCTTCGCTTGAACAACGTACTGCTTGCTGAATAACGACATCTCCGGCCCTCACTACCGTTTTCGAGCCGTCCTCCAAGAGTAGCTCAATTTCGCCAGCCATTACGATACCATAGTCAAGCGATTTGGTTCGGTGATTGTGGCCTTGCGACTTGGGCGGGAAGTCTACAACGCGGATCAACGAGCATTTGTTGTAGATCAGACTCTTTCCTTGAGCTGCATCGATCGTTGATAGCTCTGTTAGGTACTTGTGGTTCTGCCAGATAGTAGCTGCTCTCGCGGCGAAGCCTGGAGCAGGCTCGAGCTTGTCGTCAATTAGAACAGCTGATTTACCATTATCATGGCCTGTCACTATACGACGCTGAGGTGGTGGGGACATCGTTTTGCGATTTTGGGTATACAAGCGGGTCAGCGAAGCCAACACTTCTCTTTTCACGAGTGTGCGGTCACCAGCTGGTGCCACTTCACAACGGGATCCGAACAACGCGGGACTGCGGAGTCACTGTTGACGATGTCTTACGTCAATTCCGAAGCTTGTCCCATTGACGGAGTCTCGGTATGGTGAAGGTAGCAAGGTGACCGACCCCACACGGCTCCGCATTATGACTAACTGCGGGTGAATACCCACCGGCACCGCCACTACCGCTCACTACTAACACGTGGTGAGACGCGCAAAATGAATAATTTCAAATCAAAACCGTTGATGCAGCATCAGAACTTTGCTTCATACAGCAAGCCTCACCAGTATGGCTCTTAACATCAATGGCTACAATGTCGAGCTTGTGGAAGCTACGCCGCCGGGCCATGCACAAGCTGGACCTTACTCTGGGTTCAATCCGTCAACCAAGACCATTCCCAAAGGGCATCGCAGACAAGAAGGTTATGCTCCTTTCCAAGCGGACACCATACTTGACAAAGACTTTGCCGTTCCTCTAAGGGACGGCGTGACCATTCGGGCTGATATCTTCAGGCCCGCAACGGCCGAAAAGGTCCCCGCGATTGTGGTATGGAGCCCTTATGGTAAGGATGGCAATGGTAAGCTTTCTCTGAGAACCTGTTGAGAATAACGAACTGACATCTCTTCGCCAGGCGTACATGGTCTTCATATGGTACCAGGAAGGTTCGGCGTTCCCCAAGAACGATTAAGTGGCTACGAAAAGTTTGAAGGACTGGATCCGGCCGAATGGGTCGCGAAGGGCTATGCCATAGCCAACTTCGATCTTCGAGGTGCATGGGACTCGGAGGGCATCATACCATAAGTCTATCATATGCTCGAGTTGCATCACACAGCACGCTCACATTTATACTTCCACAGGTGGCTAGGTACACAGGACGGTAGAGATGGCTATGATGCCATCGAGCACATCGCGCGCTTGAACTGGTGCTCTGGAAAAGTTGCCTCAGCCGGTAACAGCTGGCTGGCCATGTCACAATGGTTCATAGCAGCAGAGCGACCTCCACATCTCTCAGTCATTGCCCCCTGGGAGGGCGCGAGCGACTTCTATAGAGACACCCTTGCTCGTGGCGGTATTGGCTACCCTTACTATCTCTTGTGGAGCTTACTACAAAACGCGATGGTTGGGAGGTCGAAGGCGAAAGCAGCGATTGAGATGCTCAAGAAGTACCCATTGTACAATGATTACTGGGAAGACAAACGCGCCAAGCTGGATCAAATCAACGTCCCGTTGTATGTTCTGGCCAGTTATTCCACTGCGCTCCATACTAGCGGGTCCATTCGAGGTTATAATGAAGCCGGTACATCAGAGAAGTGGTAAGGCGGTGATGACTACTATGATGGATCTGCGACACTAACTCAGTGATAGGCTCCGCATACATCCGAAACAAGAATGGTCCGACCTATACTCGCAAGAGTCTACGGATGATCTACAGAAGTTCCTTGATCACTACTTGAAAGACATTGATAACGGCTGGACGAAAACACCTAGAGTCCGAGTGTCCATCTTGGCCTTCGGTGACAAGGTACGAAGCACTGCTAAGTTTCTACATATATTGCTCACGCATTCTGCAGCAACCCATTGAGAATGCAATCACCACGGCATACCCTGTTCCTGAAGCGCAACAAACGAAGCTCTACCTTAATGCGCTGGGTCACCTCTCGTCCTCGTCCTCGTCCCAGTCCTCCTCTGCGTCCTATCAGTCAGACATAATCCCTCAAGGCCGCGACAACGATCCTGAAGAACTGGTGTTTTCCTTCCAATTCTCTAAGCCGACCTGGCTTGTCGGCTACTCGAAAGCGATCCTCTACCTCTCCGCCGATGCAGCAGATGACCTTGATGTCTTTGTACAGCTTCGAAAACTCGATGCGTCTGGAAGCCCAACTCTTCAGCTGAACGTGCCTGCAAATAAGCTCGTGCCACCTGTTCAATCTACTAAAGATATCGCTGACAGCTGCTTTCTTAAGTACTACGGACCAAATGGCGCCTTGAGGGCCAGTCATGCTGTGTCGAAGGTTGAAAGTACCGCCTACGACTCGTGGTCTCAGTATACAAACAGAACACAGCGGAAAATCAAGCCTGGCACTGTGGTAAGACTCAAAGTGCCAATCTGGCCAGGTGGTATAATGTTTGATGCCGGAGAGTCGCTCGCAGTCAAGATTTCTGGTCATTACATGTCCTCTATGGAGACGGAGTCCTTGAACGGTCAGACTATTACGGAGAACAAGGGCCGCTATACACTGTACTTTGGCGGCGAGACAGAGAGCTACATCGAGGTTCCTCTGGCTGCGCCGTTTGGCCAGTAGGGATAGTCGGACATCTCTGTAATATTCGCAAGCGAATCACAACTAAGAAGAACAATGCGATCATATTTTGAACCTGCCAACCTATTCCCAGCGCATGACTATTCCATATCACGGTCGATACGTAGTGTTACGTTGACGTACGAGCAAACAAGGTCCAACACGTTTTCAGTGCTGCAGCTAAAGCACTCAAGAACTCACGACGTTAAGTGTATCTAAGGCTTCAGGCGCCAGTTTCCGGATCGGATCATTGTAGGATAGTGTCAGCGTTCGATAGTCGAGGTCTCCTCTGGCCCATGCAATCTTCGTCCTGCCCAGGCTATATATTCTGGACCGCAAAACTTAGAATTTCTAGCAATGTGCTTCTATTGTAGGGCATAGACACGGTAGCCGCAATACGAAAGAAGGCCCAATCCGATAACAGTGCCTAGACCAATCGCCGCACCAACCATCAATCCTTGTTCAAAGTATGAGATCCGACCACCCTGAAACTGCCTGACCTTGTCGGGTTGAATTTTTGCAGCATGTTTTGCCTGTGCCTGAGAGATAGAGGGCGAAGTTTGAGCAAAGTGCTTGGCTTCACTGAAGTCGTCGATACTGTAAGGCGCCTCAATCGTGCTCCTGGCTGTTCTTGCGGCTACGATAACTGTGACTTGTCAGGAGAGGAGTACCAAGAGAACAAAAGACTCGCCAATAGATTGTAATGGTATATGGTTGACATATACGTGAGACGCTGCGGTAAAATTGCCAAGGTAAAAGGCTTCCTTGCCGCCAGCGAACACGTATATAACTTGTGCGCCAGTGTCGGCGTTGCTTCAACTTATCAGTCACGTAATAGTGAATCCACACGTGCGTCTTCTTACATCTTGTTAAGAAGATCAATGCTGTGATCTAAGCTCCTTGTTGGAAGCAGCAAGGTCTCGGTGCCAGCTGCGCCTCGGATCACCCTTCCACTTTGCGAATGGTTAGTCACTGTCCGAGATTCTTGAAACAGATACGTACCTCAAAGTTGGAAGCGGCCTTGCATCGCTAGTTCCATTCTTGATATCCGAGAAACGAGAAGATGTTGATGCATAGTGTTTGCACAGCCACGCTTCCAAGTTTTCTTGTGGGTCCTCTGTGTCGCCCGCATCGCCGACAGATCTACACCATGTCTGAACTTTGTTCTTGACCCTATCATAGACAGACTCATCGATGAAGTACAGACGCGGTGTCCTGAGAGGGTTCCAACTTGAAGAACTCAATGATGTTGAAAGAATGTGCTTAACAGCAGCATCCAGTGAGGCGTTTGCGCTTCGATCGACAAAGCCAGCAGGAACGCCGTAGTACGGCTCGAGGATACGCACGCTCGGATTTGCACGACGCACCAATGATCCGATCGATCGACTCGAGGCTAAGTCTTGCAGCACCGCTACTGCATACGGCAGTTGCGTCAAAATTCGATGAACAGAATCATTGCTGTCTTTCTCGAAGTGAACAGCCTCACGATCCAGGCTTACAGCGATAACTCCAGCTAGAACCAGATTGAGCGGTTTCGATGCCTCCGAAGACAACACGACCGCCGGGTTCCCAGCGGCCAGCGCAGCGGCGAGTGGAACAAGGCTCGAGAAGACTGGCGACGATGATGTCTGAGCAACCAAAGTCGGTCCAAGAGGAAAATTGAAGCTCGCTTGGCGGTTGCCGTTCTTCAATGCACGTTCTCTACTCAACGTCTCTTGGAAGTCGAGCTGCGTGTAGAGCTCGTTTATCGAATCAAGTGTTGCTATCAGCTCCGCAGTAGCACTGTCCACTGTAGCGCCGATATCTGCATGTCTAATCAGCTCCATCAATTAGGAAAATTTCTTTACCGAACTAACTTTGCTGGAGGCATTGAATAATATCGTTCGATCTATGTCGGATTGAAACGTGCAAGGCAAGCAGCTGCTTTTGGCGCTCGAGCACGTTCTCAAGTCGTCCCTCCGTCCATGCGATGCTGATGCGGTCAACAATGTCCTGATGCGCCATTGCAGTTCAGAGAGCTAAGAGTGAGCCTACAGAGTAATTTCAAAACACAAGACGCCTTTACTCGGGTTCGTGCAGTGTGGTGGAGGGTGTAGGGGAGACGGCCCGTGCAAGCAGCAGCGCGCTCTCCCACCGGGCTCGCCCGCCCCTATCTCCGCACCCCACACAGCTGCCGCCGTCAACGACTCAACCACTCTGGCATGCAAGCGGATCGGCTCCACAGCTACCTGGAAACACGGAGGGACCGTTCTGCAGGACGATCATCAGTTGCATCGGAAAGCCACTGCTTCTATTCCGGTTCTTTCAGGCTTTCCTGATCCCTGAAAGATGGGAAGCTCTTGATTCATGTTTGTTGAGAGTGAGGAGCTCGAGAACCAACCTTAGTCGATCTGATACCTATTGAATTCTAAGAGGTTTTTACTTTGACAATTTCATAGAGAGAAAAAAGAATGTCAACCAAAAGCAGGAACGGTAAAGGATTCAAAATCGGCTGGATATGTACATACTGACAGGGCCAGGACCGACACCAGTATTCCTCTTCGCTCATGGCTCTACCATGATGCTTGGGGAAGAGAGCGAGCCCGCTGCTCTGTGGGAACAAGTGGGTAATGAAGCATTGCGGCGAGGTATCAAGAGGATCGTCATGATGGTAAGCTATCTTGCCTTAACAAGTTCACAGATCTCTGACGACTCCCTAGGGTGCACACTGGGGAAGTCCGGGCGACATGATTGAGGTCAGCATGAATCCAACACCAAAGATGCTTCCAGTTGGCTCAGTTACCGACGCTCGATATCTGCCCTACAGAGTGCAAGCCGACATCGAGGGCGGTAAGCGGGTGGTTGGTCTGCTCAAGGACGCTGGATTTAATGTCAAGCCTGCACCAAAGTTCGACTGGATCCATGATACGTTTTTGATCATCATTCGCATGTTCCCGCGCTGCATCCCTCCACCCTCGACCATCGTGTCCATGAATGCGCGCTATGAGTCCCATTTCCACCTCAAAATCGGCGCCGCGCTCCGGCCTTTACGCTTCGAAGATACACTCATCATTGGCAGTGGCGGTTCAGTTCACAATCTCTATCGAAACCACTGGACCGACATGATGCTGTACCGAGACAACTTCGCACAGCCTGTGCCGCCGGGAACGTGGGCTCTTGAATTTCGCCAGGCCGTCGAGGATGTGATTACCGGCAACACAGGGCCAGAATTGCGCAGAGCCATCACGCGCATGATGAAACATCCGAGGTACAAGGAGGCTCACGGCACAGATGACCATTGGATGGCGAGCTTATTTGCAGCTGGTGCAGCGGGATCCAAAGACGATGTTGGGCCCAACACCATGCTTGCTGAATGCTGGGAGTTGGTCAATATGTGTAACACACAGTATCAGCTTGGTAGCTGGGATGCATATAAGAAGATATAGTCATCTGTATACAGTTTCCCGTGACCCGGAGGTCAATTTGGTGAGGTTCTATATCTACATTTCGACCTCTTACTGCCTTTAAACTCAGATCGAAAGTCCTTTCGACGGTACGCATCAGTCAGAAAGGCGCGACTATTCCGGAGCATACATATAAACAATCCATGAAGTGCATTGAATAGTGGCAAAAGTTCATTCTTCAGGTCCATGGACATATAAATTGCACACCGCCAATAAAGCACGCAAAAATACGTAATGCATCCTTTACCGTTCACCTCCAACCGGCCCCAGACTAACGTCTGTAAACTTTCCCATCGTATTCCTCCATACCCACGCACTCGACTTCGATCGTCAGTCATACTCGCTCACAGCTATGTAATGGTCACTTACGGCAATAGTCATACACCCAAACACCATGACCCGTCCCACTATCTGAAATACCACATTCTGCCTACGCTCCTCAGGATCCAGATCTCGATTCAGCGGTCGATACTTAGGCACCCTTCTGTATGTGTCATCCCACCAGGGTGGGTTTGTGACGGGGTACGGTACGCGCGGATGCGCTGCGAGAGTTGGATCGAGGGCAATTGGTTGTCGTTGTCGCCGTGTCCCAGCTACAACAATGGTATCTTCTGGGGTTTCTGGAGACTCGTCTGCGAGGGGGCTCTGATGGATGGCGTAGTCGTCGAGGACGTCTAAGAGCGCAGGTGAGACTTCCTGGTGGTTGTTACCAGACGAGTCGATGGTGGTAGTCGAAGTTACTGCAGCCATTGTGATGCGTACAAGTCGAGATCGAGAATCTCTAGTTATAATAGAGATTACAATCAAGACCGTCGAAGACTGTGATTGACCGAAGATGGGTTCCGAGCTAAGTGCCAAGCGGGAAGGAGCTTTCGTCGCGCAGTGGCAGACCTGGGGCAACGCGCCTGCTTGTCTGACAACGGAGGCCTCTGCCTGGCAAGAACTTCTACCTGATCGACCTGTCAGTCGGAATACGGAAGCTGACTGAAAGGGTGACAAGCAGTACAGTTGGTGGGTATTCATGTCGTGGAGCCGAGCCGAACTAGCATCGATTTCGTTAAGTCCGATAAGCCCAACCACGGCGTGGAGGCAGCCTCGCATCCGAAGAACCAGGATGAATACCCGCAGTTCTGACGCCAAATAGCTGTCACAAAAGCAGCTGACCCTCACGCAAGTCGAGTGTGCAGTGTCTCGTCTGACCTCTCATTGGCCAGCTTTTCCCTTCACCATGGCTTCAGATCTAGACAAGTTCATGACTGTCAACAAAGACGACTTTCCCTACATCTTCATCCAACACAAAGACGCCCCCCTTCGCACCAACCACACCGGCGTACTACGCTGCAACGTCTACCTACCTAAAGATGCCGCTCCCTTTGGCGACGAGACCTATCCTGTTCTTGCAACCTACGGCCCTTATGGCAAAGACGTGCCTTACGACATCTTCTACAGAAAATCCTGGGACCAGCTCAACCCCGCCATGAAATCAGCGCACTCCTCCTGGGAAACCCCCGACCCCGGCTACTGGACTACACGCGGCTACATCATTGTCCGCGTCGACGAGCTCGGCTCAGGGCAGTCGCCAGGCCTCCTCGACACCATGAGCCAAGGTACATGTGACGCTTTCTTCGACGTGGTAGAGTGGTGTGCAGAGCAAGAGTGGAGCTCTGGTAAAGTAGGCTTGTTGGGAATTAGCTACTATGCCGGGACGCAATGGCGTGTTGCTGCGCGCCGGCCGAAGGGGTTGAGTGCGATCGTGCCGTGGGAGGGGATGAGTGATTATTATCGGGATCGGGTGAGGCATGGGGGGATTTTGAGTGATCAATTTATTAGTAAGTTCTCCCTCTCGTCTGATGGAGGTTCTGAAGTTGACATATTGCAGAGTTCTGGTGGGAGAATGCAGTGCAGCCTAATCAGTATGGTAAGCCTGGCCGCGAAGCAAGAAAATGGGGACTTGATACGCTGGAGGGAGATCTCGACGAGGAAATGTTGAAGAGGAATAGGAGGAACCAGATGTTAGATACAGCAGCGCATCGATATCGAGACGAGGAGTATTACAAGAGTAGGGACTTCGATGCAAGTGACATCGAGGTTCCTTTGCTGAGCGTAGCTAATTGGGTGAGTTTGCCTTTAGAAGAAGCGAGGGTTTACTGACACTTTTGTAAGGGAGGTATCCTTCTGCACCTTCGAGGCAACGTGCTCGGCTGGATGAAAGCATCTAGCAATCACAAATTCCTCCACTTCATTGTTGGAAGGCACGATCTCCCTTTCTATTATCAACACTCTGCAGAGCTGCAAAAATCCTTTTTCGACGCGTTTCTCAAGGATGACGACTATGGCGGCTGGAAGAGTGGCAAACAGCCTCGAGTCAGGCTGACGCTAAGAAAGGGAGATTGCGGTGTCGACGATCCTGAACACGAGCTTGCGTTTCCATTGCGTGGGGAGGTTGACTGGCCGATACCAGATACGGAGTACACCAAGTTCTTCCTGACAGCTGGAGGTGGCCTATCAGAGAAAGCCGATCCAGAGTTATCGTCATTTACATATGATGCTCTGAACGGGTAAGTATACTCTCACAGTGTCACAATCGAGGGCACACACTGATAGCAAGCAGGGATCCACTTACATTCAAATACAAGGCTAACAAAGTCTTCGAGATTACAGGCCACATCGTGGCCCACTTCAACGTATCACTGGCCGCAAAAGACGACCAAGTGCCCAGCGATATCAACCTTTTCGTCACGCTCCGCAAACTCGACAAAAGCGGTCAAGAGGTATTCTTTACCGGAACCATGGGAGATCCGGTATCAATAGTCAAGGGCTGGCAACGAGTCTCTCTGCGCAAGACTGACGAAAGCAATCCTTTGCACCGCGAATATCTTCCATACCGAAACTACTACTCTTCGGATGTCCAAGAGGTGAAAGCTGGAGAAGTGTATAGCGTCGATGTAGAAGTTTGGCCGACGAACGTTGTTCTGGAAGAGGGCGAGACGCTTGTGTTTGAGATAGCTGGACACGATACGCAAGGTGTGGGTAAGTTCTCGCACGATCATCCGGAAGATCGTCCGGCACATGTTTTCGACGGACTGAACACGGTTCACGTCGGTGGCGAGTCGAGTTGGTTGCTGCTTCCAATGATACCAGATAGATCGTCTTAGACTTCCAAACCAATTGCAATCTGCAGGACTCGCGCCTATTGCATAGTCCTTTATGGAGCTGACTTCTCAGCCCATGCTTCTCTTATCTTTCTGCATTCGGTTCGTCCTTCGGTGGGCTGGTGTTTGGCCTCGGCTGAGTCTGTTGGCTCCAATGAAGTCTGATCATACAACTGTAAAGAGAGGCACGTATCGTTGTCTAACACACATCAGCGCGACAATTGCAAATGCAAAACTGGCCTCTAGAACAAAAGAGACATGTTTGGGAAATCTACAGCGTATCACTAAGCTAGGAAATTCCAGAAATCGTATTTTGGAAGTAGCTGGCACTGTACAAGATATAGAACACACGCTTCCACTACTCGTTCCTTTCAACTCCTCCAGATGCAAAACTACGCCACGTCTATTGGTTTGTCTTGCCCTGGTTGTTGGGCTTGGAAACGTAGTCGAGGACGCTCTTCTTCTGGGCAGGCGGGCTGTAAACGATCTTACGGGTCTTGAGCGGTGCCCACTTGTACCTGTTGCATTTGTCAGTGCTAGTCCTCCAAAAATGGTCATCTCTGGGAAAACTGACCTCTTTACCCAAACGCTGAGAGTGAACAGCACACTTGTAACGGCCAGGACCTTCCAGCCCATCTTCTTGCGGTCGTCCATCTCAGGCTCAGCGGTCCAGTTGAGGAACTCAACAACGTCCTTAGCCATCTGGGATGTCGAAGCCTGTGTTCCATCCTCGTACTCAACCAAGTCGTCGTAGAGGACACGGGCCATGGCGATACCGGTACCAGGGAAGTAGGGGTTGAAGTTGAGACCCTCCTGAACGACGGCACCCGCAGGAGGCTCCTCAGGGTAACCGGTGAGCAAGCTGAAGATGTAGTTGACACCACCGTGGCGGGCCTTGACCATGAGCGATAGATCCGGGGGCAGAGCACCGTTGTTGGCAGCGCGGGCAGCCTCGTCGTTCTTGTAGGGAGCGGGCATGTAGTCGGAGAGCTTTCCGGGGCGCTTCTCAATCTCGCCCTGGTCGTTGGGCTCGGTGTCGTACTCGTTCTCTTCGGCGAGAACCTTGGCCTCATCGACGGTCATCATGGTACCGACGAGCGCTCGGTAAGGGACACGGGAGATGGAGTGGCAGGACGCGCAGACCTCGCGGTAGACCTGGAAACCACGGCGGAGACTTTTACAGTGGTTAGTGGTATTGCCGGCCAAGCAGAATCTGGTGCACTTACGCCTGGTGGTCGAAGGTCTTGTTCCACTTGGTGTGCTCCCATGGGTACTGAGTGGGGTGAAGACTGTTGCCGTGTTGTCAGCCTTTGCGATTCTCTGTATATCCCCTGCCCTGTTTTCGCCGCAACCAACTGTGGATTCGAGGGGCACTCACCCTTCCTCAGCGGGTGTCATGGCATCGGCGTTGCCTCCGTACAGGTGGAGGTACCATGCGACGGAGCCGATCGAGAAGATGGTGGCGCCAGCGGGGAGGGCGTTGTCCTTCCAGGAAGAGCCAGCTCCCTCGGCAGCGGAGGAGGTGGAGGCGGAGCGCTGTATCACCCAATTCGTCAGCAATTGCATCAATGGGAACTGTGTATCCTGTGACCGATATCGCAGGGCCGCAGAGGGCCTCGTCGAAGCTCGCGGGAGCTGTACGGATCGTAGAGGACTTCCGGGGGTCGTACCGAAGCTGTTTTGCTGGCAGCATTGCGGGCTGCAGCGCCGGCTGTACGCGCCGTACGCAGTGCTGATCGAGCCAACATGGTGATGTGACGGTGGCTCGGAGCCTACGGAGAGGGGAGAGGGTCGATGGGGTTGGCGGCGGTGATGATACCAGGCGTTGAGCGCAAGAATCGTGCAGCGACTGGCAGGATTCTTGGCGTCGTTATTCAGCACGAAGCTGATTGGCTCGCGCTAATCGAGGAGCTTCCTACTGGATGAGCCTCCAGTCTATGATATCTTCAACTTCAGCTCACGATCTCGTCTTAGGTGCACGGAAAGGTACGTTTGTTAACATGTCCAATTGTATTCAAATGTTCCGAGGCCTGTAAGACAGCCTTCGGCAGTTGCTTGTACATGCTCGCAGCATTCTCCTTCCTCCACTTAAGGGTCCTGCAAATGCAATGCATCGATCAGACTATGCTCTCGGATCCAGTCGACCCTCAAGAGTCCGGTGTACTTCAGATGCAACACTCAGCTGCTCTGGGCTCTTCCAAAGTACCTTCATCGCAGTTGCCTCAGAAGAGAGCACAATCACAAAGCGGCGAACGCATACCCGGATTTTCCCGAAGCTATGAAAGCCATCCCTCAAACTCATGTCACCTGGCATATCAGGTTAAGAAACTCACTTTTTGCATCAATCTGCGAACTGGAGCAAATGTTGCAGTCAGAATCAATCTGACAGGAAGCGACTGATTAGTTGTATGTGTATTCAGCGAGTTGTACGCACCATACGTAAGGAGAGGTGACATTGCATGCTACCTAGACATGCAGTGCAGCCGACGGTGGCTGATTTTGGCAGTTGCAGTGTGAAAGCTCCCAGCTCGTGCAGAACAGCGGTCAACTTCAGCCACCATGGATACAGCTTAGGAGGTTCGTTGACTAAAACCTCCAGAGACGACACTATGCTTCCAAATTCTTGGCAGATTTCAAGATTCATGCTCGAACATTTGGTTGCTATGATTAAAGGAAAGTCAGAGACGCTGTCCACGCCTTGCTGACCTCGTCAGGTGGTTTGTTCCAGCGCATGGAAGATGTCCAGAGCTGTATGAGGTCGTCAGGTTTTCAGTATGTTGTACATAAACGCCCCGCTATCTTTCCTCTGCATGTGCAGAAGCGCCGGTTCTAAGTAATATGTTGCAATTCTTCTATACCCAACGACTCATGGAATTTCGTGAAGGGCTCAAACGAGTGCTTATAGTCTGGCAAAGACTGACGACAAGTCGCCAGACCCCGGCGCGTCCGCAAGGTGTGCGCGCTGGAGCTGTTCTTTGCTGTGTTGAATGAAGAAAAAAGATTGGCCGAAGGCTGCGAGGTTTTTAAGACCGGGGTCGTGCAGCCTTGAAGCTTGGCGTGATGTGCCCACAGATTCGCGTCTGCTTCCGGCGCATCTTCCCCAGTGATTAAGGGTTCACTGCATCGCAGATAGACGAGTAGATGCGTTGCTTCAGGCACAATGGCGGCCTGCGCAGAGCAGATCACGCGCTCACCACAGTGGCAGGGCGGCTGCCCAGGCGCGCAGTCACCGCCTCCTCGTTGACATTGTCTCTCCCGCGCCGCAGTTTGCTGCACTCTACAAATAGCCCCACGGCAGCTATTTACTACCCCACCAACACCTCTCGCATCACAAACACCACCCCGCGACGGACCAACCAGCCCTCTCGACACACTCCCTTCATACCCGTCAGACACTGCTCCCACCGCCGCAACATGTGCAGACACTCTGGCGCAGACGTCCATTCGCATGTGGACGTCACCAAGTCCCGCGAGGTGCTGCCCACCAACGTCAAGCCGACCCACTACGACCTGACTCTCGAGCCAGACTTTGAGAAGTTCACATATGAGGGTGAAGTGACCATTGAGTATGTGGAAGCTTGTAGGATCAGTAGGAAGTTATGCTGACCTGCCCAGTCTAGACGTCGCTGAAGACAGCACATCGATCTCTCTCAACACCAACGAACTCAAGATCCACTCGACAAAGATCACCGCCGGCGACCAGGTCATCTCCAGCAACCCCAAAGTCACGTACGATGAGGACAAGCAGAGGACAAAGGTCGACTTCGACCAGACACTCCCTGGCGGCACCAAGGCGAAGATCACCATGACCTTCACCGGTACACTGAACGACGACATGGCAGGTTTCTACCGCTCATCGTCGAAGGCAGCAGACGGCTCAGACACATGGCTGGCTACAACACAGATGGAGCCCACCGATGCGAGGCGAGCATTCCCCTGCTTCGACGAGCCGGCACTGAAGTCGAAGTTCACAGTGACACTGGTCGCTGATGAGAAGATGACCTGCCTGAGCAATATGGATGTAGCTTCGGAGAAGCAGGTGGACTCGAAGGTCATCAGCGGAAAGAGGAAGGCCGTCACATTCAACCCCACCCCGCTTATGTCGACATATCTTCTGGCTTTCATCGTTGGAGAGCTGAACTACATCGAGACCAAGGACTTCCGTGTTCCCGTCAGAGTCTACGCTCCCAAGGGCAGTGACATCGAGCACGGTAGATTCTCACTCGACCTTGCTGCAAAGACATTGAAGTTCTATGAGGAGACCTTCGACAGCTCCTTCCCTCTGCCCAAGATGGACATGGTTGCCATTCCTGACTTCAGTGCCGGCGCCATGGAGAACTGGGGATTGATCACCTACCGTGTGGTCGACGTCCTTATCGACGAGAAGAATGCTGGTGCATCCACAAAGCAGCGCGTTGCTGAGACCGTTCAACACGAGCTTGCCCACCAGTGGTTCGGTAACCTGGTCACGATGGACTTCTGGGAAGGCTTGTGGCTCAACGAGGGTTTCGCAACTTGGATGTCATGGTACTCCTGCAACGTCTTCTACCCCGACTGGAAGGTCTGGGAGGGCTACGTTACTGACACACTTGCGGGCGCATTGTCCCTTGATGCGCTGCGTAGTAGTCATCCTATTGAAGTCCCCATCAAGCGTGCGGACGAAATCAACCAGATCTTCGACGCCATCTCTTACTCAAAGGGATCCAGTGTTATCCGTATGATCTCAAAGTACTTGGGCGAGGATGTCTTCATGGAGGGTATCCGCAGGTACCTCAAGAAGCATGCTTATGGAAACACTCAGACTGGTGACCTTTGGGCTGCTCTTTCTGATGCCAGTGGCAAGGACGTAGAGAAGGTCATGGATATCTGGACGAAGAAGGTCGGCTTCCCAGTCGTCAGTGTGACCGAGAATGACGATTCGATCCACCTTAAGCAGAACCGTTACCTTCGCACAGGTGACGTCAAGCCTGAGGAAGATGAGACTCTCTACCCTATCTTTCTGGCTCTGCGTACTAAGGAGGGTGTTGACGAGGATGTTACGCTATTCGAACGTGAAAAGAACCTCAAGTTGAAGAACACCGACTTTTTTAAGCTCAACGCCGACCACTCGGGCTTTTACCGCACTTCGTATACCCCAGAGCGGCTGGAGAAGCTCGGTGTCGCTGCTAAGGAGGGTCTCCTAACAGTCGAGGACCGCGCTGGTATGATTGCTGATGCTGGCTCCTTGGCTGCTTCTGGCTACCAGAAGACATCTGGTATTTTGTCGCTGCTTGACAGCTTTAAAAAAGAGCCTGAGTATGTTGTTTGGTCAGAGATCGTTACTCGCATTGCCACACTTCGCGGTGCGTGGTTGTTCGAGGACCAGCAAGTCAGGGACGCTCTGAAGGCATTCCAGCAAGCGCTCTGCAGCGGCAAGGCCCACGAGTTGGGCTGGACCTTCACTGAGAGCGACGGGCACCTTGAGCAGCAGTTTAAGGCTATGATGTTCGGCGCCGCTGGTCTTACTGATGAGACTATTACAAAGGCGGCGTTCGACATGTTCGAGAAGTTCAAGGCTGGCGATAAGAAAGCCCTTCACCCTAACCTCCGAGGCAGCGTGTATGCCATTGTCCTGGACAAGGGTGGCAAGGCAGAGTACGATGTTGTCGTGAACGAAGCCATCAATGCTGAGACAAGCGTGGAGCGTAACACTGCGCTGCGTTCTCTCGGACGCGCTAAATCTCCGGAACTTATCCAGCGCACACTGGATCTGGCGATGAGCAAGGATGTGAAGACCCAGGACATCTACCTGCCTCTGGGCGGTCTTCGTAGCCACGCAGAAGGATGCAAGGCGCTCTGGAAGTTCACCAAGGATAACTGGGACGAGCTTGTGAAGAGGCTCCCCATCAGCTTGCCCTTGTTGAGCTCTGTCGTTGCAATTGCCACGTCGAGCTTCACACATCGCGAGCACATCAAGGACATCGAGGCCTTCTTTAAGGACAAGAATACCAAGGGCTTCGACATGTCGCTCTCTCAGGCTCTTGACAGTGTCAGTGCAAAGGCTGCATGGCTAGAGCGCGACTCGGAAGACGTAAAGGCCTGGCTGAAGGAGCACAAGTACTTGTAGAGGAGCTTTCTCGATCTTCGACCTGGATATCTTGAGCAAGATGCACTGATCTAGACAATTGTATAATATGAACATAGTAATAGACATATCCTCTCACAAGGTTGACGTCCATTTGGCTATGTTCCTTGCATGTGAATGTTAGGAATGCGCTGACACAGCAGCTGCAGTGCTCAACAGTGACTATTCGGGTTAAAGTTGCCGTGAGCCTTCCGAAAGTGGAGACGTAACGTCAGCCCCAACGCCATGCAACTAAGCATGTGAGAACAGTCAGTCAAGGCTTCAGGCCTGACTCTGGACACGACAATTCCTGGGCTATGCAAGATTCGACATCGACGCAAGCCAATTCACTCGTTGTACCCCTCAAAACTCTGCACGACTGGCATTGACCCACGCTCCCTGTCTCCGAACATTACAATGCTCCTCGAACCCACCAAATACGACGCTTCCGTATAGCAACAAACAAGTCATCAGACAGATACTTCACTCCATACCGGTCTCTTAACCATTTGCCCGATACGCGCTGCAAGTTCAGGGCTCTGTAATTGCAAAGCGCTATGTACGAGCCAGACCCCTCAAATGCGCAGCTCGATGCGCCTGCCGCCTCGGAGATCGAAGAACTCGAATTATTCCGTCGTTCGCCGCACCCATACCTTCGGCATAGAGCAGACTTGAGCAATACTCATACCCCCAGCCAGACTTCAAGCATTCATGGCTCCGCATCCCGAACACCCCCTCGCCCATCCGATCGCACAATATCCGACGAAGACCGCAGGAAACGTAGGAAACGCAACTCGCAGTCGCCGAGCGAAAGCGGCACCGAAGCAGACGACGAAGGCTATCAGTTCGTAAAAGCGTTGCCTGCGCCTCCGTTGAAGCCACGCAAGGGTCTTCGTGATAGGCAGGGATTGCGGGAGGAGGGGCTCAGCCCACTACTGACCCCAACACAAATTGAGGAAGAAGCGCGCAGATACTCTGATGAGTATTTCCACGAGAAGAAACATGTTTCTCGAGGAGTAGAAGCATCTCCAACGGACAAGGAGGCGAAGGCGGCCCGGGAGAAGTACGTTAAGAGGCGACGGAACGAAGTAATCAGGAGAACAACTGAGACAGCACTGCTAGCTGGAATAGGCTTCCTTGCTGTCAACGGTTGCGACTGTTGGCCCAAGTTGCTCGAGTGGCATAGAGGTGGGTTTCAGTACAGAATGGTTGCAAGAAGAGCATGGCTAATCTGTGCTTAGCAGAGTTCGCTACACATGCCGCGGTCATGGCAGGCGCGTTAGGATTTTATCCTCTAAGACTGCTCTATCATTCATGGAGAGCAGACCCACCCTCTACGCTACGGTTTCGCCAACGAATACGTATACCTGCGTCGTTCGATCCAGCGCCCATACTATATCCAGCCATCTTACCCGCCTTGATCTCTATCTCCATTTTTGCATCATACCCAAAACCATTACTAGCTAATATCGTTCTCGGACTGGCCGCACTACCGCCGCAGTTCATCCCTTTTGGTAAACCCTTGCTGGGCTATTCTACGGCTCACTGGTTCATATCGACTCTACCACTTCTGGCATCGGAAGCTACCGACATACCGTCAAAGCTACGCGCGCCACGGCCATACAAGCTCAAGCTACCACCGCCTGAACAGGGGCTGGACCCGGAGATACTCGCAATCCTCTTCCCATTCCACCAAGCTCTTCTTCCGCCACTCTACTATTTGACCACGACTAGTCTGCTATCGACAGAGCTACACCTGCTGTCGATTGGACTTATCAATCTCCTGCTCTTTACTCAGAGCCCGCAATTAGGCATCTTGAACACTCTGATGTGGCTTGGAGGCGTCGTTATGTTCTTGACATGCGGAAAGGTCCTGAAATGGGGTGTTGCGCTTGCAAGAATACCCCGATGGCGCTTCAGACGTGCTGGACAAATAATTAAGAATCAGCAGTCCTTCTTACAAACTTTGAATGAGAGCTTGCGACCCAAGCGAACTCAAAGTGCAGCACGAGGACATATCACGGACAGTGATGCAGACGAAGATGAGCCGATGCTTGGAGGCCCGCTTCAGAAGACCATTGGCTTCAAGCTGAACATACTAGACTCAATGCGCAATAACATGGCCAACGGGCATGAACCGCAGTCGGCAGTTGATGCTAGGAGACCCAACCTTGACGACTCTAACAACGAAGCTGATCTGGCAAATGGTCCCACACGTGTGCGCAGAAACACATTGCCCGCTTTGGTGGCCGATGACCATACATCCAAACACCGACTCTCGAGCAGGAAACGCTCAAAATCAATCGCTCAGTCCTATTTGTCTTTGACACCGACTCAGGCCAACATCAGGAAGTGGGCATATGCAGGCTACTTTTATGCGATGGTCGTAGTGATCATATTGGGACCATTGCGATACTTTATCGGCAAGCACGCACTCCACAACCACGAACCGTTCGGTTGGGCGATCAGTTATCTCTTCGGCAACATTCAGAGAGTACGCTGGGAAGTATTTCACTGGAACCTCAACTGGTGGATACCACTGCCACCAATCCAAGACTCAGATGAAATAGCATCAACAGCTGCAACCTTCGCACCAGCAGACTATATTCGCAGCGCCCTTCTCGGCGAAGCAAACACTCGACTTTTGTTATGTGTCTACTGTGCCGGTACTATAGTCGTTGGCCTATTGTCAGTCTTCTCACTCTCCTCAGTAGTTGAGGTCGACACACGAAGGAAGGTGTTCCACGGCACCATGGTGGCTATGTTGCTGCCAACCATCTACATCGACCCCTGCTTCGTAGCACTGGCACTCGGCCTCGTATTGGCAATCTTCCTCCTACTCGATTTGATCCGTGCGAGTCAGTTGCCTCCGTTGTCACGACCCATCGCCACTTTTCTTACACCGTACGTTGACGGTCGGGATTTACGTGGACCAGTCGTTGTCTCGCACATCTTCCTGCTCATCGGCTGTGCCATCCCACTCTGGCTGTCTCTTGCAGCAGTCGACCGCGCAGGCGACCAACCTTGGGAAGGCTGGGAAGTCACATCCCGCGACGTCAGCATGGTCGCAGGCGTCGTCTGCGTAGGCATGGGTGACGCAGCAGCATCACTTATCGGCAGACGCTATGGCCGTCGCAAGTGGCCGTGGGCTGGCGGCAAATCCCTTGAAGGCTCGTTAGCTTTCGCTGTTGCTGTCACCATAGGCCTTGTGTTTGCTAGGGTTTGGCTGCACTTTGGCTGGGCCGATGTCAATGCGAAGCCGAAGACGGCGGTGGAGTTGGCAGCTGATGCGGCTCTTACAGTTGGCAAGGCTGCGCTGTGTGCGGCAGGTGCAAGTCTCAACGAAGCTGTGTTGACGGGTGGGAATGACAACGTCATTGTGCCTGTGGTGCTGTGGGTGCTGGTTAGAGGAGTTAGATTATAGTCATATAGACAATGCACCAAATGAACAGCAATCAGGGCCGTTGTCACAGGCGTATCAGGATCCTTTGTTGACGACTGTTCCAGGATACTACAGCAAGCTGCAGTATGGGCGGCGCAGAAGCCTGGCTACCTACAGTCATCGGAGGTCTTCAGCAAGATTAGGCAGGTTATCTGCAGTCTGATGGCACCCAGGAAGACTACAAGGCTCTCTGTGTTGTATCGCTATCTGCACTGAGAGCTTGCATGCGCACGCAACGCGAACAACGACATGTGGGCAGGGGTTGTCCTCCGGCTTGAGGGAGTGACGACTGCCCGTGCTTTCAGAGCATATAGGCAGGACGCTCCCACACCCTTCTGCACTGCGTTTCCTCGATTTCAACCTTCGACTCATCCAATGATCGTCATTCTTCAATCCTCAGCTACCGTCAGCCACGTTGCGCTTCAGGCCTCCCGTATTCCAAGATCAGTCACTGATGTCCGACACTCTGACGCCCACCGAGTACAACATGCAGCTCGTCGACATGAGCATGCAGCCTTTCAGTCTGGACGAGGATCCCTATGAATGAGTTTGGTCCCAGATCCGACAAGAGGTAGATGTCTGATTCGACGACTAAGAGGCTCAGCCTAGTGACCGATAAGTAAGATAGAGAAAGACACAAACTAACAAAGGGGCGCTGACTGTAAGGTATGCAGTGTTTCACCTTACTACTTCCGCTCTACTTATACATAATGAGACCCTCAATTCGCCGATTTCGTTTAAAGTCAACGCAAAGCGAAGGAACCTCGACGGTCTCCTCACCCACTTATCTCACAAGCGTGATGTTTTGGGTAGAGCGAAATATACGGATCTGCTGTCTCGACGTGGCTACGATTCTATCAGTCTAGAGATCGTCTGTCTGATGTGTTCACAGAATCAATACTGTCGACATGTCGACTTCTACGTGCATATACTGGACGACCATCTCCGTCCAGTTGGCCATGCTTCTCCCGAGGTTCCCTGGCTACCTGACTTGTTTACATTGCTGCAGACTGCAATTTTAGAGGATATCCTGCGAGTACAGGTTATTGATCATCGTGTGGCAGCTTTGTTGGGCGGATGTCCCAGAGGCAACATCGATTTCCATAGATTTCGTCGCATCCTCCTCAGTCTGTGAACATATTTCGAACGATGTCCGGTATGGGACGACGTCGAAAACTGTACACGCAAGCTACGGGCCTAAATAGATATATTCAACCTTGGTCGTAGGAGCGACTTACGTGTCATGTAAACCTGGACAAGGAGATGTCCTTCCTACAGGAAGAGAGGAGGGGAGCGTGTTCGTCTTCTGAGGGTCCCATTAGTCACTGTGTTGGGAGAGTGTATACTGTATCTTTTTACTTTACTACGTTCTCTAACCGAGACTTTTGAATAGCTTGCTGAACACAGCATACTTATGGGATCCGATCTTCAACTGCCAATTTTCGGTTAATCTTACTAACTCCTTTGACTACCTCCACACAAGATTGACACAAGAATAATGGCCTCTAGACCTAACACGAGATTCATGATCTGGCGCTGATCTAGCACGAAGCCCACTTCGAAGCATTCAGCGTGAAACGTTGCACGGTTTGCGGGCAGGTAAAGACTATCCATAAGTCTGAAGAAAAGTACCCGATGATTACTGTTACTTAACCCCACATCTTCTACTAAGCCTTTTGCGCATCATGACCCCAATTCTTCAAACTCTTATAGCTTTTACTATTCGTATCCTGCTTGGCCTTCTCTTCCTGCGCAAGATGCCTCTTGCAGTATGCAACGACCTTGCGCATATGGTCAATATCATCCTGCTCGTACTTGCTGGGGTCCTTCTTGGGATTTTTTTCTAAGATAGCGACGATCTTACGTCCACTGTCGTGCCCAATGGTTTCACCGGAGCCATCGTCCTTGGACCAGCCTGCGCCTGCGGATTCCTCCTGGCCCAGCCAGTCTTGGAGTTCCTTTGCAGATATGTTCACAAGCTCATTGAACTCCCTGTAATGCATCAGTATGGGATTTTGTGCATCATAATCAGATTATGCTAACTCAATGACGGTGTCGTTGTCTTTAACCATTTTGCTGGTGTATATGAGAATCTTGCAACTTGCGGAGTCGGTTGTATTTTGAAATAATGAGTTTAGAAAAGGTGAAAACTTGACGAAGATTGAGAGACGGTTCTAAAGCTGTAACTTGTGAAGTTACAGTACTTTGGTGTTGACGTCAGGACTCGAGTACGCACGGCACGTGACATGGCTGAAAGCATCTTGAAGTACCAATAGCCTCAGCATGATGTGATTTACAGCTTGAAGACAACCCGCAGAAGAGCAAAAGTTACTAAGAGACAGTAAAGCTAGCGGTTGTTGTTCCTAAGCAGTGATCAATGCTGTACCTGCAATGACCAAGCAGTCTACACCAATTGTGTTGCATCATAACGGCTGGCTAAACCGAAGCTAGTGAGAAACTGCGAGTGTCGCGCTCCAGAGTGCGAAAATGCCGCACGAGCCAAATGGTATATGAAGCGCCCGTGGTACCTGTTGTAGATGTTTCTTTCCTCTCCTCACCTTGATGTTCCCCATGGACGACGAAAAGTGTTGAGACTGGGGACTCCGCGCCCTCCGCGCAACCCCTCTCTACTCCATACAACTCCGCCCTCCACGTGTACTCCAGAGTTTGCGTCGCAAGAATTCTCGGGGGCCCCATTATTTCTTGACAGTCCTTGACTTGGATCGACGGAGTCAACAAGGCCATCGCCCAGAATGGAGCCGATGATTTTTGAAGCTTGGCACGGCTCACGGAGGCTGAAGGCAGCCGGCACCCTGAATTTGAGGTTAGACGGCCGTTAGGACCTACGTTATGCACACCGTCTGGCTATCGCTCGTCAAAACTTCTTCTTGCAGAGCCTCATGTGGAGAGAACACGAGTCATCTTTCAGCCGCATTGCGGGATTAAAGAGCTGGAGTAGGATTGATGTGGAGTTGCGTCGCAGAGCCTCACTAGAAGCTTGGAAGTGTTGAGACTTGCACAGACAGTGGATACGATGAACCTCCACTTACTCTCCGGCACTCTACCTCTTCGAAGGTAATGTCCAAGCGCGGCAGCAATTCGGAACTACAACTCCAGGAAAGTCACACGACAGTCACACGACAGTCGACCGGACAGCGCGGCACAACGGTCGTCCTTATGTCGCGGCACGTTGGCAGTTGACTAGTTGCGGGTAAGATCACATCAGTGGCTTGCAGCCAACTCGATCCCAAGGTCCGGGTACAAGCAACGTCGAATGTCAAAGGAAGCCGCAGATCTTGACTGGCGCGTGCAATCCCCATGGCGGTGGAGACTGGGGCTCTCCGGTCATGTCGGATGTTCGTTGCTTGGCTTGGTCGAATCCTGCCTGTTTTCCCCACAACATTTCTGCTTGGAGCAACTCCGGTGTCACACAATTAAGACACGCTATGCGCCTTACAGAACTTCCGAGATTACTGTTGGCTGTAGCAGCGGACCAACCAAGACTGTTCCTGCTCGTGGAGTGACAGTAGTGGCGTGAATGACGTTGCTCGCCAGAGCGATGTCTGGGCATAAGCTGGGCACCTGGGCATACCACATGGTCTTGCACAACAAAGGCATTCATACTTAATGTCAGCGAAGGAAGCGAAGATGAAACTTCAGCCTACTTGGTTTCGAACTCGCACCAAATCAACCAGAAGAGCTGCGAGCGCACAGTTGCAATCATGGGTCTCGGGAAAACATCCATCAAACTGCGTGGTGCAGAGGTTGGCATTGAGGCCATTATGCTGGGTGTTGTGACCTCGATAGGTGGTAAGTAGAGGGTTGAAGTGTTGTCAGTGATGCATTGCTCACAAGACTTCAGGCTTCTTGTTCGGCTACGATACTGGTCAGATCTCCAGTATGCTGTTGTTCCCCGATTTCAAGATGCGTTTCGGTCAATACGTCGATGCCGCAGGTGAATGGCAATTCGACACTACCATCCAGTCCTTGGTCGTTTCCATGATGTCCATCGGTACGCTAATTGGTGCTCTTGCTGGAGCCTACACTGCCGATTGGTTTGGTCGCCGACGCAGTCTGTCTGTTGGTGTTGCCGTTTTCATCATTGGCAATATCATCCAGATTACTGCCATGTACTCTTGGGTCCACTTGATGGTTGGCCGTATTGTGGCTGGTCTGGGCGTTGGCGTTCTGTCCATCGGTGTACCCATGTTCCAGTCCGAATGCTGCCCTCGCGAGATTCGTGGCGCGGTCGTCGCATCGTACCAGCTCATGATCACCATCGGTATTCTGATTTCGAACATCATCAACTACGGTGTCCGCGACAACCCTGGTGATGATACCGATGCTTCTTGGAGGATCGTCATCGGCCTTGGAATCGCGTTCTCGGTCCCTCTCGGTGTCGGCGTCCTCTTCTCGCCCGAAAGCCCTCGTTGGCTTGCTGGCCGTGGTCAATGGGAGGAAGCGCGCATGTCACTTGCTCGTCTTCGTGGAAAGAAGGATGATCCGAACGACGAGTTCGTTAACGACGACTTCAAGGAGATGCAAGAATCGATCGCGGAACAAGCTAAGGCTGGACAAGGAACCTGGGTTGAGTGCTTCACTGGACAGCCTTCTGGCATTCCTCGCCTCGTATACCGCACTTTCTTGGGCTGTGGTCTACAGTTCTTCCAACAATGGACGGGCATCAGTAAGTTCAACCCTACAACAGCTCTTGATGCTCAGAGCAACGAAACTAATGTTGGATCCAGACTACTTTTTCTACTACGGCGCGACCGTCTTCGAGTCTGCGGGTATCGACGATCCCATCCAGACACAGTTGATCCTCGGTGCCGTCAACGTCGCCATGACTGTTCCTGGTCTCTGGATGATCGAACGCTTCGGTCGCCGCATGCCTCTTGTCGTTGGTGGTCTCTGGCAGGCAGCTTGGTTGCTCATCTTCGCCATTATTGGTATTGTCCGCCCACCGACAGAGTACAGCAGCTCCGGCATCGTCATGATTGTCTGCGCGTGCATGTTCATTGCATCTTTCGCTTCCACTTGGGGACCCTTCATCTGGGTCGTCATTGGCGAGACTTTTCCTTTGCGCACTCGAGCAAAACAGGCCTCGCTCGCTACCGCATTCAATTGGCTGGGTAACTTCTTGATCAGTTTCCTGACTCCTTACGCCAACGACGGTATCGGCTACGCCTTTGGTTTCGTCTTCTTCGGATGCAACTTCTTTGCTGCAGCCATGGTATACTTCTTCGTTTTCGAGACCAAGTCTTTGACCCTTGAGAGTGTCAACGATATGTACATGGATATGTCCACCAAGGCGATCACCAGCAAGAACTGGGTACCTGCCGGCTACATCAACCGCAACGAGCGCGACCTGAACTACTGGCATCGCCGCCCTTCGATTTTGGAAGAGCGTGCTGGCGCTGCCCACGTTCCCAGGTCGGTTGACGAGAAGATTGTGGAGAAGAACGACTCCGACAGTACCCCTCGCAACAGGTCGATGCACCGGGAGACTATTGGTGACGACAGGGTAGTATAGCTTGGCGGGCAGCTGGATGTAACTAGCTCTTTTATATCTGTATATCTTAACTTAGTGGTAGATGTCCATACTTACAATCGTCTCATCTCTCGGAGGTGCTGTCTATAACATAACTTCAAGTAGATAACAAAAATCACATAAGCGATCTCCTGGTTTGTCGTTGGTGATTCACGGTGTTTTTCTCGGATGATCGGCCGAAAGGTCTGGAGAATGCTTGTTGCTCAGCCACGTTCATTTTAGCACAAACGTGGCGCACGTACGTTGCAAACACGCGTCAGCTGTTAAACCACCCCAATCGGCCCAATCTCAAAAGCTGCATAAACAACAAACCCCAGCGCTTCTCGCAAACACTCCCTACTCTTTTGTGTACAACACTCGTTCCACCATTATCGCAAAGGCATGCCAGCAATACCTCCCACCCTCGGCAAGTTAGCGCGTCGCGCTGCCCTCACTGCCGGTCCAGCGCTTGCGGCGCCACACCTCCACTCCTTTGAGCGTCGCGGACTCGGTGTAAACCACACACAAGCTGTGACGTTAGGCGTGCTTATAGCGTACGTTGTCGTGATCGCCATTCTTTGGAATGTACCCTACATTCGATGGGTTCTCTGGCCGTTCAAGGTACGTTCTCCACCTTCAACACTTTCAGCTGAACGCATCCTGAACGCACGTGACTAACATGCTTAGATGCTGGTCATTGCTTTCCATGAATTTGGACACGCAATCACAGCATGTTGTACAGGTGGCCGCGTCGAGTCTATCAGTCTCGATCCGCATGAAGGCGGTGTAACGCACATGCGGGGTGGAAAACAGTTCATCACATTACCAGCCGGGTACCTAGGCTCGAGTCTCATCGGAGCTCTCCTTACGTTCTGCGGGTTCAATATCGTGGCTAGCAAAGTTGCGAGTATTGTTCTTGGCGTGTGTTTCCTGTTGACGCTGTGGTGGGCGAGGAAAGATTGGCTGACCATCATCACGATACTGCTAGCAGTGGGGTTGTTGGTCGCGTGTTGGTTCATTAAGCATGCGGAGGCCTTGCGATTCGTTGTGGTATGTACAAACTCCTCCTTTGAACTATTACGTGCTTGCTAACATTTGGTCCAGCTCTTCATCGGCGTAATGTCGAGTCTCTACAGTGTTTGGGATATCTGCGACGATTTGATCCTCCGAAAGGTCAACTCCTCAGATGCTAGCGTCTTTGCAAAGAGATATGGTGGCTCATCGCAATGCTGGGGCGTACTGTGGTCTATCGTCTCGCTGGTCTTGATGATTTGCGGCATCATTGCGGCATTGGCCGCCTTTCCCCAGGACTCGGACCAGCAGCAGAAGGACAGCCAGGACTTCATTCCAACGGTTCGCATGTTGTTGAGAGTATGAAGCAGGAACAGTTACTTGTCTACTATGTTATACCCTTTGCTCAACTTAGCACGATTGTCCATTTGATTGAATTTGACCGGATTACCATTTACTGCCGCCATATACTGAACCGGTTCTGTCTACGTCGATCATCCACTAATTCTCCTATCCCTTCCCGAATGCAAAGGGTCCTTCGATGTTCTTACCCTTGCGGCAAAACTTACAGCTGCCTGTGTGAACATCCACCAACCCACCTAACCCGCTCGTGTAAGGGTTAGCAAGGCAGCGCTTGAACTTGTGGGAGTAATGACTGCAAGGCTTGTTGGGAAACATGTGACCCCAACGCAGGTATTCCTGAGTCCTTCCTGTCTTGTTATGGTCGCACATGTCTAACTTGGTGTTCTGTTCATGACTGTTGCTTGCTCGCGTGTCTGTAGAGTCCGATGGAGTGGGAAAGTGGCCGAGTACGATACTTTGTAGAGCCATTGTGTGAACCAACGTTAGTGACAGGAAGCGCTGGAACATCGTCTCGTTTGAGAGTATCCAATGTACTGATATCAAGGTATCATGACAGCTTCACGTCCACTATGTTCATGTCACGACTAAATTTCTCACCATTGCGACGAGCGTCATGTCTATAAAGCATCTCGTAACCAACTTCTTCCATGAAACCACTTAGAGACAACGACACAACCACTCTCACATTCGACACAATCACACTCACACTCACCTACAAGCAGTCATCGAACAACAACACACAATGTGTCCCCGCGATACCGAGAGAGTCAACTTCTATCAGAGCTGTCGTCACGCTCCCCGGTGGAGCATGCACGAAGTACGCACCCGGGCTGGAAATGTGCACAGGTGACCCAATCTCGCCGGTGAAGTTCGACATCAGTGTTATGAAGTGGGCCGGCGCCCCGATCCAGGACAACTGCACCTTCTGCAAAGCTGGCAAGGATCCGAAGGGTGACTTCAAATTCAGCGAGCTGTGGGAGGACAGCGGGAAGTGTCGATAGAAGAAGTAAATGAGTAAAAAGAGTGAAGCGAATGCTATGAACTCCTTTTGATTAAGCTGTAGCTATAGCAAGAAGATTTGCAACCGGATCAATTCTTCCATAAAACTATTTGACGCCCTCACATCGACGTTTCTATTTCCCTAGCATGAGCATTCAAAACGTACAATCGCACACGTTCACGCCGTAAATTCAGGAAAGATCGACCCATGGTATCTCGAAACTACAAATAACGCCATTCTCATTGTGTGAGGCCTACCCCGTTCAGATGTCCCTCATCTCTTCTTCGCTCGCCGGCGGCTGTTGCTGGCGCCAGCACTTCCACCTCCGCTGTCACCTGTACTGCCGCCTGTGTTGCTACTGCTGTGTGCGTTGTTATTTGCACCGCTCTCCCCAAGCAACCTCGTGAGATCGCCGAGTCCACCGCTCCTGACATTCTTCTTCTTCCCACCTTCCTTCTCTGCGAATGCCATGGCCATAAGTCTCCTTTTGTCACTCTGGATACCGAGTACGCGCTCTTCCACACTGTCTTTGACGACGAGTCGGAAAACAGTAGTCTCCCTTTTCTGACCAAGACGATGCACGCGATCAACAGCCTGATCTTCGATAGCAGGCGCCCACCAACTGTCCGCCATGATGACCTGGTTGGCTGCGACTAGATTCAAGCCGAGGGAGCAGACGGACAAGGACGCCAGCATGATGGTGGTATCTGGATCGTTATCGAGGGCTTCGAGGGCGGAGTCGCGTGAGATGGCGTTCATGGAGCCGTCGATGCGCGTGTACTTGTAGCCTGCTGCCGCTATATGTACTTGGATGAGGTCGAGGAAGGACGTCCATTGGCTGAAAATGATAGTCTTATTGGACTTGTCTTTCGCGCTTGCGGCGAGGATCTGAAGGAGCTGCTCGACTTTGCTGCTTGTGTTCTTCTCGAGTGAGGCTTTATCTGCTTCGGACTTGGCGGTAGGTTCGGGCTTGGCTGAGGTTTCGGCAGCAGGCTTAACAGTTGTAGAGCCGAAGGACTCGAGCTCGGCACGGCACATGGGACATTTACCTTGCAGCTCGATAACGCGTTCGAGACAGGGCGTGCAGAAAATGTGTGCGCATTTGGTGATGACAGGATCTTTGTAGGTGTCGAAGCAGATTGGACAATCTTCCTGTGAGTCGATCGAGAGCTGGAGCATCTTTTGTAAGGCTTCTTTGTTCTCTGCGGTAAGATCGACGACGCCTTCAGCTTCGAGCTGCTTCAAGATGGAGTCGAGTCGTTCTTCACCAACAAGCTGCCAGTGATTGCAGAGCTGGCGCATACGCAGTAGAACTTCAAGAAGGTGGCGGTAGGTGTCGAAGGCCTTATGATTACCAATGTTCTTTTTGTAGATGTCCAAAGTGCCCTTTGCTTGTGCTTCGAGCGCATCGTACTTCTCCTGCTCATGTGGGTGTAGCTTGAACTTGTGAACGTACTCTGACAGCTCCGGCAGGCGCAGATCAATGAACGACATCTCCTTCTTGCGCCGCAAGCAGATACCGCCCATGAGTAGCTGCAATGCTTTGTTGCCTTGTGGATCACCAGCCAGGACAGGACGCGAGATGGCTCCATGAAAGATCTCGAACGAGTCGAGGCCACCGGAAAGGCGCAGGAAACGAACCTGACTGTACAAGTCTTTGAGATTGTTGATAATAGGAGTGCCAGTAAGACTCCAGCGCGACTGAGCTAGGAGGTTGCTCACAGCGATGGTCTTCTTGGCTTTGGGGTTGCGAATGTTGTGACCTTCGTCTAGGATGATACGTCTCCATGTGATCGAAAACGGACCGGACTTTCGTGGCAGTGCTGTGCTCTTTTGCGAGTACCAGTCTGATGAGATCGACTCATACGTGCTAATGACCACATCGTAGTTCTCGATTTGCTTGGGTGTGATGGGCTCCTTTCGTGTGCCGTGCCAGAACATGATACGTAGAGCATGTTCCGGCTTGATATGTCGCTTCATCTGCGTGCTCCAGTTGCTCATGACGGAGACTGGTGCAAGGATGAGCGTGGCGTCGGCTGCTTCTAGCACTCGATATCCCAGTGCTTTGTCCGCCATGATCAGCGAGATAACTTGAATTGTCTTGCCCAGACCCATATCATCAGCCAGAATACCTCCAGAGGCTAGCTTGGGATTGGTAACCGAGTAGTTCGTTGCCAGGTTTGTGAAAGCGTTGGGCATACGCGAGTGACGCTGCCACAATTGAACAATATCCTTGGTGCCTTGAGCTGGCAGCTGAGGGGACTCTTTGTCCAACATCCATTGCAATCCTTGAAGTTGGAAAGGATGCATCTTAGTCTGTATTGCTTCTGGTTGAGCTGCTTTGGGCATGGCAGCCAGGTCTTGCTCTTTGACACCAAACTCTTCAACAACATTTTCGAAGTTCCTCGGGTTGAAGCGCTCGCTGCCGCCAATAATGTCCTCTAGGCTGGGTCCTGGTCCCATACCATCGGACTGCGACGAACCAGCCATGTATTCGCTCATGCCATTCTCCCAATCCTGACCGTCGCCAACCCCAACAACAGCGCCGCCGTTCTTCTTGGCCCTCTTCGCGGCCTCCTTGGCCAGCCGTTGCCTCTCTTTCTGCGCTGCTGCCTCCTTGCGTTTGCGATCGGCTGCGTGTCCGACTGGTAATTTGTCCTCCCTCATCTGAGCCAAGAGGTTCTCGCGCTCCACTGGCTCGTTCGTACCATACAGTCTGATCTCAATAGGGCAGTCGAATTGGCCTTTGGCTCCAGTGATGTGTGCCTCAACAAGGAGGCTGCGGTTGTCCATATACTTCGCCAGCTTCGCGGCCCATGTCTTCGGGACGTGACCAATCTGCTGTCCCTGTACGTTCAGAACTTGAATCGCATTCCTGTCGTACTGGTTCTGAGGCTCGCGCCTGCAGATGACCATTTCGCCGACCGTTGCGTAGCCATTGTAGTACCTGACACCAACAATCTTGTTGTGAAGCATGCCGTACATACTGTAGTTGTACTGCTGCTCATTGTAGCCTTGCGTCGAGTCTGGCGCTTCCAGGGACGCGTCGTTGTCGTCGTCACTATCAATGACTAGAGCATCGTGCTGGGAGGAGCCAGTCGCGGTGCGCGAAGGGTGCGGGTTCTGTGCAGTACGGGGCTGTTTCGGTGTGCGGGCATACTGTTGTGACGGCGACGAATGAGCATATCTTTGTGACGAGGAAGGGTTCGTGTACCGTGTGGAAGAAGATGAATACGCGTGTGATGAGTTAAATGGCGAACTTTCGTTCCCAAGTTCGCTGTATTGACGCTTCTGGGGTGCCATTGTCACATCCAGAATGGAATGGCAGCGCGGCGCGCGCGACGGGCGATAAAGAGCTGTTTTGAAGAGTGGAAGCGGGGAACCTTGTTGCTTCTACCCAAGGATGTGTGCGAGAAGCAACATACTTTGGGCGCTGCGACGCGCTAGAACGCGAGGCCCTGTGACATCACCGCTGTCTGTGCCCAAACTCATTAGAGCCCACGATCATCTTCAAATCCATTCTGAGATTATGCACCAATATCGATTCATCGAAGTTGCGTTAATGAACGTCTCTCCGCTCGCTGCCCCTCTCTGACTACACCCTGATCACAACATGACAGACCATCAAATCTGAATCTGACACACTTTAGATTTGCTTGTTTTGTCCTTGGGAAACGACATAGCTGGCATCTACTGGTCCTTTGTGTTGCTTTCTAGTCTCTTGAGGTGGAAGGTGTACGTGTCTCCCTCCCACGCAGTCTGCTCGCACCCTACCTCGTCACAACCACATAGCCTTTCTCCAACTCGTACTAACGCAGAAGACATTGCCTCGACGAGCTCACCTCTCGTCCTTGACTCGTCGTCTGGACCCCCTCTGTGCTGAGCATACCGGGGATGTCGTCGAGTATGATCCTGACAGTGGCCGTTGAGAGCAGCTCGAAGCCGTATGGCCTACGGTAAAGCTGCCATTTTGAAACGGGTATTGAAGATGAGTGCAAGGTCGCATACCCTAGAGCAATCGGGAGTAGCTGCTGCTCAGAGTTGTAGGATTCGGTAGATTGGATCGCTGACATTGACCGCGCCTTCGAATCCATACCCATAGACCGAGGAATGGCGAGGATACAACAAAGTCTGATGGAATGGGTTCGGGCGTATGTGGAGATCGACGAACCTGTAGACCGTCTAGTTTCTCCATAGTGAGAGCTCTAGGTTTGCCGTCCCGAGGATTGAGCAATGTACCATCGCTGACACATAGCCGTTGAGACCAACCTTTCAACATGGATCGCGAGCTAGCTCTTGGAGAATTATCCGGAAAATTTGCTCGTTCGCTAGCAGTAGCGACAGTGACTTGAAATATTTGCCCAAGCTGTGCAATGGAGAATGGCGGTGTTGTACACGAAGGGCGATATTGATACCGCTGAACTTGAAAATGAGGAAGCTGTTGAGCTTCCAGACCTCGTTGTAGATCACGTCTCGTAGCTCTGACAGGAGGGCGAGGAATGAATTCCGACCGATGTATGTGTTGGCAACAGAGGATGTCATTTTTCTTAACAGGGAAATCTTTCGTACCTGGGCAAGAGATATTTTTTCCAGGTTGGAGAGTCTGTGCTCAATCCAGGATAGTTCCTTCTTTCGAGACACTTTGTGATTTGACTGTCTGAGCATACATAATCATAGTGGTGAAAGACTTGCAATCTGTGAAACTTAACTGAGCGGGGTTTAAGTTAAATATGTGTCTTCCTAGCACCCAATGCCATACTTATCCAGACTTCACTGAGAACTACGTATGGTGCCACTTCACATAGCCTTCAGGCATGAGCTTAACGAAGGTTCTGATTCAATATAGCAGCGTCCATGCGAAACGGACCCGTTACAGTTCAGATACCTGCTTACTCTCAACTATCACCACGATCAGTTCCCTGATACGCGCTGTAAGCCGAGTCTCTTGGGCTTGAAATAGAACACATGACTGGACGAATGCAAACAACAGGAGTGGAGAGTAGGGAGTGGCCCAAGTGCTGCTACAACAACGACCGGATACAAACAGGGTCAGGAGCGCAGCGCAATAACGCTCGGAGAGGCTCAATTCTACTCATAGATGCAGTTCGATGTGTCCTGTCAGATGTGTGCTCAAAGGGTAAGGGGAAGCGGTATTCAGGACCACAGCACGGGTGATGGGAGTCATGTTTCGTTCAGCTGTTTATTTTAAAGTCTACAGGAGCGCTCATGCGGGGCTCTCTATCCTCCGGTATCGAATATCCGTACAGATGCTCGCAAAGACAAGACGCCTAATCCAATGTGGTATATCATCGCATTCATTAACAAGCCGCCAGAACGCAAAAATGAAGTCGTACAAGTGAAAATGCATTTAGACATTACAGGCAATAGAAAAAGTGTCTAGAAGTTCCTCGATGGGAGGGGAGCCTCTGGCTTGGGGTACTGGTTGTTGTAGCCATTGGCATTAGGGTAGAAGTTCTGGCCAGGCTGTCCAGCATAGCCGTTGGTGTAGCCATCAGTGACATGTCCATTGCCGTTGATATGAGGTGTGCCGGTTGCTGGCTGACCGCGGAAGTACTGCTGGCTCTCAGCAGCACCATCGCCCATGGTCCTTGGCTGGGGGCCACCCTCCTCAGCCATCTGCATCTCGGTCTCGTGACTTTGGTGGTGCTTGGTGCGGACGGCGGGCAGGAAGTCGATGAAGAAGCTGAGCACGTACCAGGTGTATACGAAGGCAATGATCCACTCGAATACAGCGGCGACATTCCAGTAATCGTACAGTTGGGTAACACCGAAAACGACGCAGAGACAGATCTCAGCGATGATGAAGGCAAGCTTGATCCAGAAGGAGATGCGGAGGATCGAGTGCTGCCGGTAGTGGATTCCCAGGCGCTGGTACTCCCAGCAAATGAAGATGGCGCTCACAATGTACCCAATGATGAAGACGCCCAAGCAGATGTTGTGCATCCGGTTGTGGTGGTAGTTGTCGTAGATGGTCAGGAGGATCAGACCAACTGCACCCACGATCGCTGCGATTGTACTAAGCAGAGAGTAGATCTTCTGCCAGACAGACGTGTTGCGCGCAAGCTTGCCGGCGTGACGCAGGTAGCGCTCAAAGATGAAGGCGAGGTCAAATGTCACAACAGTGACCGCTGACATGGCGATGAACATAGGCTTGAGGTTTTGCGCGCCGATGTCTGAGATGTAGGCTATTGTCTGGCCATCTAAGCAATGTTAGTTATAATGTGTCCTGGTTCAAACATGTAAAAATGGATATACCTGTCATTGTTGGGTAAATAGGATGCCCCTTGGTGCTCCAGTACACCAGCATGGTGATCAACATGGCCATCCAGCATATCGAGCTGAAGATGGGCACAACCCAAAACGATGCGACCAACATGATGGCTGACGTCAGGTGTTGTTGTGGGCCGAGGAGGTGAGCGGTGTTGTGTATTATGAGCCTCGATCGGCGTCGTTATGGCAATCGCGTATTTGCTGCGTGTCGTCGACAACGAGGAGGCTGCTGAATGTCAAAGAAACAGTCCCTGAGCAGATCAGAGGACGTATATGAATCAAGGGGTCGTCGCAGAAACAATGAAAGGCCGGTCTTGCGCGCAAATGAAATTCCATACGCGCTACTATTACTGTCGGGCAAAGCTTGACGTCACACTCCCAAACGCTCCGCCGGCTCCCGCAACTACGTCGATCCGAGAGGCTTCGCACCGTCTCCACGTCATCCGGGGTTAAGGACTGGCGATTGTTGAGGCACCATCACTGGAAATTTGCGTTGTTACCGACGATGTTGCGAAGCAACTGCGGCTGAAGGACGAAAGGTGGTCGAAGTCGGAGTCTCTTGCCGTGAGCTGAGCTTACCTAACACGCGTTGCGGCAGGGACGATCGATTGCCGCAGCAGCATCTCAGGCGGTCAGTTTCGACTCCCAATCAATAGCGCATCCACTCTGCCCTCCCTGCACGGGCGTCCTTTGAGAATACCTGATGTTAGAATCAGCCATGGCGACATCACCTCGAACAGGTGTTGGGATCCAGGCCTTTATTATCACAGTCGGTAAAAACGGCAGGCAAATCGGCATCATATGTCGCTTCACGATCCCCTAGAAGCGACCCGCATCCTGCCCGCATTGCGATTATTATCCGCCCGATTTTCCAGACACAGCCTGATGACGAGCATCGAAAGTCACCAGGTTGAAGTTTGCGCAGCACTGCCCTGGCGTGCGCGTCCAGATCTGGGCTTTTTGGCTCTTGGGCCGAAGTGCAACAGCCCCCAGCGCATGAAGGGGCGAATTGTACTTCAGACCCCGTGATTACTTGGCATCAAGCACGTGCAGCTGTGTGGAACTCTCCGAGGACTGACGGAAGAATTACGATCATGATGTTTAGAGGCTGATACCTGGAATGAGGATGCAACTTCAGCGAGATTGCCATCTGCAGCAGGATCCCGCATCCTCAGATCGTTCTGTCAAACCTTGCACAATGTCTGCAGAACTCAACTGTTCTACAAAAACTACAGACCAATGGTTCACGCACCTACGAAAGAGCTCGTTTTTCCTGGCCGACCACCAAACCAGGTGTTACCCGCGCGCAAGAACACTACACCGCAACACCGCAATACTAACAAGATGTTTCTCCTGCTCACTCTTTAGATAGCAAGGTATCTGCGCGCAAGTTTCAAGAAACCAATCTTGTTGCGTGATCAAGTTATGTGTTAGGTAAACAGGGTGATTTTGGAGATGATCTGTCAAAAGAAACGAGCTCCTTCGTAATAGCAGCATTGTTCGGTCGATATGGAACTGTGCGGGCCGACGCGAGCGTTTTTATGGGAAAGACAGGCGTTCCCCTACAAAGAAATTGCAAAGATTCTGCAATCCCCGCTGCGCATCGGTATTTTAGGAGGATCGAGCATCGGATTTTGCAAGATTTCAGGGAATTGCTGGCTTGAAATGTGAGCCTCACACTTCGAAAACCAGGATCTGGACCTGAACGATGAGCCATTACACGAGATCACCGTCTGGGATTAAGCTTTCAGCCACGCACTCGACGACATCCATTGGCTGGCACTTTGCGCAGCCTCTAGCTTCCTTGTGCCTTGATTGGCGGTTGAGGCGTAATCCTGATGCGTGGGCCGCTCGCCTGGTTTCAAGTCCAGAGCTCTTCCAAGTTTGTTGTTGCTGCGCTGCGCTCTCCACTTTGCAACATGCACAGGCTCGTAATCGTACGTTCGGCCAGAGGCGATACAGGTCGGCGGGACGTGACCGACCCAAGCGCCTTGCTTTGAGGGGAGCTGCATGTCTTATACATAGACAAGCCGTGAGCTCCATGTTATCCGCGTTACACTAAGCTTCAAGACCGAACGCTATCCCAGCCCCCCACACTGCAAGTGTCCCGGCCATCCTCAGGCCTGATATAGGGTGAGCTCACATCTTAAGATGAACCCCCGCAGTGATCCGGTAGCTAACAGCATCTCTGTTAGCCATTCGTTCAATGTCTGTTCTTCTGTAGTCTGGTCGTAAATATGTTTTCGCAATTCAAGGACCGTGTCGCGCGTCGCAACAAAGGCAACGGCCAGAGCACCACCCAACACAATCGTTTGTCAAAACCAAGAACAAACACGAACTCGAAAGCCGGTCCTGTCGTCAACAATGATATCCCATATCCAAGTTCGCCACGCTTCGCAGATTTGAGCGCAAAGAGCCGCGAGCAAATCCGTGAAACGATGCTTTCGCCAATCAGCAAAGAAGCCGGCTCAGCAATTTGGTCTGATCAAGATGTGGTAGAAACTGAACCAGCAGTAGAGGGCCGTGGCCGCCGTTCGACAGTTGTGTCAAGGTCAAATTCACGTACGCACTCGAGGTCAGGGTCAGCGTTACGCAACTTTGTACGGAGCAGACGAAGTTCTACCACCAACCTCCAAAACCTACCGGAGTCGAAGGTCTCTCTGGTCTCCACAACCCAATCAGACATTGAGGCTGCTATTCGATTGCTGCAGGAAGTCAAGAAGAATGCTTCTCCGGAAGATCTGGTAGCGTTGCGTATGTGTCTTTCTTTAGCCCATTGATGCTCAACCTGCTATCACCGCACGAAACACGCCCTACCAGTCCCCACTTCAACCGTAAGCTAATTAGTGTTTTGCAGGCGAAGCTCTTGAGCGCCCTACAGAAACTATCGCCGTATCGGAGCCAGAGTATGACCGGTCGAGCCCAGAAATTAGTGGCGTAACGAGGAGAAAGTCACTCGTCCAGGCACCGGGAGTCGCAACTCGCAAGTCGACAATCGAAGAACAACGCAGGACTTGGAACTCGTGGAAGTCGCCGGACATGAGGCCAGAAGATGAAGCCAAATGGCGGGCCCCGAAGCAAGGACCATCTCCCCTGGATCGCTTAGTTGCTCTCGACCTGGCAAATAGCAGCCAAGCACATACTCCTGTGGATACGGACTGTTCACATCTTTTGGGTTACAAGCCAGGAACGCTGATGATTGTCAATGGTGAACCCTCCCCAGCAGCCAGCTCGATCAATCTGGCGCGTGTTGCTCAGGCGAACGAGAAGAACGATTACTTCTCGGCGACAGAGCCTGCCCCTAGCCCACTGGCAATGAAGAATGAGAGAAAACAAACAAAGCCTAGAAGCATGTCAGCCGTTGGCGTGCGTAACAGCAAGACAAAGCTTACCCTGGACCCCGCGAGCGAAGAAAAGATACCCATCACCTACGTCAAGCCGGAGATCAAGCCAAAGAAGCGACCGCAGAGCATCGCCGCAAGCACGAGGCGACCATCACAGAGTGCCGATACTCTTGCAAAGGACTACCAGGCCTACATTCCGTACAGCCCTTTCGAGAATCAGATGGTCATCCACAACATCTGGCAAGATCAGGAGGCCACAACTGATGAGCTCTTTCTGGAGAACTTACAACCTCAAGTATGTCCAGATGATCTTGTTGAGCTCTCTGCGACTATCACCGATGTAACCGAACTATCGCCTCCTTCAACAGCCAACAGTGCAAACAACCTCGAGATACCAGAGCACCGAAACCTTCGGCCGTCGCCGCGGACTTCGGACTCTGGCTACTCATCCGTTTCTTCTTCCGGTGCCAGCATGAGAGTCTCCAACAGCGAGCAGCATCAGCAACACCCTAGTGCGCTTCGAGTGGCTGTTCCACCTTCCGATTCTTTGCATACGCAGTACAGTGCCAGCAGAAGACAGACAATGAGCTTCGAGTTGCCCATCCAGGGCGATCTTTCGGCTCGCTTTGAACAGTCATTGTTGGCTACAGTACCGAAGCATGCTCATGGACGTACACTATCGCTAGATATCCCTCGAGATGCCGCTGAGCTTCCGTCAATGGATCTCGTACTTGCACCTAGTATACCGCAATCGGCAACAGCAAAAGCAATCGAGAAGCCATTGCCTAGGCAGACTAGACGTTTGCAGAAGCGCCAACCATCTCAACCACAGCTACCCGTTGTCCAATCAGCGCAACAGAGTCGAGAGATCATTCCAGAGGTTCCGGACGATGTGAGAGTCAAGTTCACTCGACGACTATCAGCTACGCCCGGCATGGAGTGTTTGACTCACACATATCCCAGCAAGGACCACATCACCTCAGCTGAGTCGACTTCCAGCTCCAGCCCCATTGAGCCGGTCTCATCGCCAACCGAACTCGAGCCTGACCATGCGCCTGCACTGCCGGCTCGTGGACGACGAAAGAGCATGTCTTTCTTTCGCAGGAAGTCAACCACAGGAAAGAAGAAAGAAGACTGTGAGGACGATGTCTGCTCACCAAAAGTACTTGATCTCGGCACCATCGCCGTTTCCCTTGGTGCTTCCCCCTACGATCCTTCCATGTTCGGTTCATTCCAACAAAAAGACACTGTTGAGAACCCTACACATCCTCACCAGCTTGGTCAGCGATCACATTCGCGTTCAAGATCAGCAGTGAGCATGAGCTCCGACACAGCCGCAGAATATGCGCGCATGCGTAGCAAGGATCGCGCTCTTCCCGAACCAGAGATGCCAGAAATCCCTCAGCGCAAACCACGCCGAAAGCCAAAGATGGAGATCGGCGAGGCGAAGCATTCGAAGCGCCGTCCTCAAAGCTTCTACTTCGATGAAGCTCCGCCGATGCCAGCGATTGACCACTCAAAGTATGCAACCCCTCTCTCCGCCAAGCCCAGGTTGGAGAGTGTCGACACGCCTACGGCGAACCAGTCTCGTGTCCGCGCGAATTCTCGTCCTCAGTCGCCGTTCAGGCCCAACCACACACGACCTCCTTCGGCCCACAAGAACGTGGATTGGGAGCACAAGGTTGACTGGGAGGTGCACGCGAAGCAATGGAGCCAGCGCCGCCAGTCTGTTGGCGACAGTCTGCGGCCTCGACCAGTAGTTGAAGCCAAAGAAAATGTCGCACCTGTGCCTGAGCCTCGTCGCCGACCCATGTCTTACACTCCTCAGGAGCTGACTACTTTTGGTCGCTACAGTGGTGGGTTGGACTACGACCATGCGGGCCGTGGGCAAATCGGCGGCTCAGCCGGCACTCGCCAGCTACACAGCTATGTGACGCCGAAGAGCATGTACTTCAAACAGAGCTACGGTGTCGATTTGTCTGATGTTCCCATCTTCCTACAGAGACAGTAGGCGTTGTGATGAGCATACACATTGGGCGGCGTTAGGATCCCTATACTAATAATGACCTTCGATTCAGTACATACAAGTAGTTAATTAGCGTTCTGCATACCCACGCCCATGCATATACAAGCGGTATTGAAATGAACACGTTTACGAACTTCCCAATTGAAGTTGTTTTGCATTTGGCGGTGATGCAAGGGTGGTGAAGTCGTATCGAGAAATGCCTCGATGCACATGGCAATGCACGTGCATGAGCATCGTCGATGTGACAGCCACCCAACCGAGCCCAACTCCTGAGTGCATTCAAAATAGGAGCGTCGATAGTTGCCTCTCAGTCATGTGTGGTTTCCTCCACGGAGGCAGCGAGCTGAGGTTGCTAACCCCTTTGTGGCGCAACCGGAGCGCCCATTTCCTGCTTGTGCCGGCGTGAGCCTCAGCTGCCGTGCGATCGTCGACAATGCAAAACGTCATGCCGTGAGTGGTTTGTTGAGTTGTGTGGGGCATGCGGAGGCCAATGGGCTGTGACGCCGTCGGCTTCCAGCCAGGCACAGATCGCTCGCTATGAACACACTTGGCGGCGGGGAGCAATTTTCAGCGCAGCCACCCTCGCAACTCCTTTCACCTCACCTCACCTCACCGTCTCGTCTCGTCTCGTCTCTTGCACGTCTCGCTCTCACAGCCGCTGGACCCTTCCGCGACTGTCTCTCGCCCTCGCTTAGCAGCTTAATCCCGCACCGACAGCCTTTGGTCGCAATCAAAGGCTTCACTCAAATACGGCTCGCGGCCGTCTCTTCCTGATCAATCTCCAAGTTGTATCTGCACGACCCGCGCCACACGTCTTCAACAACATCCCCCCACCGCCTGCCGCACACTTCTAAGCAGGAGCTCGAGCGCGTGTTGTTTTCGTACAACAACCAGACCCCCGTTCCGCCCGAATCTCAGCTGCCGCATAGCACGTCCTTTGCGGTCTGTTCCGTCGAGGAACAGTCTGACAGGAGGCCTCGCCCAACACCAAGCCTCGGCTTCGCGCCCTTCAAGCCGCCCTAACGCCCTTCAAACGCACTGCAACCCAAGACCACTCTAGCCCATCTACCCCCAGCAACTACTAGCAAGGGAATGGCACCTTCTGCTCTCACGCCCCCTCCAGAGGAATACAACACCACGTTGAAACACAAACAGTATCTCAACGACTGTTCCTTTGGCCCCATTGACCACAATGGCGCGAGCACCTCCAAGCAACTCATTGGCGCAGCTTTGAAGAGCCGTGTCGAGGCTATCGACCACGACATCTGTGACGTCGGCGACGAGGACACTTTCTTCGTCGCTGACCTGGGCGAGGTCTACCGTCAGCACCTGCGATGGAAGAAGAACCTGGCTCGCGTCAAGCCGCACTATGGTGAGTCCAGTCAATGGCCCCTACAATGTCATTTCTAACCGATGAACAGCGGTCAAGTGTAACCCAGACCCCCAGGTCCTGCGCCTCATGACCGAGCTCGGACTCGGCTTCGACTGCGCTTCCAAGAACGAGATCGAGACGGTTCTCAAGATCGGCGTCGACCCCTCCCGCATCATCTACGCGCAGCCCTGCAAGACCAAGTCGTACGTCCGCTATGCTGCCAACGCTGGCGTCAAGCAGATGACCTTCGACAACGCCGACGAGCTCTACAAGACCAAGCAGCTCTTCCCCAACGCTGAGCTGTACTTGCGCATTATCACCGATGACACGGCCAGCTTGTGCCGCTTGAGCCAGAAGTTCGGTGCTGCTATGGATCAGACCGGCGAGCTGCTTGAGCTCGCGAAGAAGTTGGAGCTCAACGTTGTCGGCGTGGCATTCCACGTTGGCTCGGGTGCGTCTGACCCCAAAGCCTTCATCAAGGCTGTTCAGGACGCCCGCTTCGTCTTTGACCAGGCGGCCGCCTTTGGCTTCAACATGCACACGCTCGATGTTGGCGGTGGCTTCACTGGCGATGCCACCTTCGAGCCCATGGCTGCTGTGCTCTCCGCTTCTCTGGACGAGTACTTCCCGCCCCACATCCGCGTCATCGGGGAGCCGGGCCGTTACTACGTCTCCACTGCGTTTACCATTGCATGCCACGTCATTGCCCGCCGCATTGTTACCGATGCCACCCTGGGCACGACCAACTACATGTTGTACCTAAACGACGGCGTGTACGGCAACTTCTCGAGCATCATCTTCGACCACCAGCACCCGGTGGCCAAGGTGCTCAAGTCCGGCAACGAGGTTCTATACGACGTGCGTCGCTCCGGCTACGACACGCCGTCCCAGATTGAGTACTCCATCTGGGGCCCCACCTGCGACGGCATCGACATCATCTCCTCGTCCAGCACCTTCCCTGAGCTCCTCGATGTTGGCGACTGGTTGTACTTTGAGGACATGGGCGCGTACACCAAATGCTCTGCTACCCGCTTCAATGGCTTCACTGATAGCCACGACGTTGTGTATGTGTGCAGCGAACCGGGCGCTCAAGCCCTGTTGGGTCTTTGATTGTATATACTCGATTAGCGTCATTATTAGAGGTTGTGCGGCATTGTGTACATTGTTGCAAGGAGGAAAAGTCTTGTTTTGTTGACTATTTGATAGATTTTATAGCGTGCGTGGTTCATAATACATTTACATGGCTTCTATCCTTGCGCTCTCCTCTTGCGAACGGTGGTGAGGGGATCTATCTCAGTCCGGAAGGACCTGGGACAACCGATACCGGAGACAACAGGCTAACTCCGATACGCCGCTGGTGGTTGTCAGTAAGTGTAGTCGAGTGTTGGTTCCGTTCACTTACAGCACAACACCATCGCTCCTCTAGTGTATTGGATTCATGCTACCACTATTCGAGGCACGGCAGGCTAGAAGTCATAGATCGCATTCGAATTCGAAAGCCCTCTGAACCATGCAGGCATTGTACATTGGAGGAAACGCAAACCTGGCACAGTAATCCGACACTTGTCAGAGGCTCCGTTCTTACATTGTCGTTCACTAAAGCTGAATGCCAGTTCTGCTGTACTATAATTGTGGGAATATCTCTCTACACTTCCAATGCCTCTTTCCACTCTCCTTCTAACACCCGGCTCCTTCCTCCCCTTCACGCATGTCTCAATACCTGAACATCACAATCCCACTCCTCTCCGGATCAAGCTTGGCCATCGCCGATTGGTTGCCACACTTCTCGCTTGCCAACGCCCCATTGATGACCAGACTCATACTCCTCGCCAACACCCCTTCATATTTCTCCCTCACGCCCGGAGTGAGGTGTGTCTGACTTATGATAGTATCAAGATATTCGCAGATCTGCTCATGCTGGATTTCTGCTTGGTACCCACTCGTGGGGTTCCGCATCTGGGACAGCGTCCAAGGTGACCAAGCTACTATGGGGGCTTGCGAAGTCACTGGGACCACTAGAGCGGGACACCCATTGAGCAGCTGGAAGATGAGAGTTCCGCACCCGGGGCGCCGCGAGGTAGACCACATGTTCGCTCTGTAAGGCGAGATGCCCGTGAAGAGAACCAGCATTCTGTTCGTACCGATGTCCACGGTAGGGTTGGCTTCACACAAGCTGAGTGTATGGGCGGTTTCGGAGAGGAGCTTGTGCGCTAAGAGGTAATCACCTCCCAGGAATGGGCCGAAGCACTGCGCAACTGCAAAATCGTTGGCTCGTGGTACGGACGGTGTCCGCGCCGAAGCGAAGAGATACGGACAAAACCAGCCTTTCTCAATGCCCTGCATATTCTTCGTGGGTGTGACGCCGACGAAGCGCAAATCAGCGTCAACGCCCATGAGCTTGTGCTTCACACCGACTTGTAGACTCCTGACATCAGTGGTGACGAGCATTTTCTCCTCTTCGGGCAGCATGTGCTCGAGGATACCTTTGTCGATGGCCTGCTCCACGATCTGGAAGACGGAGTACTTCAACACCGTGCTCGCTGCAACTGCGCCAGCGCCCGAGTTCACAATCTCAGACACAAAGCTGTCGGCGCCGAACGCGCTGGTCACGCTATCTGCTGCACCATCGACTAAGGGCCCTCCGACGAAAGCAAAGGTTGTAAAGAGCACGGCGTCCCGGTAGCGCACGTTGGGGAGCGTGACCGGGTTGTTGTCGCCCCATGGACTGAGAGATAGAGGCATCTTGGCGAACGAAGTTGCGGTAGATACGGAGCTGCGGGCCACACGGCCGAACAATGTGTCGCCAAAGAAGCGTTTAGCTTTGCCGGATTGTTGGGCATCAGCTGGACCGCTATGGGACGGAGTGGAGGAGTGCTTTGGGCCAAAGAGACCAGAGGGAGAGGTCGTTGTGTAACTTGGTTTCTGGAGTTGCTGCTGCGGGACTTGTTGCGGTGGGGATTGGTAGGGTGGTGGTGACTGCTGATATGTCGGTGGTGACTGTGATATAGAGGGTTGTACTTGTTGTTGCATCATGTGGAGCTTCTCTGGTGGCATGTTCTGGATGACTTGTTGCACCTGCTGGATCTGCTGAGACGTCATGTTGGGTACCCCGTCGTATGGCTGTGGTATGGGCAGTGACTGTTGTTGCGAAGGGTACTGAGGTTGAGGTTGGGCTTGTGGGTAGCCACTCTGGGGTATGGGCGGCTGAGAGAAGCCATTATGCATTGGTGCTGGTGCAGGAGTAGGCAGTTGCTGCGGCATCATCATGTATGGTGGTGGTCCAGGCGATTTGGTATCGAAAGGTGCCATGGACGGTGCCTGCTGCATGACGGGCATGTTTGGCAGTGGACCCTTTTGCATTGAGCAATGAAGAAATCGTCCTCTTATTTCTCCTGCTGACTGTGTGACTTCAACGCGTTCTTGTAGATGAGTGCTGCAAGGCTGAAATGTGTGGCCGTTCACTGAGTGAGTGGCTGAAGCGAGTGGCTTGCGGACGTCGACACACTCAGGATGACAATCGTCTATGGTTTTTTGGGATAGAGAACATGAAGAGAGGGACAAAGGGCGAGTTGAAAGTCAATACCAGGAACCTTCGATTTGACGGACGGGAGGGGCTCTTCAACATTGCCTGTAAGCTCGTACTGGAGCTGCAGTCAGCCCTGCCCTGTGGCTTCATGCTTACCGATTCTGGTGACAAGAAGCGGTCCCTGTCGTCCAAATGGGCCCACGTTTCGCGATCTGCACGCTTGTGGCATCTTGGAGATGTCAGCCTTGTTTGTTTTTGAGGAATGTTGAAGCGCCCAGCAGCTGCACGCGAGATGTTGTTGCCGAGGCACCATTTCGTGAAGGTGGTCCAGGATCTGGCTCGAGGCGCAACCATGGGACACAACCTGGTCGACCGCACTCTTCAGTCAAAGACAGAGCTAGCCACATTGACGATCTCGTGTAAATCCCACGGGCGCGCATCGTCCCGACGCAAGGAACGCGCTCTCGGGCCGTTGGTGTTGGCCGAAGCTGCAACCAGCTGTAGATGTGCACATCCATTGACGCTGCAAACGTCTGTTTGATTCTTGGTACCTGAATAAGATGATAAGCTCTGCGCGTGCCATCAACATGCTGGACTTGGAGCTTTCGTGCCCTGTCCCCTTGCTAAGTATCCCTGAGTTTTCGTCGGCCGTCCAGGAACCCGTTGTGGATCCTCAGAATGCGCGCAACCGTCGACTCGGAACGTCTCCTTTGCGGTGGATCAGATGAAAGGCTCTGAAACTAGCTGTCATGCGCCCGCCAAGCTGTGACTTGTGGTCTCCAAAGCGGCCGCATGGCGCGTAGAGAGTGTGTTGAGCCAATAGGAGGCCAGAGGAGGCTAAAGACGCCCTGGGCGCGTCGAGAGCAGCAGACCCGCAGGAGCCCAATATCTTGAAGTGCAGTCATGGAGAGGCTACGTAAGTTCGCCTCGGACGGCAGCAGGGAGCGGGCGCATTGCCGTTCTCCCAGCTCCTGACATATAACCTCACCGGTCCCTGTACATGTGAAGGTACCTGTTGCTCTGCTCTCAGACGTCATCTGTCACTACCCCACCACGTTCTTGCCTACCTTGGACGGCAGCTAAGCAGCGCCCGTCTCGAAGTGAACCAAGACTCGACTACACATAGCCTTACTGGCGACACAAGCAACTGCAACAAGAGAGCGCATAGAACAAGCTTCTGCGATCCAAGATGGAGGGTCGTAAGCAGGGAAGGCCAGAAGAGGAGCTCTTCTTGCGGTATGAGACGGATCCAAGCACACCTACAGTTGGGCCCCTGAGGATACAGAAGCAGTCGCCAACATCGAAGAGCCCACCGCCGCGAACAGACTCGGCTGGCAACGCAAGCAAGCCGCCCGCCTTCTCGCGCCCGCCTCCGATGCCAGCGTTCCCCGCGCCGCCTTCGAGTCCGCCGACAGCTCCTCCACCGACAGCCCCTCTTCCATACCCAGCAAGCGATGGGCCTCCTCAAGTAAGCCAGGGACGTTACACTCCTCTCAGTGAGCGTGAACGACCAGCAAGGAACGCGACTCCACCACAGCCGGAAGGCCGCAGACGAAGCTCAAATGCGACAGGGCCAGTACCAACCTCGCCTGAGCACCGCGCCCGATTCGATGCGAACGACCCCAACAGACCGAGTGTAGGAGGATATGGCGGGAGAAACCAGGATGGGTCGATCCAGCCCTCGAAACTGGCAGAGCGACGAGGCACAGCGCCCAAGCCGCTACCCGACTCACCTGGGCCAGAGACTCCTGACAAGGAGGGCTTGTTCGCGCGAGCGCCGCAGAGAAAAGGCAGTGCAGACGCAAACCCTTTTCCAGAGTACCACCAGCAGTACTGGCCTCCGCCGAGCCAGAACACGAGCGCAGGAGCATCTTCGAGCCAGCCTGCGCAGCCACAGGCACTCAACATCCCGAACCCAGGTGGCATCAACCGTTTGAGCTCTACAGCTTCCACATCTACCGTGAAAGCGCAGAGAGGATCTCCTCCACCACCCGAAACTCCAATCATTCCACCTCCTGGCGGCGGCATCGAAGCTCGATTTGCTGCAGCCGGTATTGCAGGGACCTCCACCTTGACCAACCTTCAGGCACAGAGCGCTCAGAACGCGGCAGCAGCGCAAAGAAATCAGGTTTATGCAAACCAGCAACCTCGCCCTGTCGTTCATTCGCCAACTCCGAGTCAGCAGCAGCAGCAGCAACCGCCACGGAGACCTTGGACGCCAACAGAGCAACCAGGTCAAACACCATATGGTCAGCCACAGGTTTACCAGGGTATGGGTGAGGCTCAACCAGGTGCTACCAGCACGCCTCCTCAAGGTCCCCTGCCACACGCGCCGGCCGGTGTTGGCAATGTATCGTCACCACCCCCCAGCAGTATGAGACCAGAGCACCCTCTAACGCAAGATATGGGCCGTTTGAACATGAACGAAGAGCCACCGCCATCTTACTCGAGTATCCAGCAAGCAAATGCTGCACAAGTACAACGATATCCAAACGAGAAAGGGCAGCAGCCACAGCCAGCTCCTCAAGGCGTTTCCTTGAGCGACCCAATGCAAGGTCATCCTGCATTTGCGAACGACCCACGGCCTCAGCAGCCACAAGCAGGGCCGTCACAGCCTGCGAACGTTGTCTCGCCAACACCACAAGCGCATCAAAATCTTCCACAGATCCAAACCACTCAGCCAACTCACACACCGAGTCCAGCACCGGGAGCAGGTCCGGCGTCACCACCGCCGCTGCCTGAAGGATGGATTGCACACTTGGATCCGGCTTCGGGGCAGTATTACTACATCCACCTGCCTACACAGTCCACACAGTGGGAGTTTCCCAAGGGTCCTACTCCATTGAACTTGAACGAGCCATTGTCTCCTACCGGTACCTTTGTTAACCCCCTTGCATCCCCGTCTTTTGGCAAGCAGCCTCTGGCCTCTCCTGGATTTCCGACTCAGACAGCTGGCTACTCTAGTGATTTTGGTATGGCGCCGCTTGCAACACCCACCGCCACTGCAGGCTTTACCGGACCACCACCGACTGCGGGTGTCGACACGTACAAGGTGCAACCCACAAATGGTGTATACTTCGGTCCTTACCTGAGGTACACGAATATGGATATTGAACGAGGCCTGTGGCTTGGATCTATCTTGCTTGTTACAAACACCCCTCATCCACCAACTATTCACATTCACCAGAGCCAGGACCTGTCACCCAACCCACGGCAATTAAAGGCAAATCCCATCTACACTCATCAGACATGGATCTTCTACCGATACGATATCGACTTGAGGATGGAGGAAGAGCATGCGGCCAAATGGACCTACGCTATTACCTCCCACCTTGGTTGCACACGTTACGAGTTCCTGGTTGCTGGCCGTCACGAAACAAGCTGGAGGTTTATTGCTCACTCCGGCAACGATTTTGCACTCAATGTCAGCGCCAACGACAGGACCAAGCTTGGTGGAGTGGGACTTATGTGGAAAGACATTCTCCAGAAGAATGCCGAATGTGGCGGCTTCCACGTACAGTTGGGACTTGGTGGTCAAATCTACGCTGATAGACTCTGGAAAGAGATCCCGTTGTTGAAGCAGTGGACAGCAACAAGCGGCAAGGAAGCCCGCAAAAACGCCCCGTGGACAGCGCAGCATGAGCAAGAAGTCTGCCACGCTTACTTCCACTACTACACCAGCCACTTCGATCAGCCAAATTTGCGGGAAGCATTCGCACAAATCCCTCATATCCTTGCATTAGACGACCACGACATCTTCGATGGTTTTGGCTCATATCCGGAGTACATGCAATTCTCAAATATGTTCAAGAACATCGGGCGACTCGGTATCGAGATGTACCTGCTCTTCCAACATCACACTACCCTTGAGATTCTCCGTAATGTCAGCAACGATATGGATCTGTTCACAATCACTGGAACCGGATGGCACTTTATCAAATATCTCGGCCCCTGTGTCACGGTTGTTGGCCCGGATTGCAGGTCTGAACGAAACCCACATCAAGTCATGGCCGGGCCAACATATCAGGGCATCTTCCCTAAGGTTGCAACATTGCCACCGAGTGTGCAGCACTGCATCTGGATGGTACCGGTACCAATTGTGTACCCTCGTCTGGAGTCTGTTGAGCACCTTGCGCACTCTATGGCAACCGGAAAGAAGGCAGTTACGGGCACGTTCAATATGCTTGGAAAGGTCACAGCCGGTGTTGCTGGTGTCGTTGGCGCAAAGAGCGTTGTCGGTGACGGCTTCAACTCGATTAAGAAAGCTGTTGGCAAGTCTGGTCTGATGAGCGGTGTCTTAAGTCCGTTTGGAGAGATCGACTTGCTTGATGAGCTCAGAGACATGTGGACTCACGAGTCCAAGGTAAGCATTCATGTGCCTTTCTGGTAGGGTTTGCTAACGAGAGTAGGATCTTGAACGCACGTACCTGATTCGAACGTTGCAAGGTATTGCGCACAACAAGTCATTGCGAATGACCTTCTTCTCGGGTGCCGTCGACTGTTGCGGTGCAGGTCTTGTACACGACCCAGCGAGGCCGCAAGACCACAAGACCATGTATCAGATTATCTCGTCCTCTGTGGTAAACGGCCCGCCTGGCAACTACGTCCTTCGACTATTGCACAACAACCGGGCACTTTACGTTCCTCAGAACGGTCATCGTAGCAATCAGCAGCCTACTGATACTAAGGAAGACATGATGGAGATCTTCACGCAAGACGTCAACGGTCAGCCTCGCGAGCACAGGCGCCTCATGGGCCGCAGGAATTACGTCGCTTGCGTTATCTATGACCCTGAAATTGTTAACGGCACTTTTGGTCAGGCAGTGCCTGGGCAGGGAAGTGGGAAGTTGAGCTTGGCGGTCGATTTTATGGTGCAGAATGATGGCGGCTACAGCGCACCAATGAAGTATGGACCAGTCATTGTGCCTAGCCTGGAGTATGGCAGATAACAAGGCGCGGTGCGAGAAGCAGTGTTTTGTTCGTGCGTTTGAGCGGTTGCATAGCAAGGGATGTTTGTGGTTTAGCGTTCTGGTTCTTGGAGGTTACCGTACTTTGGGCGAGATACCAGCAGCGCCTGCCTTTTTACAGATTTAAATCCAGCCATCACAAAAAGCATATGAGTACAATTTTCGTTAACATATTGTGTCGAATCAATCGTGCTCGTAGGCTTGCCGACACCGGGGAACGGTTTCCACATTTGGGCATGACAGCCATGACATCGCAGCGAGATCTTAGCGCAGGGTCGGCTTCCCACGCTTTCTCGCGGACGACCGTATTCACGACCTCAACACCACAATGGCAGCACCTGTGATTTCGAGGGCGGCGTTACCGCGATTTCTGCTTCCACAAACATCATGGACAAGTACAAGTACGTTCAGGTCTGCAGCACAATGCATAGTCGATGCAAGGCGGCACCGTTTTTCCACAGCTCCTGAACGATGCGCCACGAACCCCGTCACCTCAGCCCTGACAAGACAACGTATTCTGCGATCCGGGAAGGAAGCTGCGAGCTTCGCTGCGGGATATGCCTCTACTCTGGAGTTCCACCGCCGCTTCAGTGCCACAGCACCACAGGCTAAAGATCACCACTTCGACACACTCAAGTTTGTTCAACGCTTGAAAGAAGAGGGTTTCACCGATGAACAAGCGGAGGGTATGATGAGAGTTCTGAGCGACGTCATCGAGGAGAGGTACATCTTCATGGACAATAGTTGGAGAGCCTTTGGCTGACCACTTCAAGCATACAAAATCTCACACGAACTATGGTCCTTCGAGAAGACCAGGAGAAGGCTACATATACGCAGAAGGTCGACTTCGCAAAGCTGCGATCCGAGCTCATGACAGCCGACTCCACGGAATCATCGTTGACTCGCGCATCCCACGAGCGGCTGACCAACGAGCTTGCGAAATTGAACTCACGACTGCGAGACGAGATACAACGGACACAAGCGTCTGTACGGCTAGACCTAAATCTCGAGAAGGGTCGTATCAGGGAGGAAGCAAACGTGCAGGAGCTGAAGTTGAAGGAGACCGAGACAAGAATCGAGCAGGAGACAGCGCAATTGCGGGAGAGGCTTGAGGCAGTCAAGTTCTCGACATTGCAGTGGTTGATGTATGTTACAGTCATTTGCACTCCAACCTCATATGCCATTGCTAACTAATTCATAGGGGTGTTTGCACGGGTACCGCAGCGCTCATGCTCGGTGTGTGGCGTTTGCTGATGTGAAGCAACTGGCGCTCGAAACACCCACGAGACAGGTGCAAAGACGAATTACTGGAGACATGTGTAGGGCTGTCTCAGATGTGTAGGGCTGTCTCAGAACGTCGGGCTGCTCCCGGAAGGATAACGGCGACCGAGGAAGCACACTGGCACACCCCTGCTTCACGTGCTACAGCAGCTGCGCAGTTACAGTTCATGTACCCAGGTATGCGCTGCATGATGGATGCGTGCTGCAACGGACGGGGAGCCGTCGACGGGTTCCGATACGGTATGCAGACGCTGGACAACGCAACATGTCGGTACACCAGCAATACCGTTGCTCGGGTACTAGGAAAGCACGGCATTTGTTGCGACGCTGAAGGCGAGCTGCCCCTCCTATGATGCAATTGCTGGCAAACAACCTGCTTCGTGCAGTGTCTCAAGATCATCAAGCATCGACTTCTGCATTGTGATCGAACAAATCCATAGCAAAAAGAGGCATTCGCTGGATGCAACGTTCATCTGAAGTGACACGACTCATGGGCGGTGGTTCAGGCTTCACGTCTGCGAATGGGCCAGGTTTTCTAGCTTGTTCTACTTCAAGAGCTGGGGGCATTGATTGGCCCCCAACGTGGCATGGTTCATCAGCCAGACTGCCAGCGAGCCGCCCATTGCAGCGTGACCTGGTGCGACAAAAGTCAGCAGCGCTGGGGGATGTTCAAGGCGGCAACACAGGTTCAAGAAAATAAACTTCTGTAAAGCATTTGCACATGTTGTGAGATTGAGTTTGGATGTGCAGTCTGTTTGTGTACATACAAAGGGCCACGACTGCTAGCCCTCTGGACCCCTCATTTGCCAAGGGTACATTGTGGGCAAAAGCGACAGTGCGAGGTCAGGAGGCAATGAAGCGTTTGTAGGGCAAGCAGCCTCGTTGCCGGTCAGGCAAGACCATGTGCGCCGTTTAGGCGGCCTCTCCAAGGCTGGAGAAGGCGCAGTGGGGTGGTGTTGTCCATGGGCAGTCGCTCCTTGGCGCTATCTTCACCTGTCTAGACAGCCGCTCGCTTCCTCCCATCTCCCAAAACAACTCGACAAACTCTTTCGTGAACCTCAACAGCACACCGCCTTATATCCTTCCAAACACATCTCCACCCACCCCAGTCTCCTCTACAAAGTACTTCCGTACACATCACAACCGATACAATGGCGAACGAGGTACGTGACCCTTTATCTGCGCTCCTCCCCGCCGTTGCTGGCCGGCGGGATGCCCCTCTGGCTCAACCCCAGGGCACAGTGATTGTCAACATTGCTAACATGGCCGCCCCAACAGCGCGAGAGGTACGAAGCATCGTCCGCCGACTCCGCACGACCGAGTTATTGACGTCGCAACAGCAAGACTTTCCTCGCCAGGCTTTGCGAACAGGCTGAGCGCTACGATGGTGAGTGCTGGCGTGCCCAACGTGTCGGCCGCGCATGCTAACAGTGTTGCTCGCAGAGATGGTTACGTACATGAAGGTCAGTCCACAGCCGCACAAACATTAGCCCTCGAGTCTCACATACTGACTGTTTTGCAGGAAGTCGCTAAGGTATGCCCACACCGCCCGCACGCTGTGTCTACACGCAGCCCCAACGACGCTGCAACGCCGGATGATTTGACCTAACACCATGTAGATCGGCGGTGAGCTCACCGTTGACGAGCGCAACCTTCTGTCCGTCGCCTACAAGAACGTTGTCGGCACACGACGCGCCTCGTGGCGCATCATCTCCTCGATCGAGCAGAAGGAGGAGTCCAAGGGCTCTGAGAAGCACGTTGGCACCATCCGCGACTACCGCCAGAAGATCGAGACCGAGCTCGAGAAGGTCTGCCAGGATGTCCTGAACGTCCTCGACGAGTCCCTTATTCCCAAGGCCGAGTCTGGCGAGTCCAAGGTTTTCTACCACAAGATGTGCGTCTATACGGCTTATTCTAGAAGTTCCAAGACTGACAACCATACAGGAAGGGCGACTACCACCGCTATCTCGCCGAGTTCGCTTCCGGCGAGAAGCGCAAGGTCGCTGCGACCGCCGCACACGAGGCCTACAAGGTATGACGCAATGTCAATTTGCGCAATGCAGATCAAATGACTGATTCTGAAACAGACGGCTACCGATGTTGCTCAGACTGAGCTCACTCCCACTCACCCCATCCGTCTGGGTCTGGCACTGAACTTCTCGGTCTTCTACTACGAGATCCTGAACTCGCCCGACCGTGCTTGCCACCTCGCCAAGCAGGCTTTCGACGATGCCATTGCTGAGCTCGACTCCCTGTCTGAGGAGTCCTACCGTGACAGCACCCTCATCATGCAGCTCCTCCGTGACAACCTCACCCTCTGGACATCGTCAGATGGCAACGAGGCCGAGGCTGCTGACTCTTCCGCCCCCAAGGAGGAGAAGCCCGCTGAGGCTGAGGCCGCCGCACCTGTTGAGCAGAAGAGCGAGGAGGCACCCGCTGCCGCTCCCGCCGCCGCCTAAGCAGTTCCTACCTCTCTCGACCTGGTTCATCGCCAGTCACCGTCTCCTTTTCCCGGATAGACGAAGGAGGCTGCCACGGCAGCGAGCGTCCTACGGAGTTGTATGTGTCCTGTGATTTCGAAAATTGGCTTTAGCAGCGAGCGGGTCGGATGGCAAATTCCCCATGACTGATGTGTTTCCCTTTACTCTCCTGTATCACCCGCACTGTTTCCATCGAATATGCAGTCTACCCGGCTCGCGTCAATCGCGCGGTCGCTTATATACTTGGTATCCTCTGTACAGAGGGCACTAATACTGCACGTGGAGGTGGAGGTTTTGGCGTGGTTCCTCGAATGCAATCCCCTATTCCCCTGTTCTTCAACTCGCCCATACAAACACTCCACAAACGATTTTCTCAGACCGAGTCATGTCAGAGCACTTTTATGTCTGAGGGTCTACGGAGCTACCGTACATACTCCAGTAGGCCTGATGGTCTTGCCATTCCTACCCAAATTCCAAGAACCATCATTGATACAATCTGAAATGCTTCTTCTAATCACGTGGTCTCGAAAACGACTTCTCTGACCACGTAAATCGTATGTGCATCTGCCTCGAACTTCATGTACCAAGGAGTTTGCTGTTTACGAGGACCCTGTCACGGTTGTCCCGCGTGCTTGGGTTCGCCCCACTAAAATTTGGGAGTGAATCCCCACCGCGTGCATCCCCCACCTCCATGATTTGTGACGCAGGACAATCTTTGAAGATGCGCGCAGAGTTCTGAGAGCGCGGATCGTGCATCAGCCATGCCTTGAACGCGACTGCATACGGTCTCTGCACCAACGACGACCAGCGCGCCCAAACCAGAACCGCAAAGCACACGACAGCCACACCTGACAAAGGCGTCGAGCCTACGACTACAGTTACGATGGCGTACACGAAGAACTACTACCATATCCTCGGCCTCGGCGCGACCGGATCAGGTACTCCAATTTCGAGTGCAGAGTTGAGGAGGGCATACCGTAAAGCGCTTCTCGCCGCGCATCCGGACAAGCAGACCGCGGGCGCAAAGGGGTTGCACAGCGTAGACAATGTCAAGGAGGCATACCTTGTTCTCGACGATCCGAAGACGAGAGCTGAATATGATAACTGGGTGTTGAGGAACCCACACGTTCTCGAGACGGATGCGAAGCAGGGACGGCAGACGCTGAGTCAGGACTTCATACTTGGATTAGAGCTGCTGGATCTGAGTGATTTTGAAGAGGTGGAGGGCGATGAGGGCGAGTGGACGAGGGCTTGCAGGTGTGGAGACGATAAAGGGTTTAGGATTTTGGAGGATGATTTGATTGAGGCGGAAGAGAGGGGAGAGAAAGAGGTGCTGGTTGGGTGTGGAGGGTGTAGTTTGTGGGTTAGAGTGGGGTTTGACGTCGAGGAAAGCTGAGGAAGACGAGTCAAGCAGAGTACACGACAAGAGAGGTACAAAAGCATAAATTATGCACGGAGGGAGATAGAGTTAATACGCTATAAGGAGTCTCCTCAAGCAAGCGAGGTTGCTCAGAGGAACTGTTGACTACAATTATGCGCAAGGACGACTCAAGCAAAGGACAATCCATTACATTGCATACAAGTACAGGAATCATCCCTCTTCGAGCCCAGATCAAGTCATTGATCGATTTCAAGCTTTCTTCGAAAGCACTATGCACCAGCCATGTATTGCTTCGGAGGTCCTCAGACAACCAACATATAAGGTTGTGCATCATTTGATCCCTTTCGGCCACGGACAGTAACACACCACGTCCCTGGGAAGCTCATCTCGTGGATGACATCGAACCAGACCTGTGGGACTTCTAGCAGTGTGACATTGCCGCAGAATTTTAGCAGGGCACGCAGCAGCTTGAGATACAGGGCTGCAAGAATCTCATCGCCATCTTCGATGCAGGACATCTCAAGGACCAGAGCGAAGTCGTCGACCGTTTCCTGCAAGCGCTTCTCGACAGTAGCAGCAGTAAGGTGCGGTGGCCGAGGACGAGCAGTGTTGGCAAGACCTGTTATCGTTGCTTTTGACCCGATTGTGCTGAACACCGAGTCCAAATCTCCGCTATCGATGCTCATCTCTGTGTCCATGGAGTCAGTATCTTCTGGAATTGTAGCGAGTGTAGGAGTGCTTGTGAGTGGCAAGTTTGCAGTCACAGCTGGAGCAGCAAGTACCACTGACCGCTCGATGTGATTGACACCGACCTCGAATGCAGACTCGCAGTCCTGTGAAAGCCAGAATTGTTTGGACCCTAGAGATGGGTGACATACATTGTCGTCGAACGGCTTCGCCTCGGTAATGCTACCATACTCGTAGGCGAAGTCGAGGATTCCAGACTCGCGTGGACCGTCGAGCTCTTCGTTCAACTTAAGCTCTGTGATGCGTAGAGCAATAGCTAGAGCGAGCTTGAGGATGTTGAAGAGGCGGCGGAGGTCACTAGCCACCGCGGCTTCGTAGGCAAGCGTGCCATCATCGCGAGTAGTGAGGAAAGGGGTGTAGGTTGGATCCATATTGATTGTTGGGAGAGTCGTGAGTTGGGAAGAGCGAGGACAGCCTGCCTAGAAAGTCAGGGTACAGACTGGAAGGGAAAGAGCAGAGAACAAGTCAAGGCTAGCATAAAGAGCAATGTTTCCTTCACTTCCGCGTAGCATCCTCCTGCGATTGTACCATGGTATGTCGGACTAACTGACGTATATTTTGAATTGAAAAGATCCGTCAAAGAGGGGAGGGAGTATGAGACACTTGTGAGTTCAGTATTGACTGACCTTATAAGAAAGACATGGTGCAGCTGACAGTCGCGAAAAACACTCAGGAAAGTACCATGACCGTCTGACACGTGCACGAACGCTCAGCCTGCACAGGAAGTTACAGACAGAGCATGTGATGAGATAAGTGAGAATGCCACATGGTCAGGAATCAATTGAATGAGCACAAACCTCTACCGATGAGATACTTACCATAAGTTGGGCATGTGAGGAAGCAGAATGCAGTCAGTCCATACACTCTTCTACCCTAACGCCATCGCCCAAACTACCGCCAACGCCAAAATCAAAAGGACCTGCAAACCACCCTTGCATACGTTTGCTCAGGCGATGCTGCTTCCGTTAGGAGGTCAGCTGCCCTCTCCCCTTGCCCGGTGACCGTTCGCTTGCATGCCTGAGCAATACCACCTCCTGCTCATGAAGCGATGGCTCTATTGTCAAGCCTGTGCGGAGCGCGTAAGTCTCTACCCGGTATCTCAGGCGGTGGTTCGGTAAGATTGTATCATGTTTAGTCGATATGATTGTTGTTCTCATCCAGCTTCATGCCTTTCTCCACGAGCATATCCTTGATAGCAGGTACCAGTTCTGCAAAGCTCTGAACATAGGGGATATTGTAGCGCTCGCAAACAATATGAACGTTGCCTGCACGCCAGAATCGCTTATCGCAGCATACGATGATCTTTTTGGAGGACGCCCACAAGCCAAGCTCGAGCATGGTAACAGGACTCAGGGTGTCGACGTCGAAGAAGAAGCAGATCACGTCAGCCTTCTCAAGTGCGGCAAGCTCCCATTCAACCTGATGCCTAAATGATGCATCTTTAGCCTCTTTGGTGACGTTAGGATCCCAGTGGCCTCTGCGTGGGTTGTTGACCGTGATGGGTAAATCCGATAGGTACTTGGCCATGAGCTTCTGCCATTGCACGGCTTTGCCCATCTCAATACTGCCTGCAGTGAAGACGGAAAACTTGCGGTACGTCGGAGCTTCTGGTGGCATGCAATGCACGAAGTCAGGATGCTCCTTGTGGGTCGCAGAAGGAGGCCCAGGTAGCTGATTGGACTTGTCTTCCACTTCGGCATCGATATCGACTGCGCCCTCTTTGCGGGCAAGCTTGGCAGGCTTCTCTTCGGCAGGCTCATCATCGAACTTTCTCTTGCAGGTTGGGCATGCTTTTGGCTCCGAATCTTTTCTCTTGGAAGCCATGGCAACGGATCTGCTGCTATGTGCTGCTCTTGATTTGTGCGAGCGAACTACGAGGTCGCGTGCGATGTGTTGCTCAGCAGGCTGGACTGAGATGATGGTGTTGGATCTCCGCAAATGAGACTCAAACAAGCGCAGTCGCCCACAGGCGTTAACAGCAGGTCTCGGGAATGTCGATGATCTTGCAACGCTGGTGTAGGAGTGTTCGTTGGGAAAGCTGAGTACGGGTTACTACCAGTTCCCGTGTGGTAAGCGCCCAAATTATACTAGACTAACCTGACCAATGCGGCTGCCATGGTAAACAATCAATTCTGCCACGTTCTTTGTGTCTTTGATTGTCGCAAACAGTCTACACAAACGATGAGATGAAACAAAGGAATCTGAATGGTGATGTCCTTGGTTTGCTTGCGGTTGTCTTGCATTTCAATTGTTTGGTGTCTCTACGAGGCGCCGGATGCGGGAGGCGCAGCATGAGACGGTGAGTGCCTGGGGCTGCGCCGCTTCGGCCTCACCAGGTTTCCCACACTTGCGTGACCCAAGCACTTACCGCTAACACTATCGCCCCAGCACCAGCCTCACGCCGGATCTTGTTCATTATCGATGCCTGTGTTAGTCCTCTGCTGCGGCCATGAGCCGTCTTAGGGCATATTCAAGGCGTACTCTATCTTTGATCCCAGGGTTTCATCACGGCTCCGTTCAAGGAGGGAATGGCAAAGAGCTGAGCGACAAGACGCACGAGAGCATACATCACGGATGGTCTCATCTCGGAGGACGCGATGAAAGGCGATGTTTGCTGATTGAGTTATTTCTCAACAAGTGGCGAGCTGATTCCCAACCATCTTGCTACTCAGCAGCGAATTAAGCATCTTACGTTCACAAGGGAAGTGCAGATGCTACGCTAATTTCCTGTATCGTCCTGTGAGGTACAACTCCGAAGAGCATAGATGCACCAACCGATTGAGCCTAAAGGCCTCCCAAATTACCCCGTATTACGGTTGGATCCCAGCAGGATGACGCATACACACCTTCAACATCGTTGGCAAGCAAAGGACAGAGATGGCTCATAGCCAGGCATGGGTTCGTATTAGAGGAGGCATCAAGAAATGGCTAGACATGCCATGATCACTAAATGGACTGAACAGGGAATCCCATGGTCGGATGGTTCCAGTACTCTATCAACATCAATCTTACAGCACTTCAAACGCCTGTGCTGGGTTGCTCAAAAGTGGATTTGGATGAGAACCACCTTTCAAGCTCAGCATGGGTGTACCATAGCCCTTTGCCCGTAGCGCCGGCGCTAATGTTGTCTCTGATGCCTCTCTGGCTTCCATACCCATCTGCTCCATATGGGCGGGCTTTCCCTCGGCCTTAGGCTTCTCGACAAGCTGAAAACATAACGAACCTGAGTTCGTGACACTTCCGCAGGTACACTCGATACCGTAGAATCGTACTTCGACGCCTGGAGCCTGTTCCCCCGGGCTTGTGCGTTTGGTCTGGGAGTCAGATGCACATCTCAGGTTGAAGACTGAGCGTGAGGCCGACAGTGCGGTCCCAGGACGAGAGTCATCCTTGTGATCATCGGACAAGCCGAGATGAATCATCGATCTCGTATGGCGCAGCTTATGCAATGGGTTGACCTTCTTGGGCAGGACCGAGAGCCGCTGGCGGAAGGACCGATGACGCTTCGGTGCCTCGGTCTTCTTTGCACGCCAGGACAGACCGCAAGTGCGACAGACGACGCCAAACTGTATGGGTTTGTTGTTGCCTTCGAGAATAGGGACAGATGCTAAGCCAGCAGGATCGTAGATCGGGGCGAAGCGTTTGACACTGCCTTCGAACGTGCAATTCCTGCACGAGCGATGCGTGCATGAGCAGTTAAGTATGCTGATCAGATGGTCGCCGGAGTTCATATGGTAAGTTTGCTGTCCTCTGCGGCACTCACAGCATCGCCACTTGCCTACGGAGGCGGTGTCTTGGACGTCTTCAATGTCTTTCTCTAGGAAACCATACAGTCTCTCTGCCTCACTAAACTCTGTGTGGTAGTCTATATGCGGTAGATCGGATGGTTTATCGAAGGTGTCATGCGCAAATTCCGAATCTGAACCGTTCACCTCAGAGTCAGGCTGGCTCTCCCACTCCTCACCAGTTCCTGCATCCTCGACCCGTCCTCCCGTATACGTTAGCGACTGGCTCAAGAGCTGGCCGCTGAAATCATTATTGAAGCCTGCAATATCGATCATACCGTGCCGTCTGTTGGCGATTCTCGGACTCGGAGAGTTTGGATGACTTGTCGATGCCCTTGACTGAGAGTCTGAGCGAGCCCTTATGTTTGTCCGGTCTCGCTCATCCTGCTGTGTGGACTGCAAACGCGAGCGCGAAAGCATTTGAGAGATCTCAAGTGACATGAGGTCGGCACCAAGTTGGAAAGGTGAGTCTGGCTCATGCTGAGGGCGGTAGATTGTGGGCGAGTCGCAGGGCGGAGTGACCGAAATCTCTGGCGCATCTCGAGGCGCGTGATGGCGTGTAGTGTGGTCCTCGCTTCCAGGCACTGTGTTGGGGATGGTATCTTGGTGATTGTCTGGTGAAGGAAGGCACGGTAGAGAGTTGTCGTCTGATGTCCAATTTGGGTCCAGCTTCTGCTCTTCAGAGAAGGAATCATCTGTGCATTCACCCGAACTAACACAGTGCACCTCCTCTTGCCTCCGGTGCCGAAAGCGGCCGCTGGACATCGTGATATCCGAACAAGGAAGAACTCTCGTAAGTTATCTCCACTCTGAACGCTGCAAGACGCGTGGAGGTTGTCAATATTTGATCCCGACCGGAACCAAAGCGATCGAGTGACCCAAAAAGCTTTTGCAAGTTTTGCGCTCTGAGGGAAAGGGATAACGTGTCGCGTATGGTAGGTGAAAGCTCGCGCGGTGCGTTTGTATCGATAACAAAGAGTTTGTTTTGAACGAAGTGAAAGAACAACAACCCGTCCGCATCTGGCAGCATTATCTTTACGATTGTTTCACATAAGGTGCACTGCAAAGTCGATAGAAAAGAAGTTTGTCTGAGAGCACCAAATTCATTTCTTTGCTCGTTCACTTACGCACCCTGCAGCGCATTCTGCTTGAAGAGATGGGCGTGGGAGGGACTCTGGTAGCACAGGCTGATCCTCGAGTGACACAACGTTCCATTAGGCTCGGTACAAAGACAAAGATATAATAAGGATTGCGACCAAGTTGCTATCTGGAAACACTAACGTACAACATTCGCCGCCAGTAAGGGATCTAGAGAAACGAAGAATGTATCAAAGAGCCTCCAAATCCAATGCAGAAACAACGAGGCCGTGACGGTCGTCAAGTCATGCGTCTTAATGGCATGGCAAAGCGCAAGGTGTAGCTCAACGCGGTAAGCGGAGCAGAGCAATGCTGAACTGAAAGATCAAGACTTCAAAAGCAGCAGCCTGGCAACTAATCTGTCAAAGTAGAAACCCATATCGTCGCCGTCGAACTTCTTCTCAAGTACCTTATGCTCAAGGTAAGCTTCTGAGCTGGTTTTTGCCTCGCGCACACTCCTGATGAACTGATCTGATGAAGTCCTCTGCCCGGCAGCTGTGGCAAGATCACCTTGCCAGTGGGACTGGAGCCTTGTGTGGCAGGCAGAAAAGCATGATGTGTAATATGCGAGCATAGTGGCTACGGCATTTTCGTCGCTCTCGGAATTGTCGGTGGAAGCCGACACGTGGTTGCAGTCGTACGCGTCATGGTAAGGGAGTTTTGCAGCGTGATAGTGAATCGATTCGACCGTCATAAGAAGGACGATATTCGTTGCGAGTGCCAGCGGCCAGTATTCGCTGTTGCGGCTGGCAAGAATACCCTCTAGCCTCAAAAGGACTTCCCTCATCAGCCTGTCAGCAAGCTTTGGCATCATAGCGCCAAACTGCGAGCGGATGAAGCATGGTGAGGGTCTGTAATCATCGGCAACATTCATGGTGCTGCGAATGAGTTGTGACAGGGCGACATCCTCTGACTGCCTTGGTAGGGTGATATCGCCACCTACATGTACTAGTACGAGTAACTTAAGCGCCTGAAGCAATAGACGTGATGCGTCTGAGCTTCTTGAAAGTGATCGGAAGAGCGTGTACACCTTGTGAAGAATTCGGAGTGGTGACACGTATGGCGGGAAGGCCTTGAATTCCGAGAGCACGAGGCGCTCCAGGTGGGTGTCAAGTATCTGTTCTAGCCCTGAAACGGTGGTCGGTGAAAGGATGGCAGGAAGAACTGCCTGCGTGTGAGTCGTGGTGGTCGATGATCGAGGTGGCCATGCGTACACCAGATGCTCGTGTACTAATGACTGTCGATCCTGGAGAAGGATCGGACTAACATCCAGGCTCATGGGTAGACCGAATCCAAAGTGCACCGGGATCTTGTAGGTGATATTGGTGGCAACACTGAACTCTCTCGGGGTGATGAGGGACTCGATCGACCGCTCGGTTGGGTGCCAGGCATGTTGATCGGATAGGAAGGCCATAGCCAGATTGGCTAGCGATTGATTCCGGCAAGGATTGTTTATCAAGTCGCCCTTGAAATGCTTCAAGCATGACTGGCAAGGTGTACCAGGATCACACTTCTCCTTACGTTTTTTGCAGTTAGAACAAGAGCCAATGATCCGCATCAACGCTGCCTCGTTACGTTGCTTGGGTTCAAGGCCCTTCTTCCGTCCCTTAGCAACTCTTCCTTGTGAACCTTCCGAAGACGAGGCGGCTGCCATACGGCCAGACTGGCTATCCATCTGCATCATAACAAAGCCTAGCGATTGTGCGGATGTTGGCGACGGCGAAGCCCGAACCTTGCGTTGTTCAGCACGAGAGCTGCTCCTCGACAAGGTAGCACTACGGGGTCGGCGATGTGAGATAGGGGAAGTCGATAGGATGGGTGGCGCGTTGGGAGTCCATCGATTGCGAGATGCTTTGGCGCTGTGACTTGTGATCTTTAAATTTGGCTGTGGAATAGTGATCGCCCGTGTTCGGCCGTCGTAAAAGCTTTGAGATGGGGAGAAGGATTCGAAAGAATTACTGAAGCTCTGGGTTTGGGCGCGTAGAATCGGAATCGGTGCTGTTGCCGTCGAGACACCGTTTTCGTCACCTTCTGGGATTGCTTCGCCAGTCCAGGCTTGATCGGCCCATGTGCCAGAGTTGCTGGTGAGGATCTGAGATGTGACCATATCTTGTTCACTGAACGAGTGGGACGAGCCCGCTAGATGTGGGTTGAATACTCTCCCTGCAGTTGTTGCCAAAGAGCTTGTCGAACTGAAAATCCGGTCTCGAGTAGTGTCTATGAGAGGCGACTCTGTAATCGCGTGTAGAGGTGAAAGAAGATCATCGCAACCTCCAAACGATCCATAGTAGCGGAGCTCGTCTCGGCCCACAAGAGGAGAGGTAGCTGTAGACGAGAATTTCGGTGAGATGCCATATGGTTGACCGTACGACGATGCACCTCCAGTGATCGACGGTGGTGCGGATACATTGCATTCGAAGGACGAGGGTTCGCCATAGTTCGATGGGGGCGCCGATGTTACGTATGGAGATTCGATGCCAGAGACGCCAGTACCCAGGAAACTGTGCCGAATGTCACCTCGAGTCACTGTAGGGTTCTTGAACCCATCGTCTTCCCAGAGAATGTAGTCCTGCCACTCCTCGGTGGGCGTGACGGTATAGCTTTGGTACGACATTTCGCGCATGATGTCAAGCTATTGCGAAGAAGGCAATCGTAGATCGAAGATCCTTGGTAGATGCTGTAACAGATGTACCCTCACTAAGAGGGATCATACAAGAAAACAATGGACTGGCGAGAAAGTGAGAGGGCCAAAGAAGTTGAAGAGCTGTTGTCAGGCAGCAATGGTGAAAGCATGTGCAACAGGCTGTGTTGTTATATGCACCTCCTAAGTAATCGTGTCTGCATGCTGTTGAAAATGCGGCTGACAAGGACCTGTCTGCCTCACAAGTGCGGCAGCAGGACTGCGAGCGAGTAGGCTCTCGAAGCCTTATCACGTTGCTGGCCGTTATTCGTCAATTAGTCGTGTCAAAACAGTTCGGCTGGCAGCGCTGGGACTTTTTTTGTTTCGACAGATCGTAAGGGCGTCAAGGTTCGTGGTCACGCTGCGTCTTGCACCGCCCGGTGAACCAGATCAGGCAGACTAGCGCTCACCTGGCCTACCGGGTATTGTTCCCCGCTCCATGCCAGTGTCAACTCGTTGTCAAATCAGATAGCGGAGGCCTGCAGATGATGTGCAACAGCTGCCGAGATATGGATTGCGGCATTTAGCGTGAGTGAATAAGGAAGGCTTCTGGAAAACTGCGCCCTGCAGGGTACTGCGCATTGAACCCACATGTGACGTGCCCCTACGGTTTGGTGGCATGAACGCATGTTGTCGTTATTTTGTAGATCTGTGACGATGAAGGTCGAATTGAGTATTGTCAGGTGAGATGCTGCAAACTGATGGTTGCGGAGGCGGACGTCATCGTGGGGAAGGGCAACCACCTCCATCGATGCCTTGAGAACCTCCTTCCTATGCCTTCACTTTCCGACAGCCGTGTAGATGCGATGACTCCTATCTGAAAGCCGACCTTCACGCCCACCACCAGCTGTTCGTCCTCCAGATTACACATGCGATTGTTCCGCCTCGTCTCAATGGGTGGAAGTACAATGCCTCGGCCGCTTACCCATACAGCTCATGCAATTGCGCCCGGCTACTTTCCTCGACTCAAATCCGCGTCCAGTGCCCTTGCCCTTCCCCACACTCGAAGTGGCTAACCCAAGATCGCTGCATCCGCATCGGAGGAAGGCCTTCGCCTTTGCACGTGCTGATACATGAGTGGCCAATTCTCTGCTTGCTGCAAGCAAATATTCCCGGCGCCCTGTCACAGGGCTGATGCACAGCCACGCTAACCCACCTCGACAACGTTCGCGAAGCACAGTGGAAGCCTTGAAGAGTGCCTCGCAGCGGAACTTGTATGCCGATACCGTGGAGTACCCCATGGTCCCGACGTCAAGTCGTCGCTAGGCCGTGCCACATGCAGCGTCCTGCGTCTCTGCAGCTAGCGAGCCTCACTCTCCAGGGCGACTTCGACCATTGTACATATGCGGCTCTGTGTCGTGCAGGAGAAGGAATACAAGTACGTATTGCGCGAATTTCCATTACTGCAAGGTTCAAATCGAGTTCTTTGACAGACGAGCCTCAATTCTTCCGGCGATGGACGTCCCCCCAGCTTTCGACGTTCACGAGATCCACCACCCTCATCACTCCGAGATTAGATCAGACCATTATTTCAAGTCGCTGAAGTCCAGCATCCTATCGCAACGAGTTCTTCCAACGCAGAGAAGCGATTGTTGCAGCTCCACCTCGGTACTCTATTCTAGATGTTCAAAATGCTTTCAACTCCAATGCAATGCGTCTGTACAGTATGTTACACTCTTCAACATGACACTACCTCTGCAATCGACTGCCATCGAGATGCTCCAGTTTGGCATCCACCATGCGCGGATTATGCTCCAACAATCCTTTGACCCTCTCTTCAAACGCCTTGACCATAGCCTCTGCAACCTTCGGCGCGACATTCCCACTTAGCGCCGCATAGAAAGGATTCGCGAACCTAAACTCCAGCGCCAACTCAATCCTTGTTTGCCGTTCCCCGACCTCTTCAACTGTCCATGTATTCCTCAAATGCGTCATCAGCCCCTCACTCCCCTCCTTTTGAATTGCCGCCTCAGTCTCCCCGTCAAGATGATGCTGTATCTGCTCCGTTGGCAACCTCGTCTCAGTATCCCCGCCGACACTCTCCACAACCTTCCCTGGCACGCAGTACACCCGTGACGTGAAGCTTTCCGTCAGATTCCCGAAGCCCGAGGTCAATACTCCCATGGACGGCCATCTTCGGCCCGTTATAGCGTCCGGCGCAGACCAGTGGGTTATTGTGCTGCGCGTGCAGTACGGTAGGAAAGAGGAGTAGGAGGGCACGTCGGCGATTATGGAGTAGATTGGTGCGCTGGGATAGGGGAGCGTGCGGGAGGCGCGGAGAGTTTGGATTTCCGTGGAGGAAGTCGAGGCGAAAGGACCACCTGAGGCGAATGGATTGGGGAGGAAGGTACGTCTCGAAGTAGGAAGGCGCGGTGCGTGGAGGGCGGGACGGAGGAGAGGCTTGCGGGATGCCATGGCGGAGTGAGTGTGGAGGAAACTGGGCTTCGGGAAGTGTCACCGTATCATGATGTGTGATGGTAATTGTATGGAAGGGACATGGAAATCGTCATTGATGCGCATGGACCCTGGCCGGGCCTGTCGCATATCAAGGTCAGGGCCTGATGCTAGCGCCAGCCCGCTATCGATAAATATTTCTCGTGAATATTCACCGTCCACCCCGCCATCCCCGCGCCCGCGCCCCATAGCACACGACACTCGCCATGGAGCCCACCACAGAAAACGGCGTCGACACGCGCTACCAGACCGACAACAGCGTCTCCACAAAACAGCACCCCAAACAGCAACTCTCCAAAGCAATGGAGCACATGCGCTTCGCCGTGACCGTCGACCCGCTCACCTCGAAACCGACCGAAAGCACGCCTACACCGCCCGCCGAGACAGCAGAGAACGACGCGTACGGCGTCCCCGCCGCCATCCAACCCCTCCGCAACCCCGCGAGCCGCTCGCACGACCCCTCGAACAACCAAAAGCGCAGCGACCCCTTCTCATTCGGCAGCCGCATTCTCGAGGAAGGCGACAACATCTTCGAGTTCAACGCGTGGGACAACGTGAGCGTGGACGACACATACAAAGCCTTCTCAGAGGAGCAATTCAGCAAGCAGCGCGCAGACCCCGTGTCGGACTTTGACCGCAAGAGGTTCAACGACAACCCGGAGAAGTGGTGGAACACGTTCTACAAGAACAACAAGACGAACTTCTTCAAGAACCGGAAGTGGCTTGCGCAGGAGTTTCCAATCTTGTCCGAGTTGGGGAGAGAGAACGCACCTGCAGCAACCGTGTTGGAAGTCGGCGCAGGCGCAGGGAACAGTGCGTTTCCCATTCTGCAAAACAGCCAGAACCCCAACCTGAAGATCCACGCGTGTGATTTCAGCAAGAAGGCTGTTGAGCTGATAAGAGGACACGAATTGTACGACACAACCAAGATCCAGGCCGATGTATGGGACGTCGCAGCGTCCCCGGACAGCGAGAACGGCGGACTGCCGCCAGGGCTGACAGAAGGCTCAGTGGACGTCGTGCTCATGATCTTCATATTCAGCGCGCTGAACCCGCGGCAGTGGGATCAGGCGGTACGAAACATCTGGCGTGTGTTGAAGCCTGGTGGGCAAGTACTGTTTCGCGACTACGGCCGCGGCGATCTGGCACAGGTTCGGTTCAAGAAGGGACGGTACATGGAGGAGAATTTCTACGTCCGCGGCGACGGGACACGAGTCTACTTCTTCGAGCAGGATGAGTTGGAGGAGATTTGGGGTGGGAAGATGAAGACACCAGCGACGAGTCAGAACGGCGACGACGAGGCACTGGCTGCTAAGACGGCAGAACTAGATGTCAAGGAAACAGACCTAAGAGGACGCAGACCCGAGTTTGATATCGCACATTTCGGCGTCGACAGGCGTATGCTGGTCAACCGCCAGCGGAGACTGAAAATGTACCGCTGCTGGATGCAGGCTGTATTTAAGAAGCCGGGCTCGGACACAGGCCTACAAAGCTCAGTGCCTACTAGCACAATACGGCAGGACAAGGAGGGCGAAGAAGCCGAGAGTGAAGAGGCATAAGCATATTTGGGAAACTGGGGTACATCTCGATAGATTTTGCAGCTTAGACTAGGTGTTTGTAAATACCCAAGATTTCGATTCTGAACCCAACGGTACCGCCATGCCTGCTCACGCGTCGCTATGCTCCATCCACCAGACATCTGACGTCTACACACCTTGACGCTTGACGCCTCCAATGCCTCCCACCACCGTCCCTAATCATGCCAGCTTCCCACCCGGAGCATTCTCCTTCTCCTTCTTGATCTGTTCCGGGTCCATGATAATAACGCCCTTGCCCTTCATCTTCCCGCTCTCAGTTAGATGCACCAATTTCTCAATCTCCCCCAACCCACTAAACGAATTCGCGTTGACCGTGACACCGTGCTCGGCAACGACTTGCAGCATCTGGCGCGCTTCTTCGGGCGAGCAAATGAGGCTGCCGCGGACGCGAATATCACGGAATATAAGTTCTTGGAAGGGGATGGAGACGTTTTCAGGCTGGAGACGTTAGAATAGTGATGGACAAGGACTGGGTGGAGGGGCCGTACCTGTGCGATCTGGATCACGGTGCCGTGCATCTTTGTGATCGCGGCTGCTGTCTTCATCGCGTCTTTGGCGTCGCTGACGTTTAGTGTACAAGTCACACCCTCGCCGTTGGTGACCGCGTGCACTTGCTTGACAACCTCTTCATGGCCCTTCCGGGCGTCGATGACGAGGTCGGCGCCGCCTTTCTTCGTCAACTCAAGGCCTTCGTCTCGCGCGTCGATACCAATAACGTTCAATCCTAGAGCCTTTGCAAATTGAACTCCCAGATGACCTAACCCTCCTCCTGAGCCAGTCATACCGAGCCACTCTCCCTTCCTAACGCCAGAAAGAGTGACGCCTCGGTATATCGTACATCCTGCACATGCCAACGGTGCCGCTGTCTCAAAAGACACCTTATCTGGTAAAACAGCTGCTGTCCGCGAGTCGATGCGTGCATACTCCGCAAAAGCACCATGCGTCGTAACACCAATGTATCCGCCACTCCTGGGGCAATACTGGCTGTAGTTCTCCGGCCCAAGACAGTCGGGACAGGTTTCGCACGGATGGTAGATGATGCCTGCCATGACTCTGTCGCCCTCCTTGAAGCCTTTCACGTCCGAACCGACTGCTACAACGGTGCCGGAGCCCTCGTGGCTGCCAGTACATGGAAGGGATGTCCCCATTATGCCCTCGGAGACCATAAAGTCAGTGTGGCACAGCGATGCAACGGCAACTTTGATGAGGAGGTCATGGGGTGCTAAATCTGAGGGAACAGGGACTTTGTGGACTTTGTAGGGTTTGTTGAATTCAACGACCTGTGCCGCAAGCATCTCTTTTGGAATGATCGACGCCATTGTGATGGTGATTTGGTGGTTCAAGGATTGCGTTTGCGTAGGTGGATCGAGACTCTTAAAGGTTGAGAGAGAGAGCTCTTTCTGAAGTCACGGCGGGCAGTCTCCGTTCAAGATCTTTATGAATTTTTTAGGAGCTGCTCCGACGATGCTTTATGGATTGTATGACGATGTTCGGCTGCAAGTGACGTTGCTGCTCTTAACTCCGCCATAATGCGGGGAGCGGGCGGCAGTGTTTCCGGACTGGTCTCCGACGAACCAGAGCCTGGCACTCGATAACATCTGCATTTCAAGTAGGAAGTGCTTGATGAGACTTATATCTCAACAGTCTCTGTTCCAAGAGCAAAGTCAAAGACGGGTTCTGAAGTTCTCGGCTGCGTTGCGCCAGACCGCAGTATCTCTTTCAGACTATCGGCCAACACGACAGCCTGCCTGGTGCCTATCCGCAAAGCGATGAAGTAGAGCATTTCGATGACCCATTGCCGCATCTCATTGCTTGATAGATCGGAAATTGCTGCGGCATACAGTGGCCAGATAAGATGATGCACGCCAGTAGGCCTGACCGGGTCGAGGAAGGTTCCAGGTGGATGAATCTGGTAACGGACGTCTTCCTTGGGGATGACTTCATGAAACACTGCTGCAAATGAGCCACCGGGTTTGGGTACTGGCCATTGTGGGAAGATCAGCATGCCTGTCAACTGTGGTGCAGATGCGCACACCGCCGCGGTGGTTGTCCGGATGACCTTCTCGGCGGCTTCGATCTGTGGTTTGACCTCTTCCTCAGAAAATAAAGGAGGGCTGTAAGCACGCCCTTTCCAAAGCTGCTCGCGAATGACACGATAGAGATACATCCGACATGATCTGAGGTTGTTCCACATCTGAGCGATCCACGAATCCTTGTAGATATGGTAGAAGGTACCGTACGCGTGCTCGGAACGCTGCTCAAGGGGGACGGTTTGATAATGCCAGATCTTCGGCATGAGCGCTTTGATGCTGTCGAGTTCCCGATCCAGGTTTATGGCCTTCGTAACCAGGGTGACTGGGTCACTCTCCTTATCCCGAGCGAGATTGATGGAGTCGTGCATGAAATGCGTAAGCCTCACTGTCCATTGACGACCGTGGATGGCGTAGTCTGTACGAGGATTACAGTGGTCATATAGCTCTCGTATGCCATCAGGTACACCTTGGCCGCTTTCGAGGGATACCAGCAGAATCAGTCCGTAGATTTGGTGAAAGATGCGCCTAGCCACGTTAGACTCGAATTGCTCCTTACCTCGAAAATTCAACAGAGCAGCCGCTCCTTGGATATGCTTCGCCCACGCCTGAATCGACCTCTTGTCTTGGAACACGAAGTTCTCGTAGAGACCCAGCATGATGACAGATATGAGCGTGGTATCTTTCTTTGACAGATCTTTGCTGCGAAGTGCATTGTTTGTGGTGCTCAGAGCGGAACCGTAGGCTGTGTGTGCTTTAGCCATGATCACGGGATTCTTCGTAGAGTTGGCAAGTGCTGCGAGACTGGCGGCGTTCACACTATCTCGGAGTGCTTGATCACATCCAGGCTCTTTTAGTGCTTCAAGCACCCACTCATACTGGCCCTTTGGCACAACTGTTGGATACGACACATGATTCGAGATGAAGAACCCCATGGCTTGATCTTCAATCGACGGCGTTATCTCTCTCGTCATGCTCTCAGGCGTTGGATATCTTGATGCAGATGGGACATAAGGCTCCAGGCCGAAGGTTCTGGCATCCGTATAGAACAAAGATGAGGCCTCTGAGCTGCTTGTACCCAAGTTCTGTCGCTGTTTGGTCTCCAAACCTGTTAGAGGAGCCTGCATGGCCAACGCTTCGTATCGTTTCTCTGCCTTCTTGGCAACAACGGCGGTCTCATCTTTGAACATCATAGACAACGCATCGCGATAGCCATAACACTCTTTTCCAGATCGAATGCATTGCGAGCAGGAAGGTCGCTTTTGGTCGCACTACAAGAACGTTAGTCCTTAGGCCTGCACGGTCGGTTCGACAAGCATACTTTCACCTTCCTATCTCTGCAGTGCTTACATCCTTTCGATGGTCTTCCGACATTGGGCATGATGTTTGATCGACAACATCCGAGCTGATTGGTTCACTGACACATACGCAGCGGATGCACCGGGGTGGACGCCTAGCTTGGCTCAACAAAAGCGAGCTTCGTATTGCTTCTTGCGCAAGTTGAGGACACCTACGCACTCAAGTATTGTCGCCTTGATACGAACATCTGTTCAAGTACGGTGAGATTAACGGAGGAAACGATCCAGCAGCGGTAAGTGGTTGATGCTTCCTTGCAAGATGGTGGAGGATAACTGGAATAGGCGAAGCGAGCGGGCACGTGCATCGGCTGCGTCATGCAGCAAGTACAACTCAACTGACAGCATTGGCACATCTCATCCTATCGAGCCTCATCAATATATAATCTTGTCTGCGCGGAAAAGACCATTCGAATGACAGTGGCTAGAAGTTAAGTGCGACACGACCAATCATTTCACCGATTTCGATATTGTATTATTACTCGAACTGGTCATCTCGATTGTGCATTGCTAGGAAATTATGCTTGCTCCAAAAGACTGGGTATTAAAATCCACCTCCAGTCAATCACTTCGCCCCAACCTTCTCACTCAACCCCCTCCATTTCCCTTTCCTTGACGCCTCCGGCATCCCCATCAGCACCCCTTTCACCGCCTCCCGATCATACTCCATCTTCTCCAGCGTGATCGCCTGCAAAACATAGCTTCCCACAGTGCTCTCTGACAAAGGTGGATCTCGCAAATGCTTTGCTATCTCGCCCAGCGAAAGACCTTGGTGGTGCCACATATTGTAGGCACGTAAATGCGGGATCGTGGCGCGGATGTGGGATGGAGCCGGAGAGGTGGGTGAAGGAATGGTATTGGCGAGGTAGGTGCGCGCCCAGGTAGTTGCATGGTTGTACTCGGGAGATTGAGAGGACTCGAATTGTCTGGTTGTGTGAGGAGCTGGATAAGGCTGTGTGAAGGCTGAGGCCACGGGTTGAGCGGGAGAAGCGTGGAGAAATCCGATGATCTCAGGGTCGTTGAGGAGGTCAATGAGTCGTTGCTCATCCCGATTAAAGATTGCTTCAATTGATGGTGCTGCGCGTGCTCGCTCGGCTGTTTTGCGTTCGTGCACTTGCTTCTTCATCCCCTCAATCTGCATCCCACTTTCCTCGATTCGTCTTCGCGTTGTATCAAATTCGTGAAGAGCGACAGCCTCGGCATCTTCAAGTCTGAGCTTCTTTACGTGTGACTCAATCCTCTGTAGCGTCTCTTCCGCCTCAATGCGAGTGTCGATCAGCGAAAACGAGCCTTTCGAAGGTGCGCGGGTATTCTCTTGCAGTTCACCGTCGCTGTCGATCGTCAGGTCTTGCAGAGCTTCTTCAAGCTCAGAGTCATCGAACTCGTCAGTCTCCTGGTCTTCGTCTGACAGGTCCTCCGGATCACTGCTTCGAGCAAGATCTTCAGCCTCTGATGTTTCGGATATATCAACAAAGTCTTCATTAGACGATCCGTCAATTTCTCTGCCACCTTGGAAATCTGGAAGGGTCGGATAACCTGGGTCAGACTCTCTAAGTCGGCTCAGATTGACACGACCAACTCTTCTCTGGCTTGGACCCGTTGCGGCCGCAGGCTCGTCCGCCTCTGACTCGCTCAACATGTCCATCTCACTCTCATCTGACGATTTGTAGCTATGCTGAGAGGATTGCGGCTCTTCGCCCTCAAGCTGGTGGCTGTCCAACAGACCTTCTTGGGCAGTCTCGTAGCCTTCGGTTTCTTGTGACTGTGCAGGTTCCTCTTCCACCTCTTCCACCTCTTCCACCTCCTCTTCCTGTCCTGCCGAAGCGGCGACCTGTTCTGCCGTGGCACTTGTAGCGTCATCAGGCTTGACAGCAGCTTTACGTTTCTTGCGAGCTTTGCTGTCGCTCGATCTGGGTTTAGGCTTGTTGTCGTAGTCACAAACTAGAGGTCGAGGTGGGGTTGGTTTCAGCTTCTTCCTCTTCTCTTCCAGAGCATCATAGAGGCGGAACCCAGCATATGCGTCAGCAGCAGCATAATGGATTTGCTGATTGTTCAACGGCAGACTCCAATCACTAGACCGGACGTTCGCTGTATCCTCAGGATCGTCAATAAGCTGACCACCTTTGTACAAAGGTAGTTGTAAATGTTGTCGCACCTGCGCAGCTAGTCCTACAAGTTTGTTGGAGACTTTGCTTGGATCTGTCGCAAAATGCTGAACCAAGTTATGCAGCCGGCTTAGCTCAAATACACCTTGGGGCTCGATATTGAGAAATTTGACGATGCGACTGAAATCTCCTTTGACAGCGACACCAACCTTGAAGATATCTGGAGATTCCAGGATCTTCTTCAATGTCGGTGGCATGAGTTGTGCCGTAGAAGAGCCTGAGAACAATGCCAGATGGAACAACGCAATGCGGTCCTCGCAAGCAAGTTGAATCAGAGACACGTTACCCTTGATTGAGGCGGGATGTGCATACGGCTTCCACTCAATGTCAAAGCCAACGACCTTCTCATTGACGAATTTTTGAGCAACCTTCTCGGCTACCTCCTTAGTCTTGCAGTAGTGCACAAGAATCTTCCTGTCTTTGGATCCGCGGTATAAGTTGCTGCTCCAAAAACTTGCTTTGCTGTTCTCCGGCGCAGTCATCGCGGCATGCAGAGCGTCTTGAGGAATTTGAAATTCCAAGGGGGTGTGGGTCTCCTTAAGTTCCTTATCAGAATCGTTCGCCTCAGATGCCTCATCTCGCTCAAACTTGCTTTCGTTTTCATAACTAGAACTCGGTAGGTAATCAGTGTCTGTAGCGTCTTGCAACATGCTCTCTTCACGTATTGTAGGCTTGACGCTAGCGCTGGTTTCAGAAGATGCGGCTTGCGTGTCGCTGGAGCTGGTCTTTTCGACGCAAAGTGAGGTTCCCGCCACGTCATTTGCAGTAGCATCTACTGAGAGTGTGCTGTCAACAGCTGCGCGGTTCATTTGCACGGTCCCTACCTGCGCGTTTGGTACAGCGCATGGCTGCGTAGAAGTCGCTGCATCACCAGGCCCATCGTACTGCTGGTGTGATCGGTTCAGAGGTGTCTCAACATCTCGGTTCCCTTGCGCCTGGCCTAAGTTGCCTGGGGAGGTAGAACCAGCTGCAACAGCACCTGCTTGTGTGGCCAATTCGACTTGCTTCGTAGTGAAAGCACGACTCGAGAAGACCACGGGTCGTCCACGTTTCCAGCGACAATCTCTTGAAGGCGACGGCGTCTTGGTGGGTTGGGATGAAGGCCGGTAAGCATGGTGTACGGTCGACAATGGCGGGCGGAAGGTCAAGGGCCCTGCCTGATGGAAACTATAGACGGTTTAGTAAAGAACCAGTATGACCATCTGGGATGCATGGTACCTTTGGGCCTCATGATGCACGTCCGCACGCGCATTGTGTGCTGCCATTTCACCGCAAACGCGTTGACGAGCATGCAACGCGCCCTGAAGAGACACGCGCTGTCTGAAGAGCATAACCCTCCATCATAGTGCTCCAGCTAGGCACCAGGATATGTAAGGTGATTGATTATAGGTGAATCGTGCGGCGTCTGCCTTGCACCATGACGCCGGCGGCTCGCGGTCGCCCATGAGTGGAGCGTGGTTGGCTAGCGTGTCTTCCTCGTTGGCTCGAGCGCCAAGCATCAAACGCATCCAACGACAACTTCACACCGTGAGAGCATCAAACACGACAAGCGACCAGAAGCAGCCGTAGCCAACCGTTAGAAACATCACAGTCGTCGTCATGTCGCTCGAAAATTTGCTCCCTCTGGGTATGCGCTCTATCTTTGAGTGCATTATGACCCCACTAACAGCTTACAGAACTCATCGACAAGTGTGTTGGTTCGCAGATATGGGTCATCATGAATGGCGGAAAAGGTATGGAGAGTGAATTTTACAACGTACGATGTCTGACTGAATTGCTGCAGAGTTCACCGGAAAATTGGTCGGTTTTGACGACTACGTCAGTGAGTACGAACAATACACTGCGCAGGACTTGACTGACGAGACTGCAGACATGGTCCTGGAAGATGTGACTGAGATGTGAGGAACCCCCAGCCAACGCACGGTGATACGAAAACCTAATATTGACTGACCCAACAGTGATCCCGCCGAAGGCAACAACAAATTACCGAAAATCCTGCTCAACGGAAACAACATCTGCATGGTACGAGCGCTTCACATGACCGCAACTATTATGCTAACACGTTTGTAGATGGTTCCCGGCGGCGATGGTCAAACAGTCCTCGAAGATTAAGTAATGTGGCCGTTGCCTTGTCAGTATCCAAAACGTCTCGAGTCTAGCGTAGGTGTCCCAATTCGCTCCGCACAGCAGTTGTTCTTAGGCCGGAAGCGATTTTCCCACAAGGTTGCATATCTGAACCGACAGACCACACGGGGCTGCTGGCAAGCATCTTGTCCTTCTTGGAGCAACTACGCCTGTTGAGAGTGATCGTGAGGTCGCTGGAATCAGGGTCAAAGATACGTTGACCCCAGAACATGGTTCAAAACCCCAAAGCCGCGACAGTCAGCATGATTAGAATGGAGGTCTCGTAAAGAGTTAGACGCGTGACTCGGTACAAATTACCGTCCCAATGAGCCAAGTCTACCACACAACAGATGACCTTCGGCAGATAAGCGTGATCGTAGTCAATACTCGTGAAGTCACGGACTGCGACAATGTTTGGTCTGCATCTACGTCAACAAGCTTGTCGAGTATCGAGAGTCCAAGATCTTGAAGTACCGTGCTACGGATGCAAGAGTCACAGTAGTCGAGTCACAACCCCTATCTGGGAATCTGGGCGACCATACGAAGCAAATATCCGCAGCACACGTGTCAGATGCAAATGTCGCGGCTGCAGAATATCCAGAACTGACTAGATTGCCATTAGGCTCACATCGAGGATCGACAATTCGGTGTTCCTTTAGTGTGCCGGAACTTCCATCGATGGATGGCTCGGTTGCATGCTTTCCAGGCTGATACAGCACTATTTTGCAACTACCAACACGCTGCGTCTCGCTGCAGCTGCCATGCTCGCACATCGAGATTGAACAACGCGAGTCGTTTCGGACTTTTGCCTGCGACCTTCGATGTTCGATCACGCTTGTCTTGGTGCCTGATGGTGCCTTGCGTCCAAACCCGGCCGCGACTTTGCAACTGCGTAATTGGCTCGTTCAACAAGACAACGGGAGAATACCGGCGGCGCTCAGATGTCCTTCCCTTGTCCCACATTGATGTATCGATATCAGCTCGTGGTGCACGTTATATATCACAGACACAACGACATATAGTTGGCGTCTTTAACGACGTATCGAATGGCAGATCCAGAGCTTCTTTTAGATATGGTGGCAGCTGCAACGCCCCATCATGTTGGGGCCCGCCGCAGTGAATTCACGAATCGCGATCGAAGATCTTGTCGAGCTAGTGGGTGGACATCCAACCAATGGCAGCTTTTGAACACTCGAACAGCGTCAGGAATGAGGTCCGTCGACACAGGCCGAGGCGGGCAAGTGGCAGCAAAAGAAGTCCTCAAGGATGCTGCTGGCACTGCTCCGCGCTGCAGCCCTGTCCGCGCGGACGTGTGCATTTCCTGCATTTTATCGTGCAATAATCGGAACGTCACCGCACGCGCCAGCCGCAAACCCGCAGCCAGCAGGCCTCGTTAGGGCTCATCGCGATGCAGATGCGTCTCTCGCCATGCACGCGTCTACTGTCGCAGCGGTAGGCCCTTTGCGGTGGTGGGCGTTAGGCCTAAAGGACATAGGCCGCTGCAGGGCCTTGTGCCCGTCTTTCGCCAACGGCCGATCGCGTCGTTTTCCACGATGTCGCCAGCATTTGCAGCTCGCCCGCTCGCGTTCTCCCAGTCAATTGCGGTCGTTCTCGCGGTCTCATTCCCGCACCCTGCACTCTTGCGGTTCGTGCTCCTGTCTTGGCCCACAGCGCCCGTCGCCTGCCGATCCCTTTGCGCTTGACTTCTGACCTCACTTACGGTCTGGTCAATTTTTGCTCCGTTCTCCTGTCCTGTTCTCGACATGACTGCCATCACCACCGCGCAATCTTGTCATACCACCTGATTCTGCCGCCGCAGCTCCGCTATGCGCGCGCCCAGTTCTGCATCCTAGCCGTTGTCCGCCCTCCTGGAACCACCCGTGCTGCCCTCGGACTTGCGCCGGCCTGTTCGCATGCTGTGGTCGTGTGGACGACTGGCTCCTAGTTGCTCGCACACCCTTCCTCTGACGCGCCAGATGCTCGCCGGCCGTTACCTGACTCTCGTCGGCCGCTACTGTCCTGAAGGTCGCGCCAGTTCTCGAGCCAGCATTATTCCATGACGGCTGTCGTAATACCATTCCTCGTCGGTACTACAGTATAATTACAGATTTCTGGCTCTTGGGGGTCCACCTTCCTCAAATCCTTCGTGTCCACCCACTTATGGGAAAGCACTAGTCGCCGCTCAGCACTTACTCTTCTTGCGCCTCGCGCCCTGCAACACTTACCCTTACCTAGTTTTTCGTTACGAAACGCCAGTAGCACCGCCACTGCTGCTTGCCGCGCCAATCAACTGCCCCGAACAGAAATTTACCATTTCCTATTCTGAATCTTTGCCTGTAAACTATTCCCGCTGTACACACCTCGTCTCTCTTCCTTTTACTTACCCTGTCGCCTGTGGCCACTCGGGGTCTAATATCTTAAGGCACATTCCCGCCCCATCCACCGTCTTGGGTGGGCAGGATCGGCTCCAAGCAACGCTCAGGCTCAGCCGCCTTATCGATATCACCGTTACCTCGACACCACTCAGACAATATTTGTCTGTGTCGTCCTTCTACATGAGCGACTTGAAAGAACGCCTGGCGCGATTGGGTCTTGCCCAGTACTCCGAGGTGTTCGCGACCGAAGGCTTCGACACCTGGGAAACTGTACTCGACATCACAGAGTCCGACCTGTAAGCAGTCGATTGGTGCATACTGGAACCTATACTCACACTCTCGTAGGAGCCACCTTAGTGTCAAACTTGGGCACCGAAGGGTATGTTGTAACCTCTTTTATTGTTTGAGTATGTTCACACAAAGCATGCAGAAATTGACGTTGTTCTCAGAAACTGCAACGAGCCATCGCCGAATCGAGAGGGCAGTCCTCGGACCAGCCATTGACAATTGCGCTTGCGCGAGGAGCAAGTGCTGAGGGCTCGTATCGTAGTGACGAGTCGGCGACCGAGACTAAGGGCAAGCAAAACCCAGCTGCAGCAGACGGCAGTACTGGCACAAGTACAAAACGAAAGTATCGTCGACATCCCAAGGTACGTTTGCTGCCTCACCTACAACACTATGTCATCATGACGCAGTCAGTAAGGACTTGCACTAACTTTATCAGCCTGATGAGAATGCTCCAGAGCGTCCACCATCGGCTTACGTTATATTCTCCAACCGTAAGCGTTTACCAAGAATCGTCGAGGTCTAAGACTAAAGGGTTGTAGAAGTCAGAGAGCTCCTGAAAGGACAGGACCTATCCTTCACCGAAATCGCCAAGGTCGTGGGTGAACGATGGCAGGTCTTGCCAGCAGAAGAACGCGAGGCATGTGAGCGTCAAGCCAACAGCGCGAAAGAAAAGTACTACGCCGGGCTTGCTGAATACAAGAAAACTTCACAGTACGAGGCGTATCAAAAGTATCTGGAAGAGTTCAAAGCCAAGCACAACGCGCCAACCAAAGGTTCGTTTCCTTCCACCCTACAAACCTTCAATAACGAATTAGTGACCATTCAAGAAGGCAAACGATCGAAGCTGGAGACGGACACGAACACGTCAACCCGAGCCAGCAGCCACGATCAGGCAGTGAATAGGCGTCTCAGCGCGGCAGTAAACGACCCTCTCGGCGGGCAGCATGCAGGTGGTTCTACTCCTCCGACCGCGCCAGCACGCCTCCCAGCTGGACCATCGTACCCCTCGAAACCAACATCACCAGCTACGCATCCCTTATCTGGATTCAACTCACCCCGGGGTGGTGAGCTCTACTCACCAGTATCTGCATCGCCACACTCTGCTACTCTACCTAGAGATTCGTCATTCGATGTTCCTTCGAACCATATGGCACGGGACATGAGAAGCAATTTGGACCCATCCGCGCCCTACCACCCGCCCGCTTATATGCAATCGCATCTGCCGCCTTCGACTATGCCAACGCCGATCAATCGTTATGCTTCACATTACCAAAATCCCATCGAATTACCTTCGAGGCGATCAAATCGAGAGCCTGTATCGCACCTTCCAAGTCTCACACATGAAGATACGACATTGTCTTCCGAAAGTGGGCATAGCAACTATAGCCTCCCACAGGCAGCGCAACCAAACCCAATGGATCCAACGAAGTCGATGAGAATGCTCCCACAGCCCGTACCGAACATCGGACCTGCACAGTCACCATTGGATCGGACATTGTCCCACCCACCTTCTGGACCTGCGCATATGCAACTACCTCCGCCTGACTACCGGACTCAGGGATCTCTCGCTGCCCTTGTCAGAGCTGGAGAGATTGCAGCACGAGTGGCAGACGATGAAACAATTGACCGCGACGATTCTCCTTGAGCATTGCTCGTTCGACTTCACAACAGTCTATACAGCGTGAACGCTGGTTGGATGACGGGTACGATCACGATCCCGGAGGCTAGATGTTCGACCATATGCGGGTCGCACCACACACTCGCACACGAACCGGGCTCTTTTCAGCCTAGAGTCAAATCCCGACTATTTCCAGGTCGATCAGACCATGTACGGTTTTACGAATCCCAAATGATACCCCGCAGCGTGTGGCCAGTACAAAGTTTCCTGCGCGATACTATTGATACCAGCGCTGCACGCGCACAAGTCGATGTTCACAATGCATATTTGTTATTCGAGGCAGGGCGGCTCAAGATAGCCGTGGCCTTACTTTGAAAATTAGCCGGCGTTCTGGGCCATTGGGGCATGTATAACGCGGCCTGAACACGTATTAAAGGGTCAGCGATGCTTTCAGCTCATTTTGGACCCTGCCTGATCCTATCTCAGGTTACATGGATCATAGCACTAGTCGAATGATATCAACTGTACATACAGATCTCCGCAAGACCCTGCATAAGCTGCAACGCTGAACGATCATGGGTTTTCTCGGTTAAGGCCTGGATCTTCAGCGTTCTCCATCCTAAATTCGCCATGGCAGCCTGACTTCGTACAGCTTTTCTTGTGAAGTGCATGTAGTGCGGATGTAAATCCACCAATCGCGACCATACAGTCAACGCTTGCGGATTTCCTTCATTGGATCTGGAACTTCACTGTTTGAACGCTTAAGCTCGGTACCATTCACCGAGCCAGACGTTCTGTCCGAAACAGCTCCTGATTCCAGATAGCTGCAGCCACGGCAAATCCTGAATGCACGGTGCTTGTTGGCTGCGTTGGCATTGGTTGATCACTGTACAAGAATTTCCGAAATGAACAATCGCTTGTCTGTCTCCCCTCGGAAGCGGAGCGAAGCTCACGACAGTCGTTCCACTTTCTGTGTCCCCAGCCACAAACAGGAGGGGCAGGGGTCAATTCCATTTGGCATCTCGAATCGAACATCGACCGATCGCTTTACAGGCAAAGGATGCAAGGTGCATACAAGCTTCGTTACAGGGGTCGTTCAGCAGGTGGCCCTGTTGATCATGTCCTCAAAGGAACTGGACCCTGAGTCCTGCGGAGCAGAAGCGCAGGCTGCGTCCGCGGAGCGGCAGCAGCACGGCTCACGGCAGTGCTGAGCGATGTCTGCATGGCGGGCTACTTGGCCGGCGTCTGGAACGTCGGTTCGTGTCAGACGGGATTCGCTGCTTTGCGGTCTGCCAAAAGGAGTAACTCCTGGTGGCGAATGTTGGTGGGGAAGCTAGAGGTTGCCGAAGAGTGGCATGTTTGATCAACATTCAAAACTTCCATGGTGGGCAACATGGGATTTGCAGAGCTTTTGCATGCGCACGGTGCGACGCTTTATCTGATCATCGGACCGCAACTCTTCGATACGTGCAAACGATCGTCAATACTGGGAATCGAAGGTAACTGATTGTACAGCGATAATATTCGGACGGGATTTTCAAACACCCGTTTCACAAAGGTTAGATGAGTCCCAATAATTGTGCAAGCCACAGCCTTCGGCTACATGCGCGCAATTGCGTGTTCGGAGTCCAGCTATCGTGTTCGCCTAAGAAGTGCAGTATCTACACCGGATCAACTTCGTCTTACCACTCACGGCCAAATCCATGTGGGTATCTCGGAGTATTCCAATTTTTGCGGACAAGACTTACTCAAAATTCTAGCTTCTAGGCTTCAAGGCTTTGACGGCGTGACTCGTATGTGTTGGGTATCACATCGCCTACACTCACAGTTTGCAATTAACAACATCAAATCCAAGTCTCCCGTGCTATCCACGGAATGAGCCGTGAAGCAAAGGGTTCTGCCTGAGGCATACTAGCTTGAACCTAACGTTCCGGCATGCTGGCGTGTAGCGATGGCGTAGCGATGGCGTAGTCTAGAACTCCGAGCTGGAGAACCTCAGGTGCCTGCTACTGCTGTAACACCACTGCTCCACTTCCAGTAATTTCCAAGACTTCCGCTCCGCCGTGAGATAATCGCAATGGCGGGACGATCTTATCTCGGCTTGAACCGTCTGCATCTTGAGGATGTTCCACAGCACCCCGAATTGCCCAGCCCCGCGGCAAATGCTCCTGCGCTGACGACATTTCTTGATGCTGTTTTCACAGAAGCCCTCAAGGAGGACTTTGAGACTGGATTCAGCGTTGAGGGTTCATGGGCGCCAACAGGCAAGAATGTCAAGATCACAGGTCAAGATGGTGGCACAGCTCATGTGCCTGTTTCGGTCGAGCAGCGCAAGAAGGGCAAAGGCGATGCCACTTGGTTCGCGAGAAGGTCAAAGCATCTAGAGACGGATGTGCGGCACACTGAGCTCGACGCCCTATTGATGAACGATCACAGCTGGTGGGAGTATCAGTATACACCAGATCTGTACGACGGCAATATGCTGCTGGAGTGGGACAAGAGGACGATAGAGGAAGCTGCGAGCAACCTGAGACATGAGATGCAAATCACGGATGTCGAGATGCGAGGTAAGTTGACTTAGCATGATCGTTGTTTGTCGGTCTTCGAGCATCTGCACATCCACGTCAATGACTCGTATCTGACTATGTGCTATAGTCGTCCAGATGTTCCACGTCTTGCCCAGCATTCTGCAAGACCGAGTATTCCACGCTCTAGCAATTTCCGGCAAACAGGAAGGCCAGTCCATCAACATGCAGATTCCCATCGACTATCACTCCTTCATCACTGTGCCAACAATCAAGGCGAGAAGCCGTCTGGAACCACAAAGCAATGCCGCATTTCGCTATAACACTGAAGCCAACCGTCACGAAAACAGAGAGCCCAAGCCTACGGACTTGCAGAAGCAGAGGAGCGGTAAGAAGGTCACTGAAGGCATTTATGCTTCTCTTGAGCGCATTCGTATCATCACAGGCACAGAGCCGCAGTACACACAGTGGGACATGATGACACTTAGCAACGCAGGCGGCGTGGTTAGCTCAGTGCCAGTAGGCTTACAGAAGGGCCAGTTGCTCGAAGCCGTAAGCAAGGACGTCCAATTCGTCGTTGAACAGATTGGCAAGCAGAGAGAGGGTGGAAAGGTGACAGCATAGCGGAGCCTAGCGCGCGGGAGGCGAAGGCGGGCGGAACACGAAGCCGCGGACACCTCGTGGCTGTTGACCAAACCACATCAGGGTGTGAACTGTCAAGCTTCAGCTCTCAGCCTCATCGCGTGCATAGAGCTGCCGCTCTTCTTGTATCTATACTCCAAATATAGCAGATGCCTGTTGCCACACACTTTTGCTGTCCTTTGCACTGAACTTCGTCCCTTGCTGTGTTTGCCTGCCTGCCTTCCGCGCACCTGGTTGGCAGCGACGACCTAACTCCACATCCATCTAGACAGCATGCAGCACTACGGCCACGGTCAGCCAGTGTATGGTAGGCCTGGCAGCACAACGAGCTTTACAGGGCAGCCGCCGCCTCCGGTACCCTCATATCATCAGCAGCAGCAATGGGGTCAGCCTCTGCCGCCGCCGCCGCAACTGCAGCAGGCGGCCCCAGGGTACAACCCCGGCACATATAGCGTAATGCCTGGAGGCTACGCACAACCTGCGCAGGTATTGCTCTCATGATCAGAGTCATGTTCAGTATACTAAGAGTCGTATAGCAATACCCACCAACAACGCAACCATCTGATCCGTACGCACCCCAACCATACAGCGACGTTCCTCCTCCACCTCCACCCAAGCCCTATGGCTTCGCAGCTGCAGTCCAGAAACAGAATGAGCAGAGCCCCCAGTATCCTCAACAGAGCCAGCACTGGCAACAGCCGGACCAATCGAATACAGGGTTCGCGCCGCAAGCGCAACAAGGAGGCTATCCTGTCTACAACAATGCTGTGCCTTCAGCGCCCTCTGCCACGCCTGCTGGCTCATACTTTCCTCCAGCGCAGGGAGGGCGACCTGGGTCGATCTATGGCGCAGAGCAAGTCGGAGCTGCACCATCGCCGGTGAATCAGCGCCCACAGAGCACGGTCATGAGCCCGAACGAACAGGCGCCAGCATACATACCGCCGTCGCTGTCAGGCCAGGGCACACAGGCGTACATGCCGTCGAATACGAATCCCATGCCTGGCGTGTACGTACCTCCCCCACCGGACGTCCCAGCGTGGCAGCAAGCTCAACATGCACCTTTGCAAGGCGGGAACAAGAGGTTCACATATACTAAACCCACGGTGGATCCTAGCTTCTATGCGCAGGGCTACCAAGGGTCGCAGCAGGCGCAGCAACAGCCGCCGCCTCTGCCACCACGATTTGAGCAGCCTGGAGTGCATCAGCAGCAGTCGCAGATACAACAGCCGTACGGACAGCAGCAGCCACCGCAGTACCCTCCTCAAAGCCATGCACCGCAACCGCCTCAATACCCTCCTCAAACCCAGGCACTACAACAGTCCCAGCCTGCCCAAGATCCATATCTGCAGCAGCAACAGCAGCAGGGTCAACAACCCCCTGCCCACTTCGGGCAACTTGGCCAACCTGTACAGCCTTTGCAGCAGCAACAACAGCAGTACAACCAGTCGCCCGTGCCACAAACATACATGCAGCAACAAGCTGCACAACTGGAACAGTATGCTCAAGCTCATCAGCAGCAGCACGCACAGCAACAGATGCAGAGTCCAGTACAGTCTCAGTCTCAATGGCAGGTGCCAGCACCAGTGCAGCACAACTATACACAACAAAATCACGACCCTAGTCAGCCTATATATGCGTATCAACAGCAACAGCAACACCACCAACAGCAGCAGCAATGGCAATCGCAGCAGCCACTCCATCAGGCTAACACGCAACAGCCAAACCATCAAGGGCCGGACCAGGCCATACAGGCACCGAAACCTCTTGACCATACCGACACCACACCACCCAACTTCGTGAACCACCCTAGTCCACAGAGCCAGTTTGTTTCTCCTGTTGCCAGTCAGCACGCTTCAAGCTTTGCACCAGCGCACCCGGCACGTACCGATTCAGTAAGCTCGATCGCACTCGCCAACTTGCACTCCCAACGTGCGGCGAGTCGAACCGTCTCACCCAAGCCACCGTCATTTAAAAACCCTACACCACCTCCACCTCGAGATGATGCGTCGAAATTCAGTGCACTGGGTACCGGTGGGCCATCAGACTGGGAGAACTTCGGCGCAGGCGAAGAGATCGATGATGAGGAGCTGTTCGCGAGGAAGCCGCGACCTGTGCAGCTGGACAGCGTGGAGCTCCCAGCCCGCCAACCTTCGCCACCTTCTACACAAGGTTGGCCAAGTCCTGCCCAACCACTTACGCATCCTCATCAAGATGACACCCATGACACGTACCAGCCGACGCCTCCAACCGGCACAGTCAGTCCTGTTCGTCGAACACCTTCACCAAAGACACCTCAACAAAGCTCATTTGCGAAGGACGCCCTTGTTGCGCCTGTAAGGGCTTCACCGAAGCCTCTCCAGAAATATGAGGTCTCTCAAGATGCTCGACATGGCTTTGTGATGGGAGAGGTGCTGTGGGGAGAGCCAGACTCGCCAAACCGATTGAGTAATGTCACGCGACAGGGGCAGTTGGAGGGTCCTAGTGCAGTCGGTGATCGGCCACAGGGCGTGCAAGTACCTGCTCCGGTGCAAGTGCCTCCCATCCAGATTCCAGCGAACGATGCACTGGCGCCATCAGTGGAGACACCTAAACAGAAGAGACCTGGCGCGACACGGTTCTTCTCAGATGTTGGTGGGACATGGGGTCTATCGCCAAAGGACAAGAATCGGCCGTCCAGCCCGTGGGGCTCCAAGGATGACAGTGATCTGCCAGCCAAGCTGCAAGCAAAGGATGAAGAACTATGGCGAGTTCGCAGAGAGTCGGAAAATGACATGCAGAGGGTAAAAGCTGAGATAGAGGCCGGTAAGGCTGAGTTCTTGGCTAAGATCGAGCGCCTCAAGGCAGATGAAGAGGCGGCCAGAGCACTAGCGCGAAGAAACAGCCTAGCTCTGGACCAGCAGGTAGAAGCCATGAAGGCTGCAGCTGAGCAAGCGAAGATCGACGCTGATGCTCTGAAGAAAGAAAACGACTTGACTATCGAGAGGATCAAGGAGGACATCGAAGGCAAGGAAGACACGATCAAAGAGCGCGATGCAACAATATCGGATCTCCGGAGGCAGCTTGACGATCTCAGAAGGGAGCTCGAGGAAGAGAAGACGAAGCAAGTACCGGTGCCGGAGATTTCCAAACCTACAGCTTTGGACCTGATTCCAGACCTGGATCCATGGTATGCTGGCTCTCTTGAAAGGTACATCGCCATGCTTCGTGGTGAGGCACATGAGCCGCAAGTGGATCACAAGATCAAGACCTTCAAGGCTTTCTTGAGGGCAGAGTCTGCTATCAGAGGCATTGAATACTACGACGAGCCACCAGCACCAAAGGTGGAGCAGACAGTGCCCGCTCAAGAGGTGCCACCTGCAGACGCACATAGCACTTCTGGTGCATCTGTCGAGAAGTGTGACCTGAGTGTTGCTGTACCAAAGGACCGTCCCGATGATGACGACTACGAATACAGTCCTGGTGGGCGACCTCTACTGAAACGTCCTACGATTCCAATCGAGGATCATGTCCCGGTGCACGCACCAGCTGTGCATTCTTCGCAGTCAACAGCTATCCTGACTCCAGCAAGCTCGGTTCACGATGACTCGACACCGATCCAATCTCCACCTGATGAGCAACCGCAACCGCAGTACAAAGCCTATGTGCCGCCTGTCATGGCGACGGACGCTGCATCGTCCCTGGCCCAACGGAAAGCAACCGGTCCTTCTATCCTGCCGACTGTCACATCTCCCATCGGTTCTGGGAAGAATCACGACGAGGTCTTCTTCGGGGCTCAGCAGCCAAGGGTAGCCAGAGCAGACAGTGAGGCAGGCGGCGTACCTATAGTAGCTCCACTAAACTTCGCATCGAGCCGCCCAGTTTCCGTGTCAGTGCTTCCAAAAGGTAACGCACTCAACACACTCAACAGCCTACTTCCAGCTCAAGTCAAGCCTGCTGCAACCAGTCCTGTTCTCGAAGAGCTACGAACGGAACTTGCGAACATCAAGTCTGAATCGACGAAAACTGAAGAGCTTACAAAGTCATGGGAGAAGTCTGCATCTTTAACGCGGAAGAAGAACGCAGACGCACGTCGAAAGCGTACTGAAAACAACGAAGCTCACAACGATGACCTCTTTAACTCAGATGAGATCTCTTACGCTGAATTGAAGGATCTCGAGGCCGAGTTCAAGGACAAGGAGAGCAAGCTGAAAATTCAGGAAGACCAGGACGAGGTCAAGAGCTATGTCGAGACGGTCTTCGATAAAGTGTACAACGACTTCCAGGCCGATATCACAGCACTCACAAACTTGTACATCGAGGCAGAAACGTTGCTCCAGACGTCAGTTTCTGGAGTCAAGAGTCTCGGAGGCGGTGATGCGCCGACTACGAAGGCTTGCCTTGAACTTCTTGTCGAGTTGCACGAACAGATTGAGAAGGCGCACGAACAAGTTGTTCAGGCTGTAGCCGAGCGGGACAAGCGCTATAAAAAGACCGAGATTCAGCCATTGTACGCTGCCGGCAATAAAGCGAAGTTGAAGTCCGTCGAGAAGCACTTCGAAGAGGCCGAGAAACAAGCTGTTAGTCGAGCGCAGAACGAGAAAGCAGAGCGCATGAACGATCTACACAAGGTCGCCGAAGATGCTGTTGTGGGTGCTGCTAGCGTTGAGCAAAATGAACGCAGCCGCATCATTGCTGCAATCCGTGATCTCAAGGATGACAATCACAAGGATGTCCTAGACCGAGCTAGCGAGGCCTTCAACCTGCTCCACAAGTCGTCAAAGTCACTGTTGACAATTTTCAACCGCTTGGACATTGACCTCAACACTGCAGAAGTCAAGGCTGATATTGCACAAGCACGTGTCGACGGCGAGCCTGAGTCAAAGATGCAAGACCTGCGGTCGGGGTTGAGTGCGAGGGAGACAGAGCTGAAAGAGGAATTTGCCCGACGTATCGGTGTACTCGATCAAGATCGTGAGGAATTTGAGCAGCTGATCAAAGAGAAGGGTGGGAAAGTAGTAACGAGTGAAGAACAGGAGAAAGAAAAGAGGCTCAAGACGGCGCTTGAGGAGGCTAAGAGGAGGAATGGCCATACCTAAGTGTCAGTCGTTGCACGTGTTACGATATTGAGGGCCCTTTATCCACTCGGTGAACGGTACTTTTCTTGTGACTCACTTGCAGTTCAGCGTAGCATCTTTATTCGGTACTCTTTGCACCTGTGGCCGATTCAGTGTTGAGAGCCTATAATGCATCGTATAAGCAGGTCCCACCTAACAAGGGTGCCGCAGTTGCCCTCCAAATTTTCCCATCCTGAAGTACATAGTCACCACACTCCCCGCTGCCTTTTCCACCTGCTTTCTCGCCCATTCCTCACGTTTCGCACACCGCAAGCCTCAGCTCTCGCCTATCGATACCGCATACGGCTACCGGCCTTCAGCCTCGCAATTCCATCCGACCTATCACCAGATAGTTGCCCTTCCAGTCTTCTCTTCGACAACCAACCAAACATGTCCGACTACGTCAACCCTTTCGCCGACATCACGCTTGAGTCCCTCATGCAGGACGAGCCGCCCAGTATCGAATCGATGCTTCAGAAAGAGGAGGACCAGAACTGGGATGACCTCTTCGACTGGGATACTTACAACTTCGGCGCTTACGTGCAGCAGACTACGACCGAATCCAGGCAAGTAAAAAAAAAAAAAGAGACATGCTAACAGAGGGGCAACAGGACTGAGAGCAGCGCTGCCGGTACATTGCCCACACCCTATACTAGAGATCGTCTCCGTCACACAGAGCCTCATTTGATGGAAGCTGGACCTCTGGAGAGCCCATCAGCTCCTGCTAACCCCAATGACAATCAGCCTGTCATTGTGTCCGCTGGAATCACGTCTGAATTCGTCTGCCATGCCCCGGGCTGCCGTTTGAAGTCTTTTAAGCGTCGTGCTGAGCTGGCCCGGCACGAGCTCAAGCATGCGGGCACACGAAACTTCTCGTGTCCGGGATGGGACTGTTCGAAGGCCTTCACCCGAAAAGATAAACTTGTCGACCATATACGCGCGGGGCACGATGCAGACGCCTTATTTGTGTGCCCAAAGCCTGATTGTGAAGAGACCTTCACCAAAGATGTCCTCCCGCTCCATATCCAGGAGTTTGCGTATGTCCAGAAATATCGAAAATGCCCAATGCCGCGATGCAAGTTCTGCATTGCAGATGTTCGGTCGCAGTCTCTGGACGTCATGCAGGCACATCTACTTGAGGGGCACGACGCTCTTGGACGAAGGAAGTTCGCTGGTGTCCTGGCCTTAGGGGGCTACCATTACGAGGATGTTGAGATCCTGTGCCCAATTTGTCCAGAGGCCAACCTTTTTAAGGACCACGGAGACTTCTACGCACACTTCCTCATTCAGCATCGCCCCCGGCGCCGCAAGTCCTTCGCACGACACTCTGAGCTCTCTGGACAGGGGCTATGGCAACGGAGCTGCGACCCGTGCCCTACGTGAAGCCCAAATTATCCCTGATGAGGTTCGCGAACACTGCCGCACCATCCTGAGCCTCTGGCCTGACTTCGAAGACCACTCCGTTTGGGATGATGTGAAGCGTTGCTCTTCTTGAGGAGCCGCAGTGGTAACTCAGCCGCATCAAGGTTTGTCCCAAGTCTCCGATCCAATTGTTAGGATTCTTGTGGCTGCTCTCTGATTTCACGAGAATCCTGATGGTATCTTTTCATTCCTGTTGCTTTCCCCATATTATAGTGATGAATACAAATGTTCAGGTACAACCATTTGTCATGGTCAATAGCCAATCTCACATGTTGTAACATCCTCCACAAAGTGTTTCTCTCTGTATCCTCTCGTCCACCACAGATACCACGGCACGATATTCATCTTCAGTTTGTGCCCAAACCATCCTACCTCTTGCACCGTCTTTACCACACTCTGACTCTCATCCCACGCTGTCTCAATTCTCGCTCTCCTCAGCGTCTCATATGCATTGAAGGCCCCCTTGACCGACGTCCCGTCACTCCCATTCTTGCTCTTCTCCATCCATCTCGCCAACACTCTCGAGAACAACACACCGTCTTCGAAAACAATGCCGGTCGACTCGCCTTGCGGCGGCATAGCATGCGCCGAGTCACCAATTAACATCACACGATCTGTAGCCCATTTACCGAACTTCGACAAAGTGAACACAGGCCACAGATATAGATCCTGAGCTTCTTTGATCCACTCCTCAATTGCCGGCTCCTTGGCCCCAGAATATCTTTCTAGCATACCCTGCCTTGTCTTCTCAGCATCAGAACCAATCGCTTTCCAGCCGTCACGGCTCGAGACTTCTGGTGCGGGGAGCTGCATCAGCGCACCGACGTAAATGCTGTCTTTCTCCGCGTTGTGAAAGGAAGTAAGCAGCATGCCGCCGCGAGCGAAGTTCATGCCTGAGGCTTCAAAATGCGGTTTCTGGTGTGCTTTGAGCGGCGCGAAGCCGAAGGCATTGCAGATGCCGGAATATGTCGCTGTACGTTCCGGCTCGACATGCGTAAGGCGGGCGACACTGTGAATGCCATCGCATCCAATCAAAATATCTGAGGTGGAGGTTGTCCCGTCGGCGAATGTGAGTGTGACATCTGTTTCCGTCTCGTGGATCTTTGTTGTCTTCTTGCCGCATCTGAGCGTGATGTTGGTCTGTTTCTCGATTGCGGACAAAACGCCTTTCAGTGCTTCGCCGCGTGTTATGCGCAAGGCTGTGAAGGGTGGTGTGCCTAGTCCTTTGCCGTCTGCGCCGCGAAAACTAGACTCTGAGATCTTGGTGCCGGTGTAGATGTCGAAAACTTCCACAGCAGGACAATCAGCGCCGTAGTTTGACGAGCGGATTTCTTGCAGTGCGCCGAGGTGCGAGAGCAGACGCAAGGCGTTTGGGGTGAGGTTCACGGCGCCGCCGATTGTTGCTGGTTGCGGACGGATCTCGTAGATTGTGATGAGCGGAGGCGGTGAGTTTGTTGGTGCGAACTTTGTGAGAGACAAAGCTGTTGTGAGACCAGCTATACCGCCGCCCAGGATGGTAATGCGGAGTGGTTTGTTAGTCGACATCGTGAATGGTATGCTGAATCTCGATAAAGAATACAGACTCTAATTATGTTCGAGCCTTGTAGGAACACTTTTACTACGTAAATCGACTGTTCAGCCATCTCGCCTGCTGCGTCCGTGCTTATGTACTTGAATCGTTGATGGTGGTAGTAAGCATGCCTGTAGTACATTTTCGGCAAAGTCGGGGAACCGACTGAACAACTTTGGAAGCCGAACGGCAAGCTGCCCATGCGGTAAGCCCTAGGATATGGCTGCGTGCGCCTTCAGATACTCCTGTCTTGATCGATGCATCGTTATAGGTCTGTTGGCTTGCACAACCTCCTATTCTTGTGTCAAAGCCACGGGCCTGGGATTCGTGAGGCGAGACCTCGGGTGCTGGAAAGCGGAGGTCAGCTCGAGGGCTGCGGAGATGCCAGATCTTTCCCCTTGATTCATTGCAGATTCCTCTCCAGAGGGATCGCCATATTGATATACATTCGTCTATCGTATGCGTTCATTTCACACGGTCGTCCACCGCGGCTAACTGAGGCCCGCTGCAATTGGACTGCAGCCAATCAGAAGCTGTGACCCCGTACGCCTCCCCTTCATCCCTCTTTGCGGCCACTCTTGCACTTGCACATTATCTACGCGAGCTGCTCTACATTCCATGTATCTACCTCCCATCTGTGTACCTTTTGATACCATGATTGTGTCGAAGAGCTCTTCGGGCTCCTCATTGCGGGGTTCCGGACAGCCTTCAAAAGGAGGGCTGCCTGCACCAGCGACGATTTGACACCGAAGATCTAAAATCATGTCCAAATCAAACCCACTAGACATTCTTGCCATCAAGAACGTGATCTCACGCTACTGTGAAGCGCTGGACACGAAGGAATTTGTGCTACTCGAGAAGGTCTTCGTGGAGGATGTCAGCGCCGATTACCCTTTCAATCGGGACATGCAGGGCGTGGAGGCAGTTGCAAAAGCGATTCAGAACCGGTAATTGGGGTTATAGCGTAACTTACAGGAGTTGTTATCTAACGAGTCGCAGACTGGGACCTGTCAGGACTCATCACAACCTCACGACGCAGAGGATCACATTTGAAGACTCCGGCAAAACTGGGCATGCTGTCACATACTTTCAGGGTGCGCATTTCGGGCAAGGACCGCACGAGGGCAAGTTGCTATGTGCCTACGGAAGGTACATTGACGAAGTAGTGCTCCAAGATGTTACCGATGGTGATTACGAGGGCGTGCCTGGCGCAAGTGGCATTTGGAGAATCAAGAAGCGAAAGGTAGCCTTCACGCAAAGGATTGGCGATGAAAAGATCATGTCGGAGCATTGAGGCCCGTTGCTTGCGGTGAGAACGGTCCGCAGTCGACATGGCAGCAGCGAACAGCCAGGGCGCCGTCTTAGCGTTCTTCCGTGCCTGCTCTCTGTCTGACCTTGTTTGCACACCTCAACTTTATTGCGCAAGGTAACGGTCACGGCAAACAACAATTTTGAGGATATCTCTACATCGCTCATATCATTACATCGTTGCCTACAAAATGTCGGACGGAGCTGGGGGTTTCACTTCTATCGACATGAATGCTCTCTTCGCTGCGACTCCGGCCCAGCAAAAGGAGATGTTAAATCATGCGCTCTATCCCAAGGTCTACAACATGCAACCCGAATTCGCTGACGCTATTACTGGGTTCCTCCTCGAGAGAGAAAACGATGAACTCATGAATCTGCAAGTGCACCGAGGAGGTCCGGTCTTGTGTCGTGTGCTAACGTCCCTAGTCTCTTTGACGATTCTGCTCTTCAGGCCCGGGTCGCGGAAACCATGAGCACCTATTCCATAGCCACCCACATCGAGCATTTTCAGGACGAGGCCGACGAGGGCGAGCAAGCAGCTGACGGATCATCCAATGATAGTGATGATCCCGAGCCACGACCTTAGGAAGTTGCTTGGAACTCGGAGTCATGTCAGATACAGATCGTTCAGTAAGATCGATACCTTTCTGCGATTGTACATACGCTCATGCTTGCAGTGATTTTGATACCGATAGCCAGTTAGAGAGGAGGCTTAGAGAGATATTGGACGACGAACCCTTCACCCAAGCCCCATACGAGCAGGATCCAGAAAGTCAACACGATCCCAACAATCGATTCTGTTGTATATTCATCTCAGACTTCTTCACCCAAAACAAGAGCCTCGTATACTACATCAAAGGCACACGCAACACCGAGAGATTCTATGGCGGCATGACGGGGATGCAGGCTTTCAACGGTGCCGTACTCTTCGCGGTCACAGCCCACGACTTTGCAAACGTCTTACAGCCCACCAAATTCAGACCGAAGAAACTCGCCAAGACCAGCATGCCGATCGAGACCACCAAATGGCGCTACATATACGATACGGGACATTTGGCTTGGGGAAAGAGCGGCATCGACCTGGACAAGTATGCAAAGAAGATGGAGTCACGACACGATGGTGCCGGGCCCGGTGGGAGAGGGGGATTCCACTCGGACAGTGGCAAAGACAACGGCGATACGAATCAGGATACGAGAAATCCTCGAGGCAGGACGCAGAATCGGACGCAGCCAATGAGCGAAAAGAAGCGAGGCAAGATGAAGGCTGTCGACCAAGAAGTCCGTTGTCGCGGACCAAAAAATGGGGTTATGTGCTCTGAGGCCGGCGAGAAATGTGCCATCATCAAGGATGATGGTTTCAGTGAAAGCGATACCGAGTCTGGATCCGATGAAGACTGGTCAGAGCCACAGATTGTTGACGAATCGACGATACTGGAAGCGTACCAAGTGACAAAGCAGCTCGACACCATCGACGATATATGGAACGCGCTGAAGACCAACAGTGTCAGTGGCGACCTCAATATGAGCGATTCCAGGCAGGATTCAGTTGTAGATTGGTTGCCAGAAGAAGTTGCGTACCTTGCGAGGCGCGAAGAAGAGTTTGAGCAGAAGCTAGCAGTCATGGCCCCTGCGGACAGAGACGCCAAGTCGATAGCTGAACTGGGTAGGCTGGAGAGCCGTATCGCAGCCGGCCGAGTACTTCTGGTCCAAAAAGTGGCTAACGAGTGGTTTCAAGAGTGGAAAGTGAATTGCGAGCAGAGTCTACGAGAAGACCTTTGCGAGCTGTATGTCCCAGGTACCGACAAACACGAGATCGAATCCGGCCTGAAGGACGAAATAATGCTGTTAATTCGAGACAACACCCATGGATTTGATGGAACGTTGGACAAGGCTGAGCTTGAGAACATTGCTGATCTCGCCGAGAACATGGCTCTGAAGGGTGGCAAGTTGGTGGAGATACCAACTTGTAGGATCAACGATGTCAGCCCAAAGGAGTGCGTTGCGTCTCGAGATCTGAACAACTTCCTTGCAAACCAAAACAAAGACTATATATCACGGCTTGCAGACACGTGTTTCAAGCACGATGTCCAGGTGTGGAAACTATCTTCTACAGAACAAGAGGCGCTTCCCATTAAAAACCTCTCGGGTCATCAACAGAGCAGACGGACCCCTCCATCACAAACCCTTGGGAAACGGCTCCATGTTGGGGAAGCTGAGCCGGGCCTTCCTAAGAAACAAAGAACAGGGAGTCCGGGATCGCAAAGGCCGAGCATTCTGGACGAAATACCGGAAGCTGCACAAGATCGACTACCTCCTTGGGTACCTGGCATGGATCTATCGTCTCAGCAAAGCGAGGCTAGGCGGCCACAGCAAGAGGTGAAAGCAACAGTCCATGAACGACCTCCGACAGCACCTGGGGCTTACAGTCTCGAAGTGCATTATCGGATGGTCACAGATGAAGCGCAGACTCGAGCTGAGGCGTCTGGGCAGTGCCAAAACTCAGAAGGCAGACGGAGCCTGAGAAGGCGAGCGCAAATAATCGACTATAAGGCTCTAAACGATGGAACTGACCCACTAGCAACTGCAAGAAAACCGGACCAGACGAATGAACACAAGAACCAACTAGAGGTCGAGGAACAGACGCCGGCTGGACAGCAACAACATCAACAACCGGCGTTGTCTGCAGGTGTGCTTGCCTCGAACCCCTCGCGTGCACACACTCCAGCTCCGTCTGCTAAGAATAACGACGCATGGCAAGGCGATGCCATTCCAGGCGCTGGCCAAGAGTGGGAATCTAATGTTCAGCAAGCTCGTGCAATCACACAGAAAAATACAGAGCATGAAACGGACCAGTTGTTCGCAAAGCGGAGACAGGTCACTGAACTGCCCTTCATACCTGTGTACATCCACGACCGGGAACTTCCAGAACTCATACCGGATGCTCCTCCTCTGAATCCAGACCCTTTCAAGGGCCCTGATGCTCGATCCATGGTGGAGGACCCTTCCAGCAGCGATCACGCCGCACGACAAGGCTCGCCATCTCCCATCTTGGCGGAGGTGTACATGGACTCCGTGGGACCTTTCTTGAACGCACCTGATCCGTCAACATGGCCGTTGCGCTTCTCGCCTCCATCAGCAGAGAAGGAGGAGATACTCGAGGATCGCTGGGTATCTCCCGCGCGTCCTCAAACACAAACATTTGGTGTGCCTGACACCGGAGGTCCATCATTGAGGCAAGCAGTCGAATACGGTACAATACGGCCGGGCCAGAAGCTAGTTTATGGAGGTTCATCGACCATGCCTCCTCCACTGCTTCCGCCACGTGCGGAGTCGTCGACAGGGTGAATGGGATCGTGGGCTCTATTCCTGCTCTGAAGATCAGGGATGACGAAGATGATGCGCAAGGTAGTGGTTCAGAGATGGTGTATACCGATGGGGGTCGTTCATAGGGAATGTGTAGTGGCACAGCAAGTCCACCGGCTAGAATGCAACAACTTCATTCTGCTATGGCTGGATCCCGTGGGATGTCCGCGTCTCATTCGAGTGCCTCCAACCTCCCTTATCCTACACTTTTAGCTATTCAATGCTCTTTCCTCTCAACATACTCTCCAGAAAATGACTACCTCTTCCATCCACTCTCCAGGACGCCCAACCGTCGTCCGATACTTCCAAAGCATACACAACTGCAGAACAAAACACTGCCCACCCACGTTACGACGGCTAAGTTGTCATAGCTTATGATTCCAGCAAACATATCCGGCCTATGATTGAGTATCGAGGGTGCATGCGTGGCATTTGTGACGGCTGGTGCAGATGGTGATGGCAAAGCGGTAGGATTCGAGAGGAACATGAGCGAGGTGAGGATTGAAGTGACGATGAGCGAAAACGACAGGCCGGGCTTGCTGCGGTCGAGTATGTACCAGAGGGCAGGATTGACAAGCGCGAGGGTGAGGGTGAGCTGCAGGGTCGACTGCCAGGGAAGACGGCGCTATCGTAGCATTAGCATACATGCATGTAGTCCGGTACAAGTTGGCAGAACTTACAATGGCGAAAGCCACGCCCACAAACGCCGCTACACTCCTGACCACATCATTGATCTGCTCGCTAATTGGGCTCTCTCCATCCTTCTCGGCTTGCTCCTTCTCTTCAGCCTTGTCCAAGGTGCTATGTCTGCTCCACAACAAGTCGATGTATGGCAACAAGCTCCCCAGCGCAACACCCGCACAGCCCCAAGTAGTAACATAGAACCAGCTCTCGCGATCCACGCCCTTGACGTGCACGGCAGCAAGTTGTCTCGTATCATGCAGATGGCTCACGATCAGCCCGTAGAGGACGCCAAACGTGAACAGCGCCGCCAGCTTGAAGAACAAGACAGCATACTTTGCCACGCCACTTCGCGCTTTCCTTGTCTGACTGCTCCTCCTGATCTCAGTCTGCAATTTGCTTTTCCCCGATGCTCGACGCGCAGCGCTCTTCATGCTCAGTCCAGCGTCGGCTCCGCCTGTGCCTGTTTCGTAGGCATTCCCAGGCCATCCCATGCCTGTGTGCCCCGGTGTCTCTGCGCCTGTGCCCCAAGGGGTTTCCGCGACGCTTTGCGCCTCGGTCCCTACATCGTCGTAGATACCGAATAATGTACTACTGTTCATGTTCAAGAAGCTCTTGTTCTGGCGTGGCAGGCGCGCACTGCCACTACCATCGATTGGTGACTCCGGGCTGTCATCGTTGCGAGACTGGTAAGTGCGGAGGAGGCGCGCATTCAGCTGGGCGAGGAAGTCTGAGCTGCGGCTGTTCTGCAGATTGGAAGGCGAATGGGGTTGATGTGAGAAAGCATGGGTCGGCGAGTCAGCCTGGTCGCGCAGGACTTTTGGTTCGAAGGTCCGTCGCGGTACGGGGCGATATATGTGTGGTTGCTGGCTTGGACTTTCTCTTCTTTCCTCAGGGTTGTCGGCCATTGCGGAGGTCCGTCGCGGTTCCGCAGCGTCACAAGTGCTCAGCTGGAACAATGCAGATTACAATGACATAGGTCTGTATATGAAAGATCGTGTACGCGAGAAGAAGAAAAGATATCCGGTGAGTCCGCCCGGGCGAGTGACCGCGTCTCCGCAATTAACAGTCTGCTTCTGGAATGGAAGGTAGCTCGAAAGGTTAACTGCAGGGTCATTAGGCACGTGCACGCGCTGAGAAGTGGAGGGCTTGGCCGCTGAATGTGGCCCACAACTCGCAAACATACCTCGTATAGGCAATATACGATTGGCGGCTGAGAAATCGAGGAGCTGAGATTCGTGTGCCTGTGTTCACGAGCGTGCAAGAGCGCGAAATTAGCTGTTATAGTGTTGTAGTGGGCCAGAGCTAGGTCTGACGTTGATAGTCCACAGTTTGCTCTTTCTCGTGTCAAATGTGGCTTTCATGTGAAAGTCGGCTGACTCTACCGGACGTTCGCGTGCAGATCTACCCATCAACTCCGCACCTAACATGCACGTCGAGGCCTCAACAATCGTGACATGCAGCAACACTTGCGAGCTGTGGATGGATGCATGGTACATGTTCTCATTAGATCTGGCTTTTCTGGCTGCTTCTTCGGATACACGGCTGATACACAAAGCCGTGGCTCTCCGGCGAATGCTAGCCTCGTCGTACTGTGGCTTCCAAGCCGCTATCTAGACCTCATCTGCAAAGGCCCTTTTCCCGTCTATTCTCACATGTTGCGACCGACTCCTGCCTGAAATGCTCAAGAACGTAATGCACAGAATGCTGCCGTCAATCGTTGGCTCGCAGGTCGTTTCATCGTCTCCACTCCTTCCACTACCCCTCAACTCCATGGCGCGTAGAGTTACGCTTGCATTTAATCGACGATAGGCTCGAGGATGTTACCGCTGTAAAGTTTGTCAGTAAGCGGTCGCAGATAAAGGAAGGTTGTGGAGAACTTACGCAACGATGTTGGCCCAGCCAATGAGACGCCAATGCTTCTCGATACGTCGGGATAGAGCAACCTTCTCACCGATCTCTGTGCAGGCGGGCGATGTGAGGGTAAGACGGGCGGCGTCAGCCTTCACAGCAACAACCTTGGCACCAGTGGCAGTCGAACCAATGTTGACCATGAGGACTTCATTCTTCGCGAGCTTGGCGACCTTCGCCTGCTTGCCATCGGCGGTCTTGACACCGAGCAATCTTCGGAGAAGGAAGTAGTTGACTTCAATCTCGGTGTAGATGTTGGGCAGGTGGCCACGGAGACCGAGAACAAAACCAACGAGACGATCGGCACGGCAGAGTGTAGGGTCGACGCGGGTACCAACACCGATCAAACCACCAGGAACAGCGAACTTCAGATCGTTGTGCTCAGCAAACAGAGAGACGACTCTCGAATAGATGGGCTTGCACTGGATCTTGCCCTGTGCATCCTTGGAAACGATACCAGGCCTGATCTCGACCTCGTCACCGAGCTTCAATACACCAGTCAGGATAGATCCACCAGCAACACCACCCTTCAGCTCGTCGATCTCAGCACCAGGCTTGTTGACGTCGAAAGATCGAATGACGATCATGTGGGGCTTTGTGGAGAAGTCGCGGACGGGAACGGGGATCTTGCTGATGAGCTGCTCGCAGATGGCGTCGATGTTGAACTTCAGCTGGGCGGAGATGGGGATGACGGGCGAGCCGTCGGCGACAGTTCCACGGATGAACTTGAGGATCGACTCGTAGTGCGAGGCGGCGCTGTCTTCCCTCATCAGATCGACCTTGTTCTGCAGGATGATGATGTGGTTGAGCTTCATGATTTCGATAGCAGCCAAGTGCTCAGATGTCTGGGGCTGGGGGCAGGTTTCGTTTCCGGCAATCAGCAGCAGCGCGGCGTCCATGACGGCGGCACCTGACAACATCGTGCTCATGAGAATGTCGTGACCAGGGCAGTCGACGAACGAGACGTGGCGCTTGAGACGGTATTTGCCCTCGCAGCCCTCGCGCTCGCAGGGCGGGTCGACCTCCTTCTCGCTCTTGTACGACCTGTAGCATGTCGGGCGCGGGCACTCTGGGTTGTCGCACTGGTAGATCTTTGCGTTCGCGTAACCGAGCTTGATGGTGATGTTCCTCTCGAGTTCGTTCTTGAAACGGACAGTCTGCACGCCAGAAATGGCCTTGACTACTGTCGACTTTCCGTGGGCGACGTGGCCGATTGTGCCAATGTTGATGGTGGCCTGGCGCGAGATGATCTCGGGGGACAATGGGTTCAGTGTGGAAAAGTCGATTGTGCTTGGGTCGGGCTGCTCGCTGCTGCGTGTTAGCCATGCCGCCTTCCTCTCTCATTCTCACACTCGTGGTTTTCTTACGGCAGCTCAGGGCGCTCGACCTGCACCGGCGCCTCTCTTGGCTTCTTCAGCGCCGACTTGGGCTTTGTCTCCTCCACTTCCTCCTGCTCAGACTCGCTCTCGACATCGTTGACGTCGCGGTGCTCGTGCTCGGACTCGGAATCCATGCTGGGCGGCTGTTTGTGTGTTCGGTCGACGGTGAGGGAGGGGCGACGGGGTCCTGCGAATGGGGCGTCCGGGTGCGTTGGTATCTGTGCGGCGGCGTGCAGCTGTTTTCCCACAGCAAAGGCGAAAATGGCGTTGACTCAGCCTGCCCCGCGGCCAGCGCGCACACGCCCAATGACGCGCGATAGTTCCTCCGCTCCGGCGCGCAATAAAACTTTCGCAGCTGCCGCCAGCCTTTTGCTCTCCATATTGAACAACGCAAAATTCAACACACCTACTTTAAAGCATTTTCTTTGGAGAGACCCGTCATCTACGGATGGTGTGAGGTTTCCATGAGCACGAAAACCGTCTGTAGCGTGGAGAGCAGAAATTGGCTGATCTTGGGTGCGGTTTCCTCCGCTTTCGAGCAGATGGAGGAGAGCGCAATGATTGACCGTACATCCCTTCAACATGAGCACTGTTTGCTATCGACTGTGTCACTGTCCTCATTCAGCTTTGAGTCGACGTGTCTCGATGTAGATGGCAGCACTGTGCCTGCATGAAGCTAGGTTGCATCTCAGTTTCCTTCCACTTACCGCAACTAAATATCGTCGAGACCGCGTTTCCATGTCTCGGCGACATTGTACTTGCGGCAGAAAAATCCATTTCATTGGCTCTTATAGACGTCTAGGACATTATTCTTCCGTTCCAAACGCGTTTCGAGGGGCCGTACATAATTGTTGATGACCATGTAATCTTCCTGATGGTATGTACGAGCAGTGCAGGCTGAATGCTCCTGCCCCGGACTCAGGCGAGTCTATCAATAATGGCTGAGATGTTTCCTTGATGCACATTGCTACAAGAGGTGGAGGTCTTCGAGTCCTCTTGACCACGTTTGCGGTGCCCTGATGGGCTCCAACTTGCTGTACCATGGTTGACCACTCACAATGCCGCACGTCTGTCATGCAATATTGCTTGCACAGCGCAACACCCTTTGTCGTACTGAAACATCATGTTTGCTTACCTACAACAACTTCAAGAGTCATTATGGGCTCCTCCTGACTTCTTCCCTGGCGTTGGATACACAATCACCGCAGCTGACACTGAGATGCCGTCACAGTCCAGTAGCATCCGCCGATGCGCTTTCAAATTACCGAAGAACGACAGATATCAATGTCAGAAAGCAGGCGACAAGTACCAGTTGAACATACATCGATGGTACTGCAGGTTCCATGACCGCTTTGCAAAAGACAGATGCCAAACGCTCATCGAGAGGGGCGAGAAGGGTGCTCAGTGCGATCAGCTAGGTATTCTTGACGAGCAGACTGGACAAAGACTGTGCAAATGGCACTCGTGGAAGAGCAAGGGTGACGATGGGTCTCAACATCAGGGTGCGACACCGAAGAAGCGAAAAGACACAATGACAACGATTGAACCTAATGAGGCCGAAAACGTAGAGCAAGATACAGCGAAGCAAGAGAGAACAGCATCTAGATCAACACCGCCCTGTTCACCTCGCGCAGACGGGCCAGTCCACACTTCAGTCCCTGAAGGAAGTGTCGAACAGCCAGTGCGCGCTTCAAGTATTGGGGGAACACCGATGTGCATTAGTTGTCAAAGTCAAATATCTACAACGACACCAAAGGGAGTTATTGCTGCAGAGGACGAAAAACTACAAGCTTCTCCAGAGATTTTCGAAGACAGTCCTGCCGCCACACTAGTTCTTGGTGTGCACATCGCAGAGGAACATAGAGTGTCCACACCAACAACTTCCCTGGAGCAACTCAACGAACTTACGGCAACAAACACGAAGGCTTTAAACGGACCTCACAGTGGCGGACGATCACCGCATACACGTGTAGACTCCCTCGACCCATTGACTGCCTCCAGCCTGATAGATGAGGGGTCTAATATCTTCTCACCTACCTCCACTGCACAAGCAGCTTACAAAGAGGTCGTCCAGTCGCTCGGTTCTACTGGAGTCCTCCAGAATGTCCCACCTCCTCGACGAGCACTGCAAGCCCGGATCGACTCCCTAAACGCCCAGGAAGTTTCAAGTTCTGCTCGCAACGCGGCGATCTATGTCCAATGCTGTGTGTGTCTCGAAAAACACGGAGAGTACAACATGCGTCAGGTCGATGCTTGTCAACACCAATATCGGGACCTCTGCTTGCGAAAAGCGACCAAAGTTGGAAGTCTACGAAAGTTCAACTGCACGAGCTGCAGCGTGTGGATGGAAGAACGACAGAAAGAGATGATCGAGAGCGGATACCATGAGCTTCGTAGAGTATCACTTCGGTAAAGGATCGCATTGTATAGAGTAGTCGGGCCTATGCTTCGACCGTTCGACAGGCTTTCAGCAAACCCCACATTCTGTACGTCGCACTTTCTCAGGCTGGGAAGATACTGCACTGTGCTGTAGGGATCCATTGCAGCGGGTCCTATGGACATGGGTGTTACGGGACACATGCCAGAATTGACGAAGGCGCACCAGGAGATCTATGGAATGACTTCGAAATCAACGTCAAAGCCCCCCAGCTCACTATCCATCACTTCCTCGCCCAATTACCCTCCGCCTCTACAGGTACTGTAATCAGCACCTCCACCGGCATCCTGGGCGAAACACGGTCCTGATGCTAACAGGTGAATTGAGGATGTGGTTTTGCACAGAACGAGCGGAGTGGTTGAGGGGGGGATTAGTGAGTGTGAACTGGGATTATGAGGAGATGGAAGAGCACAAGGAGGAGATTCTGGAAAAGGGTTTGATAAGGCTGGCGTCTACGGGGGCGAATTTTGGGAAGGATAGGCACCCGTGGGAGGCGAAAGCTTGATAGCACCTCAATAAGATAGGAATAGTCTTGATTACTCATTTTATTTTTTGTTCTTAGTCATCTGTTTCAAGGCTTACAGCTGCACAGGGTAGTCCAGAGTCTCGATCTTGCTTGGGTATTCAAGACCGCCTTGCTTCCTGACCTCATCCATGATCTCCATGATGAGGATACTCTCAGCAAGGTTCTCGAACTTGCCCTCCTTCCTGCCCTCGAGGACCGCCTCAGCAGCCTCATCAGCCTCCCAGAACATACCCTGGCCCTCGCCTTCTGATTGCAATGAGCCACCAAAGCCATTGTGCCAGTTGCTGCCCTTACCGGGACCGGGGATCGGCCAGTCCTTCTCCTCGACTGTGCCATCGCTGAGGATGAGCTTGGTCTTTGTGGGACGGAACGAGGGAGGGAAGACTTGTATCTCGCCCTTAGGGCCCTGGACGCGGACGCAGGGGGTGTCTTGGTTCTCACCAGGGCTTGTGGCGATGCGGAGGGATGTTGTGGCTACGGCGTGGGCGTCGCCGCCCTCCTCCTTTGATCGTGGGAAGTTGAGGATCATGGTACTGTGCTCGTCGGCCTTGCCTGTGGGCTCGTAATTTTTGACGAATGCGAGAAGTTTGGGCGGCTGACGTGTCTTCTCGGGCTGAGTATGGTATAGTGTCTGGAAGACCCATGTCAATGCGTAGATACCGAGATCGAGAAGTGCTCCTCCAGCGAGGTCGGGGTTAACCATTCGGTGCTTGCCATCTGCGAAGTTGTTCTCCGGGTCGAGGGCCATGCTGTTGTCCGAGATGACGCGCGCAACGGGGCCAATGCGACCAGATGTGATCTGCTCGCGCACATAGATGGACAGAGGAAAGTAGCGTGTCCAAACTGCTTCCATCAAGAAGAGGTTCTTCTCCTTCGCGATCTCAGCCAGCTTGCGTGCCTGAGGTGCGTTGACGGTGAAGGCCTTCTCGCACAGAACGTGCTTACCGGCCTCGAGGCAAAGCCTGGCATTCTGGTAGTGGTGCGAATGTGGTGTGGCGACGTAGACGATGTCAATGTTGGAGTCCTTGACGAGCTCCTCGTAGGAGCCGTAGGCCTTCGCATCTGAAGAGGCTCCGGTCTCCTTGAGAAAGTCCTCAGCGCGCTTTTTCGAGGACGAAGAGGCGGCTGCGACGACGGTATGCTTTACTGAGTTGACTCCACGGGTCTTTGGGTCGACAAGCAAGTCCTTGGTGCTGGAAACATCAGTTGAGAGCTCTAGTGGGGCGCACCGCAGAGTACTAGCTTACAACGTCACCGCGATTCCTCCCGTAGCGAGGATTCCCCAGCGTATGGTCTTTGGCGTTGACATGTTTGCAATTGGTGTTGTATGTGTTCTTGGAGGGGAACTGTGTGCAGCAGCTCAAGCAAAGAGTGGCACAGCGGATAATATAGCTATGCACGCTGCTGCATAGCTCAACGTCACGACCGGCGACAATGCCGCGACCGTAAACCCGCGTTAACCCCACTCTTGCCCCTCTCCACATAAGCTCTGCAAGCCTCAGATGCCGACATAGGGCAGACGGCCCGGCTACCGCGGTGGATGCGCATTGTTGATTAGTGACGTTGGCGATGATGCAAGGATGGAAGAAGAAGTTCGGAGCACAGTCTTTTCCCATTGGTCGAACCTTCCTCAACTCCAGTTACCACTTTGGGAAGTCGCAACAGCCCTTCTCGAGGCTCTCCGGACAATGCCCTCCAGATTACGAGAGCCTCAACTTATTCAGCAGCACGGCATTAGAAATGATGCAAGCCTTGTAGCTCCATCAGCATCATCACAGTCTCGGGCTTCTCTCCGCTCATCAACGTTGCAGCAAGTCTTACAAATGACGGTAAATAGGTGACTCAACTCAAGTCCGTCGTAGAGATTGCATTTCATTTTACCAAGTCCTACGCCAAAGGTGCAAATGCGCAGCCGGAAAGGCCTACCCCAACAAATTGCTGCCGATACAAATTCTCTACAGCGAAGCCTCACTCTCATCCAGCCCTGACACCTGGTTGGTAACCCATTGCCTCTTCTCCTCGTCGACGTATCTGGGGTATGGTCTCCTGCAGTCTACGCTAGACTCTGGGTATCCCCTCTTGTGTGCAACGACATACTTGGTGCCGTTGATTCCTCCCTTTCCAAAGCCCCACTCAGTAACTGACAGCTGGACTTGTAGCGCAGAAGCCTCGTCGTGCTTGCCGGATTGCCAGAGGTTGAACATATGCACGCAAGTCTGGTTCGTTGTTAGCACTGACTCTTGCAGATCCAATTGGTAGATAGCTCACCTTAGGGTACAGGTTGGCAACACCAGTAATTGTGCCCACACCTCCAACACTCAAAGCTGGGATGAGCCAGTCACTCTGTCCAGCCAATGCAACGAACTCGGACTTCTTGAAGGAAGCCGACACTCGCGCAACCTTGGCGATGCCACCACAAGTGAGCTTCACAGCTACGATGTTGCGGTGCTTACCCAGGATGTCCAGCATCTCGGAGTTGATATCCAGGCCAGCTACGACACCAGGGAAGTTGTAGAGGACAATAGGGATGGGACTTGCGTCGGCCAGCTCTTGGAAGAACGCAACGATCGCATCCTGGTTCATCGCAAAGTGGAAGTATGAAGGTACTAGAGCAAGAAACGCACTTGCACCTGCATCTTTAGCCTCGATGGTCTGCTGGATAGCATCTCGTGTCGAGCCTGCAACACCACCGAGGGTGATGGGTAGGTCACCGCGACCTAGTCTCTGGGCAGTCTTGCGTGCCTTCTGCACCAACTGTGTCTTCTCGGTGGAGGATAGCGTGGCCGCTTCGCCGTTCGTGCCTGCAATGACGATGCCGTGGAGACCGTTGGAGATCAGGAACTCGAAGTGCTTCTCTTGAACATCCCAGTCGATGTCCTGGTTCTGGTCGTTCTTGAACCAAGTCAATGAGGGGACATGAATGCCAGGAGGAAATGAGTATTCCTGAGCGGCGCCGTTGCCGTTGTGAAGTGTCCCGTTCGAAGGCATACTGTGTGAAAGCTTAAGGGTATCTTGAAAGGGTGTAAAAAGCAAGCTGCGACGGCGAACAGCGAGCAGCGCTCATTATGACCATCATGATTCCGACACGCGTTCCGACACCCACTGTAAATTCCGAGCGCGTCTCCACGCGTGGGGAAATGGTAGAAGAGCACATTGCTGCATGCTCACAGCATCGCGAGGTTCTTAGGAGGATGCGATTCGATGTGAGAGGCCATCGGCATGCCTCGCCGGCGCCTTCCCTAAACATTCACTAGCTCGGCTTCCTCGCCGCTGTCAGCTTAGCGTACGCGACAGCCGACGCCGAATGACGCTCCTGGTTCCTCCGCATCCCTCATCTCGCGACCCACAGAGCCGGGAGTTCCCCAGTAGATTCTCCATACGCGATTATCGGCAAACTCTTCTCGTGCATCTGCCAAACGGCGTCGCGTGGCGGCTAAGCTTGTCTGAACGTGACCATGGCCTGACTTACTTTCATGCGACCCCAGCATCCATCTGCTCGGATGCACGCCCCAGTGACTGACCAGGTTATTTTGTGGAGAAGCGAGTTGCAAGCCGGGGTCGGCATTTTCTGGAGCACTTAAAGAGACATTCATACCCCGGATTCGCGATCAGCATCGCCTCCCGCGGCCATCTCTACACCAACTCTGCTAGCTTCTCTTTGAGCTTCATCAATCATGGGTGGATTTGCAAGAGCACCAGAGGACAGGCCTACGCCGCCAGAAGTGGTATGTCATTTGAAGCTAGACGATGCATCAGCATTGCACAAAGAACATGTGCTGACCTTAGACATAGTATAACTGGAGAGTGTACATGGCAGCGCTGGTCATCTCTATGGGTGTCCTGGCCTACGGATATGACTCTGCATTCATCGGAACCACCATCACACACGAGAGCTTCAAACGCGATTTCGGTCTGAACAGCATGACAACACATGAGAAGAATGAAGTCACAAGCAATATCACATCGATCTGTACGTTTGGAATTTCTCCGGCATCAAGTTTTCTCCTGGAGCGTTGTACTAATTGTATTGCAGACTCTGCAGGAGGTCTCGTTGGAGCCCTGCTAATGTACCCCTCTCTCGAACTTCTCGGTCGTCGTATGACAGTCATCATCTCGGATACTATCTTCATCGTTGGTGCCATCCTGTGCACCGTCCCCACCCACCAGATCGGCCTTGTATATGCTGGACGATTCTTCACTGGAATGGGTGTTGGTGGTATTGCAGCCGTCTCCCCCATCTACATCGCCGAAATCTCGCCTCCAGCCATCCGTGGCCGTTTGACTGGGTTCTTCGAGTCGTTCTACCAGACTGGTGCCGTCATTGGCTTCTGGATCAACTATGGCATTGTCCACAACATGGACAGATCAAAGTCCATTGCTTGGAGGGTGCCCATGGCTGTTCAGCTTATTCCTGCTGGTCTCCTTGCCCTGATGATTCCTCTGCTAAAGGAGTCTCCCACTTGGCTGCTGAAGCGTGGACGTAAGGCAGAGGCATTGAAGGTCTACAGCTTCTTCCGTAATCTGCCCGAGGACCACGAGTACATCGCTCAAGATGTTGAGTTTGTCGAGATCGAGATAGCGAAGGAGCGAGCAGCGCTTGTCGGCGGTCAGCAGCATGCTAGCTTCGGTCAGGTTATCAAGGCAGCCGCGAAGGAGGCGGCACAACCTGGCATGCGCAACCGCTTCCTCCTCGTCTTCCTCATGTTCATGTGGCAAGCCTGGTCAGGGGCGGCGGCGATAAATTACTATTCGCCAACGATCTTTACGTCCATTGGCCTCTCAGACGTCACCCTCTGGACTGGTATCTACGGTATCATCAAGGCCGGTGGCTCAATCATCTTCTTCACCTGGTTTATCGATATGTTTGGTCGCAAGTGGCCATGGATTGTCTCATCCTGCGTCTGCGCTTTCTGCCAGTACTACCTGGCCATCTATATCAGCCTCGGTAAGCCGAAGGTTGGCCAGCCCATGTCTGACTCAACGATAGCGGGCGGCAAGGGAGCGACAGCCATGATCATGATCTTCGGTGCGGCTTGGAGTTTCGGTAAGTACAGACCTTGTACGTTTATCCACGAGGATATCGCTAACGAAAGATAGGTGCAAATGGTCTTCCATGGATTATTTCAGCAGAGATCTTTCCGACCACCCTGCGCTCTGTCTCTGGACCTTTCGCAGCTGCGAGTGTCTGGATTTGGACCCTTGTAGTCACCAAGGCATTGCCACAGATGTACACAAGCATGGGCTGGGGCGTATATGTCTTCTTTGCTACTTGCTTGATCTGCGCAAGTATCTATGCTTGGTTCTTCATCCACGACACCAAGGGACTGCGCATGGATGAGATGGACAAGCTGTTTGGTTTCCAGAGGACAGGACAGTATCAGACCCATACTACAAGCAGCAAGACGGACGATGAGAGTGAGCATAACGAGAAAGTTGCGGCTGTGCATGTTGATGACTCGAGTCGCGTTTAACTCGGTTGACGAAGCTTCAGTTTGTACCCAATCGGCGGTTGGTGCCTGCATCAAGAGGATGCCCTTTAGTTCAATGGTAGTCCTCATTCGCTCTATGTCTCTCATTGAATTATTCGAGTTTCCGTTTGGAGCAAGGTTTGCCTAACAATGACTGTTTAGCTTGTTGTGCCACGGTCGCTGCCTGAGTGAACCTTGGAAGCGGAAGGCGCGCTAGCCTCACCTAGCAAATGAACGTCCGTCACTCTTCTCCGAGCAAACAATCACCCTTCCCTCTTATCTCCAATTATGTCTGTTATGACTTATCAAATACTGCAAGCTTCCAAGATCACTCAAAATGGCTTCAGTATCGCTGCGATCGATCGCAAGAACCCTGAGCGAGGTGATGCAAGCTTTACCTTGTTCATGGATCTGCTGCCGTAGCTACGAGATGTGGTGTACAACGAGCTTTGGAAAGAGTCACCAAAGCTCTACACACCGAAGGGCCGCATCAATCGAGGCACTTTCGAAATCTATTACAACACAAACAAAGATAAGTCAATCCAACATGGCTTACCACAGTGGCTCCGTACCAGCAAAGCAATTCTCCACGAGGGACTCGCCTAATCGTATCGCGGAGCTGCCTGGACTTGTCAATGGCACGCAGCGGGCTCTCAAATCAATCACTCAACACTAATCGACCTGCTGCACGCTATCAACGTCTCCTTCACAGTCAACATCATCACCTCGACGCCCGAGAAGCGGCCCAAGCACACAAGGATCCGTCTTCTAGGAGTATATCAGTACTCTGCTTTCTTCTCCTCTAATTTGAATACCGTGAAGAACTTGAATTCATTGGTTTATCATGATCAGATCAACTAAGTGACCACGTTACCCTGCCGGCGCGACATACAAGGTCATGGGGCTGGAGAGGCTTAATCGTAAACTTGATTCAATCGTCATACAAGTTACGATGTGGGGCCCGAAACACCTGGATTCTATTGTTGAAGATCGTCAAGTAGCCTGTATTATTGAGGTAACTCGTATTGGCAAGCTACTCGTTCACCCAGACGGTCAGGTCAAGCCAGGGGAAGCTACTGTCAGTCTGAATGAGGGCGTTGAAGTTCCGATTACACGTGTGTATCGACTTGACTTCGTCGTTCGGTTCATCAAGGATGCGACATGACCTGCCAGTCCGTTGTTCGGGGGCAGTGTGATATTCAAGGCTGGAGGTATTCAAGTATGGAATTCGCGCATGAAATATATTTGGACACTAGTGTAGCATGGTGAGAGTCGACAAGTGTTAGTAATGGAAACTCGTCTGTCGCAATTCGTGACTCAATTATGTACAGTGCACCCGGGAGTCCTTCAGAGTTGTTCTGTGGGGCGTCCAGCGCCTCGCCCCTCAGTACTTCACCACCTTCCCATCATACATCGCCCAGCTCACGCCCCAACGGTCTGGCTGCTTTGCGTTTACAACCCGGGAGGTCTTCGGTGTATTGATAGCCTTGGCCTTCCGACTCTTGACTTGCTTCGGATGGTCGGGATGATTTGGGCTCGATTCGGTGAAGTAATAGCGCTTGAACCCGTCGACTATCTTGCTGAACAGGGATTGGTTGGTCTTGCGCGCTTTGCGAGGGTGGCAGCGGCCAGCCTGGAGGTCCTCAGTATACTGGGACTGGGCGAGGAGAGGAGTTCTGATGTCCGTGTTCATGTTGTCGTCGTGGAGAGTTGAGTATGGTCTGGAGTTAATGTGTTTTGAGGTTGGTGTTTGCGTGGAGACTCGTAGATTCGTGATACCGGAATCTCGTTCGTGAATGCCGTACTTAGGCAGAGGCTGAAGGCAGTCACGATGCGATTAGTTTATATACATGTTTGAGGTCATCGTAAATGCTTGGAACCTTGGTTGGGTTGTATTGACGGTAGTCTCGGCGGCCCTCTCTTTCTGTGGTTCTTTCACACAGGTGCCTGTTAGTAACTAGAGACGAACAGTCATAGCGCAAGGTCATGTGGAGGATACATAACGAGAGTAGGACCCTGAACCACATCTAAGTGACCTCTCACGAAGCAACCAGATCTGTGATATCATTAATGTCGTCTCAACCCATCCCCACGGGGTTGCCATGCAAGCCCCGCTTCTTCAATAGGTCCTACCAATGTAATGTTACACAGTCGTCTACTTACCCGTAGAGTGGCTATGCTCTGAGCTTCGCGAACTTGCAGCGCATCCCACTGACTGGTCTGCCAACGTCTTTGAGCTTCTCGCTCCCCTGCCTGCCCAGAAGAGCGGTCCCTAGATCCAAGACATCCATTCGATGTTGCGCAACTTGTTCGAACGCCTCCTGATAGGATCGTTTGTTGACGAATATGCTCGATGGTAGATGTGAGATGTGATCATAACGACTCGACGCGGAATGGAAAACCAGCATAGTAGATGTGATACACTGTGTCATATTCGAAGAGCATGGGTTCGCAGTGATCTGACTACCTGCAGGCTCAATAAGGGAGCGAATGCTCAGGCCGTTGGTGTGAAGCGCAGACGGGTTCGCGTTGACGCCACTGCCTTCTTTAGCGCGTCTCCACAAGCTCAGCCCTACGACGGGGAAACTGTCCTCAACTCGCGTGCTGTTGCCTCTACCACCTTGCCTACCTCTACGCACCATGATCCAGGCATTTTTGCAGCGCCTGGCCCGCTGGCTAGACCGGCCGCTCTTCCCGTGGAAGAAGCTGGTTGTCGGCTTTTCCCTCGCTGAATTCGCTCTTGAGAACTGGCTGCTCTTCCGTCAATACCGCGTTCTGCAGCGCACCACTGTCCCTAAGGCACTCGACAAGGAAATCAATCAGGAAACATTCGACAAATCCCAGGTACGCGGAGCTCCTCAAGGCGCAACCCGGAGGCCTTTGACTCTGTCTTGAGGCTGCATGCGCTCTTGTAAATCTAAGGAGCAGGCGCTGACATTGTTTCCTACAGGCATACGGTCGCGCAAAGGCCAAGTTCAGCTTCGTCTCGGCTCTCTTCAACCAGGCCAAGCACCTCGCTACTCTCTACTTCAACGTCTACCCGGTCCTCTGGAGCGTCGCCGGCACACTCATCGTCCGCTATGCGCCCGCCAGCCTTTCCGGCGAGATCCCACGGTCGCTGCTGTTCATCTACCTGATGACTTGGGCTGAGACGATCATCGGCCTGCCCTTCTCGTACTATCACCACTTTGTCCTCGAGGAGAAGTATGGCTTCAACAAGATGACAATCAACACCTGGGTTACAGATATGATCAAGGGTCAGGCTCTTGGCTTGGCCTTCGGTATCCCCATTGGTAGCGCTTTCCTCGCCATCATCAGGAAGACCGGCCAGAACTTCTTCTACTACCTCTGGGTCTTTATGCTGGCTGTACAGATCCTCGGCATGACCATCTATCCAATCCTCATCGTACCACTGTTCAACAAGCTCGAGCCCCTCAAGCCTGGCAAGCTCAAGGACTCCGTTGAGGCACTTGCCTCGAAGCTCGACTTCCCCCTCTCCGAATTGCAAGTCATCGATGGCAGCAAGCGCAGCGCTCACAGCAACGCCTACTTCACCGGCCTGCCGTGGATTGGCAAGAAGAAGATCGTCATCTTCGACACACTGCTCGAGAAGAGCTCTGACAAGGAAGTCGAGGCTGTTCTTGGACACGAGCTTGGTCACTGGAAGATGAACCACACATCGCGACTTTTGTTCATCGCTCAGAGTCATCTGTTCTACACGTTTGCATTGTTCTCCGTCTTCATCAACAACCAGTCAATGTTCGCCGACTTTGGCTTCCATAGGGAGCAGCCGAGCATTATTGGGTTCATCTTATTTAACGAGATCTTGTCGCCAACAGACGCTCTCTTCAAGCTTGGCATGAACATCTGGACCCGCAAGATGGAGTACGAAGCTGGTACGTTCTATCATTATGTCATAGCCCAGAGCTGTTTAAGTAACTTTCGCAGACTCTTTCGCTGTTGATCTCGGCTACCGCAAGGAGCTCGGTGCTTCCCTCCTGAAGCTTCAGATCCAGAACCTGTCCTCGATGGATGCCGACTGGTTCTACTCCTCTTTCCACCATTCGCACCCAATCCTCACTGAACGCCTCCGCGCGATGAACTGGTCCAGCAACAAGAAACTGACCGAAAAGGCGAAGGATGAGGAGAAGGCTGCGAAGGCCTCCGGGCGTGACGAGCTGTAGGACTCCATAGGCGAATTGGATAAGCGTCTGGAAAGGATTGACGCCATTGCGCAATAGGAAGGCCTGAATAAGAGTATGCAGCTGGCTGAAGCAATACGCTGAAGCTCCGCAAGCCGGTCGCTGAGAGCATGTGTTCCAGTGCCAAGTGTAACTGCCCGTGCTGTCCGTACTGCGCAGTAAACACTGCCTCCAGCCCTCGTCACACCCGTCGATGTATAGACAATGCAACCCCAAACGCCGCGCTAGTGGTATCATCTTCGCTCTTGCTCTCGCTCAAGCTCATGCCTTCTCAGCTCTCTTCTTCTCATTCTCCTTCTTGCGCTGCGCATCTCTCTCCTTCTTCGCCTTCTTCCTTGCATCCTTATCCAGCTTGCTGTCACCCTTGCGCTTCTCGCCCGTAGCCTCAACCTCCTCGTCGCCTTCTTGAACAACGTTTGTGCGGTCACCCAATTCTCCAATCTCAATCTCGCCCTGCTCTCGCTCATAGGCCTCTTTGTCCTGCCACTCTATCTCAACCTCGCCAGCCTCGGCATCTGTGAACTTGGTCTTCTTCCCTTTGCCCTTCTTTCCGTTAAAAGTTTGTGCGCCACCCTCAGCAGCTTCTTCCTCCTCTGGCTCAGGTGTCGCTTCAGGCTCGAGGTACTCTCCGCGCAAACCGGCTGCGATGCGGCGCAAGTTGTGCATAACAACACCACCTGTGGGTCCGCCGTGTGAAGAGAATGTGACGCCGGTCGGTGTGATTAAAGCATCAGGGTGCAAGTGTGGGTGTGCTTCCGAGTTCAAGATATATGTGTCGAGCATTTTGCTGGCATCGGCCATGGAGATGGGCTTGGACGACACGAGACGATGTGGTGGGGGCCCGTCGGGAACCATATTGGCGACTTGTTTCGCTTCAAGGAAGAGGGTGTCGTAGAGTGTGTGCAGGCGGAATTCGAAATCTTGAAGTGGTGAATTGAGAGCGTGGTATGGACCAGCAAAAAGTTCCCAGGTCGCGCACGGATGCACGATTAGCGTCGATTTTCTGTCGGTGAGAGAGCGGAGGTCTTTGGCACCGCATCGTCGACTCCAGCATTGCATCCCAGCAATTTCGCCCCAATCGGTCATCCTTTCGCCCTGCCACAGCGCAAGAGAGACTCTATCACACAATGAACGCTCTTCGCTGTCTGCGCGCCGTCGCGCGCCCAGCAACCCTCCTCAAGCCTTCCATGGCGCAACAGTACGACTCCCATTTCAGCGACCTATACACGCTTCAATACTGACGGCTGCAGGGCCCGCAACATGTCCCTCCTCAATGCCCGCCGCCCAATGCTCTCCGCTTCCTCGATCCCCTCCACCCTCGCAGCGCCCGGCGCACCTTCCACAGCCGTCACATCCTCCTGCGAAACCCTGGATATCATGGGCAAGATTTCCGCTTCACCGGCATTTGCAGGCACACAGATTCGCTGCGGTCCCCGAGACACATACAATCCGAGTCACATTGTGAGGAAGAGGAGACATGGATTCTTAACCAGGTTGAGGACGAAGAAGGGGAGGAAGCTTTTGATGAGGAGGCTGACGAGGGGACGGTGGAATTTGAGCCATTAGAGCACGTGTTTTGGAATTTGAGAAGAGCATCTCTGATGCCATTGAAGATCAAGACAGGATTCCCAAGGCTGCCGAGAACAGGAGGGTAGCATCAGAGGATACCCAACGAACAGAGCAGTGTTGAACGAGTTGGAAATCTGCGCTATCAGAGGCCAAGGGAACTCAAGGTCTTGTCAAGAGACAATAGTATGGGAAGTTTGGTTCGAGGAGAGATGTTGTCTGTATACCTACTGTACATTGCACGCATAGCTGGCGTCTCATAGATCATGTACAACAACCATGAACGCATTTTTCATATCGTTCAAGATGGGCTGGCCACATAAAAGATATATTCAGAAGGTCACACAGGTCATGCTCGTGACATCGCGCTCTAGCGCGCATTTGCTGAGCTTCATATTGTAACACCACAGAAACGGGAGCTTCGAGCATTGACTGCATTAGAAATATGACACCAAGGTCAAACCAAACCCTTTGCGAACAGACCTACTCATAGTCTCTACAAGGAGTATCATCGGCGCCAATCTTCTTGTGTGTGTATCTAATCGCCCTCGAACCTTGGGCCACGCCGTGCGGGGAAGCGCGTTGGAGGGTTCAGCCTCTCGACTCCACACCTGCTTTACGTGTCAAGCTTCTTAATAAGAGTGTTAAGTTCATCCGTACATTCAGCTCATCATCTTTCGCTTAATTTCTACAGTTTCAATTACGACAACAATGAATGCGCCCATACCCGCCCCTCCCGGCGCCCTCACGCGCCTCCCCCAAATCAAAGACTCTAATAAGAACCTCCTCTCAGCCCTTGAATCCCACCCCTCCTTCGCAACCCAGGCTCAAGCGCGCTCCGGCAAGATCTACTTCATGCACGACTTCGCCAAACGCACAGACGCCATGTTCGACAGCATTCTCAACGACACAACGGCTCCAGACACACCCGCTACCCGGGGTTCCATCCCGCAGGCGAAGCCGAGCAGTATGAGTTCGGGCCAGAGGGAGGAGTTGAAGGGAGATGCCGTGGGGAGGTGTATGATGTGAGTGCTTCGAAAAGGCGGCAGGAAGATGGCGAGCATACAGCTAACGATGATAGGTTACACTCCATGATTACTGACACATCAGGTATGAGTGCGATGATGTTTGGTGAGCAGCCTGGAAGGGGTGTGGATCTGGGAGATGCGGTGAAGACGGCGAGTCAGGAGCTTGTTGGCATTATTGAGGGCTAGAAGGAGCAGGCTTTTGATATTAATGTTTCCTGCGGGGTGCTTGTAGAATTGGACTTGGTCCAGGAGACTCCTTTGGCAACTGTTCGCCGATGGTTGTTCGGTCGAAAATGTCATCTTAGGAACTTTAATTTCGTGCCCAGAGGTCCAATATCCTTTTGGTTTATGTTCCTGCAGCAGCTCATCGCTCATTTTCGAAGGACTTCAGTGCTTTTCCCTCTTGTTTTTTTTTTCATCCGCGATGTCCTCGTTCTCCTTCCTCACGAGCTTTTGTATCGCAGCAGCTGTTTTGCCTTGGGTCTTCGTCAGTGCTCTTTGCAGAGCGAATTGAACGATTACCTCGTTGATTCGGACAGGTTCCAGACCGGCTGTGTTGACGGATTGTTCAGCTGCGCTTCGCACGCAGCAGCGCACACAAGCTCAATCTCCGGATTTGATATCCCCCACTTTGTCTTTCGAGACATCGTTCTCATCTTTCCCAGCTTCCAGCTGCATTGCTGGTCCATCTTTCGACTCAATCGACTTGACTTCCGTAGACGTCTCCGTCTCTTCCAAATCATCCAGTGCATCATCATCCAACCCATCCAACAACTTCAAATCCTCATCTACTTTGTCCATCTGCTTTAAGATTGCCGCAATAGTCGCGTCCCTCGCTTTGTCTAACCTCTTCAATACATCCAACGTCATCTTGCTGTAGTCTACCGCCTTCTGTGGCGTAACAGGTACGACTTCTTCCCCACTCAACTTCGCTTTCTTCTCATTCAAGGCCTTCCTCAGCACGGAGATATTGTGATCTCTCTGCGCAAGGTCATCGACCAACTCCTTCCGCTTCGCCTCATCATCGACCTTCTGCTTCTTACTCGCCTCGTTCTTCTCCGCATCGCTCGTTGCAACTTTCCACTTCCAGATAGCCTCTTTCGCACAATTCTCGATATGCGTGAACCTGATCGGCCCAATGTTCTGGCCACCGTACCATCTCGCGACCACAACGGTCCCAGCCACCTGCGTGTCATTCAAGACACGTGCCAGGCGTCCGCCGGCCCACGATTCGCCGTCGTCGTCATGGCCGGTGTCGAAGAGTGGTTTCGAGGGCGTCAGAGACTTTTGTTTGGATGGCTTACGCCATGCGGCAATTCTGTGTGTTGCTGTGCGAAACTCTGGAAGGCGTTGGAGGGCGGCTGCACTGAGGTTTGGGGAGAATGCGCCGATGAAAGAGGATGTTTGTTCATCGATCTTAGCGGATTTGAAGACTTCGGGTATTGTGGGAGTGGAGTCAGGGTAGGAGCGCTTCTGTGCCATTGTTTTGTATGATGTTGAAGATGATGTCAGTCTTGGTGGTGAGCTGCTCATGGTTGGAAGAGGAAGTTACGGCTGGAAAGGGAAGGTTTTGGCGAAGGTCTTACCGGAATGAACTCCGCTTCAGACTTCAACTTCCTCTTCGATCAATACTTCATCTCACATCCATCTTTACAATCCCTCAACATATCGGGATCGATATTGCTTTGGTACCTTGTTGTATTTAGGGGTTATTCGAGGTCGTTGCCAAATATCATGGTTGCGCAAGTAGATCCTGCAAGCGAGCCACGCAGCGGCAGCGCTTGGTGTGCTCAGTATGATAGAAACCTCTTCTCTAACTAGTTTTGAAGCACTATCTGACCAGGCATATGGTTCAGGTAAAAGCTGGTGCCTTTATGTTGCCCTAGAGAATGCCTACCATCATCTCGGCTATTCATAATCAAAGTACGCAGTTTGTTGGCATTCCAGTTTAGAGAAAAGATTCTAGTAAACCAAGAGCTAGCTCCACGCCGCACGACATCTCCTTGTTTTTCTGAGAAGGCTCTTGCAAGCAGTTGTCGCTTTCTTGAGTTGAATGGTAGGTCGTGTCAAAGCGTAGAGCTAGGCGTCGATGCCTTCACATGTGCGCCCCGCTAGACGTCAAACGATCTCACTGACAGACCGGTACTTCCACGCTAAGCACACACGTACACACATATATCGCGACCACTCAAGGAGCTTTCTCTTCTTGTCAACCTCATTCAACCTTGACCTTGGATCTGCGCAAGACACTAGCGGCGATCCCAAGTTAGTATTCAACGGTAAGAGCGACCGCTCTCTACCCTCACAACCTCCTTCCGCTTCTTCCGAGACAGAGTAATCGCACAGAATACACGCTGGGGCGCGGTGACTTCCTTCGTAGTAAGCCGACTCCAAGCGCAATTCTTTCAGCTACACTTCACTTCCAATGACTGGTATCTGCGGCACGCTCATTTGAAGACAAAATTCTCCTCGATTACCGAAGCCGAAACAGCCTCATCAACCCGCCACGATGGGACGCTTTTCGACTCTGAACGCGGACACCCAAGACCTCGTCAACTGCCTCCTTCCTGCGCTGGCCAGCGATTTCCATGTTAAGACTGCCCTCGAGATCATTCCAGAAGACATTCGTATGCGTGCATGGGACTGCGAGCGACGCGACCACATTAAGGATCAGACGGAGAACGACCCACGCAACTGGGGAGTTCAGTTTCTCAAGGATCTGAAGTCCATCGCACGCCTCAATGGTGGGAACCTTGAGGAATTCCACGAGCGTTTGAGAGCCAAGGTCGACGGTCACGAGGCTAGGCATCCATGGTGCCGTCTTGCTGACATCAAGGAGACCAAAGACGAGTATGAACACCCTAACCGTCCAGAGCCACAGTCCGAGCACGAGTCCTCTGTCTCATCCATCGACTCGTACCTCGAAGAGCTGCACGAGCCAGAACTACCGAGGGGTACTAAGCGCGGCCGCAAGAACCATGAGATCTATGAAACCCGCCTGCAGCTTCCGCGCAAGCGTAAGTCAAGACGAGGTAACTGTTGTCTAATCTAACTTTGTACAGAGGGTCGTCTTCGTCGAGCTGAGGATGGTACGGTTTACCGGAAGGAGAAGCACACAGACAAGCGCCGCAAGGTTCGTGCGTCTACCGAGCGCAGCACTCCGGGTCGTCGTGCTACCAGAGTGGTCACCTCAGACGAGGATGAGATCGACGACGTGAACGGCGGTACAGTGCGTGCTCGCCCTCGATCTACACTATCCGGCACACCAGGAGTTCTCGCCCGTTCTGAGATCGCTGATGTCGTGAACACGTCCAAGGAGCCCCTCGAGGTTCAGAAACTGCAAGCTGAACTAGAGGTTGCTGAAGCAGAGCTCAAGGCAGCTCGTCTTAAGTACCAGTACATCCAGGCGAAGGAGGTTGCAGGAAGGAACTGAGTATACTAGGTTATGCAGAAGGCATGCTTAGCATTCTGGGGCGCGACACCGTCGTATAAAGCGGGCTCACGAACAGAACAAGTGAAGAAGACGGCGTTCCACATCAAGTCCAAGCATTGCGGTCCCCATGATGACCCTTTTTCGACAGGATCACATTGTGATTTGGGTAAAGGGAATGGATGTGCATCGTGTCTGAAGGGTGTGTAATCTCATTCTATATAACCTCATCTACTTTACTACTTTCTTGCCTTTTGTATTGGTCTTGTTTATTTTCTTCCTACTTCTGATGAGATATGGCACCTTTACTGTGCAATTATCAGATCTCCGCGGAGCCACAGCCAGCGTTTGTCTCTTCACCTCATATCGCTGTTCTGGAACGTTCCGGTACGGTCGACCACTCACCAGCGGGGAAAAGAGTACCAAGATGTCCAGCAGCTTAGTCCAACGGCTATCGTGAGTTGTTTTGATCCATGCGTTTGGCTTGGCGCAGCGCCTCGCGCCTTTCTCCAGACCAAACAGTCACCGCGACCGCGACCTTCCTCGGGTACCTCTCTAACACAACCGTCACATTGCTTTGTAAGGTTACATCACCCCACTCGTTGTTGCTTCACCACACTACTTATACGCTCTATTACGTTGCGTTGAGAAGCATCGATCATGTCGAACCACCAGGTACGTCTCACCAGCGAGTGTGTTTGTGCTGACTCTTGACACACATGCGCTGTAGTATTCGCTCAGCTACGCAAGTCCCACACGCAACTCAACCGTAACGCACTACCAGCCCGCCAATCCCTATGCGGCACTGGTGGCCACAGCAGGACCTGAAAATGACGGCAGGAGCTCCTCTGGCTCTGGCTCACCTCCTTCTTCTGGCAGCTCTGCTTCCTTCATTGGCTACAATGAGGCAGCTGCGCTTCCGAGAACTCCGTCCAGGTCGCAGGCACACACTTACAACAGCCCCAAGACGCAGCAGCAGCAGCACGTGAGACCTGACTCACCACATTTGTCTTCTGACGGACTTTGCTAACTTCATTGCTCAGTACAGCTACGGTTCACCTCAGCGGGGTCGTTTCACCGGCTTCAGCGCCATCAACACGCCCACTCGCACCAATGGTATCTCCCGCTCTACCGATCAGGGTGCACGCCGCACTGCTGGACGCGCCTCCACCAGCTCGGCTGCTCAAATCTTCAGCATGGCTCAACATTTCCAGGGCATGGAAGCTTCGTCCCTAACTGGTGTCCCCGAGTTTGTCACTGTTCAGGAGATGGCCTTTCGCCAAGGCCAGCGTGACTCCAGCAGCGCTTTCGACGACGTCCCAGCTAATCCGTTCGCTAAACGGTTCGATCAGCTCTGGAGCGCCTTCTACAACCTCGGAAAGGAGTGCGGCGGACAACCGTCACCTGTTCCCGTCAACCCAACTCACCAGAACTTTGCTTGGCCGGTGCTCATCAACCCATACACCCAGTCGCTCGAGCAGCCCAACGGCTCTTTGGATCCAGTCTGGTCCCGTAAGATGATCCAGATTGCTCTCAATTGTATGGAGGAGCTGATCCGCGTTACCTGCCGTCGTAACACAGGATGGGACAAGACGGTTGCTGACATCCCACTGCCCGCCCAAGAAGCTTTGGTGGCCTTCCCCGATCTCGCCCAGCAATACGAACTCCTCAAGCGTGATGCAAAGGAGGCTCGTTCCGGAGGTCGACCTTACGGCTACTGAGTCGTGATACTGCCCTGTGGTGCACCCTGGAGGTCTTCAACGATTCGTGTACCCGTCACACACTCTGAAGCTATCATTCTGGATCCCCAGACTGTGCTCGACAGTTGACTTTTTCAGGGATTTGACGGGTTTTTGACGACTACAAGGCGTTTCTCTACATATGGCTATTTCAGATTTCAACATTGTCGGTAGCAAGCGTGGGTGTTCAGGCGTGAGGGGTGTTGAGGGTGGACTTGTTGTCGAATGAGCTGTTACCATGATGTTTCGAAATGAGCCGGGAACTCGATGTCAGCAGAGATATGTCAAATCGAGAGTAATACACGAGTCTTACAATGACAAGACTGACCGAAGTCAAACTTTTGCTACACAAGAATGAGATCCCGCAATATACACCGACCTTCACGCAGCTCTTTATGGCTTTGTTGAACGCCTTCCACGCCTGGACGATATCATTCTGTAATAACTTCAGACCGCTCTCAGATTGTGACAATGCCTTGACAAACCTGAACGGCGCCACCAAGCCACACCTGGACAGTAGCTGTTGACTCAGAAATTCGTCCCATCTGCAACTCCTGTTTGGCTCTTTCAATTTCATCGCCTTGGTTGATGCAAAGTACATCAATCCACAACAGCCGACTTCGATTACGATGACGAAGACACCTCAAAGCTTCTTGGAGATTTGGCTGTAAGGTAAGCATAGTATTTCCCACGAAGATAAAGTATGGATTTGCTTCAGATGAGTCGAATGAAGGCAGGGCGTCATCTGTATTAGTCTCATCAAAAGTCGTAACATCTGCTTGTGTCCAAGGCCCATGTCATTACGAGGCTCATCGATAGCTGTTCTCCAGGTTCACGACAAGGCTTCATACCGAGGCGCAGTTTTGAAGCTGCATACCTGGAGGTCACATTGCAGTGGTACTTCGTAGTCTCCTGGAAGCAGTTGGATCAATCGAGGTTGATCGTCTTCAAGAGCACCGTATAAATAGGACTACATCTCTTTCTCGCTCTAGAGCTCTGATCTTAGACTTTCGCGATCTGGCGATCAGTCGTGACGCTGTGTGTGAGAGTGAGAGAGAGAGGGGGGGGTATGCAGTCCTGTCCTACTCTTCTTTGCGATTGGCCGCGTCTTTCGAACTCACACATGTAGCAATCGCTAAACCCGTATGCAGACCAAACAGTATGTGCATGTAGCTTCTCAGGTAGCTTTCCGCGTCAGAGGAATCGAAATCTTGCCTTTGACCGCCATATCTTACCCTCCTTGATACATACTGCAACTGTTAACAACCTCGATGTGACAAAGCGTGGATGTTGAGAAAGCAATGTTTTTTGAGGAGAAAAAAAAAACAGAAAAAAAAAACAAGAAAAGATTCTGGTGACAAGTTGCATGTCAAGTACGTGCAATCTTTCGGTGAGGCTCAGCGTGAGGTTCGCTGTGGGGCTCTCCTAGCGTTGAACCTCGCTTTCAACACCTGGGCAATCACGAACGTTTTCTTCTACAACACACCATGCTGAACCTTTTCTCTCGTCAAGGCAACAACGGCACGCGATACTCACGGTAGCCGTGTTGAAGTCTTGCCGAGGCTTCCTCCCACTCTATGCTAGCCCTGGCGCTTGAGGCTCTGCGTTACACCACCTTCAGCCGCTTGGCTCCACTTCGCTCTCCAATGGCTTTTGCGCGGAGGTGTCATCACATTCGCCCCAGGAAACAGCTCAGCAAACTATTGAATGTTTCGAGCATGCCGACAGACCGAGCGTGAACGACAGTCCGGTCCCGCGTTCTAGACAAGATTCGCATGAGCATTCTGCCCCGTGGGCACGAATTTTCTCGTTCGCCACGAAGAAGAACACTGTTCGGCTATATGCAACGACACATAAATTTGCGGCCAACACGGTACGTCTTCGTATACGAGGATAATTGCGTAAATGGGGAAAAGAAGTACAAATCACAACTCCGTCTGCGCGATTGTGCATAGAGGGACTCCTGCAAGTCCAACATTATAGTCTTGATTCACTCGAAGTGTATTCAACTATGGTTCCGCTTGTATACCTCGGGGTCAGCCGAACGTTTTGACATTGCCTGATCTGGCAATCCGTGATGCGGTGGCGGCGTACGGGCTACTGCAAGGCTGATTCCAGGCTTTTCGACTCGAAATGCACCAGATGCGCAAACCCCTCACGTGGCGTTTCGAAAAGACAGGGAGCCTAAGGATCAGCCCACACAGATGCAATCTTGGTGCCGCCAAATGCGAATCTTCGTGGTCGGAACTTTTTCTACCGGAAGCCACGCCGTCACCACTGCGCGTGTGCTCCGCAAAGCTTCGTCTGCCCAGCATGAAGATCATGAACATCACGGCCTGAAATCTGGGGATCTGGAGCACCATCGTGCAAAACTTGCGACAAGTCTGTCTTGAGTTCACTATCGAGAGCTGGTCTGCTTTCTTTCTCGCATTTCTCGCGACTTCACAGCTAAGTGTCAGTTCACTGACATCGGCTCGAACAAGTCACATCTTGCGCGCTCGATGGAACATCGACATGCGACACGCCCCACATCGCAGCCGTTTGGTTGACAAAAGCTTGCGAAATAGCGGGCTTTGTGTCCGCAACGGCCACCCCGTAAGCTAGTGCGTCTCTAGCCGCATGTTAGGGGTTAACACCCCATGGAGTTCAGCACATGACGAGTCCACCTCCGCATGCGCTAAGCAACAACAAGAGCAAGCCACTGGGGACAAGATTGCTGGGCGCCGGGCTTAATCCGACCATTGTCACGTCGCACGACATCACCATCTCACATTTGCCATGCGCAGTCGGGAATGCTGCTTCACCGGCCAGAGGCTGTCAACGAGGTTGGAGCTGTGCAGACAAGAAGCACAAGCGCCCGTGCAAGGACGCCTTGAGGCTCTGCTAGGCCAAAAAGCTTGCAGTGCGCAGGGAGGACTTCATGCTGATCATTTCCTTTACGGTCTAGCTTTCACTATGGCCTGCCTGGCTAACGTACGCGCGGGCGGCGTTACTGGACGCTTGCATCGCGCGCACTGGGGTTGAAGATCCGACCGTATTGTGCGGAGGCCCCTCACTTCATACCGTGCTGAAGGTCGCATAAATACTGCACGCTCCTCCCCCGCGTTGCCAGTGACCAGGTTACAGTGTCCCGTTAAGACCTTTTGTCATGGCTACCAACGCAGACAAGCTGCACGCTGAGCGACAGGATGTGTAAGCTTTATGGATGTGCTCTACCATTGACAAGTCTCTAACTGAGTATAGTGTTTACGAAGAGAAGGGCATGGTTAATGCCATCAACCCGCAGGGTGGAATCTCGTCCGCTAAGTGAGCCGTATTTAAGAGCTGAAAGCATTCAATTAAACTGACCTGATGCTGTAGGATTCAGAATCCGCTCATGCACATGAGCGAAAATGAGTGTATTGCCGACGTCAACGGTTTTGCGAAGGAACACGGCTTCGAAGACATCCAGCCCCTGCTCGTCAAGGGTGCTCTCATCTCGCGTGACCCTACAAACTTCGCCAATGTTCCTGGCATGACCGAGGAGGAAAAGACTGCTGTTGCAAACGAAGTTCTGCACAAGTGGCGCCAGCCCAAAGTTCTTTATTTCACCATCATTCTCTGCTCTGTTGGTGCAGCTGTACAGGGATGGTAAGCAATTTCCAAGCACGATCATCTCGCAATCTTCTAACTGTGGGTACAGGGATCAAACGGGTTCGAACGGTGCCAACTTGTCCTTCCCTACCGCTCTCGGCATTCCAACCCAGGACAACCCCAATGCCGCACGCAATCAATGGTACCAGGGCTTAATCAACGCCGGTCCTTACATCGCTTCGGCCTTCTTTGGATGCTGGTGCTCGGATCCTCTCAACAACCTCTTCGGTCGTCGCGGTTGTATCTTTGTATCTGCGATCTTCTGTGCTCTGTCCCCTATTGGGTCTGCTGTCGCTCAGAGTGAGTACTCTTCTATGTCCCGTCGTTTCAAGGCTAAAAAACAATAGCATGGGAGCAGCTCTTCGTTACTCGCTTGCTGCTCGGTATAGGCATGGGATGTAAGGGCGCCACCGTACCCATTTTCGCCGCTGAAAACGCGCCTGCTTCCATCCGTGGAGCTCTTGTCATGACTTGGCAGCTGTGGACCGCTTTTGGCATTTTCCTGGGTACTGTTGCCAATTTGGCCGTCAAGGACACAGGCGCTATTGCATGGAGGCTGCAATTCGGATCAGCTTTGATTCCTGCGTTGCCTCTACTGGTTGGTGTGTTCTTCTGTCCCGAGGTAAGTCACCACGATCTCCGAAGAGCTAGGCAGTCTGGCTAATAAAGTGCAGTCTCCCAGATGGTACATTAAGAAGGGTAAGATGCAACAGGCCTACACGTCTCTCAAGCGTCTCCGGAACACTGAGCTCCAAGCTGCTCGTGATCTGTACTACATTCACGCCCAGCTCCGTGCTGAAGCCGGCGCCCACACCGTCAGGAACAACTACATCACCCGATTCACCCAACTCTTCACTGTCCCACGACTACGAAGGGCCACAGTCGCATCTGGTACAGTCATGATTGCCCAGCAGATGTGCGGAAGTAGGTTACAGCAACTTTCTTACCTGGATATTTGCTAACTCGCACAGTCAACATCATTGCCTTCTACTCCAGCACAATCTTTGAGCAGGCTGGTGCGAACAATACCGAGTCCCTCCTTGCGTCCATGGGTTTCGGTCTTGTCAACTTCGTCTTCGCCTGGCCAGCTATCTGGACCATCGATACCTTCGGTCGCCGAACGCTCTTACTTTTCACATTCCCTCAGATGGCTTGGACTCTGCTGGCCGCAGGTCTCTGCTACTTGATTCCCGAGGGCAGCAAGGCCCACATTGGTCTTGTCGCCTTGTTCGTCTACCTCTTTGGTGCCTGGTACTCTCCTGGAGAAGGACCCGTCCCATTCACGTACTCTGCTGAAGGTAAGTCGACACCACGGACGAGTCGCCGCACCAAACTAACATATCAATAGTCTTTCCGCTTTCCCATCGCGAAGTCGGTATGTCTTGGGCTGTTGCCACTTGTCTGTTCTGGGCTGCCGTTCTCTCAATTACCTTCCCCCGCATGCTCGCCGCGCTCACACCTACCGGTGCGTTCGGTTTGTACGCTGGTTTCAACATCATCGCGCTTGTTATGATCTTCCTCTTCGTCCCTGAGACGAAGCAGAGGACTCTTGAGGAGCTCGACTATATCTTTGCTATCCCACAACGCACCTTCATGCGCCACCAGTGCTTTACTGTGCTGCCGTGGTGGATCAAGACCTGGATCCTCAGGAAGAAGATCGGCCCATGCCCTGCACTTTGGAGTTTTGAGGGTGCCGATGAGAAGGAGCAGAACGAGGCTATTCGCAGGGCCAGTATCACTGCCGCAGGTGAAGACCCGGCGCAGAGAAGGCCTAGCATTACGGAGAAGATCTCTGGAAAGTTTTAGGCGCAAAGGCTGGTGGAAGAACGAATTTGGTAATGGCACGAGCGGGGAAGAACTCAAAGAGACTTACGATACTACGTCGTACAAATGATACCACCTCTCGTTTCACACTTTCTATATCTTTGTGTTCTAACAATCTGCTATGCAATTGAGCCCGTCTTCAGAACTATAGCTGCTTTCCCTACCACCACAGGTGCATTCACGGAGCTTCCGGAAAAGAAGTTCTGGCACTCAACATCGCATTGATCAACGCTAGTACTAAAGAGCGAGAGGCGCCTCACATCAAACTTGATAAGAAGTGCTTGCAGATTGAGCAGCACAGATGATGTTGCACCAGACCATGTTACTTTGCCGGTGAAGAGTGAATCCAGATTTCCTTAAAGCGATGCATGAAGGGTTGACGAGAAGTCACATCTGAGCCAACATTGCTCAGGGTGTATTCAGCTACCAAATCGTATCAACAGTCTTGGCGGCCTTGAGGATGAACTCATAGACTGTCTGGGGCTGACTCAACATAACCATATGGCCTGCATCGCATTCAGTGATTTTAGCCTGTGCAGCGGCAGCAAATTGCAGCTGAAGTTCTCTGGGCAAAAGCTGGTCACCCTGGCAGACCAAGTAATAACACTCAATCTCCTCATGCCCTGTGTAACGGATTTCAGCATCCCAGTTCGCGGCGGGTTGCGGGCGCACGCGTGCGTTCCAATATTTGGCGTCACCCATACTAAGGTCGTTGAAAAGGCTCATGCGTGCGTCCTTGCAGTGAAGATGTTCGCCCTGCTTACATTAGCATGTTGCCGTCGATATGCTCATGCAAATCCTACTTTGATATCGAAGAACGGCAATGGCCCGGTAGTATGGCCTCGAGGAAATACACCTGCACAGATGAATGCAAAACTCTTCACACCACCGGATTGCGCGGTCTCGAGTCTGGCTTTCGTTGTAAGACCCTCGATTGCAGCGCTTGCGATGAATCTGTGAAGCGGTCAGGTCCTCAAGACGCCAACGTCGATGTTACTACTATACATACCCTCCTGCTGAGTGCGCGGCCACGACGACCTCATCGCCAGCTAGAACCAGAGGCTCGATGTAGCCACGAATAGCGGCAATGTCGTCGTCCAGAGTGATTCTGTCGGATGAGCCATGTCCGGTGCTGCGAAGCTCTGCAACAATTACTTTAGTGTAATGACACCTTAGTTTCTTGCAAACCTTATCGAAGACACCTGTCGCGCTTTCCCAAAATCCTGGAACAATCACAATGGTAGTACTAATGAACATTATGCTGGAGTCTTTGTCGATCGAGGACCCGGAAAGCTGGCTGTCGGGCGCATGTATTAGGACGCGGTGCGTGCATGAGAGCTAGTGGGAAGCGCAGCATTAGTGCCGAAGTGATACGAGATAGAACCGGCCTTCTCTATGAATACGGAAGCCATACATGTGAATACAAAACGCCGTGAAATTATGCATTCTATCTGCATGCTTTTGCGCTTGAATAATCAATCTTCGCTCTTCCTATAAACGTCGACCTTACAAGTTCGACTTCTCGATCCTCTTGCCGCTCTCGTCGAACTTGATCTGCTTCCCACTAACCAGCGCCTCCTGCAACCAAGCACCAATTTGTACCGCCTTGACCGCGTTGTTGAAGTCCAGCGGCACAGATGTGTTATCAAGGCAAGCCTTTGTGAACTCGTTCGCCTCACCAACGAAACCCTGTTCAAACCTGCCCCAGTAGTCGTGCGGCACCTCCCTTGTGATACCGCCGTTGTGGTAGTAGTTCACCAAGTTCTTCTGTGGGTTGAGATTGACAGTGAGCTTGCCCTCTGTGCCAATGATCTCGGTCACGTCCTCCTGGCCGTGCGGCATCATGCGCGAGGCGTAGTAGTGTGCAATGCGGCCGTCCCAGAACTCGACGATGCCAACGGCGTTGTCGTAGTCGTTGTATTTCTTCAGGCCAGGCTGAGCAGCGACGACGCCGTAGGCGGAGATCGATTTCGGGACGACGGAGGAGCCGAAGTACCACAAGGTAAGGTCGATGTCGTGGACGGACATATCCACAAAGACACCACCGGACCAGGCAGCATAGGCGACGAAGAACCCTGATGCGTGTTAGCTCGAGTGTTTGTGTACGCGGATGTTTCAGACCAACATACCTGATGGGTCGTGCTTGTCGCAAGTCTGTGAACGCAGGATAGTAGGGCGACCAATCTTGCCAGCCTCAATCTTCTCGGCTACATCGCGGTAGCTGGCATCGAACCTCCTCGAGAAACCGCACATGACCTTAAGGTGGGGCTTCTTTGCTGCGTGGTCGACAACATCCTGGCAGACCTTTACGCTGGTCGAGAGTGGCTTCTCGCACAGTACGTGTAGGTTCTTGTCCATTGCCTGGATGGACTCCTCGGCGTGGACAGACGTTGCTGTGCCAATGCAGACAGCCTCAAGACCTGGGTGCTCCAGCATCTTCTTGTAGTCACTGTAGAGCGTAACGCCGAAAGGCTCAAGGTGAACCTTGGCCCATTCGTGCTCCTTAGGCTCTGGCGAGAAAGCAGCAACGAGCTCAGCGCGAGGCACGCTGTTGAGGAAGTTGAGCGCATGGCGAGCGCCCATGCGACCGAGGCCTGCGACCGCCACCTGGAGCTTGTGAGGTGCCATTGTGATATGTGAGAAGTGTAGAAATGCAGAAATGCGTAAAGTCAAGGGAGAAGAATTTCGAGGAGAGAAGATGAGGAGCGATGGAGAGATTGACGTTGATCCATTCGATTTATATTTTCTGTGCGCTGGACTAAAGAGGTTACTGTGCTGCTCGGAGGAGGTTTTCGCAACCTCACGATGCCCCAACCCATCTCTTTCTATTGGCGAACGGATTCCTCACGAGGACAGATTGGCAGCTATGGCGGGGCGCGGGGTTGTTATGGGGTACTTTGTTGAGACGCAAGCGAGGACAGCAGGCGGAGACCTTTGGTACGTTACGGGCGGTGTTTGGCGAACTTATGTTCGGAGGAGGTTTTCGTAACTCGGAGGAGGTTTTTGCACGTGCGAGCGAGTTAGTCGAATACGCGGATCCATGGTCGAGCGTCATACGTCGCGTCGCGCGCTGCGGGTCGCTGCAGGTCAGGGGCAAGTCACCCCGAGGTCAGCCGAAAAGTGCGGCTGAAAGGCGTCGGAGTGTAAGGCCATCGACTGCAAGTGGCAGTTAGGAAGTCGAGCAGCTGTTCTTGCAGCACGATTTTGGCACCTGTCGACCAGAAAGAGCGTTGAAGAGTGGCTTCTGAGGCTCAAGAAGCTGCCAAAACCCCATAGTTCCTTCCCCGGATTACCTAACTGGGACTGACTCGAAGCGTAATCAATGGATGATGACTGGGCAGTGCGCGCCGTCCTGCCATGCCTGGACAACGCCAACACATTCTCCAAACCAGCATCCGATCGCTTGCATCGCATCGGCGTCTCCAGGCTTCCCCCACGCGCTCATCCACACCTTGGCATGTGCGGCTGCAGGAAAGTCTGGGGCAAGTTGCGGGGTAGGTGGTCGGCCCTGTTGTGTTGAGCCTAAACAAAACAGGAGCCATTTCCCGGTTTCAAATCTGGCAATTTCTGGAAATCTCACTCCACCGGCCGCGGTGCTCAGATCGCCTTCGAGAATAATCGCAGAATCGAAGTGATGCGACAACGAAGCGGATGGTTCGTTGTTCCCTTCCAAGAATCGCGAGCAAGGTTCTGCTTTATGTATGACGTATTACTGAATATCTACGCACAGTAAGGCATGCCGGGAACGCCACATCAAATGTAAGGCACCACACTGTGAGACGAACGTGTGCATATCGACCGTGCTAAGCGTCATGTCATGTAGGCGTTAAGCTGCGCGATACCGAGAAATGCAAGTACTGCACCGAACGAAAGAGACCCTGCATCAGGGGCAATGCTTTTCGGTTCCGACCTGTCAAAGCCGTAAAGTTCAATGCCGGCGAGGACCTTGGCTCTGCTGAGCAGAGCCTAGAGTTCGGTGCTGGACAAACATGGGTTGAGATACCCAGGTCGTGTAAGTTGAATTCATTTCCTTCTGACAGGCCCTGCATCGATCTGCAATGGATGGAGGTTGCACATCCCAATCAGGCAAGTAGATTGAGCTGACCTTTCTTGTCGATAGTACATTTCTTTGCACCCAACACAGATGGTGATGATGAGGTGGTGCCTGTCGAGATAGAGGCCCAAGCTGAGTCCGAACCTGCAACCGCCTCAGATGAGTCGAGCAGCAACCGAAAGAATCCACTGGATAACGACAACACATTCGATCAAACCGCCAATTCCACGGACCTGGTTTTATCCTACAATGATCGATCTCCGTTCTCGAGCATATCTGTACCTGTGTTCAGCGAGAACGATGGTCTGCCTTCTATTCACGATGTTCTCAGCCGGACGGTCACCCTAGAAAACAACCTGGAGAACATCTCACCAGTCGACAACTATCAGCCATCCCACCTGGGGAGGAACGACTCATTATCTGACGTGCTGCAGAAGACAAGTACCTGGCATAACAGCCCTGGCTCGAATCATCGGGCGTCGTCCGGCTCACCGCAAGTCTTCAAGAAAAGCCCCCTCGAGTCCGTCCAAAATATATCACCTTACAACTCTACAACCTTCGTCCAAAGCCCTTCATCCTTGAACCCAAGGTGGCCGGTCAACAACGCCTATGAAGCACGGCTCGTACATCACTACATCATCCATTGTACGAGCTGGATAGATGTATGTGACCCACGCTGTCACTTCGCCAAGGAAGTACCAAAGCGTGCAGCACATTTTCCCGTCATCCTTCATGGCATACTCGGACTGGCCGCTCGACATCTGTGGCTGATGGGCAAGGAGCCAGAAGATCACTCGCAGCCGTACGTTGATCAGTGTTTGAACGCACTAATCGTAGCATTGGAGGATCCTCTAGCACACTGGGATGAGAACTTCCTAGTTGCTGTCATCCTCCTGCGACTTCATGAAGAGATGGGCGATGCTGACGAGCAGTGCCATCATTTTGGCACAGCACGCATCCTGAACAGCATTTCGTCCTTCGCTGCTGACGGAGGTCTTCGCGAGTCAGCAAGTTGGGTGTCACTTCGCCAACACATCTATGTGTCTCTTACATCGCAGCAGCCACTCAACCTGAGTCTCGATAACTACCGTCACTCTTCGGTGTTCCGTGAGTTTGACGATGAATCGTGGACGAACCGAGCGATCTTCCTCTTTGCGACTATCTTGCAGACCATATTCGAGGAGAGTGGCGAGGCCAACACCAATAGCCTCACCAAGGAGAAGTGGACGGAACTGCACGCCGAAGTCGACGAGTGGGAACGTACAAAACCGTGGACGTTCACGGCACTCCACGTTGAGCCCAATGCCGGCGAAAAATACGCAGGAGCTTGGCCTGACCTCCCGTGCGCGCAGGGTGTGGTCGCTGTCGGCTTGCAGTATTACCATTTGAGCAAGATCATCCTTACAATATACTCTCCTAATGCATCGCTGGTCGGGCTGGCGGGAGTACGAGCACGGAAAGCAACAGATGCCTCGATACGAAAGCACATGCGGATAACGATCGGTTACGGTACAAGTAATGAGCATTGCGGTAACGCCATGTTCCAGGGAAGCCACATACTGAGTGCGTGTGGTGCGTACATTGTTGATCCGGCCGAACAGGAGGCCTGTGTAGAATATTTAAAGGGGTTGCAGAGAAGGATAGGATGGCGGACCGACAAGGTTATAGCGGATTTGAGGGAGCAATGGTCGGCTTGAGCTAGTTGTCCAGTCTGGTACTCAGACAATCGCAAAATGATGACTCGCGAAGTACTCCTGACTAACGCTCCGTATGTCAACCCTTCGTTTGCCCTCGTCTTGCCGTCGAACTACTTCCTCTAGAAGGTCTCCGGTGGCTTTTGCGTTGGAGGCAATGTTCTCTAGACCCCTGATTGACTCAAGGATCCACCTTCGTTCTTCCAGGTTCTCCTCTTCTGCTGCCCAGATCATGAGTGGCCACAATAAGTTCACAGGTAGAGACTCATCTGTCTGCGCCATGAGATGTGAAAGGCGTTTGATGTTCGCGATGGCCGTGGTGACGTCTTTCGTTTTGGGGTATTGCACATACGCCACGCGATGCAAGTGGATGAATGAAGCGTAGTAGTTTGCCAGATATGTACGAAAGCTTCTTGTCAATGCCACAGCTAAGTTCTGCGCGAGATGTTTTTCGGTCAGGTTGCCCGCAACGGCATGATCCATGAGAGCTGGCCGTTGACCGTAGAGAGCATGTAAATCTTTCGAGATTTGCGCGGCCAAAGCCATGACTTCGGTTTCGTCTTGCACAGTGCCGCGCGAGCGGTGCCAGGGATCAATGCGCGTGATCCGTCCGACGAAAGATTGCACTTTTTGGTAGAAGACAATGCCGGGGTGGTATAGCACGTCGAACAGAATCTCTTCTATCTCAGTATCCTGTGTCTCGGGTTCTGAAGCAGGATTAGCGGCAGGGGAAGCATCGAATAATGTCTCGTCGGTGTCTGCAAGGAATAGTCCTTCGCCTCCGTTGGTAGAGACTGCACGAGCATCTAGCAGGCGTAACCAAGAGATCAGCCGCCTTTCTGGCACCGTGAAGGTCATTTTGTTTGCGCTCTGTATAAGCGTATAAGCTTCGCGCAAGTTTGCGTGCGCTCTTGGAAGAGTCTCTGTGAGCAGCTGGAAATGTCGTTAGCAGCCATTCTATTGACTTATTGAAGGGGCTCGCTTACATCAGTATAGGTAAGGAGGAATAGGGATGCAAGCACGTGCTTGAGTCCGCTTTTTGGTGTCTCGGTGCCTTCAACTTTTCTCCTCTTTGCAAGAGCAGCTGACAGCTGTCTGGCAGCAGTATCGTACAACGGCCTCCAGTCGGTCTTTACAGCATCGCCTCCTAGTCCGCTCCGTTGCATTTGCATAGCTGCGAATGCCATGATTGCGCTTCGAACAACAGGAGATTCCGCAGCCATTGTGCCAAAGAAAGCTCGGGTAGATGCCCACTTTGGACCTGCTGTACAGTCAGCATTGCTATTTCTCACACATTTTAGTGAACGCACCGATCTCCACAGGTGTCAGGATTGGTGGCATTAGCATCTGCAAAAACGTATTTACAAGTACGTCGCCGTCAACTGCGCCATTGATGTTGCCCTCATGCGAGAAGGGCGATGTTGATGCTGGGTCTGTTTGCTGCGCTGTACGCTCTGCCGTCACCTGGAGGCTTGTTCGTGGAGTTGATGGACCAGCTGCTATGAGCGGACCAGACGACTGATGTCCAAGCGATAGCTGGTAGATGGGCTGAGGGACAGTCTCCAGGTGTGATGTAGCTGCAGCTATCGTAGGATCTGCAGGCCAGGAATTGGGGCTAAGAAGCATCGCCTCGTCCCAAGCTCCAAAACCAAGAGGCCCGGAGAAATCGAAAAAGGCATTGCTATTCATGCCAAAACCTTCCAGAGGTGCCACACTAGGATTGTAAAGATGCTGAGAGTTCGGTTGAGGTGTAGCAACGGCAAGTGATTGTGTCGATTGAATGCTACTGCTACGCGCTGGCACAGGTCGATTCCAGGTACACTCAAGGTTCAGTCTTTCACAGTGGCCGCATCGAGGACGCCGCTCGTTACAGCGGACCTTTCTTCTCCTTCACCATTGTCAGTCCAGCTTGGAGATACATACAACTTTGTTCACCTGCAGGCATTGCAGCCATTCTTAGACCTTGCTGGTCGAGGCGCAGGCGGAGGCTGCTCCGAAGCAGGACCTGCAGGTGTCGCAGGCTGCTGTTGCTCCTGCACAGGCTGTGACATGCGTTTCAAAAGTTTCAAGAGCTCAAGAATCGGACGCTGTCAGAGGTCGAATGTCGTGACCAGAACCCGGAACATTCCCGACCTGTCAAAAGATTGGGGTGGAATGCGGGGGCCAATAAGTCTCCGTGGAGCTAGTGTCTACTAGGCTTGAATCACGCGCACGCACAATTTTCACGAACAGCCTCAATATGATTTTGTTGAAGTCGTGAAGTATTATCATTCTATATCAACACGTGTCCCGCAGAAATGCTGAGCAGAAAATGTAAAAGAAACGCTAAACAACACACAATGGACGCGCCATCCGGCTAGCCGCTGGTAGCAGACTTCATCTCCCTCCTCCAGACCTTCACGGGCATCTCACCCAGAATCCAGTTCATTGTCTCCAATCGCTCGATCTCCCAATCGGGAGTCTTCAACGCGAACTCGTACCTGCGCAACAAACTTGCCAAGACAACGGTTTGCTCAAGATACGAAATGTTGCGGCCAATGCAACCACGAGCGCCAGCGGAGAACGAGAGAAAGTAGGGCTGCAGTGCCTTGCCCTCCTCGCCAAGCCAACGCTCTGGAATGTACTGGTCAGCTTGTGGGAAGGTAGACTCTTGCCTGTGTGCGACGTGCGCCGACATCGCAACGGAAACGCCACCGGGGATGTAGTCGCCAAGGATGTTCGTGCCATCCGCAGGTGTCTCGCGAGGAAGACCGTGGGGCGTGGGTGTGAAGAGTCGGAGCGACTCGTCGAGGCAGGCGCGCAGGTATGGCAGGTGCTTCACGGTATCGTAGGCGATCACACCAGTTTCGTCAACATCCTCGTTGTCCTCAAGAGCAGCATCGAGCTCCTCCCTCAATTTCCTCAGGCATTCGGGGTGCTTGAGCAGCTGCAGTGTTGCGTTTGCGATGGCAATGGCGGTTGTTGCTGAGCCGGCGTTCATCATGATGCCGACTTCGGCAACGATCTCGCCCCATTCGAGGTTGTTTGGCGATCCGTTCTTGTCCTCCATCAGGGCTTGGAAGAAGTCGTCGGACTTCTCGCCAGCGCGGTATCGTTGCAGACGGCGGTACGCCAGCTCGTTCGGGATGCCATCCCACTCCTTTGCGTAGTTGTCCATGCGGCGGTAGAAGGGAAGGATATTCACGACCTTGTTGATGATCGGGTACCACTCGTAGGGCCAGATCAGGAGGGACTGCTTGCGAGCAGTCTGGTAAAGAGCAGGTCGCAGATCACACTGGTATGTGGTGCCGTCAGTCTTACGTCCGGTGACCATACTGGTTCCTTGATCAAGGAATCCAAGCTTCTCCGAAAGACCAATGTCGGCGATAGCATCAAGGGTGAAGAAATTGGTCCACTTGCGGTAGTCGAGGTTGATGTCTTCGGGCTTGGGAAGGGCACCAGGGGCCAACGGCGCAGTACAGCATGTGTCGATGTGCTTGATCAACCTCATTGTCTTGTCCGCAACCTTGTGTTCCCAGCCCTCGAGGTTCTTTATAGCGTAGGCGGAACTGAGCGTCTTACGCTTGCGGGCGTGGTCATGCTTGTCGATGACATCCGCAAGGTGGTAGTGGGATCCGGCGGTGATCACGTATGCACCATCTTTGGTACAAGGAGTGTTGTGGCCATAGATGTCCTTGATGGCACGCAGATCACCATAAGATAACGAGTTGGGACCGGTTCGAAGTACAGGGTACTTGCGGTGCAGCTTCTCAAGGTACGTGGACCGTGCGCCAGTGTGTGCGAGAATCATGAAAGGAACATTTGAAATTCCTGCAAGAGGATGGAAATTGGGGTATCGACGAAGACCTGCTCATGGTTAGTATGAGACTCCGGGAACACGCCGGGATGTCGATAACCCCACGCCCATCTGCGATAATATGGTATGTGCGGGGTGAAGAAAAGAATTGCACTGACCATTTACATCTCGAAAGTAGACAACAACTGGGTATATGACGAAGTAGAAGAATACACAAGCACCGAACGCCGCGGCGTAGGGACTTGAGAGGATTGAAGTCGACATGGTGTACGTGGAACGCTCAGGTCGGAGCAGTGACTGCAAAATTCAGAGCACTTGATCGATGGCGACTTCAGGGAAGACCGACCATCACTTAAGTGCTCCATGAGGCGCTTTCGGTGCCAGTTGTTGAAATGCAACGGAGTGGACCGTGTTTTCGAAACAGAAGTGTACGGAGAACTTTACCAGATCGAACACGACTCGCGGTGCGGATGATGTACGCATCCGGCAGTGCAATTGCGGGGTGGTCGTGGGGTAACAGCTAAAGTCGGGGCTAGAGTGGACCAGATTTCGCACGTGAACTTGGGGTCTCCAAGCACGAACACGACGTAGAAAGTTCGTGGGTACTGTCTTTGACAAGAGTGGATAACACGTCGGAAGTGGAAGTTCTCCCCTTCCAGTTTTCGGTGGTCTTCTCAGGGTCCTTGAGCCTCACAGCTTCACGACAAAAAGTTCAAGTACGAGCTCCACGACCGTTTGAATGCCACTGTACACCACTGCTGCTACCCATCATGGCGTCTCTCACATTTCCCGTCGACTTGTCTGATGTTCAGACAAAGTTGAACCCTGTTATCCGGGCCATTCTTGCCTCGCCAGCAGTCCAGGGCGCCAAGCCATCAAGCACCGCTGATGGTGTCGCTGTTCTTCTTTTCCTTCTTTCTGCTCTCGGTTACCTCACACGCGGCCGAGTATGGGACAAGCCAGATCCTCACCATGGTATCTGGTTCGAAAGGCCACAGCTAGCTGATGGCGCATCAAGCGGCAAAGTTGCTGCCACTCGAGACGTTGCCCAGAAGCTGGCTGAGGGCGATTACCACTGCGTTATCTTCTGGGGTTCTCAGTCTGGTACCTCGGAGCGGTTTGCAGAGACTCTTGGGCGCGAATGCCTGTCCCACTTTGGAATCAACGCTTTGGTAGCGGACATCTCAGACTACGACGCGGAAACAATTTTGAAGATCCAGTCGACACACTTTGCGATTTTCATGCTCAGCACATACGGCGAGGGCGACCCCAGTGACAACACAGCTGGCCTCTGGGACTGGATCAAGCAGGTGAAGGACAAGAACACCAGGGTCGAGAACTTGAGATACCTTGCGTTCGGTTTCGGGAACAGCAACTACAAATACTACAACCGTGTACTCGACGTTGTTGCCGACGCACTCGACAATGCTGGAGCCAACGCTCTGATGGCCCGTCAGAAGGCGGACGATGCCAACGGCGGTACCGAGGAGGATTTCCAGGCATGGAAGGACGATCTCTTCACTGTGTTCCGCGAACTTGGCTTCGAGCAGAAGACTGTCGAATACCAGCCAACAATCGAGCTCACCTTCACTGGCGAGACGAACAGCGAGAGGGATGAGAAGTCCACAACATCTCTGAACCATCAGCAAACCTCGACTCAATCGGCCATTGTACCATTAACCATCAAGAGCGCTCACGAGCTGTTCGCTGCTGGCGACCGAAACTGCATCCACATGGAGCTCGATCTTGGAAATTCGGACATCGTATACAAGACTGGAGACCACATCGGCATCTGGGCATGCAACCCGGATGAGGAGATCGAGAAGCTCCTGAACGCACTTGGTGCGCAGGGAAGGAGGCACGAGGTCTTCAGCGTCAAGAGCGGTAATGACTCAGTAAAGCCCAAAGTTCCATCACCAACAACTCTTGAGGCTGCATTCCGCCATCATTTGGAGATTTGCGCGCCGGTTGCACGCAAGACAGTACAGGAAATTGCTCAATTTGCACCAACACCAGAAGCCAAAGCAACACTTCTCGAAGTTGGCCAGAACCGTGAGCGCTACCAGCAACTCACCTCAACAACGCACATCACGCTCGCTCGACTGTTGCAGCTCGCCAGCCCGAGTGCCCCGTGGACATCGCTGCCTCTGGCCTTTGTCATTGAGAACCTAATGTCACTGCAGCCGCGTTACTACTCCATCTCCTCCAGCTCCGTTATCGCTCCACGTCGTATTGCAATCACTGCGCTGGTCGTCAACAAGTCCATCGGTGACAAATCGCAACCCTCCACAATCCACGGCCTGACCTCGAACTATCTTCTCTCTGCATCTGATGTTGCATCCAACACCACTGTCCCCACCCCTTCTTATCAGCGCATGAGTGAGGGTCAGGGACTGCGAGGATCCAGAGTTCTGGCCCATGTGCGCAAATCAAAGTTCAAGCTGCCAATCACGTCCTCGACACCACTTGTCCTCATTAGCGCAGGCACTGGATTTGCTCCTTTCCGCGCCTTTCTGCAGGAGCGCGCGAAGCTCCATGCGATCGGCAAGCCTGTTGGTAAAATTTTGCTCTTCTTCGGCTGCCGCAACAAGGATGACTTCATCTATCAAGAGGAACTAGAGAAGATCCAGAGCGAGCTTGGAGACAAACTCAAGATCGTCACTGCATTCTCCAGAAACGGCGGGCCGAAGACCTACGTGCAAGATCGCGTTGGTGAGCATGCCGCTGAGGTTCTCGAACTCCTGAACACTGGCGCGAACATGTACATCTGCGGCAAGGCAAGCATGGCGCGTGAAGTTGACATGAAGATGGAAGACGCAGTAAGCAAGACGAAGAACCTTGGTGAGACTGAGGTGAAGGCATGGGCAGACAGTCTGAAGAGAAGAGGAAAGTGGAGAGCTGACGTTTGGGGTTGATTGCTCATTGCGCCAGGACAAATAGATTTCAATGAACTTGTTTCTTGTCCAACATCGTCGTCTGATGCATATTGAGGTTCGTGACACAAAGACTTCATACACAGTAACGCTATCATGCACTGAGATGGGGTGACAGTGTGGCAGCACACCGATGGAATCTCCTGGAAACACTCATCTTGGCCGAGGCCGCCGTACGGCCCGTACCCCACGCAGTCACTGACTCTTGAGATCGACATTCAAGATTGAGGCTCAACGGACTTCAGTTTCTCCATCTATGACACATACGTCACAGCGCTCCACAACTCAGCCGCACTATCCTTCAATGCTCGAGACGATGACGGATTCGGTGTGCACTGGTCGACGATGTTGCGCTGCTGTGGGTCTTGGACCTGGTGCTCAGTGTTGCAGCAGGCTGGAGTTCGGGTCATGTGCCGAACCGTGTGCCATCGACGTCATACTTGAGGCATTTGCACCTGCGTTGACACTGCCGATATCCATGGTGCCTTGAAACAACCCATTCAACCATGGTAAACCCGCGGAGTCAAGGGAATACTTTCCTTTTGTCGAACATAGTTGCCAATGCCGTACACCTTGACATTCATGATGGTTCCGCGCTCTTGCTTGGCGGCCCGTGCCAATCACACTTTGGCCGTTCAGTGCCGTCCTTCGTCTTGACCAGCCATGCCCACTCCAGCCAATGCATTGCCGCGCAATTACGTGCAGCACCTGAACTCTGAGGCTCTCGGCTCTCGGCTCGTCGCGCGGCAAAGGCAAATCATACCAAACGCATTTGCCCAACAGCATCGTCCTTGACTCGGGGCCAAGCCCACCCCCGCGTCACAGCCCCGGACTCCGCTTGACGTATCGGTCCGATAATGTACGGAGATATGAGTCTGGGGAAGGCTTCGGCGCTGACACGCGAGTTGGTGCACTCACAGACCACATGGGTTTGCATGGATCCTAACGTAGCAGCTCCCAACGTGTCATAGCGTAGAATGGGGGTGGTGAAGTTGTTCCGTGGGTGGCCCTGACAGGCCACTACGTCTTGGGATTCAGAAAGCATAAGTACAACAGTGATCTCCACACTGGAGTCTGGTGTATCACCAAGTTTCACGGAACTGGACAACGAGAACAACTCCTCACTCCCGAACACCAAGCCTTTTCTTCGAACCTCACTTCTTAATCATGGCTTACGAGAACTCTCTCGACGAGAAGAAGGATCTCAAGTTCGACAACTCGACCGCAGACAAGATCGAAGATGTCTCTGAGTCAGAAAACGCACAGCAACTCGCTGAGCTCTCAGCGATTGAGGCCACAGCAGCATCGAAGGCTGCTTGGTTGATCTCCATCACCGTCTCCCTTGGAGGTTTGCTTTTCGGTATGGAGAACCGATCGCGTTACCCCTGATCACCTCACTAACAACACCAGGTTATGATACTGGATACATCTCCGCCGTCCTTGTCACCATTGGTACATCCCTCGGTCACGAGCTCACCTCCTCCGAGCAGGAGCTTGTCACTTCGCTCACATCAGGTGGTGCCCTCGTCGGTGCTATTATTGCTGGTCTCATCGCCGACAAGCACGGTCGCAAGATGCCTATATTCCTTGCCTGCATCGTCTTCGTTATCGGAACTGTTCTGCAAACAGCCGCTTACCACCTACCTCAGTTTGCTATTGGTCGATTTGTTGTTGGTCTTGGTGTTGGTAGCGCAGCCATGATCGTTCCTCTCTATATCTCCGAGTTGGCCCCTGCGAAGTACCGCGGCCGTATGATCGCCTTCAACAACATGTCTGTCACATTCGGTCAATTCTTGGCTTCTGCTATTGGTGCTGGATTCGCGGGAGTTGGTGGCTCTGGCTCTCAAGCATGGAGGGCCACAGTCGGTATCGGTGCCGCACCCGCCATCCTCCTCGCTGGTCTCCTCACTTTGTGCCCTGAATCTCCGCGCCAGCTTGTCGCTCATGGAAAGGTCGATGAGGCCAGCGTCATTCTCACACGCATCTACCCAACCTCCACCGAAGAGCAGCGCCGCGCAAAGATCCACTCCATCGAGATGAGCATCGCAGAGGCTACTCAGACTATGGTCGATGACTCCGTCTTCAAGACTCTCGCCCGCATCTTCACCAACATGGCTACCTTCCGTGCTGTCTTCACTGCTTGCACAATCATGGCCGTTTCCCAACTCAGCGGCTTTAACACGCTCATGTACTACAGCGCTACCCTGTTCAAGATTGTCGGCTTCAACAACGCCACCGCTGTCGCCATTACCGTTTCTGCCACCAACTTCGTCTTCTCGTTCGTCAACTTGATCATCGTCGATAGGTTCGGTCGCCGCAAGATCCTCTTGATCACCATCCTTGGTATGTCTATCTGCTTGATCATCGCCGCCGTTTCCTTCTCCTATATCCCGATCGATCTCCACACCCTCGAGGTCCAGAGCGACAACATTGGCTGGCCTGGCATGCTCCTCATCGCCGTCATCATCATCTTCGTCGGATTCTACAGCTCCGGAGTAGCTACTGTTGCCTGGATCGGCACTGAGCTGATCCCCATGGAGGTTCGCGCAGTCGGCACCATGCTGAACACCGTTACCTGCTGGTCGACTAATATCATCATTGCGTCCACCTTCCTGACCATGATGAAGGGCATCACTCCCTCCGGCGCATTCGGCTTCTACGCCGGAATCTGCTTCGTCGGCTGGTTGTTCGTCGTCTTCTGCTTCCCCGAGGTCAAGGGCATGCCGCTGGAGAACATCCGCCAGGTCTTCGAGCACGGTTTTGGTGTTCGCTATGCCAGAAACTGGCAGAGGGAGAACAAGCAGTTCGCGAAGATCAACGCTGCCAACCAGGGCCCTGCTATGGGCCACTAGATGCGCAAGTCGTAGACTAGAGGTGGTTCGATAGGGGCACATACTTGTTAACCATGGATGGAAGTCTTGTATATAATTGTTTCGATTGACTTGTTAGATCTCGCAGCGGAGGATCGCTTACGACTGTTACGATAAGATACCAGAATCTCAGTATTCACATTACCGAAACCGTCCCTCACATATGTGTGTATGAAGCTGTTGGATAACCTTGATATCGGTAAGTCCCTCAGCAGATGACTATTGGCATCAGACATCGAAGTCGAGACTGTCACTACTCCAGAGCTGTCAGTGCGGTTCTAGATGCAGTAGCTCAGGGGTGGTGAGGCAAATCGTCAGCCCACTGATGACCGGCAGATCAGGCCTGGGATGTCAAGGGTTGCGGTCACCCCACGGAATTTATTACTGCCAAACAGAGCCCGTTCAGAGTTTAGCCAAGTTCAGAAGTGATGTGTCAACGTCTCTACCAAATGTGAGACCTTCGAATTGTTTGGCTTTGATCCACTATCTATTGCACTTCAAGAGCGATGCTCCACCGTGTACGCCAAACCGACCGGTCTCTTGCGTCCATGATCCAATTATTTGCCAAATGATGTAACACAAGACCCGCCGAAAATAACGCAAAACATTCAAACGCCGAAGATGCGATCGTCACCCCAGAGTGGTATAAACCGCCAAGAAATGCATGTTCAAACGCCGAAGACCACGTTGGAGCTTCGATTCCCCACGCGAGCCTCATTTGGCCAGATTGAACTCTGTGAGATCCTTACACGGCTGAGAGAAGTATGAAGTCGAGCGGCTGCGAAAGGAGAAACTGTGTCCACCAAGGCTTGTCAATGTCGTCTTTCACCAGGTCGAGCAGCGAAGGCTCCACTCTCGCAGAAGTCCACAGCACTACGATTGCGGAGCCGCAGACAATTACACATAGCGATGATCCTCTTTCTCTTCTTTAACTATTGGGCAGCAGTCGGTAACAGCTAATGCCCACTGCTGCAAAGTGACGACCAGCTGGACCCCCTCGCCACAAGAAGACTAGACCTGCACCTCATCTCCACTGCTGCAGTGCAACATTAGTCTGTGCAAATACCGCACAGACTTTCACAGCCCCAGAGCGGCACGAACAGCTACAAAGAGCAGTCACGTCACAGCCCCATCTAGATAATGAGGCCGCCCTGGAATGGATACACATCCCCCGTAAGCGCGCCGTAGCAATGCCCTGGGTGATGCCGTAGCCGAGCAGCGCGCTCTTGCTCTTTGTCATTTCTGGCTTGCGGCCTATCCTTGTTTGGGTTCCGTCGCCAGGGCTCGTGCACGGTAGAATGTGCGTCCCAGACTTGCTGCTCTGTGACCTCTTCCTTATGCCCTCTCGCAAATGGCAGAGCTTGAGGCTTAGTCGTTTTTGCATACCACTCTCCCCAGACCGTACCAATACGGTCCAGATATCGCGCATTGGGGTCCTTGTACCAGCCTGCAATGGTTAGCGAGACAGTGGTGGTTGATGATGCAGGGCCCGGCGGTGGTGCGTCTGAGGGAAATCCAATCTGTACCTCTGCCGGCTGAAAGACATCTCGCACCACACCATAGGTATCTGTGTACCTATGCTCTTTCGCTGGTTCGATGAGCGGTGCTTTGAGGTTCTCTTCGATTGGAAGGTACGGTCGGCAAGGTGCGATGACCGGAGGCGAACGAGGGAGATTCTTGTGGGGAATCGCTTGCGGGAGTGTAGCTCGTCTGGGTGGCGGTGGTGGAGGACAGTAGGGACTGAACTCATGGAAGGCAGGCGCTGGCACCGTTGATGACAGTTGTACTCTGCGTGAGCCCGGCACTTTGGGTGGCTCCTCCTCAATAGGGTTTGAGAAGTGACAACGACCAGCAAACGATGCAAGTACCCGCTGCAAGAAGCTAGGTCGGTACTCTTGGGGACGAAAAGGCTCCTTAGATGATGGTATCGTGTTCCTAGTGTAGTCCACCAACGTCTCTTGAGTCTTCAACAGCAGTGATGCAGGGGGTTCAGCGTCATCGTCCTCAATAGCACACGTCTCTGCTGGCGGCGAAGATGCTGAAGATTGCTGTGCTCGCTCGTGATACTGCTCAGGCGGTGTAGTCACACCTTCTGGTGCAGATGTTGATACTGGAGCTTGGTTGTCTTCAACTCCGGACTCAATCACCACAGCACGTGGAAATTGTGGCTCAAGATGCTCGTTCACAGGCCGATGTATGGCCGTTGCCGCTAACAGCGAAGCCGATGGTCCGTCGGCGGCCCCAATATCTTCTTCATTTGTAACATCATCTGGAACCGCCGCCTCGAGGTGGTCATCAACCGGTTGATATATAGGCGCCAGATTCAAAAGTGACTCCGGAGGATCCTCGTTTTCTTCCTGCAGTCGTTCGATGTGCTGACATGTAGGCGACGGCGAGTACTCTGTAACATCCTCCTGCACTATCGCAGCTCTCACGGCGTCGAGCGAGCTGCTCAAATTACTGCGCAGCGCATCACCCAGCTCGTCGATCGATCGCACGCTCTTTTTGGCGAACACTAGCTCACCGCCACGTACGTTCTCGACCAGCGTCGAACTCGAGACGATGCTGTAGACGGTGCGCATAGGCCTGCGTTGCGCAACCCCGCCGTTATGGTGGTTGGTATTCTTTTTGGGGCCCTGGTATCGAATGAGGGACTTGACCCTGTGAATGGGCATGGTGAAGTGTTCAGGAGGCTGTAAAGATGTAGAAAGAGAGGAGTGGAAAGGATAGGAGGAGTCGCGGTGTAAGCGGCGCTCTAACGAATGAATTGGAGTCGGTAGTTGACCACGTGTGTAGCTTGAAATGCCGAAGAGCGATGCAGTGTGGTTAACTTTGGGGTAGGAAACCGTGAACGTGTACGGTATATTGAAGGCAAAGGGAGTTGAAGGGTGAGTAGACGTAGGGAAGAAAGGGCGCGTTGCAGTGCGCAAAGCAAGTGAAGGAAGTACCTCAGCCATCGTGACCCTTCCAGGCGACGAGGAGGTCGAGTGAGTAGGTGGAGATGCGGTAAAAGTGTTGCAAGTCTTAGGAACATTGTGAACTGCATAGCAGGGACCACATGTAGGTTACAGGGAAGGAATACAAGGAGACTAGGCCTCGGTGCTGCTTAGGTCTGTTGCTATAATCTTCTCGATCTTGAAATGATACACAGCCAATGCATCGTGAATTCGGCCAAGTTGTGCTTTTATACGGCACGAAGTGCGGTGTTCCAAACAAATATCAAGCTGTGATCTGGCAAATACCTAATGGCAATTACGGATGACGAACGGTCAATGTAACCTTGTTCATTGAGGGAGCGGGCCTGGTGTCTTCGTGACGTCGTCATTCAAGTTCATGAGTGCTTGAGCTGTTTGTTCTAAAGTTCTTCGTGGAGATGAGATCATGCGTTATCCGCGCAGATGTATGTGACTGCACGATGTCAGCTTGAAGACAGCTAAAAACAGGCAAGATCACACACCGTTGTTGCCTCGTACAAACGCATCGCCCCAGTTACGAGTGACACGGCCTTCTGATACTTCCTTACACCGCTCGAGAGCAATGTTCATGTACCCATCAACGGACTGCAGATCACCTACAAGTGATGGTTAGTTAGACTTGCCTTTCCAGTCACGTGTCCACATACCCTTGTACACGATGCCAGAGTTTAGCTTGACGGTAACAGGAGCGCCAATGATCTCGCTCAGAAAGCCGCTGGGATCTCTCGAGTCGCCATTGCTCTCCGGTGCCGGGCTTTGAGACATGGTTGCTGGATGTGGGAGTGTTCGTGCGAAGAATTCCTATACATGCCATCAGGACGGGCCTAAGAGGTGTGCTCGAGTGTCGCTTACGAGTTTCTGTGTTTGGTTCCTTCAATCAACAATGGGAAGCGCTGCTCATCGATATGCAAGTGTCGTGACGATGGAGTTGTCGGCAGACAAGGTGAAAGGCGCCGATCAGCACAGACCACCGCTTTTTCTCCACAGAAGCAAGCGCGACCCAAAGAACGTGATCGCGCGTCAATTCGGCGCACGCACCCCGCAATCGTAGCAAACATCCCAGACCACTCTACGAATTTAACTTTACCTCCCGCAAGACACATCATTGCCCGCCTTCATGAATCTGAGATGACGGACGCCAGCACCGGCGCCGCACCACCAAAGAAGAGGTCCCTGTTCAAGCGCGCAGCCTGGCAAGATGCTGCAAAGAAGGAGGATGAGGATATATTCAGCCATGCCAATGAGTTCAAAGACATAGTCGCAGAGGAGAACAGGCGAAAAGAAGAGGAGAAGAGGAAGCACGTTGAAGCGAAAAGGAGGGCTGAAGACGAGCAGAGGCGCGAGCAGGCAGAGAAGGAAGACAAGAAGGGCAAGAGACGCAGGATATCGACAGACTACGACGACCCTGTAGTGCTTCCTAGTGGCTCTCCCGCCTCTGAAGGTATCAGTAGATCACAGAGCAAGGCGTAAGTGTACTACTTCGGAGAAAGAAGTCAATGTACTGATGAGTATTAGACGGAGCAGGACGCCCCACTCACCCTCTGCATCGCTACCGCCCAATTCTCTCGCAGCGCGTTACAACACCCTCACGAGATCTGCCTCGTCACAAGCTGCCAAGGAGCAGCCTACCATTGTTGATCTGGGCGACTCAGACGAAGATGATGGTGATTCCGGCTACAAAACGAAGTCCTTCGGCGAAACGTGGGATGATGCGCCGTACGGCGCTGACACAAAGCACGATATAGCCATACACTCGTCGAAGAGCATCCATATAGAAGATGACGGTCTTGAAGAAATCCAAGACCCAGAAATCGCAGCCATTGAGGCAAGAGCTCGCGCTCGCGCAGCAGCAAAGAAGGCAGCGGCAGCGGAAGGGAAGAAAGCGCCGATTGCACAGCTTTTCATTGCTTCAGATTTGCCTGATACGGCTCCCTTGATGGTCAAGGTGCGCATAGACACAACGATCGAAAAGCCGCGACAAGCCTGGTGCGCAAGGCAAAACTTCACACCGGAGGTGACGCGCAACGTCTTCTTTACATGGAAGGACACACGATTGTACGACAGCACTACAATAAAGCGTCTCGGTATCAACGTGGATGATCACGGCAATCTATCAGTCGAAGGCGACGATACGATATACGACGACATCAACACACCTAAGATCCATGTAGAGGCCTGGACAGAGGAGACGCTCGCACAACACAAGAGGGAGATCGCCGCTGAAGCTGAAGCGAAGCGCAAGGCGGCTGAGCCATCCCCTGTGATCGAGCAACGCGAACCCACACCCGAACCAGAACCCGAAGCGAAGAAATACCGCCTAATACTAAAGGCCAAGGGTATGGAGGACTTCAAGCTACAAGTCAAGCCGGACACAACTTTTGAGGCGATCGCAAACGCATTCCGCACAGCTCGTAAGATCTCGAGATCACAGCCCGTAACGCTGATGTTCGATGGCGATCGCCTTTCGCCGATGGACATCGTGCAGGACAGCGAGCTCGAAGATATGGATTCGGTTGATGTGATACTGAAATGAGTTGATTGCTGGTATGCATTTGGCATTGTTTGATTTGGGGTCTCGGCATTTGGACTGGGACATTGCAAGCGTGGCGTTGGTGGTTGATATCCCAAAGAGTACGGCTATCGAATTTTTGCTCTCGAGTCGAATCGAATTACTATTTACGATATCATTAAGACAAGTAAGTCAAGGTTCACAAACATCGCATATCAAAGCCAAAGCACGAGAGCTGCACCGAAGCCCACAATAACCGCACTCCACGATATTCTCCAGCCCCAACAGCCGCTCCTTCAACAACAGCCAGATCACCCTCCGGCCCCACAATCGTCGTAGGCTTCGACAAAACCGTCATCTTCCCGTCCAGTGTTACAGTCTGGCCAACAGTCATAATAGTCTTGCTCGTCCCAGCCAGGCGGTATCTTCTGGCCTGGGCTCACTGTCATTGCCCCAGCGACTATGAAAGCGACTGATGGTGTGACTACGCCATTGGTGGTTATGATGGTGGTATTGGGCATCAAGGAAGGCGAGGGTACTGTGACAGGGACGGTGCCGTTGTAGGTGGCCACATGGCCGATGATGTTGACTGAGTTGGTAAGTACGTATGCTTGGATTGAAACCGGGGTATTGAATACGGTGATCGAGAGGTCGGTAATTACGAGCCGCAGTGCAGTGGGAATAACTGCTTGACTGTTAGGCGGGCCAGGTACAACATCAGCAGCGACATCCAGCAATTCGACGTCCTGCTTCCGGATTGAAGCCGGCGCGGGCTTCTTCGCCTCAATCTGTTCCGTCTCCACGTTTGACTGTGCAGCAAGCTTGTTGAAGTAGTTATCAATACCACGAAGTTCCTTTTCCGTAGACTCATGGCTTTCTACCTGTCTATTCGACGGCTGTATCTGCTTTGGCGAACCTGGATATCGGAATTCGGGATGGATATTGAAATTCCTCGTTGACGATTTCTGCCTCCTCGACGTTTGGGCCCCTGGGGGTTGGAGCTGGCTGCGTGGTGGATGCGCTAGCTGGTTTGGCATTCGTTGTCCGATCTGACACTTGTCGAAGGGCCTGCTGTGACGAAGTACCCTTCAGACGTAACGTCGAGACCCAGCTTTGGTCTCAAACATCATGACGGCATGCCTCCTCACAGAATCGCCCACCTAGGGAGCAACTGTGATGTGATGAATGTTCGCTGTCGACCATAGAGAAAGGCAGTGTTGGAGGAGATAATGGTGGGTGGGTGAGTGAGTGAGTGAGTGAGTGAGGCGCGGGCCGCAAGGGTGGGGCAGGCTTGAGCGCCCTCAGCGCCGCACGTTTTCTGTTCTGTACACGACAATATCAAGGTATCAGCACCGGCTTACCTACGCTCTGTGAGATATCGCGAGTATAGATGAGCGTGCGGAAGATGAGGCTCCGTGATAGAAGAGCATAGACAGCTAATGCAGGGTCCCGAGAAATCAAATATGCACCTTGACGTAGCCGTGACAATGCTGCTGCATCTCGAAGCTACTCCTCGATCCATCCAAAGAACCGTGTTACCCTGGGCCAGAGCGAGATATATCTACTCCGCTGGTAAACACTTCTCCAGTCTCCGCCGTGACCTTCCTTGTCGTTTTTATAAATATAGCCTTTGAAGCCCAACATGGTCAACACGAGGAGCAAAAACATTATCATCACTGGCGGAGCCCGTGGTATCGGACGCATTACGGCTCGATATCTCCTGTCGCAGCCGCTTTCCCACCGTGTCTTTCTCATCGACCTTGACGCTGATGAACTCAAGTATGCAACCACCAAGCATCTATCAGCATATGCTCCACGAGTCGGCTACGCGGCGGCGAATCTTCGAAGTCAGGAAGAGATACGAACAGCTGTAGCCAAGGCTGCCAAATTCTTCGACAGCAGGATCGATGCCCTGGTGAATAATGCAGGTACTGTAGCTCGGTCCATGAAGCCATCAATCATGCAGTATCTGACGGCGTAGGTATTGCTCGCGCTTTCTTCACCGCTGGCAACGGAACGATGGAAGACATAGCAACAGCAGAGCAATGGCAGGCGTACGTTGACACCAACCTAAGCGCACCATTCTGGATGAGCCAAGCCGTTCTTCCGTTCATGAAGGCGCAGAACCCTAAATTCGAGGGTAAGGGTGAGCACCAGCAAGAAGGCGTGAACCGCAAGAAGGATTTGAAACGGCAAGACGAGTTCAGGAACCTCCCAGAAGATTTGCATGGCGACGATAAATCCGACGAGGGTGGTTGCATCCTCCACGTCTCCTCTTTCCGAGCCCACCAGTCAGATCCGGATTGTGAAGGTTATGGCGCAACAAAGGCCGGTCTCTTGGGCTTAACGCAAGCCATGGCGGTGTCGTGCCAGCGCTGGGGTATCAGAGTGAACATGGTTTCACCTGGCTGGGTCAGTGTCGCGCATGAGTGCAGGGAAGGAGATGAGGCGGCGGCGGGAACAAAAGGTGCGCCTCATGAAGATGATGCGAGGAAGGCTAGGCTTGAGTTGTGGGCGGGCAACCACAGTGAAGTGCACCACAGACAGCACCTCGTCGGTCGAGTTGGGCAGGGGGAGGACATTGCTGAGGCGATCGAGTACGCGATGGGTGCTGGTTTTATGAGTGGTCAGGTAAGCGATAAATGATCACTGAGGAAGAGTGAAATATACTGATTGTAGTGTAGGAGATGGTTCTAGATGGAGGTGCAAGTAAGAGGAAGAATCCGGACGTTTGAACAATAGCGCCCTCACCACCATGCACTTCACAATCGAAACAACTTCCAATCAGTCGAACATGGCTTCTTGCTGGCCTTTATTGCGAGTCCGTCCCCAGATACAGCTAAGTCAATACCAACGATCCACCACTGACGCAGCCACATACCGGCTCGACTCACGTGACCACTGCTGCCTCTCATCTCAAGGAGCGCAGGAGCTCCCACCACCACGTCGACACGGCATTATTGCATCACAAAAGGCTTAGAATCGAATGTCCTCTTGCCTGCGGGCATATGGTCAATCGAAACGATACAGAGAAGATTAGCATGGCCCCTGCGCTAAGGATGACACGCTCAATCGAAGAGAAGCTACCGTTTTTTTGCGACACGTTCGAGTCTCAGCCACTACGCATGGTACATGTTGTTGTTTTCTTTTGATTTTCGCGTCTTATCATCAATGCCAGCGTTGGTCATCCGACCATTGTTCGACCCATGCGACGACCGCTCCTGTCAAAAGCTTCCGACGATCTAGGATCTGCCCATTCGGCTGTCTTGTGACAACTGTAGTTTTTGGTATTCGAGTTTTCCGCAGTGGGCATATCGGCCATCAATAGTTGGTCTGTAGGGCGCACCTTTCTTGAGATCTTGATTGAACCGAATGAGGAACTGGCTGCGTTTGCACCTTTCGAAGACAGTAAGTGAGCCGATACCGAGTAATTCTGCTGATTATCGATGCTATGTTCGTGCATTGATAGGCAGCGTCGTAGTATGGTTTGCAAGAACCAGAACTCCGGTTCAGATGGGACTGAGCCAACGTTTTGTACTCTTGCTACATTCTACAGATCGTACGAAACCAACATGCACCAACTACGTCCAGCTTCCACATGAAAATCATACCGAGTCACGATCTCCGAATCTAAGTCTACTTTCAGCTCCAAGACCGCTCTTGAAAATAGACCGAATACTTCCAGCCACATTCAAAGCCATTACCATGGCCATCCAGTTTCAGCTACCTGCTCAACCGTACAAGAGTTACGAGAGTCTGAAGAATCATCGTTCATCGAGGCCATACCCCGCCAAGACTCGAGGATATTCAAGTCCGACTCTAAAGTATATGCTGGATAAGATGGTCAAAGCTGTGAAGCGCTACACCTTCACGCCCCAAAGCCCGCATCATCCTGATCATGACGTCAAGCCTCACCAAAAGGACTTCTCAATTGACCGGGGAAAGACGCCTAAAACCTCCTGGCTGCCACATGCAATTGAGGATGGCATGGTCTGTGTCAGTCTGCAGTTCTGGTAGAGAGCCCTTGGGTGCTGTTCAGCAAGGTGGAAGATCAGAGTTCAGCGCCTGTCATGGTAGTCGGCATTCACTGGAATTGATTGTGCTTTGAAGGACGTGAAGGACTTCTGGTGCCTCACACGCTTGAAGAGTGGCTGAATTACTGTTACTCCGATTGGAAAGACAAGAATAAGGACCTGAGCCGGGAAGATATACATAGGGTTGGCGAGCTGGTGAGCAGGATGCTGAAACTTGAGCCTGAGGAGAGCGCTTTGGCGCTGGAGATCTTGCAGGATCCTTGATTCAAAAACGTATAGACAGAGACTTCCTTGTTGTTCTCGATGATTGTGGCGTTGCTGCAGGTTTAAACTCCTCTCTTCTGGTAGCAACGCGGATATATAGCAGTCCTTCATGACGCTTCAAATGCCTCTAAGTAGTGTGACCATGGAAAGAAGAGACGGCCTAGTAGTTGGAGAGCAGGACCATCATGCTGGGATGGGATTCTCAATCCGAACACCATTTGGGCAAGCTACCGAAAGAAAAGGAAAGCGACACAAGGAATATCTGTTTACTATCGGAACAAAAAGCAGGATGCTCGCAGTGATGGTACGTCTGCAAGTACAAGATAGCAGCCAAAAAGAAAGGTGTGTACAATCGATTGTAAGATGGTTTGCATCCTCCGGGACTCGAACCCGGGCCAATTGCTTGGAAGGCAATTATGATACCCTTTCACCAAGAATGCTTTGTTTGATGAAATTTTGATGAAATAGATAGATCATAACTACAATAAACAATCCACGCTTGGTACGTCTCAGCTTTCCTCGCTGTCTGTCCAGCCTGTACTGCACCTTCAGATTGTGCAAACCTTCTTGCTTTGCACCTCCATAGTGGCCGCCTCTGTCATTGCCCCTGATTCTGGACAGGCGAATCTGGTGTGCTCCATATGCTCTGCCATGTTCATGACAGCCCGGCTGTGAAAATGTCCCAAGCGTCTCACTCAGCGGGACACATCGTATACGTGTTGACTATCAATGAGAACACTTGTCTTTACCGATCGATCGCAAGAGAGACTATGTGTCAGGCTTATGTCTGCAATGTATGTGTGACATTGATTCGCAATGCTCTGCGCAAATTCACACTCGTAAGTATTGCTTCCAGGAAGAAGTATGGAAAGCTTCCATCTGTGTGCACAGGATAAGCAGTTATGAAACTTATCCGGCCGCGACTTGACAAATTCTTTTCTACTGCTCCCTATGCTTTGAGCATCGTGGTGTTTTCGAGCATCGTGACCTGCCCCTGTCTTTGGACCCTGGAGGTAGTCGCAATGCAGTTAGTCAAAGACCCCACGCGCCCCGAGGCGGTGAACGCGAGGCCGGCCCCTCCAAATCTTGAAGACACGAAGTACAATTGAATCTCCCTTACATACCCCCAACTCGTTCACTGGCCTCTATAAACCCGCGAGACAGCAGCCGTCACTTGTAGAGGTTCCTCTCGTACAGTTTCGCAGACCAATTCAACCCACACATTTCAAGATGGCCGCCGCAGCTTCCATCTACCCTCCCCTCAACCAGCGCCCAGTCAAGAACACGGTGCTTCTGTTCGATGTCGATGACACACTCACAAAGCCGCGTCAGGTATGTCGTGTTGCGTTTCTCCAGTCTCCATAGCTACTCTAAGCAAGGACATCCACCGCCTTCAAGCTCCCTCAAACACTGCGAACCACTTCTACTGTCGGGGCAGCTATTTGAATCCTACCAATTGTGATCTGCACTATGTCATGAGCATCGTCACTAACAATGCTCCTAGCTCGTCAAGCCAGAGATGCTGCAGCTGCTCTCTGAGCTCCGTCACAAGGTCGCCATTGGTTTCGTAGGCGGCTCAAACCTCGCCAAACAGCAGGAGCAGCTCGCGACCGCAGACATTAACGTCACATCCCTCTTCGACTTCTGCTTCGCCGAGAACGGCCTCACAGCATACCGCTTGGGCGAGCAGCAGGCCAGCCAGAGCTTCATTGGATGGATTGGGCAGGAGAAGTACAACAAGCTCGTGAAGTGGTACGTCCCTTCTTTGGATGAAGCATAATGCTATTCGCGTCCAGCCAGGTAGACAAGGACTTGTGACTGACTAGAATCGCCAGGATCCTTCACTACATTGCCGACCTCGACATCCCAATCAAGCGCGGCACTTTCGTCGAGTTCCGCAACGGTATGATCAACGTATCCCCCATCGGCCGCAACGCCTCCACCGAAGAGCGAAACGAGTACCAGAAATACGACATCGAGCACGACATCCGGCCGACCATGGTGCGTAAGCTGAAGGAAGAGTTCCCCGACTACGGCCTCACGTACTCGATCGGCGGGCAGATCTCCTTCGACGTGTTCCCCACCGGCTGGGACAAGACATACTGCCTCAACTTCATTGCGAAGGAGAAGGAGAGGGAAGATGGTGTGGATTACCAGACCATTCATTTCTTCGGTGACAAGACGTACAAGGGTGGTAATGACTACGAGATCTACAGCGATGAGAGGACGATTGGGCACTCGGTTAAGAACCCGGATGATACATATGCGCAGTTGCAGGAGCTGCTCAAGTCGTTTCAGCAATAGACGGCGGATGGATGAGCGAGTGGAGAGGACAAAGGCTCGTTTGGGCCTGAGCGTACTTTGAGCATTACTGCGATAGACTTCGAAGCAAAATGATTTTTGAGACTGCACAAGCAAAGAAGCTGTACTCGGCGATCAAAAATGGTGCACAGACATGACAGTATTAGCTGAACGTTTCCAGGGAGGGGGGTTTTGCGGCCTCGAAATGCGATATGCGCAACATGATAGCTCCTGATGTTCCAGGAAAGGATGTCTGAGGAAAACACAGTGTGTTCGGTGGTTCTGGCGGAGTCCACAAGCAAAAAGAGGGCTGACATCATTGCCAGTCTTGTGTCAGTGTTCAGATGCCATCAAAAGAGGCGAGGATCTACTCGCTGCGCTTGATGATGCAAAAAGAAGAACTGACCCGAAGGCGATTTGAACGCCTAACCTTCAGGAGACACCAAACTGGAATCTGACGCGCTACCGTTGCGCCATCGGGCCGGTATGACAAGACAGTTCTTATGTAATCACAGATACTCCGGACATCATAGCTATTATATACCAGGCAGACAGTGAAGAAGATGGGAATAGGAGTTAAACCACCTGCGGAGATTCGAGTCACGAGTGGACACTGGCAGAAAGTTGACAAGGAAAACTTTGATTAGATAGTGGGTATCTCGGTAAGAGAGCGTCCAGATTACTTCCCCTCCGCTTTTCCTCCTTCGGACCAACAACAACAACAACAACAACAACAAATACAGACAAGCCAATCTGCAGACAAAAGAGAACATGTAACATGCAAGAACAGAAAAAAAAAGGTGGCTAGAAGCGACCCAGAATCAACATGAAAGAGAAAACCTCACCGCAGAGGGCTACGACTGCCCTGTTGGGTCTGTCCCTGGCTGTCCAGCCTGCACCTCTGCCCTGTTATCCGCCTCCCCTGGCTCCACCTTGCCGTTCAGCTTCGGCTGTGCCTCTTTACTCTGGCCACTCTCTTTCCTCAGCCGCTCGACTTGTTCGTTGTCTTGGTTCACATCGTGGTGTTTCCCTCTCCAGCCTTCATTGTTGTTGTGTGGTGTGAAATCGCCCATGTGATGTTTCAGCGCGCCCGCCTTCGCGCCCGCAACACCCTGCACCTGGTGTCTGAGATGGCTCTCCTCGTGCTCGCCCGACTGCTCGAGGCGATCCAGTTCAGAAATGTCTGACGACGAGACGGAGGACGAGCGAGACGCCTGTGTGTAGATGACGTGGTCGCCCTCTTTCTTCTTCTTCTCGCGCTGCTCGTTCTTCATGTGTGCCATCTTCTCGGCGTCGCCCTGGCAGTCGAGGGTCCGGACGTGCAGGCCGGGGAAGTTTGCGCTGAAGAAGGCTTTGAGTTGGGGGAGGAGTTTGGCGTTGGGGCGGTAGGTGCCGGAGTCGTTGTCGATGATTAGTTCGTAGTATGAGGGATCGGTCTTGGGCTCGTCTTTGGGCGGCCCGTCGTCCATGTCCTGCGGGGGATGGCTGGCTTGCGAGGGATCCTCGGGGGATTTGTTGGGGTGTTTGAGGCGGCGGATGAAGAACTCGCCCGAGAAGGCGATGTAGGCTGCGACGTCGCTGTGCATGGTGTGTTTGGACAACATGTCGATGCCGAACTCCTTGCCGGTTTCTGTGAAGCGAAAGAGGGCGTCGAGGGTGAGGACGTAGGTGAAGATGCGGCCGCCTTGGTCGTGGTGGACCAGTTCGAGGAACTTCTGGGTGAAGGCTTTGCAGGGCTCGGGGAACTCCTTGTACTCGGTTGCGTGGTCGAAGTTGTAGACGCGGGCGTGTTGGTGGTGCAGAGCCTTGGACAGTATGAAGCCGCGGACGCCCTTTGCGGTGAACATGCTCTTGACGAAGGGCTTGAAGACGACGTAGCGGTGGTACATGTGCTCGGGGACGGGGCCGCGCAGCTGCAGCTGGTTCGACTGGAAGTTGTAGCGGTCGGCCTTGGTCTTGCCAGTGCGGCGCGATACGTTGCCAGACTCATCCGGCTCCTTCTGGCCCAGCAAGCGGCCCAGCAGCGGTGAGTAGTGGCGTATCCAGTACTGGGGCCCAATCGTGTAGCATCGCCCGCCGTGCTCGTCTTGCGTCCTGCCCAGGACCTCGGCGCTGACCGTCAGGGTGCCGCTCATGTGCTCGGCCTTGCGTATGCAGACGGCGACGGCGCGCAGCACGAATGCGCGCTTGCTGACCATGCGCTTCCGCAGCGGGAAGGCCTGCTCCTTGATGCCGCCCCAGTTCTCGTTCACCGTCGTACTCTCGACGTGGACATTGCCAAGCCGGTCGTCGTGGTCGGCCGGGTCTTCGTCGTAGATGCGGCACTTGAGCTTGAAGCCGCTCGACGGCACGTTTGCGACGATCCATTCCTGGTTCCACTCTGGGTTCGTGTTCTGGCGGACGGTGCGCGTGCGCAGGGTCAGCGGCGGGTCTTCCTTGTGACGGTTGGGCAGGGCCGTCATCAGCTCGGCCAGGATGAAGGGGTCGGCGGAGAGCGTGTTGATGTCGGCGAGCGGCAGGTTGTGCGCGCGGTGGAAGGTGAACTTGACGGTATAGCCGGGCTGCGTGCGTTCAGCGACTGTATGCATGCGCACAAGGGACTGCTGTCTCCTACCTCTCTGCGCGGTATGGGCGTGTCGTCGTACCCGCCCTCGGGGCCCTTTGTGCTCTCGCTGGTGCTGCTCTTCTGCGGCTTGGACGGCTCGAAGGCCTGCCCGTCCTGCTTCTCAGACTCGGCCTCTACGCCCGTCGCCTGGCCCTGGTGTGTCTCTCTGTGCTCCTCCATGCCGCTGCCCTCCTGCTTCCCCTGTGTGTCCGCCATGAGGTCGCTATAAAGTCTGCCGTGCGTTGCGCTCACCGGCTTGTTCCGGAACTCTGTTGGCGCTCAGCCGGCAATCGGCCCTTGTATACAGCTCGACGGGGCGCGCGGGCGCAATGCGACGAGGCGCAGTCTTCAAACGGTGCAGAGGAATGCAGCGCAGTCGCAGCATCACCATGCAGCAGAACCGCAGGAGATGGCGCAGCAGACTGGGTGGGCGTGCGGCTGGGAAAAGAGCCCCGCGCGTCGCATGCGGCCGAGCTTACTTCCTGCGCTGACCCTTGAACGGGTGCCCTGCTGCTAAGCTTTGATGGCCGCCTGGGCAAAGGCTTGATTGCCCACTGTCAGCCCGCTATTCCTGCTTTTGAGCCGTTTCATTTGTCACACCATCCCTCAACCATGCTTGCGATTCCCTTTCGAGCCGTACTATGCGCTTTAGACTGCGCGAACACGGCACTCGGCAACATGTGAACCTGCAGACGTCACGCCGTAAACTGCTTTGGTCCTTGATTAATCTGCGCATGAGAAAACTTCGGACATGAGGTCATATCGTGAATGCCACAATCTAGTCGTTTTGAAGAGAGAAGATGCTCTAGTCTACGCCACCCAAGCCTCAACATGGCGTCCACCACCATCGTCTATTACAATCTATACAATAAGGCCCCCAGTAATGCATGGGCAATGACACAAACGCCCGCTCGCTGATGCTGTTCGTTGCAAAGGGTATCATACAAAGTCACTCAACCGTTCCGCGTGTATCGTCGTGCAAGTTTGGTTCTCACAAGTGCTGACTCGTGGCTGGCTTACGCCATCGCCATCTCAATCTTCTTGCCCTTCATGCTCTTCCACTCCACAAAAGCAGCGCCGACGATCGACACTGCGCCTGCAGCGACCGACACATAAAAAGTTTGTGTCAGTGTGAGGTTGTAAGCCGAGAGCACGCCCGGAAGGAAGCGAGCCTCAATGCGGTTCTTCAGCTCAGTCGCACCCACAGTCAGCACGAACCCAGAGTCGAGCTCGGGAACGACATTGTGGAGATTTTTGATGAGCTGGTTGGTGAAGACATTCTGGCCGACCGAGATGAAAAGTGCACCACCAAGTGTCTGGCTGAACATCATGGTCGCTGTACCAATAGGAATGTCATCCGCAGGCAGGACAGTCTGGACGGCAACGAGGATCTGCTGCATGCCGAAACCGACACCAGCACCAAAGATGAACTGGTAACCAATCCACTTGGGCGAGTTGGTGTCAGTCTCGAATGTCGACAAAAGACCGGCTCCGACTGCCATCAGAACGGAGGAAAGGAGCATGAAAGGTGTGTAGTAGCCAAAGTAGGTGACAAGGCCACCAGCGAGCATGGAGATGATGACCAGACCGAGAATGGCGGGCAGGTTCATGATACCAGACTTGGTCGCCGACACACCCTTGACTGCTTGGAACCAGATCGCTGCAATTTGTTAGCACTGTACAGAGCGTCGATTGAAGAAGACTTACGAATATAGTAGACCATAACGAAGAAGGATGCACCAAGCATGGCTCCGAACCAGGCGGATCCCCAGACGTTGCGGTTAAGGAAGACGCGAGGAGGCACGGTGGCATCTTCCTGCTTCCACCACTGCACAGCGATGAAACCGCTGATGAGCACAACGAAGAGAACAAGAAGAGCAATAATGCGACCACTGCCCCACTCGTATTTGCTTCCACCCCATTGCAAAGCAAGAAGCAGGCAGATGATAGCAGGCAGGAACAGAGCGGTGCCCTCGAGGTCGAACTTCTTGACCTGCTCCATCAAGGTAGCCTCACTCTTTTTGCCACGGCGTTGGATGGTGAAGAACGGCACGATGAACGCGGCGGTAACAGCGCCGAGGGGTAGGTTGATGTAGAAGCACCAGCGCCAAGTGAGGTGATCGGTAAAGGCTCCACCCATCTAAGACTTCGTTAGCAGATGCTCGGACGTACGAAGCTCCACTTCTCCGCAATTCTGGGGGGTTTCGCTTACCAGGGGTCCAGCAACTGACGCAATGCCGTACATACCACCGATCAGACCCATGTAGGCCGGGCGCTGGCGCAGAGGAACTGTGCTGGCGATGATGAGGATGGCGCCAGAAAAGATTCCAGCGGCTCCCACACCAGCAACGGCACGACCGATGATCAGGGCAGTCGAGTTGGGCGCAACACCACAGATCAACGAGCCGATCTCAAAGATGAAAAGGGCGATGAGGTAGACCCATTTGATCGAGTAATAGGTGTAGAATTTGCCGTAAAGGAGTTGTGTCGCACAAGTGGTGAGCAGGTAAGCCGAGCCATACCAGCCTACATCGTTAAGTGCCTTGAACTGATCTGTGATGCGAGGAATAGCTGTTGCAATGATCGTGTTGTCCTGTAATAGTCAGCCTTGTCGTCAGGGCAATATCGAGCCTAACAATGAAGCTTACCAATGCCATGCAGAAGACCGAGAGACACAAAGCTAGTGTGATGATGGCGAGCTTCCACTTAGTCGGATACTCGAAGTCGTCGTCGTCATCGCCGCTGTTGCTAGCCTTCGAGTTGCGCTTCTCATTGACCTCTGGCTCCTTCTCTTCTGTGGATGGCTCGTGTACTGAGGCAGCAGCCGAAGGCAGGCCACTCTCGCCCACACCCATGTCTTTCTTCTCAAGATCGCCAACGCTACGTGCAGCTGTCCTTTCTGAGTCTGTCATGCTGGCAGGCCGCAATGTTTGGTTGTTTGTATCGCTCATCTGGTTCGAGGGTAAATGACACAATGGTTGGTGATGTAAGGGTTCGCGCTAAGTAAGGGTCTAGCGTAGGGGCTGTGAATCCAGATGAGTAGTTGCTGTGTGAGGGACAACGGTAGCCTAAGGGAAAGAGAGACTATAAGTAAACCCTGAAAAGGAGCGGGATGATTCACAAGGGCGGACTTAACGTTATGGTCAAGTTGCAATACCAAGAGGTTCGTCCACACTTGGTAGAACTAGGAGCGGGAGCTAGCCTTTGTTCGCGCTTCGGTTGTCCGACTCGCCGTTGGTGAAGGGCTGAGGTTGCGCTTACCTGTTTTCGTATACAGAACCGGATGAATATTCGTCCTTGGTTTGCGACGCGCTGCAATGAATGGCCGCCTGGAACACTTTGCATCCACTTGCGCATTCTTCGTCTGCGAGCACAACAGCGGACGGCTGTGTCAGTCACACCTGCACGTCGCTGTGGTGCGTTGGTGCCAACAACCGGGTGCGGCTACCCAAATCGCTGGCAAGCGAGCAGGGCCACCGCATCAAGAATAGGAGTCGCAATGTCTGGCGTTCAACGAGAGTCCGCAAGCCAAGACCATTGTGGTGTCCTTGCGCTCCGAAAGAACCCTTCCAGACCTCCAGATCCCCGGCCAATTGCTCCGCAACCGTGAATCGATCCCTCTCATTTTTGTGGATCTCACGAAAAGTGGGACACGTCAAGAGTTGCAAGCCAAGCAACTGAAGGCTTGAAATGTCTCCATGGGTAAATTGCATCTTTGACGAAACAACTCTTCACGAGCAGCCACAAAACGCTGAATTCACCATTTGCCCGAGAGTCATCACTATCGCAGGGACCAACATGGTGTTGAAGTTTCGTCCGTCGATGCCTGGCTGACTTGGTTGCCTGAACGATATGATTACGCGCGGGTGATCGGTTAGAGATTGGTTGCTTTGATCTGTGGCTTGATGATGACTTTTCCACCCGTCTTCGCTTCGTGAATTGGATCGGAGCGGCCAGGGGAATTAGTCCGATCCCCGACATTTCATCTTCGTTTCATTCGTTTCGAGCAATCATCGCGTCACAGATGACAAAGATTGCTCCAGAATGAGCACCGGTCAGGCGGTAGACGTCTGCAAGCCTTGGGCTTGGATGGCAGCGCTATTAACGCCCACTACCACCGACGTGTCGGCCTTAACGATGTCTTCGCAAGAAGATGCCCGTTGTGAAGATGCCCAGCCCGCTATAGCAACCTCATGTAACCGATGCAATGCAGCCGTATTACGCAATTCACACGTGGTCAAGTTGCTAAAGATGGACTTCAGCTCAACGATACTGCAGCTCTCAAGCGTATATCCTGTCGCATTGATGACACTGCATCAACTCTTGGCTTAACTACAGTGTCCGTCTTTCGCCTGTTGTCGGCTTATTCATCAATTTACGATGATTTCTCGCTCGCGACTGTTGAATCGTCGGTGAGTTTTGTAGGTAGTGTGACCCATCATCTTGGCACAATATGTGCGTCGTACTCAGCGCACGTTCGCTTGCACCCATGTCCACACCCTCTGAATGTATGCCTCGTCGAGCGGCCGCACGTCTCTCAATACCGGGACATGCTTCTTACTCTCCTCCATTGCGAATTGCGGTCTCTGGGCCGATGATCCTTGCACGCAGTTTCCATATGCTTCCTTCCACAAACCCAATAATTTCTTCGCTGGATGGTCGGTGTCGCTCTCCTCCAATTGCTGAAGCCAGTCTTGAGGCGAGACAATTTTAAAGTCTGCCTTCTTCTTCAACCAGAGCAGCATGTTGTGCCAAGTAGGCTGTCGATGTGGGTTCAAGACATGGTAAACAGGAAAGAATTCTTGGCCGCAATTCTCCTCTTGCGTTGACTCAAGGAAGGCTTGTGCCGCCATATCAACAGGCAGCCAATCCAATGCCTCGTCACCCAGATCAGGCAGGCACTTGATGATTCTCGCAGTGCTCAACATCATTGGCCATGCTTCTTTCGTATTCCACACCCCTGAAACCGAATCTCCAGAAAGCTGTCCAACACGGACAACAGCGATCCGACCGCGAAGACTCGTCCGATTATGTGCTTCAGCGCAAATGTGCTCTGCGACCCACTTTGATCGCGAGTAGCCCAGCGGGGATGCTGAAGATGGGTCCGACAGAATCTTCTCGGGCCAGCAGCCGGACTGATCTAGCTCACCATTCATCACGGCCGCTGTGGATGAACAATACGCGAAACGTGGAGGTTTGGTGCGCCCCGCACTCAGTGCAAGGTCAAGCAGATTCTTGACACCTGCGATGTTGTCTTTGGCGAAGCTTCTTAGTTTTAGACGGAAGTTGACAGTCCAAGCAACGTGAATGATGCTAGTTGCTTGTTTGGCCAGCTGATTGTAGACTTCGTCGCTCAGACCAAGACGTGGGTCGCTGAGCTGTGCTGGAACCACCTTGACTTTGTCGTTCGCCATGCCAGAGGTGAGGAGACTGGTCAATCCTCTTTGCTCAAGAGCCTTGCTGACTCGCTCCTTTGCTGCATGCTCGTCTGCTCCTCTAACTAGACAGTAAACCCTGTCGACCTTTTCAGTCTTCTGCAGAAAATCCAGTATGTGCGCTCCAAGAGCACCAGTAGCGCCAGTCAATACCACAACTTCGCCCTTGTTGACATCTTCAGACTGACCATTTGTAGCAGGCTCTAGCATTCGCTCATCAAATGAAGAGTACTCCTTAACCAAGTCCTTCATCAACTGCTCCTCGTCTTCTTCCACCTCGCCAGATTTTCCATGCCTCCTTCTCAAGACATAGTCTGTCAGGCGTTTGATGGATCCGCAATCTTCGATGACGCTCATCGGCAAGGGTTCGTCGCAATGCGGTATCAGCCCCCTCAACCGAGTTCTGAGCTGCATGCATGCAATGGAATCAACACCATATGAGAAGAGGTCCACATCGTCCGTCAGATCAGCAGACTGGGATGTGATGGACTGCACCAGCCCTTTGAGATGCTGCGGCAGTTCTTCATCAGACACATCGACCTTCTGATTCGACTCTTGTTCCTCGTAAGATCGATTGATGATGTCTTCGAATCTGGCTTCTGCCACTCTACGGATAAGGGTTCCTTTGCTGCTCTTTTCGAGTGGCTCTTGGTGCGGGAGGGGAATTAGCATGTCGTATGGTATCCTAGCATGGTCCTGGCTATCCCGGTTGAGCTTCTCCACTGCGGGCTTGATCTGTTCGAGCAACTCTTGATCAGTCATCCCAGTAGCTTGTTCCGATCGCAGCAATAGTGCCCCAGGATAAGGTCGATTGGTGCCAAATATCAGGACATCATCAAGATGAGCTGATGTGGCTATCGCATCCTCGAGTGGTGCAGGGTCAAACTTCTTTCCCGTGATCAGAGTCAATTGAGAGTCTGCACGGGAGTTATATATCCATGCGTCTGGGATTGTGGGATGTGGCGCGAACAAGTCTGCAGTTGCAAAAGATCCGTCTTCACGGTTCTGCTTGGCCTGAGAAGTATGTAAGCTTTTACTTTACCAATCTTTGATGAGTATCCGTACCATATGAGGCCAACCTGGCTTGATTACAAGCTCAGCCAGGCCGTCCTCGCGGGGCTCGAAGCTTAGAAGCTTTGCCGGATTGTAATTGCGCAAATATTGCCAATCATTGTCTCTCGAGAAGTCGCGGAAAGACGACATGACGAATCCGCATTCAGCGCTTCCAAATCTCGAGATGAGATGCACCCCACTCTCTGCCAGCCGATCACCAACTTCCGCTGGCAACGCTGCGCCACCAACACCGACAATTTCCATCTTCTGCAAGGAAGCCAACCCTTGCTTGTCAGATTCCATCATCTGGAGCACGTATGGTACCGATGAGAAGTACTTCACCTCCGGCAGACCCTCAGTAGAAGAGTACGACGCCGCTACTTCAAGACTATTGCAAATGTTTCTGGCTGTGATCGGTACATCCTTGCCAGGGAACAGCCAAATCAGAGCATTGCTCGTCCATGCTCGGAAGAGGTCAGCGATACCGCCATGGTAAAGAGGTGTCGTGGTGAAGGTTGCCTTTGAAGGTATCTTGGGGAGATGAGGGAGGACACCCAGTCCTGCACGATGCGACTGTGGTATGGGCTTCGGAAGTCCGGATGAGGTTCCAGAGGTGTGATGTAGGTATGCAACTGCGGTTTCGTTCAGATCCGGCGTCTCGAATGTTGACTCTACTGGTTCGCTGATGGCCTTGTAAATGTCTTCTTCTTCGCTAAGTGGCAGCAGCAGCGACTTAAAGCTGGTCACGTCTTCTTTCTTCGCCAGATCGCTGGTTTGCAGTGCCCGCTCTGCATGGGCAGCGTCGTAGAAGAAAGTAGTAGATTCGCAGGCTTTGTAAAGATGCAGAATGGCCGCGGGTTGACATTGGGGTGCGACCAATAGTACGGAGTAGCCCAACTTCATCAACGCCAACCAGGTAAAGAGGAACTCGGGTGAGCTGTGGCACAATAGAGCGACTGTTTCAGGACCCTTGGGCGACCTGCCCAAAGCTTCTAGTAGTCTTTGTGCAAATATATCGGTACCTTGGCTGATATCTCCAAAGGTGAGGACCTTGTAGTTCCACTTCTGGTGGTTCGACTGAGGCAGAGGGAAACCGACAGCTGGTAAGTATTGATGGCGTTGTGCTTGGTAGCTTACGAACTGGCCAATCGTCGTGTATGGGTTGGGCTGGCTTTTCATGGTGGCAGCTTCCCCCAGAGTGCAGGCAAAGTAGTTAGTCTGCATACCGGCGAGCGAACGGAAAGGCCTACCAACGTCAATAAACTTGTGATCTGGACCTGGGGATACGGTTGCACGTAAACGAAAGTGTGCCTGATCTTGTGTGGCTGCTGGAACGAAGTTCCACAACCGCGCTTAAGTCGTGACATCATGCAGCACCTGAATTTAGCGAGCAGTGGAGGTCTTGCGTCGCGTTCAAACTTGAAACTGTGCAATACAAAGTGCAAACAGAAACACACAGAATGAAGATCAAGTATCGACAACTGGAACGCACAAGCAATTGTGGCCAATCGTGTTCATCTACCATCGAAGCAGCGTTCTGTGCACGGGCCTCGCCACGATATGCGGGGAAGCGGCGTTGCATGCATATTTCGACCACTCGGGGTCAAGACGTCTTGGTATGAATAAGAATGGAAGGACAAGTACGACTCTTCATTGGAGATTGTTTGGACCTCGCTTTCAAGTGAGTCTCATATGCCAGTTGGACATGCGTTCAGCTCCCGGACATTCGGCAAAATCTAAATCCATAGCCTACTTGAGATGAGTACTTTCCATGTCAAGCAAGACCTATTGTGAAAACACATCCTGGTGGTCGACTATCGTCAGGGCAGCTGCTCGATGGGCTGTTTCTAGACGGAGCGATCTCGAGCAAAGAGGCTTCTTTTAATGCCGTCACTCTTGTCGTAACCTGATGTCGTGTCGCAAACGATGTTGGAGCCGGAGGAGAACATTGTCGTCCGCAACGATATCCGCGTAATCTGCTGACGACGCTAAAAGAAACATAACCAATGGCTTGCAGTTCAGCTATGTTGGAGCTGTCAATCCCGTGCTGATTGGGTTGTCTTATTGCCGGAATGGATAGCCTTTCAACGATATGAGAATGCAGGGATGCCACTCCTTAAATTGAATGGGTGCCAGCGCAAAACGCAAGATAATAGATGCTTTTTCACAGGTTTCCACGGATATCAATAGGTAAGAGGATGTGACTAAATAGGTCCGGTATGAAGTAGGCGCAGGTCTGTCGGGTAGGTGTAGACAGCTCTGGAGGTGTCCTCAGCCAAAGATTGGTGCACCTACCAGCCGTGATTCGATCAGGCGATAACGAAGTTATATCTGTGCACAAGGCGATCAAAAGCTCTGACGAGCGCACAAGGCCGTTGTGTGCTCGTGACACCGCTCTTCGATACTAACGGCCAAAGCTTACCAACCTCACGGTAGAAATCGCGGTGTACGATGCTTTGAGACTGTTACGGCTGCGGGGGATACCAAGGCCAGCCACCGGCAAACGCTTGGAAGCGCTTGGTGTGCGGGTGTCTGCGTCCTTTGTTGGCAAGACCGACGTGCAAACTCGGACAAACGGCTCTGAAGCTGGTCAACGGTGTGTGGCAAGACAGCTGTGGCGACCGCATCGTGAGCGTCTTTTATGGAAATTTGTCAAGTAGGAAAGGTTGGTGTTGAGTTCGCGCGCTGTCTCCAGTGGCCCCTGCGTTCCGAGGTCCTGGGTGGGGCGGGTTATGCAAGGTCTTGTCCAGATCGGGCAACAGCGCTCGAAAAAACAGGAAGTGTTGACGCTTGTTGTTTGGCGACGCGTCGGAGTCGCGGGGGACCTTGACTGGTGTGTTTATGAAAGCCAATTCACCGGCCACCGTCGCGCACGCCGCCTGCCCAAGGGATGCTGTCTGAGACTGTGCGACGTCAACCAAAAGGATGGGGTAGAAGCAAGGCTGGCAGCATTGTGACGCCGCCGATTATGCAGATTGTGGCTGATGTGGAGCCCGGCCCGTTGCAAGATGCCTGTCTGAACACTGGCACGCTTGGCTGAACCGAAGTGTCAGTGGTTGGGGTTTCCATGGAAATGATTGTTGGGCACGGCCACATCGACACGGCTTTCGGGTCAAATGCATGTTGCCCCAGGCCATGCAATAGCCTCCCGCCGTCGCAAGTCGATGCTCTCTGCGCTCTTTTGCTGCTGGAGTGCGTCACTTGGCGCGTGGACTGGTGGAATGCACAGCCAACCGTATTCCCTTAGCGTGCGACTGAGTGTTGCGGCAGTGCGGCACGGGCACGGTGGCCATTCCTTTGAAACGCTTTCTGCAAGAGGGAGAGAAGCCATTGAGGGCGTCATGGCCATGACAGCGCGCGAGCTCGAGGAGAAGATGAGCGTCAATGAAGATGAGCAGCAGATAGATTAGCCGTAGGCAGCAATTTCCCTCGCTCTCGGTCAAAGGAAGCAGGCGCGTCCGTGCTATCTTTCTCGCAGGCCCTCTTCGGGAACTGCATTCAATGGCACTAGCGCACTTTAGTGAGCGCAGTCTGTGCCGCGTATCATTTAAGACTGCCTCGCTCGCCCGACACACCCGCCTCCCAGCAACCGCCTTTCTCATCCCAGAAAACAGCCAGCATCACAGTAAGTCCCATTGCTCCGCAATTCCACACGTCGGTCGCGTATGCACTCCACCCATTGTGCCCTCGTGTCTTGCTTCTCCACCGCGCAACTGCTCTCCACCGCTGATCACTGTTGATCTCCCGCTGACTCTGCTCTCTCGCGCAGGCATTGATACTCTTTGCGCCATACAGCAATTCACCATGCTCTACTCTTCCGTCATCGTCGCTGTTTCGGCCTTTGCTGGCCTTGCTGTTGCTCAGAACAGCACCGTCATCCCATGCTGCTCCGTCACCACCAGCACTGTTCCTGAGGACAAGAGGCAGTCATGGTGTGACGCTCAGGAGAACACTTGCGTCGACCTCTGCGGTGGTCAGGGTGACATTGCCAGCAACGGCAACACCTGCGATGCTGTAAGTTTCCTCCGTCAACTGTATGCATTCCCGCAACAGCTCACTAATGTTGATTACAGTCTACTCTCGACTACTCTTGCAAGTGCTCCAACGGTACCACCATCTCCGAAGATGTCATGAAGACCTACCAGCAGACCGTCCCTGCCCAGATGTGCTACTACTGGTACGATGCCTGCATCAACGCCACCATCAACACCCAGACTGGCGAGGGCAACGCTGCCGAGCAGTTCCAGTGCACTCAGGCCCGCGACTCCCAGTGCGGTAACACCACCATCGACGAGTCCTCTTCTGGCTCCTCCTCTGCTTCCGCCTCCGGCTCTGGTTCCACCGCCACTCGCACCGCTTCCGGCACTTCTGGCGCCTCTGCTACTGGTTCCAGCACTGCTGCTGCTTCCTCTGGTGCTGCCATCGCTCTTGGCACCCCTGCCCTGGCCGCTGGTCTCCTCGCTGTCTTCGGCCTCGCCTTGTAGAAAGGTTCAACTATCTCAGTGCGGATAGCGGGCCGGTCCCTATTGGGTGGTTGTGGTAATAATGCAGGAGGATATAGGTTTCACGAAGTTACTTTGGCGTCACGTTGCAAGGTCTTGTATGTTCGCTTGCGCAGCGCATGATGTGGAGAAGAAGAAGCTCGAGGAGCTCTAATGCGATGATATGAAGGATACACGACTTGCAATACCCCGAATCAAACTTACAATTACTCAAACAAGCTCTCTACTGCCTGCTTTCGTGAGCTATTGCCGCGTGTAACATCCCACCCGCCCTGCTTGCCGTCCACTGTTATTGGTCTTGGTGTGATGTTGCCTGTATCTACCGCGGACAAACCATGTTCAATCTGATGTTGTGCCCTCCGCAGGGTCTTGTCAAACATACAAAGGAACTTTGGAAGCGAGCTGTCACCTGCATCAGAGCCGCAAATGTCATAGTCCCATCAATGTCAGCCTCGTTAGGGCGCATTCGTGTCATTGGCTAGTTCCTTTCTGCAGCGTTGATCAGCTGGCTCGCCCCGACTTCCGGCATGCATAATCGGTAGCGATTTCCACAAGGGTGTTGGACGAGCTGCATCATTCAACAATTCGCAGTATCTTGACCTGTAAGCTTTATCTACACCTCATCTCCGACGACCCTCCCTCCAAGCATTACAGTCCAGTGTCGCTGCGACCCTCCGACTTGTCCATCGCAGCTTTCGGCCTCACCGCATCACAGGCAGCCGAGGCTCGAGTATTCCTTCCGCTTCTAGAAGCCACAGGTCTACCGGTGCGTGCAGCTGAAAGTCATGAACCTCCTTATGGCTGGGCATTTACGTTTCTGACTTCTTGTGCATATTCAGGCTCCGCAAAGTACTTAAGCTGGCTTTCTCCAAGCTTCTGAGGCCATTGTCTCTCTTACCGCGATCGCCAACAAGCTACGTCAGAGCTTGTCACCGCCCCGTAGCTGCGCAAAAAGCGTCGACGATCGCCAACACACACAACACCTTTCTGCAAGTAAAAGACGGATCATACAGGACCATGGCGACTCTGAGTGCTCAGCGTAAGCACAAGGTGACCATCGTGGGCTCCGGCAATTGGTGCGTACACACTGCTGCAGGACGAGACATCTTGGGCGCAGATAAAGTCAAGCTTGCCTGAAGACCCAGCTAACATATGTAGGGGCACCACAATGGCCAAGCTCGTGGCCGAGAACACAAAGGCCAATCCCTCTCTATTCGAAGAGAAGGTGCAGATGTGGGTGTTCGAGGAAGAGTACACAATCCCTAAGAACTCGCGACACTACAATGGTTCAGATAAGCCCGAGAAGCTTTCAGAGCTGATCAACAAGGTTCACGAGAACGTCAAATACCTGCCGAACATCACGCTTCCCCCGAACGTCATCGCAAACCCCGATCTGCCTGACGCTTGCAAAGATTCAACGATGCTCGTCTTTGTACTCCCACATCAGTTCATTGCCAGGACGTGTACCCAGCTGTCAGGCAAGATTTTGCCATATGCTCGAGCCATATGCTGCACAAAGGGTGTTGATGTCAGTGAGAAGGGTATCCAGCTCATGTCAGAGGCTATTGGCAAGGGCTTGAATATCTACTGTGGTGCTCTGTCGGGTGCAAACATTGCCTCCGAGATCGCAAAGGAGCTGTACTCGGAGACCACTGTTGCCTATGACCCACCACCAATGGATTCCCGCAACCCAACACCGAGCGGGTCACCAAACTCGTCGCAGGTCAACCTCATCAACCCTGATATTGAGCCTGGCGAGCGGTCCGCCAACCTCACCCCTCTGCCATCTGAGTACCCCCCTCTGTCTCATGAGAACATTCGCAAGTTGTTCCACCGCCCTTACTTCCACGTACACCTGGTCAACGATGTGGCCGGTGTGTCTCTTGGTGGAGCATTGAAAAACATCATCGCTCTTGCAGCTGGATTCGTTGATGGCTTGGGTTGGGGTGACAATGCCAAGGCAGCTGTCATGCGTGTTGGTATTCTCGAGATGGTCAAGTTCGGAAAGACTTTTTTTGGGGAGAGCGCTCGCACTAGCACCTTCACCGAAGAGAGCTGCGGTGTTGCCGATGTCATCACCTCCTGCTCAGGCGGCCGCAACTTCCGCTGCGCAAAGATGGCTGTCGAGAGGGGAGAGTCCATTGGCGACGTTGAGGAGAAGGAGCTCAACGGTCAGAAGCTGCAAGGTACCAGCACGGCCATCGAGGTGAACCAATTCCTAAAGGCACAAGGCAAGGAGGCAGACTTCCCCTTGTTCACTGCAGTGTTCAACATCCTGGAGGGCAAGGCGAAGCCTCAGGACATCCCCGATCTTATTGAGCCGAAGCACTAGGCGGTGCAGTATGTCTTGCGGTGAAGCAAACAGGTGGAGCCGAATGCAGGTGTATGGATTCCTAAGCAATACCCACTATAGATTTCTAATAAGTCCACGTTTGTGGTTCTTTGTGGAAGAAAGATGCATTTCAAAGCGTAGAAATGGATATCATGTTCCACGTCTTTGGTATGCGTGCCGATGAAATGCACAAAATGCATGCAGGGCGCTCAGTGAGCAGTGACGGGCGGACAGCGCAGAGCACATGCAAACGAATTGTGTCAACACGTCTCAACGAAGTCAAGTAGATTGTTGTCAATCTTATGCTAACAAAGACCGCAAACTCCGTCGGAAGTATGCAGGCTGCTGACAGCCTTGGCATAATCTCTTGCAATCGATCGATGAAGATAGAAGAGCAAGGCGAGTAGAGTCTAGCGAAGTCTTTAGCCTCAAGTCACAATTATGGCAGTCAGAGGCGTACCATATTGGTACGGAAGTGTGAAGACCTTCAGTGTCAGGAAACTCACAATGCAATAATAGCAATCCCGTATTTTCGTGCGCAAGGCTGCATCACCAATAAATTTCCTTATCATTGTAGATCACTATGCGCCCGCGGAGAGGTTCTGCTTAGAAATGTGCCCTGCAGCCACCCAATCAACGCTCAAGGATCGCTGCCGAATTTCTGCGGGACGATCGCCGCAAGCTTGTCAGACATCGCCATCTCTCATCCACCACTTGATTCAGGAATCCATATTCCGGTCGCGATATGCAGGGACAACACTCTTTCCAGCGGTTGCGTGCCGACAGAGCGGGTACCTCGATTGGTAATGTTTGTCGCACTTGCTCAATTCGTGGGTCGGATGGGCGTTAGAGGTGGTTAGGCCGTCGGCAGGGCTCAACAAAGTGCCTAAAGTGCGAGATTTCGCAGTGACGTTGTGGAGGCAGAGATGCGGGTAGTGGGTTTAGTGCTGGGCGTAGGGCATCGCTACTTCATCGTTTTTCGGAATGACGACAGAGGATGCACTTGGGGCCGGCGTTAAGTCCGTTGTCCCCTGCATTGATCTGGAAATGGATTTGTCAACGAGGAGTGAATTTACTCGCCCTTCACCGTTGGGTACTTGAGTGTCCTTCGCTCACTCCTTTACGCTTCTCTACGTCCGCCTGCGCGTTATCGTTGAGCTCAATCGCTCTTGCCTAATCCGGCCATCGACTATCTCGAACACCTTTTGGACCGCAGAAATGTTGTGGGGCGACAGTTTCGACCCGCGCAGTCAGGATCCTAGGAGGAATCCATGGCACAACGAGAGCCATTATGTTACAAATGGGCGAGAAAGAGTAGCTAGTGGGGATGACAGCAGCGACAGCAGCAGCCCAGAGGGCGTCCGCCGGACTGGAACTTGGGGAGAGCCTGATGCAGGCCGATTCGACCCTACAACCGCTGCAGCGGATATCCACGCTCTAAGAGAAGAGCTCGCGACCCTATCACGTACACGATCGCAAACAGCTCGCTCAGAACGCAACCATGACGGACTTATGCGCACCCTCAGCAGAAAGAGCACACGCCGAAGTGAGGTATCTCGCCAGGCCTCACACGTTTCACATACCCAAACCAGCGACTCGACGGCTGCAGAGGATGAAGAGACGACAGATGCTGCTGTGGCGGCTGAGAAGGAGGATGACTTTGAACTTGGCGAGTTCATGAAGGAGGGATACTTTGAGAAGAGGAAGGACGGGAGGTCGGCGAAGAAGGTTGGTGTTGTCTGGAAAGGTCTCAACGTCAAGGGTATTGGCTCCACAGCTACCTTTGCAAAGACCGTACCCGATGCAATCGTAGGCACCTTCGGTCCTGACCTATACCGGCTTATTACACGCTTCGTTCCTGCCTTGCGCCTTGGACGTCACCAACAGACTCGGAAACTCATCAATGACTTCTCTGGTGTACTCAAGGATGGGGAGATGATGCTTGTCTTGGGCCGGCCAGGGTCTGGATGCTCAACTTTTCTCAAAGCGATCGCAAACAACCGCGAAAGCTATGCTGCTGTCGAGGGAGACGTGCATTATGGCGGTATCAGTGCAGAGAAGCAGGCCAAGCAGTTCCGTGGTGAAGTCAACTACAACGAGGAGGACGATGTCCATTTCGCCAATCTGAATGTCTGGCAGACGCTGACTTTTGCGCTCACAACGAAGACGAGGAAGAATAGGAAGGACGAGATCCCAATCATCCTCGAAGCACTGCTGAAGATGTTCGGTATTTCGCACACGAAGTACACCCCGGTAGGAGACGAATATGTTCGTGGCGTTTCTGGTGGAGAGCGGAAGCGTGTGTCTATAGCAGAGACACTCGCTGCGAAGTCCACAGTCGTGTGTTGGGACAACAGTGCGTATTCTCCAACGGCCACTGCAAGCATTGCTAACCCACATTTCAGGTACCCGTGGTCTCGATGCATCTACTGCTCTCGATTATGCTAAGTCACTTCGTATCATGACCGATCTTAGCAACCGCACGACTTTCGTCACCCTGTATCAGGCCGGAGAGGGTATCTATGAGCAGATGGATAAGGTCATGGTCATCGACCAAGGCCGATGTATCTACGAGGGCCCGGCAAAGGAAGCGAAACAGTACTTTCTAGACCTTGGCTTCCACTGCCCTGAGCGACAGACTACTGCCGATTTTCTTACCGCAGTCACCGATCCAACCGAGCGAAAGTTCCGTGAAGGCTATGAAGACAGTGCGCCTAAGACACCGGAGGACCTTGAGAAGGCCTACAAGAACTCTGCAGCGTACCAGAAGATCCAGAGGGACATCGCGCAATACGAAGACGAGCTGAAGAGGAGCGAGTACATCGACGCAAAGGAATTCGAGGGTGCTGTTGCCGAGAGCAAGAGCAACAGCAAGCTCAAGTCCAAGAAGTCTCCGTACACCGTGTCGTTCGTGCGACAAGTCCTGGCGTGCACAAAGCGCGAGTTCTGGCTCACTTGGGGCGACAAGACGACACTTTACACCAAGTTTTTCATCATCATTTCCAACGGCTTAATCGTCGGATCCTTGTTTTACGGTCAGTCGCTTGATACGTCTGGGGCCTTCACAAGAGGTGGCTCAGCTTTCTTCTCCATTCTATTTCTTGGCTGGCTGCAACTCTCCGAGCTGATGAAAGCTGTCTCCGGCCGACATGTTGTCAAGAGACACGAGGATTACGCTTTCTACCGACCCAGTGCTGTCAGTCTGGGTAGAGTCTTACAAGACTTCCCACTTCTTTTCCTGCAAGTTGTGCCCTTCAGCATCATCATGTACTTCATGACTGGACTTGACGTTGACGCGGGCAAGTTTTGGATCTACTTCCTCTTCATTTTCACCACAACCTTTTGTATCACCTCGCTTTACCGAATGTTTGCGGCCATGTCCCCGACGATCGATGATGCTGTACGCTTTGCTGGTCTTGCACTCAACATCCTGATTGTCTTCACTGGTTACGTTATCCCTAAACCCCAGCTACTCTCCGAGTACATCTGGTTTGGTTGGCTGTTCCACGTCAATCCCGTCTCGTACTCGTTCGAGGCAGTGCTGACCAACGAATTCTCGAATCGCAATATGGAGTGCGCGCCTTCTCAGCTCGTTCCTCAAGGGCCTGGTGTTGACCCTGCGTATCAGGGCTGCAGCTTGACTGGCGCACAGCCCAACTCGAACACCGTCAACGGAGCCTCTTACCTGCAGACCTCTTTCGAATATACACGTTCTCACCTCTGGCGCAACTTCGGAGTCGTCATTGCTTTCTCGGTTCTATACCTGCTCGTCACCGTCTGGGCGACTGAGTTCCTGTCTTTTGCAAAGGGAGGTGGCGGTGCTCTAGTCTTCAAGAAGTCGAAGCGTGCAAAGAAGGTTGTAAAGGAAGAAACTGTTGACGAAGAGAAGGTTGCAGCTGGCGAGTCAAGCGACCGTTCTTCTGGTGAAGCCACCAAAGAGGAAGAGGAAGCGCTCGCATCGATCTCGAGCAGCGAAAGTGTCTTTACTTGGAAAGACGTTGAATACACGGTACCGTATCAGGGCGGCGAACGAAAGCTGCTCAACAAGGTCAATGGATACGCGAAGCCAGGAGTTATGATTGCGCTTGTTGGTGCATCGGGTGCCGGAAAGTCTACACTGCTCAATACACTTTCCCAGCGCCAGAGTATGGGTGTGGTCAGTGGAGAGATGCTCGTAGATGGCAAAGATCTTGGCAAAGCTTTCCAGCGTGGTACTGGTTTCTGCGAGCAGATGGATCTGCACGATGGCACAGCGACGATCCGGGAAGCACTCGAGTTCTCCGCGATCCTGCGCCAGGACAAGAAGGTACCGCGTCAGGAGAAGCTCGACTACGTGAACAAGATTATCGACCTTCTCGAGCTCAATGATGTTCAGGACGCGCTTGTGTCCAGTCTGGGCGTCGAGCAGAAGAAACGCGTTACCATTGGGGTTGAGCTCGCCGCAAAGCCTTCCCTCCTGCTCTTCTTGGACGAACCCACCAGTGGACTCGACAGCAACTCGGCGTACTCAATCGTCACATTCCTCAAGAAGTTGGCTGCAGCAGGTCAGGCTATCGTTTGCACCATCCATCAGCCCAGCAGTGTTCTCATTCAGCAATTTGATATGATTCTCGCGCTCAACCCCGGCGGTAATACCTTCTACTTCGGACCCGTGGGCGAGAACGGCAAAGACGTGATCAAGTACTTTGGCGACCGTGGCGTGCAATGCCCACCGAGCAAAAACGTTGCCGAGTTCATTCTCGAAACAGCCGCCAAGCCTGTCAAGCGCAAAGACGGTACTCGAATCAATTGGAACGAAGAATGGTTGAAATCCGACAACGCCAAGCAAGTGCTCCAGGAGATTGATCGCATGAAGAGCGAGCGTAGCCAAAAGGCTCCCACCATAAATGATGGTGAGGAGGAGTCCGAGTTCGCTGCTCCAGTCTGGCTGCAGACTACAATGCTCACCAAGCGAACCTTTATCCAGCAATGGCGCGACCCATCTTACGTATACGGCAAGCTTTTCACTGCTGTCATCATCGGGATCTTCAATGGCTTTACGTTCTGGCAGCTTGGCAACTCAGTCGTCGATATGCAGAACAGGATGTTCACGTCCTTCCTGATCATTCTGATTCCACCAACCATCGTCAATGCTGTTGTGCCCAAGTTCTACCAGAATATGGCGTTGTGGCAGGCACGTGAACTCCCGTCCAGGATCTATGGATGGTTCGCATTTGTGAGTACCTTCTGCCTTGTCTTCCTGCTCAACTGCTGATATCCCAGGTCACCGCCCAAGTCGTCACCGAGATCCCAAGTGCCATCATAGGCTCCGTCCTGTACTGGCTCATCTGGTACTATCCTACCGGTCTGCCAACCGACAGCTCTACCGCTGGCTATGTATTTCTCATGACGATGCTCTTTTGGTTGTTCATCAGTAGCTGGGGACAGTGGATCTGCGCCTTCGCACCCTCCTTCACCGTCATCAGCAACGTATTACCTTTCTTCTTCGTCATGTTTGGTCTCTTCAATGGTGTCGTTCGACCGTATAATATGCTTCCAGTTTTCTGGAGGTACTGGATGTACTACGTCAACCCTGCGACATACTGGATCGGCGGTGTCCTCGCCGCGACACTTGATGGTGTTCCAGTCCAATGCGAGGCGCAAGAGACTGCCATATTCGACGCACCGCCTGGTCAAACCTGCTCGGGCTATGCTGGCACTTTCATCCAACAAGCCCCTGGTTACCTCCTCAACCCTGATGCTAGCTCTGGCTGCATGTACTGCCCTTACACTACTGGTAACGACTACCTATCCACACTCAACATTCAGGCAAGTCAGAAGTGGAGGAACTTTGGTATCTTCCTTGCTTTCTGCATCAGTAACTGGGTGCTTGTTTACTTCTTTGTCTGGAGTGTGAGAATCAAGGGTTGGAGTTTCGGATTTGGCAAGTTGTTTGGCATTATGGGTAAGGTCGTCGACAAGCTAAAGGGCAAGGGAAAGAAAAATCAAGATGAGAGCAAGGCATAAGCTCCATTTCATGGCGTACCTAAATGAAGGCTGTAGGCCTTAGAATATTCTAGTAGATCAACGTACCCTTTGATGGCATTTGCACTGCAAACATAGTTTTATACCAGATTATAGAGTGTGATCTCTTTGGGGCCTGCCCCACTCACTCTACTCCTTTCACACGGATTCGGCATGTGAAGTCAGCCATTTTGATGATTTGAACCTCGATCCAGCCCGGTCACCATCCGAGGTTTCATCACTGCGACGGTTATCGGTTTACGAAGTACCGTGAAGCTGCCCATTACCAAAGCATCACAGAAACAGATATCCACCAGCTCACATAACTAACACAAGCAGCTCAGCTATCGTGACGAACGACAACGATTCAAGACAATCAACATCACAATGTGCCCACGTGACAGCTAGACGTATCACCTCTTCGACACCTGCGGTCACACATTACCGGTCGGCGCCTGCACGCATGTCACCGTCGATCTATTGGACACGGCGAAGGGATCATTGTATATAATGCACGCCGTGCAGCGGTGGTCTTGGTATCAACCAACTTCTACAATTTGACACTACCAACATCAACATATAGACCGACATACAATGTGCCCCCGCGACTGCGACACTCTCATCTTCTACAAGAAGTGCCAACACCCGATTCCGGTTGGAGCCTGCAACGAGTTTGCCATTGGGTTGAACATGTGTACTGCTGATCCGATCGAGCCCGTCAAGTTCGATCTCAGAGGAATGTACTCAGGCGGGATCGTCGATGATAAGTGCAGTTTCTGCAAGGCTGGAAAGGACGTCTTTGGTGATTTTGAGTTTGGAGAGATGTGGGAGGATAGGGGGAAGTGGCGCAAGGCGAAAGAGTAAACTGGGTAGAGAAAGGCAGAGGTCTGTCAGAGAAGAAGAGACCTGTAGCCTTGTAACTTGCAATTGAATCGCTTCTGCGTGAGCATGCCATGAATCAAATCGCCTTTGGCGAAATACGATGTACCGTACACCGTGCGCAACATTTCGGATGTTCGAGTTCACAACTGGTTCTTAACGTAGAGCTGAGTGCGCTCAACCGCATGAGACAAGGCACCGACTTCGCGCCTGTATTTCAAGCAGCTCTATCGTACGAAGAAGCGAATCGAGGCTTTTCGAGAAAGCAGATGTTGACAATAGCGGGGATTGGTACAAACTGAGGCCTGAAAGCCTCCCGCTCTTTGACTATGGTAAGAGCCTCTGGATCCTCGGTTTCTTGTAATCACCGGTGTGCATAGCGGATACATGTGGAATTCCTCAGGTCTTGCTGTAGCTACCAGCAGCAACTATCATAACAGTAGCTTGAAGTTCAGAACCAGCATAGGCATATACAAAACAGAAGACGAAATGACAGGACGGCTTCTTGAAATGAAGGATGCCTATAATACTTAGATCGCCTGCCATATGTTCACGCGCGAGGTTGTTGTATCCAGGGTATCTTTTACACGCTCAAACATAACAGTCGTAAACAGTCCTCTTCTCAACCCCTCAGAGGCAGCACATGCTGCACAAGACAGCTCTGCCTACACAACGGACACTCCGGCTTCTCTCTCGCCCAGTCACTGATGCACATCCAGCAGAAGACATGTCCGCAGGTCGTGACACTGGGATCCTTCATCTCTTCCAAACACAAAGTGCACTTCCTGTTGCCGCCTCCTATCCAGCCCATTGTCTCCCCGTTCTCAAGCTCGTACTTTGGCTTATCGTTCGCTGGTGTGTGCGTCCACTTCTGTAAATCCGACGAAGCAGCTGGAGGTGGCGTCGAAGCGTCGAAGAGAAGGGCATTGTTGGCGCTGTACGCGTTGGGGTCTAGCGAGACCTCAGCGCCGCCGCCGACTATGGCTGATGTACCGACTGGCAGAGCTGTGCTACTGTCTGCGCTCGTCATGGTGGTGTGGAGGTGTAGGTAGCCCTGTACTGCCATCTGCAGTACCAGAAGTACACCGAGTACCTCATACCCAACCCTTGCGTCTGTTTCTTGCACCTGTCTTGTGAAGATGTACCTCAACCCCCATATCCTCTTCGATAGATGGTAGTAGCTCCCGGAGAAGTAGAACGTCGCTAAACTCAGCGCGTAGACTGGCGATGGTGATGTGATTGTGTCCAGGTTTTCCAGAATATAGTTCTGCACCCTCATCCCCAGCGGCCTTCCCGCCTTCTTCCCACTCTCCTTTGTCTTTGCTTGTGCTTTTCCGTATCTTCTCAGATTTGCTTCGAGCTTTGCCCGCATCCTCCTCCTTAGCTTCGGCAGCACCTTGCCTAAGACGTATGGTCCCAGTATACAACTCAAGATGTATCCCGCCCTTCTCCCCAGCGCCGGCAACCGCCCCGTCTCATTCTCCACTTGTACGATATCGCAGTACTCTTCGCCCAGTGTTCTGTTCCCGATAGCAGTCGTAAGACCGAGGTAAAGCAGCTCGCCGATGACGCGTGTTTCGGAGACGTATGTATGTGCGAAGCGTGCGCCGTAGATCTTGCGCAAGAGTGTGGAAAGCTGGTCGAGCAGTACGCCGGAGAAGTAGGCGTCTTTTTGATGCGAGCGAATGATATCTGGAGAGGTCGCGAAAGGATAGGTGAAGCGCGTGGGTGTCGACATCTTGCGCTGAGTGATGAAAAGGAGGAGTAGCTGCGCGCACGATGTAGTGGTCGGAGATGTTGATGTTGCGCGGTGGTTGACGGTGATTGATGACAGACGAACCTCGGCATCTGATCGGAGCTTGGGCGCGTTGGAGCTCCCGCGGCATGAACAACCGCCCTGACTGTTAACTATTCTTTATCATCTTGAGTACATTAACTGTCTAGATACACTTTGATTTGGTCTCTGTACTGAGTTTTCAGTCTTCCTTGTATTGCCACTTGAAAGTCTTATTGCTCTATCCGTCGAAGTATCAATACCAGCGACAGGGCGACCGGAGGTCCACTAGGTGAGCATTGCCGGGTCTTGCCATCACCAGTGGAGTTCTGCAGAGCAAAGTTGCTTCGCACGACTTGCGCATCCATCGCAACGACGATGAAGAAAGCGTTGGAGGGGTGAGGAGCATGCTGTTGCTTGCATTATTTTGATCAATGGTGCTCGATCTTTCATCAAACAACAGCAAGCCCGGCTGGCACAATCGGTAGCGCGTGAGACTCTTAATCTCAAGGTTGTGGGTTCGAGCCCCACGTCGGGCTGTTCGTTTTTGCTTGAAGTCAACTCGATTCCGCTTGCGTTTGTCGAGATATTCGGTTTTTTGTTTGGTGTGCGGCGAAGGTGGTGAGAGTCCGTGCGCGCGCTAGCGGCAGTCGCACACATGGCCTCACCTGCCGAACATGCCTCTGCCATGTGGACCAGACTTACACCTTCCTTTTACAACTTCACAAACGGCGGGTGCAAGCATGATATGGTAGGAGCAACAACTGAGCAGTGAGCGGTGGGTAGCAGCTTTTCCAGACGATAATGTATCTTGAGCAGCACGGATTCACCCATACAAATTCACGCACGTATCACGACTCTTTATATCCTCTTTGTCCATTATCTACCGCGAAAATACCAATTAAATCTTGTGACGCAACACTATAAGCTCCCCAGAAGCTGCAGTATCATGCCCAGTACGCGAAGAAATAGGATTTAAGAACTGCGTGAAAGGCCTATACAGAAGGCATACTTCCAGGAAGACGTAGTAGCTTGGGGCATAGTGTTCGAAAGCCGAGTTCAACTACCTCCAGGCTACATTTTCAAGTAGCATGACAATGCGGCAAGACTTGCATACTTCTGGCAACACCAATGGCAGCAACGGAAATCAGGCGGGAGGGACAAGGCATACTCACTGGTATACCATGAGAGTGACAGAGAGGCGTGCAATACTCGCAACATCTTCTGAAGACTAGTGAACACAACCTCGGGATTGCTGCACTTCCACCGTGCCTTTTTGCTGCGTAGTTCTCCTCCGGTCCTCCAGCGCATACAACACACACACTCACCACCGACTCCCACAAACTCAGACTCATGCGTGTCAAAGGCACAGCAATCTCCATGCAAGTGACTGTGCAGTTCGATCGCCAAAAGCTACACCCGCAATGCGATTGGCCAATTCTCCGCCTGCGGTTCTGCACGCACCATTTTTCTGGGCCTAGCTCGTGGTCCATGCTCGCGAGCGGCGTGCTGCTCCGCTCGAACTTTCAAGATGACCTCCGTCGTCGACACCGGTTTGTGGGACGAAACGCCAGATGCAAGCATGTCTTCCCCGGACCTGCCGAATACCTTGCTGAGCTTTCGACGTTTCCAACGCATCGAAATCGACAACGGCGTGGAAAATGGTTCAAAGGACGTGAGCCAACCACGCCGCAGACCTGCTCGCTCCTCAGCGCCGCCCTCGCGGCTCGCCTACCCGTCCACATGGTTAAGCGCCGGGCTTCACCCCCACCCTTGCCTTTCCCTGCATTGGCGACATGATTGGCTGAGCTAGCAGCGGGAGCGCTCTTCACTACTGGGACCCCTGATAGACCGGTGAGAGAAGGAAGGAACAGGTCACAACGTGGAAGGGAACGAGTCATAATTCGAACGAGGGCGGAAGAACGGGAGAGCTAGGGTTGTGGAGGGTTTTGGGGTGATGATTGGGGCACTTTGATCGAGGCTTGGGGGAATCGATAGAGCTAACGATCATGTGAGTTGGACGAGCTGCGTGCAAGTCACATGCAAGGTTGAGGCACTGTTCGCAGTGTGCGTGCGCTCAGATCTGGACGGCGATCTGAATTTGCGTGTTGTGGTCGCGCTGGAGGTCAATTCAACGTGTTGGACTGCAGTCAGACCTGAAGCGCGTTTGGATGAGTATGTTGATTGGTATGCTTCTCTGCAAAGAGTATCCATCCGCTTGTCTGACAAGCAGGCGGCTTTCTTACCGCCAGCCACTTTCAATGACTCCACCACCCTTCCTGCACAAAGTGCGCCTCCCCTCCCGTAAAAAAAACCGGGATCAAATGGCCCCAGTATTGCGCCATAAACACCACAAGCGCCAGCGCACCAAGAGGTATTCGCGATAAAAGATGTCCGCAATGAGTAATTTTCCGCGCCAAAGTTTCGGTCGATGAGCGAACCGTACAAGTCATGAGAGGACAACACAAGCATAAGTTGTCCCTCTGAGAATGGGTAGTAGACAAAGGAAAGATGTGGTGGGTGCACCAGGTCCAAGAATCGAACATCGAAGAGTAGTCGAAAGGAATGGTTGGTGCGATTGAGTCGCCGGGACCCGGATATTAAGTGATAGGGTAGGCCGGTAAACGTCGTGTATGTAAGATGTGATCGTGATGCATGAGCGTAAGGCGCAAATGTATGGTGGAGAACTGTGACAGACGGCGCCAAAAGAAACTCGGTCGGGGAGCATGGTGTCGTACACGGTGGTTGCACACCCGCTTACGCTCGAGGCTAAGCAGCGTCACGGGCAAGTCGTGTAACCATCCATAGTCTACTCGATTTTTCTCCTCTTGCCACGCGGTGCGGGGTCAATCTGAGGAAAGTTCGGCGCCTTCTTGTCGACTGGTGTGCTGGTATATGTCACTGTTCGGGTGACGACTTCGCGTACGCTGACACGCCTTGAGCGGCCACTCTTAGCTTCTGCTTCCCACACCTTGGGTGAAGCTGCTGTGGGAAAGGGAGAGATGGCTGAATTGTTGGCTGAATCTGAGCTGTTTGGTGATCGTACTGTGGCAGGCGAGAAGGGCGACTGAGGGATGTAAAGACGTGGTGTGCGCGCTGACTGTGGCCGTGTGAAGGGTGATGGTGGAGGGATAGTAATGGTCTGATTCCTGAGCTTCGTTGGAGGAGCAGACATTGGAACTTCCTCGGCCTTCGGGACCTCTTCCTTGGTGTCGGAACGGCTGCAGCTACTGGATCGCGATGTTGCTGGCGAATCCTTGTTGCCTGGGCCAGATGTTGATGTGAAGGAACCGCTGGATGCTGATGACGTGACTGAAGTGGGGCGACCTTCGAAGACGAACTTGGTGCTGGTTCCGGTAGACATAGGGCTCATGAATGCAGGCGACAATGTCTTGAGAAAGTCCAAATATGCTGCTGGTGGGGTAATGGGAGTCTTCAGGTTGTCTTCCCTTTTGATCCAGGCGAAGGTTGGTGTTGTTGCTGACATGACCATAGGAGACTTGAGTTCAGACGGGTAAGTAGCAGACAAGGGCGTCTTCAATGTCGATGGTAGAGGTGCCGGTGCCGGCTTCGCATCGGTAGCGGTGGCCATGTTGGTGAGGTTGCCGTGTCGTGAACGAAAGACTGGGGCTTTTGATCGATAGTCTTACGAGCGAACGTGGGCTGCACTGTGCCTTCCACTGTTGAAATGGACAGGTGAAGAAGGAGCAAGGCAGAACGAGAAGGCAGGTACTTTTGTCCCCGGGGAAGGGTGTGTTTATTGCGTCGACTAGCTTGACGCGTGCGCTGTGTTGGTGGCCGCTGAATGGGTCGTAGAGAATGGATACCCTAAGAATAGGCGGGCGCGTAACAAGATGCCAGTGCCAGTGTCAGAGCGGGGCCTAACGAGGGACCGTCTGTTCGGGGGTGCCAAAACAGCCGCCTAATCCTGCGGCGCTGCAAATCAAACGTCGCTGTAGGCGCCGGGGCTGGCCTGTGCGTTGGAGACCTTCAGAGATGCAATTGGACGAAGGTAATGAAACCAAAGCGTGTGACCAGTGTGCGGCCCCTGCAGGTCTGTAAACGAGTAGAGCGGTCGTTTGAGCCTGTGATTTGTTGGGTTGCTTGCGGAACTGATGCAAGCGTCGATGGGCGGGCTGCTGCACTTGCAGACACAGGCAAACAAGCTCGAAATAGTCTGGCGGAGTAGACCTGAGACAAGCGTATGGAGATCTTGGTGTTTGATGGCGAAGTGATAGACTAGAGGACGCTACCAGAGCGAGTGTTGCCGTGAATAGAGTTGAGGCGAAGATGCTGATGCAGGCAAGCTGTGCAGCTGATCTCATGGGATCATTAGACCATTTTATGTATCGCTTCGAGCCGCTGTATAATCTCTATGCTTGTGTAGACCTGTCGCGCGCTTCCATTTGCTACCGAGTTCACGCCGCCTGGCCGCTGCAGAGCCAGCCGTTGAACCACTGTGAGGACTACCTCTGGTTCGTCACTGGGCGCGCGCCTCTCAACGCCAGCGGCACGCCCAAGTCAATACACAAGCCGTGCGGGAGAAGACTCTCTAACGCTTCCTTACAGGTTCATGTACCCTGAGCACATCTTCTCGAAATTGCCATGTGCAGCGCCCAACCCTGTTGCTTACTGCTGGTATGACCATCTTGGCCAGATGGAGCGCCATACCTCGCCGTTGCCATGTGCGATAGATCGTGGCCGTCCCAGGTTCGTTGCACTGTTGGCACTACAAACGCTGCCAACCAATCATCGACATTATCGCGTACGACCTGAGCCACGCGTAACGACTTCAAAATGCATGATAGAAGCGTACGAAGTACTTGACAGGTCTGTTGTGTTCAAGTTGTCGCTAAGTATAGTCGCGATTCGAGAACTCATCGAGACGCCGACAGAAAAGCGGCGACATCTCTCAGCCTACAAGGGACCAGAGACGACTGTTCTGACTGACCTCGTCGTCGCGATACGGCTGTACAGCGTCGCCGACCATGATAGTAGCGGAATGCCCCACAGCTGCTGAGTCCTCCATAGGAAGATGGCACGTATGCTCACCGAAATACACGCGGCCATCAAAACGGCGCGTCTTAGCGAGTGTCGTAAACGGCTCTTGGTCCCGTTCGGCGGTTTGCTGATCAATACAGACCATCTGACATCTTCGGCAAGCACCCAGCATCTCGAAGTATTGCTGGCCGATCTGAAGGTAGCGCCAGTCATCTTCCGCATATGGGTCTTCAAGCCCTGGCGGGTAGTCTGGGTTCTCCGCAACCACTACGTTGGCTCGGAAGACTTCTGCTTGCGCCGCCTTGCCGCCATCCGCTTTGATCAACTCGTTCAGGCGATTAAGGCTTGATCGAGAGATCGTGAGGATGGGACTTTCATTCGCCAGAAGAATTGGTTTGGAAACGCAAGGAGCAGCGGGTACCGTATCAGGGTAAGCGCCGGGTATCTGCATGCTGCGAGCTCTCTGGTACTTCTGTAGATGCGCTTTCGAATGTCTAGGCGACAAGCCGCTTCCGCTGCTGGCGGCTGGGAAACGGGCGAGATGGCAAGCCACCCCGAGGGCTTCAGAAAAGAAAGCAGATACTCTGCTTGACTTATACGTCTTGGCATGGACAGAGTCACCACATACTTTGGCGCTGGCGTCTCTGTACATTGCATTGTCTGCGAAAATTCGTGGATCTGCCGAGAGTGGAACGGTAATCTCATCAACCGTAGTGGTGCCCTTCAGTAGGCCTGCTAATCGAACACGTAGCACACCCTCCGCCAGGTCGATGCTTGGACGAATGAGAGCCATCTTAGGGTAGCGCTTTTGGCTCAATGCTGCACCTGTACCTTGATGAACAAGGCACCACTCACGATCCCAAGCAAGGCCCTCCGGATAGACGTCCCACGCCTGCCCTGGCGGCACGCTGAACCCCGCACAGCTCTTGATAGGGTAGACGGAGAGGCTCTCCACATGCAGGCGACTTGCTGGCAGAATTTCGAGCTCTTCGCATAAAGCAGGCGGCGTCGCGCTGGGTGGCTTGCTGTGCACGAAAAATTCGCGTACAAACTCGACGAACGAGGTGACGTCTTTCAACGTACTCATGGCTCCTAGACTGACGCGTACCATGCCTGTTGGCTTCCCGCGCATAACATCGTTCTCATTACCACATCGCTGACCAGCAGAGAAGTTCTCGTGCATCTCCCATGGAGCCAGTCCAAGCGAAGATGCTATGCCGCCGGGGTTGCAGAGCCCGCCTGTTCGCAAATGAAAGTTCTTAATTGCTGCAAGCTTCTCCACTTCCGCGTTGCTAACCCAGCCACCAGTCTCGTTATGCAGGTTAAATGCGACAATGGGTCCTTGCGCAGCTGCGTCGCCGTAAGTAGATTTAGGGTCTTTGTAGATCTGACACACTTGTTGACCGCTACCATGCCGTAGAGACGCCAGCTCTTTGTACAGCTTATCGGCAAGGAAAGTTGTATGTTGCGAGACACGCTCTAGAGACGTGTACAACTCCTTGTGGACAGCCATAGCCGAATCAAGCGCCATGATGCTGTGGATCGGCAAAGTGCCGTCCTCGAGACGCTCATGCAGTGAGTCCGCCTTTTTCGCATGCCATTGCTCTTTCAGGCACACCACCATCTCTACTGTGCCGCCGCCAAAGTAGCGGCGCTTGTCGAACGCATGTGCTGAGGCTTGCCTGACTATCAACGCACCCAGATCAGGGAAACCAAACATCTTGTAGAGACTGAGAACGGTGAAGTCAGGCGCGGTCTCGGCGTTACTAAGGTCAAGCGGTGAGGTCGACACGAGGGCTGCGGCGTCGAGCAACGTGTAAGTCTTTCCTTTGTTGTCTGCGGCGCGGATATGTTGGGACCAGTCCAGCGGTAGTCGACGTCCATTCATGTTCGACTGCGCAGGATATGCGAACAGCCTTATGCGCTCACCCTCTTGTGTTGGTTGTTGGGTCCAGTCTTGTACTTCCGCGTCTGATGCGAAGCACCGGTGCTCCTTGGCCGCTTCCCGCACACCTATGAGACTCGTGTGCGCATCCCTGTGGTATCCATACCAGAAACCGTCTTCTTGATCCCGAAAAGCATCCATGACCAATTTGATGCCCGCAGTGGCATTGGCCACAAAGACCACGTCAAACTCTTGTGGGTTCGCCTTGAACAGCTCCAGTAACCGTAGTCGGACATCTTCAATGCGGCGCGTTGTGAGTTGGGAGGCGTTGGACGCGGAGTGAGGGTTGCCATAAAGGTTCGTTATCATGTCAGCGGAAAAGCGTTCGATGAGCGACTTTGGATAGAGTGTAGTCCCGGCATGGTCGAGGTAGGTTGTACCTATTCCTAGGTCAGTGCCACACGCACATTGTTTCTAGAGAAGTACGGACCTTGGAGCATAGGATACTGCCTTTGTCTCAACTCCTCAACCGCCTTATCGTATGTGATCCAAGCTGCTTCCTCCATTGTGTCGAAGTGCAGCGCATGCTACCAGTTTCACCCACAATCTACGAAAGCAGAGAAGAAAGGGCACAGAGCTCGGTAGAACCCCATTTGGTCGCAAGCGTGGATGGTTGCTAGAGTGGGGGCACCTGCGGATGGCAAATGGTCGAGTTGTGGACCCTGAACGACGGTCAGCTCCGAGGTCCACCGCTGGGCAGGAGCGGCCAAAGCCGACGTTGCGCTAGTCAACCTTAGAAATCACAACCACGAACAGCAAATCAACATAAGCATGGAAGTGCGACTCGATTACTGCTACTTTGGAAGTGGCCACACCGGTGCATCATTACGAACATCGTCCCGAAGAATCAACAATTGTATGCTTCACACTATCCAGATCAACCCTACCCAGTACTCCTATTTCACGGCCAACTTGACTTCAAAAATCAAACCGTAGATCTCACCTGTAGTGTATGCCGCTTGAATCGCAGCCTTTCTGCTGGCCATATCGATGTAGGCGGTTTGAGTACGCTTAAGCGGATCCCTATCTGGCAAGAGGGTGATGTCGGCACTACGATGATCAGTAGAAAACATACAGTGTGATCCAAGGTGACTGACATGTCGTTGCGGTACTTTCTGAAAACTCGCTCCAATGCTTCTTCATCCGCACCGGCGGCTAGGTTGGAAACAACAAGACGCCTGTATAGCTTTGCCTGTTCTTCCTTGCGGCGGAAGCCTTCCTCGACTTCCATCACACTGTCGATGATCTTCTCCAAGGCGACCTCTGCCTTAGTCACGGCGGCCTCCCTGTCCTTTTGAGCCTCGTAGCTGTTCATATCAGAGCTGTACAGACATGTCGTCCATCCTTGAACCAGGTCCCACTGTGTGTTCGATTGCTCCATTTGTAGTGCGACCACGTAGGGAATGATATTCGGATGCAGAGTAGTCGCTTGGGATCGAACGATTTTGTGTCGCGGGGTACGACCGACACCTTCATCGAAATGGATGTGATCTGGTGAAGACGAACGCAAGCTTTGGAGTCGGGATTTGAGTATTTCGATATCACTATCGTCTTCTTCATCCCATTCGAACGAAACGTTGGAAGACGGGCTGTGACCTTGAGGATCTAGCTCCGACAAGGCAGCCAGCTCTGCAAGCATCCTGCGCGGATCACTGACGTTGTCATTGCTCTCGGCCTTGATGAAAGACGAATCGTTGAACTCGTGACCGGCTCGCTTGCCCCTGTGAGTCTGTTTCCATTCGAATGGGGTAGCAAGTATGGTGTTCGAATTCTGTACGGCAACCCCGGTATTGCCAATGGCAGTCGTAACCCTCTCACCCTTCTCTGGGTCGCCCTCCGCTGAAACTGTGTGATCTGTGGTGGCAGAGTTCGTGAGTGTCTCGAGCTCCGCGAGCATCTGTCTGATGTCGTTCCGGCCGTCGTACTCGCTGTTGACTTCAGATCTTGCATGGCGCGCGGATGCTCCCAGGTTGCGCAACTCGGCAAGCATGGCGTTAAAGTCGTTCTCAGAGGTCGAGCTCTGACTATCTGTCATCGAGGGCGTATTTTGACTGTATATGGCTCCCTGTAGATCAATACTGATAGCATCATCAGCATCTTGTATAGCATCCGCCCACCTCTGGTGCACGTCGGAACGATTGTCCTCTTCTTCCTCGCGCCTGAGTTCTTCTGCATCCACCTCGGCCATCATACACCTGAAAGCCTCCAACTTGTTTTTCGTCCTCTTCGCTGTCTCGTCCACGCGAGTATAAGCAGGCGGATCAGCGTTCTCTCCGTCGTGAGCTCCATCACAGAAATGAAGAGGCGCTGCTGCTGCCAAGTGCAGATGCTCTTGTTGCATCACTGGCGCAGGAGCCGTGGACTTGAAGGTGGTGGTGAACTCGGTGGCTTTGGTGGACGCCCTCGAGGACCGACGAGCTCTCTTGACCTCCTCATCACGCCGCTGGGAGGCTCTCGCTAGTGTGTCAGTAATGCTAGCCAGCTGTCTGCTCAGCAAGCCCTTAGCTGCGGCGGAGCTGGGCCGTCTACCACGGTCCATCTCCGGCGAGAGCTTGTTGTGTGGAGGTGAGATGGACGCGTCCGGAAGCTCTAAAGAAACTTTCAGAAGTGCACCTCTGGAGGTGGTCATGTACGTTACTTGCTCGTCTCTGTAGAGGTGACTGAGGCGACTCAGCGTTGTTGATGCTCTGATGTTGTTTGGGTTGAGAAGGTGCGAGTGCACAACAAACGAGCGGTGTCTGATCGGCGGTGACCCAGCGCTTTCACTTTGCTCGAAGGACACTACACATCCGATCGTGAAAAGCAGAAGCCTTCGCGGTATGTTTGTGCTTCTTCCTTTGATGGTGCACCAAGAAACAAATGAGCAGCACCTCGCCGGCTCTACCAGACGGATTGGACGCATGAAAGAAGGACTTGACGCAGAGATGAATTGAACAATGATACCACCTTCCCGTTAACATGAGGTACTACGCACTAAGCCCGCAGTATATGCGCAAATCTTCCACACTCTCCTCACGCAGCAGCACCTCCTTAGTTCTTCTTCTTCCCCGCAGTCTTTCTCTCCTCCTCCTTGCGCTCAATCTCCTGGATCTCGTTCTCCTCAGCGCGCTTCGCATACCATTGACCAGCCTGCAGCACGAGCACACCGACCAGCACGAGCGCCAAGATAGTGTTACTCGCAGCGAACACGCGGAGCGTATCCTCCCTCGAGATGTAGTCGCCCTCCCCATCATCATTGACCTGCGCCGCCATCTCCGGGCTAACATTCCCATAGATTCCTGCCGTCACAACGCGAAATCCCTTAACGATATTCGTCAGATACACCGTAATACCCGCCATGTACAGCACCAGACTCGCGCCATCGAACAGCATATTGCTTTCACTGGCCTTGAACAGCTTAATCAGGAAGCCAAGAATGCCGGTGCCGATGACTAGGTTAAGGATGCGGGAGATAATGGGCGGAGAGGCGTAGAGGAACTTGATGTGGTCTTCGAGGATCTTGAAGTAGGCTTCGCGGTCGTCGGGCACGGCCCAGAGCGCGTTGTAGTCATAGGGAAGTGAGGCGAAGAGGATGCCTAAGAAGAAACAGGTCGCTGTTGCTTATCAGTATGGTCGTTCTCACTCCATGATAATTGGGAGGGGCGTCGTGGCCTGAGGCGCGTGTGGGTGTGGGGTAGATCTGGGGTCTGGTACGTACGTCCGATGACCAGGAACTGCGCAAACGTGTTGCCTTGTGCCATTGTTGCGGTCTGAAGCTGAAGCACTGTTTCACGGAGCTTTGCGCAAGGTTTTGAGGATGTGTAATGAAGGTTGACAGGTGTTGTTGTGCGAAGGAAGCTCTAGGCGGGCCGAGTGGCTTATCGTTTGCGGCTCCAAGATTGACTACCAACTAAAGGCGGTTGGTCAGTCGGACGGGCAGCCGGTTCCTATCTGAGAAGGTAGGCGCGAGAATTCGTTCTCACAGACGATATTCTGTGGATAGCAAATTCGACATCGGGTGAAGTTGTCACGATGCTGATTCCCACAAGAAGCAAGCTTGGAGGTGATCGACCCCGCAAGGCACGATGATGTGAAGCTGCATATTCAGCCTTGGCATATCTATGTCTTGACGATGATCAACAAAAGAGAACCTGAGATGGTACGAATTGCTATTCTTTCGCTCTCATGAACGTGCTTTCCTACTACAAGTCGTGTGCCCAATGCCAAATGGGTCTGCAAACGCCATTGTGCGCCATAACCAGAAATCCTGCTACCATCTTCGCTATCACATCGCTTAGAAGTCGTTGTCCGCATCCATGTCTTCGTCTTCGTTACCAGCCTCGATGAAGACCAGTCTTGTACCTTCGCCAGTAGTTTGCCAGACCTGTGCGGTGTAGTTAGCATCCGTGTAGTGGATTCGAAAGCAGTAGAACTTACATCGAGCATCGAGTATTCGTCGATAGCCTGCTCGAACTGATCGGCGGTAAAACCCTTGGCCAGCACTCTTTCCCGGACGCGACGAAGATCCAGCTCGCCTCGTGTACCGTCACCGACAGCGGCAGCCCCACTGGCCTCCATAGACTTGATGAGGTGGTAGATCTTGCTGCTAGGGGTGTGGTCATCCCTGCGATTCTCATCTGCGTACAAACTGGCCTTGCTGACCTCAGTAAGACGCAAAGCCTCGTCAACATCTTCAGCGATGACTTCTTCGGCAAATCGAAGACGAGCCAGTGCCTGTGCAAGACGCAGGACACCAAGCAGTGTACGGGGCGATGTGTGGGTGAAGGCCTTCTTGGAGCCCTCGTCACGCTTCTGCTGCTGACGCATGCGAACATATGCGCCAACCATGTAGTCGGAGACTTCCTTTGGCACAGTGGGTCGGTACGAGCGGGCACGGGCAACCCATTGGCGGACTTCAGCAGGACTGAACACAACACCCCCTTCAGCCTCAGGGTGCTTGTTATGCATGTGAACGAACGAAACGTGGCGCGCCAACTCCTCATCAGAGTCTCGCGAAGGGGTATCAAGAATAAGGAAAAGTACGTCGAAACGGGACAGAAGCGCGGCGGGAAGATTGATGTTCTCCACGGGTGAGATGCGAGGGTTGTATCGGCCGTATAGGGGGTTGGCGGCAGCGAGAATCGAAGTGCGAGCGTTAAGGGTAGTGGTGATACCAGCCTTGCTGATCGAGATTGTTTGCTGTTCCATGACTTCGTGAATGGCAGTTCGATCGCTGTCGTCCATCTTGTCGAACTCGTCGATACAGCACATGCCGTTGTCAGCCAAGACCAGAGCACCACCTTCAAGAACCATCTCGTCTGTAACGGGGTCGCGCATGACAGCGGCAGTCAAACCGACACCACTGCTACCACGACCAGTTGTATAGACACCACGAGGAGCCACCTTTGTAATGTACTTCAGAAGCTGAGATTTGGCCACACCAGGATCACCCATCAAGCAGACGTTGATGTCACCACGGATGCGCATTCCGTCCTTGACCTCCTTTGTAACACCACCAATCAACTGCAGAAGAAGCGCCTTTTTCACATCAACGTGGCCGAAAATTTCGGGGGCGATCGATCGCGAAAGGATCTCGTAAAGCTGGCCAGTCCTCTCTAGCTCATTCATCCTCTTCAAGGTCGGCTGAGCGAGGACCATGTCATCGTAGGCCTTCTTGTGTTGCATCACGAATTGAGCCTCGAGATAGGTGTCGGTAAGCAGTCCAGCGCGGATTGCCTTGAAGCCAGTGTAGGGTGTGGGAAGGAAGATACCAGCGACATCGACAACATCACCAGGGTTGATCTTGCGCACCAGCGCACCGTGGCAGTGAATCGTCAGCTGTCGAGGAATGTGTCCGACGGGCACCTGATCAGCCATTTCTTGGATCTTGACTTCCTGGAAGGGCACAAATTTGGAGGCGCGAGTGGACAGGAAAAGCTGGCCCTTTGTCTTGTTGTTCTTGCAGTCGTCTGACGGGCATTCTACCAGTGGTGTGAACTGCTTGGTGCTAACAGGCTGGAACACTTCGCTTCCGCAGCGGTCGCAGGAGTATGCGTTTACCAGAACCGCGGGCTTGACATCTGAGACTCTGGTCGCAATACCACGAACGGTGATGAGGTGACCCAGATGCTCGCCCTTGACGTTTCGGACGGCAAGAGCCTTGATGGGGCGCTGACTGCTGGATCCTGATGCTATCCTGGGCGCAAAGTTGAGTGTGTATCGGCGAGTCAACGCCGGAGGGAAGATGGATTCGGGTGCGGCTTGTGCAGCATCCTCTACTCCTTGCAGCTCTTGTATTCTCTCGTTGCGCTTCGATCGCTGTGTCATGATAACGTCCAGAACATCGTCCTTGAAGTTGATCTCTCTTGTCGGCGGCGGCAAGCACTTGTCTACCGCCCTGGAGAGAATTTCGAGATAGTGGTGGGCGTTGCGCTCGATCGACTCGACTAGCCTATAGTTGTGGTCTTCGTCTGCTGCAGCCTTCTCGTACTGTTGCTGTGCATCAGCTTTGCGCGCATGTGCTTGGCGTGGGTTCTACATACCGCCTCGAGGTCGTTCAGGTCAATCAGAATGTCGCTGCGCGTGCGATTTGCTACATCTTGAAGAATGTTCATGTACTTGATCTTGGACGGGCGGTTGCGCTGCGATGGCGCTGGGTCGTCCGACTCGTCGACCATGTCATACTCGTCGTCATTGCCATTGCCATTGCCGTTGAGGGTTAGACCCTCGAGTTGCTCTTCAGCCTCGGTCGACGAGGACTTGAAGTGCTTGAGGAAGTCAACAAAGGCAGCTGTCGTTGCTTAGCCAGGGTCCCTGTGTTTTGCGCCTGTGTTTACCCACCTTCCTGCTCCTCGTAGTTGACAAGCGCCTTTTCGGTAAGCAGCGCCATTGCGTCTCAGTGTGTTCGAGGTACAGAGACGTCGAGTACGGGAAAATGGCTGTATGCGGTGATGCAGCGAGGAGGGGGTGGAGACACTTTTGCTAGGCCAGCGCGTCTCCTACGCGACCGCGACGCTCTGGCTCCCGCCCACCTTTGGCTTGATTGGAGGCGGCGTTGCCTGCAGGGACCACCTTCGTCGGCGCCGACCACCTCGGCTCATGGGGCAGCTCGTGGGTCGGTATCTGGATGTCGAGATCGGAGCTGTACTCTCCACACTTCACACTCGCGCATCATGCCGCCGAAGAAGCCTGCTGGCAATGTCGTGCAGGCGGAGGTCGCCCTGCAGCAGTCACTCAAGAACTGTCTTGTCAATCTCCCGGCGTCGCTTGTCTCGGTGCTCGTGAATGCGAACGCTGTAAGCTGTCGCCCGCCATTGACAGCTCACAACACTGACACATCCAACGTAGGTCGCGCAGAATGTCGTCGTCGAGCTCTCCTACCGCCAGCCGCCCCCGCCCGGCGCCTCGGATGTACGCAATGCATCCCCGCAGAAGTCGATATTCGTGGGATGGACGGGCATGCAGAGCAAGCGCAGGCTTGCGGCTGTGGTAGACAGGAATGGGTTGAGGAACAGCCCAGCAGCCAGTCAGCAAGATGTTGCCGCAGTGGAGGTGGATGCGACCTTCGCCAGGTTGATCGGGCTGAACGAGGGCCACAAAGTGGGCATACAACTGCACCTGGATCCCCCACAAGCGCATACCATCAACATCGAGCCCTTGACTCCAGTCGACTGGGAGATGATAGAGCTCCACGCCCAGTTTCTTGAACTCAACTTCTTATCACAGATCCGCGCATTGCCCAACCCCCAGGCACAGACACCGCATCCATTGACCCTGCACCTGTCGCCGACCACCACAGCGAACATCATCGTTACTTCGGTCGCTCCCGCTCCACCAACTGGCTCGCTTTTCGTCAAGATCTCCCCTGACGCCGAAGTCATTGTTGCGCCCAAGACACGCCAGAAGTCGGATCGAAGCTCTGCGAATCGAGAGAGCCGAAGTGTAGGCGCTGCATCAAGAAAGAGCGGGAAGAGTGCTGCAAGCACAGTGCGCCGCCGTAGTGGTCGCGACGAGGCTCCTAGCAAAGGCGCAGTGTTCCTTCGAGGTGTCGACCGCGGCGTAGCCCAGGAATGGTTCGACGAAGAAGAGGATACAGATGCAGACGGCCTGAAGGTCTGGGTGGACAAGGACGTACTTCTCACAAAAGCGCTCAGAGGAGCAACATGGGTTTCAGTGGCCGTTATCAAGCCCGCAGGACTGCAAGAGCCGGTGGACATGTCGAAAGAGCAAGATCAGGAAAAGGTCGCTGCTCGTGTAGTTGCGAGAATAGCAGCATGGGAAGACGCTCCAGACAGCCGACACGTTGCGCTCTCAACCGATCTCTGCAAGGTCCTGGGCTCTGAAGACTTCGTGGGAGGTCTTGTCCGCATCGAGGGTGCCCCCAGTCAGACACCCAAGCCGTCAGCCATCAAGTCCTCGAATCCGACTTCGAGCGATAAGAAAGAGGCGGTTGTGAAGTCTATCAAGGTCCTCCCTTTTTCCTCCGCTGCCTCAGCCAGCAACACTAATCTGCGGTTTGGTGGTGAATCAAAGCAAGAGCAGGAGAGTGCTATACAGAGACTGAAGACGATATATGGCAAGAAGAATGGGCTACTGGATGGCCCAGTCACAGATGGCATGGTACTACCACCGGTGCCAGACTCTGAGTCAAGCTGGCAAGGAGGCATCGTCAGATTCGACCCTCCACAACCAGCTACCGGCATATCTTGGGTACTGTTTCCTGAAAGGAAACCGGCCATCGAACTCGGATCTGAGGTCGCAACGCCTTCGAGTTGGGCCAAAGGTTGGCAGCAGGGTGAACCGTTGCCGAAGACTGCACCCGAACTGGTTGGCATTGATTCTCTTGTCGATCAGCTGCGCTCGCACTTAACACACAACTCTTCTGTGCTGCTCAGTGGCGGGCTGGGCGCAGGTAAGACAGAGTGCGCTCAGCTCCTTGCTCACCAACTACGAACGGAGTACTTGTTCAACACCATCTACTTCCCTTGCCGCAAGCTGGTAACAGACGAGACAAGAGTAGCAACGATCAAGGAGACCCTGAACAGACTGTTCGCAACAGCAGCTTGGAGCGCGCGATCAGGCGGTAACGCGGTTGTCATCTTAGATGATCTTGACAAGCTTTGTCCAGTAGAGACTGAGCTTCAGGTGGGCAACGAGAACGGCCGCAGCCGGCATGTCAGTGAGAGCATCGTCTCTATAGTAAGGCAGTATTGCTCGATTGAGTCAGGTGTAGTGCTTCTTGCTACGGCACAGGGCAAGGAAGCCCTCAACAACGTCATTGTTGGTGGGCATATTGTCCGAGAGATGGTCAGTTTGAAAGCTCCAAACAAGGATGGCAGACGGAAGGTGTTGGAGAAGTTGGCGTTCAAGGACGCAAAGCCTCAGCCAACACCACAAACCAACGGTCATGCTTTCCCACCCTCACCATCGAATAGCCGACCGAGCACATCCCATCGCAGTCAACCCAGCGATGGCAGCATACAACATGACACGTCAGACGAGTACGGTTTCGTTGTTGACTCTTCCATCGACTTCCTCGACCTTGCCGGACAGACTGACGGGTATATGCCCGGTGATCTTGTACTTCTCACATCCAGAGCCCGCAATGAGGCTCTAATCCGCTCAGTCTCCGAGACAGGGAACACTGTCACTTTGACCAGAGACGACTATGCATCAGCAACTAAAGGCTTCACACCAGCTTCTCTTCGAAACGTGACACTACAGTCTTCGACAACCAAATGGGATTCTATTGGCGGCTTGACAGCAACACGGCAGACCCTCCTCGAAACACTACAATACCCTACTACATACGCACCAATCTTCGCTCAGTGTCCACTTCGGTTACGTTCTGGTCTATTGCTCTACGGTTTCCCAGGTTGCGGAAAGACGTTACTCGCATCCGCCGTGGCAGGAGAATGCGGCCTGAACTTCATCTCCGTCAAAGGCCCCGAAATCTTGAACAAATATATCGGCGCCTCCGAAAAGTCCGTTCGCGACCTCTTCGAGCGCGCCGAAGCAGCACGACCCTGCGTCCTCTTCTTCGATGAATTCGACTCCATCGCGCCCAAACGTGGCCACGACTCCACCGGCGTCACAGACCGCGTTGTCAACCAGCTGCTCACGCAGATGGACGGTGCCGAAGGCCTGAGCGGCGTCTACGTCCTTGCTGCCACCTCGCGGCCAGATTTGATTGACCCTGCGCTGCTGCGTCCAGGGCGTCTGGACAAGTCTCTTCTCTGCGACATGCCCGACGTTGAGGAACGCATCGACATCCTCAAAGCCGTGACCCGCAAACTGCACCTCGCGCCTAGCGTTCTCTCCACGGAGCCCTCAGGCGAAAACCTCCGCGAGATCGCGCAGCGAACAGAAGGCTACTCCGGCGCCGATCTGCAAGCCGTGGTCTACAACGCACAGCTCGAAGCCATCCACGACGTGCTGGGCGACACGGATCTCAGCGCGCCTTCGAAGAACAAGACATCTTCAGGTGGAGACGCGAAGGGCATCCCGGAATTCAGCTACTTCCGCTACGGAGAAGATACGAGTCCCGCCGCTACTACGAGTTCGTTGTCGGCGTCTCATCAGCTCACGGAGCGCGCGCTCGTTGCGCAGAAGATTCAGGCACTGCAGGCGCTGCGCCGCAAACAGAAAGCGCTTACAAGGCCGCAGAGCAGTGGGAAGGATGATAAGGATGAGGACTTGGGTGAAGAGGAGCAAGAGAGGAAGGAGCCGGAGATCAAATGGAAGCACATTGAGTCGAGTCTGAGTAGCGGGCGGAGCAGTATCAGTGCGCAGGAGCGGCAGAGGTTGGCACGGATCTACAGAGAGTTTGTTGAGGGCCGTGATGGGAATTTGCCGAGCGGGCAGGGTGGGAATGAGATTGGAGGACGGTCGAGTCTGATGTGAGACTGATGTCGTGATAAATAAGTCGTACCACTCGTAGGCTGCGGAGCTTGTTGTAGATATGACATTGTCAATATGTACGACATCTGAAGCGTGCAACTGCAGCAGCCATCATCACTATGTAATTATCCAGTTGCTTGTGTTGGTTGATCAGTAAATTTCCAAATGCTGTGTCCGGTATCGCAAGTATAATACACATGCACATATCTCCATCTTCAATTCCGCAACTTCAAAGTCTGCTCTTTCTTCTCTTTTCGCTTAACTCCTCATAGCTCTCGAACTTATTTCGAAACAGCAGCCTTCGCCTTATCCGCCAACTCGCCCGCCTTAGCAACCGTCTCGTTGCCCACCGCCTTCGCCTTCTCGCTCAGATGCGCTTCTTTCCCGCCCAAGTGGAAGTAGTTGACGTATCGGTAGCCCTGGACCAGCTGGGACGTGAAGTTGATTGCGTGGCATCCGAAGAGTAGGTAGTTGGCGGGACTGACGGCGAGCGCGTAGCGCATGAAGGTGCCGGAGTAGAGGGTCAGGGCGCCGGTCATGCGACCGGAGATACTGGATGGTGTTAGTGGAGAGGCGGGAGTGTGATTGGGGCGAATGGAAGGAGGGGGGGGGGGGGCAGAGTGTCGTATGGCGCGGTGTGTGGTTGTGGGTGGTGGTGGGAACGTACATCTCAGGGTCTTTGCTCATATCCGCAATCGCAGCAATGGGGATACCAAAGTTACTGACGGGACCCCAGAAATCTGTGCGCAAGCTGTCAGCCTCCAATTTTTCCAATCAGGTATTATTATTTCCATCATCATATAACTGTGGTTGCTCCGGACATCTCCAATTGTAGCCCATGTTCCTCCAAGCTCCTACACAAACATCGGATGCGGGTACGTACGGGTCGAGCAGATGTAGTCGGTGTACTTGTTGGAGCGAATCTTCGCATTGAGGGCTTTGATTGCGGCGGCCATGGTGGGCGGATTTGTGCGGCGAGGTGAACGACGGGGTGGTGTTGCGCGTTAGACCTGGCGAGTGGAGCTCGGAGCCGCAATCTTTGGTGTTGAGGTCCACGCGCCAAGCCGTTATGGCCGGGTGAACGAGCGCTTTTCGGAGTTTGTCACGTGCGCATGTCAGCCTCGACGGCTGGTGGGCGATTGGGCTTAATACCCGTCGCCATATACTGCCGTTGTGTTGAAGAGAGCGTGATGCATTGGTGTTGGCATTTCTTGATATTGTGAAGCAAAGAGTCTATGTGCCCTTGCTCCTAGTTGAACATCCAAATCGAAACGCTTTTCCAGCCTCAAACACCTTCTAGATAGCCCATTTCCAAGATGTGTCAGAGACCTACTGCATCGAGCTGCAGCTCTTAACTTGAATCACCTTCTTAACCCCCCATTGAGCAAATCCTTCGTGCGCAATTCGCAGAGCGCTGCTTCTGGTGCATCCTTCGGCGTGATCTGAGGCGAGTTCTTGACAAGACTTCATCGAGAGAGACCTCTCTCCATTTCTATCGTCCGCCGAAACCAGGAGGGCCACCGCGGCCCTGGAAGCCAGGTGGTCCACCGAAGCCTGGGGGCCCGCCAAAGCCAGGAGGTCCGCCAGCAGGAGGGAATCCAGCTATGGCATGTTAGCAATTGCTAGGCTTAAGTGGTTTGAGCAACTTACGGGGTCCGCCTGGGGGTCCTCCACGTCCACCAAAGCCAGGTGGTGGTCCTCCGAATCCAGGTGGGCCACCAGCGAACGGCGGTGCGCCGAAACCAGGGCCAGGTCCTCCAACACCAGCAGCAGGGCCAGTGAGACCAACGGGCAGTCCACGTCCTGCCGGTCGCGCGACACCAGGGCCAGCAGCCAGAGTCGCAGCAGCCGAAGGTCCACCCGTAGCTCCTCCCAGTCGTGCAGCAGGGTCGGCGGGCGGTGGTCCATCAACGGACAGCGAGATGACGTGTGCACCGCGAATGATGGTCAATCCAATGGCGCGTCGCTCCTCCGTTTCGGTGACCTGCTGGGTTGCGCCGGGCGCGGCCTTCCCCCTTCGTCGTGTGCGGCGGAACTCTTCTGTGTCGGCGAGGACGAGGTTCATGTGCTGCGCCTGATGTTAGGCAGGCCTTCGCGCAGAGGTTTAGCAACGTACCTTGTCGAATGCGAGCATTTGCCCGACCATCTGCCTCCCATCCTGAAGTGTTACCTTCATGCGGTAGTTGATCTGCGCATTGTGAGTGTGCGGCGATTATGAGCGGGTTGCAGGGCGCTTACTAGGTTTTGCTGTAACAAAGCACGTCAGTCAGTCTCTATGCGCGTCTTCTCTCAGGTCAAGGATTCGAGCGTCCAGGCGTCAGAACTTACCATCTTGCCCTGTCTGTTGGCGGCGGCCATGGTTGTTGTTGCGCGTCCGAGGACGACTTGCGATCAAAAAATAGGTAACAGCGATTGTCTGCGCGCAACCCCTTCCTACGGTGTGCTGGTGGGGTGTGGTGTGGATGTGGAGCTGTACGTCTGTACGTCGGCCATGGTCGAGCTCAAAGTTGCGCTGCGGTGCACGGGCCAGCCACCCCTAGCCTCGTCTAGCGCGCCTTCCACCCACAGCCGAGCGAAAATGATCATTCCAACTTTCGACAGTCCGACCTCCTCTTCGACAGCCACTTCGCCTACTAACACCCGTAGCAGTCACCATGGTATGCGCCGCCCGCACGACAGCAGCACCGCGATGCAATGCTAATTGAGATGCCAGTCCGACTCCAAGGCCTCCAACCCCATGCGGGAGCTCCGCATCCAGAAGCTCGTCCTCAACATCTCTGTCGGCGAGTCTGGTGACAGGCTCACTCGTGCCGCCAAGGTGCTCGAGCAGCTTTCTGGTCAGACTCCCGTCTACTCCAAGGCCCGCTACACCGTCCGTACCTTCGGTATCCGCCGTAACGAAAAGATCTCCGTCCACGTCACCGTCCGTGGCCCCAAGGCTGAGGAGATCCTCGAGCGTGGCCTCAAGGTCAAGGAGTACGAGCTCCGCAAGCGCAACTTCTCCGAGTCCGGCAACTTCGGTTTCGGTATCTCCGAGCACATCGACTTGGGTATCAAGTACGACCCCAGCATTGGGTACGTAACACGAGAAGAGCACCACATTGAATAAAGGGCATCGCTAACAGCATGCAGTATCTACGGTATGGACTTCTACGTCTGCATGACCCGCCCCGGTGAGCGCGTTGCCAAGCGCAGGCGCTGCAAGAGCAGAATCGGTGCCTCCCACAAGGTCAACCAGGCCGAGACCGTCAAGTGGTACAAGAACCGCTTCGAGGGCATTGTCCGATAAGCGTTTCATGAGTAGGGGGAAGAGGGTACGAAATGAAGATTCTGAACGATTCACCAGCATATTCCGTCTCGGAGGGTTTGGTCCTGCGGAGTCCCGGAGTGTACTTAAAAGAGCAAGCATTGAACTTGCAAGTTCGGCCTATCAATGGAGCTGACCCATCTCGAACGAGGGGGTCTTCGATCACATATCAATGGAAGGCTGAGCGCGAACACTGATGTGTTCGTACCACCTGAACTACCACACAACCATTGGTGATCACCTACGATGTGCTTGTCCTGCATGTGCTATGTTTGTCTCGGTGCGACTGACATCATCCGACCAGAACCCCCCTTCACCCCTACGAACCCTATATACCCCAGGCAATGCACTTGTTGCCTTCTATTAGCAGTGCGCTGTTTCTGCATTGCTCAGCGTGACTTTATGTCGGCGTGACATACTAATAGCAGAGCGCACAGTCGATGGTTCGTCGTACTTAATATCCCTGAAGTCTCATCCTTCACTTGTCACGATAGGACAAGGCACGCAAGCAACCTTGCATTGCAAAATAAACACAACTGTCGCGTCTCATACGATTATATGGTCCACTTCATAGATGCATATGATCCACTACTTTCGGAGAGTTCAATGCGTCATAAATCATTTGTTAATAGTCCACAGGTTCCGTGTGTGAAATGCAAACAGAATGAAGGGGATTATTGCTTCTCACGTCGATCGTTTCTCGCACTTTGTCAAATCCCAGTTGTCGCATCGGTGCAAACCAGAACTCTTTCTATATTCTAGTGTTGCACTCAATCTTGGTGCAATAGCATTTTCTCACATTCTCTATTACTTTGTTCGAGTTGTTGCGGCGTCAGCCTTGACTTGGGTATGGCGTCAGCCTTGCCTTAGGTACAGCGTCAGCCTTGTGCCAATGCAGTGGGGTAACGTTTCCTGGTCTTGCGATCCTACAGCCTTGTAACAACACCACAGTTTGCTCTCGAATTATCTACAAGCCCATCCGTTAAGCAGGTACAGCGATGGCTTACAAGTACGACGACATTCTTCGACCTCACGAAGAGATTCGTGTGGCTATGTTGGAGCCAGGAACTTTCAATGACCCGATCGTTGTGCGATTTGTTCGCCGAAGGCTCAAAGTATGCGATACGTAATCCTCGTCGATGTTCGAATTGTTCACACGATATTAGGACAAGGCTCCCGCGTACGAAGCTCTTTCTTATGTTTGGGGCTCAGAGGATAATCCTTCCATCGCCACAATCAGAGATACCCACGTACGAAGTCCAGCTGGACTACAGAGGCAGGCGAGAAGTAGCGTATCTCAAGCGTTGGGCCGTGCAATTTCTAGCATTCGTTCATCACCTTTCGTTACCAAAGCGTCAACGTACCAATCAGGGTCTGTTCCCATTACACGGAATCTGGATCTTGCACTCAGGCATCTTCGCCACGAGAAAAAACCGCGGTCCATATGGATAGACGCCCTCTGCATCAATCAAGCAAACGATCAAGAGAAAAGCTTACAAGTCAGCAACATGGGCACCATATTTGCTGCAGCTGATTCTGTGATTGCTTGGCTCGGGCCTGGAGAAAACGGAAGCAGTGGTGCGCTAGCATTGCTGCATGAGTTGGCACAAAACATTGAGATAGATTGGCCTACAGACGCCGTACGCCTTCATCGAAATCCTGCGCCTGAAGGGGCAAGCATCTTTGCCCGCTGGAACGATGAAAGACAAAAGACGCTCTCAATCGAGATAGATGGACACCGTCAGCTTTTCTGGTCTATCGAGCAATGCAGATCGGTCCACGGCATAGTAACACGTTCTTATTTTAAGAGAGCTTGGATCCTGCAAGAAGTGAGACTTGCGAAACGCGTCGTGATCCAATGTGGCTTCGCAACTCTTCCAGAAGAGCATTTTTGGAAGGCTGTTGCGTGCTTACGTACAGCTTCAAGAACGGATGATTCATTCATGTCTCTTGCTGCTTGGCGCTGGTCTTTACACAAGTCCTATATGATCGCACATTTCAGGTCGGAACGAGACTTCATCTATCTGCTCAGGTTAAGACACATGATCAGCGATCTCATATGCCGCGATCCTCGCGACAGTATATACTGCGTATTAAGTATTCTGGGTCCCACATCCCGAAGCTTGCAAATCCGACCTGACTACGCACAAAAGACGGAGGATGTATACAGGGATGTTGTCAGGCGCATGTTCTCGATTTGGCTGTGTCTAGACTCGCTCGATCAATGTGAGCTCTCAAACCGGACGCTGCCCATCCCGTCCTGGGTGCCGGACTGGTCAACACCTCCTATGGATAGGAGCCTGCTTCCGCTCGAAGGGTCTGCCTGCGCCAAACTTGCAGTTCAACCAAGATTCGACAAAACGGGTTCACGCTGTACTATCTACGGCATCTCGATCGGTTCGATAAGGAGGATATCGGCGCTCGCATCGTGGCCTGATCATCAGCGAGATACTGATCTTGTCAAACTCTTGAGGCAATTAAGACCGTCCGAGTGGACACCGGATGATTCGTACCTAACGGGTGAAACCCTACTGGAAGTTTACTGTCGTGTTCTGGTAGGGGACCGCTTCCTGAAAGTGGGGTACCGACGATCATTCATACATACTCCTAGTTTTGAACAAAGCCTAAGGCTACTACAGCTAGTCTGGTCCAACAACACGAACGAGGAATGTCTTCAAAATGCCGTCAGTGAATCGACCAGATACCTCGAAAACATAAAGTCCACAACCTCCAAGCGAGGGCTTTTTGAAACACCTGAAGGCTATCTCGGACTTGCACCTCTGGAGACGCTCCCTGGCGATATGTTGTGTATTCTGCTTGGCTGCTCGTATCCCGTGATCCTGCGTCCAGCGGCTGAGAACACCTGGCTGGTCGTCGGTAGATGCTATGCACATGGTCTCACGGAGGGCGAGGCCATATACCACAGTTTATCTGCCTTAAAAGCTCGCTCAGAGTCCTCCTTTGGCGATACCTATAGCATGTTCAATCCACGAGACAAAAGTCCCCGTTACGAGTCTGACGTGATGTTCAGAGAGGCAGGTCTCAAAATCGAGCGCGTTCAAGAAGATCCATATAGGTTGGTCGTGCTTCCAGAGACATTGACGGCCGCTGGCGTACCACTGCAAGAATTCGTCCTTGTCTGAAGCAAGAGACTATCTCCATTGTTATCCCTCTGCTCACTTGCAATGTCGACCTCTGGTGTGGATGCCCACGCTGGTCAAGAGGCACCATAGGAGGGAGATACTGTCTGTACTCTTCACACCTGTGGAGATAGACCAACTTCATTCTTTCAAATTCGAACGAATCATCTGCATTAAAGACCTCCCTCAACCGTGATACATGTAGCAACCTGACCCACTGCGTGGCACTCTTACCAAAAGACATTCATCAAGACGTCCCAACGCTCCGCCTACCCTCTCCTTCCAAAAATCAAGCTCTGCCGTAGCAGCACAACATATCCGTCGAACCACTTGGACCTCTTCTGCGGCCAAACCTGTGACGCACAGCAGACGGTCATACTTCCTTGCTTTCTCTGCCAGCCACCAGGCCTTCCCACAACGGCACATGGCTCACGCGCTGTGGCACCGAACATGACACAATCCTTGTGCTGCCGAGCATGCCGAGCGGGTGACATGCGGGTACAGAACGTACCGGGCGGCTAACGGTTCGTACGAAAGTAGAAGCTCATTGACTTTCGCTCAGATTGTTGAGTAGGCGAGACGCCGTGGCAAAGTCACTGCGGCACAGTCGATCCACGGTGTCGGAGAACGTAGCAAAGTGATTGTAATAGTTTTGATTCGTCTGTACGTATCCAGACATCCAGTCTGCTCTTACTGCATATGCATGTACTGCACCATCTCAATCTCGCTCACAAGTGAGGGACACAACTCAAACGCAAAGGTATCTCGCGGAGACTTAAAAAGAACGACAACAAAAGAAACGACTACCGAATCAGCCAAAGCCGACCTCATATATCCAAAAGCAAAAATGTACAAAGCACCCGTGATCGCCAGCCATGCCCAATGACCCTGATCGCAGATTGAAGAAGAGAAAGTAACGATATGCGCTATGCCGCTTGAGCTAGGAAATGTACACACTTGACTTATCGGGTCACGTTGGGACCAAAGTCGAACCCTTGCTGTTGCTGCTGCTGTGGCGGTGGGTATGATGGCGATGCCAGTGGTGTGTAAGCTCCCGGGATGGGGACAGCTGCGTATTGCTGCTCACCCGGTGCGGCGGCAACGTGATCGTTATGTCTTTCAACGAATCCTGGGGATACAGGAGGCAGTGGTGGTGAAACGGTCTGTGTTCGTGCGGGCGCATCGAAGCCATCCTGGCTGATCTTTGGTGTTGCGCCAGTAACCTTGATTGGTGGTGCTTGCAGAGTGAACGGCTGGGGCTGGACGATCTCACGAACCTGGGCGTACTGAATTTTGCCGTCGTTCTCATTGTCATGAGCCATGCCGTTAGGGTCCACGTAATCCGGGTGGCCCGGAGGCGGGCGCCAACCACCAGAGCGGGGCGAGAGAGGACCAAACCCTGGGGTGTTGGGTGCTGACTGCGATCGGAGCTGGGCAAGGTAAAGATCAGAGCGAGCCTTGTCGCGGACAGCCATGGACTTCCTGAGCTTCCTCTTGGACCAGAAACGGTAGAAGACGATTCCGTAGATGATGATGCAAAGAACCTCGATGACGACCTCGATGATGCAGCAGACAAGGGCCCAGTTCTGGAGGCGGCAGACAAGTCCGTAGGCGATGTCGTCTTCGAACAGATGTCTTCTTTTATTGTCGACACAAGACCAACCCCACATGTCCTTGTTGTTGTTCTGCGCTTTGCTCTGATTGAATACAGCTGCACCCACAGCCCACATGATGATGCTGAAGATGAAGAATCCAACGGCGAAGATAGTATAGTAGGCTGCGACTTTTTCGGCGCGGTTGTGTCCTCCTCTGAAGTATGCAGCCATGACCGTAATAGACATAACAAGCGAGATAATAGCGATGACGAGAAGGAGAATCTGTGGCCATGTCTTTGTGTTGTCGGCCCATGGGGGGAGATTGTTTCGTTTTGGCAGTGCCTTTGTAGCGTGGAAGATGGTGAGCGCGGTTGCGAGCATGGAGAGGACAATGAGACTGCAGGCGAAGTTGATCCCTCGGAGGAAGATCTTAGCAATTCTTACTCGGACCTTCACTTTCTACCCATTGTTAGCTCAACACCGTCAAGTAGGTTGCTGTTGTAACTTACAAGGTCTTTGGCTTGCTCCTTCTCCAACGAAGACTCTTGCTTCTCGAGGTCACGCTCTTCTCTAAAAGTAGGGCTCAAGATCATGCTTGGCCTGCCAGGCGTCCTTGGTGGCGCGCCAGGCGATTTCAAAGCGCTCTTCAGAGGAGCCATGCCTCTTGGTGTTGGTGGAGGAAGGTGATTCCTATCGGTCTCCTCCATCTCGACGGACTGAACGTAGCCGAAGCCTACGTCGGATACTTGAGGTTGCGGCTTGTAGTGGTTGGTCGCGAAAGGTGACTTCGGTGCGTCGATGGGAGAGTACACTGATGTCGCTTCGGCGAAGCGTGCTGTGCGAGGTGTCTTGACTTCTGATGATGTCGAGTCGTCTGTGTTCCGTCTTTCAATCGTAACTGTGAGACCCTTCTTATTGTTGGTTGACATCCTTAAGCTTTGGAGCGTTCACGTGGTAGGAGAGTGCGCTCTCATGAGAAGATTGCGTTAAGATAGAGTGGTAGAGAGGTGTACGGATGGACAACGACTATAATCCAGGCCAGCTTAGACCAGTCGCAAGAGTACAGAGGTGTGCAGTAAGAGAGACAGAATGCAGAGAGCACAGGGTATTACAATGAGACCTGCTAGAGAGCAGAGGAGAGGCGACTGGCGAAGCGCCGACTTAAGATAGCGGGCGCTTCGAAGGCTGCGAACTCGTGGATTGGACAGAGGGGAGCACGGGTAGCAGCCGGTGGAGAGAGTTCGGAACGATAGTGGGCGGGTACTTACAACGTATAAAAAGCAAGATGCTTGCACGACTGCAGGTGCCCGTCTGATAGGTCGAGCGGGGAGACGAGGTGGTTGCAATGGCGCGCAAAGGAGGACGCAGAGTGGTGGCCCCAGAAATAGACGCCCGGATGAACTGAATAAACGAGGCCCAAGAGATGCGCGTCCAGACCAGCACGCTGCTGTGCGAAGATCTTGTTCTTAAGATATCTGACAGCTTGCTGATCTTGCTTGTCAGCACTGGGAATGCAGGCCGGAGCGGTGCTATTATCAATCGTCAAGGTCGTACGTATGCTCCTGTGCGCCCCAGAGACGGTGAAGTCTTCCAGAGAGAAGGGAACCCGCAGAAGAAGGCCATGTTCGCACCTCGTGCCCCTCGGGCGCAAAGCTGTGCCGAGTCTATGGGCGCATCAAATCCAGGGCAATGGATATCCAGCGTCCAATTGCTGAGTGCTGTTTCGCGCCTGCAAAACGCGACATGGCCATTGCGAAAGGTGAGTGGTTGGAGGACGCAGGGACTGTGCATTGAAGTACATTCGCGCTAGGCGGATCAAGCTCTAAAGCTCAGCGGGTAAGCACGACTCCCGCCAATCGTAGCCGGAAGGTGCCCTGAGACCTGAAGGCGCCGCCCCGCTCCCACAGTTAGTGTGGAGTCCAGCGCGACCTCGAGTCCCAGACAGTCGACGTGGACGAGATCTCGAGTCCTTTTTGTTCATGAGTCGCTGTCTCGACTGCCGCCTGCCCAGGGCATGAGAGCATCATGCCGTCCGCGCTTCTGCTCTAAATGATAGTCATGAGTAAGTTTTGCCACAACTGTCAGCTTGCTCAAGTCTGACAAAGTTCCGTGAGGGGACGGCAGGCTGGGAATGTGAGCACGGTAGTGTCGCCTATCAGCGCAAGCTGCTGCAGGAGCCCAGATGAGGCACATTGCATAAAACGCTAATTAGCCACGCGTTGGCCTGGCCGTGCAGCATACTACGATTGTTCCAGGATATTTACCTGGATAACCTGCTTGTTCTAGCCAGATGAAGGTAGAAATGTTTCGAAACTCTCGCGCCTATTTTTGGGGGCTTTTGCGCATCGTGGAGTGGCACGCGGGCCGCAAAAGATCTGCCATGCTTCCAACGGTCGTGAGAAATTGGTGTGCTGGCGTCCTCGCCAGGCCTTGTTGAAGGTCCACGTTGAACCTGCAGAGTGTCGTTGCATGGTCATATCGCGCAGCTCTTAGTATTGGACCAGGTACAGAATCCCCCTCTCACAGAGGCAGTCTCGATAAGCCACCCAACCAACGTGTCAACGTGCATGAGAGTCCAACCAAGGAACATCGCAAAGCAGCGGCATCGGTACATACCGGATTGCTGTTCTGCCTTGTTGGAGGAGTGAGACATGCGACATGGCCGAAAATCTCACAAGTCACGTTGTTGCGATCGACAGCTGCTGTGTCAGGCCCGGCTGCAGAAAGGGCTACTTTTATACAATGCCTTGCTTTGTCAACTGTCTCACTAACACGATTTTGGTAGCTTGCACGTACTGTGTGCGACCACCCAGCCGCTCAATGCCGTCACGACTACAATGTCCATCTGTTAGGCAATTACTGTATTCACGTGTTCTCACGGGATCGCGAGGGCAATGTTCGGCAGGATTATGACAGTCGGTGGAGATATACAATGCTGTCCGGTCTAACTAGAGTGAAATCTAGGAGACAGGGACATACACAGAAATCACTCTGAACTGCACATTGAGACGCACACAGAAATCTCTCTTAACTGCATGAATCTAATGTCCTTGGACCGGGGTGATAAGGCGCTCATATCCACCTCCCAGCCCTCCTAAACTCACCATCCTCAACATCATAACCCCCCTCCTTCGACCGTCCACCACCAGCATCCGTTCCAGTAAACAGCGGCACCGGCACCAAATCCTCCCCCCGCATCTTCGGTCCTTCATCCTGCACACTCGGTCCGCCATCACCCAAGTACATAGCAAACATCTCTGCATCACTTACACCCTGACAAGCAAAGCTTTCATACGAATCCGGACGCTTCTTACCCCTGTGCCCTATGGGTGTTGTATGTAGAGCAGGCATAATGGGATGAGGGAGTTTGTCCAGCCAATTCGGCGATGATGGTCTCTTCTGCTTACCTTTAGCTTTCTCGCTTAGAGTGCCCGAGTTTGGCTTAAGAAAGCTAGGAGAAGATTTGACGGCAGGCGGTATGGCGATGGGGCGAGAGATCTTGGCTTTAAGTGCTTCGTGTGCTTTGTCTGCTTTGCTGGGCTTCGACTTACCGGTGATTGATGATTTCTTTGCTAAAGGCTGAGAACGTGTGGACGCTTGCGTAAGACGGCCGTCTTCAGCTAGGTTGTACTGCTGCGATACTTCGGTCTGGGATTTAGACGATACTTGATCTACCGACTGTGCTTGAGTGATTGACCAAGGTGGATCAATAGGAGACTCATCCGCTGTGCCGTATGAAGGACGCGGTCGTTCAGAGAGGCATGGTAAGGGGGTCCGAGGAAGAGGCTTGTTCACGTCCAATGCCCTATCTTTAGCCTTTTGACAATGCTGCTTGGGTATGGCGTCTAACGGTGGAGATGGGGGCAAAGGTTTGTCCACGTCCACTACTAAGGCAGTGCGAAGGAGCTTGATGGGTACTTCGCGAGAGCTGCGTGATATGTCACCGTAACTTACCGTTGAATCTTGCCGCTTCTTGAAGCAATCTGCGTCTGTCGGTGTATTTGCCATTGTGGGTAATGACCGACCTGCAGCCTGCTGTTCGACATTAGGGTTCTGCGATTCTGCAAATTTGGTATTGTTTGCAGGCTCGCGAGCGTAGATCTCAGAAACAGCAGCGGCCTTCTTCTTTGCTTCGAGGTAGCTTTTCACGCCCGCCCAGAAGAGATCGGTCTCACCTGGTGGTGCATCTCGACAAGCCTGCTTGGCGCGCTCATAGTGCTTCTTGAGGAACGAACGGTTTTCAGTGCGTTTGCTTTCATTCTGACGGGACTTGTGCTGCGTAACGTCAGCATCACAGCCCTCCAGGTTTGAGTCTGTACAGCCTGGGAATAGGGTCACGGTGGAAGCTGGCCGAGCCCCATCTGTGTGAGTTGTGGCACGTGCTGCGCCGATCGCTTCATATTCATATTCATACAAAGCGAAGAGGTCGCTAAAGTATTTCGATGCCCTCGGAGACAAGTCTTCTTCGTCACTAAACCAGGATAACGCGCTTGGCGGTGGTGCATGTATGTCTGAATGACCAGATTCATGTTGTATGCTGGCAACATCGTGGTACACTGTGCCTGCGTCGGTGTCATTCATGTCAGAGTGACTTACAGTATGTGTTTGATTAGGCATGTTGTTGCCTGACAGAGATGCAGAAGGTGTGTCGACCGTCGTCCGGTGATTAGACATTATCAGTGGATGTGAAGAACAATAGCTTTGTTGAACAGGGTTGATGTGAAATACCTTTTGAAGACGTTCGGGTTATAGAACCACATCTCGAAGGTGCGTTGTGCGGCGACACAACAAAGCCATAATGACAGTCCCTATAATGCACCGTTTAGTAAAACGCTTAGGACAAAGGGTAGTCCACTTCGCTATCCTTCGAACAGCCCTCATCGGCTGTTAGTCTCCAGCTGCAGCTGATGATGAGTCGGAACATATCGTAGCATGTTCGATCTTCAGCCGGGCATGTCCGTGAATTCATCGTACAATTGCCACGTTGCTGGATTATTACTTGAATCCGGAGCTGTGCGGGAATCATGGTTGTCAAGCACCTCGGGCACGGTTGTTCGTAAGAGGGTAGTCCCGGAACCCACACGTACCTAACGCCTAGCAACGGAGCTGAGGACCGTAGCGTCAACCTTGCCGTGGGGACAACGTCCACTCTGGAAGATGACACTGGAACAAATGGAAAGAACTGCTGACTATCGTTGTGTAGCACATGAAAACAAAGTGGAGTAGGCTTGTTGGTGCATCATTAACGTGGGTATTGGATTGCATTTGTTGCATCTCGTGTACAGAAATTCGTCGCTATATCATTATAATTGCACTTCTTGGTGGTGCTTCTCGTGAATTTTTCTTCCTCTCCTTAAGCAAAACCTTAGATGTTGACAGCGGTCCTGAACTTGGAGCCAGCGTAGATGGCGTTGTCGCCGAGCTCCTCCTCGATACGGAGGATCTGGTTGAGCTTGGCGAGACGCTCAGATCGGGCAGGAGCACCAGTCTTGATCTGACCAGCACGGAGACCGACAACGATGTCAGCGATGGTGACGTCCTCAGTCTCACCGGAGCGGTGAGAGACCATGACACCCCAGTCGGCACCGAAGGCGTCCTTGGCAGCCTGGATGGCCTCAGTGATGGTACCGATCTGGTTGACCTTGAGGAGAAGGGCGTTGCAAGACTTCTGTTCGATAGCCTTCTTGATGAACTCAGGGTTGGTGACTGTCAAGTCATCACCGACAATCTGGAAATCGGAGGTCTTGAAGAAGTAAGACCAAGCCTCCCAGTCGTCCTCAGCGAAGGGGTCCTCAATAGAGACAATGGGGTACTTCTGGGAGAGGGACTTGTAGAGCTCAGCGAGCTGCTCGTAGGTAAGCCACTTGCTCTTGTCGCTGTCGGGGTTCTTGAAGTCAAGGTCGTATTTCTTCTCGTCGGCCTTGTAGAACTCGCTGGAGGCGACATCCATGGCGATCTTGATCTGGCCGGTGTAACCAGCAGCCTCGATGGCCTCGCTGATGAGGTCGAGAGCCTCCTCAGGAGTCTGAATATCGGGAGCGACACCACCCTCGTCACCAACGTTGCCGGCGGACTGGCCATACTTCTTCTTGGCAAGAGTCTTGAGCTTCTGGTAGACTTCGGCACCCTGGCGCATGGCCTCGGTGAAGGTAGGAGCCTCACTGTTGTTTGTTAGACCTGGTCTGTAAATGTGTGTTGGTGAAAACGTACGAAGGAACGATCATGAACTCCTGGAAAGCCATGCGGCCACCAGCGTGGGAGCCACCGTTCAAGACGTTCATGAAGGGAACAGGGAGAACGTAGGGCTTCTTAGTGCCAGCAAGGTCGGAGATGTGAGCGTAGAGAGGGACACCCTTCTCGGCAGCGGCAGCCTTGGCAATAGCCATGGAGACACCGAGGATGGCGTTGGCACCAAGTTCAGTCTTGTTCTTGGTTCCATCAAGCTTGTTGAGGAAAGCGTCAACGGCGGACTGGTCCTTGACGTCGAGCTTCTCCTTGATCAGAGCAGGGGCGATCTTCTCGTTGACGTTGGCAACGGCCTTGGTGACACCCTTACCACCCCACTTGCTCTTGTCACCATCGCGGAGCTCGCAAGCCTCGTGGGAACCGGTGGAAGCACCGGAGGGGACGATGGCGCGGTGAAGGCCAGTCTCGGTGACGATGTCGACCTCGACGGTGGGGTTACCCTGGAGACGAGTCAGTATAGTGTCAATTGCAAGCGTGAGGGCTGAGTGAACATACGCGAGAGTCGTAGACGGAACGGGCGTGGATCTTGGTGATGGCCATGATGTGTGTTTGTGTACTGTATTGATCAGTAAAGAGTCAATTGTAGGTGTGGAGCTGAGCAGCAGTCAGGTATATATAGGAGCAATTCAGCCCTATGGTACGAGCTTGGGAGGCTACAGCGTTCTAGTCAAGCGTCACCGGCCGGTGATGAAGTGGATCCTGAAGAAACATTCGACCATTGCCCAGCCCTTGACTGTTAGAGGCCGGCGGAGCCTCAAACTGGCGCTGGTGTGGGATGGTACGGCCGGCCGCGGATGGAAGGCTGACGAAAGAGCTTGACTTACCAGTGTGGTGTGAAAAAGTTGCGGTGGTGTTTTGTTGATGGTGGGGTTCAAGCTTGACTTAAGTAGACCCCTCACTCACCAGATGGGCCCGTCACGCAGTGACACCCATTGGCCGTCGCCGCGTGTGTCGTAACAGCGTGCATTAATCGTATCGCAAAAAGCATCGACGCGACTGTCACGGCAATGACCACCTTCTAGAAATGTTGGGATGAGGCTTCCACGTCGAATGATCGCTCATGAGATTACCCCTCCACTATCATGCGGCCTCGGAGAGCTCGTAACAGCTTCGAGACACTTCTTTACGCGCCCTTCAAGCTACTGAAGTGCTTGTCGCAGCTTGTTTGAGCTTCTGAAAATGTCACTGCGAAGCCATTGAGTGCCTTGTTCAGCTAATCAATCTGCTTTCTCATCATAGTTGGTTGCTGCTATCTAGATTTGACCCCTCCAAATACCCTCAGCTCACACACACAGCAATTGATAGCTCAACACGTTCTAGGAGAGTTTTCAACACGGACAATAGATGACCGTCAAAAGTTCTGAGCATATAAAATCCCACAGTATCTGCAAACGGCGTTTTGTTTAATCTCAAGATTACGTTGAACGCGCTATGGCCTGACAGGGCAAACACCCTGATGACGCAGTGCGCCGATCCCCCAAAAAAGTGCGAATCCGCCAAGGTCGCGCTTTGGAGAGCCGCAGTCGGTCTACATATTGCAAAAAGGTCTCTAGGCTATATATACTGGGCAAAGCGAGCACGCATGCTCATATTGTGACCGAGCTGCAGTGCAGCTATGCGCAACACGTATACGTTGTTAACAGATATGTTTGGTGCTGTAGTTCATGACACTTTTGCTGTTCATCTTCTCCTCTTTGGAGAGCCTTCTCGACTCCTGTGTTCCAATTCCTTCCTCTTGCCTGGTGTGTTCGTGCGATTTGCGATAGTAGATCTCGCAGGGACGAACTCTCGTGGTGCTCCAGACTTCTCTTGTTCCTTCCTTTTGCCAATCTTCTTCTGTGAAGCTCTCAGCTCCTCCACGTATGCCCATGGGGGAAACGCTGTAGGCACGCCGAGACCTTCAGGTAGCGTCGAAGCGTATTGTTCCTCCTCGCTGATCCCAGCAAAGTCCATGAGCTTCTGCGAATGGCCTGGGTCGCGCAGCACCGAGGAGCTCTCTAGTCGCTGATTGAAGTGCTGACCCTTCTTCTTCAAGTCGAGGAATTGAGCAAACTTCTTCGTCGACCTCTGTGTTGGTGATCCCGGCGGCGAAGCTGGTATAGCGAAATTGGGTATGGTAGGTAAAGTCAAGTTCTGAATTATAGCTCGACTTGAAGCGTAGGGCGAGCCTGGAGGGGCGTCGTTGGCAACATCATTGTCTGCAGGAGGCGGTGAACCGGTCGGACCTTGCGCAGGTCCATTGACTGGAGCGGACGGCGGTGGGGTGGCTTTTCGAGGAGCCGGTTGAGGAAGGACCTCAGGCGCGGCTGCAGGTGCGACTGCTACAGGAACATTCGCCAACTCAATATTAGTAGCTATCGAAGTCCTCGTAGGTACATGCTCAAGACTCACCTTAAGCGTCGTCGCCGTGGATTCTTCCTCCTCGTCACTGCTCTCGTAATTCACTCCCAGCATTGCGTCTTGTGTCCATGTGAAAGAGCAACCGCGGGAGTTCATGAGTAATTGGCCCGTGCACGAGCTCCTTCCCGCCAAGCCATATCGTCGCCAGCTCCGCTGCCTGCGAGTATCAACTACCAGCTTCACCTCCAAACGCCGCCTGCCACCCAAATCCGCTACTGCTGAATCTGGAACCAAACAATACAGCCTACCGCCAACTACTCAGCTACCTATCGCACGATGAACCATTTACCGCAAGCTTGGGGCCGTGTAAGACGCCTCCATCACACAAACACCACGGTACTGACATGAAGACAGCCTAGAGACGATGTCTACGGCGCATACGACCACTCACACTTCCAGACTGCCGGCCCTACCCAACACTCGCAGGCGCCTATTGTCACCGGTACCTCAGTGCTAGCGGCGAAGTTCAAGGATGGCGTCGTCATTGCGGCCGACAACCTGGGTACGATGCAGCTTCTTTCCCAAACTATAAGGGCGATTCATGCTAACGTTGTGTTACAGCTTCGTACGGATCACTTGCCCGCTTCACCGACGTCAAGCGACTGCGAAAGTTCAACGATGAGGTGGTAGTAGGCTTCGGCGGCGACGTCTCAGACATGCAGTACCTCGACCGCCTCCTCAACTCTCTCGACATCCGCGAGAACTACTCGTCCAGCGAGAATACCCTGAACGCGAAGAACCTCCACACGTACCTCGCCAAGGTCATGTACAACCGCCGATCGAAGTTCGACCCGCTGTGGAACCACCTCCTGATCGCTGGTCTCGATGGCGAGGGCAAGCCGTTCCTTGCGAGCGCGGATCTCCTCGGCACTACGTTCTCCTCGCCGTCGATTGCCACAGGGTTTGGAGCGCATCTGGCACAGCCGATCATGCGAACAATACTGCCTGATGAGGCATCAGTACAGAACATCACCAAGGAGCAGGCAGTGGACAAGGTCAAGGAGTGCATGAAGGTTCTCTTCTACAGGGACGCAAGGAGTATGGACAGGTACTCCATCGCCGTCATCACAAAGGAGGGTGTTGAGCTGAATGAGGACGTCAAGCTGGAGAACCAGAGCTGGGCATTCGCAGAGAGGATCAGGGGTTACGGCACACAGACGGCGTAAGACCGAGCTGGGCGCTGCCTTACGAAAGTAGAGATGACGATATCCTCACAGCTAAGGCGCTGTTGAGGCTAAATGGCTGAACGATAGACATGAACAAATGTACAATTCGATGCAAATGATTGTCAATCTTCAGCCTACACGCTCCTTCGCGGCAAGCCACACGCGTCCACCTACATCGCTGCACCGACTATCACTTCGGCGGCATGCCGATGCCCCTCTGAGCACACCAATCGCGCTAGAGCCGACGCGACCTCTTGAGGTGCGGGGGAGCTCCGCAGCTCGAAGAGGCCCGCGGTAGCCAAAGCGCTCGTATAAAGGCACAGGATGGAACAAGCCCTGCTCAAAGGGTCAGACCCTTGTACCCTTTTCAGCTTCCCCTGCCATAAACATGTCCACCGCTACCGATCTCACGTCCGGTCCCAAAAAGCGCATAGTCATCACCGGCGGTTCAGGCGTGGTCGGCCGCTGCGTGATTGAGAAGCTGCTGAGCTACGGTCATGAGATCCTCAATGTGGACCAGACGAGGCTGGACAATCCGAGGGTACATACGCTGATTGCAGATCTTACGGATGGTGCGCAGGCGTTCAATGCGCTGAGCTGTCATTTTCAGATCCATGAGCCATTCTTGGAGGAGATGAGGACGCCGGATGTGGTGATACATCTCGCTGGTACGTATGCGGTACTGTTCTCCGATATCGCTGCTGGACACGAGAAGAGACGGAAAACATTCAGAATGATTGGAGACCGCAGAGAGAGAGAGCTAGAAAGCATGAATTTGGAAGATATGTAAAGAACGTCTGACTTACTGAATCTTAGGCATTCCGCAACCAAATCGCATCCCAGACTCGGAAACCTTCCGCATCAATACCCTCTCGTCTTACGCCATAATAGAAGCAGCATGCAAACTCGGCATAAAGAAGATCATCCTGGCATCATCAATAACTGTCTATGGCGTTACCTACGCTGAGGGCAATATCTCTTTCGCACACTTCCCCATCACAGAGGAATCGCCTACAGAACCCATGGATGTGTATGCCACCTCCAAGGTGTGCATGGAGCGCGTAGCCCACTCATTCGAGAAGCGATTCCGAGCAATGAAGAAGCCGGTGGACATCTACTGTCTGCGATTCGGCGCTGTAGTGACACCACAGAGTCACCAGAAGACAATGACAACATATCTCGAGCGACCCCGGGATTGGAAGGTGCATGGGTGGAGTTACGTCGATGCGAGAGATCTGGGGAACTTCATCAACCGGTGTATTGAGACGGACGGGTTAGGGTTCGAGGTGTTCAATGCTGTGAACGACGATAATACGCTGCCGGATGGGAAGGCTCAGACGATCGACTGGTTAAGGAGCTTTTGCCCCGAGAGTGAGATTCGGGATGAAGAGGCGTTGAGCGGGCAGAAAGCACCGATCAGTAATGCCAAGGCGAAGAGGTTGTTGGGGTTCAAGGAGGAGTATCCGTGGCGGCAGGAGAGGACGAAGTGGGTGGCACAGCAGACCAGGGACGAGCGGTGACGTGGTACAGTCTCTGTATAGTATGGAAAGCTCTGAGGATAGTCAGTTGAGCGTCCACGTCCTTGAGCTATGTATAGCAATGTACGGTACACATAGTTACTACACAACGCACGTTTTTGGCCTATCTCCCAAGTGTGATGTGTGAGATCAATGTTGCTGATCTCGAGATGGACCAAAGTGGAGGTTAGGAATGATGCACAGGAGCCAGCGAAGAAAGTCAAGTGCTCCGCCACGAGGCAGTGCACACGGCAGGTGCAGAGGATGCGCACAACGCTCAAAACGGAAGGATCTTTCAACGAACGGGGTATCTTCATTCTCTAGCAACACGAAAGGAAATGGTCTCGATCAAGGCTACCACATGATCCCTTTCCAATCAAAAGACCCAGGACCATCAATATTCCGCCAATTGCCTTGTACAATAGCCTTATCCCACCCCATCATCACAGCCAGCAATCTGCATCCAATACTGCTGACCGTACAGACCATCGTATCCGCCTTACTCAGCACTGCCAGATCCAGCAGATACGCCCTCCCCACCAACTCCCTCAGCTTCATCGCCTGCTCAGGCACATTGTCGTTATCGAGCTTCTGCATATCATTCGCATTGCCCACAGGCTGACCTAGGCTGAAGAACACGTCGCGGTAGAATCCGCCCTCCCAGCCGGTAATCTCGTCAATCCAAGGGTTCTTCTTGCCCTGGGCTTTCTCGAGCGCGGCTTTGGTGGCGAGCACGATGCGGTCTTGTGCGCGGATCGAGTTGGGACCTAGTTCCGAGGATTCGTAGACGAGTGGGTCGTCGGAGGCGAGGACCATCTTGGAGGTGGTGTGGCGTGCGAAGAGGGTATTCTCTGCGTCTACGCTGCGTTTCTTGGACTTTTTGCCTGCGTTCTCGATCAGGTCGATGTAGATCTCGCGTGCGGTGTCGGTGTAGCGGTCGAGTGGGATGTAGTCCTTCTGGTATTGGTATTCAAGGGGGTGCTTGTCGCCGTGGCGGACATGCATGCCGATGCTGATGCCACCTTCGGATTTGACATCACCGTAAAGGTCGAGAGCACGCTGGAGGACGTATTTGGCATCGTCGGTACGAAGCTTGAAGAGGGCTTCGTAGCCGGTGCGCAGCAGGGCGAAGATCTTGTGCTGTCGCTGGACACGCATCTTTGTAGCATCCTCCCACTCTTCAGTGAAAGCATGACCGAACGTTGACTGGATTGTCGCTGCGGAGACTACGATGTGTCGAGCGTTGTGCGGGCAAGGAACCATATGCGACTTGGACGGAGGAAGGCAGCCTGCTGTGGGAGGGTTGATAAAGTACGACAGATACTTGCCGTATGGCCTACTGGTTGTCAGAATATATCAGCTTCTGGTAGACAGATTGGAACGTACCATCGGCTGTCATCAATGAAGAAGGTGCGGTTTTCAGCTTTTGCCAACCCATACGACATCCACAAGCGCATCAGCGAGTTACCGAAACCCGCATCCTGTGTCTCCATGACGTAGGTCAAGGTCTTGTCACAGACCTTGAGTCCAGTAGTGGAGAAACCATCGGCAATCATATCATCCTCTACAAACCCTTTCGGCCGTCCAGTCGCTTTTGATGGTGGCAACAAAGCCTGCTCTTCCGCCTCCTGGACATCGATATAGTACTGGTCCTTCTGGTAGTAATTGAGCATGCGTTTGGCGAAGCCCGACGACTTCTGCGTCTCCTGTCGCATATCCTTAGATATCTCTTCGGCCTGGTGGCATATATCACGATACTGAGCAGGTCGCAACGGGAAGTCGAAGTTCGACGGGATCGACACGGTCCATCTCATCTTCCCCGAGTTATCTGCCATAGCGACCACAGAAGGCTCCTTGGGTAATTGAGTCCCTCCTTCCATCTCCCACTCCTGTTCGTCTCCACCATAGCTGGACGACGACTGCGCAGATGCATGGAGCTGGCGCACAATTAGCCACAGTAAAAAGATCACTGCTGCCCCTCCAATGAGAACACGCTTGATTAAGCGGTTGTGGCTCGTCTGTGGTTGCTTCTTCCCATGGCGGGGGATCAAGGATGGAAGACTAGGCGAAGCAGGTGGTGATCGTGAAAGCAAGCCGCGGCGATCTAGTGCAGGCGACAAGAAGGCACCGGAAGTTGCGGATTGGATAGACGGAGTGAGCTGGTTGTATGCCGCCGTGGACTGGATGGACAGGTTAGGATTCCGTCTAACATGCATTTTGGACAGCTTGGAAGTTGTTTGGTTCAGCATGTCGAAGGTCGGGATCCAGGTTGTAAAGGTAGCTGATATCAGGTTCGGCAGTTCGGGGCGCTGCAGGGCGATGATGAGTGCTGCAGATAGTCACCTGTCCCTGCAGGTGTCGTGTAACCGGAAAGAGGGGACGAGGCAGCGTCGAGATGCCTGCGGTCAAGGAGTGTAAGAATCGAACAAGAAACAGAAAGAGAAGAAGCAAGCTTCGTTCAGGCTTCAGGCAGTTGTTGAAGTCATTGAAAGAGACAATGAAGGAGCGAAGAGGGGAGGGTCTCTGCTTCAGATGTAGAATCCCGAGCGTGAGAAGTTTCACGACATCAAACAAACGAGCAGGATCTCCATCAAGGAGTGTCCTGAGGCTCGACAAAGCGAGATGGATCGTGGCCTGTTCTGGTAGGTGTAATTTGAGGGAACGACCATCAAGGGCAGAATCCCATGATAGACCTAGCGCCAGCGGACACGGCTTGCATAGCTCGCATGTTCAGGAAGGTCGAATCTGAAGCGAGGAGCAAGCGAGCATCATTTGGAGGGGCAGCCTGGTTGGGACGATCCGCGGCTGCATGGATGGGGTCCGTGTGAGAGTCTGAAACACTCCAGCATGTGTGATGATGGGGCCTTTAACGGGTTTCGCCCAATTGGTGCAAGCCTCTTCCGCGCCGAGATCCACCTCAGCATGGCATCTCCGAACAACGAACTCACAGACTGCAGAATCTCCTACTCTGCTCGCCACACTCACCATCTACTCCTCTGCCCGCCCCTCACGCAAACAGCATGAAGAAGACCAGACGAGGAAACAGCACATGTGAGAGAACCTGAAACACTCCAATCTGTGTGACGTCTCCGAAGTGGAACCAGCGGGCGCTTGGCAACCCGTGCATCACATCTTCACTCCGGCGCACCGGGCGTACGATTCGGACAAATCTTAGCGTGCTCGTAGCGCTCGTATGGTGCTCAGTGGTCGCAACGGCTGCCAGCACGATAGGCTCGCACGATAGGCTGCTTGTTTGAACGACGCCTCATGCAAGATGAGATTGTAGATGAAGGTGCTGCGCATGATGCTTGGACAGGTGTCAACGTGGCGTGGCATGCTTCACGCGCTTCACGGCGCTAGCATGATATAGACCTATCTAGGAAGGTTTCGCCTTGCCTCGAGTGGTTGAGGCCTGAGGGTAACCTTAAAACGTGCTTCGTGACTTCCCGTGTGCTCACTCTCACTAGCAACTGTGGATGTGCGACGACAATCAGGAAGGGCATCGTATGAGGCGTCATCTATAACGTTGCCCAATACGAGTCCCCAAATCTAGTATACAAGCACAGCAAACCGTTGGGCAGGGCCGGGGCAGGAATGACACGATCGCCACCAAGGAAGCCAGACGTTAGAGCGGATACTCCCATAACCCCGGATGCGCGTTGCGTACATGCCGCGTACTCCACGTACACCCAATCTACCTGTCACAGATCGACACAGTCAGTATGGAAGGCTCCTTCCGAGGGCACAGAAGTACCGCCGGCAGCGTAGTCTGTACCGGACCGAAGTGCGTATTTCAGCCGTTGCTTTGACCCATCACAGGCGATGAGTCGTTGTGACTTGGATAGCTGATCTGAAACAAAACTCTTTCTCTCATTTGGTATTACGGTCCCTAACCAAGACCTATAGGTGCAGATAAAGGGGTATCAGATCTCCCACCTCAGCCAAATGCAAAGAACCTCCCAATGCCGATATACAGTATAGTACAAACCAGTTCCCATGTAAGCACAATATGTGAGAAATTATATAGATAAAGTAACCATGCGTTGCATCGCGTCACATCGCGTACAACGCCGCGGGGTACCGGTTCCCCATGCACATTCCGAAGTGCCAGGTAACGCCAGGGTGGGTTCCAAAGTCGATAGATGTAATAAGTTGCAATGTTTTGTCTTTTCGCCGTGCTGGCGCAGGACCGTGTCTCATCCTCATTACGTGGTGTCCATTAAGTTCGTTGTGTTTCTGTTCAGCTCGTGCGAGGAAGCTGTGTGTGTAGAGTGTGTGCTACGTATGCATTCGCGGTTCGCAGTTCGCATTCGAAGTTGGCGATGCGTAGGTGTCGTGTGTTCGTCTTGTCTTGCGCGCCCTTGCATGCGCTTAAGACCGTCGCTCATGGACAGGCATGAGGCTGGTTCGCCTTGCAGCCCTATCGACTCTCCCTGTGATCATCTCGTCTAGCATACGAGTCATTTCTTCAATGTTCTTTCCCGGGTTTGTGGGTGCGGGAGGGAAGAATGGAGTGCTGTTAGGGCTAGTGGGCGATGTAGGACCCTTGGCGTGTAGTACATTAACGCTGCTACCCTCGCTGCGTTGATACGATGAAGTCCTTCGACTGCCTGGCGATTCGCTGCCAATGTCGTGTGCTGTGTCGTTTCTCTTACGCGCTGCTGAGAGCGCGGCGATCATCCGCTCTTTGTCTTCAAGTTGTAAACGCAGGGTCGAAATCTCAGAGTCTCTTTCAGCAATCTTTGCAAGTAGACCGCCATCCTCGCTACCTTGCCGCGAGTTGATCGACATAGAAACACGCGAGTGGCTGGATCTCCGTGCCTGCAAGAGTCGCTTCTCCAAAGTAGCGATGTAGCGGTTCCTGTCTGCAAGATCTGCCTGAAGCGCATGAATCTGAACGCTCTGGCTCGCAAGGCCATCGCCGTTCTCGCCGACCGAGTCATCCTCCTCCGATCCTTCTACAGGAGAGGGGAAGGACTGGATCGAAGCGCGTGGCACCTCCAGAGTGGCGTGGCTAGCGGAAGATCGTACAGACATGGGTCGGAAATCGCTAACGTGACTGAACATTGAAGCACGGTTGAGGTTACTCATCGATGAGTATGCTCGACCGTTGTTCACTCCGAGTGACTTAGAGCTCAAAATCAACCGGTTCAGATGCTCGATGCGCTCCTTCAGTGCAGTGCGGGCAAGCTGCATTTCCAGCATCTGCTCTTGGTGGCGCTGCTTGTCCTGCTGCTCGCGTTCTCTCTCTTCCTCCTTGTCTCGCCTCATCTCCTCCTCCTCTTCGTCTCTGGCCTCCTTCTTCTTGCCCTCTTCCAGCTGTCGTTTAAGATCCTGAATCTCGAGGCGGTAGCGGTCCAGTAATGCTCGGCTTCCTGCATCACCACCAGCGCCCAATGAATCATCCGCCTTCTTCGCATGGCTGACGATGTTGTTCTTGGCACGAGAGGCGAACTTCAGAGTGTTCAACGTCTCGTTGGCATGGTTGGATGAGGCTGCAACGCTACCACTGGCTCCAATCTGGATTGTACAGAGAATGCTAATCAAGGAGGTACCCGATAGAGCACCCTGCAACAGGCGGGTCAGTTTGCTGTCTCGGTACGGGAGATGGTTATCCTTCTTTCCATCTTTACCCGCCTTGTTGCCAGCCAATCCACCGACAACAGCTCCTAGAGTGAGCAAGCTCTTGTTGATGTGAGATCCCTCGGTCCGCCTTTCCTTGTCGTCGGCAGCTTTTTCTGATCCGGCTAAATCGATCAAACTGAGCGTCGACACGCGAACGCCACCGGGTATGATGGCCGATCGTTTGTCACCAGCCAGGCTAGGTCCGGGTGCGCGTTCTCTGCTTTCCACGGTAATCTGTACGACAGCGTGACTGCGAGAACTTCGAGAATTGAACTGCGTGCCGGCAACCCTTCGTGCTTGATCACCACGAGCAATGACTCGCAGCAGTTGCGTGGGACTTTGGACAATCTCTTCCTTCAGAGGCGTTGCGTAGACACCCCGTCTGCTGTCCTCTCGCAGCTTGATTTCCTCTTGTTGAGCCCCCGGGCCGCCCATGCCAGCCACAGATCCAGCCAAAAGGTCGTTGATCTTCTCGTTGTAAATCTCAAGATAGCTGACACGCAATAAGAACTCTCGGTGTGGCGTTTCACGAATGTAGGAGAAGATGTCAGTAATCGCCAGTGGGATGACACCGGGGTTTGTTGCTGTCCCTTGCATGGAGAATGTCTTTCCTGTTCCGGTCATACCATAAGCGAATACGGTTCCGTGGTAACCTTCCATAACTCTGCGAACCAGTCGCTTTGCAGTAGCATCGTATACGCGAGCGTTGTTGTCTTGAGTATCGAAGACATTGTCTAGGAAGCCATCAGCAAGCTGAACATCAGTACGACCATTCTTATATGTGCTTACCATAGACATAATCTCCACCCCCGTCACGACCGTGATATGTGACTGTGTGACGCTTGCCGTTAACATCCCAATCGCGGTCCTGCTGGCCATCTTTTGGCCCTACATCTGGCCGTACTCGCACGCTGACGATGACATTGCCTTTGCTACCAGACTCGCCCTCACCCTTGGTGCTCTTTCGTCCTCTTGCTTCGTCGTCGGCGTCTTCGATAGTGGTCGCGCTTGTCGATCGCGAACCGTGCGGGGAGGAGTTGCGGCTCTGTGGTGGAGATGGCAGGCTTAGATGGCTGGTGTCGACTGCGACTGACTCGGCGCTGCCGTTGCCATTGAGGAAGCTTGGCGGTGACAGTGGTGACTTCGCAAGCAGACCCCTGCCTCCACCGATAGTTGACGCCCTCGGTGGTTTCTTCAGACTGCTCTTTCTTGAGGGTATCGAGGCTTTGGAGCCTGTCGATAGCCGCTGGTCCATGGAGTCACCATTGATCGACTGTGCGCTCGAAGCCAGCGGACTGCTTGGAGCCCTCAAGCCATGCTTGGGAGGCTGTGGAAATGCGCCGTAGCTGACGACCTTGCGCAGCGACTTTCCGGGTGTTGGGCCTCCTGGGACATGTTCGGCTGCTATTGTCGGTACAGAAGGGGAGGTGATGTGCTTTGCGGCGGCTGGGCGATACGGCGTCGAGACGGCGCGGGTCGAGGGACTGGGAAGGCCGCTGGAGGGTGTTCGCAGGCCCGAGGCGCCGGGGTTTGGCGAGCGCTGTTTTGGTACGGGAAGAGATGGAAGGGGCCCTGTGGGAGGAGCGATGGAGCGGCGAGGCAGCGTGTTGCCAGACATACTGCTGGCTGTGGTGGCGCGTACGAGCAGCTACTGTGCTGTATGATGTAAGTGTCGACGAGCCTCAGATGCTGCTCCGAGGCGGGCGTCGGCGCTTCTTTTGTTTTTCTGCTTCACCCGGGCTTCACGACGTCGCACGCATGACAGAGGTCGCGGCAGGCGTCGTCGACAAAACTCTGCTTCTTTTTGTGGTTTGCGGAGAGCGCAATCCGGGCAGCGCTGGTGCAGCTCGCCCGCTGAGAGGGCCTGGCACGCTGTGGTGCGGCAGCAAGCGGCAGTCAAGCGCGAGCTGCGGGTTCTTGCAGACGGGTACCGGTAGCAGGGGAGTGTGTTTGGCGAGGTTTGTGGAGCCGGGCGGTATGTCACTGCGATGCGATATTCTGGCGAAAGTGCGACGGAGGGTCTGAGCGAGTGACGAAGACCGCGTATTCAGGGTCCTGGCAGCAAAGAATGAAGGTTCGCGGGGAGAAAGGAGCGCGTAGCCAGCAGATGGTCGGCGGCCCAGCTAGAGCGCGCAGGGGAAGGATACTCGGTCATGCACAGGCCCCAATGCGCCCGAGAAGGATCGATGCTCCAAATGTATTTGGTGGGGAGACTCACCAACGGAAAGGCCAGATAGCGGCCAGGTAATGAGTGTGGGGGGAGCGGCAAAAGCAAAGAAAAAAGATGCGTTCGTGGTGGGCTCAGGAAAGGGGTTCACGCGCCGTGGTTCTCGAGAGCAGCACATCCACATCAACGCCGTGGTGGTTAGCCCTCCCAACCCATACCTCAAGCGGCACAGCGGGTCCCTTCCGCGTCCACCACCCCTGCATCTCACGGCTGCTTTAGGCGGACGCATACCGGCTATTTCAGAGCCTCGCCACGCCGTGGTCGTTGCACAGTTCATCACCCTGAGCCCGTGTTCGTCGTTCGACTTTGGATCGGCAATCTCTCTGCTTCTCGTCACGCCATTGGGTTTGCTGCTCACAAGCATATACGAAACTGTGTAGAGGAGCTCGAACTTTGCACTCTGCATCCATGTTCTTGCTGCGCCGCCCATGGATCGGAAATATCAAGCCCCATTCTGCACGCTTTTGCACTCAATAGGCCACCTAACCTCCAAATAATCTCCGAATCACAGCAGGATTGTCGAACGCCGCATGCTCATTCGCTTTGCTACCAATCAACGCGGCCATCTCCAAGCATGACGCGCTATGGCCCCTGGCGCTTCACGTCTACCGGGGAGCGCCATTGCACGTGCTGCCGCCTTTGTGGACTTGATAATGCTCGTACGCTGGCCAGATGCTGCGGGTGAAGAGGTGACAAAACGTACATACGCCGATCGATGCTGTGAGAAGCACATCTGCCTCCGATCTCGCATCTTGATCAGCAAGAAGTGAGCAAGGCCTACGTTGGACCAGACTTTGAGATGTGCTTCTCGAAGTAGTTCGAGGTTTGCTGCACGTGTGCCCGGGGTGCGTAGGCTCCTCGTACTCAAATTATTACATTGATGATGGGTACCTTGCACTATGCAAAGAGGAACCGTTCCTGCGTGACTGCAACGCTTCGTGTTACATGTCAGACCTGTCAAACAGAAGCCTCATGACTTCTTGAGCTACATGTCCCTAGCAGAGGTTACATAGAACCCTGTGCCGTCCTTTCTTGTTCCAAGCATCGACTGCAGAGTCGTCGAGGTCAACACTCATGCTAAAGCAGCTTCATGTGTCAGCGTCCGGATCCACGGCGCCATCCGAGAAGCACGGAGATCATCGGAGTGTCGTCCGGTGGTCATGAAAGGACCATATTCGACTGCAACAGGGGACTCGGAGCATTTCCCGTCGAGTCCTGCCGCTTTATCGAGCCCATCTCACTGGTGAAACACTCCATCGAGCGGCTCGGGCACCTTCACGGCGGGATCTCGAGTCAGAGGCGTGCGAACGCGTGCCATCCACGCGGAAGCGTACGGCGAAGAACTACTTGTGGCTACATGGAACCCTCCTAGAGCACTCCCCATCCAAAGAGGTTCTTGCCAACGGTTATGACAGCCAAGTATTGCGCGCTCCAGAGCGTGAGGTCTATGGCCAGTTCGCTGGCAGCGCAGAGAGCTACGCGAGAGATGCCGATTCCAATGGATCGTATGCTCAAGTCACTGAGATTGGGAAACGGTTCGACGAAGCGCGGTGTACTTCCAATGTGCTCCTGACTGGTCAGAAAGTGGGAGGCAACAAGGCGAAGGACAACAAGCTTGAAAGGCAGGACGGCTAGTCCAACAAGCTGTGCTTTAACGATAGCGCCAATCATCTGCGAAGGCTCAGTAGATAGCTGAGTTACGCGGTGATGTGGGCGAGTCAACGAACGGCGACTGTGCCTACGAGACACGGGACAATCATGAGGCGAGGACGCGGGCTGGGCGTCAAGCACCTCGGTGTGAGATGAGATAACCCGTGGAGGCAATCGTACTTCCATCTCAACGATACCCTCGCGTGAAGTGATCCTAATCCTTGGGTCATTATCATCGTGGTCTGAGGCCGTCGGTGTTGGTGGAGTGGTTGGACGTATCAAGTCGTCTGCAATCTGGATAGGTACCGTGACGCTGTCATGGGCGCCGTCGGTCGCAGGTCTTTCCGTTCGAGATACTGGGATCTCTAGAGGTGCCAAGTCCGTCAGCTGTGCTCCGGCAACGTCCACACTCTGTCCGGGATTTACCTCGGAATCAAGAGACGACTTCCCCGCTGTCTCATTGAGAGTAGCAGGGTCGCTCCAGCCAAGCAGTACAAGCATTTTGTTAATGGCATTCCTGATCAAAGGCGGCGACCGTCGCTGTAACCCTAGGATAGAAGTAGCACGATCCTTGCTGACAGCATCCGGACTCTCTATATCCGCATGGTCAGGGCGAATGATGAATGTCTCAACGGCTTCGAAGATCGCCGAGTATATCCAGCGCTCGTAGAAGTGTTCCGCGATGATCAAGACCATGGGAGATGTGACGATCGCTTTTGCAATATTCATAAGAGAGCCAGATGCAGCATGGTGAACGGACAATGGTGTTAGAGGCGACCAGGACGACCACGGAATGAAAGACTTCCAACAAGGAAGCAACGGTCGCGCTTGAACGAGCCCAAGACGTTGCAGATTGGCATGGTAAGAGAAAGGATAGAAAAGAACCTCCAGGCCAAGTCGAAATCTTTGGTTGTCAGTCCTGTTGTATGAAGCAGTCAACAGCACTTACCCAAATGTCAACACACTCCGTGAGCGTCGTACGAAGCGACGTGTCTTGGAGCTTGCATTCGTGATATGTACTAGGCGTTCGATCGGTTGATAAACGTATGCACCATAGACGACGGCTTGGATGCCAATGGTGGATACTAGTCGAGAGGTGAAGCCGGTGTACGCAATCGAGCTGCCAGAAGCCGCGCGTTCGGCAGCTACAATCTGAACGAATGGAATCGCAGTAGCAATCCGAAATGTGAGTACGCGGTCTCTGATGGTTCCGATCCACCAAGTGCAGAGATTCTCCAAGACGGTGGATGTCAGTGCGAGCGCATTACCAGCTGTTTCTTCAGATTCGAGCTCTTCTAGGCGCTCTTCGTAAGACCCAGGGAGACCTTCAGAAGGAGACCTCCGCCTCTCAACTACGCCCACGGAGGCGAGAACATCGTTTTGAGCATCTCTCAACCTCTTGCCGTACGCATGAGAACGTGGGTTGGTAGGATTGCCGCGCTCATCGTACAATTGAATGTAGTTATTGGCCTTGGCTTCACGATAGCGTTCGGGCAAAGGCTCGTCAGACTGAGAAGCCGAAAGCTGTATATATTCGTCTGACTCGGCGACCTCTTCAGTAGGCTCAAATGCCGACCGTCCCTGGGTGCTCAAGTCAGTCACGTGTCAGCAGATGGAAGCCGCTGCATGCTAATCTCAGAGGACCGGTACTACGTACAAAGGCGATCTTCGCAAGGTAGGCTTGTCGGCCCATAGTGATGCGCCCTGTCAGTGAGGAACAGACATGGCTGAAGAATACACTACAGCTGAGCGCGTGGCAGAGTCGTGGTGGTGCCTGGCGCGAAGTTCGCTAGACGTCAGACGCCGGCGCGCCATCCTTGCACGCCTTCCTTATCGATTAGAAACTTTTCTTACCTTCCTCCATCAGCTCAGGCCGCGAAGCAGCACTTTCGGCTCGAAGGACTCCAGTGCAACGCCATGGCGCAAAGAACGACTGTCAGGACGACCTACGAGGTTGAGCGCACATTGCAGCCCATCTACTCCGGAGGAAGCATAGCACTCAGCGAGGATGGGCGCATCCTGGCTGCATGTCTTGGAGAGGAGGCGCTGCTCACAGATCTGTCTACCGGGAAGGAGCTCGGGAGAGCAGAGGGCGATGGCGAGGCTATCACATCGCTGGCTTGTATGTGTTGGCTGGCAAACCTGGTACATGGTGGCTGATTGGAACAGTGACACCTTCCGCATCCCATCTCATTGTGTGTTCGAGGTCGCTATCGATGCGCATATACGCCTTGCAGCCCTCGGAAACGGACGACCAAACGATCGAGCTCGAACTGCTGCGATCGCTGAAGCCGCATACTGGTCCCGTCGTGACGCTGGCGGTCGACAGCACAGGCACGCTTGTGGCTACAGGTGGTGCTGATGGTGTTGTCAAGATCTGGGACATTCGCGCAGGCTACACCACACATACCTTCCACGGCCATGGTGGCGTTGTGTCAGCGCTGCACTTTTTCCAGGTCGAGGTAGCAGCGAAAGCCGAGTCTGCGGACAGCGGCAAGAAGAGGAAGAGGAGCAAGTCCCAGCAAAGAGTCGAGGAGGCGCAGGGCGAGAGCATACTGGAGTACCGTCTAGCATCTGGTGCCGAGGATGGCAAGATTCGTATCTGGGACTTGCACAAGAAGAAGAGCATCGCAGTGCTGGATTCGCATGTCTCTGTGGTGCGCACACTGCAGTACTCGTCACAAGAGAAAGTACTGGTATCGGGAAGCAGAGACAAGACGCTGGTCGTATGGGCTTCAGAGAAGTGGAAGCAACAACGAACGATTGCCGCACTGGAAGGCATTGAGAGCGCAGGCTTCCTCGCGAATGGACAAATTGTGTACTCTGGTGGAGAGCATGGCAATATTCGACTCTGGTCGACTGCTACCGGCCAGGAACTCACACAGGAGCAAGAGCCTGGGAACGAGACTGACGAGATCGTGAACATCCTTCATTATCCTTCCCTTTCTTACCTGATCTCAGTCCACGCTGAACAGGTCCTCAACTTCCATTCGCTGAAATCGGTTGAGCCGCCCTTCGTCGAAGAGACTATCGAGCCACTTCCTATCTTCCGACGTGTATCCGGTACACACGATGAAGTGATCGACATTGCCTATGTTGGACGGGACAAGTCGCTCCTAGCCTTGAATACGAACTCAGAGGATATTCGAATCGTCACATTGAAGGAGGACGCGGCGGAAGGAAGATACTTCGGTGCAGATGTCGGGGTGTTGGAAGGACATGAAGACATCGTCATTTGTCTGGACGTGGATTGGTCAGGACACTGGCTTGTCACAGGTGCCAAAGACAACACTGCGCGCTTATGGCGGCTGGACCCAGAGAACAACTCGTTCGAGTGCGCAGCAATCCTTACCGGTCACGCTGAGTCTCTTGGTGCAATTGCCCTTCCTCACACAGTGCCCCAGGAAGGCTCAGCCGCATTTACAGATCCGCTGTCACACCCACCAGCATACATCGTCACAGGCTCGCAAGATCGAACAGTCAAGAGATGGGACATCACCAAGGATACGAAGAAGTTGCGTGCAAAGTACACACGAAAGGCTCACGATAAGGATATCAACGCCATTGACATCGACCCGTCGGGCACGCTTTTCGCATCAGCATCCCAAGACAGGACTGTAAAGATATACTCTGCAGCAGAAGGCGAGGCCGTTGGTGTCCTCCGAGGGTATCGCCGCGGTGTCTGGACTGTCAAATTCGCCCCAAAAACATCACAAGCCCCCAATTCCAGCAACAGGGGTCTAATAGCCACAGGAAGCGGAGACAAGACCGTCAAAATCTGGAGTCTATCAGACTACTCTTGCCTCCTCACCCTCGAAGGCCACTCTAACAGCGTCCTCAAACTCGCCTGGCTGCCCTACCGCCCCGTCGACGCACGCGACAAGCGCGGGCCACAGGTTGCATCTGCCGCCGGCGACGGACTCGTCAAAATCTGGGACTCAGTATCCGGCGAGACGATGTCCACGCTCGATAACCACGAAGACCGCGTATGGGCGCTCGTCGCACACCCGCATACAGGCGCCCTCGTATCCGGCGGCGGCGACAGCGTAATCACGTTCTGGAAAGACACTACAACCGCGACTCTCGAGGCCGCCACAACAGCAGAGACAGAGCGCGTCGAACTCGACCAGAAACTGCAGAATTACACGTACTCCGGCAACTACCGCGAAGCTATCACTCTGGCGCTGCAAATGGATCAACCTGGCCGCTTGTTCGCGCTGTTCAAGAGCGTTGCTGAGACAGAACAACCCGATGAAGGCAGCATGTCCGGCCTTACCGCCGTGGACGACGTTCTCGCCAACCTCGCGGACGAACAGCTGTACAAACTTCTGCTACGGCTGCGCGATTGGAACACGAATGTGCGCACTGCGCCGGTGGCGCAGAAGATTCTCTGGACGGTCGTTAAGAGCTATCCTGCGTCGCGACTTGCTGCTTTGAGACCGAAGGGCAAGGTTGGTGCAAAGGGGAGCTTGAAGGATGTTCTAGATGCGATCAGAGCGTATTCTGAGAGGCATTATAAGAGAGTGGAGGAGCTGGTGGATGAGAGCTATCTTCTTGACTTTACGTTGAGGGAGATGGATGAGGTTGGTGATGTGAAGGCCATCACGAATGGTACATCGCGGCTAGGGCTGGACCGTGATGTTGTCATGGCAGAGTAAGACAAAATTATTTGCGCATGACGCTTTGGAAGGGAGCGAAAAGATGATGCTTGTATAGATCAATATACCCCGTTCTACGTCTACATGGTATCTTCCTTTGCGCCGCTTGCCCGGGCCTATTTACGCCAGTCTATCGTCGCGTCTGCGAAACTTCGCGAGCCTAGCTCAACGCCAATTGCAGCACACAGCTATCGCCTGCCAACACCCTCCATTGTTCTCTCGGTATCCTCCGTACGCCTTCCGTAACGCCTGCGCCTAACGCTCTCTTAGATTTCAAACATTTTCGTGGTGCTGACGTTGATTCTGCGTACATATTAGCAACCTATCTTTAGGACCTGGTAGTTCGATTATCTTACCTGCTCCACGCTCTGCCCTTATACAGGCACTCCAGAAACCTCGCAGGCCAATACACATGATACAGCACGAAAAACGGCCATGGATCCGCAATCGTAAGCGTACCATCCTTCCAGTTCGAAAAGTGGAACCAGAACGTCTTGATTTCGTCGAAGAATCTGGCCCACGAGCCCGCGCCGAAGATTGCGTCCAGGAATGGCAGGATCAGGAAGCTGACCAAGTCGTGTCCAACCCAGTAGTAGCTGCTCGTCGGTGTGCGCGGGAAAACTGGCTTCTCCTTCTCGCCCGAGTCCTTGCGGTAGTCCAATGCTGTCAAGTATGCATCTGCCATCTCAGGTGTCTTTTCGAAGAGCACGACCGCAGTGTGGGCGCGTGGGTTGCATTCGATGGGATATAGTTTGATGTTCTCCTCATCCTCAACAAGGAAGTCGAAGCTCAAGTGTCCGCTGAAAGTGTTGCCGCCATCTGCTACTACGCGCTCAGTGAAGGCGAGCATTTCTTGGTTCAGCTTGGAGTATGCGGGGAGTGGCTCATAGTGCATAAGGAGTTCAAGCGAGGGACAGCTGCAGAAGGCCTTGACCTTGCCGCGAACGACAAGCGCGTGCGTGCAGTATTCGTTGCCTTTGATGAATTGCTGGAGTTGGAAGGGGTTCGGTTTCGTGATGTTGAGGTTGTGAATGTACTTCTTCGTTTCGGTGGGCGAATCGAAAGGCAGCAACGTCATCATGGCATTGCGCGCGTGGTCATCCACGCCAATTGGCTTCATGATGAACTTCTTGTTGCCATCCTCTTTGCTGCCGACATTTCGGAGGAGTACACTCAACGCCTCTTCGGGAGACGTGACTCGGTGTGATTCGGGTACGGGAAGATCGAGAGACTGAATGTAATCAATAAACTGATCCTTCTCGTGGAACTTCTCGACCACATCCTCATAGAACTGAATGGCCTCGAATCTGCGCCCAACATCCTTCGCCTGCTTCTGTGCGAGTCGCACAACCTGACCGTCCTCAACTGCCGCGATCACCGATGAGCAGCTGATCCAAAGGTCGACCTTCTCATTGCGGATGACCGACAGTATGGAATCGATGTAGGGTTCTGCATCGTCGCCATTTGGAGTGTCCAATCGGTAGTACTTTGCAATTGCGCTGGAAAAGCGGCCTGGAGAGAGGGGAGAGATGTCTGCGCCAATGACATGGTGTTGCGTGTTTTGTGACAGGACTCGCGCAATTGAGAGGCCTTTGGTCATTGAGACCCCCGTCACAAGGATGGTCTTGCGTTGTGTGACCGACGTGCTTCTCTTTTCTGCTTGCAGGACTTTGTCGCGTCCATTGACCCGCTGCACAATGAGACTCAGCAGCACAAGAGCGGCCGATACGGGCAGCGTGAGCACGCTCAGCGCGACAAGCGACACATTCTTCCACACGTGAGAGTAGTAGAACGGCTCGGCGGCCTTCTGCTTCTCACCCTCTGCGCCCATTGCTGCTGGTGTTGAGGTGCTGTCACGGACCTTCCTCTTCGCGATATAGCTAGCTTTCCTCAGTCGTAGCAAACAAACCTCATCGAAGGGAACAAAAGCCTCAGACCCCATCAACCCAAAACAAAGTCGGAAAACAAAGTCTAAGAATTTCTAGCGGCTAAGACGGCTGCTAGCTTGCACGACATTCACATGCAAGTCGTGTATGCATGCAAGCGCGGACGTGAACGCGTTCTTGTCTCATTGCTGAATGCGGATATAGTCTCGACGTCATCGTTATTCGTTGATGCATGTGGACCCCTGGTAAGTGCGGAATTTCGTAACTTGTGCATGCTGCAAGGTTCAGCGGGTCGAGTTCTAGGCGTCCGTAATCGCAAAGGTGGCTTTCTGTGTGGTAATGCGACGTGCATGGTGGGGTGCATGTTTGTTTGGGTGGAGTGTTGGTGTTGGCAGTAAGAATGGCGACAGACAAGAGCGAGGGATCGCCGCGGATGAATTGCAGAATCGACGATGCAGTAAGCTTCAGGAGGCCTCGCTACAGCTTCAGTGAGAATTTTGGGTTCAGAAGTCTTTGCAATTGATCTAGTCGTTCTTGCGAAGCTCTCACTGCTGTTGATGCAGCAGCTAAGTCCACGAGCCACATCCACGTGCTGAGAGGCGCTGAGGGTCTCCTGCCAGCCTCGTCGTCCCTTTATCCAACGGGTTCCTGCATCTATCTATGACACATCTGTACTACCAGTGGCCAACGTCGAGTCTATACCAATATGCAACGTTTCTCGGTGTCGTTGCTCATTTCTGCTCCCCTTTGCAGCGAGTGATCTCAATTCCGTCCTGCAACGAGTCAGTGTGTGATTTAGATAGGCGAGGCTGGTTGGAGACACTTACAGGTACACCGGTAGGCTCGTAGCTGTTCACGAGCTTGCTCTCGTAGATGAGGGTCGGCTTTCCAGGGCTCTGGTTGAACTTGGCCTCACCGTACCTCTTCTCGTACATCTTCACATTGGTCTCTGCAATGCCTTCTGTATTGCTGTTGCCACTCTTCTTTGCCTCTGCGAGCTTCTCCTCGACGCTGCTCCTGACGTACTTGAGATATGGTGGGTTTCCCGGCTTGATCACGTTATCGGCAGCCAGCACCGAGCCCTCAGTGATCAAACCCAACTCTTCGCAAAGCTTGAGATCGGTCGTGTAAGCAGGCTTGTAGTGGTCCAGGAACATGAGATCAATATGCTTCAACTGGCCAGACTCGAACAGGCGAGCAATTGATTCATCACTGGAGCCAACAATGACCTTGACGACGTCTGAGAGACCAGCGAGGTCAACAAGAGACATGATTACCGCAGCGAACGCAGGATCACGCTCTAAACTGAAGTACCGTTGTCCTCCAGCTTTGCGAACTGCATCGCCAAACAAGACGCACGAGTAACCAACGTAGCCACCGAGCTCGACCTGAATTCCCGTAAGCTCAGAAGCTCCCGCTTCATCCATTGACTTACCATTGTCTTCGGTTTAACCTCTGCGATCAGATCTGTTACAATCTTGCCCTTGTCTTCTCCGACGTTCATGAGGTACTTCTTCGTACGCCCATACTCGTCAATGGCTGCCAGAACATTTTCTGGTGAACCGCGGATCTTTTGAATGTTAGGGTGGGAGTAAACGAAGTGCAACAGCTCAATCTCACGACCATCGTCGAAGAAAGCGCCGTCCTCCTCCTGTGCTGCGTATGCTTTGCTCTGATCGAAGCTGCCCATGGTGTATGATTGTGCAAGATTGTGCTGATCGCATGCAATGCCAAATTGTGGTAAACCTCAGAGCTACCTCGAGCTCGACGCGTCGGGCGGCCAGGATGCCCCTCAGCGGATGCCCCTCAACGCGTAAGTTAGTGCGGGGCATCAGATTAACGATGACGGCGGCACTGCATGTGCGAGCTGCATAGCGGGCCCGTTCGTGGGGCTTGATGCGAGCCAGGGCAATCCGCTCGGGAACGAACACCCAGAAAGCAGCAAGATGTCGTCAGGCGTTAGGAAATCGTCTTAGCAATGATCCTCCCGCTTATGCCCATTCATCCCTAGTCCTGCAAGCGATGCGGGATGTCACTGCAAGTGCAATGCACCGTTTTCGTGAATATTGCCATGGCGCCATACAGTGCATGTCAAGGGGTTGGATCAGCCCTGTTCTGGCAAGCTTGTCGCGCAAGCATGTGGATACGCGACAACACGACACTGGTGTGGCCGTGTGTGGGGCTTGCAATTGGTGCATTTCTGCATTCTTTAGAGTCTTGACGTTAACACAGTTGTACCTGTTCTGAACGGTTCTAGACAAGTCACTATACCCACGTTTAGCAACGACAGCTCCACAAGACATGACATGATTGAACGTACTGCCCGATACGGTAATATCCCTCAGAGATCTAGGATCATCCAAACTCTATCTACCCGACGCGGGAGCTAAGATCGCTGGATCTCGCGAGACGTCACACTGACTCTTTGCCTGGTGTTGAGGGGTTTGGAGGGGCAAAGCAACGCTGCCTGTGGCTGAGCTGCAAGCGAAGCTTTAGAAGCCTCTGGACTACCAATCCGCTGGCCTACTGTGCCTACGCATCCGTCCGCGTGTTGTTGAGTTGTGCCTGTCTTTTGAGGTGTCTAAGACGGGATAGTGGCGTGGCGATGAACTGATCCTGATGATTGCCCCGCAACACAATCGACTCCTTCTCCACACCGGGCGGTACTCCGTGCGCAGCACTAAAAGGGTTAGTCCGTGTACTACGCTCCTTTGGTTCCTGGGCCGCAAGCAATTACGATTACACTGCTTTGCCCAAGCCATGCAAAAGCCCCTGTTCGCATTGAGGAATCGTGTTCTCCCATGTGCCGGAACCGGATTCTGCCGTTGGGAGTTGGTTGGCTCTGAAGTCATTTCATCATGTCCAGCCAGTAACAGTTTAGTTCTCCATGTGTAGTCGTACCAGATCCACACAAACAAGGCATACACAGGTCCTCGGCATAGCTGGTGAAAGTTCTGCGTATGGTTGACGTTTCTACGAAGCGTTACCGGCATGTCTGGGCCAATTGAGTGACACCGTGTACTCAGGCCGCCATGCCTGGTCAGAAACGACATCGGCCCTGAAACAATTTATATAGAACTCAGGATCCCGTAACTTGGCCCAGCAGACACTCAACGTATCTCTCTCTCACATTACTACTTTCTCATCATGTCAGACCTTAAAGCTACCGTTGCCGAGACCAAGGCCGGCTTCCACGTCGAGGGTTACGAGAAGATCGAATATGACTTCACCTTCATGGACGGCGTTTTCAACCCCGCCAACCCTCAGCTTGCCAACTGCTACGAGCGATGGGGCCGTGCCCTTGCTGTCATGGACTTGAACATCTTCAACGTCTACGGCAAGGAGATGCAAGCATACTTCGACCACTACAACCTGCCTTTGACCATTCACAAGACCATGATTGGTGAGAAGGCCAAGTCGATTGAGACTCTTCTCAGCATCGTTGACTCGATGACCGACTTCGGTATCATCCGCAAGGAGCCTGTCCTTGTTGTTGTAAGTTATACTGTAACACACTTGCCCTTGAACAGTGACTAACATCATCTAGGGTGGTGGTCTTGTGACCGATGTTGCTGGGTAAAACTTATCTCTAAGGCACTCTGGCCTGGAAGCGTTTCGAAGACAGAACTAACTCGAGATCTCCAGATTTGCTTGTGCTGCCTACCGCAGGAGCACCAACTACATTCGTATTCCTACCACAGTCATTGGTCTTATCGACGCCAGTGTCAGTATTAAGGTTGCCGTTAACTACGGCAACTACAAGAACAGGCTGGGTGCTTACCATGCTCCTATGCACACCTTCTTGGACTTCTCGTTCTTGAGGACCCTGCCCGAGGCACAAGTCCGAAACGGCTTTGCCGAGTTGATCAAGATCTCGACGTGTGCTCACAAGCCCACATTCGATCTTCTTGACAAGTACTGCGAGAAGCTGATTACTTCCCGCTTTGGTCGTGAGGGCGACGACCAGGAGGTCCGCCAGGCTGCCGACACCATCAACCGTGCTGGTATCCACGAGATGTTGAAGCTCGAGACACCTAACCTTCACGAGATCGGTCTTGACCGTGTCATCGCCTACGGTCACACATGGAGTCCTCTCCACGAGGTATGTCAAATTCTCCTGCCTATATTAGATTAGCATTGACTTGTGGTAGCTCTCCCCTCCCACACCTCTTCGTCACGGACACGCTATCTCTATCGACATGGCTTACTCTGCGACCTTGGCCAACCAGCGTGGTCTCCTCTCTGATGAGGAGCACCGCAGGCTGTTGAATCTTTTCTCGCGTGCCGGTCTCTCTATGGACCACGAGCTGTTCGATGAGGACATGCTTGACAAGGCCACAGCAGCTATTCTCAAGACCCGTGACGGTCTCCTTCGTGCTGCCGTTCCTAACCCCATCGGCCAGTGTGTCTTCTTGAACGATGTATCTGCTGAGGAGATGAACAAGGCTCTGCGAAGGCACAAGGAGCTGATGAAGGAGTACCCCCGCAATGGCGAGGGTCTTGAGGCCTACGTCGACGCTTCCGACACAGGGTACACACAGAACGATGTCGCCATTGAGGATGCGCTAGCGAAGGACAACGTCGCCGAGAAGCTGAGCAATGGCAAGGCTGACGGGCTACCCAACGGCCAGAAGCAGGCCGCCAACGGCATCCCTGCTGGTCTTCAGGGTATTGCCAACGGTTACTCCAACGGTTACAAGAACTAAATGGGGTCTGTCGAAGGAGGAAAGATGAGGAAGGCTCAGGAAAAGCGCTTTGTCTGGCGGCAATCTGATTAATACCAGGAGATTAGACCGCGTTGCACTTGCAACTTATACCTCTTCATACCAATACCAAACATTTCAGTTCACACACCAAACGTTCTTGGCAACATTTGCTCGTGATTATCCATGAATATCATTAAGAATAATGCTCTGTCTCAGAATTCTGCTGACAATTGGCATCTGATTTAATGACGACCTCAGCTGTTCATGGTGTTGTGTTCGTCTGCTGATATTTGGTTCGCTTTGATCACTGTAACGTGCTTGCTCGGTCGAGGCCCGCGCAAGGGAAGATTCCGTCTGGCAATGCAGTTGTCCACGGTCTGTCAAAACCGGACTCTTGGCACACGTGGCATGAACATCAGTCGAACACAGCAGCTCAACATGCAGTTTTGCAGATCGAGCGTGGTCGACTCAACGGTTTGCGAATCACTTATGGTTTTGTCCGCGCACCACGTTCCCATTGATGCACGATCATGCCCAGTACAAAGATATGTACTCCCTAAAATCGACACCGATATCCCATCGCCATCACTGAAGACGACCCAACGAGAAATCAGTTTCCTAACAGGAGAGTTATTCGCGGGGCCCACGCCACCGTAGTGACTGGCAACCAAAAGCAGTGGATGATGCTAGTGGTCGTGGCTGGGCCCCTGTGCTTTTTTGATGAAGAAACAGAAATGGGTGTGGGTGCTGTGAAGATTTTATACCAGCGGCGCGGAGCAAGCAAATCGCCGATGCGCTAACCGCCTTTGGCCGGAGGTCTTCCGTACCTTCACAGTTTCGCGCCTGTCCTACAGCAGCGGCACTGATTTACAAACAGCTTGCGACAGCAAATCTATACTGATAGTTGTTGATTCGGTGCAGCAGGCTGATTTGTTGTCGTGGATATAGAGTAGCGCGCTCGACAAAGTAGCAACTCTTACCCCTTCTCGACCGGCGTCCGATGGCATTTAGGCGTCTTTAAATTATTCGAGATGCATTCTTGGATGAACAACTTCATCATGGTTGCACGCGACTGCCGGCCCAGAAATCAGGAATTGGACGTGGCGCAACCGTCATTAGCGTGATCTGCAGCAAGCGACGTCAGTAACATCTACCATAAACATACATTTTGCCCAGTCTTGCAGCCTCAATCCGCCTAGCATCATGAGTTCGAAAACGCCTGCACAGTCATTTACCCCAGCTGATGCCAAGGACCTTGATACGCCTCTAAAGAGCATCTTGAACTTCAGAGATGTTGGCGAGTTTGTCAACAAAGCCTCTGGTGCGAAGTATGTTTACGCATAGTGACAGCTTCTGATCTGACCAATTGCAGGCGCTTAAAGACGAGGCTGCTGTACCGCGGTGCACGACCAGGTGAGCACTCCGCGTCCTTGAAGAGGGTGCAACTACTAACTCGAACAGATGAGGCAACAGTAAGAGACAGAGAGAGGCTTGTGAAAGAGTATGGTGTCAGGAGTATCATCGATCTTCGAACAAAGTACGCGGTGGACATCACTCTGGAGACGCGCAGGCTGACACATGCAGAACCGAACACATTGAACAAGCGCAGAAACGAGACGCAAAGATCAAAGCGTCAGAGGCAGTTCCGCAATCCAATGACGATGTTGCTGGCCCCTTGAAGATGCGCGACGTTATCTATCACGAAATCAACTTCAACGGCTCAGCATTCTCACGTATGCTCATCTCAAAGCTCACATGGATGGAGTTCTTCCGGCTGGCGGGACTCATGGTTTTCGGATACCGTCTCGACGCGATCAAGATTCTTTCACCGCACATGGAGGAGATGGGGCTTGTTGGTCTGGCGAAAAGCTCAATAGACGTCTGCACCAAGGAGGTGAAGCAGGTCTTTGACATCTTTGCAGATGACAAAAATTGGCCAATCTTGGTTCACTGCACGCAAGGCAAAGACCGCACAGGACTGATCGTAATGCTCGTCTTGTGGCTGACCCAAACCGACGACGAGATCATCGAGAAAGATTATCTCTTGTCGGAGCCGGAGCTCGCGCCAGAAAAGGAGTCTCGAATGAAGGAGATCGGCGCAATTGGCCTCTCTGAGCAGTTTGCTGTGTGCCCGCCAGGCCTAGCCAAAGAGGTCCATTCGCACATTCAGGAGAAATATGGCGGTGTTGAGAAGTATCTACTGGAGAAAGTTGGCGTTAGTCGGGAAACGCTAGAGAACGTGAGGAGGAGGATGCTGGCATCTGATTCGTAGGAAGCCACGCGTCCGCGTTGGTGTAGCACCGAAAGTCCACCTCGCGAACCCTGATTGCAATAACAAAATATCACATTGCGAGTAGAAAAGACGTTGTTCGATGTCAATTATGCCATTTTATGCTCAACCAATATAACACTGCTGTACCTAGACCCTGATCAACCTCCTCTACTCCTCTTTCGTGCTCGTTATCGCGGGGCGTTGATGTTTCAGAAAGCTACCCCTGGTTCGCTTAGTGGGCTACACCGTTCAATCTTGGCGCATGCAGCTGTCCTTCGAAAACACCACGTCGCTCTTCGTCCTGCCAAAATTCACTGGAGTTGCGCAAGATGAGCGGCAACACCTCTGAGGAGACTTTCGAATTCATCGAGACGCCTGCGGCGCCCTCGACGTTTGGCGACTTCGATAGTGGGGTCAAGACCACTTCGGTACGTACTCTCAACATTTTGGGCGCAAGTTCGACAAGCCATTGAGCGCTGAAAGAGAGAGCAATTGAGCTGACATTTGGTGTGAACAGTACCCCACAATTGCCAATGCTCCTCTTCCTGCTGAGGGCTCCGGCCGCGACTCGTTCAACAACTACGCCCTCATCGGTCTGCTAGTCGGTGTCCCCGCCTGGTTTACCTGGAAGTTGGGTGGTGGCTTCAAGACATGGGTTTTCCTCGCCCTGCTCTTGTGCCTGCCTATTCTCGGTCCCTTCTGGTGGTTGACCTCCGAGTTCGCGCCCCGCAAGAACGAGAAGGCCAGGCTGCCTGGCAAGAACATCGAGCACTACCTCACATTCAAGAAGGATGAGGACCGTGATGCCTACTACGGCAAGAAGAAGATCCCTATCGAGACCTTCCAGGAGAAGTACTTTGATGGCGAGATCGAGCTCAACGGCGATATGCTCGAGATCCTCGAATGGCGCCACGACTGGTCCAAGCCCCGCTTCACTCTCGGCCTGATCAAGCACTTCCTCTTTGGCATGATTCCTGAGATGATCGTCCACTCCAAGTCCCAGGGTACGTCCTATCTTGCTCTTAGTATGAGTCCAGCTGACATTCTTTCCAGACGAGGAGCAGGTCCGTGACCACTACGACCGCGGCGACGACTTCTACGGCTGGTTCCTTGGCCCACGCATGATCTACACTTCCGGTATCATCTCCGACATTAATAAGGAGGAGACTCTCGAGCAGCTCCAGGACAACAAGATGGCTGTTGTTTGCGAGAAGATCGGCCTTCAGAAGGGCGAGAAGATGCTCGACATCGGCTGCGGTTGGGGTACCCTCACCAAGTTCGCCTCTGCCAACTACGGTGCTCACGTCACTGGTGTCACACTCGGTCGCAACCAGACTGCCTGGGGCAACAACGGTCTCAGGCGCGTTGGTGTCCAGGAGGATCAGTCCAAGATCCTCTGCATGGACTACCGCGAGATCCCCGTTCCCTCTGGTGGTTACGACAAGATTACTTGTCTCGAGATGGCTGAGCACGTCGGTGTTCGTCACTTGGGTGGCTTCTTCCGTCAGGTCTACGATATGCTTGAGGACGATGGTGTCTTCTTTCTCCAGATCGCTGGTCTCCGCAAGGCATGGCAGTTTGAGGATTTCACCTGGGGTCTGTTCATGAACAAATACGTCTTCCCCGGTGCCGACGCTTCTACTCCTCTGGGCTTCGTCATCGACACTCTTGAGGGTGCTGGTTTCGAGATCAAGATGGTCGATACTATTGGTGTTCACTACTCCGCCACCCTCTGGAGGTGGTACCGCAACTGGCTCGGCAACAAGGACAAGGTCAACGCCAAGTATGGTGCTCGCTGGTTCCGCATCTGGGAGTACTTCCTTGCCTATTCCACGATCGCGTCCCGCCAGGGTTCCGCCACTTGCTTCCAGATCACCTGCGTCAAAAACCTCAATGCCGTCCACCGTGTCGATGGTATCCACTCTCAGTTCTCTCTGGCCGGCGCTCTCGAGGCCAGCAAGGCCAAGGGCGCCAACCTTCTCCCCAAGAACAAGGCTTGAGGGTCCAATCACTAGACTACTTCAGCAAGCCAACAAGATCGTCGATTCGATGGAAGAGTCAACGAGGAAGATGTGTAGGATCAGTCTAATGGTATAGACAAAAGTATGATATGTCTTGCTCCTTGCGTCAGCTTGGCCTGACAATGAGCATGACCGGTATGACGATATGGAACATGACTATCATGATGTAGCGCCTGTAACAATAAATCTGCTACCAACCTTCGACACTGAGTACGCGACCTACAAATCAGTCTCATTCCCAGACACAACAAGCACTGCTGATGGCGGTGTTCGGTTATTCTGATCTTTGGTACGATTTCTTCGAAGCTCTCTTTTCAGGGTGCTAATAGCCCATGAACAGATCCTTATAAAATCTACGCCTCGCTTCGCCCAAGCTCATAGTAGGCTTGGGAACTTTCCCTCGAGAAGTAGAGTTGACGGTAGCGCCCTGAATTGAAGGTCTGTTAAACTGGTGTTCGAATTCCCACTCGACTCGACCACTCATATCGCAAAACAACTGACTACAGTACGCAAGATACTTGCTGTATTGTTACTTCAATATTGCACATGGCCCAGCAACGGACGCTTGATACGTCCGTTTCTTTTGAGTTCTCAAAATCCGGGATTGCACAATCAAGACAAAATCTAACCGAAAGATTGCAGCCCTACCCCACCATAAGGTCAGACGGCACAGAGCACAAATATTTTCGGCCCCACGTACTAACTTCTCAGACGTTCGAGGCTGCCTTGACTCTTCCACAGCGCCTCTGTACTCCAAAGGACACCCAATCCGAATTTTCCGGTAGGTATATAAAAAGCACTTTTTGGCAAACTCTCATCAAAACACATCAACCTCCGGGTGGTGAGCCTTTCCAAAGGAAAAGAGCTCAACATGGGGTGGTATGGTCTAGTGGTATGACGTCGCGTTGTGGCTGGCGAGCACCTAGTGCTCCGATCCAGATCCGCGCCAGCCCGTGTTCGATTCACGGTACCGCCAAAGCGTGCGACATTTTTTGCTTTTTGGTCACGCACCTTAATCGCAGGCGTGCTGCGATCGTGCCTTGTCTTTTAATCCTCTAGGGTAGACAACCCGCTGCGTTCGTTCGACTTGGCTAAGATCTCAATGGTCAGTGTGGTGAATGATACTAAGCCAATTTTCTAAAAAAAAAAAAAAAAAAAAAAGCAGAGGACGACATCCTGAAGCAACCTTGATGTGGAGCTTGACCACCAACGCACAATGGCGGACGGCCTCGGCGCAAGCAGTCTGTTTCATTACTGTGCAGAGAACACTCAAGCTGTTCTGTTTCATTACTGTGCAGAGAACACTCAAGCTGTTCTGTTCCTTCTCGCACGTTTTACGCAACCAGAGGGATACAGATCTTGTCGTTCACCTAGACTGACAGCTTGCAACGCATATCTTTTCCCCTGGAATACTGCTATTAGGAGAACAGGTTGTCAGGAAATTTCGATCCGCTTGCTGGTCTTCTCTTGATTCTGTACAAAGTGCAGACAGTCTGGATGCTGCTCTGCTATTGTTCACTGTCCACTTCATATCTGACAACTTTCCCAAACCCTTCCAACCCGATCTTCCTTTCCACATCTATCAATCTTCCCCCCACAACCGGCGCCCTCAGCTCTACTTCTCCAAAGTAATTCGGCTCTGCGCTTGTCCTCAAAAATCCAATTCGTTCGAACAACTTCAAACTCTGTACGTTGTCCTGGTCGATCTTGACGCGCAGATGCTTGAGCAGCGCAACCCCTTTTCCAGCATACTCAGCGAGGATCGAGTCTAGCGAAGACTGGATGTACGAAATGAACGCTCTTAAAGTCTCCTGCGCCAGTCCCTTTCTCTGTTGGTCTCTCCGCGCAATCATGATCTCAAGCTCACCAATCACACTCTTCGCTCTTCCTTCCCCTTCCTGACCATCGTCCACCTCTTCATCCTCATCGTCGTACAGAAACAAGTTGACATCCCCCACCATCCACTCCGGCGCATCCTGCCGCCCGGGCGCAACGCTTTCATACTCCTGCCCCTCGGCGTGTGTGCACACAATGAAAGTCAGTTTGTCAACGTCTTTGCGCCACGAGCGCTGCATAGAGTACTCCTCTTCCAGGGTCAAGGGTTCGGAGGCTGTGGCCTTCTGGATCTCTTCGTCTTGCATCCATTCATGGTAGGTCGGCACGTGGTGCGCGCTATAGGGCACGAGGAGGATGCGTGGGGTTGTTATGCCTGAGATTGTTAGAAGATAAAGGTTGGGGGCGGAGGGAGTCTAGCTGTAGAACTTACTGGTGAATTCGTTGATCTTCATGTTTGCAGTACTTGAGTTCGGAGGTACAAATGGTACGAAGTCGAATTTTGACGTGGAAGGACTGGGAATGTTGCTGGTGTGGCAGCTTAAGAGTACGTTGACTTTAATGCTAAGATCCGCGATTCAATCCGAAGAGATAGCTATACACGACAACGAAGATTCGCCTCTCAATTCGACGTCAAAATGGTGGTTGTGACTTCTTGAAAGAGTTCCGAAATCTCGGAATGGAGTGTTGATGACTAGCCTGTTCTGGCAAGGGTTCCTTCCCAGCTTCTGCGTCCATCATTACATCTGTCTTCTTTTCCTCACCTCTACTGGTGACTTGGGAAGAAGAATCACGGTGAGAGGTCAAAGAAGACGTCTGTGTAAACGTGAAGGGCTGGACATCGACCTGAGGAGTGACGGACGAGAACATGCGGACAAGAGCAAGGAATCAACTTGGCAGCACATGAATCCTCCCGTATAGCCCTATCGCCAACTGTCCATCTCAAACATCAGCATGTCGACAGAACGGACCCGAGTTCTCGTTACAGGCGGTTGTGGCTTTCTCGGGTCTGAGATCGTTTCTGCGCTTCTAGCCACAAATCGCTACGATATTACAGCCGTTGATATCAACCCGCCAGCCCTCGGCACCACGACTTTCACCCAAGATGTGCGCTATGTCCGGGCCAATGTACTTGATCGCGACGCCCTGCAAAAGACCTTTGACGAAGCAAAGCCCGCCATGGTGGTTCATACCGTGGGCGTATACCGCTTAGGTACGGCAAGGTACTCGATGAAGAACAAAGAGGGGGAGTTTACCGTGAACGTCGAAGGGACGCGGAATGTCCTCGATGCGAGCAGAGAATGTGGTGCGAAGGGACTAGTGTACACAAGCAGTGTCACGGTCGTGCTGGATGAGCTGGGCAAGGATTTCAAAAACGTGGACGAGACGTGGCCGACTGGATATGCGAAGACGAGCTATGGCCAGAGCAAGGTAGGTCTCAACCGAGCCTCACCTCGGTCCCGAATATGTCTCTTTTTCCCGGACCGGAGTTGTTGCACCATAAGCCCTCCTAGTTGTCGAGTGAAGCCTCAAGATCTTCAACCCGTCTGGGTGTTCGACTGCCATCAAGACATCGAAATCCGCTGTTTCTATTCTTTCAAAGCGTTGTCATATACTCTCTACCTCCCTCCTGAATATTAGGGTTGAACACTCAATCTCGACACAATACTTCCCAGGGCACTCCCAAAACCACTCACTAACAACCAACAGACCCTCGCCGAAAATCTCGTCCTCTCTGCCTCGAGCCCAGATCGCTCCTTCGCAACCTGCTCCCTACGCTCCGCACCCATCTTCGGTCCCAACGACCCCACCGTAATTCCCACAATGCACTCCTGCATATCCGCCTACCAAACCCCCTTCATCCTTGGCACCTCATCCACCAACCTGCAAGACTACGTCTACGTCACCAACGTCGCCGACGCGCACGTCCTCGCTGTCGCCAACCTACTTAACTCGCAAACCGCCGCCGGCCACGCCTTCTTCATCACGAACGGCGAGCCTGTGCCGCTGCGAAATATATGTCTCAGCATTTGGCGAGAATTTGGACACACCCCGCCCTTCGAGGTCGGCATCCCTGAGGGGCTGGCGTGGTGGATGGGCCTGGGCGCTGAGATGTTTGGGTGGCTGGCGGGCGTGGATACGAGTTTGAGTCGCGGGATTGTGGATGATGCGTGTCGGGATCGGTATTGTTGCATACATAAGGCGATGAGGATACTGAGATATAGACCGAAAGTGAGCTTGGATGAAGGGATAAGGAGGAGTTGTGAGTGGTATAAGAGTGTGCTTGGTAGGAGGGATGTTAAGAGAGAGAATGGGGGGTGGTCGTGAAGTTCTTTTGACGTAACCTAAAGGCAGGCAGATAGTTGGAGGTGAGATTGTAGAGGTACGCAACTTTGTACGTGCGTCTGATCCATATATCTATAATCTCTCATGAGCAGCGTGTATTACCGCTACTGGTATATGCCTCCTAAATTAGCGGATACTACCTCCTTTCCCTCTCCTCATCTGTCTCGCCTTTTCCGATCCTCTCTCTTGCCATCATGATCCCTCTCTTTCCTCCTTCTCCGGCGCTCATCATCATCTCGACTCCTACTCCTGTCCCGTCTATCTCTCCTATCCTTCGAGTCTCGACTTCTACTCCTGTATCGATCACGCCGCTTGTCATCCCGCGGACTTCTACTACGGTCCCGCCTATCGCGATCTCTGCGTTTTTCTCTCCTACGCTCACTGTCGTAATCGTCTTCTCGGTCGCGATCTCTGCGCTTCTCGCGCCGCCGGTCGCTGTCGTCGTCGTATTTGTCCCGCCTGCGGTCGTCTTTGCGATCTCTGTCGCGTCTTCGCTCGCTATCATAGTCGTCGTCGCGCCTCCGGTCTCGATCGCGGTCATCGCGCCTTTCTCTCCTGCGCTCACTCTTCGCATCATCGTCGTGCCTCCGCGAGTCCCTCTCCGGCTTCTCCTCCTGCACCATTTCTTGCCCCTCCAATTTCTTCTTTAACTCCTCCTCGGTGATAACCTCGCCCGTCTTCTTATTCCGCAGCGTGACAGGATTGTACCCCTGCGGCGCGTCTTTCTGCCCCTTCTTGCCTCTTGCCTTGCTATTGAATTCGCCTAACTCCACATCCTTGGCCGCGTCCTCCTTCGCGCCGATTCCCAGAAGCGCAGGCCGCCGTTTGACCTCCTTTGGCGCTTTCGTGCCGCCCTTGCGTGACTCGCCGTCGCTGTCTTTCCAGCCCATACCGCGCAGCATCGCCAGGCCGAAGCCCTCGATGGGGGTCGCTTCGTACGCGTCGAGTGAGGGCTCGTCGGGCGCGTCATGCAGGTCGTTCTGCAGGGCTTCTTCGTCGGTTATGGCGGGGATATTGCGCTCGGTGTCGGTGTGTTTGCCGTTGAGGAGGGATTCGAGGGCCTGCTTTTCGAGCCGCTGAGCTTCGGTGAGATTGTCTTGAGGGTCGACCTCCATAGGCTCTGCGGGCTCTGCGGTTACGACCTCCTGCGCTTCTGCTGGCTTTGCAGGTACCGTGAGGCCGTAGACGACTTCCTTCTCAGGCTCGTCCATGACCACATCGCCATCCTGTTGCTGTGTGTGCGGTGCGCGTTCCAGCTGCTTTTTCCGCGCTTCTTCACGCCAATTGCGATTTGGTAATGAGGGTATGACCAACGGCCCTTTCTTTTCTTTAGGACCATCAACGTCGATTGCGCCGCCCTCTGCTGCGTCGAAACCTCCGATCGCCTGCACCTTGTTGGTGTCCTCTGGTTCGTCGTCGCCAAGAAGTGCTTTCTTCGGTTTTGTCTCCTTCTTCGCAGCGACTGCTTTGAGGCCTGGCTTAGCCTTCAGGCCGCCCAGCGACATTTTGAAGCCGCCCGCGGCCATGGTGGTGGTGACGAAACTTTCGAGGATATACTAGGACCGAAGATAGTGGTAGTTCTAGCGCGAGGGTTTGGCTCCGGGAAGACTGGAAGATTGTACAATTGGGAGCTTTGGCGTTGTGTTGGTGAGTGAGTTCCAACATTTCTTGCGGCGATGACATCGGTCTTGGCAGGGTCCAATCTTTGGAAGGCAGCACCCGCTCACGTGAAAGGAAGGCACCACCTCTGCTTGTAAGGCAAGTATAACATCAACATTTCAAAGACATGACTTTTGTATGCTGCCACATTGTGTTGAGACTGTACGAGCTCCAAGCAACTCCACATGCAATTCATTCATTCATAAGCTATGCTCATTGGCAGTAAACCACTTGGTATCAACATGCATAAAACCGTCCGCCAACAATGTCTACAATCAATCCGCTATGACCTCTAACTCCAAGACGACAATCATTTTTTCTCGTTCTATCTACGAAACATCATCCCTATGCAAATATCTCGCTGTGTCGTTGCCAGCAAATGAAAACGGACTCTTTCCAATCTCAGGACTTCTTGGGTCGATTGGGCTTGCAAACAATCCCTCGTCCTTGTCCTCGTCGTCTGTGATTATGGGGCCGCGAGATTGGAACGTAGGCCCTGCACTTGATAATGCGTTGAGTGATGCCATACCTGTGGAGTCTTGTCGTGCAACGATTGAGGGAGGTGGAACCTGGACTGCTACTTTGCGCGGTACTGTTGTCTGCAGTGGCTGAGGGGGCTGAGGAGGCTTTGCTGCAAGAGACGAGGGGTTCTCGCCTTTTAACATTGCGAAGGAGGAGAATGAGGAGACGGCAACGTCCGAACCCTCTGGCGAGAGAGGATTGGCGAAGGGTGCATCGCCGTTCATGTCTTCTGACTTGGGTGTGAGGTCGCTCTGGTTGGTGCTCAGCCTCAAGCCTGCAAGCTTGTCGAGCAGACGTCCTCCGCCCGGTGACCTGGGGCTTGCAGGGCCGTTGTTCGTTGGCGCCCCTGTTGGCAGCGAGATGCTGAGGCCGGACGGTCGTGCATTGACGCCAAATGTCTGCTCAATCCATTCCTTCTCTTGTACCGCCATGAGCAGTCCAATGCCTTCGACATTGTCCCGCGACTCGGCCTCAATCTCCTTCTGCAGCACCTGTAGCCTTTTCTTTGCCCAAATAGTGTGCAAGACACCCTTCTTCCCCGCTGCGCGTGCTGAGGCCCCTAGCTCTGGCGGGAACAGTGCGGGCAGCGGGTTTGTGTGCCATACTACGGACAACCTGCCTGCTTCCTGCGGCCGGTGTGTGAGGGTGACGCTCTTGGGCACTGCACTGCCTGCGGGCAGCAGAAAGTACATGCGGTGCACATCGTTGGTCTGCTGGTCGTCCGCCGGCAGGACTCTTGTGCTGCCCTCCCACGACACGTGCCAGTCACCACGCACGCCGCGCGTTGAGTCATCGTCCTCCCACTCTACCATGAGGATCTTGGTGCCCCCCGGCGTGGCATGGTCGTACTCGTAGCGTGCCAGCGCATTCGTGACCGAGATGCTCGGCGACTCGACCTCGTCCTTGTGCGGGCCATGTATGGTCGTGTCGACAGACGTAAAGGGCTGTGTCGCCGGGGACGCCATGGGCATGGGCAGTTGTGGAGTACGATGATCGAGAGCGCGGTACGGAGGCGTATACAAAAAGGGTGGGGGCGGAATACGAAGTCGAAATGCTGCGCTGCTAGAGCGTGGACCCAGGATGAGACACGCTTGCACGGCTGATTTGGGGGCCCTGGAGGAAGGCGCGGCCCGTAATCGACGGGCTCCAGATCCGCTGGTGCTAATTACACCCGGGCAAAACCTTCTTCCGTCTTGATAGAGCAGCCAGAAGCAGCCAGAGAACGCGCTGCCGACCGACTGCGCCGCAGAATCGTCATCCGCGTCGAGATGCATCGGCGAGCGAACTTCGGTACCAGCGCTAAATTAAGACGTCAGTCTGTCAGGAGGGGCAGGACCTACCGGGACTCCACGCCACCTGCGGACGTTGCAGCCTCGAGCAACGATAGCCAATCACTGCCTGGAACGCACGAGGGCGGCAAAGTGGTTGGCAAAGTGGATTGAGCGATACGCCAGTATTGGCTTCGATTGATTCTTCTCGAGCTGGGCAGTGCCCTTATCCAGTACTATACACAAAGTGGGAGCTGCACTAGCTTCCCAATGCCCCTTTCCCAACCCAAAGTATGCAGCCGTATCGTCATATTCCTGCATCGCCCAGTCGATGCGCTGCGCCGTGATAAAATGCTTCTAGCTCACCAGAGCTGAAAATGCTGAAAGAACAGAAAGTGGGTATAGTGCAAGAAGAAAAGTATGTGCAAAGAAGAAGCAAGTGCTTTTAGCGAATGTCGCTTGAAGTGAATGTGCAAACAGATGGGATGCTGCCCAGCAGAGTGGCGGGGACGCTCAGATGAGCAAGAACTCCCAGCCCTTCTGTTGCATCGTGTCCCGCCAGTGGACACTCTGTTTGATGCCCTTGGAGAGGTTGTAGTCGTTGACCGTCCACACCTCGTTCAAGAGCGCCTTCATTCTGCCAAATGAACCGCAGTTGGAGGCGTCGCCGAGGCGCGCAGTGCGCTCAGAGAACATCTTGCGGAAGGATGAGTTGGGCAGAGAGACTGTGCCCGCAACGAGCAGAGGCCAGACGAGGGAGCGGTCAAAACCCTCGGTTCCAGCGGGTATGTAGTCCATAGCCTTGCTGAGCGCGCTGACGAGGTTGGCGTTGATGGGCTGAGTGCGATCGAAGTCAGGGACAAGGCTGCAGAGGTAGATGCGAGCCGCCAGGCGGTAGACTGCAGTCATGTTCCTGCGAAGCTGCCTGGGGAGGATCTCGCCAGTGGAGGAGAGCGCGCTGTTGTTGGAACCGACAGGTGGCTCTGTCAAGCTGATCTGCTCGCCGAGAAGCTGAATGTGTTGGCAGAGTTGGACATCGTCCATACCCTCCTGCTTCAGGGCGTCGAGGCAGGCGATTTCTGAGATCAGATACATAATGCGGTCTTCGCAGCCCATGAGCTCGGCAAGACCGGAGGGCGCATCGGCGATGAGCTTCTCGCGGTAGGTGTCAGCAAAAGACGGTGTCCTGCCGAGCATGGTTGCGCCAAGAATGTCTATCCATGAAGCGAGGGTCATGTTGAACGGGGGCTGAACCTGCTGCTGTCCGTTCATTGCTACGAGCTGATGAGGGAGGTCAAGCTTGTGAACAAGGGCCTGAACAGCCTGGAAGTGGTGGTGCCAGGGAATGTCCACCATGCCCTCGTCGAATCGACCGACTGAGCAAGGGAAGAAGATCATTCCAAGGGTCGCCTCCAAAGTCTCAGCGTGGTCGCGGTCACCCATCAGGGAGTCTGTGAGCTGCTGAACAGCTGCAAAGCGGTTCCTGTAGATGTCGTTGTCGATTTCATCTCCTTGAAGTCCCTGAGTGGTCTTCATGTGTAGCGCAGAAACGCTCAAACAGGCGTGGAGGAAAGCTTTGTTGGATTCCATCGCTGGGAGAATAGACTTGTCGCGGGCGGATCCAGGTTGGTTGGCTTCGAGCACGGGGTAGACCATGTGCATGACATTGTCGGCAAAATGTGTGAGAAGATGCTGGTCGCACTGGTCCACTTGAACCATAGGCTGATGCGAGGGGCTGAATGCACCGTGTGTGGGAAAGTCGAAAGTGTTGAAGTCAAGTGGCTCCTCGGTAAAGGCCTCACGATGGCTCTCAAAGTAATCTTGCTGGATCCAGTTGTCGGTAGGGTAGCCGTGGCCGACCGCTGGTGGTGTCTGGTAGTGGCTGAAGGTAGAGAAAGTTGAGTCCCTGCGAGTGGGAATGTCGTTGATGAACATCTGGCTCTCGGTCTTGACATCGATCTCGTAAGGCGCGAATTGACCAGGGTGTTGGTAAATAGGAGCGAACATCGGCGGTGGCATCGCCACGTTGTAGAAGTCAGGCGGTGTTACTGTGTTGAAGTTGTAGTCCAGCGAGTTTTGAGAGTCGACTGATTGCGCGCGGGTGCAGGCAACACCATCGGAGTAGTTGTCTGTTGTCTGCATTGAGTGACAGAGACTTGGTGGTGTATTTGTGCTCATGGCGACTCCTTGTGCGGTCTTCTCGTTCAACTTTGTGCGCTTGATGATATTCTTGATGACTTCTTTCTGGTTTCTCCTTTGCTCGTTGTTGCTCCACCATACTGGCCTCTTGTATTCACACTTGAGGCCAAGGTGCTTGCAGGCACGACACGAGTTCTTACCCTCGTCGCACTTCTTCCGTCGCAGACGGCATGTGAAGCACCCTGCAGAGCGCAATTAGTTAAGCGTCCAAGCGGGACGGATCCCTGCATGATGGGTGGAAGGGCTGTCCGTACCTGTTCGTGATCGACGGTGCATCTTTGAGGCAGCTTGCTTTGCTGCATTGGCAGCAGTTGTGGTTCCGACCATGGTTGAAGGTTGCTTGACTGTTGATGTGAGTGCTGAAGAGGGCGACATGGCGATGTATGTACTAATGCCCCGGGCAATGGTACAAACACTAGTGAACAATGCGACTAACGCGCGACGGGACGATTTGCAAGGGACAGGATGGCAGGGCTCGGCCGGCTGCTCGTAATTAAAGATAGGTAGGCGAAGTTCGACCAGCGGACTTCTATTGTGAAAAGAAGGAAGGAACCAAATTATGCTGCTGTCTGGTTTTCCTGGGAGGGAAGGGTACTGGCATATATGTACGTTAAGACAGCCACGAACGGCACAAATGTGAGCAAATGCTGCTCGATCTATTTCTGGACCCCATGCTATCGACCCGATGGTCAAGAGGATCCATCCAACGGCATGACAGTACGAACGCCAATATGCACGTCGTACGGCGAGATGATTGGTCAGACTAGTCGTACGCTGCAGGCAGATATCGAAATTTGGGGCCTTTCGAGATTGCACCTATTTTGGGGCTTACTTACCCGCCGAACTAAGACCAACTGCAGCACTAGGCTCGAGAGGGGTGCATAGGTCGACGGCTAGCGATCGGTTGGAAGGCTTTCTCGAGCTTGTCTACCATACTAATTGACCTATTCGGTGCTAGAGGAAGGATTTTCTGGTCCGCTTCATGAACTTTGGTGAAGGTCCGTGGCTCTTGGCTCTTCACTGTCCCCAACCTATTGCGGGGCCACAGAAATGCATCCGTGAACACTTGCAGCGGCTGCGATAACTGGCCGGCCCGAACGTTGCTAGTGACCTGACCCATCTCTGCAGATCTTTGCTGTGAGTTGCATGCGGAGCGTTGAATGAACGTGTTCAATGTTGTGGAAGGTAATAGCATAAGGTTGGTTCCTGCTTCGGTGTCGACACCAACAATGCTTGGTGACTCGTGGCACCGCAATATGCGGCTGTTTCTCGAAGCTATTCGTTCGTGCAACCTGTGGCCAGAACGTTGGGGCAAAAGAGAGGGGTCATGCATACTGGAGCTGGCCCAATTCGAGGTCACAATTGTCGTGATCATTTCCACTGCGGGACTCGAAGACCGAGCTAGCTAGACCGACGAGAAGACACAGAGCATGGTCAACCCAACGGGGCAGGTCGGTTGGTGCGTATTTCCGAGCTACGCGAGTTGTAAGTTCTCGTGTGACGCGGCACACTGGCATGGGCGTAACATGCAGAAGCGATAGAGCGAAGGCGTGATGGACCTCTCCGCGCGGGATTGCGCGCTGAGTGGTGCAGATGCATGCGTGGGAGTTGGATTTTGCTTGACAAGCTTTCTCTAGTCTAGCCAATGAAAGTGTATAGAAGCCTAGCTCCCACAGTGGGCCCAGCCACATGACAGGGGCCGCTCCGCGCAGGCTTGCTACTATGTATAGTCCCTTAATTAGGTCATCCTGCTCGAAGAATTGTAGCTAATTAGGCCGGCGTTGATCGGGCCTCCGTGAGCATGGAGTGTTTTCCTGTTTGGTCGATATACGGCTGCTGCAGCCTGTCATTGGTTACCGAATGTACCAGTCAATACTTGATAGTCCACGAATGGCTCTCGAGTACACATGTACCCCTCGGGCATTGAGCACGCGTGAGATTTGCTCACCTGACAGCGTGGACTTCTTTCTAACCTGGTATCCACTTCATCCCGTGGTCCTCATCCTGGTCTTCGGGAGACCCATTTCTCCCTTGCCTGGTTGTGGGCCTGGTCAATACGGAGGATGAGGTTGCTCGTCGAATCTTCAGCAAATCACCTGGCATCTATTGTTCTTTCCAGGAATCCGGCTAGGGTAAACGACTCGGCTTAGATTGATCGAAGATGAGCTAAACGTAAGCCATGAGCCATCAGTAAAACTCTTCGGAGGACTCATGCAGGTCTGGACGAGTTCTGAATGCTGAGCACGGTACGACGACCGTTGCGTCGGTGCCGTGTTCGCGAAAAGTGCGCAAAGTAGCTTTCACAATCCCTGGGCAACAAGTGTCGATGTGGGCTTAGGCTAATGCCTGTTCGCAAGCTCTTTTAGCGAGTTGTAGCGTGAACTCCCAGAGGGCACTTCTACAAGCTCATTCGTCTTGCTCAGCGACGCTTCAACAGGCCCATCGTGGTAGTGGAGGGCCGAACAAGCAAAGAGTCAGTTCAATCCGCATGAGCTTTCAGTCACGGGACGCTGGTGTGGTGGTTATCTGCGATCTCGTTGGCTGGATACCTGCTGAGGTTCCATCGCGACCTCTCACGAGTTGCTCCCTTGAATAATAAGCCCTGAAGCCTCTTGCGGCCGGAGAAGTTGCGGTCAACGTCGCAAATTGATACGGTGGAGTCGTTAGTCCCGTGTGCTGGCGTCGCGGTGAGTCAATGCTTCATCCGCTGACGGTCGCAGATGGTCGCGTTGTACAGCAGCATGGCCCAGGGCTCTTCTTGATGGATTCAAGCATGAAGGCGGGATGAGACCGAATGAGAGACCGATGACGTATAACGGATTCTGTGTGCACCCGAACACGCGAACGCACGCGTCCTGTCGGCAGCCGTGCGCGTGTGCTGAGTGTCGGCACATTCTGTGATGAGCTGTTGCCAATAACGCGTGTTGCAGATGGCTTGAGATGAGGCTGTCGCTTCACACTTTCGCGAGGCCGCGAACCCTGCCGGAAAAGCCCGTCCGCATCCCGCAATCTGTAATTCATCTCAACCGTCTTCCCAACCTCACTGGCCAGCCACAACCACACTTGCTTGCAGCCCGACCCATCACCGACAGGGGACTCTCACCATCGCCGCCCAAGCCACTACGCCAGAGTCAGTTGACCGCTGGGAAGGCGAAGTTGTTTGTTCATGCGACAGCAAAGCAGGCTTCTGTGGCTCCGGACCGGAGGTACTGCTGGGTACGTATCATCGTGAGGCTGTGCGACGTGTCGAAGCAGGCACCGTACATTGCACGCGTACACGACATGGCCAGCTCAGATCTGCATTGCATCTGGCGCGTGAAGCCGGCGTCCGCGATGATCGCCTCTGGCGCCTCTGGACGAATCTCTCAGTGCACACTGTCCCGTTGACGGTGCGCCCATTGCCGTCGTCCCGAAGCGAGCCTTGAGCCTGATCCAGTGCGGGCCCCTTTCAATCCTGGACTAGTGCAGCGTGACCTGCGGTGAAGGATATTAATGGCATTTGCCTTGCCTGTTTGGGGCATTTAGGGTGATCTTTCATCTGCAGCGCGACGAATAGCGTTGCTGTTGTGCCCTCTCAACGCTGTCGTACAAGCGCCGGCCTCACATCGACCATCATGCGGGCGGGAAAGGTCCGCTCGCGGATTGGCGGAGTCTTCGTGTCTATCTTGCACTCGAGAGCGCTCACTGGAGGATACAACCCGGCAGATGTGCTCTCTCTGCAGCGTCGAACTGTGACAGACTCGAGCCACCAGCATCCACAGTTCAACGGTCACTCAAACCACGCTCTACAAGAACACCTGCAAGCGCCCTCCACCCGAAGGGTCCTTTTTCCGATTTTCCAACGTCGTTCTGACACCGTGTGCGTGCCATGCTTGAGACATCAGCCTGGAAACATCGTTAAGCTACCATTGAGCGACTGCACCGTTTGTTTCTGAGTGTGCGCACTCCAAACCCGTGATCATGGTAAGCAGAAGATACTGGAGCCATCTTTCTCGAATAGGAAATACTAACGACCTTGCAGCAGGCCATGACACCCATTACCCCGTTAGAGCCGGGTGTAGAGATGTTCGAGAGGGGAAAGACAAGAGACTCGTTCTTCTCCTCGCACCTCACAGTACGATCTTCGCTTGAACGACCAGAACGACCAGTGTCTGGAATAAGTGTTGCATATACCGACATTGAGGACGATTCAAGCGAGTTTGAAGAGTACAGCGGCTCATCCGTAAGACATATTGTGGGATGTACCTCTATATCTGACTAACATATCACAGAGCGATAACAGGCGAAGCCAGACTACCATATCTACTTTCGAAGAAGTACGAACTCCAGGTGACGACATCAGACCACAATATGCGGAATGGTATCTGCCCAAACCGGTGGAGGGTCCTAGAGGTCCACACCTTTTCCGCGCTTCGCAGTCTTCCAACGACTTTGACTATGCCTTGCAGATGTCGCCGCTACTTCCCAAAGACATGACTACACGCTTTCCTACAGATACCAGAGAACCCACACCCGCTACGATCGTCCCGCAACAAGAGTACAACAACATCGCATCGGCAGTGGCGCATCTAGACAACAGCGAAGTACGTGCCTGGACCTCGCGTGACGTCGCAACCTGGATGTACCAGAATGGGTTTGAAGACGATATGATTGACAAGTTCGTCACGCACGATATCACTGGCGCAGTATTGCTGGACCTTCAATTCGATGACCTGAAAGAGCTGGAAATTCAGTCGTTTGGCAAGAGGCACCAGCTATGGCACCAGATCGACACTCTCCGTACTGCAGACGGCCTGGCTTCTCCAATTGCCCCTGCTCCCATACCCACTCCCTTTGAGGACACTGAGCGCCCCTGCACGGAAGCTAGGAACAGGTCGAAGAGCAAGAATCGCAGTGTACGCCGCCGGCGCAACCTTGGTGATGATCTGATTACACCCGCTGAATCTGTCTCTATCGTTGCCATCGAGCAATTGCTACCCAAGCCGCACGTCTGCGCGAAAGGAGAGCGTTGCGCAAAGTGGAGGAAGCAACAGCGTCTTCTGGCAAGACTTCAAGAAGAGCATGGATTTCCAATCTCACCAGAAAAGGGCGGCAAGATATTCATCGCAGGAGACCCAGGCAATGCTAACATCGCGCAACGTGCCGTGGAGAACGTACATCGTCCTGTTTCTGAGGGGGCACCATCAGAGGTCGTACCTTCCGTAGTAGCATCCTCCGACCTTCTTGGACCGGGCCAACTGCCAGACTTTACCCTGGAAGATCTACAGTGCCTGGAACAACGCGATGCTCAGGCCAATGTGCGACACTTCCTCTCACTTCAGGGTATGGACCACCCTTATGCAACAGCAACACCAATTGAAGCTCCGCCAACACCACCAATCGACATGTTCCCTCTCCGGCCGCAATTGATGATACCGCCAACTCAGCCATACCCCACGGTCTCGGCCTTCTCGGCGTCCACGTCTGCTCACACGATGAAATTCGACCCTGCCACCCTACCAACCCCCGTCCTGTATTCCCCAGAGACCACACCAGCCCCGCACTCCAACCTCAGGAGTCTCCCAAAGCTCACAATACCACGTTCCAGCTCTGTCCAGCCCCAAGGTAACCCACGCCATGCTGTATCACAGACCTCATACGTCGCACCAGACACCGCCTTTTCGCCAGGTTGTGAAACAGCCATAACTCCGGGCGGCATCTACCGATTCGGTACACCAGCCTCCATGATGGACGTGCCCGTAACGGCTGTCCACGTCGAGCCTGTGGCTCGTGACACAAGCCAGTCTGTGCCACCAAACATGCAGTACAAGATCCAACTCCAGAGGGCTGGATCACGCAGCGAACGGCGCCGCCCCTCACTTACCATGCCGGCGCTTAACGAGAACCATGTGTTCACTCCTACCGGTGCTCACTCTGACGATGACACCTACCGTGGCACACAGTTCTTCGACACCAACAGCGCGGACTCGTCGCCCGTCAAGGAGACTGAGCTCGCCGGCATCCAAGAAGCTGAGGACAAGCTCGCACCGCTCCCAAGCAAGGGCGGCTTTGAGTACAAAGGCGTCAACCACCATGGGTGGATGAAGAAGCGCAAGACCAAGATGCTGCGTCACGAGTGGCAAGACCACCACTTCCGTCTAAACGGCACAATGCTGGCCATGCACCCCAACGAGCTCCCCTCTTCCTCTGCGCTGCAAACCATTGACGTCGATGACTATGCCGTCGCTTGCTCGTCAGTCGCGTCCACTAAGCTCTCTGCTAAGCTCCGTGCACTCAAGCTCTCGTCGAAGAAGCAGGAAGAGGTCATGGCCAACCCATCGGCCTTTGAATTTCAACTTGTGCCTACTGTAGGCGAGATGAAGAAAGTCATGCCCCACGGTAAAGTGCATCATTTTGCGACCAAAGGCCGTGACGAGCGCATTGACTGGATGCGCGAGCTCATGCTTGCCAAGGCCCTCAAGGCTAAGAATGAGGGCTACGAGGTCACCGTCAATGGTGCTGGTATGTGAGCACATTGACGTGCTCGCACTATCTTCTCGTTTTTTTCCTACTGTTTGCCTTTTTCTCTCTTTACAGATCATGATCGTCATTATACCCTTTCGAGTATCTCTTATCGCATGTTCATGTTTTGTTCGCATCTCCTCTCTGTTATCAGTTCAGTAGCATAGCATAGCACCTTACTTCAAGTTCTTAAGACTTCCGTGGAGGATCAGATCGCAAGGTCGAAGGGCAGTTGATAATGGGCATTTACGTAGCATATTGGGATCGATACACAAAAGCTGTCGTTACATTGGTACAGACTGAATGACGGAAAGAACACATGTAGTCGGCTTAGGCATAGTTAGGATGTTGCAATGAACGTAATGAAGTCTTACGAATACCTTCTTCGTGAACGTGAAAACAATGATGCCGAGCTGAACACCCTCCATATGTGTCAACGATCCATGACATACCCAGGAATAGCTTGTTCACTGAGACACAACCCATTGTGCCCCTCATTGTAAAGCATTGCTACTGTCTCACATATGCAAGAGCACCGATATCGCAAGCTGTGATCACACCTCCTGTCAGCTTTGCCGTCAGCATCCCAGGGTCAACCTAAGCGAGCCCCTCCAGAGGTTGTCACACCGTTCAACAAGCCACGAGAGCGCGGAACTGTGATACATACTACATGCTATGTGATACAGGTACGCTCTTTCACACTCTGACTACACTCTCGGACTTGCTACCATCTTGGTGGTAGTCGCGTCCACCAAGCGCTGGTGGAAGGAAGTCACAGCGGAACGCTGCAGTAGCGATGGTGGTATCTGGATACAGAGAGCTGGCACGAAAGGGCTGGGTGCCATTGATGTGGTTTGTGAATTGTGGTTAATAGCTCCTATTTTGAGTGGTATGTATGTGCGCTGCAAGGTCGCTCTTTACCACGGGACCTTTCGGCGCTGTCATGCAACACCAAGTGAGCAAAAAGGACAGGCTTGCAACTGCTCCAGACGATAACAGGGCATCAGAGAGAAACCTGATCGAGTTTCTGGTGCGGTTTCCACAAACGGTTAGCATATACGGATTTTTGTGAGTGCTAACAGTCTCATCACCCCGCTCTTGCTGTCAATGGACAGCGAGATCTACCTCAACCTATATCAGCACACTCTACGACCATAGACCTCCTATGCCTACTGTTGGCTTCTGATCATGCGTGTTTATTTGGTTTACTACCTCACATCGTGTTTTATCACGTTTCTGATGTGCGTGCCTACTTCAGCTTGACTTGCAGCACGGCTTTCCACGCCTCCACAGCACTGTCCACATACTCCTTCGCGTAGTGATCCAAATCATCGTCACTAATCAACGACTTTAGCGCCTCTCCAGTCTTGCCCCATCTGACTTGCGCCTTGATAGATACTACGCCTCTTTTTTGCAGCAAGTTGATGTAGTTGTTCGCAACTTTAGTAACCGCCTCAAAAGTGTTCTTGACCTCGGCCTCAATTTCCTTAGCCCAGTCCTTCGGCACCTGGGGCTTCATCGGGTGTGGTGTCTTGCTTTGAACAACCTTCTCTTTGATCTCGTTCGTGAAGCGCGGCAGCGCGCGGAGGACTTCGAGCGTGGAATAAGAGCCAATTAGCAAGTTTTCGTGGATCATAGTGGGCTCTTCAGCGGGGTCTTTGCCGGTTGACGTGCTCACGATGAGATTTTCTTGGTCCCGGTGCAGCTCCTTGAGACGGGCAGTCAACGTGGTGAAGTGTTTAGCGTCGGCCTTGGTGTTGGGGTTGTATGCTGAGAATAAGAGAGCAGTCATTGGATGCCAAAAGTTCTCGCTGATCAAGCGCTCGATAGGTGTCTCGCTTGTGGTCGACTTTGATACGGCGGTCGGTGTCCAGTTGGTGGGTAGACCATCGCGATAGAGGATCTTGCTGACATTCTCTCGATCGTGCCCTTGTGTCAGGACGTAGTCTGCGGACGGGATGTCGGCAGGCATGAGGAAGCGGTAAGGTCGATGAACGGTGGACTGTTCGTATGCAGGAAAGACTGCGCGATCGACGTTGTCTGAAATCGTACTGCTCCTGAAGCCGACATCTTGCAGGTCATTGGCTGGCTCTCCCTTGAGACGAGCGAGACGACGACGCTCGAGAACTGCAGTGTGCCTCGTTAGGGAAGAGATCAGCTTCTCGTTCATCGAGATCAGATCCATCGCTGAGTCCCAGTGAAATCGCTTCACGTCTCTGAAAATTAGATTCTCCTGAACTTTACTCATTCTGTCAATGGTGTCAATGACATGCTTCAGCTCCTTATCCGCAGAGAATCCTTGGTGATGCTTGACATCAAATGGTTGCGTCAGAGCACTACGCGACAAGAGGTATGGCGATAGGGTGTCCACGAGCATTTCCTTGACCTTAACGTGCTTCCACAGTTGGAATGCGATTCTACCAAAGCCAAGGTTCAGATGCAATCGAGTAGCCAGTAGAGCTAGCGGGCGATTCTCCTTCTCGGTATCTCGGTCTGCTGCAGCGCGTGCGAGCATTGTGGCTTGTAGAAGGACGCGGGAATTTTGAGCAGAGCTGTCGCTCGATCCTGCGCTCCGTTGATGCAGATTGGTCAGGCAGTATATTGCTAGCATGATTGGATCAGGATCATTTGGCAGTGACTGGCTGATCTTTGTCGCTCTTTCCAGCAACAATTCGAGTGTTTCTGTCGAAGGCTGTGCTTCCGGTAGAGAGACAGTGATCAGGTATGTAAACTTCAAAACACAGGTTTCGGCGCGTGCCCAGCCCTCAAGCTTGGACGAAGCGTCGTCAGCGCCTGGTCTGGTAGCAACCATGTCATCCTCGATGTATGATAGGAACTGCGTTCTCTCATCGTCGCTCATCTTCTCGACCGCATGGCGAAGGTCCGTAAAGCAGCTGGGTATATGAGAGAACTGCTTCCAGAAATCCTTGCAGTCTTGTAGAAGGCTCTCGTTGAGGTACATGCGCAAGATCAGACATACAAGACGCAGTGGCCGGTCCAGCTCGAGCTTTTCAGAGCCGAAGATCCGGTCTTTGATCGCGGCTATCTTCTGCGTAGACCTTTGCAAATTAGCAAGCAACTCGATCAATTTGGCACCACAGGACTTACTCTTCGGGCGAATATAGCTTTGTCGCAGCGTCGGTTAGATAAGTCCAAACGTTCACTCTTGCCGAGCACAGTTGATGCAGTGGTTCCAGATCGTCTTCGCTCATTGCTGTAGTAGCCTTTTCGATCAATTCCAGAACGTGTTGCTCAAGCAGTCCGTACTGCTTAGCATTTGAAAGAATGTCAACGGTAAGTAACGAAATGTCGAGCGCATGCTTGTGCATGATTGGCTGCAGATGGCTAGGTGGTGCTTTCCAGAGCTCCAATAGCTCAGAGCACTTCCCTTGTCGCGCATAGATTTTGGCCATGAATCGTAGATCACGGATATCTTTCACACTGATTGGGTCACTCTACTTTTTGTTAGACCCTTTCATGATGATAATGGTCAGTCTTACCTCGGGTCTTTCGTACGCATCCTTCATTTGTTTCAGAGCCACGCCTAGCTGGATCTCAGCCATTCGATCGGCAACACCTGTTGCTTGACTTGCGCAAATCTTTTGTTCGGCAGCCATCTGCTGTGCAAATATTTGCGTGTAGTAGGCTGACTTGTCAGAGGCTGCTGCTTCCGCTCTGTATTTAACAATCGCCTACGCACATTAATTCCGCATTTCAAGGAAAGGACCGAGTAAAGGATGAGAACGACATACTGTTCGGACATCGTCCCAGCATCCCTGTCGCATTGCCGTTGTGAAGAGAGCATCCCAAACGTCTTTGCGGTCTTTCTTGGTGGTCTTGAGTCCTGCAGCGTTCTGCCATGCTTTGACAGCTTCATTGCCCCCGGTACTGATCTGATCAACCCTCAAATTTGACCTCAGCGTTGCCTCGACAATCAGCCTGTAGACGTATTCAAGCAATAACTCGTCCTGCAACGTCGACTTATGTTGGCACACTTCCCGCAATGACTTGGCAATGACTTCAGGCGGAGACTGCAACTGCAAAGAAACGTCGGCCCTCCATGTCTATTGGTTGTTAGCAGAGTAGTCACATGACATGTGGATTTACTTGCCGTCAAATAAGGGTTGCCGGGATTCTTCTTCAGCAACTTGTCAATGTAGGAGAGCGCGAACTTTGGCTTTGGGTAATCGCGCTGCGCTTTTGACAATTTGTTCCAGTTGAAAGCCATGCCGGCTGCGACCAAATGAGTGTGATGCGAAGCGATGCTGGTTCGCAAAGTGTAAGCACGAGAAAAGGCTAGACAGCCCACCTTTGGCGAGCCTCGGACCGTCCGCGTCGACAGTGTGGTCCGTGCCCTGTACCTTCACTATTGAGCAACGTTGAGGCGCAGCAATGGTGAACGTAAGATGCATGTCTTGTTTTGTAGTCTGCATAATTTGACAACGAAATGGTTCACAGCGTGTAATTGCCGTCCTTTCGTACACTGCTTTTACCGTAACATAATACAATACGAAACATCATAAACACACCGCGTGCTGATATCCATACGTTGCCCGCTCGCTCAAGTTCGCTCAAAGATTTCCCCTAGAACCAAGGCAGGGTCCTACACCTACACTTACATATATTACAGTATTGTAACAATTTCGTTTGTCTACTCTTCGCTCGCAAGAGGAGGGAAGAGCACACCCTCATGCTTCGAACCTAGCGAAACCTTGGGAACGCCGTAGTCGAGATCGGCACCAGGATTACAATAGGCTAGAGTCCTCCTTTCTTCCCTGACACCGAGTTGATCCAACAGTGTCTGTGCTTTGTTTGGCATGTAAGGCTGGAGGAGAATACCAGTGATGCGTAAAGCCTCGGCAGCAAGATAGATAGTGCGATCGACATCTTCACCAGGCTCTCCAGGAGCAAAGTTAAGGATATTGTCCCACGGTTTCGACATCTGAAAGAACGCATTCGCCTGGTTGCTGTTAGCTCATGCGTCTTGAAAGTGGCTGAGACGACTTACTGCTCGTACGAATTCCGTGATCTGGAATACTGCCTTTCGAGGATCGTAAGCATCGAATGAGCCATCAACCTTGGCGGCGACAGTGCTCAAAGAGTTGTTCCAAAAGGCTGAGCCAGGTCCCTCGTTCCAGTGATCTGCCGGTGCACTTCCAACGCGTTCGACTGCACCACGCACGCTCCACTTCTTGCCTCTCAATACCCGCGAGGCAAGATTGCCCAATTGCTGGTTCAGAAACTTGTTGTACAGTTTAATGATGTGGACGTTGTCGTAGCTTGAGTCGTCCTGAATGCCGCCATCGTGAGCCATGTAGAAGCGCATAACGTCTGGGCCATATCGATCTAAAGCGTGGAATGGATCAACGACCCTGCCTGTCGACTTCGACATCTTAGCACCTCCAAGTGTCCAGTGCGCGTGCGTCAGGATCTTCCCAGGAAGTGGCAGGCCCAGGGCCATCAGGAATGCAGGCCAGTATATGCAGTGGAACCGAACGATGTCCTTCCCAATGACATGGCAGTCCGCCGGCCAGCCTCCATCCTGCTCTTTGCCTGGTGTGAACGGGTAGCCTGCCTTTGTCGCGTAGTTCATAAGAGCATCGAGCCAGACATAGATGGTCTGCGACTCATCATCTGGCACGCGAATACCCCACGAGAGGCGATCGTAAGGGCGGGAGATCGACAGGTCTTCAAGTCCTGACTCGACGGCTTGTACAACCTCCTTCATGCGGTGTTCTGGTACTATCCACTCTGGGTTCGCCTTGTAGAATTCGAGTAGCGGTTCACGGAAAGCAGAGAGACGGAAGTGGTAGTTCTCCTCTGAGGACCATTCCACTTCGCTGCCTGTTTCGATGGATGTCTAGAGTCGTCAGCCTCTGCTCCAGTGCAAGACCCGGCCACGCCGTACCATGATCTTCCGCCCTGTTGATGGCTCAATCCAGGGCTGTACGCCTGACTGTGGGTAGAAGCACTCGTCCGTGATCGAGTACCACCCCTCATGCTTCTGCTCGTAGATGAGGCCCTTCTCTTGTAGAAGGTACTGTCCGCTATCAGCCGCTGTCGTATGCAGCCAAACCCGATTGCAAGCATACCCAAGCATATTGTACAGCATCCTTGTGGTCTTGGTCTGTCGTACGCACGAAGTGATCATTCGATATTTCGGCCTTCAGCGCAAGATTCTAGGTGGTGTGAGCTTCAGGTCGGTCTCGAAGGTCTAGGGATGTGTCGCGTACTCGGAAGATATCTGCACCTTTATCGCAGAACGCTTTAGGATCGGCTCCGGCCTTCGCAGCAGCTTTCTGGACCTTCGCGCTGTCAGCACGTTCGATACCAGCCGACGAGGGTCCCAACCTTCAGCCCATGTTCGTCTGTTCCTGTGCACATAATTGCCGTCTTCCCCCTGAGCACATGCCACCTCTTGACGATGTCCGTGAGGACCATTGTATATAAGTGGCCGACATGAGGGGCAGCGTTGACGTAGAAGATGGGCGTAGTGATGTAGTATGGCTTCTTGGTCGCTGGTTTGGTCGATTGGAATCGCCGGGGACTACTGTAGACCGAGCATGACCGACAGATCCAGGGTGAGCTTCTGGAGAAGCTCGAGTGTACGCTGCGCAAAGCTGGGATTGTCGAGTTGGTCAAACGTGTACGCATTCTGTCTCAATGGCATCACGACGCGCATATCTTGTGCTTTCCAAAGCTCCAAAGCTCCGAGGTTCACTAGCCCTTTTCGGACGTGGTTCGGCTGACTAATCTCGAACATCACGCGTCTTCCATACGCGCTTCACAGCACGCATCAAGACGAACAGATTTCACAATGCCATTCGAAACCATGACGAGGAGCTCGTACGGCTATCATTCTCGGTGTATTTCTGAATCAAGCACTTCAGAGTTTGGCAACCTCCTGTTATCCTGTGAAGAGGTCGCAATGCTTCTCCAGTGGAGTCGAATACTTCCACCCCGCAACCGAGAAAGAGCTAGGAACGGCACACGCTTTCTTCTGGAATCTCAGATTGTTCAGTCATTGGTCTTATCCTCATGACATTCGATCGTGGCGCTGCTTCACGAGTCTTGGCTGCTCAAATAGTTGAGGCAAACAAACGTCCGGTGTATCTGGATGGCTCTCGGATTTCGTATTCATTCAGCCCTTACAGACAACCGTGTCTCATCTAGCGATTCCCTGCAGAGGCGTTGTAGGTGGTCGGTGCAAGTGAAAGTGCGGTCATGCCAAGCGTCAGCCCGCTATTCAGGTGCTATTCAGACCCAAAAACGACAACACCACAACTTCTCCTTCACCGTGTTCGCCAACGCAAAAAGACAGCAATCCCTTATGGAAGCATTTGAGAGTTCCGAATGTTCTTTGTACCTTCAACGACAGGCTGACCAGCCTGATGTTACCGAACATGCCGAAGCATCAGTGCTCGCCGCCAAGTAGACTTTACGCTGCTCTGGACTATCTTCCTCATGGGCAGAAAGCATCGTGATTCGACATTGCGAGCCTCCGTTCAACGGGAAACCCTTTGAACGGCTGTCCTTCACCTCCATGGCTGTCTTAATTGGCCGACATTGCGTTTCTATAATCGTCTCTATTGACACTCAGTGCACCTTATTGACGTTATTGACATTATTGACAGGCTACAGCACAGTTATGGCTTCGATTCTTTGTTTTTACTCAACATCTCTCGACTATAAAACTCGAGATATCCAACTACAACATATTCTTCACCCACTCATCGATAACTCACCAGTCTTACATTTGGCCGCAGTCAATCAATCACCAACTTATTCGCTCACTACAGCACTCTTTTCAACGTTCAAGATGAGGTTCAACGCTGTCATCGCCGCCACCATCCTGGCTGCCACCGTCTCAGGTGCTGCCATCGCCAATCCTCAGCCCACCGAGGTCGCTGAGGCCGCTCCCATCGAGACCGAGGCCGCTGTCGAGGGCACCACCGAGACTGTCACCAAGGAGCCCGAGTTCGGCGACTTTTATTACATCACTGATGAGGATGAGGAGGCTCTTTCCAAGCGCGACGCCGAGGCTGGTGTCTGGCAATGGTCTCCCAAGTTCCGCCCTATCGGTATGCCCATCGGAAAGCGCGACGCCGAAGCTGAGGCTGAAGCTCAATGGCAGTGGTCTCCTTACCGTCCCATCGGCATGCCTATCGGAAAGCGTGACGCTAAAGCCGAGGCTGAGGCTCAATGGCAGTGGTCGCCATACCGTCCCATTGGAATGCCAATTGGCAAGCGTGAAGCCCAGCCTGAGGCCGAGGCCGAGGCCGAGGCCAGTGTCTGGCAGTGGTCTCCCAAGTTCCGCCCCATTGGCATGCCCATCGGAAAGCGCGACGCCGAAGCTGAGGCTGAGGCTCAATGGCAGTGGTCGCCCTACCGTCCCATCGGCATGCCGATTGGCAAGTAAACGCATCGTCGACGACAATTCCGAGCTTTGACAACGATGCATCGCACGCAAGCAATTTCTCACTTCAACATGTCCGGCGGACACGGCAAAATCCAACGGGTATGAACATTGTATATACAAGCCCTTGAACATATCAGGACCAGGTTGGAGCAGGCATGTTTCTTCTAGACTGTCCATAGGGCAGGACGGTTTCTCACATTGCATAGCATTCGTACGAAGTTTGTTGTGACGATGTAGGATAGCCGGCCTCTTTTTCGATATCATCAATTTATTGTTATGCACCAATCTGATTTTTGACCCGGTTTTGACGTGAGTGAGATGAGTGGCTATCCTGAATCTCGAAAACTTCTCAGTTTAGGCCATACCAGGGAAAGAAGGAGGTGTTTAGCATCGTTATCTGGGCTTATTGTAATCTGATGGGACTTTTGGAGAATTCAGATGTTGTACACATTGCATCCAACCCTCTCTGCAACGTGACAGCTGGACTCAAGCAGCTCGACAGAAAGACTAGATTTCGGCAAGCAAATTGGAGATATACAGACGTTGTAGTCTCCATATGTCTCCTTAGTAGTTCAGGAGTCCGCATTCTGTCCTCGAAGTTTTTAACACTTCCATGCATTATGTCCACCAAAGTGGTGTGTCAAAGTAAGCTTTACTTCGTAAGGCACTACAGTCCCATATACCCAAAATGCTGCTCGTTCTCCCTGTCATCAAGACCCGTAAACAATTGCACAAAAGGGATGTACGATCCTCCTTACCTAACGCCGATAGGTTCATACAATTCATAATCAGCTAATCTCCCTTGGAGTAGCAACTACAGCTCATGCAGTCGTCGACTCGGACGGCGTGTTCAGATCCTTCGCCCTCAATTCGTACGCATCCTTGCCCTTCAGACCTGCGTTCTTTCCTCTTCGCCACAATAAGAACCCAATCGCTCCAAGAATAGCCAGACCGCCGATGATGGACCCAACCGCAATACCTGCCTTCGCCCCGGTGGAAAGGCCACTTCCGCTGGAGGTATTTTCTGGTGTGCCTGATTGAGATCCTGCCAGTCCGGTGTTAGATGGGCTGCTGCCTGAGGAGCTGGCGCTAGGCGTGGGTGCGTTGAAGTCGTCGGATGTGACATTGAAGCAAGGTACTTTGATTGAGAAATCGATCGTCTGAACAAAAGTCTACGGGAACCGTCAGTTACTGGGATCTATGCTCGTCCAGTCGGCCCTGAAGAACCGACAGGATATAGGAAAAGACTCACAATGTCGGCGCAAGCAAAGAACGACTGGTTATTGCCGTTGTTTTCGTCCTCAAACTCGGACCAATACTCTAATTGAATGGTGGCGTTGGTGCCAGCGGGAATGCCCTCGAGGCGGTCGATAGAGTAGCACTGATGACCTGGGTCGACTTCTGAAACATTGTTCACCACTTGGTCGTCGAAGTCTGCCTGGGAAGTGGGGTCTTCAGACGAGTCAGTATCTACAAAGCACGACACAGGTTGGTAAACAAGTGCTCACTTTCCGATACAGCCAGGCGGAACGCGATATGCCACGCTTCATCCGCAATGCTCAATGCTACTGCACCTTGCGATAGTGGGTAAATAGTACGATTTGACGGGCCAGCCGAGCTTCCACATGGTGCAGTGTTGTCATGCTGTGCATCCCATACTCGATCTGGAGGCCAAAGGAAGGCTACAGGCCCCATGCTACTTCCTTCTTCGCCCTCGCCATGTGTTTGCGCGCTGCTAAGCGATACTGGAATAGCGAGGAGTGTGAGAAGAGACGGGCGCATGTTGGTGCTGAGCTAATAATGATCAGGGTTGCGAGATATGCAATGAGTGTGGCGTGCACCCGTTATAAGAACGCCTTACACCGTTGCCCGCCTTCTTGGTTTACCAGTCATGTGTGACCGACCTAGAATCAGATAAGGGCACGGTTATCTCGTAATCCAACCAACTCCTGTCTTGTGTTGCGCTGCCAAGGCCTTCAAGTATTGGATTTGTCTGCGCTGTCCGAATCATACCTCGTCGCCCGATTGACTCCCCACTCTCTTTGGCGAACTCCTACAAAAGCCAACACCCAGAACCATCAGTCCCTCCAATGGGAATGCAAAAGGCAGCAGACCCTGCATGCTCGGTATTGCAAACTTTATCAGATGGAGCTAACGACTCGTAGTCGCTCCACTCAGCCAATAAGCGACTGTTACCCCGCCGCTTCGGGCTTAGACATTCACTCTGTGCAGGATCTGATAAGATCATCTGATAAAAACTCTGTCAGTGAATGTATCTCCGACGTTCGGCCGGTTGTAGTCAGTCCACCATCCGCCTCTTGGCTGCTTGTCGTGCATGTGAAGCCTGCAGAATGTAGCAGACTGGTTGTGCGGCACGAAAAAAGACGAGTCGGAGCCCGGCATGAGGGAAGAGCGAGTGCGGCCCTTGAGGGAGCTACAAAACCTGCGTCGCCCGTACCTGAGTTAATAGCTCATCCTCAGCTAAAACTGTCAGCTTCTCGCTTTGCACTACCGATCGTTTACTCAGCTAGCCGTTCAGTCACTCACTATGGTCGCTACTCAATTGCTCGTTACCATCTTCATTGCTGCCGCCAGTGCCACCGGCCTGGTCGCACGCGAGGATGCATACTTCGCCTCTCTCTTGAAGCGCCAGGAGCCTGGTACCCCGGCATACAATTGCCATGACAACTGGTAGATATTGCGTTCCCGAAGAAGCCTGTAGCTTTCTTTGACATATTGACAGCGGCTCCGCCATTACACTCTCTCGCAGCGCGGACCCGTGCAACAACGCAGTCTTCGTTGCTGACTACAACAACTGCCTCAAGTGTTCCGGTCCGGACAACTACAACATCTGGCGGTACTATGGCGGAACTCTGAGTAGTGCTGGGGCCAAGTGCGGTTTCGATACTGAGCCACTGGCTGGCAAGCAGGAGGATGTCCCTGCGGCTGGCAGCACTGGGGGAGCATCTTCAGCTGCTCCTGCACAGACTTCAGCCGCTACACAGTCATCGGCAGCTCCCTCTGCGACTCCTTCCGCTGCTGCTTCCTCAGCACCTGCACCATCATCTGCTGCTGGCGCAGGCAGTCAGGCCGCAACTACTACCGAAGCGACAACAAGTGAGAGTCCTGTCTCTTCTGCTGCGGTCTCTTCTGCATTGCTCACTACTGTCATTTCTCCTGTGATTTCCTCTGCTCCTGTCTACTCCACGATCATTGCGAACGGAACGCTGAGCTCTCCTGTATCAGGTGTGCCATCGCCGAGCACCAATGCTAGCGCAAGCTTCACTGCTGTGAGTACAACTTCTTGACAACCCTTTCGAGCATTGACTAAATTCGGAGCAGTCCGCCCCCGCTGAGGTTACGACGAACGCTGCTGCTGGTCTTCACGTTGCTGATGCAGCTGGTGTCTTCGGTGCAGTCCTCCTCGGTGCGTTCTTCGGTATGTGAAGCTCGCACAGAGCAACGTTCGTAGGGGTCGAGAGGGGGTCCTTCTTTAATAGTGGAAGATGTTCACCGTTCTTGTATGATACGAATTACCGGGTACGTCGAACTTGGAAGAATGACGAGATAATATGCGCATCAACAGAGCCTGCTGTCACTTCTCTTGCGCATCATGTGAGCTCTAGAGTCAGAACCTCCGTGATCACAGATGTAAGATGCCTGCGCTCTATCGCCGAAACACATGTGTCGTGATTGTCAAATTCAAAGAGCAGTTGCTGCGGAGAAACAGGAGATGCTGGCCGGCCTGTGCGCGCGCGTCAGCGATCGGCGTCTCGAGGCTAACCCTCACTCTCTTGACAACTGCATCAACATCTTCACTTTGGTCACTCCTCCATCCTCCGTGACGTTCACCGATTGCAGCTCCCATTTATCGTCAATTTCCCTCAATTATGGCACATCCTCGAGCGTCGTCGCAATCCATACCCACATTCTATCGCGTATTTTTCACCATTGTTGACCCAATTATCTGCCTTTGGGGTGCATACATGGACTTTTTCGATCCCCGAATGGTCCTTTCATCTCACATACTCAATGATGTCCCAGACATCGGGCATGTCATGATTCTCAAACAACGAGGTGGTGGCATGTTGGGCTGGGGCTTCATTTCCGCCTTCCTCCTGCGATACACAAACGACATCAAGATCTGGCATATTGTCGAAATTGCAATTCTGCTCGTCGATTTCGCGTACTTTCCGGCTGTCTTTGGAGCTCTGAACGCTCAGATGAGGGTGTTACCGGAGACTTGGAGAGCGGAGGATTGGGGAAGTTTGGTGGTTACGGGTACGGCGACTTTGGTGAGGCTTGCTTTCCTGGCAAGATTAGGTTTTGATGACGAGGATGCAAAGCCGAAGAAGACGCAGTGAGCTCGTGATGCGAGCCCCGTTAGCAAAGCACTGGAGTTCTACAACAACTGGTTCTATGCCACAATTCTAACCAGCCCAAGTGACCCTGACATGCATGCATGCGCTGAAGAACAACATACCGCACTTAGCATCGCTCAAGGTTCGCAAGCTATGATTCCCGCATCTCTGTCACCTTCCTCAAACGATAAGACTGCTTGGCAGTCCTCCCACTCTTCGCTTTTCCACGCTGCCAAGGTCTTGGATGGCGGGGCAGTACATCGTGCAAAGACGACCCATGCGACTACGAGAGGAAAGGATGAGGAGCATCAAGATCAAGTATGCAACGATCGGATCATCGGCGACATCCGCGGAAATGCGCGGCGGACCGACATACACATGGACTCTCTAAGCTGGACTTGACCAACCTTGGAGTTCAACAGAACTACGATGTCGGGCAGGACTACCGTAACATCTACGTGAACTCGTCTTCTTTCAAGCAAATTCACGAATCTATGCCTTGGTGCTGGATTAAGAAACAGCGGAGGAGACGGGACAAATAAACAAGATCAGTCTGATTATATTTGGTAGCACGTTATTCAATGACGACTGCGGGCACTGTCTGGTGTGTACTGATAGAATGTCTGAGCGATGTAAACGGCTTTAGCTCGCAGACGGCAGATCCTTCAACCCCTTCTTTGGCCCCTCTTGTTTCACCGCAAACTTGTACTTATCCTTCCGATCCAAATACACAACCTTACTATCCAATCCCGCAGCACTGACAGCCTTTTTGAAGTCATCCAGCGGACTCAAGAACACATCGTAGTCATCATAGTGTATAGGAATCGTGACGTCGGGATCAATCAAATGCATCAACTCGACACCCTGCTTCGCATCCATCGTGACCATCAACAGCGGCATGCTTGGCCCTGGAATCGTCGTACCGCCTAAATGGATGAGCATGAGATCAACGTCCAGTCCCTCGTAGCGTTTGGGGATCTCTTTGAGCTCGTCGACCATCAGCGTGTCGCCGGTGATGTATACGCGATACCCTGACGCGAACTCGTCTGCATTGGAGGCAGAGGGTGAGGAGTACCCGAGCTCGATCATCCAGCCGTTTGTTGGCGGGACGGCTTTAAGGATCTCGTTGGCTGCGTTCAGGGGCCCCGGAGGGACGTGTTTGCCCGGCATGCCAGTTACTTTCAAGGATGGTGTGGAGCCGGTTGTGAGGCTCGCGGGCTTGACGTCGATGATCAGGCTGTCCCAGAAGTCGAGCGCATGCACGTTGGTGAAGGAGTCAGTGCCTTTGGAGGTGAGACAGCTGTATGCATGAGGCGTGGTGATGATAGGGATGTTTCGGGATAGTTTGTCTTCGACCAGCTTGTCGAAGTGGTCTTCGTGGTAGTGCGAGAGGAAGATGGCGTCAATGTGCGGCAGTTCTTCGATGTCAATTGCGGGATTTGTTTTGCGTGTTGCGCTTACGCCTGGCCCAAGGTGCACATGGTCGCCTGCATGGAGGAAGTTGGGGTCTGTGAGGATGCGCAGACCTTCCCATTCCAGGATTGTGGTAGCGGTCCCGACGAAGAAAAGGGAGGCGTTGGTTTGCGCGTCTGGTGCATTTGCTGGGTGGAGTTTTGTTTCCTTGGCGTCCGGAAGAGCAGAGGGAACGGATGTGCTGTCTTTGAGAGGATTGGTGCCTTCACCAGGAGTAAGCTGAAGGTGCTTCATGTTGTTCTGGAAGTCCCGTGATCTGCTGTCCGTGACTAAGTTGGCGTTGCAGTATGTTGAACAGAGTCTGTGCGCTTGGAGTAGTATGAATTATATAGTGGAAGAAACGGACAAAAGACGAAAAAGAGGAAGCGCAGCTGCTGCATGAACAGAGGCGTGTTTTGGGACATGTTGGCGATCAATGACGACAGCACGACGTGGTAATAACGATGGACGGGATATCTGGACCTGAACATGTAAAGTTGTATATGCAGCAATTTGTCGGTGATTATACTATACTTATACGTTTCTGCGTGGTTTGGTTGATGCTATACTTGGAGAGGCTCAGCGGAGTCGGCGCGTACCACTTCGTCAGCGCGGTCGGTGTTGGTGAATAATGAGGCTGTGGTGGCTCCTCCGAAATCTCCGCATGCACACGCCGCTCGCTCGCTCGGGACCACGGCCACCCCTGTCGTCTCGATTAGGAAGGGAGCTATGTGACACCTGGCGAGTACGAGGCTGAATCGTAGTCGAACGTGAAGTTGCACGTAAAAAGCCTCGTAGTGGACGAGAGCAGGAGTCTAGCAATGACCTGAATATACCGGGCCAACAGATCGTGGACCCTGACGCTATCAGCCCTACGCGCCGTCTACGTCGCCAATGTACACGACGCGCGACCCGTTCGACCTCCGCAGCAAAGCCTCCAAAGCAGCCCCGTCCGCCTTTTCGCTCCTCCAAAACGCCGCCACACGCACGTCGCAGGCCGTCGAGTCGACCAAGCAATCGACCAAGCAGGCTGTCGAGGCCACCAAACAGGCGCTTCAGGACTCCGACATGTCCTTCGCTGTCCCGCGCAATATCGAGTCTGCTTCGCGTCGCTTCGAGGAGAATGTCTGGAACAAGGTCACCGGGAACGAGAAGGGCTTGCCAATGTATAAGGACAAGCCTACGGGATATGGATACGGCGCCGGCAGGGGAAAGAGGGCGTTCGTGAAGAGCAAGAAGGGGGTGGTGACAATAGCGCTGTTGGTCTTTGGCTTCGTGTACTGGATACTAGTGCCAGGGTCAAATTCAACCCCAGCTGCTAAGCTGAGCTCGGGAAAGAGCTGGTTCAGCGGGGGCACAACAGCCAAGAAGGGCACGGAATGGGAGAAGAGGAGACAGGCTGTGAAGGATGCATTCTTGCTAAGCTGGAACGCATACGAGGAGCATGGATGGGGCTACGACGAATACCACCCAGTCGCAAAGACTGGACGATACATGGCGCAGCCCAATGGCATGGGCTGGATCATTGTCGACGCGCTAGACACCATGATGATCATGAACCTGACAAAGGAGCTGAAGCACGCCCGCGAATGGGTGTCCACGACACTGGACTACGAGAAGGACCAGGATGTCAACACCTTCGAGACCACGATTCGAATGCTGGGAGGCCTGCTGTCGGCACACTACTTGCAGGACACCCTGCCTGGGCTGAAGCCTGAAAACTCGAATGAAGAGGACCTCTTCCTGGAGAAGGCCACCGATCTCGCAGACCGCCTCATGGGTGCATACGAGTCACCTTCCGGTATCCCTTGGGCCAGCGTGCGCCTCAAGGACAGCAAAGGCGAAGCCTCGCACGCCGACGGTGGCGCTTCCTCGACCGCTGAAGCAACCTCGCTGCAGCTCGAGATGAAATACCTCGCCTACCTTACAGGGGAGTCGCATTACTGGGAGAAAGCAGAGAGGGTCATGCAAGTTGTTGATGACAACGGGTCGAAAGACGGCCTGGTCCCCATCTTCATCTATGCAGATCGAGGCACCTTCCGGGGCAATGAGATTCGCCTAGGCTCTCGCGGAGACAGCTACTACGAGTACCTAATCAAGCAGTACCTGCAGACCCAAAAGCAAGAGCCCATCTACCAAGATATGTGGGACGAATCTCTCCGCGGTGTAAAGAAACATCTCCTCACGTACACTAAGGGCTCACACCTGACTGTCCTCGCCGAGCGTCCCAGCGGTCTGGATGGACACTTGCACCCAAAGATGGACCACCTCGTGTGCTTCATGCCGGGTACTATTGCACTCGCACAAACTGGCGGTCTCCCACTTTCCGCAGCCCGGAAACTACCAACATGGAGTAAAGAGCAAGAGGAGAATATGCTGCTCGCGCGTGAGTTGACCAAGACTTGCATGGGCATGTACCGCACCACCGCCACCGGTCTGTCCCCCGAGATCGCCCACTTCGAACTCGACGATGTACCGAAAATGTATCACACCGAGGTTCTTGCATCGACGACAGACCTCGAGACCGATGTCCCTGAAGGTGAAGGATGGAAGAAGGACTTCATCATTAAGCCAGCGGACGCGCATAATCTGCAGCGACCAGAAACAGTAGAGAGCCTGTTTTACATGTGGCGTATTACGGGAGATGAGATATACCGTGAGTGGGGGTGGGAGATGTTCAGCGCGTTCGTCAATCATACTGCCATCGAGGGCGGTCTTGGATACACGTCTGTCAATGACGTGACGAAGGTCCCGCCGCCGAGCAGGGACAACATGGAGAGTTTCTGGCTGGTAGGTTTCCGCTCTATCTTGGCTTGTATCATCACGAATCTGACAGTCCACAGGCCGAGACCCTCAAGTATTTCTATTTGCTGTTCGGGCCAGACGATGTACTGCCGCTCGATCAGATCGTGCTCAATACAGAGGCGCATGCTTTCCCACGTTTTGACGCAAGCAAGAAACGGTTCAAGACGGGATGGGCACGGATACCGCGTGACGAGAAGGGAGAGCTGATCTTGAAGAACGGGAAGAAAGAGGAAAGTAAGGCGGAATCAAGCAGTGGGATTCCGCATGTAGAGTAGAGCACATTACATCTAAGCATTGTCGGCGCTATTAGGTCAAATCTTCAGAAGAAAGCATGTACATAAACACATCCGAACACACATCGCTATCCACCGGATCAACGCACCGAAATGTGTCTTCATGCTCCGCACTCCTCACTCTTTCCTTCCTGCAGATAACACCCGTAAATCCACAAATCATCTTCCGTCCTCCACTCGCCCCCAAGAAAAATCCTCTCCCCCTTCCACTTGAAAATGCCAGTATGCTTGATACCGCACTTGGCCATGACACGCTGGCTCGGAGGATTCCCTCCATTCACAATGACACGCAACCACACGCGTTCCCACGGGGTCCAGAACTCCTTACTCTTTCCGCTCTGACAAGCACCAAGTACAGCGGTAACCGCCTCCGTTGCGTACCCCTTGCCCCATGCTAGAGGCAGGAAAGAGTAAGCGAGTTCGACGACCAAGGTGTCTTTCTCTTCGCCCTTGGGGATTACCAGATGCTCGGGTAGGGGTAAAGAGGATCCGCTCAAGCTGACGAGGTTGACGAGGCCGATGAAGCGGGAACTCCCATCTCGCGAAACCTCGTGTACGGCGTATGCGAGTTTCTTATCCTTTTTGGCGGCGTCCTCGGCTGAAGTTGGCGGAGGGTGCGTTTTGGAGGGTGCAGAGGAAGAGCTCGGGGAGGGGAGGTATCTTCCTACGATTTTCTCGGTATCCTCGATGGTCTGGCTTGGTGGGTAGATGCTGTGTATGGTCAGTTGATGGTGTCGAGTTGCGCGGAATGGTAGCTGGTGATTGATTACGTCCAATGAACGGGACATAGCTTGTCGCGAGTTTCGAGAAAGAAGGATGCAGGATGTGGGGTAAGATCGAGGAGAAAGAACGGTATGGGGAAACGAACCTCCATGCTGTAGTTTGCCTGTTACTCCTCAACTCATGCAGCCAGTTCAACTCCTCGCTGCCTCGTTCGGCGTGCGTGATGAGCGTGAGCTTCAGTCGGGGCGTGGTGAGAACGCGCTCCATCTTCGAACTGATCTCGAGAGGTGCTAGGGAGATAGAAATATGGAATTCAGGCGTTCTGATTGTCGCAAAGTAGATGTTTGCGACTCGATTGAATTTAGTGCTGTGATGTTGTTCTTGTACTCGTGATGTTACATCCTAAGATCAGGCCTTCCACGCCCTATACACCAGGGTGTACTATTGCTGCCTGATCCACGTGTGAATGACATTGCGCGTTGTGCAAGTACCGCAGAGGGCGTGAATTAGATGAGCAGCTTCCTTTATAGGGGATATTGCGCCCTAAAAGCTGATTTGGCTGATGTGTAGGAGCAACGGCGGTTGTAGGGCGTAGGTAGTGTCCTCGTCCGTAGTAGTTCTTGTTGAAAACAGTACCAATGATCAGAACGACTACTTTAGTCGCTAGATAACGAAACGCGCAGTCTGGGGTTGACCTTAGGATGCGGCTTCCTGCACTGCATTGTGCAGCGTTTGCAAGGCAAGATACAGCTCTGCAGTACTACGCGAGACGGTTCAGACTTCGAGAGGTTGAGGAGAATCGGCAGCGTCGGAGATATTCACGATGAAAGCATGGGTTGCGCAAGAGCCCGGCACGCTCTTAGAGGAGAAACGCCGTTATATGGAGGTTGAACGTTTTATCATTCAGTGGTTCCCCTGGTAAGAGGGTCCCTGTTGCAGCAAAGGTTATCCCATGTGACGCCTATCCCTCCCATGCCATGCATTCGTTCATTTTCGCCCTACTCCCACATTTTCATGTTGGAAGCGTTTATGCGGCAGCGTGCCTGCCCTTGGGGTTCTTCTTGCCAACGTCGGAGATGGTAAGACCTAACAACGATTAGAATGCAAGCCAGATGAACTGGAGAGGCATGTTAACATACCCGGGGGAAGAGACTGCTTGAGCTTCTCGGCCTTGTCGGTGTCCTTGAGAACAAGGGTGTAGACGTTCTTCGAGCAGCGGACCTTGAACTTGATGTTGTTGACCTTCTTGTTCTTCTTGATGCGCGCGGCTACACAAGTCAGCATTGTTCTCTTCCGATACATGTCCCGCGGCGGATTGCAGAATATCGTCAAGTGCGCGCAGATCCGCTTGCATCTTTTACTCTCCGCGCACTTTCCCAACCCCATCCGCGCATTGCGATTTTGTGAATAGTAGAGAACGTACACTGGGCGTCCTTGCGGCGGCAGATCTCGATGAACTGCTTGATGTCGGAGACTTCGGAAGGCATTTTGGCGGCGGGTGGTGTCGATTGTCGGGATTCGAGTGTCGCTGGAAGTTCGCAGACTTTCGCTCCAGCGCCTGCCAAATTGTCGTGGTCTCGCTTATGCATGCACGGGCCGCGGAGGGGCGGTGTCGCGTTAGGACGGAAGGGGAAAGGCGGGGAGTGGGGCCAATGTGGCGGAGGTGAGTTACAGGTGCCTGACGGACAACAGCTGTTCGAACGACTCAAAGCGGTTGTGCTTGCGAACGTCTATAATTCTGTCTCCTAGGTTTTGCTCTGTACTTCTTCCTTTCGCAAAGAGCAAACCACTACTGCTCAATCGTAACACAACCTCGACATGCCGACTCCTCTCGATCGCGCAACGAGCCAACGTGTAGGTGATTTCTGGTCCTGGAACCTGATATACGTTGTGTGTATACTGGTCAGATGAACGCCCAAGTGCTGACAGTGTTAGGCTCCCTTCTTCGCTTTTGCGGCACTCGTTACGGGTGTTGCGGCGTGGAGCATCTGGGGACAAGACTTGTTTCCTAGTGCGGATCCCACTGGAGGTACGTATTGTCCAAGGTGTGATTTGCACTACGAGTCTTCTTGCCGCAGAAGGACTCGACTTCTTTGGTGCGTTGGTTGTTGTTACAGCAGACTGCTAACAACCTGCTACTAGATCCAGAGACGTGGACGCACGATCAATGTATCGCTTGGCTCAACCATGTAAGTGCAATGCAACTCAGCTACCTAGACTCTCGGGCTCTGGCATTTTCATCCCGGAATCCACGGTGCCTGTAAATTTAGGCTGATACCTCATGTAGCGCAACCTGCACCCTTCCCCGCTCGCAACCACCGCTGAGCTCCTTGAACGCATCAAGGCCAACATGAGAGTCGCTAGGGACGACAACTACGGCACAACAGGACGTCAGTAAACCTGTTACAACCTCGAGGCGTGTTTGTCATGAGCCGTCATTGATTTGAATTTGAGACTTGCTTTCATCATTAGTTCGGATACCATAGATTGTATACATCAATCGTCAACCCCATTGAAGAATTGACACCTTCTCACATGCACACCAGGCGGCGCCATAAGGCTTTTTGCACTGAATTGTTTGTATCTGACCGTACATCCATGATTGTAGATAAATCACTGAAGCGCTTCACTACGCCATTGCCACCCTCGAAATTACGCTTGATGTCGTTCGAAGAATACAAACTCATCTGGCTTCAGCATCGGCTATGAAGTAGCCCTTTCGGAGAGTCTGCCGCGATCGTAAGAAACCACGAGAGATGCTGAGAACTCCGGTCGCACAATATCGAAAAGTCACCAAATGCCTCCAGCCCTTACTTCTCCCAAACTCCATAACTCCAATCCATCAACCATTTGGACCACCAGAGAGATCAGTAGATCCCCATGATTTCTCAAAAATCACCACCATCGACTCGCATGTACTCCTCAAGCATCATCTCCCTAGCCTGGTAGTCTTGCTCATCTTCGGCCATCATTGCCTCTTCCTCAGCGTTCTCCTGCCTCAAACGCTCAAGCTCTTCGGCCATCTGCTTCTTGTACGGAGCCATCTTCTCATCGAGAGCGGCCCTTTTCTTCGCCATCTCCGCGCGCTTCTTACGCGTGGTTTCAAGGCGCTTGCGCTGCTCAGCCACTTGCGCTTCGATTGATTGCGGGCGTGGACTTGGAGAGGTCGTCAATGGGCGCTTGAGGTATTCGGGGGTGAGAGGTGGCGCGATGTCGGTCTTGATGCGCTTCAAATCGGGTGGTGGAGTCAGAGTACCTTCAGGGGCGCGTTTAAGAGGTGTGGCAGGCGTTGGAGGGATGTCTGGCTGAGGCAGCACCGTGGAGGTGGTCATGTCGACAGCAGCAGTCTTCGCAGTAGCCTTCTTCAGTGGGGACGTGAAGCCTTTGGAACCGCTCTTCACAAAGTCCCTCGTGCTGGAAGTAATGGGAGCCTGGGCAGCAGGAGCAGAATGTGCGCTTGAGAGGGTCGGGGCGTCGAAGATGCTAGGCAGATCGTTGGGGTGCGGCACCGTGGGTGCGCTGGGGATCTCTAAGGGTTGAGTTTGTGGGTCCAGGTCTAACAGCTCAGATTCTTTCCTGTCACTGACTTTGTCTTCAGTCTTCTTGACGGGCTTCTTGCTCTTTGAACTGGCGTCCGCTTCGGTAGAGGTAGAGGCCTTCTTTGCTGCTTTCTTGGTAGGCTTTTTCGGAGGCGGTGCACCTAGATCGGGTCCAGAGTTGACAGGAAATCCGCCAGCATTGTTGTCGTCGGGCTCGCTGCCTGTGGCGGTCTTCCCGGTGGCTGTGGTGGATGAGTCTTCCTTGCCTTTCGCAGACACCGGCGGGTGATCACCAGAAGCTGAGCTCTCAGGGATAACGCCACGTGAAGACTCCGTCATCTTTATTGCGTCTGCGTTGGTAATGGCGGCCATGTTGGAGGTTGAGTCTTCGTATGCAGAAGCAGGCTTGGTTTGTGTCTTCTTGACGATGACCTTTGGCTATATATAAATGTCAGCAGTAGGCTCCAGTCGTCTTTTACTTCGAGCAGAAGATCAAAATGACGTAACTAGAAAGGATCGGTCTACGCACGGAAGGAAGACGCTCTCTCACCTGGGAAGATTGGGCTTTCTTGAGACCCTTGGTAGGGGTAGAAGGGCCGTCAGGAGGCGCCGGCGATGATGTGCGTACTGAGTTATCGCCGTCATTTTTGCCAGCCGGCTTGGAGCCCAGTAGCAGCATGGGAACAGGCTCAAGCTCGAGCTCGTGCGCCTCTTGCTTAGCGATGACTTCGTTTTGCGAATCGAAAGACATCTCCATCTTACTCTCAAGAAGTGACTCTGTGACCATGATCAGCGCGGCTTCCGAATTTCAGCAATAGACTAACCCTTGGTACGATAGTGGAAGCGAAAAATGGCCCAAGGCCCGCTACCTGGGCGCTTCGCATATACTTTCTTCCTCTCTCGGTTACTCTTTGCGCCGTCCATTGTAGAACAGTTCTTCTCGCAGACCATGTGAAACTGGGGTGGCACATCCTTGTAGCTCGCGACTCGCGTTGCGGTGTCGTACTCATTCTCGACCTTATCGAACTTGCAAATGTCAACGAACTCGTGCTCGACACCGAATTGACGTGTGACATAGACCCGTAGTTCGATAGTGCCGATCGTCTCGGGCGCATCCTTGCTGAGTAGCACAGATCCAGAACGTGGTGTGACTGCAATGTCGGTGTCGATAATGCCATCTGATGTCTGGTATAAAAACGACTCTACGTCGAGCTTCTTCTGCTGAACTTGTGTTGATTTGCCAAGGTAAGAGTTCGCCTTACGGCAAACGCCGTCAACCGTGAAGTCGTAGGTAACGGCAAGGGTCTGTAAGATCTGTGTTAGCTTGGGGAAGACGGAGAAGATATTTGCTTACTGTGCCCTTGAATCTGCCGTCGATTCTGATCTTGTGTCCCTCTTCGACGGCTACATAGCAGCAGATAGCTCCGTCACGAGCATCGATATACTGGCCATACTCTTCAAGCGGGGACACCCGTCCATGAACAAATACATGTACGTAGGCTGTACGATCTGCGCCTTTTTCGGTGACCTTCATGCTAGGCCTTCGAAAATGATTGTTCCAGGAAGGTGCATGCGGTAGACAAAGGGGCTCGATGGATTTGCACGTGGTGCGTCGCGCAAGTCCTGGGGTGAAGGTACAATGTGTGGTCTGGAGGTATCGGCAGGAGCTGGTCGACAGCGTAAGCGTAGTGACCAGATGCCGGAGTAGACTGATTTGATGAGCGTGTGACAAGGATGTATCTTGGGTTGGGCGGATGTAGAGGCAAGTACTGCTGAAGAAGAGGGAAGGATAGGTGACGATGCCAGATGTACGCAGCAGGAGTACCGTGGTAACGGACCGCGCCTAGTGTGTAGACGTTGGTGAGAGAGCAAGGCCGTGCGAGGAAGGAACACGTCCAGGAAGGGCGTGATGTGAGGTGAGTGCAGGATGTCAGCATCTGTGTGCTGTATGCATGAAACTTCTGAGCAGAGGTGAGGTGTGTGTAGTACAAGGACAAAAGATATCTGGATAGTTGGGATCCTCTGGCCGGTCCTGAGTTTAAGTGATGGTAAGGTGAACACTGGTCGCTCCTACCTCAAGCGCTCTTGTCGGACCGCTACTACTTGTTGTGAACCACGCATCGTCTACGAAAGTAAAATCTGACACCAGTAGCCTAAGTGCAGCTTCGCAGCCTCGAAGGTGCCTTTCATATCGTCTTACGCGCATGCTGGGATGCTGATCAACTAATCCAGGCTTTGTTCAATATGGTTTACTTTCTGATCCACAAGAACGAACGAGTCGTCAAGCACACATTAATTGTTCCTCCTTGGTAACAGCATCCCCGGCTTTTGCACGCTCGAGCATGACGTTGTACGCTCAGGCGCCCTGTCACATGTCAATCGTGCATCGCTGCGCGAGCTGGTAGTCGAAGCTTACGGTGGTCTAGCAACTGGCTGCGTCAAGGAAGAGCGTCCAGTAGCATCACGTGCCCGTCTTCAACAACACCTGCAAGATGCAAAAACACACCAAGAACGAGTACGAGTGAAAGGCACGAAAATGGGTCGGAGATGGATTGATTAGATCAAGCGGCGGAAGGACGGATGCGGCAAGGCTGCGTGCGCCGAGCAGAGCGCATGGGCCTTTTTTCGCAGACGGCCGGCAGCTGCAGCTTGTTTCTCTACGACCTCATATCCCTCACCAGCACCCACCCGCTGAACGCCGCACAACATGTTGTCCAGGACCTCCACACGAACTGCGCAGGTACGGATATGCGCCCATGGAAGCAATTGAGGCTGCAAAAAGCGGGCAATGCTAACGCGACAGACAGACGCTCCTGCGGGGCGCCCAGCGCGCAGCTGGCCCTTCCATGGCTGCTCGATGTACGTCGCCGCCGTAGTAGCACAGAACAGCCGTCACGTGCATCCCGAATACTCGATCAGTGTCTAACGATATGCAGCCTTCGCGACCGTCGGCCAGGACATCTTCAAGCCCACCAAGTTCGGCGGCAAGTACACCGTCACCTTGATCCCCGGTGACGGTATCGGTGCTGAGGTCTCCGAGTCAGTCAAGGAGATCTTCAAGGCGGACAACGTGCCTATCGAGTGGGAGCAGGTCGATGTTTCTGGTGTCGACTCCGGCAACGTCCACTCCGAGGAGCTCCTCCGCGAGTCCATCGCCTCGCTGAAGCGCAACAAGCTCGGTCTCAAGGGTATCCTCCACACCCCCGTCGAGCGCTCCGGCCACCGTTCTTTCAACGTCGCTCTTCGCCAGGAGCTCGACATCTACGCCTCGATCGTCCTCCTCAAGAACATCCCCGGCTACGAGACACGCCACAAGAACATTGATTTCTGCATCATCCGTGAGAACACCGAGGGCGAGTACTCTGGTCTCGAGCACCAGTCGGTCAACGGCGTCGTCGAGTCGCTCAAGATCATCACCCGCGAGAAGTCTGAGCGCATCGCCAAGTTCGCTTTCGCCTTCGCGCTCGCCAACAACCGCAAGAAGGTCACCTGCATCCACAAGGCCAACATCATGAAGCTGGCCGACGGTCTCTTCCGCAACACAGTCAAGAAGGTTGGCGAGGACTACCCTACCCTTGAGACCAACGACATGATCGTCGACAACGCTTCCATGCAGTGCGTCTCGCGTCCCCAGCAATTTGACGTTATGGTCATGCCCAACTTGTACGGAGGTATCCTGTCCAACATCGGCGCTGGTCTTGTCGGTGGCCCCGGTATCGTCCCGGGATGCAACATGGGCCGCAACGTTGCCGTGTTCGAGCCCGGATGCCGTCACGTCGGTCTCGACATCAAGGGCAAGGACCAGGCTAACCCCACTGCTCTGATCCTGTCCGCCGCCATGATGCTGCGCCACATCGGTCTCGACGACCACGCCAACCGCATTTCGCAGTCTGTCTACAAGGTCATCGCTGATGGGTACGTGAACTTCAATCTGTTGGATAGATTACATGCTAACAACGACCAGCCAAGTCCGCACCCGCGACATGGGCGGCAACTCCACCACCAACGAGTTCACCCGCGCTATCCTTGGCCAGATGGAGAAGGCATAGATTTGATAACACCTATCTATGACATTTTGCTTGACGATTGGATGCTCTACACTTGTACAACTAGTTCAGCGGAGTGTGGATAGAGCTGTACTTCTAGTTGGTATATAGCATGCTGCATGATTGAATTGACATTCTTATACCCTCCTGGATACGCCGCAACCCAAACGCCTCGCTATGCATGGTATCGTAAAAAATTTTGATCTAGAACTGGATCCTCCTCTTCCTGCCGGTGTACTTGGATGAGGCCTTGACAACCTTGCCTTGCGCCTTTTGCTGCTCCTTCTTCTTCAGGATCCATCCTTTGCTGCCCTTCTTGTCCTCACCCCTCTTCATTGTACCAGCTTTTCGTCTTGTCTCCATAACCTCCACACCGTCCATCCCACGCACCGCACCGGTGATGTCGCCGTCGAGACCACCTCCAGTAACTGTGAGCACCAGATACGTCTTCGCGCTCTTCGTTCCGGGGTCATCTTCGAGTAGACCCGCGCCGAATCCAGCCTTAATCGCCGCCTGCGCAACCATCTTCTTCTGCTCATCATTCTTAGGATAGAACTGCAAGCACGCCCTTCCGCCTCTTCTCAAGCTAGCATACAGCTGTCCGAAGAACCTGTTCAACCTATCCTGCGGACTGTCCTCGCTCGTCTCCGCCTGACACAGCCATTGGATCGCACTAATGCTGATCGCAGCATCAAATGTTCCCGGACGGAAAGGCACACCCTGTCCCGCATCTGCCAGCAGCAGGTCCCCCTCAACCTCTTTCTCCAGCGCAACGCCCAGCATCGATGCGCTGATATCAAAACCGACCCATACGTGCGGGCCCGCCGGTGTGCCTTCTTCAGCCGTTTGTGAGAGGATTTCGCCCGAGAGGCACGAGCCGCAGCCTACGTCGAGAATGAGGGAGGGTTGTGTCAGCCCGATTAGGTCAAGGGCACGGTGTGTCATGTCGGCTTGAATACGCTGAATTCGCGAAGAGGTGGTGTATTTGCGCGATTCGACATCATTGTAGTGCAGATCTGGGGGTCTGCTGGTGTTAGAAATGGTTCCAGCATAGGAGGTGAAGAGACGTACAATATATCTTCGGGGCGCGACATGGTTGTGGTAGGATTTGGTGAAGCTTGATAGTGTGTGAGCTCGTGAAACCGTGGCTACTGACAGTTGCTGAAGGTTTTGTAGATTTGGTGTTGATCTCGCGACCGCGCCTCGAGCATAACTTTTTGGTGGGCTTAACCCCACGTCGATCCCGCACCAATCATACGTATGGCGGTCCCACTTATCCTGAGCTTAATGCCACCTTTGACCTCATCGTTGTTCAGGTACCTGGAGCTGTCAAGCTTCTGGATCCTAGACTTCACAGCCAACATGTGGATATTACCAGCTCTCGGGTACATCGGCGTGATACTAGGTTTTGCCTTTTTGACCTTGGCTATAGGTAAACACCATCTTCCAATATATATAACTACTGCGTTCAACGAACGTTGCTAACGGCGTACAATAGCATCTGGATTGTACTACCTCTCTGAGCTCGTGGAAGAACACACAGTCTTTGCCAAGAAACTTCTGTATCGCCTCATCTACGGTGTCATCGGCATCCAAGCTCTCCTCCTGCTCGTCGACGGCTTTCCAATCGGTCTCAGCGTGCTCAGCATCGTCAGCCATGTCATCTATGCGCAGAATCTGCGGCGCTTTCCAATTGTCAAGCTGAATGACCCGCTGTTCCTGCTGTCCTGCGGTACGTCTACTCAACCATCTACTTTCATAACAAACCTCCATCGTGCCTTGAACAACATCATGCTAATGATACTACAGTCCTGGTGATAGCAAACCACTACCTCTGGTTCCGCCACTTCAGCGCGCCTTCACCCTCCAGCCAGTACTCGAACTACCCCTACGACCGCCCCGACATCCCCTCCTTCACTGAGATCGCGTCCTACTTTGGTCTGTGCGTGTGGCTTGTGCCCTTCGCACTCTTCGTCTCGCTATCCGCGGGCGAGAACGTGCTGCCGAGCATGGGCTCTGAGTATGCTACAGGCGAGGGGAGTAGTTATATCACGCCTGGCGCGGGGCCCAGTGCGTTCGGGAGTGGAAGCGCAAGTAGCGTTGGTGGTACAGGAGGAAGGAGAAAGAGGAGTGCGACGAATCAGGGGATGGCGAAGCAGGTCTTTGGAGGTGTCAAGGACTGGGTCGGGGAGACAGGGGAGGTTATGGGGTTATGGAAGGGGGAGAGGACGAGGCCTACATTTTGAGGATTGTCACCTATGACTATATATTAACGGATGCGCCATCTCCTGCAGGGACAGTTCCTGTGTTCTGAGTACGTTGATCAGGGCAAGTGCAGGTCAGCTGCGACGTCGTCGCGCCGTCTGCGCTACCGCCCGTTGCTTTCGCTCACCTCCAGCTCATTTCTGTCTCTCTCTCCATCTTGACCTGCACACTGCAATGGACATCGATAGAAAAATCCCGGCAGCCTCGAGGTTTGAATTGGTACCCACAGCTATGCAGCTCTCGGCGAACCCGCCATCAACGAACCCTGTCTACCGGGACTCGTGCATCTTGCTGCTCCGAGTCCTCCGTAAGAGCCAGAGCAAGACATTGCTGGCGCAACGACTACATGGGAGTCAGTGTGCTCCCCTAAACTCGGGTCTCCAGTTGAAGCCCGGTCTAGACACGCGACACTTGTGCTCAAGTCGCCGACCGATCGCGACCTTACTCTTGTGACCCAAAGCTGGCGTCAAATTCAAAATTCACTCGGTCATGCTTGTCGAGCAACTCTTCCAAGACGGAAAATGTCACGGTGGCAATGCAGAATGTTCGCGTTTGTTCTCCTTGGCTACGTGACAGAACGGCTCACTTTGAGATAGATGTTGCAGCATCTGGCTACCTCCATTCTCGTGTCTGACAATATCCCTTCCATCCTGGCCAACCAGTTCGTGACCTTTCTCTACATAGAGGACTACGTTAACCCGCCGACGAACAAGCAATTCTGGTCAAAGAGAGGCAGTTGCAACCTCAACAACGCCGGCTCTGTTCCTCGAGACAACGAAGCTTCACCGGAGGCAAATCAGCTCCCCGGTGTTTAGATCACCTCTTCCATACGCACGTGTATGCTTTGGGCGAGCAGCTGTGATACGAAGCTCCCAAGACCGTCGCTCGAACCAAGCTGTGGGACATCCTGTACAAGCTCATGCCTTGCTCGACCGCAATTAGAGCTTTAGGGATGCTGAAGGAGTGCGTGCACACCCGCTCTCCTCTGCCAGGTCGAGAGATCCGAGTTTGCAGAGACGACGAAGGCGTGTTGCAGCAAATCATTATTGCGGCATTGCAGTCCACTAAGCTCTGGTGGTTCCTCTTTAGAACATAGCCTTGAGAAAAGAGGACCACCTTACTGTCCTATGCTACTCATCTTCATCGAGCCAGTACTCGCTGACATCCTCAAAATTGTCTTCGTCAGCATTGTGATCGCTAGCATGATTCTCCCAGAAGAAGTTTTCTCGTTCGTCGTCTCGTTCGTCGTCTCGTTCGTCGTCTAGATCAATAGGAAGAGATGTTGAAGAGGGACAGGAAACGCTTTGCCAACCCGCGCTGAGATTGTCCAATATATCAATGGCATGGGAAAGGCTCTTCATTTTGAAGTATTTGCGAATTTTGCTCAAAGACAAGTTTACGTGTGTATAAACATGACAGAGAATCTAGTCCGAAATTTTGTGCTCTCTTCGAGTAACTCATGGGATGTGAAGAAGGCCATTGAAGGACAGAACCATAGTTGAGATTACGGCGGACCATACTTTGATATTTTACTTTTGTTCAGCTAAGAACCTTGGAAGATCGGAGACCACGACTCCTGAATGGCTAGGAATCAATTTTCAGGGCGACACAACAACTATAATCTTGGCGATATGACTTTTGGCTTCCCTCAGTGTCGAAGCCAACCGCCCAGAAAACGCTCGTCCAGAACTTTAAAGACCGGGGAAAGTCAAATTTTTGAAAGACATGAATAAGCACGAGAATTAGTCCAGGGATTTCGTTTCACGTTAGTTGTAGAGTCTAGGATACTCGCCTGTGGAGAAGTAGCGACTGGAGATTGTCCCTTTGCTCTGAGAGAATCTCTTTTGAGACCTGGGTTAGAAGCACACAACGGTCGTCGCATGCCACAATGGCTCTATGACAGTACAGTCACCGAACTAACCATATACGTGCAACAACTTGTTGAATCATTATCGATGGCCATGAAAAGGAAAGGGTGAAGGATAGGAAAGGGAGCCCCGCCTTGCCCACGCTGATTGGCCAGCGCTATCGATTCTAAACTTTTGGCTTGGCATATCCCACCACGGGCAGGCGCAACCCACGACACAAAGCCCAAATCACGTCCAGCGCTCGACGACCCCGCCCGCCCACTTCTCCAGGCATATTACCACACGTCAAACACAATGCCGGGCCCCAAGAACACGCTCCTGATCGAGGGTTCCTTTGAGGAGCTTACCGACGAGTTCGCACAATACATCGATACGCTCAAAAAATCCCAGGGCGACGAGAGCTCGAACATCCAGCAGGAGGCCGCAGATCTGCTGAAGGAGAACAAGAAGGATGAGGTGCTCAAGAAGCTGGTGGTCGGCGCGCAAGCGCTGAACCAGGCGCCTGAGAAGGGTATGCGAGAGACAGTCATGAGAGTGGAGGCGGGGCTAACATGATGATAAACAGAGTTCATAGCAGCATACAACCTGCTGATCCACCTCGTAAACCAGTCGCCGAACGTGTCCATGTTTCTGCCCAAGATCTGCCAGAACCTGAGCACTCCCGTCACCTCCTCGCCCGCCAACGGCAGCGGCCTCACCCTTTCGATTCTTAGCACAATCTTCAACATTCTTCCCTCTGACAGCGAAGTGCGCTTCCACGTCCTGCTCGCCATCCTTCGCGTCATCAAGGCCACAACAAACTTCGAGTACTTGCGCCCACAGTTGAAGCAGTTGGACAGCTGGTTGCAGACATGGGAGGTTGAAGAGGAAGAGCAGCGCAAGCTGTACCTTGCAGTCAGCGAGTCCGCTGCTGCCGCTGGCGAAGACGAGCAGGCATACTCATACCTCCTCCGTGCGCTGCGAACATTCACCTCCGAGGAGGCGTCTTCCCCCGAGGCCCAAGAGCTGTCTCTCCGCGCGCTCAAGTCCGCACTCACCCACCCCAACCACTTCGACTTCCAGGATCTCACCGACCTCGACTCGATCCAGGCCCTCCGCAACTCCGAACCCGTCTACTTCCAGCTCCTCGAGATCTTCAACTCTGACGTAGTTGACGATTTCAACGACTTCAAGGACGAGCACGATGGCTGGATCGAGAAGTCCGGCCTCGACAGCGCCGCTCTCAACCGCAAGATCCGCCTCCTCACACTCGCCTCGATTGCCGCATCGTCAGGCCAGCAAAGGTCGCTTCCTTACGAGAAGATCGCAAAGGCACTGCAAGTTCCCAGCGAAGATGTCGAGATGTGGGTTATCGACGTGATCCGCGCCGGCCTCGTTGAGGGCAAGCTCAGCCAGTTGAACCAGACATTCCTGATCCACCGCTCCACATACCGTGTCTTTGGCGAGAACCAGTGGAGAGAAGTCGCCAGCAGGCTCGACATGTGGAGGAATAGCTTGGTCGGTGTTCTCGAGGTCATCCAGCAGGAGAAGCAGAGGTTCATCCAGGAGAAGGAGGACGAGGCGAACAGGGCTGACCAGAAGGCTGACCAAGCGGCGAGGTTCAAGGGCCGAGGGGTCCAGCAGCAGAAGCAGCAGAGGGCTCCCATTGATGAGGACGCTGATTAGATGTAGATAGGGTGTGGGATGTACTGCTTTCGTTTGTTTCGACATGTCACGACAAAAGGAGTAGGGATTTGAGCGCATGCATCACGGCTCTCTTCCTGGGTAATGGATGAACGAGCAGCCCTCGTGCTGCATATAGAAAATGCGATACAGACACTTCAAACGCTTGCATTTGTCTTAGGTCTATCCTTGTTGCAGGTGTATCTCTACACCCTGGGCTTGCTTTCTAATATGTTCCGTTTACGCCGTCTGCACAAACTTGATGTTGATCGGCTCAACGCCCCAAGCCTTGATCTTCTCCTGGACATCCTGGTAGACCTTGCTTGGTTCCTGGACAGCGTCGACCTTGACAACACGTCCCTGCGACTCGAACTCGTTGACAACGGGCATGCTGGTGTCAACGAAGACCTTGAAGCGCTTCTTGATCGACTCAATGTTGTCATCGGCACGGCCAGATGTCTCGCCGCGGTGCAAAAGACGCTTGAGCATGACCTCCTCAGGCGCGTCGAAGAACAGAGTGAACTTGGAGGGGACGACGGAGCGCTCGAAGGCGTGGGCTTGGTCGAGCTTGCGGGGGAAGCCTGTGTCAAGTCAGCCTATTATCTCTCCCACAATTGCACTGGGGACGTACCATCGATCAGGAACAAGCTCTTCTTCTCGGTCTCCATGGCCTTCTTCATCGCGTTCTCGAGCAGCTGGATGGTCACCTCCATAGGCACGATTGTGCCCTCCTTGATGTACGTCTTGATCATCTCGCCAAACTCGCTCCCGGGACGGTCCTGCTCCTCACGCAACAAGTCACCTGCACTTAGATGCTTGAAGCCATAGTCGGAGACAAGCTTCGTGCACTGCGTTCCCTTGCCCGCACCAGGGCCACCGAGAACGAAGATGACAGTAACATCCTTCGAGTCCCAGAGAGGACTGGTGCGCGTAGTAGCGCCGAGGTTCTCAATTGCAGGCATCGCAGACGATAGACGGGGTGGTGTTTAGTGGGGTACGGGGTTGTTGGCTCGGGGCGTCGCTGGCTTCGAGCTGGGAGAGTGTCCGGCAATGGGTCCAACGGGCTTGTACTGGCCCTCGCGCTGGTCAACGATCTTCTTGAAGAGAAACGTGCCGATGCCAAAGATGGCGATAATGGGCCAGACTTTCAGGGGGGACTTGCTCTTGGGAGCACTGATGTGGGTCGGCGGTTCGTTGGGGCCTGTGGGGTCGCCGGGCTGGCGGCGGTAGAGGCGCGGAGTGCTGGTACTGAACTGGCGGGCTGCGGTGGGCAGAGAAAGGCGGGCGGTGCGAGTGCTGAGGGTGGTGAGTGTTGCAGACATGGTCGGTGTGGGAGTGGGTATCATGATGCGGGATGCAGGTGTTGTGCAGCAGTTTTAGCGTGGGGCATGTGCTGCAGGGCAAGGCCAATGGCGGTCAGATCCTTTATACCTTCCTCACCTCCTCGTGAACGAGGTGAAGATGAAGAAAGCGCAGACTTTGCATCCTACTGCCTGATCTCGCTCTTGACTGAGCTTTGATGATTGTTGTTAACAGACAGCCACTTACTGCACATTACAGAGGGACCCTTTTGCCCGCCAACCATGGCTCGCAAACGCCCCAAGAAGGGATTCAAGGAACAAGCCCGCACTCACTCGAAGACGACACCAAGGCGAAGGATTGACCCACCCGGAGGAGCGAATGAATGGCGTGGAGCATCTCTGCTTGATCTTTCTTCTCTTACTCAATTGACCGCCGGAACAGACTTCAGCTCCGCTATAGATCCAAAGGCGTCGCCCTTCGTGAGCGCTCGACCCAGAGTAGTTTTGCCAAAGGCAAAGGTGACTCGACATTTTCTGTTTCTACCTGATCGCCCAACAAGAGCACCAAGACCACTCGTCCACTCACACCAGCAGGAGAAGCACTGGAGTGAAGTTCCTCGATTTCATCTTCCCTCTTTAGCGTGACTGACTGCCTCTACAGACTTCAGTTCCACCATGGATACTAATGCATCGCTCTTTGCTACCGCACGACCTAGAGCAGTTCTTCCAAAGACGGAGACTGCTACGAAGGCCAAGGTCAAGGCAAAAACAGAAGCGAAGAAGGGGAAGAAGATCATCGGCTTCCCGAGTCTGCCTGGAGAGATCAGGAATCGAATATACCAGTATTATTTCCAGGACGCCTACCGTTGCGAGCTGGTAGGCGAGGGCTGCGATTTCACCGTTCACACTCTGGCTACCATCAAATTGCAAGGCGCGCCGCAGTTGAAAAATTGGTCACGTGAGTCAAATAGGCCTTGGTTGGACAAGTCCAAGGCCGAAGACGCTTTGGTCTTACGATTTCCACGGATTCGTAGGTCGGCATACAACCAAAAGCGCTTTAGGTCGTCCCCGTACAAAGGATACAAGGGCTGGCTCAACCCGCACGGTGCCCTGATTCTCGTATGCAAACAAGTCCATACAGAGACGTTGCCACTGTTTTATCGACAGATTGAATTTGTCTTCGAGGCGCCGCAGCGCGTCAGCGGCTTCCTGCGTAAGGTCCCTAAGCATAATCACGTCAATATCACGAAGATACACCTCTACTATACCACCTACGGAAGCCCTTCTGCAGCGAGGGACACTGTCTGGCAGGATAAACACATCGAAAGTTGGACACGCGCATGCAAAGTGGTGGCTAAGAGTCTGACGTGCTTGCAAAGTCTCAAGATCAACGTATGGATCAACGAGAATGCTCCAAGATTCAACCTTCGCCAGAAGTGGCTTCAGCCGTTGCTCCAGTTTCGTCGATTGACTTGCGATCGTTCTCACGAAGGCTCGTCAGACCCCAGATCTATCGGACCGCAGCAACACTCTCTCCAAAAAGTCTTTATCGAAGTCAAGACCAGACTGTTCTTGCACGAGTTCGAGGGAAACGTACGCGTTTCGAAAGCATGCCGGCACCTACATCAGCTCTTCGGCCTCGGGATAAGCCGCGCCATACTTGGGGCGAAGGAAGATGAGGCTATGACTAGATTCAATCAGGCGTGGAACGAGAAGTACAAGATATGGCAACACCATTTGGGCTTCGCAAGAACTGGCTGGTAAGGCTTCGTGCTTCAGAGGGATACAAGCACGCTCGAGCATGTGTGGACCACTTCACATCGAATACCAGAAGACTAAGTTTGCAGCAAATTCATATCTGTATACCAGTCTAGAGAAGACGTTGAGAGCTTCTGCTTTTCATAATACAACAAATGTTGCAATGCTGACGGCCCTCACTTTGGGTGTTTTCTGTCCTGCTTGTGATTGGCTCTTAGAACCCCACTCTCTCTTCGACGACGTATGCAAACAGTCTTGACGGACATCATCGCATGTTTTCCGAACAACAATCAATCGAAAACGAGAAAGCGACACTTGTTGACAGTTCCCGTACCTGCCTAAGATACTTCACTTCCCTTCGATTGGTCGTTAACGAACCGGGCCTTACGACGTGTGTGTCGAATGACCTTTGGAACACACTCATGCTCTGTATGCGATGATGCCATAGCAAGCTTCGAACACCACAAGCTTAGAGAGCTATGCAAAGCGATAAGCTATCACAATCCGCCACTGGAATGCGAAATTCACCGACTTAACCTGGCTTATACATTGTGACTTCACTCTGGTCAGTCACACATGCTTTCACCTGTTCGCGCCTTCCCTTACAGAACGCTCCGTACATATATTGTCAACAACTCCATTACGCGCTTCAGTTGCCTTCGTGGTACCACGAATCCATATCGTCGCCACCTTTATCGGGGTCACACCAACAAACATGGCCCCAATTCTATTACGCCACGGTCACGCTGCCATTGGCGCCATCATCAGCGACATGGAGCCCTATCTACCACCCGATACTGTTGATCGACCGGGCTACAAGGGTTGTCGGACCACATACGGACTACTCACAACCACCTACAAGCGCGCCGAGGACTCTGATACGCCTGAGAAGATCTACAAAGAGCTGAGGCAACTTGAGAACGAACTGCGCCGCCGCCTCAACAACCTGAATGCCTCGAAGGGTATACCTGCCAAGATGACCCAGCTCCTGGACGAGCTGAAGGCTGCTCTTGAGCAGGCTTTGTCTGAAGGTGTTGACGCGAACTTTCTGATCCAAGGTATGAGCGATCTGTTGGATGACAAACCAGAAACCCAGCCTGCGCCAAAGCCAGAACGCGTCCTCTTGATGCCGGACACAAAGTACAAGAAGGTCGTTGCCGAGCTTGCAGACGCGAAGAAGAAGATCCAGCAGCTAAACGAGGAGAACAATTCCCTGATTCTCTACATCAAGAAACTGGAGGCGGAGCGCGCGCAGCATGGATTGTGAGTCCACATAAGTAGGGAGACGGACAGTCCCCACTGACAATAGACTCGAAGATATCGCACACCGACAGAGATACAGTACGAGGAAATTGAGAAGCATAGCTCGGACTGGGTCAAGGCAGCATTTGCTGTGTGAAGTGCACATAGGTCAATTGAAGGATATTGCGAGATGCATAACATACGAACATCATGGAAGTTTAGGGAAACTCACATTATAGCGGTGACTATGATTTAGGCTAAGTCCTTCAGCTCTCAATACATTATGCTGGGCGCGTTCCCATGTCAACAGATGCCAACCCGCTGTGAATGGCTGTTACTCACTTTCACCTCGACTTGCCCCAGCCACGTGATTATTACCTTGTTTGATCCTGCCCCTTATTTCGCTTTGCACTCTTGCTCCTGCGACTTTCTTCCGCCGCGCCTCTTGCCCTGCCTTGTGCTTGTTCTTGCCACGCACCAGCGATCTGCGCGCGCTCTGCAACCTCGAGTAAGGAACCCATTCCAGCTATTGATGACCGTTGCGAACGACTATGTAGTTAAGCAGTCCTATTTTGCGCGCTCTGCACACAGCCTTGCTTTCAGCAAAGCTGAAGACGTACGAATACTTCAACGACCTATACTCAGTATAGACACACTCACGCGCTGTACAGCGCTCGTGATGTCGCTCAACAAGCGTACCGGTCTCTACAACATACCTAGTCACCATCTCCACGGCGCAGAACCCATTTCCAGGCCCGTATTCAATAGCATGGATTTCGCAGCGGAAGAACCTGAGTCGCCAGTCGCTCACAGTGGTCCAGTTCAGTCTGCAATGAATCGAAAAGACAGCATCACACCACAAGAAAGGAAGGACAAGAAGAAAAAGAAGCTTTGCAGGACTACAGAAGAAGTCGCATTAATGACTGCTTTCACTTCAGCAAACTCCCCTCCACTTATCACAGTTACGCCAGCAACCACAAGCGCCAAGAGCAAGAAGGGAAACAAGACTCAGAGTGCTGTCCAATCTGACACGAAGCGCAAGCGTGATAGCGAAGCTCTTGTCAGTCCCCCAGAAGCCCTACGAAGGTCGTCAATTGGTGCGGGTTTCGTCGTTGGCGCAGAGATGCTGCAAGGTGTCCAGTCATCAGTAAAGGCCGCCGGTGAGACCTTCAGTAGCCCGAAAGGCACGGCGAAGTCCACTGAAGAGCCAGCAAACAAGAAGACCAAGAAGGCAAAGGCAGGTCGAAAGAGCAATGACACAGTCGACTTCGATCGCATGGCGAAGGAGACTCGTGCTATTGACAAGAAGACTAAGAAGGAGAAGAAAGCCAAGCGAGACAGCACTGGTGGAGTAGTAACTCGCCGATCGCCAATCGTGTCCGTACCTGTTCCTGTATCGTCGTCCCCAATCTTTCCTTCACTTCCTAGGAAGACTCCAGTACCGCTTCCAGCAGATGCCTTCTCTCATGCCGCCAGGGTTTGCCGTAGAGACTCGCGCCTTCTCGCACTGGAGACGCCGCCATCACAACTTCCGAAGACGCCCGCTAATCTGGCTGACTCGCCCATTCCTTTCAAGCTTACAGATGCGACGAAGGCATCAAAGAAGGGGAAGACTGTGAGCCATCTGTCACCGCCAACGCCTGCCGTAGACGAAGCGCCCTCTTCTGCACCTCCAGCTCTCAATAAGAACCACAAGCTGCAGCTCAAGCCAGACGGTCGAGTGTCACTGACAACCTCCAACCTGTTGAGGTACACACAGCCGCTGAATGATGAGCCCAAAGCCAGACCCAAGCCCGTCTCTCGAGCAAATTCTGTTGCAGCTTCTACTGCTGGATCAACGACATCGGGAGGGACTACACCGAGCATTCAAGAAATGTTCGTCCGGGTGGGTAAGCCATACTCTCGATCTGGAGCAGAAAACGACCCTTTCGTAGTCCCAGCAGCCAAGAAGCCAGAAAACCGGGAGCGACACCAAGAGGCTGGTGTGAAGGAATTCACCGAGAAGTATCGCGCAGTTCAGAAAGCCGTGAACTTCTCCGACGAGCAGGAATACCTCCACGCAGCCCTCAAATGGCGCGAAGACAACAATGCCCTCGGCCCCCCTCCATGTCTCGGCATCAAAGCCAGCGGCTGCAACACCAAGCGCGAGCAGCTCCTCCGCCTCAGCCGTGAAGACCCTTCGAATCCGCTTAAGATTGTCGTAACCACCGAAGCCGACCACGGCTCTCTGGACGAGGCAAAGCAGCGTGCTGCCATGGCTGAATCCCTCCTCGCCACGTCCATCCCAGCCCGCGTCCCCGTCCCCATCGGCCACGTCGAAGGCGTCTGGAAATTGTACTGCCCTCAATACTCGGACACGCATATCGACAAGTGGGCGTACGGCCAGCGCACACTAACGCTCTTCTCGCTGCCGGTATCCACGCCCAACGACAGCCAGACGTACACGGCGCGCCTCAGCATTCCGCCGCGCAGCATGCTGTTCTCGATCCTCTCATTCAGCGTCCCGCCGCATGCCAGCTTCCGTACCACGACAATCAAGACGAGCGTCGAGGGGTACAAGATGGATGTTGTGTTCCTCGGAAACGGGTACCTCCAGCTCAGAGTTGATCTGAGTCTCTTGCTTAGTGGCAAGAAGACGGAGAAGAAGGGTCAGCAGGTGGTCATGGAGTTTGTCGGGGTGCATGAGCGGGCGGTGGTGTGGGAGGAGAGGGAGGATGAGTTGGAGAGGGAAGGGAGGAGGTTGTTTGCCAAGTATGATGGGGAGGTTTAGGTGGATGGAGTGGTGCGAGTTTGTGAGCGGAGTTGGATAAGAGGTGGGGAGGTGCGGGTTGGGTATGGGTGTCGCATGATGATCAGAACCTGGGCGAACTTCCATCGAGTAGAGCATAGGCACTTCGCGTGCTTGGAGGTCATCGATGGTCTATTTCTCAACCTCGTCCATCACTGTTGGTAGGTGGTCGGACGGAGCGCTGGGGATCTCGGACATGGAAACCGGCGATCGAAGGGCCGGCATATGGTACATTTCCGAATACAGCCTCTTGTATAGTACAGAATTCAACTGGTCTCTACCTCGCCTTCTCCTTGTTCTCAGCCGCCCTCCTCTTGGCCCGGACCTCTGCCCTCCGCCTCTCACCACCATCAACCTTGTGTCCTCTCCTCTCTTCCCACATACCCTCTTGCAATCTTATCCTCGCTCTCAGGCCCTCGCCCCCCTTCACCGGCTCAACATAGCTGCCTTTGATCGTCTTGGCGCCCTTGACCAGCACGCCGTTGACAGCCCGTAATGCCTCTGCAGACACCGCCGGTGTCTCGCCAGCCGGAACATTGACAACAACCTTCCTCGTCCCGGGGTTGTGCGTCGCCGTTGCTGCCGCCGAGCGCGGGCTGATGGTGTTCCCCAGATGCGGATTCGGCTGCACAGGCGCCTCGACAACAGTCAACTCAGCAACACCGTCCGAGACGTGCTGGCAGTCTCCTCCAATGCCGTACTCGCCGTTGCGAAACTTCTCGCGCCAGTGCAGCAAGTAGCGGCGCGAGCGCGCGGGCTCGACACCGAGTTCTTTCAGTTGCGGGCTTGTGAGCGTGAAGAGGGCTTCCCAGGAGGGGATTTTGCCCGAGTGGGCGGACAGACCGCGGCCGATTGCGGTCAGGAAGGCGGCGTGGTCGGGGATGAAGGGTGTGGCTTTGGGGACGGGGCGCATGGGGATGCTGTGCTGGAGGTTGCGCACACACGTTTTGGGGATGGAGACGGCGGCCGTCGAGGCATTGAGAAGCGGGCGTCTGAGGATCATGGCGGCGGTGGCAGCGAGCGGAGTGGATGTATTAGATGGCCCTGTCGTGAGAAGACGCGCTGCGCTGTAGGTTCGTCAACTTTTGCGCACGGTCGGTCCTGTCAGTCTTGGCTCCTCCGCGCGGCATTCATCGACGTCAGCCCCACCTCGAGACTTGACACCTCACACCTCAATTCACGCCCGGCAGTAGTAGAGAGTCTCCTACTGCTTCCTCCCACACGCACACACACACACTACCTTCACAATGGCCGCCCCCGAAGTGCACCACCTCTTCCACCACCCGATCGCGGACCACTCCTTCTCCGCCGACCGCCAGACGCTCGCCGTAGCCCGCGACAACAACGTCGACCTCTATGCCAGGTCAGGCAGCGGCTTCAAGCTGCAGGACGAGCTGACGGGCCACGACAAGCTGGTCACGGGCGTCGACATTGCCCCCAACAGCGGCAAGATCGTGACCTGCTCCCAGGACCGCAACGCCTATGTCTGGGAGCCCTCACCCCAGGGCTGGAAGCCCACACTCGTGCTGCTGCGCATCAACCGCGCTGCCACATGCGTCCGCTGGGCACCTTCCGAGACCAAGTTCGCTGTCGGGTCTGGCGCTAGACTGATCCCCGTGTGCTACTTCGAGGAGGAGGACAACTGGTGGGTCTCCAAGCACATCAAGAAGCCCATCCGCTCCACCGTCACCGCCGTGGCCTGGCACCCGAACTCTGTCCTGCTCGCAGCTGGCTCCACCGACGGCCACGCACGCGTGCTCTCCTCGTTCGTCAAGGGCGTTGACGCCCGCCCCGAGCCCTCCGCCTGGGGCGAGCGCCTGCCCTTCAACACCGTGTGCGGCGAGTTCCTGAACAACACCGCCGGCTGGGTGCACAGCGTCGCCTTCTCGCCCTCCGGCAACGCCCTGGCTTTCGCTTCCCACGACAGCACACTCACCGTCGTCTACCCGTCTGCGCCCGAGCAGCCCCCCGCCGCCGTCATCAGCATCAGCACGCAGGTCCTGCCCTTCACATCGCTGGTGTGGACCTCCGAGGACGAGATCATCGCCGCGGGTTACAACTGCGAGGCCTACCGCCTGCAGGGCTCCGAGCAGGGCTGGACGCTCGCTGGCTCGCTCGAGAGCAAGGGCCGTCCTGGCCTGGCTGAGGCGCGTGAGGAGAGCGCTTTCAACATGTTCAGGCAGATGGACCTGAAGGGCAAGGGCTCGCAGGATGATACCAAGCTCAAGACAGTGCATCAGAACACCATTAGCACGATTCGCAGCTACGAGGAGAGTGGCGATAAGGTCAGCAAGATCAGCTCTAGCGGTGTTGACGGTAGGGTTGTTATCTGGAATGTGTAAATAGATGGTTTACACGTGATGGATGCCTTTTGCTAGGTCAATCTATCACAGATACAAATCAAAACCGCATAAACAGAAGAAAAACATGCTATTCCCCGCCCTGAGAGCGAAAGTGGAGTGTCTAACACGGATATCAAACCTGAACCCCCCAACCCACAAAACACCTTCCTTGTATCATACAGATCCCTGCCCTGCCAGATATCTTCAATTCAACCAAACCCAGTAAACCCTGTCGCAAACGCATCCATCGTCCCCTGCCCGACGGGCAACGTACGCTCCGTCCCCAGCCCCTGCGTCTGATTATCGTTCAGGAACCAGCTCCAGTCCTGATCGATATCCATCGGCATGTTCTGCCAGCTGAAATTGTTCGTCGGCAGCGGGAAGTTATTCATGCTATCATCTCCAACATGCGTGTTCACGCCCAGGCCGCCCGCACCCATGCCCATCGTCGGGTTCTGATGCTGTGCGCCTCCAGACTGGGAGGATGTGTCTTCCGCGTTCAGCGTGTTCCAGTTGTAGAAGCCGTCGTAGCTGACAAAGGCGCCGGGGTCGAGCGACGGGAAAGTCGAGGTCGCGGGGGTGTGTGCGGAGAGGGAGGTTTTGGGCGTGAGGTTCAGACTCTGCGTCGGGGCCGAGAAGATGCTTCCGCCTAAGCCGCTCTTCTCGCTGGTCGGCGTGTACAGCGGTTGTCCTGTGCTTGCGCTGCGGCCGGAGACGGAGGCTGCGGGGGACAGGGCGGGAGGGCATGGTGGTGGGCCTCTGAACGTCTGGCTGCCTCTACGGATGGAGATTGTGCCGAAGTAGGGGATGACAAGGTCGTCGCATTCGCCGTCATCGCAGGGACCGTTGTTGGCGTTGCAACCACGCTTGAATTTGGCTTGCATTTTCTCGAGGACTTCTGCGGATTGAAGGGCGACCTTTCCACCTTTTTCGCTGGAGGCTCGGCGGAAGATATCAATGCTAATTTCGATGAGGCGCACGTCGGCTTCGACTTCTTTCATCTTAGCAGCATCCTGCTGTCCTTGTACTGCTGTTGTCGCAGCGAAGTTAAAGAGACCGATTTGGATGAGCACTGCGGACGTGAAGCCGATGAAATCGACCGCTTTACACTCGTACAGGGGCTGAACGGTGCCGGTGCGCAGAGCTTGGTAGAGACGCAAGACTTCACGTGAGCCATTGAGACAGGCCGTGCGTGAGTACGTGAATCGAGAATTCGTGGCCGACTTGAGCATGAAGGGTAGGTGGAGGTAAACGCGGATTTGGTGATAGACCATCTGAGCCATGATACGCTCGCGAAGCTCAGCAGCGTTGGCCTCCGGTGTTGCCAGCAGCTGCGAGAAGTCCAGCCAGGTGGGGTCGAGCTTTTTCCAAAGATCTTCCAGCTCTTGGTCAAGCTGTAAGGCCCAGGCAAAGGACTGTTCGGCGTTGCCCTGGTTTCGGTCGATGACTCGGCCCGCAAGTTTCGAAACATTGTTGATGAAGACTAACGGGTGCATGTACTCTCCACCAAAGTCGGGCATTGTGAGGTCGCAGTGCGAATCGCTGATCCCATATGGCAGACCCAGTAGGAGAGACAAGAAGCGATCGCCGTGGTACAGACCCCACCAGATGCTTTCGTGAGCCACTGAAGCCGTACGCTTACGGTGAAGACCCTGCCATAGTTAGAACGAGTCGGCAATGCTCAAAGATGGTTGAACATACCATAAGCTCGGCATACATCAGCCCCTTGCGGTAGCAGATCCAGGCTCGACGTGGTTGACCCACATCAGCAAACCATTTCGACTTTAAGATGAGACATTCCATACCCTCGAGGCTGGCAGCGTACTCATCATCTGAGAGTACCCATCGGTCGACGGCCTCAATGTATCGCTCGACGTCGTTGTCTTCAGCTGAAGAACAAATGCCGACAGCTAACACAACAGTGCCAATAGCTCCGATGTTGCCGCTCGTCAAGGCCTTTGCGGAGAACTGTGCAAGTGTTTCCTCAGCCCCAGACGTACCACTGCACTTTCGCCTCCATGTTTGCCACCATTCGCTGTTGCTGTTGAGAATCTTGGTGAGTTGGTCGTAAGAAGGTAGTATGGCGATAAGAGCCTGCTTCACCCTCTCTCTCTTTGCTGATGCTGCAGGAGACTCTCCGGGTAAGTCATCGGGATGTTTGTTGACGACGGTGTATCGGTCGTCAGCTCCATTGCCCGGTTGCGGAAGCAGAGGCATGTGTTGGGGACCCATGCGGGCCTTGATCTTCTCTTCGGCATCGTTGAGCTGGAACGGTAAGCAAAGACGAATATAGACAATAGCCAAGAAGACTTACTGCATCCTCAAACACTGAGAGGATAGGAATGTGATGACGTCCATTCTGAGATGGTACCCTTTGGCTATCTCTCAGGATATTTGACGAAGCTTCCGAGGATAGCGGTGTGGGCGTAAGGGCATCTTTGAGATACACATTCCTGGGCGATGCAGTCTCTGCTTGACTCTGTTGGCTTGGACTTTCGGACTTGACAGTCTTCTCTTCTAGCAATGAGTCGACAAGAGCTTCAAGGCGTGACACCCTCTCACGAAGGTTCTTCCTGTGGTCGACAATGATCTCTGGGTTTGCATTCTCCTGGTCGATGCATCGGCTGCCCCTGGCGAAGCACTCTGAGCAAACATCTGGGTTGTCGGGCTGAAAGATGCATCGAATCTTGCGGCGGCGGCCTAAGGAACATCAGGAACTGATCTGAAGGTAGGAACGTATTGATGGACAGGGAATGGTAGAGCGCAATTGGGATTGATAGTATGTAGAGATAGGGATAGAAGTGAGGGTGTAAGACGAACGACTGCAGCATGCAAAGACCGGACGAACGTACATTCAAAGCAACTATGCGTGCCCTTCCGCATCTTCTTCCGCGTCGGCAACGACTCTTCCTTCGGCATCTTGATGGTGGGTTTTCTCGCACAAGTTTCGCACTGCTGTACTCCTGCGAAAGTTTCGTCCGGACTATCCGGTGCCCCAAGATGCGGTTCACAAAGACCTATATGAACACAAGTCCAGTCCGAATTCTGTTTCAACGATTCTGTCTGTGATCGATAATGAGGTCTGATGGCTCAGGACGCGAATTTGCGGATGACGGGTTCTGCGACGATGGTGGTGGAAGCAGAGGGAATCGAAGATGGTCGGACGAGAGTTCGTCCGCAATGTCCACAGCTTAGTCAAACGCGTGATCCCGCTTTCCGCCGCGAGGAGCTATGCTGACTGAGAAGTGCTTGCCTAAGGGCATTCGACATATATCTACTAGCTCTAGGCAACCATTAATCGCGTTGGTAAGTGTTCGTTGGCGAGAATATTGCTGCTTTCGGCCTTAAATGCGAGATTCAAGCCGTGCTAGCCAATCATCACCTCAGCAGTGCGATGTGAGGCTATGCTTATTTCTTGAGTCGGACCATTCTGGAGATTGCGGATAAAAGCGAATACCCCCGACTCACCGACCGTATAGAAGTTGACCCCGCGTCTTCGCGGGATTCACCTTGGGGTCGGCGTCTGGAACGGTGATGGCATGGTGCCTTTGGTAGAGGGTCCCTGGACTGATCTGCGCAAGGCTAGCAGCCCTACCGACAAGGATAGAAACAGGCACGTCATTCCTCGCGTTCCGGTGGGTACCGCTTTCAAAACAACGAATGCAGATACGACGCTTCGCACGAAGCTCCGCGCCGCGCGTTGTTAGTGAATATGACGAAGTGAGACCTGCATCTTGATATTCAGTCGTTCCTGAACATCGCCTCTTTAGTGTGCCACAGCTCTTGACGTCCAATCCCACTAGTTGAAGCTCATGGTACACCATGACAACCTCACACGACCAACACAAGCAGTACCTCCCACCCAGCCCACCTCCGTCACCGCCAGCTGCAAGACGTAGACACAAGAAGTATCACGATGACGAATTTGCGAAGCTTGCAGCAACGCCATTACCTTCTCCAACCCTGAGCACCACATTCGACGAGGAAGAGAAGCCAGAACCACTACTCACAAGGGTACGTCGAGCTCTACAGCTATCCCTGCAGCTCAGCCCACGCTCTCAATCCGATCCCACTCACTGACAGTTCTCAGCTAATCCTCACCCCCGTCTACTTCACCTCCTTCCTCCTCTCCCTCTTCCTGGTCAACGCCCAAAACCGCGCCCGCCGCACCGCCGCCCACACTCCCCCAAACTCCTACCTGACCTACCTTTTCCCCTCATCCTGGCTGGACCCAGAACCGTACCAAGACCACACCGACTCGACATGGAGTCGACGCGGCACTGCGGGACACGTGGAGCCTCACGACGCTATAGGCCCGAAACAGGGTGTTCTTGATGGCACTGGGGAGGCGAAGGGGAAGGATAAGACTAGGGATGGGAAGGAAGCGGGGAAGAGGAAGAAGAGCTGGCATCTGCATAAGAAGATCAGGAAGATTGCGCGCTTGGAAATAAGTGATGCGTTTGAGAACCAGAGCACTATTATCTTGTTCATGGTTGCTGCGATGGTTTTCTCGTTGATTGGGTTCTGGGTGGGGATGCGGTGGATGTGGAGATCTATGTTTGGATGAAGTGCCATGGTTGAGATCGGCAGGATGGCAGATCGAGGGCGTAAATTATGCTGGAGTATACGGGTGAGCATCACACGGCGTTGGGTAACGAGACACGAAGCACGTAGCCATGTTTGGGATAGACAAAATGTTGGACAAGATCAAAGATAGATACTAAGATTATGAATTACGAATCCAATGGAGTTCTTCTAGACAAGGCATGCACTGTTGGTGTTATCCATCAACCTCTGTAGAGAGTTTCTAAAATCAACGTTGGTACAAGGTAGTAGTCGAGGCTTGCCGTGATCTCGAGGGGACTCAAGTCGCAGTGATTGGAGGTACTCAAAGTCCAATAGCGGACCATTGGTGGCTTTGTAGCATCTATGAAGACTACACCGTTGGCCAAATCGACAACTCCTACTCTAATAGATATCGATGGTCAATACAGTGTCCGCCCGGGCGCAGGATCAGTCCATGTCCCATTCTCGTACCATATACCAGCTCTTGTAAAGTCACTGTACGAAACGCTACCGAAAGGCAGGTAGTTGATAAACCCGAAACGGAAATACTCAGGCCCGTCTGTCGCCTGCCTCGTCCACGTGAAATTCCCCTCCGCACTCGCATGCACACCCCTATACCTCTCGACATCATTGACGATCACACTCACACCCTCGTACCCGCGCAAAATACTGTCCCATGTGAACGTGATGTTACTTCCACTCACAGCAGCCACAGTCGACGGAATGCCAGAGCCAAGCTGTGCATCTCCGCGTAACGCTGCGGCGGTTTGGAGAACAGAATCGAAGCCCCAGCGTGCGATGCCGTTGATGAAGAGGCCGACCAAGATGCCCTGGCAGACTAGGCTGACGCGGGTTTGCATCGATGTGCCTGGGAGGAGCAGGAGAGCGAGGACGTAGTGGTGGATCCGGAGACTCAGCTGCGGGATACCCAGGCAGATGAGCAGGCTGATACCGAGTATGGCATATAGGCCTAGCATCCTAGGTAGACGACCTTCGGTTCTGAAGCACCATGCTTGATATAGCACGACGGCGAACAGAACGAGGATGATAATGACTAATGCGGTGATGGCGCCGGGTTGTTGGTGCAGGTCGTGCGTTGTGAGGCGCTGGATGGGGATTTGTTCGAATGTGTAATTGCCCAATGCTCCAACCCAGCATCCGCCAACCCAAAGAATGGTCTTTTCGATGTGTGCTTTGCAATTCAGGAGCGTCTTGCGAACGCTGAAGCGATACATCAGTGCCGCTACGAATGATGCGGGCAGGAGTCGTCCTAATGTTGTAGACGCCAGAGACGGGTAATTGGTGTAGGACGGTGGATCGGAAGCCATGGCGATCTGGAAGAAAGTGATGATGAAGATTGGCGTGAAGAACGTGGCAGGACTGGAAGTGAACAGTGCAAACAGGGTCGTGAAGATAGTTGACAGAACGAGGAGGTCCCATCGAGGGTCTCGACACTTTCCTGAGGCACTGACAACCTCCGCGGTCTGGTTGAACTCGAACGACAATGGGAAGCTGGAGTCAAAGCCAACGCTCGATATACCGTTCCTGTTAACGGAACCATAGCCGGTCCTTTCGCCTACAAGTGAAACCACTCCACATCCGCCTCGCCCGTTACTGAAGACGCCTGCGTGTATGGCTGCGCCACAGATGAACGAATCGCCGCGGTATACGAGGGCATCATCGGTCGTATTCGACATGCCTCCTACCACCAGCGATCTGTATACAATTGATTGATTGCCGATTGCTCGTGGGTTCAAGACTTGTGTTCCTGCGCAGTCTGCTGGGCAGTTGAAGGCGAACGTGGAGTCGTCGAATGGAAGGCAATTCCGGCCGTCTATACCGCAGCTCTGTGCATTAGGCCTGGATGTGGTCAGTACAACGTGAAATACAAATTGACCGCACCAACTCACCATAGTTGCGCTGCGCAACCCAGTCTGACTGGCGCTCCATAACCCGCGAGATTCGTTGGTAAGCTGAAGTCGCTGATAATGACGCCGAAGATGACAACCCAAAGTACGAACGCAGCGGCGAATAGACTGGAGCGCACCGGCTTAGGCAGACGCGCGACCAGTCGCGCTGGGAATGTTTGCACCGGCTCGAAAAGCGGATTGATGCGGTGCAACACAGGTGCTTCAGGACCCTTGATCCATGCGATCGCCTGGCGACTCCATCGCGTGACCGGCGCGGGCAGCTTCCTCTCTGCTCTCCTCCATATCTTTAGAATAAAAGTACGTCGCTGTGGCTGTCGATCTTCGAAATCGAGACTTCGTCGTGGTGTTGCGGCTTTCGAGGGTGTGTCGTCTGGGGTGAACGATGACGATCCGCTGGCGGCGATCTGGTCCCTGCTTCCTCCAATCTCGAGGTCTACCGGTGCCGCGGTCGCGGTCGCTGCAGTCTTCGCCATGGTCGCGTGAGCTCGCCGATGCGGCGCGCAGGATTATGTGTGTAGTAACATCGTTCAACGAATTCTCCGAGACATCTTACGAAGCAGCGAAGGCTAAAAAGCGGCGGAAGTTATGGCAAACATCATCGACGTCTGGGGTTGCGTAGTCGAGACCCACATTGCCGCGCCGGCACGGAGCCGCTTAGGTCGATGTCCTTGAGCATCCCTCCACGCGACATTTGACCCCCGAGAGAGTCATTGTGCCTCGTTGCAGAACGTGAAGGTGTTTGCGGTCTTTCACAGAGACTTGTAAATGGCTCTGGATATTTGCAAGGCTTGCTGAATCTGTTCGCACAGCTAACAAGCTCAGCAACGACTTGAGCGGCATTTCTTGACAGACATAGCTCTCGACAGTCTTAGCGGAGAATCGCAAGGCGGTTTATATTCCAACCTTCGGGCCGGTGGAGAGATTACAACCGCTTCTTAAGGCGCATAGTCACAGGTACTCAGGACTACGCCAACGCGCAGATATCTAACGAAGAGTAAAGCAGAAAGACTACAAGCAAACTGAACTTCTCTGAGGCACGATTTATAACGAACCTTGTGGCCTTCAATCTCTAGTTCAGAGCTAAGACGGCCATTGTCGTTCAAAGCCTGTCCAGTACCCTTGCTTGTGTATAACAAGGGTACTTGCCCTCTTGACCTGAGGTTTAGCGAGCAGTGACGCTTAGCGGTGTGCTCAAAAGCATATAGGCACAGCACTTCCCACTCCCCTTTCCGCTGGCTTTCTCTCAGGATCCTGTCTTCTCCCGCTGCCCCCGGAGCAGCATTCCCACGAACCTTATCGCATTCACTCACCGGATTTCAGCCTTCCTGCACGTTCGACCAATCCGACATCGACTACCTCCCGCCGTCCGCCTCATTCCAATCATCAAGCAAGATGTCCGACAACTTCAACTCCGCCGCCTTTGCCCTTCAGATGGTGTCTGATGAGGACCCGTTCGATTGGGACTGGGCTAGACTGCAGAAAGAGGTGGATGAAGCGACCATGGACTTCGATACGCTCGAATCTGACAAGGGTCTGTCTCATTGCGTTACGCATGGCAGTCTCGAGGAGGGGCCAACGACTTCTGAGTGGTGGAGCGTTGAAGAGGCGCCTGATGCCAATGCACCTTGCAGCACCTTAGCTGGAGTCCCAGACCTCGGTGACGAGGCTGAGCTTCGGCCTGATCGGTAAGTTTAAAAAAAGACATGAGCTAACAAAGGGGAAACGATTAGCACTCTCTCTGCATTGCCTGTTTCGGCGCCTGAACAGGGCAATATGTCTGAAATCATATCGATGGATAACGACCCATCATTTGTCTGCGACTTCCAAGGGTGTAAAAAAGGTTTCAAGAGCAAAGGCAACCTGGTGCGCCACCAAAAGTCACATACTGGCACCCGCCAGTTTCGCTGTCCAGCACTGCAGTGCGAATACTCCTTCACCAGGAATGACAAACGCATGGACCATATCTGGGCGGGACACGATGATGACACTATCTTCAATTGTCTCAATTCGAGCTGTCATGTCAGTGTCACGAGAGATATGCTGTACATGCATCGTGGATCGGATTTCTGGGGGGTGGTCTCCTACCGACAATGTCCCCTTCCCAAGTGCAGTTTCCGCACTCGTATATCAACTCTGGATACCCTTCAACAACACTTGCTTAAGAAACATGACACGAAGGGACGGAAACGCTTTGCTATTACTCTTGCAAACCGAGGGTACGATCATGAGTCTGCCAATGTGTTGTGCCCAGTTTGTCCTGAAGGTACCGTGTTCAACGCTCACAGGGACTTTCAGAGCCACTTCATAATCAACCACTGTCTGCATCCCCATATGCGTTCGGAGGAAGATTTACGTTCCATTCTCGATGCATGGGATCTGTCGAGGTATTTGCGTGGATGTTCACCCATTCCTGACGAGGTTCGCGAACACCGTCGCACTATACTCAGTGTATGGCCGCGCTTCAGCTTCTACCCGGTTTGGGAAGATATCGAACGTTGCCCGTCCTGAACGGTTTGACAATCTTGTCAAAGCATCTGGTAGCTGTTGTTTTCATCTGTTGGTGCACTATGGTCTTTCCTTCTTGCTTAAAGAAAAATAAAAATACATAGAAAAATACAATTTGTTTTGGGATTATCCTTGATACGAATCGCTACACGATGAAGCATGGTAGGAATTGTCGGCTTGCAGAGGCATCGCTTTACAGGGAGCAATACAACGAAGCGACTTGTCTGCTTCCACGAACAAAAACCCTCCCTTGTCGTCGCCACTGTCAAGATCTGGATACCTCCAGTGCGTTATCATCATATCAGAACAACCTTTCTAATTATATTGTATCCACAATTGCCCATCTGAACGTCTCCAGAGCATCATCTCACCACCTCGAAACTCACATAGATCTCCCTGTCTCAGCCTATCCTTTGCCCCGGAACCTCTCGAATACGATGCCCTCGAGTCACGATACCACAGCACTGAAACCTAGCGTCCGCCCACTATCGCGCATCCCTCAGCTGCGCCACATCACGCCCCAAAGCGCCGTCACGTCACTGGGAAGACCCCGCCATGTGGGTGGCATGTGACATGTGGGGTTGTTTGAGGCTCTGCGTTGACGGACTGGGATCTGGGGTGCGTGTGAGACACGGTGACGAGGCTCGGTTGAGACACGGTCAGAGCACGATGAGTGGTGAATGACGAGCGTGAAGACGAAAAGCAGTGCGGTTGTGGGACTCATGTATGATGTGGCTAATCGTCCCGACCTCGTCGGGCTTTCGCTTGTATTCAGATCTAGAAATTATGTACAAGTAGATAGTATAGACTAGATAGGTAGGTGGTGCGACAAAAGGAAAGACGAGCTGTACAAGCTGATAATGTGTGGAGCAGTAGTGCGAGAAATCCAACGCCGATGTGTAAATGCAGAAATGGTGCGTCGCGCTGACAGCAAACCAAAGTTATGAATAGGTGATGCTCCGTTACGTCGTATGTCGTCGTCTTCTATACAACAACTCCCTCTTCATGTTTTTGTATGTTTGTACACTGCTGGGCTAAGGCGATTATGCAGACATCTTGCCGGCCTCATAAACCCTCGCCATGAACTCATCGACATCAAGCTCCACCTTTTTCTCGCTCAACACCTTCTCAACCACACTTTTCTCGCCCTCCATGCAGCTGCCTTCAAGCACGAGAAGTATCGCAACTGCGACACGCGGAGGAATCTTATCGCTCTCGATGACATACACATCCATAATCCGCGCTGCGTGCTCGACGCCAAGACGTCCGCAGAACAGGCTGCTGAACATATGGTGCAAATAGTCTCGTGGTTCTACGCGGAGGCTTTCCAGGCGTTTTGCGAGGCTGGGTGATTTCTTGGAGAGTGCGTGGAGGGTGGTAGAGTATGCGGCGTGGATGGCGTTCGAGTCGCGGACGAGGAAGGAGAGGGGTAGTGGCCTGTTGAGCAGATTCGAGAGTGTGATAAAAGTTTGTGGTGCGGGCTGGTTGAGCAGGAGTAGTGCGGCGATGTGGTGGATGCCGTCCTCCTTGTGGGAAATATCGGGGCGATAGGTAGCGTATGCTAGGCACACGTTTACGAGATCCTGGTGCAGCGGCTGCTCATCGTTCGTAGTCGACGTGGAAGGTGCGGCGAACATCTTCAGCTCAGGGAAGACCGATCGTGTGTTCTCAAGAATTTGTGCGTATCGTCCGTCCAGTGCTTCGGTCCCTAGTCGCTTGATCTCCTTTTGGGCCTTCTCAAGGGCGATCTTGAAGGTGCCTTCTGTGACTTCCAGGTCGTTTCCAACCGCCTTTGACCAGACTTGCCCTCGCAACCGCGGAGGGATCCCGTTCCACCACATTTTCCTGTGCGTCGCGCGGAGCTCTGGTTTTGTCATCTCAGTTGCCCAGTTGGGGAGCAGCAGGTTCGACCAATAGTCTGCTTTTATCCGGGATGCCTTCTCGCGTGCAAGAGCCTCTTCTTGAGCTTTTTGAGCTTCGAGACGTTCTACTATTGTCAGCTTGGCACTCCTCTGTATGTTCTGATATCAGCTTACCGGCTTCCTCAATCCGTGCCAGCATCCGCTGGTACTCTTTCAAGTGCTTCTTCTCCTCCTTCGGGTTCTTAGGCGGTAACCACGAAGGACGAGTGCGCGAAAGGTACTTCTGCTTTTCAGCGGATGGCTGGAATGGGTCGATCAAGGGGTCGCTCTTCCTTATAGGTGGAAGTGTGGTCTTCTTCTTCGACTCAGGCTCATTCAGAGATGTTGACCGCGCAAGTCCAGGCTGCTGACGCTTGATCTCCTGCTTCTTCTCAAATTCCACCTGGAACTCCTCCAAAGCCTCCGTCAGCTTCTTTGCGTCTGGATCGAGTGATCCGTATGTATCCTGCCAGGTGTGCGTCCGCTGTCTTTCTAATGTGGGTGGTGATTCTGTTCGGTTCGAGTGCGGTGATGGCGGTTGTGGGAATCGTGAGCTGGGAGCTGGCGATGTCCTTGTAGACGAAGGCCCTGCACTCGCTGTGCTGCCAATTGGCGATGGTTGTGGTGGGCTACCACTTGTGGATGGGGCCGGTGACCGCTCCTGAGCAGGTCGCGGCGAGATAGGAATATTCCAGATGACAGCATCCTCTGGTAGCTCGTCATCTTCATCGTCACATTCTGCCTCCCTCTCCTTCACTGTCTTCCGCTTTGCATCCTGCCATGACTGTCTCCGAGCATTGACCGAGGGCGAGGGCAGGACGTCTAATGTCCGCGAGCTTTTCCGGGAGAGTGTGCGATGTGCTGATGTGTGTGCACTCGAGGGTGACGGCGACCGTGATGAGCGGCGTGGTGCTGCCAGATTCATAGTCTGTAATGATGGTGCTGATGGCGATGTGAAACCCCTCCTCATCTTCCCTGGCTGCAACTGCTGTGGCTGCTGTCGAATTGCATGGTTGACCGGGCCCTTCAGGCTTGGATATTGCGGTTTCCTGCCGGTGAGGTCGCGGAAAGAATGTTGTGCTGAGTGCGGAAGCGGTGTGCTGCGGATGCTCGATAGCGATGACGATGAGATGCTGCGTGCTTCATATACGACGCGATGGTCGGGGCTCGTGGGCATGGGAAAGGCGTTTGGTCCAGCGCTGACATCGTCGAGGTTGATCTCTTCAAAGTGCGAGAGATCGCTCGGACCCATGTAGTCGGAGAGTGTCTCCGAGTGGAAGCTCGAGGACTTGCTCGACTTTGAATTGGTCAAATCAGGCGGTTCCAGCTCGTAGGACGCCATGTTGTGAGCTGGCTGCTGGGCATATGCGAGTGTGGCCATAAGTGAGCGCGGCTGTCGCTGAGGAAGCGGGCGGACTGGGGCCCCAATGCGGTGAGGAAGAATGGAGGTGGACTTTGTTGGTTGGACGCAGACGTTGCGCGAGGCCGGGAGCGGAATCAGAGAGCTCTCGCGGCCATAGTCATGCTCAGAAATAATGTACAGTGCAGTTCCCTTCGAAAAATAGCTCTCCTCCGCCGCCGATTCGTTGTTGTCGTCGTCGTCACAAACTTGATGTTGGTGCTCCAACTGGGCGACGCAATTTCGGGAAGGCATCGCCGCGCTAAGCCCCTGATAATCCCTGCTCAAGGCCGTTGTTCCAGACGCGGTGACGGCTGCTCTTGTCCTGTTATTGCGGGTGGGCTTTCACTTCAATTGAGATGATAAGAGGGCCGCTGCATGCACGGGTGGGGTGGGCAAGTGGGCTATCGAGGTGTCATGGCGATGGTGGACTGAGGCACTGTGAACGCGACGCGCGCAAGGGACGCCGGACTTTTCAACCTTGGATGCTCTAAACGGGCGTCTTCCATGGCGTCTGCAGCGGCCTCCCGCGTCTGGAGACTGGACGACATCCCAGGTGAAACCGTCAAAGTCCGTCATGGTTCGTTGTGGCTGGTACCGGCCCCTGCCATTCATCGCTGGCACGCTTGACATCAGAGCTGGCCATTTGCGTACAGGGCACCACTTTTTGCGGATGCACCCAGCAATCATCACTTGCTGCGCGTCTGCCGGTGGCTGATCGTCCCTAACGCACAACTCTCGAACAACAAGACTTTTCAATCGCTCGATGAAAGCAGGATTTTTGAGACGTCAAGATTGATGTCCGATGCTTCCGCCCATGCGCCGTCCATGCAGCCAAGCCTCGGGCTTGCAGACAGGCCGCTGCGCTAAGCACATGCTGTTAACCCCGGTTCAGATCTTGATTCCCGTTGTTGAGCACGCTTGCTGCTTTGAAGCTCAAGGCACCCAAATCAGTGGTCTGAAGGCCGTCACACCGCAGCCTGCTTCCCGCCCTCCACACTACACAGAAGCACGATCAGCGTGTCTTATCTTTGCTGCCAAGCACTAGCAGCCGCCTCGAGCAGCTCTCGTTCCGCTGCATCAGACATGCGAGCCGCCTTGAGCGACTTCTCGAGCCATGCCAGCAAAGCACCATGCTTTGTCTGCGCGCGCTGAAACACCGTGTAGAATGCTTTACAAGCGAGCCTGTGGTCCTCGAATTAGCCTCAAGCCCTCATCAAAGTCTCCGTGACACGAGTTCCCCGCCAGACCGTCTCGCGCACCCTGGGGTTCATCGGATGGCCCCCTGGGATGCGCGATTGGGGAAAAGGGCACCTCGAGTTCCGTCCCCGCCAACTGTGAGACACCCGCTTCAGCCACACTTACCACTGGAGCTGGCGCCGGGAGATGACGCTTTGTATATGCACAAGTCTCGTGTCGCTGCGAGAACGCGCACGTCGCTGCACCATCACGAAAGCCAGCGCGATGATGCTGTCGACAGTTCCTATGTAATTCGTCAGTCCGTCTTGATCGCTAGAGATAGCCGCGACGATCGACACTGCACTGCAGATTGCTCGTGTCCCCACTTAATCTGTAAATCCACGCCTGCTGCTTACTTCTGACTGGCTGGAAAAGCAAGCATTTCAGGAAATTACTATGTCACGGCTACATTTGGGGAATTATCGGGCTTGGGATGAACGCACTAATAAGCAGACTTGAACACGTCGTTCGCACTTTGGCCAGCACGCGCACGTATTCAAGGCATCTCACCGCCGCCTCATGGAAGCTTTGGTGTAGATTGGTTAGTACCGTCGACACGCTGTTCAAGGCCGTGTCGATGAACATGGCTTTCAGCTGGATCTTGAACGCACTAGGTCGTGTCAGCACATCACCAGGAATCCATAGTCGATACCGAGATGGCCATGCCAAGCTGGAGGTTGGCAACGTGTGCAACTTACTTGAGCGCTTTTCGGTGGAAAGTTTGTCCCGGGACTTTCGACAATTCTATGGTCAGCGAATTCTCGACATCTGCTGCACGTCAGCTTCCTAGTCCAGCCTCTTCAAGCCACTTCGTCCTACTCACCAGCCCTTGTGGAACGCTCAGTATTCTTCCTCACTTCTAGCGTAGTCATGTTGATGCAGACACCACAGTACAGGAAGTGTGTGTCCGGACTGCACCTGGGGACCCGGAAACCATCGTCAGTGACCACATCGAAATTTGTCATGGACTTTGTAAGCTTGGTCTGCACGCCGTAGTCCATGTGGTCTCGATGCATTACGCGTACAAAGCGCTCTGCGTGCTGGCGATTGACTGTTATTAGTAGGAAATCGTCAAGCAGACGCAGAAGCAGACAGTCACTGCCCAGTGCGAAGCTCAGGATGTCGCGCTCGAGCTCAGCATAGAAGTAGTTGCAGAGGATACTCGAAAGGATTGAGCCTTGGGGGATGCCCTTTCTCTGGCGATAGAACCGCTTGCCAATCATGACAAGATTGCGTTCGACGTGTTCGTGTAGCAAGTGCATCAAATCATCCTTCATTTCTTGCTGCTGCATGTTGGTGTTGACAAACACTGTGTTGCTTTTTGTGCCTACGAGCTTATTTTGCACGAGCTGGCTGAACGATTCTGCGTCTTTGGCGGCCGTGGTATGCGAGACCCAACGCTTCAGAGGTGCTGGGTTGACATGCTGACCATCAAGAAGCTGTAAGGCGCCCAGGGGACTGATCTCCACATGCTTGCCTGTTTGGTATGCTGGCGCTGACAAAAGGCTTTCTACCATATTCAGGAGGCGTTTCTGGGGTATGGTGTCGAAGCAGGATATGACATCGACTTTGGCAAAATAAAATTGCTTGTCACCTAGCCCTTGTTGCTGCAGCGAAGCTTTGAAGGCCTCCAACTTTGGGAACATATCGCCTACTGAGAACAGCGAGGAACCGAAACTCCCTGGTTGAACGATCTGTCCTAGTCAGTTAAGTTCATGTGTGGTATATTAAGTCAACTACCGACCTTCTCGTACGTGATGGCATTGAACACCGGTGTCATGATAGCGTTAATGCTTTTTCCAAGTGTCACTGCGCCAAATCGCAGAACCTGCTGTCTGCGTTTCAGATTCATGATCATACGGATGCCTTGCTTCTTAGGAAGCAAGCGGATCCTGCTGAACCCAAGTGGGCGCGCAGCTAACAGCCTGTTCGTACGCTCTGTCGGCATCTCTTCGAACATCTTCAATCTCAACGTTGATAGTGCTGGCTCTGTGAGCATCTTCCAGACATCATGTCGAAAATAGAATAGTCGGTTGCGGTGCGCATTCGATTCTGTGACGTAGAAGTTCGACCTGATCAAAGGTATGAGGAACGAGTCGAATACCCAGTAGACAAACTCTTGGAAGATCTCCTTGCGTTTCTCAAAGTCAGATCGTGCCAGCTTTGTGGTCTCACTCTGTCCAGGTAGCTGGAGCCATGCTAGGCTTGTGATCTGCAATGTCTCAGTGTTGGAACGCGCCAAAGCTCGGACTGTACGTACCTGGAGCTTCTGTGTAACCTGGTGTAGTGTCAACGTCTCGAACTTCCGCAGGCTAACAAATTGATCGATATAGTGCATGACGGCACGTTGGTTGTCATCTCCACCCCAAAGACACTTTGGAATGACTTTGGTTACTACAGCGCGGCAGAACGCCGATACATGTGCTGTTGGGCAAGCCATGTCCGTGAAACACCCTTCTTCAGCAGTGCCATCGTTGATATCAGCAGCGAGATTCTTCCTGCTACTTACAGCGCCTGCAGATCGAATAGCAGTACACTTTCGCTGTGGACCATGTCTTTTCCATTCCGGCTTCGATGAGAGAGGTAGCATCTACATCATCAGCACTCAACTTGATGTGTTTGTTCTGAAGACTTACCTCGACTGGACAGTAGTGGCGCAGCAGCTCAATGTAAGAACACCGCTGGTTGAGTACACGCAATTTATTGACCAACGCCACAACATCACCTCGCAATCTCTTCGGCATACACAATTTCCACTTCGCTACCTCGTCGAGCTCATTGACCTTATCGCCCAAGTCTCGGCACATGCTTTGGTGTATCTCTTTTTCGCGCAATGTATAATCCTTGAGCGGCATTGCGGTCTCGCGTGGGTCGACTTTGGAAGTGAAGACGTTGTGTAGGCCGTACTGTCGTGGAAATATGTATCTCATTATCTGGACCGTCTGTTGCTTGTTGCCGCAATGAGGAAGACGGTTCAGTACGTCTGTTCTTTACGTTAGGAGTGCTCGTTGAATACTCAGCTGCGGGTACACTGACGAATATGGCGCATGCCGAACCGGATACCACCCTTGGCGTTCAGCGCAGCTTTAGCATACAGCATACGACTGCGTACAAAGGCAATCTTGCATGGCGTTCGTTCTTCGGTCGTTGGTCCAGAAGGTCGCTTGTCTGCTGAAATTGCTGGCGGAATGGGCTGCTTTGACACCTGCTTAGGCTCCAAATTTGATATAGGCGGACCACTCAGTTGATAGTAATTCGTAGAGTGGTTGTCGACAGGGCGGAAGATGGCACAGTCTGTGAGCATATCCATCATGATACGATCACCACCTTCGCCGAGCACTGCATGCAGCCTGCACCAGAGCGGCCCCTTTAATGCATATACATCACTGTTAGGATGGCGTGCAACCAACCCAGGTATCGATGAAGCAATCTCGCCCTCGATATTGTTATGTCGAACCGCTGATCCCGATCGCTCATACCCATGGCACAACAAATGGCGAAGCTTGTGGGACGAGGAGCGTTTGAACAGGCGCCAGATTACAAAGTCAACAATCTGTGCTTCTTAGCACCCGCATGTACACCTTTGACTATAGAGTAACACTTTGCAGTGTCGAAACCCACCTCAGCTTGCAGGAAGTAGCCAGGCTTGAACGTACCACCTGTAATGGCAGGCGATAACTGTTGAGTGAATGTTTCAATGTCTCTGTCGCGCTCTCTCGTGAGTTCTGCTTCATTTTCGACCTTGGCTGTGTCTTGCCCGCCGATCACAGTCGAGTCGAGCAGATGCCCAAGCTCACTATCAGGATCACACGTTGATGTTGCACCTTTGGCAGCAATTGGCCGGCCCAGTTGGGCAAGCTTTCGACGTCTATTCTTCGACGCCTTTGGCAACACGAACAGAAGATAGTGGCGCAGCGTGAGCAGTCGAGGATAAAAGCGTTGCAAAACAGGCTGTTCAATGGCTGAAGGTGTGGCACGCGCAGATTGGTCAACAAGATGCGCCTTCTTCCGAGGGCCACTCGCGCGGGATGTGCATTTTCGCTTCATGCTGGCCTGATGACATTGATGTAACGGCGATTGCCTAGAGGATTCGGACAGTGCGCGCGTTGGTGAAGTGGCAGAAGAACGTGCGTGGTCGGTGCTGTTGTTGTTGTTGTTGTGTTTGGGTAGGTAGCCGGAAACAGAAGGTACGCCAGCGACACGCGATTTATTGGAGATATTGGACGCGCCAACCAACCCGGAAGCACTGCACAATCCAGGGCTCACCAGGGCCTTGCGACAACTGTTGAGGCTGTCTTGGGCGGCGTGAACCAGGAAAGGGGGCTTGACGTGAGCTGTCGCTCTAGTAGAGTTTCGAGTGGTCCCAGGTTCACCTTGGAGAGCAGCGCACGGAGAGACGATTCTGGGCTAGAGATTCGCGCTAGAGGGTGTACGAACCGGGGTGGATGTGGAGCAGTTCCCAGTGCCCCGACGATGGACAGTCGATGCAGCAGTGGGCACGGGAATCGAGTGTTTGAGATTCTCTTCCCTTGCAGCCTCGTGTGATGCCTGGCGTGCAAGCAGCTATTGCAGTGGCGTTCACCCAGCCTGCGGCGTGTTGCTGCCAAAGCCCAATCTACTGCCCGTTGTTGTCCTGACCACTCTCTCGCGCGCAGAGACATACCGAGCCGCAACGGTCAGACTGGCTGGGCTTGCGGGTGATCGCTCCACACCAAACGAACCCACGTTGTTCCGCTGCCGTTGACGCTTGACCACCGTGACGCCCATTTGCGCGCTTCTGCCCTCGACCGGACGGCCCCCAGGCGCGCTGAGTCGAAGATCGCACAATCTCTGCTCCCGTGCAGCAATCTTGAGCTCTCTGCCTGAAACACACGCAGGGCTCGCCGCAAGAGCCGCTCCCCGCCTACGATTGGCTGCACTGCGGCGTGCTCGCAGGCGTGAGTTGTCGCCGCGACGGTGCTGCGCGCTCTCTGGACGCTCTCTGGACGGTCGATTGGACCACGACGGTGCTGGCCGCTGCCTTGATTCGCGCCCTCGCTTCCCGCAACTTTGGAAACCGGCGCAGGAGCATGGAACGGTAGAGGAGGGACAACATGGCCGAGCCCAACTATGCATACAACCCGGCCGTGGCCAGCTGGGTGCAGTCCATGTCGCTGGCCGGCATTGAGGAGCAGGAGCTGGAGCCGGATCAGGGTCACCACCAGGCTCACCACCAGGCTCACCACCACCAGGGACTGCCGACAGATGACACGCCCGACAGCCCCTCGCCGGACGACTACTACAAGTCTGCCTACACACCCGCGCCTGAGCACGACGTCGCCGCGGGCCCCATACCCGCGCCGCCGCTCGAGATGAACGTCACGCGCCAGCGACAGAACACCGCGAGCTCGAACAACGTACGCTCTCCCCCGCGAACTGGCCCCAGGTCGGTGTCTGGTCCTGCTTCTTCGGTAGCCTCGTCGCGCTCTCCACCCAACGCATCGAACAAGGTCAAAGCGCTGGCGGAAAGATTCGAGCGGTCGCCAGGCGGCGATGTCATTCCCTCCGTCATACGCTCGCGGTCGAGGGAGCCCACGCGGGCTGGCGCACACGATCCCGTCAAGCGTCCCACTGCCCCAACATCCTCGCCCGCCTCGGCGGCACGACCCTCGAAGGAAGCCGCCTATGGACCGCACAAGTTCAACAACCTGAAACCACGCGAACGACCCCAGCCCGCACCCTCATCACCTCCACGAACGGCACGACGAGCCACAAACGCCAGCCATGCAAGCAGAAGCAGCATCGACCAAACGCTCTCCCCCGCACGACACGCAGTCACCTCCCCCGGTCGAAACTCGGTCACCTCCCCATCACGACAGTCAGTAACATCACCGAATCGACGGCCTGGCCTCGAGCGCGCGTCTTCGAGCGGGCGGCAGCTCTTTGGCGAAGTGATAGGCGGACAGGATGCATCTTTGCCAGGCTACATGATTCCCACGCTCGCCAGTACAGCTCGTGAGGAGGCAGCACAGGCAGCACAAGTACCCCTCCCGCCCATTAACGATGCTCAAGACTTAGCGGGCGACGAAGTGCAGCTCCCAGCAACCACTTTCACCTCGCCTCAGCACCAGCGCTCACAGAGCAATGCCACAACAACCTCCACCAAACACAGGCAGTCCCGGCCGACCTCGCGGTCCGTACAATCCCCACCACGACAATCACCACCCTCTCGAATACCAGTCATGTCGCAGCGCTCACGGCGGTCGAGCAATGCATCAGAGGCCAGCGCCCACTCGGTCAAGTACACGCCTACCCGCAGCAATCGATCTTCGCCGAATCGTAGTATGAACAGGAAACCAGTGGGTGCCAGCACGCCCGTGAAGAGCAATGGCGTAGACCATGCGACGCTACCAGCGTTAGCCTACCGCGGATATCGAGAACGAGGGAAATCGCCCGCAAGGACCGGGCCCAGTGTACCAGCAGTCGTGACTGCCCCACCTGCACCAGCCTCCCCGCGATTGCGTAACTCAAGAGAAAGACAACCACTGCAATCTCCAAATGCACATTCTAGAGCGGATGATTCACATGGCGCTCTGGAGTACTTTTCACTGGGTGATCAGCTCAGCTCCAAACCCAATCCTTTGGCGAGCCAGCCAGGGCTGTTCGATGGTGAAAGTGAATCCCAAACGCTCAACTTCTCCTTCTCGCCAAGCATAATCCAGGAGATTCAGCCACTCTCCACCGAACACGCCCAAGAAGAGAGTCAAAACTCATCATCAAGACGCCAACATTCATTAAGCTTGCAGACCTCCAGCTTGGGTGTACCACCACCAACGCAACCTCAATCAGCAGTGACCGATTTCGAAGAGTCTCCAATATTGGGTGTTCCTGGTAGCTTTATCCTGACTCCTCCGATAGCCCAACCGTCACCGCAGGAAGAGATGCAGCAAACACCGCATGAGCCTGAGCCTGAGCCCCAGCAACAGCCCGAACAAGAATTGCTACGGCCAGCTGTTTTCCGCGCTTCGAGTAGTGAACAAGCTCCTGAACTACCACCGATTGAAGAGTCAATTCTGGGTGTCAGAGAGTCAATACCGATTATGTTCAACGATGAACAATTGTCTGGTGACATAGACGACACGCCCAGAGCGCAGGAAGAAGACACACAGCCATTCGCTCTGCCAAGACGGTCAGTGCAAGTGTACGGGCACGAGACCTTGTTGCCCGCGCTTCACTTCAAGGGTGAGAATTCACCTACAGATTCCTTTCACGATCGTGATTCCATTCATCCAGACGACTCTATCAGCGTTGCACCCTACCGATCTAAGCCGATGCATACCAAGAGCGAAACATACAGTGTCATTAACTCTGTACTGAATCTATACCACCAGTCGCCAGTCATCTCGCCAGAATTGGCCTCGTTGTCGCGACAGAGAATTCAGCAAGTCTCGCCTGTCATAGCACAGCACCAGGACTGGGCTTCGAAGGAGGCCACTGAGACCTACCTAGCCCGGATATTAAGCGATGCCAACGGCTCACAGCGACAGAGCCATCAAGATGAGCTACGCGAAAGAGAATCCTTACCGCTTCTGACGCCGAACGTTTACCAAGCCAGGAAGCCCTCACCAGAGCCAGCAAACCAGATACCGGCCTTCGTCTTCCCTCCAGAGCAGCATCGCTATTCACGCGGCTCACAAGGGTCGGCAACTACGCTTATACAGGAAGATGCATCGCCGCCAGGCAGCTCCTTCGGCAATCCATCACAAGACACCCTGTTACCCAACACAGCGTATGACAATGCAGCACCTACGACAAATGGTCTGGATCTACCGCAGCTGGCATGGACCAATGGCGGTCTCGGCTTATCTATGAACAACTACATGCCGCCTTCACCTACAGTCCCTTCACCGACGGTACAACACCCTCCCCGGCCCGTGTACTCGCCGCCGCCGCCACCTCCGCCCGCGAAGTCCATGGACGAGCTACCGCCTATCTCACCTTCGATTCCATCGTATGTGTCTGGTCATGCCAGACCATCGCCTGCCTCTCAAAATGACGAGCGCTTCGAACAGCATCCTGCGCGAGCAATTACACCGGTCGGCAACATGCATGATAGGAACTACAACGACCGCTATAGCACACCAAGGTCTATCGAGATTAGCGACAAGCCACTACCCGAGATAGATCCAGCGGAGGAAGAGACAGAAACGCCAGCAGCATCTGAAGAGACACCGCCGGATCCAGCGAGACAAGCGTTGACCAAGCGCTATCGCATCTTGGAGGAGATGTTGACAACGGAGCATCAATTCTGTATCGATATGATGATAGCCCACAACATCTTCGAAGCTACAGCTGGCAGCATTATGACTGAGAAAGAGAAGCGATCTCTATTCAGCAACTGCAAAGACTTGGAGAAGTTTTCCCTTTCATTGTTCCGAGCATTCAAGAAAGCGGCGAAGCCCATCGTCAACCACGATATGCCTCCTCCGACTGGCCCTTGGAGTCGCGACTCCACCGATTCCAAGTCATTTGGCTCTGCAGAGCTGCCTGCGAATCTTCGATCAGATGAGTTCAACCAGTTCGAAAACTGCACGTTGGAGAACGACCACCAGACCTCGATCGGTCGTGTCTTTCTAGAGAACCTGGAGAAGATGGAACGTCTCTACACGACATACTACCTCAACTCGCAAAACCAGCATGCATACATCAAGAAGAACCAGAGCAACCCAGAGCTTACTGGGTGGGTCGTTGCATGTTTCGAACAGGTCGAAAATATGACACAGGCATGGGATCTCGATTCCCTTCTTGTTAAGCCTGCACAACGTCTGCTAAAGTACCCTCTGCTCCTTGAGTCGCTCGAGCAGGTCACGGATGCAGATCATCCTGATCTTGCAAACATCAAGAAAGCCCGTCTTGAGATTCTCGCCATCAGTGGGCGCATCAACGATGCAAAGAAACGCGCAGATACTTTCCGCGCTGCGACCTCAGAAGGCAAAAAGGAGAAGAGCAAAGGCAAGGGACTCGGTAACGCGTTCGTTAAAGCCTTCATTCCGAAGGCGGACAAGGCAAAGACGTACGATGAAGCGGAGAAGACTTTCAAAGACATGGAGTACAAGTCTCGAGAACAGAAGTTCGGTGGTCACTTCTTCCAGCTCCAGATCGTGATGCGCGACTTCGAGAACTACCTCGATTCAGTCACCGAACATTATCTGCAACTCAACATTGTCTTCCTGGGATTCATCACCGTCTGTGAGGTTGCCCCTTCAGTCAATCCTGAAATTGAAAGTACATGGCGCAAATGGGCTATGGCCCACTTCGAGCTGCAGAACAAAGCCCTCGAAGATCACGTAAGTGCTCTAAACACTGCATCTCATCGACTATACTAACTTGCAAACAGAAAGCTGCTGTTCGCAGCCGTGTGCTGAAGCCAATCTCAGATCTATGGGAGATGTGGGTGTCATATCAGAAAACTATCGAACAGCGCAAGAAGTACCTTCTCCATTACGTCAAGCACAAACAGCTTGTTGATCGCGGTGAGAAGCCCGATCCAGAGACCGTGTCGTCGGCAGAGCGGTTCACCACGATCAACGATACCTTGAAGCTGGAGTTGCCTTTGCTGTACGACAAGACGAAGGGTGTCATGCGAAATGTAATGACACTCTTCATGGCTCTCCAGAAAGATTGGTATAAGACGTGCTCGAAGAAGATCCTTCCTCTGCTGGAGACCGAACCACAACACACCACTTCCATTGTTTATGATCTTGGAGCGTACACGGAGCGTTTCAAGTCAGACTGGATCCTGCAGGAGCAGAGGGCGAAGAGCTTCGGCATCACAAATAGTGCTTTGCTACTAAAGGAGATCTCAAGCATGACATCGCCGGTGCCATCTGATGGCGCTGGCTCCGCGCGTAATTCTCAGTCTCGCCGCACGGAGTCCATGAGCAGCGAGGCTTCAGGCTTTGACCCACGTAACCGTCACAGTGGAGGCTATGGTTCGCGGTCGAACATGCGCTCTATGGACGGGCCGCCGCGCTCCTCGCCTGCAGGTCCGGCTTATCCATCTCTCTATCAAAACACGAGCTCGTCTCGAAACAACTTCAGCACGGCACCCAGTCGCGAAGCAGGTCGCGAAGCTGCCAGAGTACTCAGCGCTGTTTCGGACAACAGCGAAGCAACAACTGTTCGTCAGCAGGAACGCCGTAACTCGGGGCGATCAAGGAATAATCACAACTACCTGGGCATGGACGGTGTTGTTGACTTCGATGATCGCAACTCATTCGGCGCGAGCTTCGACTTTCCACCTCAGCTGGGTGCTTCGTTCCTATCGCCTACGCAGTCGAGCATGTTCACTATCTCCGCGCCTAGCTCTCAGCCTCCATCCCTTCCAGGCTCAACTCGTCAATCTGGCGTCTTCAATTCAGCCCTGCCAATGTCTGACACACCCATGCGCCGCAGCGCGGAGGAGCTACCCATCACACCCGGCGACACCGACGAGCCCGAGGTTCTCTTTTTAGCCGCAAGTCTGTTCGAGTTCAACATTGCGCACGACCGCCGCGAAGGTGGTATTCCCTATCTTGTCTATGTTCCCGGCGAGATTTTCGATGTTATCGGTATGAAGGGCGAGTTGTGGCTGGCCCGCAACCAAGACGATGCGACAAAGACGGTGGGATGGATCTGGGAAAAGCATTTCGCGCGCATCCTTCCCGAGGATGCTTGATCTACTGGTATGTTCAATGTTTGGAGTTTCTGCACGGCTGCCAGCCTATCTCTTTACTTGTTACCGTTCTTCTCTTTACGAGATTCTCATTTGTGAGCTTTCTTCTTCTTCATATATGACTTAGGGCTGGTTTGGCGCATATGGAGGGTTGGAAAGTTTATGTGCGATCACGAGCATTGCTGGCGCTATTTCTTGCCATGTATGAACGATTGGTGGACACGGAGGGGATAACGTGTAGCACAATGCTGCATTGGGTGTATGATATGAGCAACAAACCAACAATGCATCTACGATGCTCACACTCGGCTTGAACGACACAAATTGCGCACAGCGGAGAAGAGAATAACATACATCCATGGCATCTAGGAATTACTTGTGCAACGAGAGATTGAGCGATCATCGCATACAAAGCATCATTGTACACAAGTCCGGCATTGCCAATGAACGGCAATATTTGGGTGGAGATTAGCGCGTACGCGGCGGGAAAAGGCGTCCAAGTTCTGCAATTAATTTCAAGAAATCTCGTACGGCGAAGAGGTATTCAGTGAAGTACGGCAAGGTTCCAGGCCTGTGCTGTATCGCCGCGCACAGCCGAAGGCCCTGCGTTATACATCAGCCGTGACCTTTCATCACACCTCGGAGGCGCTAACCGAGGTAGATCAGCGCAAGCGGTTAGGCAGAAGATCTGATTTGCTCTGCGGAAAGCTCCTTCTGCACAATGACCTACAAAACTCAACCTCGATCTTACAATCGTCTCTTCCCTTATGTACCCTCATATACCATATGCCGGCGTAGAAACCTAAAGACGCCTAACAAAAGAAAAAGAAGTCACGCTTGTGGTCTCCCAACCATTGCCGACCGGCGCATACCACTTAGGCGGTCCGACTGGCTGTGACACAAGGCCCATGTCCGGCTGCCTCATCGGACCTGTACTTTGGTGATATGGCAATTACCACATCGACCATAACCGCAACTCGGGCATGCAAGACTTCGATAGGCAATCTTCGGGTGGCTGCAATAACACTACGATCGCAATCAGCAGGCCGCATACTCTCACCAAGGAATTACCTACACATTGCCATACGTATGTGTGCTTCTTCTTTCCCGTCTGGCAAGTCTTCAGTCAATACCGTCAGTCAGTATGGCGACAGTCACTCACAAGTGTGATTGTCGGTACGTCTATCGTCTGACCATCTGATGGAGTTCCTAGGATGGAAGCGTTCGTGTCTTCTCCCACGAGGCCGTCTGGAAGTCCCACGTGGGCCGAGCGCCCCTGGTACAGCCACCCTTCCATATCCAACAACAATCCCACAATCGTTGCACGTATTAGTCGAAGCGAATTCGAATCGGCGAGTGCCACTGGAGATTCGCTCGCTATTTTGTCAGCCCTTGGGAGCCAAATGTGTGCACGCTCGCCAGGGGAAGCCGAGAGAGGGCCGTTGCCTCCCGAACGTCAAATCTGTAGATGGCCGTCTCTTGGGGTAGGCGCCGTATCCTCGTTTTGGATTCGAGTGTTATTTTTAGACACTGGACTGCGTCATCAGAAGCTGTGCAGCATTGCTGAAGGTTTGGACGATACTGACGAAAGAGGTTGCGCGCGGTCACGCTAAACAGGCCTGCTTGACCGCTACTCGATGTCGAATCAAAAGTCTCACCTAAGAGTCGAGGAAGAGGAGATGAAACGGGAGCCGATGGCGAAGTTCAAAAGACAGAAAGAAGAATGCTGAGAGTATGTTATATACGATGCCCTGGAACCTTCCGCAAGATAGGGTTTTGTGTAACAGTACCTATCACCCGTTAGTGGAGATGGCGCAGACGACAGAAGCCATGTCCGCGCATCACTCTGCTGCTGCTATCCGGTTTTCGACGTCAAACGTGCTACAAAGCGGCATAGCCACGTTGCTAATGTCTCCGGAATGTAAATGTAGCTAGCTACCAGCGTGCGCTGTGCGACGATTGCAATACCGGCACATGCTTCTCTAACATAACCCATAGTTGAGCCGACGCCGTCCGTATCAAAAGCAGCTGATGAGCCTCCAGTGCCTAGTCTATCTTGGGGTGTGACGATAGGATCACCATCAGTCCGCAGATTGTACATCGGAGAGGTGATGTACCTGTGGGATATGAGAGCGTTCGTACCAGCCTTTGTCCAGTTATGCGGCACTATGCAACAAGCTTCGTAAACTCATCCAAGACATGACCTAACGGGCGTTAAGATTGCCTGGCGCCAAATGGGTAGCAATAGTTGCAGCCACCGCTTTCCGAACGTAGTTCGTTGCATCGAGGTTGGTATTGCCACGGGCCCCGCAAGTACGCGCGCGTGATTTTACTTTAAAGCTACACTGACTCAGACTCATGAGACGTCTAGGATGTTTCATTGGAATTTTGCAGGCTACAACGTCGTCCGAGAAAGTACAAGCGCAGGGTGTCTGTATTGAGTGCGACGTCTGCACAGCGAGCTCGACAGGCCCCTCGAGACCATATAGCCCAGGGCAGTTGACATCACATTGGTATGTCCTGCCTGAAGCCTCCGAAGTCTGCCCGCGCTGTACCGTTTCCCACCTGGGAAAGCCTACCATCCTCACGAGGCCCGCATTATCAACGGACGGCAAGTATGGACATGATTTACGAGCTAGGACGTTCCTAGAACATCTCGCTCCGGCTCGAAGAAAAGCTGTTCAAGCTCTTCACTACAGCAGCAACCTAAGCGAGCGTCAAGTCACGGAAGCATAACGGCATACTTCGACCGCTCGTGCTACGTTCCGTATACCAATTCCCTGGACCCAGGCGAATGGAAACAATGAAGATTGGTCCCATAGATGCCTGCACCCAGCCTACCTTTTGCCTGATTTTGTGGTACGAGGCGCAGTCATGATGTCCCGGCAATATATCAACGAACCTGAAACTGCGTTCGGATACAACCGCTGCCATATCGTCCAATCATGTACCATACACATAGCCGGCTGCCTGCTCTTGAGCATTAAGAGGCTTAGCTTGTGGCTGTACACTCAAAAAGGCTGAGCCATGCAAATGGCAGCTTCAAGGTTCTCTGTCGGATGTGGGAGTGAGGCTGAGAAGTTGATCAAACATCAGACCAACCCTGCGCGTGTTACACAGGGCCGAACGGCCCGTCCGCTTGGAAGCCTGTCAACCTTGCCAATGTAAATGCGCCTGTCTCCTCCCTTGTTTCTGAGATTGATCATCTCTGCAATGACCCCACCGTTTGCCAACTGACAATGCAGCCGCACTGGCGTAGGGTTTTGGCCACCCTGAGTCGAGCTGCTCTATTGGAAATGCAATGGCTGCGACTGTGCTGACTTTGCACCTCTAAAAGTCCGGTGACCGCAAAGGTAACACCGATATCCCAGTCAGAAGTAGAGGCGACTCATCACGGAACGGCTCACTCCCCCTGACGACTTGCCGTCGAAGCGTAGCTGCCTGATCTCCGGATAACCGCGCAGCATGACGCTCAGACCGGTTCCCAAGCCACACCGGTGGCTACGCGCTGAATATGACGTTGGTTGTGTTGCATTGCGTGGCACGCACGTGTTTGACGCAACGATCGGACATCAACAACACCACGAAGTGAGTCTACAATGTTCGTGTTGACCACCTTCTTGATCGAGGTTCTAGTCTCGGTTTTGGAAGGGCGCACATTGTCATGAACGGGAAGGTAGTCACTTTTAGCGGGCCCACACTCGCTTATCTCATTGGTTAGCATTCGCTGGTGACTCGTCGAAAGGGCTTCCCCAGATTTGCTTTTTTATTTACAACCTCATTGCTCTCCATGTAGCATACAGAACTTATAGCCATCGTGAGAGTCCTTCCTTCTTCTTTGATTATGGAGCGTGATATCGAGATGAACGCGCTCAAGCACGCAGTTGCTCTCCCAGACACCTCCTCGGGGCAGATTCTTGACGAGACGTTAGCGAAGCAAGCTGTGGATGCATCGAGTAGCTGCAAGCCGAGAAGCAGACTGCGCATGTTTGCTATCTTAACTGCCTTATTTGTAGGTTGTCAGCTCCCCGGCGAGAATTTCAGTGTAGCTGACCACATCAGCTTTCTCTTTTTGTAGCGGCGCTGGACGCAACAATCGTTTCCACTGCAGCACCTACGATGTCGCATGACTTGAACTCTGCCGCAGGTTACACCTGGATTGGTGGCGCTTTCCTCCTCGGCAACGCAGCTTCTGGTCCCATCTGGGCTAAGCTTTCAGATATCTTCGGCCGCAAGCTCATCGTCCTGTTAGCACTTGCTGTCTTCTTCGCCAGCTCTGCAGTCTGTGCGAGTGCAAAGACAATGGAGGCATTGATTATTGGTCGTGCCTTCCAGGGTGCGGCAGGTGGCGGTCTCATTCTATTGGTGCACGTTTGCATCAGTGACATATTTAGCTTGAGACAACGAAGTCTGCTCATGGGTCTTACAGAAGGTATATGGGCCCTGGCTGGTGGTATTGGACCGATCCTGGGTGGTGTGTTCGCCAGTCTGGTGAACTGGAGATGGTGCTGTGAGTCTAATATCCCGTCACCGATCTGCTTCAGCTAACCTGATTATAACCTAGTCTGGATCAACTTACCGATCAGTGGCCTAGCAGCCATTTTGATCATCGTATTTCTGGATGTCAAGCATGAACACACTTCTTTCATCGATGGAATGAAGGCCATTGATTGGCTCGGCATCTTCACCTTCCTCGGATGTACCCTCATGCTTCTTCTCGGACTCGACTTCGGAGGGGTACTCTTCCCATGGGACTCCGCAAAGGTCATAGCTTTGCTTGTCGTCGGAGGCTGCATGATCTTTGCCTTCATCTACAGCGAGGCAAGGTTTGCCAAGTATCCCCTGATCCCTATGTCCCTTTTCAAGAACAAGTCCAATGTAGCCACGTTTCTCGTAGTCTTCTTCCACGGCTTCGTAAGTATTTGAAACGAGGCGGCCAAGATACCTGGCTAACCGAATAGGTATTCATCGCAGCTGAGTTTTACATGCCTCTATTCCTACAATCCGTTCTGGAAGCTTCACCTCTTCGGTCCGGTGTACTGCTGTTACCCCTCATTGTCACAGGAGCGATCTTTGGCGTTCTGTGCGGTGTCATCATCCATCGAACCGGACGCTTTCGCGAGATCATGTGGGTTGGCTCCTTCTTCATGTGTCTTGGTTTCGGCCTCTTCATATCCTTCGACGCAAACACATCGACTGGACGCGCGGTAGGGTTCCAGATGATCGCGGGCTTAGGGCAAGGAATCTTGTTCGAGGCGCCACTCATTGCCATCCAGAGTCAGGTCGAGCAAGAAGATGTAGCCTCCGCTACTGCAACAATGGCGTTCGTGCGCAATATCGCAGTCTCAATCTCTGTGATCGTCTGCGGAACAATCTTTCAAAACTCTATGTCGAATCGGAACGGCTACTTACGGGATGCTGGACTATCTCAGAACCTTTTGGACGATTTGGATGGCGAAAATGCTTTAGCAAACGTCATGTTGCCTAGTACCTTCACGAATCCGGCCTGGAAATTCGCTGCGAAACAGGCTTTTGCTTGGGCAACGCGCAACATGTGGATCATGTTGACGGTAGTCGCATTTCTGGCACTCGTTGCCAGCTTGTTTGTGGAGACAGCGCACCTCGGAACCGAGCATGTCGAGACAATAACGGGCCTGAGGAGAGAGAAAGACCCGTCAAATCCGGATCCAACAAACTAAACGAGCCAAGCTAGATTTCCGTTCATTCAGATAGATCACATGGATCTAAGCGTTCATCGTCCAGCTCATAGAGCGCAAGGCTGACGATATCCCTACAGCCGAAGGATCGCGAAACCGCCAACATTTGTCCACAAGAGATGGCTAAAGTCTCTTGCATAGCGCAGCCTCGCTGGGACGGATGCGAAAAATGGATGATATGCGCAAAGCAGTCAAACTTGGGCTGTTCGACAAGGATATCAAGGAGGGCAAGGACTACTCCGGCTCGCAGCGTGAGAGGGTAGTACCGGTGAGCGGAGTGCGCAAATGCGTGTCGTTCCTGCCTTGTCGTCATTCCCCACGTGCAGCAACAGCGGGCCTTCCAACAAATCACGTCGCGTAGGAGCTGCGATCGATTGGACCGGGACTTGTCTCAGATTCATCTACCAACCACACGTCTTGAGTCATGCAATTGATGAATCGCGCCTCCTTATCTCATCGCTCTGTTCCTTTCTCTGGAAATTGTAACATGGTGGTCCATTTGCGTTATAGCTCAGTGGACAGTCGGTGTGTCTGCTTGCAAAGGCAAAGGTGACTGCCTCTTGTCTACGTGCAACAGTCCTCCAGAGCAATGTAGCATAGCTTTGAGGATTACTTTGTTGTATCAGGACCAATGCAACACGACCTGAAATGGGCCTGCGGTGCGCGTGATGCTGCTCGAGCTTATAATCATTAACGAATCGCAAGATCCGCCACAGTACATCTTTTATACAGCTGCTACGCCATTCACATGCAGCTTTGCTCGACCACTGCGCAACCTCGACGATTCACTGTACTTGTAACAACGTTTTTCGGATGGCTTAAGCCGAGGTCCCTTGTGTTTGTGCAAACTATCCCACAAAACCCAAAGCTCTGTGGAACGGTCCGTACATACTGTGCGACTACAACCTTCTGGGTACTTTTTGGCACGTCCCCATCGGTGCAAACACATTCCTGCCCCAACCACGCTGACACTATAGATTAGAATACCACGTCGCAATATCTTCCTGTCCATCGGAGTTACCGATCTTCTACGCCCGGTTTCTCTTCACAATCTGCGTGCCCTCAAGATCACAAACATAGTAAGCGTCGCGCGTCCGGGGCGCGGTCAAGTCCTCTATTCATTCATTAAACTTGAGGGAGTGGGGGTGGCTTGTGGACCGATATCATCCCCAGTTTTCGACTTCTAAATATGCGGCTGGATGCGAAAGCGCCGGTGGAATCGTTGGTGAGTACGCCTGTGTCCATCGTGACCTTTTCCGGGTTTACTTACTCACATGCGCAGGATGATTCGAAGCACAAATTGACTTGGCAATGCGTAAGTGCTCTTACGAGCAAAGTCGCGGTGCGTTGTTCATTCTTATGTGGACACAGTGTGCTTGCGGCAACTCCTCGATACCCTACCAGACTGGTGCCTGCTCCAACTGTGGCGCCGGACGATGCGGTAATTGCAGTGTCACGAAGACACCGCTCAAGTGACCCAACCTAGTGGGTGACATCTGGTACTTTCCACATCTCACCATATGTGACCTGAGCTCGTATGCTAAGAGATCCAATTTCGGCGCTGTTCTGGCACAACTATTCACTTTGTTGAGGGAAACTTGGTTACGTCCTTGGTATCATGCAGAGCAGTGTGCTTAACGTCAGCACTAGAAATCCATATGCTCGGTAGGAAATTGAGGGTGGTCTTGCTGTGCATTCGTACTGTATCTGCCCCATGTATACGAACAGCCCTTTGCCTCTTGGTTTGCTCTAGGAAGGTCTCCGATGCAGACTTATGTAGCATGTTGTCAGCCTTCCGAAGAAGCGCAGAGAGATGTTTCGGTACACATTTAGGCCTCAAATCAAAGTCTTGCGCATCCTCCACCCGTTGTCGTGTGGAGCACAGACTAGAGCACGTAGCATAGTACGAGCAAGGTGATGGCAGAACGCTACTAGTTGGATCAGTGATTGAGAGCCGTCTCCTTGTTTCTTAGCTACTGCCATAGGCAGCAGCTCCTGCACTTGTCCCGTAGCTACCTTCCTCAAATACAAACACTCCACACATAACGTCAGTGGCTTCCTCTGTTGCACAACTATGCAAATAACATCCTTTTTGCTAGCTTCACAAGCGGAGTGCCGTCTTCAGAGGATGCAAAGATATGCTGTGCACCGCACATCATCCTTGTGAAGCGAATACGCTAGTCGCTTGATTGGACAAAGGGGTGAAAGGGGCTAATCTTACGATGTTTTTAACATTCAGGAGCCGACTTGTGTCAAGCTTCGACATTATGTCCGCCAGCATGAGGAGCCGCACGCAAATTGTGCTTTGGCATGCAGGCCTGAATGGGGGCGCAGCCTGTTCGTAAGGTCATTCCCTCAGCCGCAAGCGTGGCCATTGACTTTCACGATCAGAAATTCGCACGACAGATTTGTGTAGCTTGCAGACAGGGCAGCCCAGAAAACCTGAATGCGGTCGGCATGTTTTGAGGGAGTCGTGTGTAACCGTTGTTGTGGAAACGTTCCTGGGTTCAGGTGGAACCGTAGGAGATCGCAGATCTTCGTCTGTGCGGGTGCGATTCAGAACATCGACTCATGCCATGAAACCACTCTGTTCCTCGTGATATGACTTGACATCCTAAAGACCTTATGTTGCTTGTTCAGCGCTGCTAAAATAGCGTTTTGATCACCGCGCTACCTCACTAGCAGGCGCGAAACTTCATCGAAGCACTGAGTACTCGAAAGAACTTTAAATGCGTCGAAGGGTAATTATCTGGCGTTCCCTGTTCCCCGGAGGCTAACCTTGTCAGGTACCTTGTGCATCTTCTAGAGATATACGTGTGCATCGTATAAGATGGGTTGCGTTGCCATCAAGACCAGAGTCTTGATGCGAACAGTCAATCTCCGAACGCTTCCGACTTGGTATGTTGCATTTTCTCTCCGCTTGCGCCAACTGCTGGACCTGACATAATAACTTATCACAATTGGACAATTTGGTGGAAACACATGTGCTGGAATATAAATCTAGTCTGGACTCACGGAGTAGAAAAGATGTTCAAGAAGCGTCACTGCATGAATTCTCCAGCATAAACTGACCAATCACACCATCAGTCAGCCTTAGTGCGAGCCCCTGCAAGACCCTTTCCAGCCGGAAACCTACAGCTCCAGTTCCTCGTTCGGAGTTGGTTTAAACCTGCATTAGTGTTTCTGTCCGGCGGAACGAGTGGGGTTGTGGATCCACAATGATGCGGGAGAGACGCATACTTCGAGCGGAGGAGGAGCCGGCAAACTGCAGTCTTGCAACGGTGCAGTCAGCGCCAACACCGCTGGACGGTGGCAAGTTCGATGTGCCTACGACAATGCTGGTAAGCACCTGGGAGTTATCGAGACACGACTGAAAGGCTCAGACTGACACAATCATCGACAGGCTGCTAAGAAGCATACTTATGTATGGCAATGTGTTAGGATCCACTTAATCCTTACACGACTTGACATAACGAGCTTACACGCATGTAGTGCTATTGTGGCTATCCATCGATCCCTTACCGAGTTAACGGCTGCCCTTCCTGTGGCTATGGTCGCTGCAGTAACTGTACAATGACCAAGGTGACGGTAAGGTGAAGCCTCGAGTATGCAAGACCTCACCAGTACAAGATCGGCCTTGCTTGTCATTAAACCTCGAGCCCCGAGTTTACCCTGTTTTATGCGGTTGCTTATCAGCAACCGTTTTAGACGGAAAAGCGCTCTGGCACGTCCTTGACGTCTTTTTGCTCATGTTCATAGCTCTTACTTTTCATCCTGTCTCACACCTGTATACTTATCGACAGAAGGAAGAAAGACCAAAATACTCGGCAAAAGTTATTTCCTGGTACATCGCTTCGTCTTGTACCGGTCGCTTTGGAGCGGGAGTCGGGGGCGTTTTGTTGTTCTGTTTATATGCTTGAGTTGAATAGAAGACTTGTTATGAGTTTGCGATGACTTGGACGTGATTGTGACAACACGCTGACTTTGTCGACTAACGCTGATTGGCAGGTTCTGAAATATAGGCATATACAGACAGTAAGAAACGGCGTCGATGTTCAAGGAGCGGCCCGGAGTCAACAGTCGTGCTACGCTTGTATCCTGGGAGGGAGTGACCTCGTTAGATGGACTTCCTGCCGTGAAGCCCCACCTCAGCCTTGCCACGCTTTAAAATGCAAACAAACGCCACCAACGCGGATAGGTATATGATCTGGCACACGCTAACAACAGACCTCAGTAATGGTAAAACGTGCTATGTGTGCATCACCTGGACGTCGCTGACACTTGTAGCTCCCAGTTGATGTATCGGAAAGGGCGTTCGGGCCTGACAATATAATGAAAACTTCAATGCTTTCATAGCCTGCAGAAATTGATGACCACTTCAAGGTAGGGACAGCTTCGGAGCGGACCGTTAAGCAGGTGCACATGACTATCCAAAGCAGCTGCGCTGGCAACTGAAGCCGCTGGAGGTCCTTCATGCGGGGTGAATGCACATCGGCCCAACTTCCTGCAAGCCGAGGCAAGCAATTCCACCTGCTGACCGTACACCTAGAAGCGTAACTTTGTTATCTGCCGCTGCTCATAATCGATGATAGCGAATCCCACAAGCTGAGCGCGGATTGTGAAGGCTGGCCTGCATCGACGACGAACACAGCCTCGCCCGCCATGCCCAAGAGTGCGGCCATATGAGTATCGTGACCTTTTGCATGACCATCGGGAGAGCGTAACGTGGCAGACACTGACCGCCATGTTTGCCTTATAGCAACGCAAGGTCGCTGATAGGACTTGCGGCTTTCGAGATGCGTAGATCGGGAGAAGATCTCATGGAGGGCGCGACGTACGCTTGAGTAGGCTTTCATCTTGTTTCCTGCGCCGCAAATATAAATTCAGTGTCATTTTCCAGCATTGTATGCAATACACAGTATACGCAAAAGTATTTGCTGCACCTTCGTGTTGAAGGCTGCAATCCATCCTATCTAGCAACTAAACTTCGTTCAAAGTCACACAAAGAGTATGCATCTCACAAAGCTATTGCCAAGAAGCGTGTCGGCAAGCTATTACTGTAGCAAATGAAATCAGTCAGTCTAAACTGCCCCAGAGACTGCCTCCAATAGAGTTACTGAGGTCGTCTAGGATAGCATTGAAATGCAGAGACGTACCAAGATCATCCCGAGAGAGCGCGCATCCACTCGGTGGCCAAACATCTTCACCACGAAACGAAACGTTAAGGACCCCCGATTCCTTCAGGCTCGAGATGTGCTCATGGAGGTTCCAAAAGACATTGTCGATGCGTCTTTTGAGGACTTCGAAAGCTCAACACCATCCTGGGATATTGCCGTTGTCAGAAGGTTCTTCAGAGATGCGGGACAAAAGCTTCTGACAAGTCGCAACCCATCTCGCGCCAGGCTAGACGATCGCGACTGCGAGACAAAGAACAGTCGCTCCTATTTGGACTGGCTAGATGCGACGGAACTTGAACGAGTGTTATCTGCAGAAGTATGCTTGAGGACTTACTAGAAGACTGACTTCAAACTAACGATATCAGCGCTTCAACTCACCAGAGTACTCAGGAATAAATGCAGACCGCCGCTTGATGTAAGTACAGTCTGATAAAATTGTGTTGTGAACCAAGACCGCCGTTCATTTTTGTAGAGCCAAAGAGCTACGGAAGCTGAAAACTCACAGTTACGTCTACGGTCTTTCCCCCGAATATGTTCTGGCACTAGCCAAAACCGCCTCACATACTCAAATGCATGCATTGCGGGACACAATACGTAAACATGTCGAAGCTCAGACATCGATTCGCGTACACATACCGGCAAGTAATGTAAGGTCTCTCGTATCGTTGTGTACTGACCAGTGATGCCCAACGTAGGTGGATGGCTTCAAGGCTTTTCAGCTAGAATTCCATGTTCCTTTTCCAACTCTTCGGTGTACTCATGGAGCAACCTCATTGGACGGGATTTCGAACGGTGGCAAAGCATGGCTTGATGTTGGCTTTCTCGGCGTAAAATGCGACGAAGACCAACCGAATGAACCTTGCTCATGGACGCTCCATGAGGCTAACGTGTCAGTAGTTGTATGCGGTTGGGATCACTGGAGGTGGGTGGGGTGGGCATTTTCGAATATCGTATCTGACCCAACCTCCCGTGATGAAGAGGCACCTGAAGTGGCCGAAGATCATTTCGCCACTGATGGAAGTGGTCCTGAGGACGGGCGTTTCGTCGATTCCAACGACCCAATCTGGGAGCCACGCGAATACTGGTTACGGATCGTGAACATCCGCATGAGCATGATACACAAGGAGTGGAAATGGCTCGTCTGCAATGTAGAACAATGCATAGAAGCATGGGTGAGTTTGTGGTTGATTCATGAAGGGGATGTGTCGCTCACGCATTGTAGGTTCATGACCACGACGTCAAGCTCACTAATGGATTCAAAGACCGCGATACCCAGGAAAGAGTCTTCGATTGGTTGATCAAGACACTGCATCTACTGAGTCGGTTGAGCGATAGATTCTCAGCGCTCATGCGTATCTGGAAGAGATTCATGGTGCCCGGAGGACATATTGAATACCTTTCTGAGATGCGAGGATCCAAAGTCGAGCCAATGTTAAACAGCCTCAGAGAAACTTTCGAACGTCTCGCAGATCTACAAGATAAGCTGAAGTCACTACAGAAGACTGTTGGAGTGACTCATACCACGGCAAGTAGGCAATCACTAATCTGCAGTCGTAAGCTGACAACTCGAGCAGCTTATGCTATGCATGGAGCGTGAGAATAATCGAATGAACGCAGAAAGCCATGAATACAACCGCGTCACGAACCAACTCAGCTGCGAGATGGCCGTGATAAACCGGGATATACATGTGCTCAACCGTAAGAGCACGCATGCCGCCATCAAGACTGGTCAAACTACGCGTACCAATGTGCAGGTAAGTATTGTTCCATCCAGCCATGCAACTTATTAACCAAGACCAGCTCTTTGTTGTCACAACGCCCTTTATACTCGCATTGCAGTATTTCGGTGCGGACAAGGGTATCTTCTCTTTCGAACGTAATCCGAAAACATTCAGCATCGCAATATGTATTTTGTTCTGCATATTGCCAGTCCTGACTTACTTCCTTAACGCCCTGAACCGAGGCTGGGATAAATTTCACCAAAGGTTCTTTGAAAAAGCAAGGCTAGAAAGATCGGACGAAGTCACGGGTAAGTCCAATTAGAACCCACGAGCCATCGATATCGACTGATTCGTCGTGGTAGCGGTCTGAACCACCTTTTTTCCGCGCGTTGCCACGCAACTTGTCTCTCCTAAAGGTCCTGTCTAATATCTTATGTTGTGCATATTTTCCATGTTGTACGGTTATGTGTAAAAGACAGAAACGGGCCGTGAGGTAACCCATCCTTAGAACCCCGCATTTGGTGCTATTGAGTCGGATCAGAAAGCTCTTGGTTGCTCTCAAGGCGTTTGTTCTCTTCTCCAGTAGTGTGTCCGAAGTTTGACAGATGCGTTAGACTGGTGAACAGCGTTGTCCCATCTTGGTCTGGAATTAAGAGATTCTTCTACGCTGGCTTTCAAGAACACATTACCCTGTTCGTGCAACTTGATCTGTGACGATGTCTTGCTGCAGACTCTCCCACATGGATGCACTCGCTTGGCCTCACCTGCAGCAGCCCATGTTATCTAGCGAGTTGAAGGGCAGCGCCATTTCGTAAGACCCTTGTACTGACCAATGTTATTACAATGCCCGGATAATGTCCAGTAATAACAAGATGATGGAAGCTGCACTGTACGTCGAAGGCTGGGAGGCGAGCATGCATCTTACCACCAATCCTATGCGACCACGACTCAGACGTTCCGCCTCACCAGATAGCTTGATAACGAAACAGCCAGCTTAGCTTCATTACATAAATGGACCACTTACTTCGCATTTCGTATCATTTTCTTCAAATTCGTTGCCCTTCCCGAAGTCAGTGGAGGCCCAATACCGGAGCCTCGTATATATCGGGCACCTTTCGAAGCCTCACTTTTGCCTTCTTTGCACCCAAGGTTGAGTCCGCGTCTGACCACCATGACAACGCTTGACCATGCTAGCTTAGCTGGCTTACTCCAGAACCTGTCTATTGGCACGCTGGAACCCTATCCTGTTGGCACCAGAGTGCTACGTAACCCCTTGGATGTTCTTCGCACTACGCTCGCCAAGCTGCTGTCGGAGCTGGTGGGTTGTGATTTGCAGACTGCATACAATTCGATTCAGTGGCCTAACAACATCTTCAACGGTGACCTGTCGGTGACAATTCCGAAGCTTTGTCCAGGTCGAAAACCCGCCGAGGCATCTGCACACCTCGTAGATAAGGTAGGCAAATGTGCGATTGTCAGATGTGTGTCGCTGCGCTAAGTTTGTGGACAGTTTCCGAAAGAACATGCTCTTTTCGATCCGCCGTTCCTCGATGGCGTACATCTGCGAGTGTTCTTAAAGCTCGAGGCGGTGGCACGCCTGTTATTGCCATATATTCTTGATCGGGGTTCGAATTATGGCAAGCGAGCACCAGCAGAAGCCTCGAAGAAGGTGGTTGTTGAGTTCTCATCACCCAACATTACCAATGAGTTTCAAGGGAAGCATTTGCGCAGCACCATCATCGGAGCGTTCGTAAGTCGACTGTATGAATCCATGGGCTGGGAAGTGATACGCATCAACTACCTTGGCGACTGGGGCAAGCCGATCGCTCTGCTCAAAGTCGGCTGGGACAAGTTCGGTTCAGAATCCTTGTTTAAGCAGGATCCAGTTGGCCATCTGTTGGACGTCTATCACCAGATCGAAGCGCAATTTCGGCCTGAGCAAGCAGCCAGCAAGAAGGCTCGTGATGACGCAGCCAAAGAAGGCCGAGATGAGGGCGAGGCTCAGGTTGATATTGAGGGTCGAGGCATATTCGCCGAGCGTAATGAGGCCTTCACGAAGCTAGAAGCTGGAGACGAAGCGATCGTTGCTTTTTGGGAGCGCGTCCGGAAAGCCAACATCGACAACTACACCGACTTCTACAAGAGGCTTGGCATTCAGTTCGATGAGTACTCTGGCGAGTCCAAAGTAACTCAGGAGGTCATGGTCGAGGTCGAACAGCTCTTGAAAGACAAAGGACTGTCTGAGGAGAGCGGAGGAGCCTGGATCGTACACATGCAAAAGCTCGGTGCCAAAGCTGGCACTGCAATCATCCGGGATCGGTCGGGGAGCAGCACATATCTTCTGCGAGATCTCGCTGCTGTACTGGAGCGTTCAAGGAAGTATGTATTCGATAAGATGATCTACGTCGTGGCAAGCGACAACAGCATCCATTTTACGCAGATGTTCAAGATCTTGGAGGCCTTGGGCATGAATGATCTTGCCAGCAAATTGCAACACGTTCGGTTCAATGAAGCCTCCAGGATGCCGGCAATTCTAGGAAAGGGATATAAGCCTCAGGACATCCTGAATGCAAGCGAGGAAGCCGTAAAAGGCTTACCAAATGTTGATTCGGATGAGACCGCCTTGCTTGGAGGCTCTCAACAAGTTGTGGAAGCCCTGGGGATCTCGATGTTACTTGTACAGGAGCTCTCCACACGTGCGACTAGCGCTCACGTTTTCGACACGAGTGCACTTGGATGCTTCAAGCAAGGGACCGGGCCATATCTTCAGTTCTGGTATACCAAAGTGTGTAACCTGTTGAGCGGACACACGCCGAGTACTGAACTGTCTGAGGATCAGTTCGAATCCTTGGCGGACGAAGATCAAGCCAACCTTCTTCGTATTTTGGCTCAGTACCCCGAAGTCGTGAACGCCACCTTGCAATCTTTCGAACCTGCTGGCGTCGTCACATATCTAACAGCCATTACTGAGCAACTGCCTGACTGCTTTGGAGAAGATGAGAATGAAGGCGTCTCCCCAGGGCTTGCTGCTCTGCTGGAAGTCACCAGGATCGTGCTGCAGAATGGCATGAAGCTCCTTGGGGTTGTGCCTATCCCAGATCTACCTCAAGAGCGGGTCGACACGCCTGTGGCCGGTTGACATGGCTACGCAACAAAGTGGGGTTGTTATTTCGAGCAGATTGTTCTTCGTAACCGTTCGTCCTAATAGCTAGGGGCGCGCTCGACTCAATTCCTTCCTTGCGGTTTGGGAGGCGTTCAAGGCGTATAGGTCTTTAACTCATGACGTTCTGCTCAGCGCTGTTCGTTGTTTCGCTTGCAAGCAATACGATAACATATTGTCGCCCAATGTCCCAGCCAGATGTGGCATGATTCACACGGCGAGTCGCGTTGCGGCAAAAGGAACTGAGTCCTGCATATGTAGGTTTAACCGTATACTGTATGCTTCTTCAGCCTCTGGAGGAAGTCGTTGCTGCTAGACACCAATATCGTACAAATGTCGTGCCTCTTTGAAGATGGACAAAGTCGATACTTTCGCCGAGTTTCTCAAGACGTGGAGGCCAGCACCCCACCAGTGCGCGCTTCGACGGCTGGCTACACCGCGCCGCGGCAAAGTGACGACTTAGAGCAGTCATGACGCGCGACCACGTGAATCAGGCACGATGATCTTGAGGATTTCGAAGCTGTAAGGTTATTCTTGCACTTTAAAGGCGGAAAATGGCGCAAGCGCGTTATTATTGGCAGGTTCACAGCACGCGACAGCCTGCGCGACCACCTCCCCTGACAACTTTTGCCGGACTGCGAAGCGAATCAATTTCCATCACGACTTCACATCAACTTCGATGCTGACCGACGTATGAAAGCTGTTACGTTTGCGTCGCTTTTCGCGTTTGAGCCCTCACACCATGAGACCACGCTGTCAGCCAATGATGAGCGCGCTAATGGAGACCGCCGCTCAGAACCGAGGGTCTGCCGTTCGCGCTGACCCTAATGGCATGAATACACGATAGTTACAAAGGCTCAACTCCTAAAGGCAAAGAGAGGCTGTTGTCGGCACCATACTCCAACGATCAGTCAAAATAAAGCCCCGGACTTCTCCTGGATCATTTGATCACTTCTACACCACAACTATCAACAGCTTCAAAGTTCCCCGCCATTCTTATCTCACCTTTACACAGTCGACACCATGGCACCCGGCGCAATTCAGACTGAGGCTGCGCCTGCAAGCAACGGCACGCCGTTGAAGCCCACTGCTCGTGCATTCCACCCTACAGGCACTCCAGATCCCTCAAAGTACCATGCATCTTCGTCTGCAGAGGCGACAGCAACAGAGGCCAAGTACGCCGCTCACAACTACCACCCACTTCCAATCGGCAAGTCTTTTCGACGTAATTCAGCCCTCATATGCTAACATTATCCAGTCTTCTCTCGCGCAAGCGGGTGCAGCGTGTGGGATCCTGAGGAGAAGCACTATCTTGACTTCCTCTCCGCGTACAGCGCTGTGAACCAGGGCCACTGCCACCCCGAGCTTGTCAAGGCTCTCACAGAGCAGGCTTCCCGATTGACTCTCAGCAGTCGCGCGTTCTACAACGATGTGTTCCCACGCTTCGCTGAGTACGCCACGAAGTTGTTTGGCTTTGACATGATCCTGCCCATGAACACTGGTGCTGAGGCTGTTGAGACCGCAGTCAAGATTGCGCGCAAGTGGGGATACAAGGTTAAAGGAATCCCGCAGAACGAGGCTCTGATCTTCTCTGTTGAGGAGAACTTCCACGGACGAACCGTAGGCATATGCATGTCCACAATCTATGAATCTAGCTGACATGTCAAGTTCGCTGCAATCACCATGTCCACCGACCCCGAGTCGCGCGAGAACTACGGTCCATACCTGCCGAACATTGGAAGCGTCAACCCCTCGACTGGCAAGGCGATTCGCTACAACAATGTGGATGATGTACGTGAGGTCCTTGAGAAGCACGGCAAGAACACTGCTGCATTCCTTGTTGAGCCCATCCAGGGTGAAGCAGGTATCGTCGTGCCGGACGACAGCTACCTGAAGGAGGTCCGCGCCCTTTGCGACAAGCACAATGTCCTTCTCATCTGCGATGAGATCCAGACCGGTATCGCAAGGACTGGCAAGATGCTCTGCCATGAGTGGAGCGGCATCAAGCCAGACCTTGTTCTGCTTGGCAAGGCTATCTCTGGTGGCATGTATCCCGTGTCCGCGGTACTTGGCTCAAAGGATGTCATGCTCACGATCGAGCCTGGTACACACGGCTCGACATATGGAGGCAACCCACTGGGCTCAGCTGTCGCCATCCGTGCCCTGGAACTCATTCAGGAGGAGAACATGGTCGAGCGTGCAGAGACAATGGGTAACAAGTTCCGTCAGGGCCTGAAGGATATCAACAGCCCAATGATCACAACTATTCGTGGCAAAGGTCTCTTGAACGCTATTGTAATTGATGAGAGCAAGACAAACGGTCACAGTGCATGGGACTTGTGCATGCTGTTCAAGGCCAAGGGTCTTTTGGTACGTACTATTGGCCCCTATACACTGCTATGGCATATCGAACTAACGTATTTCCACAGGCGAAACCCACCCACCAGAACATCATTCGACTGGCACCACCTCTTGTCATCACTGACGAGCAGGTCGAGAGTGCTCTCAAGATCATCAAGGAGGCTATCGAGGAGCTGCCCAACCTCAAGGGCAAGAAGGAAGAGGAAGTTATCCCCGACCCCAGCGAGAAGAATGTTCACATTGGAGTGGACAACTGAACAAGTCGGCATTTTGCCTCTTGATCTCATGATACCCTGCGAAATCTGCTGGCGGCTTGGGCCCGCTTTGGCGTTCTTGGAGATGACTGCGGCTTCCGCGATAGAGGTTACTCCGCATACTAGCATGGCTGTGTGCGCAGGTTTTGGATTCAATGGACGCGGATTCTATCCAAAATTGCACGCTCTCTTGACCGTTCAGTTACACCAAATGTCTTTCTGAAGATATCAATGTCCGATAGCTGAATCTACTCGACACAGCTCCATCTCTCCTGGCTTCTCAAATGTGTACTGAACGCCCCTGTCTTGAAAGTAGTCGCTCACACTCGGATCCTCATCACTGCCCATAACTTTATTGCCCGCTCTTTTGATTTCTGCACCCATGGCCTCAATGAATCCTTCGCTCCACGCTCGGTATATTTGCTCCCTCATAATCACGAATTCCAGCTTTTGTAGGCCGGGCTTCAAACAACTCGCGACTTCCAATGCTGACAGATCTATACGCGCATCCGGCTCCTCTCGCACCATTTCGAGAACCAAACGGATATCTCGCGCGTTGTTTGTGGACGATACTTGAGCTATCGCACGAGAAAGACATTCGATGTTCTCCTTTGACGGACGAAGTATAGGTTCCTGAACGACGTGCGGCCATCGCGGCCTCGGCCCTTCAAGTGGTTGCGTGAGCGTTACTATCAATCGCCGGGCCAGGGTTGGTGACAGAACGCTGCCAACACGTCGCTCGTCGTACTCGCTGCGCACTCGAATGATCCAAGTCCCATAACGGATCATTTGTTGTGTTGCTTCGTGAAGGACTTGCTTATTGGTGAGAAGCCATGTTGGAAGAGCGGTTTCGGGAGTAACGATAGACTTGTAGCAAGCCACAATACGACCCATGGATGGATTGTTGACCAGAGAGATCTTTGGTGTCGCCGTCCATAGTGCGTCGTATATCTGGTCGCGCAACTCCTGTGGGAGTTCAAGGAAGGACGTCGGCATCGTTGTGAGCAGATTCGTTGCTGGTGTCGATACGCTTGGTACTTTCGTGGTGTGGTGTGGTCGGGTACTTCCTTGGAATTGGTTCACGCTGGAATCTCACAACGAACCAAACTTAGACTACATCTCTGCGGCTCTGCCGTCGATATATGTACATCCCTTCTTGTAACTCCGGCAGTTCTTCCGGCCGTCCCGTCGTCCCTCAGCCATCGCTACAGCTCGTGCCGAGAGGGGTTTTGCTCGGGACGAGCATGTTGCCGCGCGCCGCACTGTCGCGGCATCCTTCATAGGGGATAAGGCCATCATTCCAAGCCGCCTTGGGGATTTCTAATGAGATGGACAGGTGACTGTCGGTTGTGGAGACCAATCAACACAATGGACCCTGACTGCGTTGTCGGAGTCCGGGGGCGGGGAAGGCCTGGAACGCGTGGAGGGGTTGGCACGGATCATCGCACCTTCCTCTTCAGTCACCCCGTCACATGTCCACACCCAACAACACGGGCATCGTCCACGCGGCTGCGGGACGAGGCTCTGTGTCACAACGCTGGTACGCTTCGCATCTGCTAGTCTGCCCAGCGAGAGGGTCTGTCTAAATAGCGATGTCTCTTTGCGAGCAATGCTCCTCGTTTCCCACAAGAGATGTTCTTCGCTTTCTGAGCGGCGACGAGTCCTCACTGAGTGCAGTCCTTTGGTGGAAGGATCCGTCCAACCTATACGAACGTGGCGCCAAACCGTTCCTGAAGTTACACGACACCCTTCGAGGACTGGAAAGCAGCGCAGATGACTGTCCTTTCTGTCAATTCATCTGCGAGTGTCTCCAAGACAGCTTCCGCTTTAATACCTCAACAAGGAAAAACGAACAAAACACTGTCTGGCTACGGTTGCATTTCAGGAGCCTAGATGTGTTTTTGGGCAATGACGTCGAGCCCGAGTTTGTGGTCAGTGGTACCATCTCTATAGGAACAACAAGAGGTATGGTTGTATTCGATCACAAAGCCGACCAAGGTAAGCCCATGGCTCACAAGCTCAGACAGCGCAGTCGCGCAGTACTTCGACTCCTATAGTGTGATCCCTGATCCACTCGATCCTGCTGTCCTTGGTATAATTAGCCGCTGGCTTGAGCTTTGCACTGGGACTCATAAGGAATGCGCGCACAAGAGCGGCTCTGAAATGACTCTGCCAACAAGGCTCCTGGACCTTGACGGCTTGCCTGAGCGACAAGATCTCATCGGCTGTGAAGCTGATTGGCGCAACCATTTCAAAGAGGTAGCTTTCAAGCTTGTCGAAACCCCATCTTGGAGATATCCCGAACAGTACGTCGCTCTCAGCTACTGTTGGGGCAAGTATTTGGCGTTCAAAACTACTTCGAAGAACTTGACTCTTCACATGCAAGATGGTGGGATATCATTAGAGCAGCTACCCAAGACCTTGCAGGACGCAGTGTTCCTGGTACGCCGCATGGGGTTCCGATATCTCTGGGCTGACTGCTTGTGCATCATACAAGACAATGCAGCCGACTGGGAGTATGAGGCCTCGCGCATGGCCGACGTGTACACAAATGCGCACCTTGTTGTGGCCGCGACTCGCGCAAGCCATTGTGGAGAAGGGTTTCTGCAGCCACGCGCTCTTGATCCGCAGTCGCAGTCCATCCCATTCCATGATGAAGAAGGATCATTCATGCTAGACTTCAAGCATTACGATTCCTTCGCCTCACCAGGGTCATTGAAAAGCGCCGCCGAACTATCTCCACTCAAAGTGCAAAGAGTAAGTCCGAGGCCTGCGGCAGTGTGTGAGAGGCAACGCTAATGAACTACAGGAAGAGCCAATGATGGATCGTGTTTGGTGTTTCCAGGAACGAGTCTTAGCACGTCGGACACTTCATTTCACGCGTCAGCAACTGTACTGGGAGTGTGAACACGGCTTGTTTCGGGAGAATGTACGATCTGAAGTGGCGCTGGACCGATACGTCGAATACTCTGTTCAAGGCATCGCCAGTAGTCTGACCGGCTTGAACAATCTAAGCAGTACAAAAAGTTTATATGAGCTGCGCTTGGACCGGAAGGCCTGGTACGAAGTCGTGCTGGAGTACACCTCACGCAACATCACTTATCAGTCCGACAAACTCCCAGCACTTTCGGGAATCATCGCTGCGCTTCAGCGAGTTACAGGAGATACCTGCTTCGCTGGAATCTGGCGCAGTTGGTTCCTTCCTGGACTGCTGTGGCGGACACAGGACCCAGACGTGGACGAATACGCATATGCGCACAAAAAGGCACAAAGACCAGCAGATTGGAGGGCTCCGTCATGGTCGTTCGCTGCAACCGAAGGTGTGGCCACGTACGACGGACTGCCTGTCAAAGCCGACATTTGTGCCGAATTCCAAGAGTGCCAACTTGTCCCCAAAGGTCAGAATCCTCTCGGAGAACTCGAGTCTGGTTTCGCGCGCATCAAAGCGCCACAGGTTGCAATGGTAGACCTTAATCCAAACTTGACGATTAACGGCAGAAAAGGTAAGGTCCAACTCCGCGACCAGACGAAGAGAGCTGTTTCCGTCTACTTCGATGTGGAGTACCATCAAGCTTGTGACGTCCTGATGATAACACCAACACTCGGGTTAGCTGTTGTTGCGGTCGAGTCGAAGGAGAACCATTATCTAAGAGTGGGTGTTGTTGAAGTGCTTCAACTGGACGGCACCAATGGTGATGGTTTTGAGAAGCTAGACTCTTCGAATTGGCCTGAGCCCCGCTCCGTTACCCTTTTGTAGGTACCATAGGCAGTCTCGAACCCGATAGAGCCTCGGCTACTATCTTGACCGCCTCTCTGCACAGTAATCAGTAGCTCTTAACAGTCTTGAATGTCTGAGAAGCTTCACACGACGTTTCAGCGTCCTACTGCACCTCTGAAAATGCTGAAGGGCTCCACATGAGCACAATATTGGTAAGTGAAATACGCAGTAGTCATTGAAGGCACAGGACCTTCGAGATATACAGGTAATCTTTCAATTTCATATTTGTATGATTACAAAGAACGCTGCATATCAACTCGTCCTATTCTGCACGGCCGTACATCTTCCTAACGTCATCCTCAGCAAGCCTAAGCACTAACTCATCCTTATTCCCCCTGACTCTTAGCTTCCTCCCCTTACAAACGCGCCTCAGCTCCATCAGTGGAATTACCTGGTACTGCTTCTGTAAATGTCCGCGCATCTGTCTGTTATACTCAGCATCGTCCCACTCATCAGCGGGTGCATCAGCATCCGATGCTTCAGCCCAGTCTTGCTCGGTAAAGGGCGAGGAGCGGATAATTTGGTACGTGTCGTGGCTTGTGTAGTCTTGCCCATGGTGAGGAGAAAGGGACGATGTGCGAAAAGAGTTCGAGGAATATGACATAATAAGATCGAGAGTTTGACCTTTGGTTGAGGCGCAGGAGTGGTCAAGGAGATGGTTGGAAGAGGAAGCTAAGGATCGTATAGCAGGGAAGACCATGTTGAGCTGGGATTGGGTGAAAGGCTTTGCGCAAGATGAAGCGCCATCTACAATGTGATGCTCTCTCGACGTTTGATTTGGTGTTGAAAGACATGGTCGCAGGACAAAGACATTGTGAGTGAATCAAACCCAGAAAGTAAGACATGGAGGCGGGATCGTGTCGTTTCAAAATTCGGCTATTGAAAGCGCTTCACAATCCCGTCAATCGAAACTTTTTTGCCCGAATGATGCTGAATCATCCACCGATCCCGTTGACCTTGACATAAACACTCTTGACCTCAAGATAGTGCTCCATACTATCTAGCAAACTCTCTCTTCCTGTGCCACTTCCTTTCCACCCACCGAACGGCAGATCCCAACTGTTTGTTGGACTTGTGCAATTGACACCAAGCATGCCACTTTCCAGCTTCTTCGCTACTCTCATTGCTCTCTCCAAGTCTTTAGTGTACAGGGATGCGTAGAGTCCGAACTCGGTATCGTTGGCTTTGGCAATGGCTTCTTCTTCAGTCTTGAATGTGTTAATAATCACGACCGGGCCAAACACTTCTTCCTTGGTGAGACGCGAGTCCTCGGGCACGTCGGTGAAGATCACAGGGTGAATGTGGTTCTCGGAAACATCGGTGTTGGCGCCTGCGGCAGTGTCGATTGTCGAGCCTGCCTCCTCTTTACCTATCGCAATGTACTTCTGCACAGCCTCGTACTGTGTCTTGTCCGCTTGAGGACCGTGGTCGATACCCGTGGTTGTTGGATCGCCTAGTTTCCTTGCTTTGGCTATCTCTGTGAACGCTTCGACGAACTTGTCTCTGATGCTGTCTTGCACATAGAGCCTGCTGCTGGCAAAACATGCTTGGCCCGAGTTGTAGTTGATGCTGAGCTCGCAGTCTTTTGCTGCTTGTTCGATATCTGCATCTTCGAAGATCAAAGACGGTGACTTGCCACCCAATTCGAAGACCACTTTCTTGAGGTTTGACTTTGCGGCAGCAATGGCGATGGCCCGCCCTGTACGCGTTGAGCCTGTAAAGGAAAGAGCGCGGACTTTCATGTGCTCAGATAAGGCTTGCCCGGATATTTGCCCGTGACCCGAGAGCACGTTGATCACACCTGGTGGGAATCCGCACTTCTCGACCCATTGCGACACTTTCCATGACTGTTGAGAGCGTCAGAGAGTTCTCCAAATCAAGCACTCGTGCAGCTTACTGTTAATGGCGCCTTCTCACTGCTCTTAACAACCACGCAATTGCCGGCGGCCAGGGCAGGTGCAACCTTCTTCGCGAAGAAGATGAGCGGTGCATTCCAGGGTATGATAATAGCAACAACACCAAATGGTTGTCGCAAACTCATGTTCAGGAAACCAGGCGTGTTCAAGCTGGTGTGACCTTGTGGATACGCTGCCTCAGCGAAGTAGTTGTATTGAGTAACGGCATAATTGACGTCCAGCCCGTGTATACTGATTGGTTTCCCCATGGAAATGGCATCAAGTCGAGCGAGTTCGTCCTTCTCCGAGAGGTGCAATTCAGCTAGCTTTCTGATTGGTGCACCGCGCTCTAATGGGGAAAGAGCACTCCATGCTGGGAAGGCTGCCCGAGCAGCATCGACTGCTGCATTCACATCGTCGAGCGTTGCTTCCGCAACTGCATTTGTTGTTAGCTATGTACTCGGGAAAGAGAGTAGCGTTAGTACAGGCCTACCTTTTGCGACCAGATCGCCGGTGTGTGGAGAGAAGAGCTCGAATGTGCCGTTGTCACTTGCCGGTACGAGCTTGTTGTTGATGAGTAGTTGTGTCTCGATTACGTCTGTCATGTTGTGTAGCTGGAACTGCAAAACTAGAAAAACCCTCGCATTTGAAGCAGCGAATTGCCTACATATTGCAGATTGCGCGGGCCTCGGTGATGTCAACCGGAGTTTACACAAGGTTGATTGGCTAAAAGCCGGCTAGATTGAGGCCTACGATTTGGAAGCCATTGATTACATGCATATGCATGGTGGGGCATCGCGCGCTGTACCGCAAGATTTCCGCCAAATTGGACTTGCTCAGCTTCTAGTTGTGAGCGCCTTCGTGAATGGCGACTCGAGCAATCGGCCCGCGGTGCAATTGTTGCGAAATGATTGCGCCTTTGTAAGGAGTCATTGCACGGTGTATCGTCCAGGGCCGACTGTTCGAACCCAGATCAACAGCAGTTCGTACCATTTCTCATGGTTGTTATGCCTCTGACTTCAGCAGCTCTCGGTTAACGCCTAACAACTGACGGCTGCACGCTGGCGATACGGCTACGTGATGCACGTCACCGATGGTCCCGTCGATTTGAGTTCCGCGGCTGCGATGTGAAAACCTCCGAACACCTTCAGGTGCGCTTCTGGACTGTGCAGAAGAACCGCGGACTCTGCACCCGTTACGTTTAGAGTCTCCGAAAACAAGCGACGTGCATCTGAGTGGGCTCCGCGGAAGAAGTCGGCCAACCCAAAGTCGATTTGGAGTAGTTGGAGTAAGCGTCTGAATCGACCGAACGACACTTCCATTTTCAGAATGACTCGACTATCTGCTTCAGAAATCCTTCCAGCGGCGAAAGTTTGGCGATATCAATTTAGACTCCAGGTTGGAAGGCCTGGGCTGTTAAGGCAAACATTCCTCCTGCAAGCTGCCTACTTCCAGCCGAACTACCCCTGAGTAAACGACTTCAGGCCAGTGCAGTTCATTGTGCGCATTAAGGCAGGTAACCTGACCAATACTTCCCAATTTGCAATAGACAATGCTTGTATGACACAAGCAACAGCGTCATCACTGGTAGGTGAACAACAAGCGCGCTAACGGCAGGCTGAAGTTCAGCTATAGACGTTACACCAGCTGAAGTTACCACCCACATCATCAGGATGATCTTTCAGTGAAGCAGCTAGAGACCAAGCATTGTGCCAAGACGATTGGGTGCCTGGGCTTCTGTGGGTGAAAGAAGGACTATGGCTGAAACATCGAAGCCTGAGGGTAGCGGCGCAGCGCAGACTGCAAGAATGTGGGGGAATTGCCAATCGAGGGGTATACCGGTGGGTAGGACGCTGAAGAGAGGTGGCAATCGGGTCATACCTTGGTGAGCGCACCTCACATAGCACTGCCAGGAGATTACCGCTATGCTGTCAGGGCAAAAGAGGCAACAGAATCAATGAGACAACACATTGTGCCTTCTGATTCCGGAACAACGATTGGAAGAAAGATCAAATTGCTCAGACTGCAGGAGCTCCCACATACTCGCTGATTGGAATCAGCTAGATAAACACACATGACACATTTGCCTACTAGAAGGTGGTCGATGGTATAAAACCTCAGCTGCCGTCCATCTACAGTATTATCACCAACGACCTTCCAGTCTACAACTCAAACAAGCATACAACTCTACCGAGTGATCAATATGCGTTTCACTCAAATTGCCCTACTCTCTTCTCCCATCCTGGCCTTCACCATCCCTGAAGGTCAGACCGATGGCGTCTACCAAGTCTCCTACGTTGACGGCCAGGAGATCCATACGCTGGTCAACCAGACTGACCGAACTGCACAATCTCCACCATCTCCCGGGCTCACTGCCAGCGCCAAGTTCCGGGCCAAACGTGATGCTCATCCGTACATCACCTGTGGAGGCGATGCACTCGACCACGGCTATACCGACAAGGCCAACGCAGAACTAGACAAGCAGTGCGGCAACGGAGCATGGGTCAATGCCGGTCACGACTTTTATTCGATCGCCAACTGTGTTGTCGCGTACTATTGCAACTTCTACATCACCAGTAATACGTGCTCGGCCGTAGACCGGCGCACCGCCTCAGCTGATATCACCAACAAGTGTGGCCGGTACCAGTCTGGTTGGGCACGTAGCTCAAACGACTGGGGTGGTGATTCATACGGCTACGAGGACTTCTGCAAGGCGCCTGGCAATAACTTCTGCGGTCGTGGAACACATGGCTAGGGACCCCAGCTCCTAATGCGGGCAATTTGTTATGACGACGCGGTCGTTCTCGGTTGCGATTCGAATAGTATTTGTACGCTCTATAATTGCTCTCTGAATCTAAGTTGCAAAATCTAAATCTTTATCAAAACATTCGGTACACACCTGACCTGACCTCTCAATCGCCTCTTCTAAAACTCTCTTCAGCTCCTTCCTTCTTTTCTTGTCCTTACCACTCCAACAAGGAGTACCGTGACTGCTCCCAGGCTTCTGTCTCCACTCGTTTCTTACACGCAGTCTTACTGCTTGCTACAAACCACCTGCGCATGGTACCTCGAAGGCGCAGTGTGGCGAGCTTCGCGGTGACCTTGGTATGCAGTCTCAGGTTGCGGTGGGAACCTCTGTACCATCTCTTCTTCATCCGTCTGGCCACTCATGACCGAAGAAAGCGGCATACCATGTCGCATCTTGCGGTAATCGCGGAATTCACGGATAGCGATTGCTGAAGAGTATATTTCGAGATGGCTGCCATGGATTAGCGAATACTTGAGATGTGAAAGTGTAACGGGACGCACTTGATAACCACAGCGATACCAACAACTACCCAGCTCAGGTAGCATGTTACACCCACACACTTTTTTAAGTTGCCCTGAAAGACAAGGAAAGCGACGGCACCCCAAAAGACAATCTCGAGACAGCTGATGATCATGTTGGCTTTGTAGCTGTGCCACTTCTTGAGCTTTTGAACGTGTTCAGTGGCAAGCATGTAGGTGAGGAGAATGAGTGATTTGGCTCCCTGAGCTCGGTCAGTAAGTTGGTCCCATGCGGACACCGTGAGGTAGTGCGCACCATGCCGAGAGCGATTGTGCCTGCTCGAGTTCGAGGCTGATTCTTCATGAAAAGCCGCGGTACCGAAAGGCCGACTACAATGATGACGAGGATGCCGGTGATGATGTGGAGAGGCAGCTTGAAGCGGCTGGAGAACATGGGCTTGTTCAGGAAATCGAGGATGGCCATATTGATTGGTGATACTTCGTTTTGCGAGTTTCTCCGATGAAGTAAGCGATTGTGGGTGGTGAACGGTATCGATGGTTGTTGATGGTCGCTGAGATCGTTGTCGAGAGTGTGGAGGTGCTGAGTGAGCGCTGTGGTGTATCATCTCTTGGGTATGACCACCCAAGTATATATTATTCCGACCACCATACTGTAGAATGATGTTAACACAACACCGTAACAGCACCGTCAACTTCGCCGCATTTGTTTCGCAGTTTGGTGTTGCAAGTGCCAGAATAGTCAAGTGCGAGAGCGAGAGCGACACCAAAAACCGAAAGCGAAATCATTGGTCGGCCCGAAGGCTTTAGAATCAGCCCTACCACGTGTATCAGGACGTCGTAATTGGTTGTGAGAGGTGTCAACCTCTTGAAGATCTAGGATGAGCCTCAGCCGCGGAGGCCTATTGCATGGAACTCTCCGCTTGATCGCTGAAGTTCCAGTACATCCGTAAGATCGCCTGCTGTTTCTGGTAGCAAAACACCGACTTTAGATATACGCGTATATAGTCCAATGCAATGCCTGTTCCATTGGATCCTGAGCCTCAGCCACCACATATCTTCGGCTTTATTTGGCTGATGCGACCCTCCTTGGGCCAATATTGTAGGTTAGGCTTGCGAGCTGAAGAGCTTCCAAGGCATGCAAGAGTTGTTCTGTTGTCTGTGAATTTAGTGCAAATGCAATGCAGCACTAGAGTGCTTCTCGTGTAGTCGTGATATATAGAAACAATCATCAAGAAAGGAAGCGTCCAGCGTCAATATCTAGAGCACTCGCAATCTGATCTTGCTGCTGAAGAATGCAAAAGTTGTGCCGTGTTCGCCAATCAAAGATCGGCGGAGCTCTAGAGCCATAGGGCTGAGCCAGCCGTCTGGTCATGGCGAAAGGACCGAGTGTGACGGGTCGGATCAAGGATGCGTGGTCTGCCATTGAACTAGACTCCTTTAGCTGGGTTCATGCGTCAGCGGGCTACTTTGCTCCGCCGTATTAGCGTATGCGGACGGTAGAGGTGTTAGGGTGCAATTTAGGATGCGTGTTCCTTGCGCTGATGAGGCAGACTCGAGGAGGTATTCAGTGTTATGGGCACATGTTGAGCTGAGTCGTGAACAATTAAATATGTTGATGATGCGAGGCCAAACGCCGACCTATGGGTAATACCTGTTCAAAACATTCTAAACTCCATCCATGCGCTACATGCTTGAACAGCACTTCTTTCAGTGCTATGGAGGTGGTAAAGGACCTGGTGGAGGCTGACCATTTGGTAAGTTCTCGTTGCCCAGTAAGCTTCCCAAATCACCCCAATTCCAATCGTGAATGTTGTTGATCGTGAAATCCATGAAGCTCATTTGTGTATTGCGATCGAACCGTGCAGCGGAATAGGCAGGGCCAGGGAACGGCTGTTCTGAATAAAACCGCCCAGACATATTGTCCGCAAACATATACGCACCACCATGGGTAGGAGACTGGTGGAAAGAATATGTGACGGGTTCTTGTGGTTGTTGTAGTGGCGGACGTGATGTTTCACGGTTCAGATTATTATGGACCTCCGGTTTCGGTGTGGCCGAGATAGGTAATCTTGTGGTGTTCATGGCGTTGACCATGGACTGTAGTTCGGGTACGATCGAAGCGAACTTCTCGATAGTGCCTGGCATATGTGGATTCCGCTTGTGTCGCTGTGCAAGGTCGGCAAGCTGTGAGAGTAATATACGGGACGCTGACATATCTGTCCCAGTAATCTTGTTCAAACACACTAAGTCAAGGACAAGTACTGAGCTCGATGCCAGAGCGTACCATATGTCCCACCAGGTAATAGCATCAAACCTCCCAATCGCCTCGAGCTTGAGGAGTATGCGAGCTAGATGCCTTCCAGAATCGGAGCATGACTCTGCCATGGCCAGGAGAGCTGTGTTCTTTGCATCCTTGCCTTCTTTAGACAGTATGTTGGCGCGAGTGAGCAGTGCTGAGCGGCACAGAACGATTACGGTATAGTGATACAGTCCGTGCAGCATTAGTACGGGTCGTTGGAACGCAGGGGGAGTGGAGTCAAGTGCCTCCATGCGCAGATGCTGTGGAAGCAGATCTCTCCAGCGCTCCATGTCCCGCAGCACTCCTGCCGCAGGTGACAAGGGCCCAACGTAGGACTCGTCGCTAGAGTTCGCTCGGACCGTCTTCGGTGCACGGCACGCGGAACCCAGGTGCACTACCAGGCGATTGTACCATTGGCTGTACTCGGGCGGGTTGTGCAGATCGGAGCCAATAAGCCGCTCGTTAAGACAATTGATCTTGCTGCCGGGATGCTCGATGGCACTGGGTCGATCATAAGAAGAGACCTGCATCTGCTCGTACGCATACAGTGTCCACCACAGGCGTTTGCGCAGCTCTCGCGCAAGCGGTGTTTGCATGGTGTTGACCTTGTCCTGGTGCAGGCCAATGGCGAAGGCTATTCGCACTGCAGTACCGGTAAGGTTCCAGCAGGCGTCGCGGTGGTTCGTGTTGTGCAGGTGAAGTGAGGCTAACAGCAATGCTTGTACGGCCACGACGCTTGACGTAAACATGACTACGGGCAGGAGCGTCTGCACTCTCCTCCACCATAACTTTTCCTGGTCCTCTTGAAAGGTGATTCGTGCGACGCGGCGCGACAACAGCAGCACACAGAGGAAGCTGCACAACCACGCAGGGTCGGCGTTTCCTGGAGCCACCAGCCATCCTTCGTACGCCTCACGGAAAGACGGTTCGTACAGCACAGGGAAGTCTGGGTTTATGTGGTCGAAATAGGCCCCGATCAGTGACTCGAGGCTGGGGACCTCGCTCGGTTGAGCACTCGGCAAGGCGCGGGCGCCACCAGGCGAACTGTGATCGACGTTGGACGTTGCGCTCGGGGTGGAGAGGCTGTGGGGATCACTGCGAGTGTCGCTCTCGTTAATGGGCTCCTGGTCCGCGGCGTTCCTTCCAAACAGCACGAAGGAACGAAGCGCGCCCGCGCCAATTAACGATCGCAGCTTCAGATGGAACGAGAACGAACTGGCAGGCCCGATGTACTGCACTTGCCCCTGCTGGTCCGGCAGCAGCGACATCTGCTCGTCTCCCTCTTTGTCGCTGCCGCTGCTCTGCTCTCCGCTGCCTTCACCATCGCCAGAGCCTGGTAGCGAGATCCCGAGCGAGCTGCCGAGCGCGCGCAAATCGTCCAGATCAGTCACGTCAGCCTCAGGCAGCAGGCCCTTCACCAGCGACTCCAGAAGCGCGAGTCGGTTTCCCAGACCCTCGACACTGCCATAGAGACGCTTCTTGCGCGGCTGTGTGGTGAGGCACTCGATGTCATGAAGGATGCAGTATCGACAGGCATCTTGGCTAGGCTCTTTTCTGCACTTCTGCTTGCGCGACTTGCACTTGTCACACGACGTCTCTGTGCGCTTCCGCTTGTCGAGCGGCACTCTGCGCGAATTTGTGCTTGTCAAGCCTGTCGGTGTCGGCGTGGGCGTCGATGTCGAGGTCGAATTCGATGTCATAGGCGCAGGCGGCATCATCATGGCGGCGTCGAGCGATTGGCGGGGCCGCAGCGGTCCACGACGGCGGAGGGCATTGGAGGCGTGTGAGAAGAGAGTGAATCGAACAACACGTTTGCAGCCTTCCGAATATCAAAAGCAGGGCCTCAAAGACAGGTGTGGTACGGCGATATCCATGGGCTAGGCCACATTCTGGCAGTCCACAGGTTCCGTCCACAGTTCCGTCCACGCTATCTCAAGCTCGATCGGAGGGTATCGGCGACACGCAGCTGCAGGAACATGGGGTCGGTTCGCCCCGGATTCCGTCATGTGTCTCTATTCTCCGACTACTTTTCCGACATCGAGTTTATAATTTCGCCAGGGCGCGCCATGGCTATCAAGTGGAAGGAGACAAGCACTTATATCGCAGCTACACCGTCTGCCCGGAAGTTGCGTCTTCTTGGCTTACTCTCGAACCACCACGCATGTCAGAACCGACAGACTGGTCCATCGACGATGTCTGGCCCTCTCGTAATCTGGACTACTCCCACCGACCACCAGGGTTCGTGCTGCCGTGCTTCTTACGCACATGAGAGACATCACAGTGTTCAAAACCATGGCTCCCCACGACACCATAACTACACGTAGCAATCTTTCGGCGTAGCTGCTATTCGCTGTCTGGCAGTGCGGAGCTGCCGTTCCGGCCTAGGACTGCACTGGCCGCATGGACGCCTGTGACAATCTCCCCCAAGCCTCCTACGAGATCCTTAATTAGCGAGTTGAATCTGATCGAAAACAGTTGCTTGTCATGGCAGAATTCCAGTGGCTACTCCACATTGGCGGCCCGTTGATAATCCACTACTGCCACGACTTGGCCTCTCAAGTGCTCTTCGATGTGATTGTAACTTGTCGGCGTGGCGTCAGTTTGCTTGCCCCGCGAGTCAGTCACGATATGATCCGACTTCTCGTTACTGCCCGGAACTGGATCTGAGATGAAAATCTGCCTGCCGTGCCAGGAAGACCTCGCCAGAAGCTCCGGATTGCCGTCGGCGGATATCACAATCTCTGTTCCAGGGTGGCTGACGGCAAACGCGCCTCCAGGTCATGATTCGATGGCTCAACTTGCCCTCCCGCGATCGCTGCAGTGCATGCTGCAAGATGCAAATGTGGATCTTGAAGAGGCTGTCATACAGCTATACTCAAGGACTCCGAGCTTTTTAAGCGATTCGTTGGTCAGCCGCACAGTCGCCATCTGTCCGCTGCTCCGAGTGCAACGACACGCAACCCCGATGTTGCATTCTATTTCCGCCAGTATCCTGCATTGCCAGCCGTCGGATGAGAGAAGCGCGTCATCGGAAGTCTGTTGTTGGCACCTTCCTTACAAGGCACATACAGTCTGACGAGGTTTGAAGGAGTTGAGTCCTCTACAGGTAAAGGGCAAAAGCTATTGTGAAGCTGAAACTAACGTGCAGGCTGAAGAGACGGTGCGAACGGTGATCATCCCGCAATGGGCAGACAACATACGATCTCGTGGCATGCCCCACGATCTCTAGTGTTGTAGTCTTATTTTCTAGACCACCAATCCGTGGTCAATCACGCCAGATTCTACAAAAGTGGCCTGTTAAACTTGCAAATTCCATGATAATTGGCGGAACATGAAACTCTAATTGAGTGGCAAGGCGAACGCGACTGCGAACGCGACTTCGTCCTGCCTTTATGTCGCCTCAAGCGCCAGAGACTTTTCAATTGTTTCATTTGCCCTGGCGACACTGCGCATCACTGCCTCCAAACCCAAGCGACACACTCGGATGCAGTCTTCCATCTTATACGGACCTTGATCTGATCAGCGCTCCGTTGCTGAATCCGTATCTCAACCAACAACTTGGGCCAGTGGGGCCGTGTTGATGTGGTGGGGGCTCGCCGTACGCACACGTTGAGGCGTGCTCACCCAGTTTAGCCTTCACAGCGTTTCGCATGTCAAATTGCCGATAGCATGGGTTCACGTGTATATCCATTGTGTGATAGAGACTGTGTCTCTTGATCCCGCAGAGATGTTCAGTGATCAGGAACTACATCAGAATTGTTTGCATGCCACACTCTCTCCCACTTATAGAATCGACGAGATGGCTGACCGGCAGTTCAACGTTGCCATTATTGGAGCTGGCATAGGCGGCCTTGCTCTTGCTATAGGCCTTACTCACCACGGAGTACCCTTCACCGTCTACGAGTCCGCACCAGCGTTCGCAGCTATCGGTGCTGGAGTTGGGCTCGGTCCCAATGCGCTTCGGGCCATGGACCTTATCGACAAGAGGTTCCGCGACAAGTACATGGAGATTGCAACAGGCAACCTGAAGCCCGAGAAGAAGCACGTTATGATGGAAGCTATGCGCATGGAAGAAGGACTAGGCGAAGGAGAGAGCTGGTGGGGAAATGGTGAATGGGGAGCACCCTACTTTGAGAGGACCGGCGCTCACAGAAAAGATCTTCTCGACATCATGACGAGTTTCATCGACAAGAACCGCGTACAGTTCAACAGAGCGGTGGCGAACGTCGAGCAGAGGCACGGCCAAGTTACGCTGACCTTCACTGATGGACGAGTCGCAAGCCACGCTGCAGCAGTCGGCTGTGGTGGAATCAAGGGCCTCACACGGCGCGCCGTCCTCGCAGATCGATTCCCGGAGGCTGTCGAGCCGCAGTATACCTACAAATACGTCTACCGAACCATCATCTCCATCGAGGATGCAAAGGAAATCCTTGGAGATCTGGCAACAGACGCGAAGATGTACATGAGCAAGGACTGCAATCTTTCGACATATCCAATCAGTGAAGGCAAGCAAGTCAACGTGGTTGCCTTTAGAAGGGACGTAGGCCCTTGGAAACACGCCGGGAATACATACGATGTCGACAGGCAGGCAATGTTGGAGGACTTCGCCGCGATCAGAGTTGATCAAAGATTGCTGAAGCTGCTAGAGGTGAGTGCAGACAGCCGAGAAGAAGCAATTGTAGATAAGAAGAAGCGTCTCTGCCGTCGGCGGTGAGCTTTTTGAATTCTCATACGCAAACTGATACTTCACTGCAACGGCCTGACCTCTCTTAGTTCGTCAAACCCACCCGTTGGGCCATTTTCGATCATCCAAACACGCCAACCTACTACAAGTCCTTGATCTGCCTGCTCGGCGACGTCGCACATGCAAGCGGGCCACATCAAGGTGCAGGTGCAGGTCAAGGTCTCGAGGACGCGCTCATCCTCACCCACGCCCTCGGCAGATTATACACCGCTTCGTCAGTATCCCTCGACACCGAATCTGACCTTCGCATGAAGTCAATCGAAGCAGCCTTCCAGGCTTACGACGAGGTTCGACGACCACGGGCTCAGAAGCAGGTGAGCACTGCGAGGGAGTGTGGAGAGGTGTACAATCTGAGGGATCCCAAGACGGGAAAAGATTTGAGTATCGAAGAGGCACTGCAGGATTTGAATGGCAGATTTGAGTGGCTGTGGCAACACAATCTGGAGAGTGATGTGAGGAGGGTGGAGGGTAGAACTGAAGAGCTGCTGCGCGAGCTGAAGTAGCAGGGTCCGGCAGACATTGCGAATAGCGATACAGAACCCGAGAGGTACTCAGTCTGTGGCGGCATGAAATGGAGAGATGAGCGACAAGATAGCAATGTGACGATGGGTCCAACTAGAAGGACAGGATGGATTCACAGGGAATGGGAGACATCGATGGACACATGTAAACAGGAGAACTACATACACGAGGACAAGTGCAATGGAGGACATTCATGGAGCCCTAGTGGCTCAACATATCGACTCTACGCTCAATAGCGTACCAATGTGGTAACTCCAGGCAGTCTCGAATCCTACTTCCCCGGGATGCGTGTCACACACCCCTTCGCCCTCTCAACACTTGAACACTAGCATCCCTTATCTCATTCGCTGTCAGATTCATACCGTCCAAGGTTCTCCTCCCCATCGTGCCGATACACATGCATATATACTATCTCCTCTCCGGCCTCAATATCACCCGGCAGCGGCCACTCCAATAACGCTGTTTCGTTGAATCCGGCCTCGGCCATTAGGTCAAAGAACACTTTCTCGCTATCATGTCGCATCTTCATGGCGATGGCCACGATCATGTGGGAGCCAGAGATGCGGGCTAGCCGCTCGAGTGTCTTGACGAGTGCTGGGCTGACATATGTTAGCTAGGTCCATGGAGACATTCTAGGCACAGCAAGCAATGAGACGAGCTACAATGGTGTCAAAATACATACCTGCTATCAGCATTGTACGTGCAGTCACTCGCAACCACCAGCGCCACCGGCAACTCCGGCGCAACAGCATGATCAGGGAGTTTCTCCTCCCAGTCCAGCTCGAGGAAATTCGTCTGCGAGTTGAACGCCCGTGTGCTGCCCGTTGCTACCTCGTTCTTCTCGACAATCTCCTGTGCGGACGGTAAATCTGTCATGTGCACTTTGCATCCTGGCACGAGACTTGCGAGCGTGAGCCCGACGATGCCGCACCCGGCACCGAGTTCGAAAATGCGCAGTTCCTCTAGGTCGGCGTCGTAGTCTTCTTCCTCTACTAGAGCCTTTAGGTTGGGAACCGTGGCTTGTTTGAGGTTTTGGTGGAGCGCGTCTAGTGCTGAGTAGAGCGGATCCTTGGAGGAATTGCTGAGCAGGGACGATAAGTGGTGAGAGAGCGTTATGCCGGCGTCCCAGAGGTGGCGATCGATGCTTTCGCCTGTTTCTTCCCAGATCTTGAGGACTTTTTCTCCAATCTCGAAGCGGCGCTGCACTAGCTTCTCAGCTTCTTTGCGGTCTGAGGTGTTGAAGGGGGCGCTCCATGCGGATACGATTCCGTGAGCATCAGGGTCTGACAGAGCTTCGAACGTGTCGAAGGAGCTCTGTGGTTCAAGGCCAACACGAACAAGGAAGGGTTTCGAGGCGTATGACTTCTTCAATGGAAGTTTTACAGCAAGAGTGCGCATGCCTGCGGTCCAGCGTATTGTACTCCATACTAGAACTTCGTCGTCCAGCAGATCTTTAGAGCCTACGTCAGGATTCTCTTTCAGAGACAGGAGCTCTGCAGCCAGCTCAACATTGTGTGGAAAGAAGGAATCGCCCAAATCAGACGTAATGGTGATTAGACAGTAAACATGACTTTTGTTGGAACCCTTCTCGGTCACGATGCGCGGCGTTTTGAGGAAGCGGATATACCGCATGACGGAGGGTTTTGGTGTTGAGGACTCGGCTGGCGTGGGGTAGGCGTGGGGTGGGCCAAGCTAGGGTGAATGAAGCCGCAAGGGAACGGCGTCATCTCTGACAACGTTGGCCCAGCCTTCGACAATCTCACTCGCACCCTTGCTGCCACTCAGAGCGCCTAGCTACATGCGCCCTCCTATCACTTGAGCCAATGCGCCGACCGCGCACGCCGCAAAGAATCCTCCCCTCGATTTGAAGCATCAGGCCGTCATCATGTACCGCCGCGGCGATCCTCGCTGGAACCGCACCATCCAACATATCTCAGAGAACATCGAGCACGCCAACGAGACGGCCGCTGAGAATATCTACGGCTTCACCCAGAGCTATGTCAACCCGTGCTTCGCCTCAGTCACCAATTGCTGCAATGCCATTACCGCTCCATGCTTCCCGTCCTCGAACGACCGCCGCCGCAACAGAGCGCGTTCGCGAGGTCGTGCGGAGCTGAGCTTCGACTTCTACGACGATTGGGAGGAGGACGAGAACGACGGACTACTAGGCTGGGGCAACGACAACCTGGAAAGGTTTCTGGGCACGGCGAGCAACTATGGCGCAACGCAGCAGCCTGGGCGACAGAGCGCAATGAACTATGGCCAGCGCACCCGCGACCCGCGCTTCGACACAAACAGAAGGAAGAGCATCGTGCAGACGCGGGAGGGCCAAGATCCAACAATCATTCCAAGTTCGAGCTACTTCGGCTTCTTGGGCCGCTTACCGTTCAAGTTGGGCGGCAAGGGACTCAAATACAAACCGAGTGCAGCAGACTTGACAGAACACCCTGGCGCTTTGCGACGAACCATCGAAGAAGAACAGCCTCTCATCGAGGACAGCGAGGAGGACCACGAAGGCAGCGACTACAAAACGCAAACCCACCGCCGCGCACGCAGCAACACGCACACCTCGGGCCACACGACCGACTCCTTCTCAAGCAGAGGCGACATATTCCCCTCCGAAGACGAACTCGACGACGCAGTGCCGCTGGACGATGAATTCACGATTGCGCTGGAGCGCCGCACGACCGGCCAGTGGGAGGATAGCGGCAAGAGCGCAAACAGCGGAAGCGGGAAGAACACAAGGAGTAACAGCAAGCGTCCCAGTCGAACTGCCAGCTCGCGTACGGTCAGCAGTGGGAAGAGGAGTGACGACGATTCAAGGCTGCAGCGCAAAGCGAGCGAGACCATTGCTGAGGTCAATGTACCTACGCTCCACGAACTGGAGCAGGAAGAAGAGATGCTGAGGAAGGATGAGGAAGCTGAGCTGGAGCGAAAAAGGCTACACGCGCAGCAATTAGCTGTGAAGCGCGGTCTAGCCCCCAACGACCCCTCGACGACCCGCACGCGCTCACGTTCACGAAATTCGAAAGCCCGTGAGGAGGCGCAGATGAGCACTGTGCAGGACACTGTCTCACCGCTGCTTCGAAGCCCAGCGAGCGAGAACCTGAAGATGCCCGAAGATGGTGTCCCGTTCCCCAGCTTCGGCGAACCGACTTCAGGGCTGAACGAAGATAGGCAGCTGGAAGACCCAGTATCTCCGGACAGTTCGCGGCCAACTACTGCGGTGCGGCGAACGGCAGAGGAAGACTTTGTACCTGCGAGATTACCGCACTTTGGGTGAAAGACTTGGAGCAGGGCTGACATCAGCCATAATCATGAACAGTTCTTTCAGCGATCGACCACAAGCATAGCCGAAGGTATTGAAGTAGATGCCATAATTATTGCAATATGTTGAAGACACGAGGCATGCCAATGCTATACTTGACGGACAATCTACACCATTATCTCTACAGCCCCATGTTTCCAAACGTGATGTTCTTCTTCGTCAAACCCGCATATATATCGTCGAGCACATCCCTCTTCCTCTTCTTGCTCTCGTCCCTCTCCTCTTCTTCGATCCTCTCTTCCTCATCCGCCTCGACGTCCTCATCTGTCCTTGGCTTCCACGCACATATACTTCCATCTGCGTGCGCAGAATACATTTCCACATCATGCGCCCGCCACGCTAGACTCGTTATGCGATCCTTCGTATTCCTCTGCCCCTTCGCACTCGCGCTATTCGCAGCAGCAACATCCGCAGCGCGCTTCGCTACCTCTGGACGACGCATCCGCCGAAGCAGTTTTCCGTCAAACAGCTCATAAAACAGAATCTCGTGCTCGTTCGGGTAGAACACAACATCAGCGTGCGCGGCAAAATGCTGTCTGGGCGGTAGAACCGGTATAATCGGTGCAAGCCCGCTGTTCTTCACCATAGGTCCGAAATTCGCGAGCGTGTTTGCGTACGTGCTGGCATCCCACACTCTGATCCTCTGATCGTGTCCTGTGGTCACTAAATGCCGTCCGTCTTCTGTCCACACGATTCCGTTCACAGCGCCGCGATGCGCTTGTCCCTGTGATTGAGCGTGCGTATACGAGTGCGTCGGTGCGCCGGTGCGGCCAATGGAGTCTTCCAGGTCGAGCGACCCCAAGGAGCCTACGCTGCGTCTGATGTCCCAGAATCGCACTGTACCGTCCGTCGCACCGGATGCGAGGAGGTGCTCTGTCACGGGGCTCCAGGCTGTGGAGAGCACAGCGCCTGAGTGGCCTGCGAGGCTGTGTGTTGTTGCGCCGGAGCGCAGATCGATCAGACGCACATTCGGGCCTTGGGTGGCGCAGGCGATGAGCAGGTGCGAGGCGATAGGCGAGAGCGCGATGTTGTAGACTACGGCATCGAGGTCGAAGGAGGCTGAGGCTGCGAGGGTTTCGCTAGAATACAACTTGACTGTGTGGTCGTAGGAGGACGTGAGAAAGGCTAGCGAGTCGAAGGGGTAGAAGGCGAGTTGAGTAATGCCTAGCTTATGCTCTTTCGCTGTCTTGTTTACTGCAGAGAGGGGAAGGTACGTCTCTCCACTATCTGTGCTGCTGGATTCGGCTTCAAGGTCCCATACCGCGATTGACGAATCTGCGCCGCCAGAAAGAAGGTAGCGGCCCTCGAATTTGTCGATTGTCAGGGAATTCACGCCGGCGGCGTGGGCTGGTATGCGTGCCTGAGGATCGTCTGCGGGAGGCAGTCGCTGGCTGAAGGTCACGGCGGCTGGTTGCAGCGCGTAGATGAGGTTCGTCGCGGTTGCGCGCTTGAGAACATCTTGGTGTGTGAAGCCGTATGCGCGGTCGAGCAAATGCTGTTGGGTGGTCATATGCGCCTACATGCTTTGCGCGTGAAGGTTGACGGAAAGCTTACAGTGACTCGACTTGAGAATCGAGCATGACGTCGATTGCGCCTAACCTTAGCGTCCGCCCTTCACCACGCTAAGCTTTTCTGTGCAAGGTGCAGGCTATTCAGCAACAAGCACGCGACAATGTCGCGCAGGCAGCATCACGGAAGATTCACACGTCCGTCATCCGAGGCCTCAAATGTCGGCACGGACCTAGCAGAGGATCAGACCTTCAGGCGTCATGCCAACGTCTACGATGCGGTAGCAGGTGATGAGAACTTGACTACAAATGCATAAATTAAAACTGACAGATGTGAAGGTCGTGTGACACAGGCAGGGTTGGTTGGAAACGTGAAGGACATCAAAAGCTCTCGTCAACCTCTCCGGCCAGATGAGGTTCTCTTCAAGCAAGCTAACGCGCCCATTCGGTATGAGGAGACCGACTACTATAACGCTCACGCCCGTCTGCCGGCGGATCAACAACTTCCAAGTGGCGAATTACTGACTGCGATCCACACCTATGTGTCAAAGCTGTATTCACGCACGGCGACGAATGACAGCCAACCAGCCTGGAAGTGTATGGACGAGACTGCATTGATTGCCATGGGCATCCTCATGGAAGAGACGGCGAGAGAGGTACTCGGTGAGACAGGCGACTTCGCCTTCGTTGAAGCTGCCAACGATGAGGAAGAGCAGGCTCTTGAGTCTGGAGACAAGCACGAAGGGACTGACATAGAGGACCTAAAGTCAAGCGACGTGCTCGCTGAGGAAGACAGTGACTCAACGAGTGACGGTTCTCATTACTCCTCAAGAGAGTCGGACTGAGCAATCATTGAGCGGGTGTACTAGGCCTATGGGAAGCTGCTGCAGGGAGTGGCAATCAGAGTGACTGGGGCGGTGGGAAGGCGTAACTTACGATGGCTGCACTTGTTGAGCAAGATGGGATGCAGTGCTGATGAGACTGCACCAGATTTCATGTTGCTTTAGACTTGTACTTACGCATCAGCCTCAGACTACGAGCATGTAAAGTTTTGTGCTCGTAGCTTTGCAGAGGTTGAGCTGCGTGACTGCCTCCTTGAGCGCTGATGGCTACGTAGGTAGCGTCATGCATCAAGGAAGGTGCACCCGGTAAATACCTCACATCAGTCACACCTCTTCGCTTCAAGCACTGGCTTTCACAAATCCACTCGCACTAGCCCTCATTGTTAGAGTACTGCAATCATCACAGCAAAGGAGCAGCTATGGTAGAGTCACCTTCAGCTCAGTCATGCACCATTCCTGACATTGCACAGGCACCCAAAACCATAATCAACTCCCAGAGGCAGGCTTCGATCCTCGCCTGGTTTCACAAGACCGCACTCGCCTACAGCGTCAAGGACCTGGAAAAGTTGATACCCTCCATCTCTACCGTCAATGGCATGCAAGTAAAGGACTACCTACAGGCGCTGCAAGACGATCAGCAGATCAACTGCGAGAAGATTGGCAGCGGAAACTGGTACTGGAGCTTCCCCAGTGAGGCAAAGAAGAAGAAAGAGGACGCATTGTCGAAAGCACAAGAAGAGTTCGATAAAGCCAACGCCACAGCTACAGAGCTGCAGGCGAAGGTGGACCAGGTTGGAGCCGCAAAGGCAGAGGACGAGGAATTGCTTGCAGGGACGGGTGAGTCGTACGCACTTCAAGATGAGCAAAATGCTAATGTGCGCAGGTAGTGATCGCAAGACGCTCGTCACAAAGCACGAAGTCCTCACAAAGGAAGTCGAGAAGCTCCGTACGGAGCTCGTCGCATACAGCGAGTATGACCCGGTAGAGCTCGATAAGAAGGTTGAAGACACCCAACGCTCACGCGCCGCTGCCGAGAAGTTCTCCGAACACATCTACTGCATGGAGGGCTGGCTCAAGGAACGTGTGACAGACCGAGAGGCCCAGGTTCATGTGTTGCAAGAACTGTATGGCGACGAGTGGGACGATGAAGATAGAGGACTCAGTGAGCTCTAAGCTCTGAGTTCTTGCAAGGCTGCATCAGGTGAATCTGAATGGACATGTTGTGCGACATATGAGCTAGCTCGAGCTTGGAGGCGTGGGGATTTAGTGCAGACACGTTCGTCTGTGCAGGAAGGTGTCAAGAATCAGACGCCACACATGTTTGTAAGCAAACGTATTTGACACTCCTGTACAGCATGTCGAAGCATCATTTCGAATCATTCGCGCTACGTCCAAATGCGTACCTGAGTCACTTGCAATGACTGGATCGAGGCTGTTCGCCTGTGGCTGATGCGCATGCGCAAGGGCCCATCCGTCATTGATTCGCTTGCAGAAAGAGCGTCATCTCGAGCTTTCACAAACTCTCATCTACACAATCACGCCTAATAACCGCCTTCGCTGGCCTGCGCCGATCGCCATTTCACACTGTTTTGCTGTACTTATTTTTCCATTCTCTGTAACATTTAGCACCTCAATTGCTTGCACATACCACTGCCCGCGAGCTTTACAATAGACGACGAATACCCCACCATGGCTGATACAGGAGCTCAAGAGAACTCTCAAGTTCCCACCAGCCCAGCGCGACGTGGAGGAAGAGGCCGAGGGCGCGGCCGTGGAGCACACTCTGGCGGTGAAGACGGGCATGAAGGAGCCGGCTCTCGAGGACGTGGCAGAGGCGGCTCTACAGGTGGCCGCGGACGAGGAGGCCGTGGGAGAGGGGATGGCGCAAACAATCGCGGCGGGCGAGCGACAGCAGACAAGGGCAAGGGCCCAGCGGTCGAAGTAGAAGGACAGTCAGGTGAAGCCCAACCCGTGGCTGCGAAACCAGTTGCAGAGGAAGCAGTGGACGACGACGCGGAGGTATGCTTTATTTGTGCCTCACCTGTGCAGCACACTGCGATCGCACCATGCAACCACAGAACCTGCCATATCTGCTCGATTCGAATGAGGGCACTATACAAGACCAAAGCCTGCGCCCATTGCAGAACGGAGTCTGACCATGTCGTACTCACTGATGACCACGAAAAGCCGTACCAGGAATTTTCGGCGGGCGACTTTTTCAAAGTCGACGACAACCTTGGGATCAAGTTCGAGAAAGCTGAGATCTTCGAGGATGCGAGACTCTTATTGCAGTACAACTGCCCCGACAGCGAGTGCGATGTTGCATGCTTGGGATGGCCTGATCTGCATCGCCATACAAAGACGGCGCACGGCAAAGTTATGTGGTAAGTGGTGACAGTGCCTTGATGTCCAGTGCATACTCTAGCCAGCCGCTGACTATCCTAGTGACTTGTGTACAAGAAACAAGAAAGTATTTACCCACGAGCACGAGCTCTTCACCTTTGCCGAGCTCCGAAAGCACCAGAAATTCGGCGATGATAACCCAGGCGCGATCGATCAGAGTGGTTTTAAGGGACACCCTGAGTGCGGATTCTGCCGTCAGCGCTTCTATGGAGACGACGAGCTATACGCACATTGCCGAGACAAGCACGAACGATGTCACATCTGTGACCGCCGAGAAGGCAGCCGCCAGCAGCAGTACTATGTCAACTACGACTCGCTCGAGCAGCATTTCCGCAAGGACCACTTCATGTGTCCAGACCGAGAGTGCTTGGAGAAGAAGTTCGTGGTCTTCGATTCCGAGATGGACCTCAAGGCCCATCAGATTGAGGCGCATCCGAACGGTCTGAGCAAAGACGCTCTCCGAGACGCGAGAAGGGTGGACATGTCTGGTTTTGGAAACTTTCGTACACCGCATGAGCCTGAGCATGGCAGGAGAGATGACCGGAGACGAGATGGTGGCAGAGCTCGCGGCAGGGGTAGGGACCCGAATGCAGAGGCGCTGCCTTCATCGTCTGCACAACCACTTAGCCGAGCGGAGCTTGCGTACCAACGGCAGATGGAAGCTCAGCAGTCTGGAGCAACTGGTCGTACATTTGGTGGTCAACTCACAGCTCCTACACCTGGCGAGGCATTCGCAGCTCGTCCTGCTCCGAGCGTATCTGCTCCAGCGACGCAAACCGCTTCCAGGCCCAGTCCGTCAGCTATGAGCAACGTTACAAACGGTGTTAGCCAGCTGGATCTTGGTTCACAGCCTTCTGCAGCGCAGACACCTCAGGATCAGGCCCGTCTACTGCGACACAATGCTGTCACCGAACGAGCTACAAACATGCTACGCAATGATCAGATCAAATTGCAGCAGTTCCGTACAGATGTCTCAGCGTACCGGAACGATAAGGTCTCTCCTGCGCAATTCATTGAAGGGTTATTCGCACTATTTGACAGCGATTCGAAGGAACTTGGTAAATTGATCAAGGAGCTGGCTGATATCTTCGAGACTCCGGCGAAGCAACAGGGCTTGCTAAAGGCTTGGAGCGACTGGAAAGCCATCAACGAGGACTATCCATCATTGCCTGGCATGGCGACAGAGCGAGCCTTGAACGGTGGAACTGCGACCAGTGGAGGGTCTAGGGTGCTGAAGCTCAAGAGTTCGACTGCACAGTCGCAACGATCGCAAGCTAATAGGAAAGCAAGCTGGTCAACGACATCGTCTGGCAATCCTTTCCCCGCTTTACCAAAGCCAGCCTCCTCGAGTCGCAGCGGCGGCATTGGGGCCAAGCCAGGTCAAACACCGTGGATGTCGTCTTCGTCTAAGCCAGCCCCCGTGAGGAGCACTGGTGTGTCACCTCTCCCATCTCGCGTTGCATCTTCGACTGGGCTGGCCAACAAGAGCAACAAGGCGATCGCAGATGCGTTCCCGGCTCTGCCTGCAGCGCCAAAGCCAACAACGACTATATTCAGTCCTGGATACACAGGTCTCGGTCTGCGACGCGACAACAGCGGTCGAAACACGCCGCTCAATCAGGCATGGGGAGCGCCAAGTGCTGGCGCAAGTGGTTCGACAACACCAGCAGCGGTGGAGGACAACGCTGGAGGCAAAAAGAAGGGCAACAAGAACAAGAAGCAGACATTGTTCCATTTCGGGTAAACACGCATCCTATCGGCGGACCATGGACCTGCCAGGTCTGCGAGACTATGTGTGGGCGGCGTACGGCAAAAGCAAGCACAGCGGGCGTGAAATGAATGTTCAGGTATCGTCCAGGCGGTTTTAAGACCTTGATGAGCAGCCAGGAAGTGCGCAAATTTAGTGTAGCATCAGCCAGTATGAGCGGCATGACAAAATCAGTATCTCGATGACTTCATGCAGCAATCTGTGGTTCCAATAAAGTTGATGACCAACGGCGATCCAAGGATTGTAGATGCTGCCTAGCCTTGCGCCCCATCGACACCACCTCATCGAGGGGTAGGCTACACAAGTGATCGCTATGCATTTTGGAGGCCTTGGAGCAGCCTGATACATATTCAGGCACAGCGACGACTCAGGTGACGTCCCACTCACACCTCGCGAAGATACGATGGCTTGCATTGCTGGTGAGGTTCGCTGGCTCCGGCTACCACTGTTCTGGAAACGTGCTGCGGGAACTTGCAGTGGGCACAAATGGGACGAACCGTTGGCGCGATGTGGCAATCAAGGAACAAGCATTTCATTTGGCCCGCTGCAACTGCTCAAGCCTCAGGAGACTCTGACGAAGTGAGCCACGGTACAGAGGCTGCACCTGGAAAAGCACCGCACCAAGCAAGTATCGAGTTGGTGCGTCTCTTAGTTCTCGTCCGTTTTCGTTGCACGCTGCTTCCTCTACCCCTCCCTTCCAACGTTTCTACACACAACCACCTCCAGTTACCCAACTGTCAACTGTGACGGCGGGTACGACGACAGAAGTTACACACAACGCTCGCGGCCTCGCAGTGTGTGGCCCATTTGACTGGTACGAACACAAGAACCCGTTGGGGCCATCATCGTCCCAAAGCGTAATTTCCGCCCTCCCCACAAGCCGCTAGTTCGCGACTTCCCGCAGCACCCCTCTGGCGCGATAGCTAAGAGCGCCCGTCAGCAGCGCGCACCGCGCAAAACCTACCACAACAGTACAACAGTCTCCAGCAGCAGCGCAGCTTTCGGATAGGCCGAGCTGTGATTGCCACTATTCTCCTGAGCTCCTGAGCTCTCTGCTCATCCTCATCTGGCCAACTTCTACAATTAGCGTGATCAACCGCGCAGGCGTCGTATCCCAGCCATCATGTATCCCCATTCTCGTCAGAGCAACCAGTATCCCATACCAGCACCACCAAACCAGCAGCGGGTAAGCGCTACACCGCTACCTCCACCACCGCAGCTCCATGATTCGGTTCCTCCTATGATGCATCTTCCCCCACCAGGACAGCAGCCACAGCAGCTTCCGCCTCAGCAAATGCAGGCTCAGCCCCAGTACCAGAGCATACCTCCCGGTGACCCAAATGGCGACTATGTAGGCCAGCACAATGGCAAGACCTACAGGTATGCATCTGATTCCGCTGCCATTCCGATCTGAACTCACAATTCGTAGGTTACGAGTCGACCAGCAGCCCATTAGAGCCCGAATGTGTGGGTTTGGCGACAAGGTAAGACAGCTCGCGCAGCAATCCATTACTTTGGTAGAGGTACAAGACTGAGACATGTGGCCAATGACAGGACCGAAGACCTATCACTCCGCCTCCTTGCATCCGCCTCATCATGTGCGACGCTGCGACAGGACAGGAGAGCGATGCTAACGAAATCGATACTACCTTCTGCACACTTGTTGTCGACCTCTGGCACGAGGATACTTCACGCGGTGCATGCAATCTAGTCAGACACAGCAGTGCTGCGCCAACAGTCAGTATTAGCAGCAGCGTTACGACTTCGTTCCCTCCACAGGCAGAGCGCCAAATGTATCTACCCCAAGCTCAAAGCTACAACATGTACGGTCAGGCGATTCCAGCACCGCATCCTTTTGGCCAGCCACAGTACTACCCCGGACAGGCACCTCCTGGTTTCATGCCAAACCCTTACACCGCCAATGGCTACCAGCAACCAATTCCTGCCCCGAACTCGAGCAGCAACCACACGCGAAATCTCATTGGTCAGACTTCGGTCAATGCGTTCAAGCTGAACGACCCAGACGGTAAGCCTGGAATCTGGTTCGTTCTTCAGGACCTCTCTGTGCGTACTGAGGGCACCTTCAGGTATGTCGCTCCATGCATCCATGCTCACTGGCTCTCGCTAACGACCGTAGACTCAAGTTTATGATCTTCAACATCGGCAGTGGAGAGCACGCCAACAGCATAATAGGCCACGGCGAGAAGACACCTATGCTTGCGAGCTGCTTCTCTGACCCCTTTACCGTCTACTCTGCGAAGAAGTTCCCGGGTGTTATAGAGAGCACCGCACTCAGCAAGTGCTTCGCGCAACAGGGTATCAAAATTCCCATTCGCAAAGACGGACCTCGCAACTTGGCCAACCAGTCGGAGTACGATGCTGATGACTGAGCATGGGATCTAAGATGAACCTCCTGGAGCGCTGAACAGCCTTAACTCGCCGGAGCACTGCAGTGTCATTCCATCTCTCTGCTGTTTTGTCCGCTACTTGACTTGCGGAGTTGATCTTTGGTGGTGTTGTTCTACTGTTGTTGCTCGATTCATAGTCGATGTAGAATAGACGAACTGGCGTTTGTGGTTATCTTCCTCATTACAGATTTGACTATTCACGGAAAAAGGAAAGGGATTAAGGACTGTACATAGACGACAATGAGTATACGTTGTGAATCCATTTCTTTCTTCCGTACGCGCACGAGGATGATTCATGACAATAGCCTCCCATGTAATTCGTAAAAGCGGACTCAAATAAAGGGGTCTCAAAACTCAAGGAGGCATTCAGGTTTGATTCTTAGCCTATCTGTAACCACTCGAAATTCCAACAGCATACAATGTTTGTTATGTCTTGTAGCCAGCCTTGTCCACGATATAAGACAGCATGTTCACACCTGCGCCACAGCGATGAGCAGCAGCTTTGACATGATGAGTGCAACACTATTCTTACTGGGTCGTGTGGCAAGACGAGCGAGCAAAACACTGCTGTTCCTGCTCACTACCACCGGCCGATAATCAAGTCAAAGACGATCAATCTTGCAAGTAATCGATTCACCATACTCTGTTCCTCATCTCTAAGCGTTGCCCACGTGTTCCTTCAACTTGTCCAACGCAGGCCGGACAACCTTCTCATTCGCACCTTCCTTCCTCTTCGCCTCCCTGACCGCCACCTTCTCCAATTCCTTAACCCTGGCACCCTTGCCCTCTTCCTTCCACCAGCTCTCACCCCTCTCAACAAACCTCACAAACGCATCGAGCACGACCTCCTTTCCATCCCAACTCTTCCCGCTCAGCGCCTTATCCAGTACCGGCCAAATCTTGTCCGCCGCAGTTTTATCCAGATTTTCGCTACCAACGGCGGAAGTGATACTCAGCACAGCGTCGGCAACCGCCTTCGCAGCCGTGTGCTTGATCGCCCACTGCCTAGACTCGAGATGCGTGTTACACAGCGTGAGGATCTCGGTCAAATAGAGCGCTACGCTGCGACTACCGGCCACATGCTCGTCCCATGTCTCTGTGAATGCCTTCTTCACGTTTTCTTCGCTATCGTGTTTGGCGAGGAAGACAAATGGGAGCAGATCAGACGAGAGGCTGGTGAAGCGGTCCGTTGCGTGTTGGCTGATGGCGTGGATTATGTCGCCTGCCAATAGGCGGGCGCGGTCGGAGCCTTCTTCGGTGTCGAAGTATTGGGTCTTTGCGAAAGAGATAGTGGAGAGGAGTTGTTTGTCCGATGCTAGGCGCGCGACGTAACCTGCTGCTGCGGCGTACGAGGATGAGACGGTCTCGTTGCGGTCGTGGATGTGCTTGTGTATCAGCCTGAGGAAGTGGTCCGCGTACGGACTGAAGAGGAATCGGTGACGAGTCGCCAGCGTGACGAGCACGCGGCTACATCCTACTTTACTTGGCAGACCGACAGCAGCTTTCATTGCAGCCTCGACGCGGGGCATGAGTGCTTTCATGGTTTCTGCATCTGCGAGATCAAGACATCGCTCAATGGACTCCGTAAGCGGAGAGCTGCGGACAGAGGCAAGGCGCATATCGTCGATCTTTTGCGCTGTGAGATTGTACTTAGATGCGTTGAGGTGGATGTAGTTCACCGCCTCAGGCTCGAGACTACTCAGCAAACCAAGAAGACGCTCGACAAGCTCAGGGACGTGTGGGTTGAGTGTTTTTGCACTGGCCTTCTTGACGATCTGCAGTAGCGTGTGTACGGAGAACATACGGACTTCTTCGGCGGACGACTCGAGGCCAGAAGTTGAGAAGAGGAAGGGGAGTACGCGAGAGAGTTGCGCATTGGCGGTCTTGATTGACGCGTCGCCAGCTTCGAGCGAGCGGGTGAGGATGGCGGTCAAAACACGAGCGAGGGACGCGGCGGCGACGCGGACGGTTTCTTTGATGTCGTCCAGCACCTTGAAGGTTTTGTCCCATACAGAAGTCAGGTATTTCTCGTACTGCTCGATATTAGTAGCTGCCATGGATATCTTTGGAGAACCTGTCTTACCTTCTCGATGCCTCGTCCTTGGATAAGATCTCCAACGGCAGCACATGAAGCTTGTCGCACACGCCACTCCTTTGCTAAGATACTGACAAGTAGATCATCCATAATCGCATCGAAATGCTTGTCGATAGTAGCCGAAGAGTCCTTGACCAGCGCGTTCCAGATATCATTCATGGAGCGCTGGACATTGGGGTTAGGATCGAACCTGTATAAGGTCAGCACATGCCGCTCAAACACCAGCCAGAGTCAACACATACCTATATCTGTACAGCTTCGGGTACAGCTTTGGATTCTGTGCGAGGTAACCATCCACACTTGAGTCTGAGAAGATGTTGCTTAGGCCGAAGCGACCAAACGCAGCACGACTGGACCAGATAGAATTGTGTGAAGCCATCGACATGAAGCGGTACACTAGACTTGAATCACCAACCTCGGCTGCGAGGCTCATGATGTCTTTGTACGTCGTGATAGACTTGCCATCTCCAGTTGGCATCTCACCAGGCTCGAAGAGCTGGGTGTTCTCGGAAACTGTGCCTGCCATTTTGGATTTGTTGTCTGAGAAGGAGCCAACAAGATCGCGGACAAGGTCGTCCTTGAGCTCACGATCGCCCTTTTCGTACACAAGGCCAAGACCTCGCGACGCAGCTTCCTGAACAACTTCGTCACGATCGGACAAACAATTCTTAAAAGCTACTTGACACTCGCCAAGGTAGCCTTGCATCTCGGGCTTGTGACCACAGTACTGCAACAGGCAGAGCAGCCAGATGACTGATGCCTTTTTCAATGAGGGTTTGGTCTGTACACATCCCTTGAGAGTCTTCTCAAGAGTAGCTTTAAATGTCTTCTCGCGCGCTGGGCCGGTCGGTGTGCGCAAAGGTGCATCCCATGGGTCTTCGGTTTGCTCTGGATGCAGGATATCAAGCTCAGCGATGAGCGCTCTCGAATCCCACCCGATGGCAAAGCAACTCAATGCTTCACCTACGGAGAATTGCACCTCGGTCTCGCGCACCTCGTGAAGCTCGTGAAGCTTGTCGCCGAAGAGCTTGTAGTCAGTCGCTTCTTCAGTCTTCTCGCTCTCTTCGGCGATCATAGACAAATGACCCACGGCCAATATGGCACTTGTTGTTCCTGTCTTCGCCGAGTCATAGATCTGTGTGACAATGTCTTCGAGCTTCGCGTACTTCGAGATGGTCGAAGGGGCAATGACATGGAAGAGACTTAGCTGATCTATGCAAGAGAAAGCTGCAGCTTTAAGGGTTGCGTCTCGTGTCTCTTTGAGGATCTCAACTACTGTTTGCAGCAACTTGTGCACTGGATGGTCTTCCGGAGTGTCGCTCGCCGACCGACCGTTTCTCCAATGCAGCCTACTGAAGTAGTAGCCAAGAGCAACAACGACACCGCTAACCTGGTTGATGTCCGCGCCAACAGCTGTCTTCCAGGTAGCAAGCTTGTCGAAAAATCGAGTCTGTGATGTCTGTATAGCTGATTTAGCGCACTCTGGGTGTGACGCCAGAAGGCCGTATGTATGAGCAGCGGCGAGTCGTCGGCCAGCGTTATTTGACAACACAGAGGGCTCCAGGGCACGGAAGTCTTGTACCAGATGCGCGAGTTTCCAGTAGCGTTGGGGGCAAAGCGAAAGCAACCGTACCATTGTACTGCCAATGTCACCCACATCACTTACGTCGTCCCGAGTGAGCCTGTCAAAACTTGCTCGGACGATAGCCGCGATGGACCGACCGTGCGAATCATTCGCCGCAAAAGCGCGGAAAGCTTGTCTCGCACGTTGATCTGTAGACATCAAAGTGTCGAGCTTGCGTCCCCAGTCCTCTGAGACATCGTCACTGATGCTCTTCTCAACAAGGGCTGACTGCAAAGCGACTTGAGAGGAGAAGCTAATGACAGTCGGTAATGCATCAGGATAGTGCTGATAAAAGCGTTGTACTTGTGTGAGAACATCACTCGATCCCTCAAGATCCATGACATCCTCATCCTCGCCTTCTTGAGCGAAGATGAAGTTGACAAGCTTGTCAAAGTCAGGGAACTGGAGCTTTCGCCTCTCTTGACCTATCTCAGGCGCCATATTAGATGTCTGGAACCAGTAGGGATCAAGTCCTCGTCGACCTTCTTCCAATACCTCGTGTCGCTCTGCGGAGCCTCCGCTGACGGCTAAGATATCGATCCATCTTGCCAGAACGTCCTCATATGGCAGACACCTATTCGCAAACCTGGTCGCGACGTAGCGCGTGCTTCTTGTGAAGTGAGCGGAGGCTGGTGTTGTGACTTGATCAACGGAGGCATATCGTAACAGAATCTGTCTGAACCTTGGCATGACCGATGGGTCGAATGGCTTAGAAAAGGCACCGAGAACCGACGACAGTGCTTCTTCGATGCTGACAGCCACATCCTTGCCGGCCGAATCCTCTCGTAACGATCGGAATAGCCACTCCAAAAGATCTAACGAGGGTTCAATCAGGATCTGCTCGGGAGCAGCCTTTGCCAATAGGCCAATCGTTTCGTATCCATAGCCGCGCAGCTCCATATCTTGGTCACGATCTGCAGCTGGCCAGCCCTGATCTTGAATGAAAGCGCGCAGATTGCCGACAAGACCAACTGCAACTGCAGAGAGATCAGATGCTGCACCGCGGCGTGCGACGAAATTGACAAGTGAGAAGATGGCGGATCTGAACTTAGAGGCTTCTCGACCAGCTGTCTTATTCGTTGGATTTAGCTCTGCTGATAGCAGACCGTCTTCGACGATCTTGGCAACATTCTGTGGATATGTTGTGCTTTTGACTGACTTTGACAGGACGCCCAGTATCCGTATTCGTAGTGGGGTCTTGACTGGCAATGTGCCGTCCGGAGAGCTGGAACCGAAGTATAGCTCAAAGAGCGCTTCTACAGACTTGGCATCTTCCAGATCCTGCGTGAGTGTAACGCGTTTCAAGATGTCTTCACCAACCTCTGAAATTCGAGAGTTGGTGTCTGCTGATGCAAATAACGCAGGAAGAAACTTCTCGTCATCCTTGAACATGCCACTGGCTAGGAAGCGCGTGGTCAAGGCCTTAGACTCTGTAAGACTCAGCCCAGCATCTGCGCTGGGGTCCCAAGCATCTGGCTTGCCTTGCTGGGTGAGAAACTTGTACTCTTCCACAGAAAGACCGGGACATCTCGTTGTACTTGAAGCCTCTGGTGTGCTTTGGCGTACAAGGGTGAGTAGTAATAGCTTTCCAAACCACTTCGATAAAAATGCAGCGTCCTCGTCGCTGACACCTAGCGTGGTTCTTAGTTCGGTGTCCTCTTTACTTCCTCTGGGCGGCAGTTTGAAGTGGACGAGAAGTCGCAGGACAAGGTGGAATAACTGCGAAGCATGCTGAGTAGATTTCTCGAAGTCTTTCGAGATGCCCTGGATTAGGATGGGTAGAAGCTCTAATCTATCGGCTACGGGTAGCCGCGAGATACCCTGTTGGATGTAGAGGATGTCGAAGTGGCGTATCAGTGCGACATCGGCGTTCTCTTTGTATTGCTTCAACAAAGCAGCTACTGGGAGCTTGAGATCTCTGATAAGACATTAGAGTGTGTTAACCTTAAGTTTAGTGTTCGAAGCGTACTGTGACTTGATACGAGTGTTGATGTGCTGGCAGGTGGAGATGACCTAGAAAGGAAATCTCAATCAGCGGTGTTCAACTGACAAACAAATGAGGTGGCACTCAAATCATACAAATGAACTTACTTTGTTCCTCACAGCCACGTGTTCTGAGCCCAGCTTGAGGAGTAGTGGGGCGAGGTACACTTTCAACAGATCTTCCAGCTTCTTCTCTGAATCCGTCAACGCAATGCGCATCTCGACCTTGCCTACGAGCGCAAGCTCTTTGGCTTCTGCCGACTGTGCTGCAGCCATGATGGGGAATGAGTTTGGGATGGGCCCGCAACGCCAGACGAACTCCAGGTATGAAGGTGTATTAGTACATGCGCCACAGGCAGAAGGCGAGTAACGCGGCCTGTCAGCTGCTGAGAAAGACAAGTGACCGGGATGATGTTGCGGCTCTGCGTTTGGACAGACGCCTCAACTTGTTGGTCCGGTGCTTGCCACATGTCGTGCTCCAGTGCTCAGTGAATGGCCAGGGTGGCACGGACGCGCCTTCTTCTTGAAGTGCGTCACAGCGCTGCCTACCAACAATTAGTCGCGTCTTTCGACTGGCTTCTGTCAACATCCACAGCTCTTGCCTGCAGCAAACCTCTAGTGATCACATAGCCTTTTCGCCTCGCAGCGCGTATTCCAGGCTTCACCGCCCGAGAAAACACACTATCTTCAACTACAGCAGGCATACCGAGCAGCAAGCGCAGATCTATCGGAAGCCATCATCGTTTCGTGTAACCTCCACAATCAAACGCCCGACATCCTACACTGCACACTCGCCTTGCAACCTTCTTGTGTTCACGCTCATACATTAATCTTCTCTAATCTTCGCGTATTCGACAGCGTAGACAGCGCATTTGCCAGGAACAGGGCACTTCGGACTACCCCACCGCTCCCACTTCGAAGCAAACCGCCACTCGGTACCGGTCTCCCTGGCCTCACGTCCACTGCAGAAGAGTCTGTTCGAGGCATACGCGCAGTGAACGAACAAGAGTTGCAACAGTCACTCGCAACAGAGTTTGTGTAGTGTAATAGCTACCCCGCCAGCGCAGTACTTATCTCAGTACTCATCGCGTTTCGACTGCCACGAACGAAAGAAGAACCACCCACCATGGACGAAGAAAACGTGCTCAACTTCGTCAGCATCACCTCGTGTGATCCTGACAAGGCAGCGCAGTACCTGCGTCTGACAGACAACAACCTCGAGCAGGCCATACAACTCTTCTTCGACAGCCCAAACCTCGACTTTGGGCCAGCGACCACCTCGACCGCGCCTGCAGCTGCATCATCGGCGCGGAACCCAATCAACATTGATAGCGACGATGAGATGTCCGACTTCAACCCCGGTGCGCATACAGATACCCCTCCCGTACGATCGAATCTAGAGAGCGATGAAGAATTGGCGCGGCGGCTGCAGGAGGAAGACTATGGCGGCGGTGGTGCCGCTGCTCGTGGCGAGGACGAAGTCCGCGCTCCCATACAACGAACACAAGAGACTCTGGTCGGTCCAGGATCGAATTGGGGCCCTGGGGACCCTGACGATGATGTTGATGCTATGGTTCAGGAGCAGTTGGCACGCCGGCAACGAGGTAAGCATACATCGCTCGATTCAATGTGAGAGACAGTTACTGATAGGACTTTGTAGGTCGAGCGGGCATCTTCAACCAGCGAACCGCCCAGAGCTCCGTATGGGACAACTCCGCCGATGCAGAGGCCAGGCGCCGCGAGCTTGCAACGTCGACGGGAGGCGCTTCTGAACAGAGCGCTAAGATGAACATGCTGGCAGAGCTGTTTCGACCTCCGTTCGAGATGATGTACCAAGGACAATGGGAAAAGGCGCGAGACATGGGTAAAGAGGAGGAGAAGTGGCTCATTGTCAACATCCAGGACCCAGCTATCTTCGACTGCCAACTTCTTAACAGGGACATCTGGAAGAACGAGGACATCAAGGCAACTGTGAAAGAGAACTTCATCTTCATGCAATACGCAAAAGACGATCCTCGCGGTCAGCAGTACATCAACTACTACTTCCACGCCCGCGACAGCTCGGATGCCTATCCGCACATTGCTATTGTCGACCCACGAACAGGAGAGCAGGTCAAGACCTGGTCTGGTCCACCTGTTCCCCCAGCCGTCGAATTCCATGCTCAGCTTCACGAGTTCCTCGACCGCTACAGCCTGAACGTTAACGTGAAGAACCCTGTAGCCAAGCGCAAGGCAGAAAACAAGAAGGTCGATCTCAATAGGATGACCGAGGAAGAGCAGCTTGAATGGGCGCTGCAGAACAGCATGGACAACGGCGGCAGCGGCAACCAAGGGCCGAAAGATGATGATCCGGACGCACTTACGAAAGACGAGGGCAAGGGCAAGGCACGCGCTACGTCCGAGGTTCCAGAGCCTGCCGCAGCACCAGAACCTGCAGAGGAGCCTGCAGCTTCCACAAACCCCCTCTTCGCCTCCATCTCCGATCACGCACCGCACACAGAACCCACCGTCACAGATCCGAAAGTCACCACGCGCATTCAGTTCCGTGGACCTACCGGTCGCCCGGTGGTGCGACGCTTCAACCTGTCAGACCCTGTACGACGTGTGTATGAATGGATCAAGAGTGGCAATCCCTGGGATGGAAAGCAAGGCTCAGAGTTTGATCTGGTGTTCATGGGTAAAAACTTCATCGAGCACTTGGACGAGACAATCGAGGCTGCTGGATTGAAAGGCGCGAGCTTGATGGTCGAGTTTGCAGAGTAGATCTCTCACTCATCATTTTACACAAAGAATGAGTGGCAGTGCATGATGTAATGGAGTGATGGCATCGCTACGGCGTTCACGGTATGCTTTCAGTGGTGGTCATGGTGTAGCCGACTACGATTGGCTACGGATAGGGTGATACCCAATATCCTTTGCGCGTCAGTATGAAACATAGAGAATATATGTAGATAGTATGAGACACAATGAACTGCTCATCTCGACACATCCATGTCTGTCGCTATATTTGTTGTGATTTGTTCTTAGTGAGATCAAGCGTTCAACCGCAACATGCGCTCAGCTACCGTGCTGCCTGTTTCAAGGCCAAAGAACGAGTCCTGCTACGTCGACCAAATCATTTTGAATGGTTGGTCCAAAGCTGCTTCAGTGACTCTCACTGTGACCGCCAAGAACCAAAAACCACCTTCGAATGCTCAAAACCGACGTAGTGGAATAACCGTCAGCCTTGAAGTCAAAGTTGACGACACAGTTCATGGTGGGCCTTGGTCTACTGTCTGGGCATCATCCCGGTCTTGGTTCTGTCTCAGGGTGAACCGCAGAGGGCTTCCCACTTGTGCATTCATTGAATCTAGCTAAGGGTAGCGGGGTGCCGTGGCAGCCGCGAATAGATCAAGTAACTTGAGCCTACGATGCGTACATCGTTACTCGTTTCTCCCATACCAATAAGACTTGTGGCAAAGTGTACAATATGACAGAACACCGGATCTGATGCAATAGCGGCCAAAAGCAACGGCCTTGAATCAAGCAGACGCCGCTCCACCTTTTCTGTGAATAGTACATGGTGGATTCGTCTTGTAATAATTGGAGAATGTGAAACGCCGGTAAATGCAGTCTCTGCCAGATATCCCTGGCCTTGATCTTGGCCTTTGCCCAAAGTCATCTCCTTTTGCTGGTGTTGAAGAAGCGCCGAAGCGAACAATGGTAGTTCTGCTGGCGTAGTTGAAGGCAAGCGCAGTCCGAATATTCAGAAGTAAAGGGCGGCTTAGTTGAGGAAGCCCTTGCAGCCCACAGAGCCGCAAAGACAAGGGATACGATCGGTAGCGTCCATCTCGCGTTCGAACTTGTAATCGTAGGTGAGTTCCTCGTCTGTTTTAATGTTAGTGGATGACATAATACATCTGGAAGAGTGTGACTGACCTTTGCCGATGTCGCGAAGAGCATAGATGACAATGCGCTTCGAGTTGTCGACTCTAATGATCTTTGCCGTACAGTTTGGCGTACAACTGTGGTTAATGAAGCGCGCAATGCCACCCATCTTCGTGGCATCAATGACCGTATCTTCATCAATACGGAACAGGTAACTGGATCCAACACCTTGCATGTCGTACTTGGCTTCGCGTAGATCTGCGACTCTTTGTCGCACCCTGTCACCAACGTACTCAATGATCATGTCGTTCGCAGCAATGTTCTCCTCTGCATAGAGACCCCAATTGTGAATAGCAGACCGATCGAACTTGACGAGCTTCTTGCGCTTCTTGAGCTGGTTGAAACGCAAAGCATCACCTTCAGCACCAGAGACCTTGGAGATATTGATGTCGTTGACCATACGACGGTTGTTGGCACGGTTCGCACGGGAGTTGGCAGTGGATGTCTTTTGCGAACCAGTCTGGAACTTGAAGCCCTCCACAGAGATGACGGACTTGTCCTCCTGCTTCGCCCTTCGTTGGCGTTCCTCGCGTTCCTTGACAACGCGGATGCGGTGGGGTAGGTACTTGGACTTTTCCGACTCGCGTATCTTCTTGACACCTTCGGTCCTTGCTGATCCAGTGTAATTAGGCACGTAGTAGCCCTCGATCTTGGTCTCCTTGCGGGACACGCCTGCCTCGCCGGAGTTGTTGAGGTGTTTGATGGACTTCTGCTTCCAAGCCCAGGATTGGGCTTCCTGGATCTGGGCAGCCTCAATCGACTGCATCGCAATCTTGAGATGCCTGAGATCCTCTTCGTCCTTAAGCATGTGCTGCCAGCCATCGATGTCCATCACCACACTGAGATCGTCCTCCACTGTCTTTCGCTGTTCGGTAGTGGATGTTCCCCAGTAGAGAGGGCTGCCATCGTCCTCTTCTGGTGTTTCCTCGGCAACGGAGACTTCTGTGACCAGCTCGGGCTTCTTGACTTCAGCAAGCTCCTCTTCTACAGCCTCTGCGACTCCCGCAACCTCTTCCTTGATCTCTGCCTTTGCAGCCTTAACTTCCTCCTCAGCCTGCTTTTTCGTTTTCTTCTTCGGCTTGGCAATAGCCTTCTTAACAGGGGCAGGCTCTTCCTTCTCAGTCGTTTCGATGGGTTTGGAGGCTTCGTCTTCTTGGGTGATAACGACTGTAGGCTCAAGTTTGTCTTCTGGAGGTGTTTCCACCCCAAAGATTGCGTCCGCCTCTTGCTCAATCTTACGCAATCGTCGGAAGCCTTTGAGCGCTTTGTCTGCTTTCTTCCAGATTGGCGATGAACGTGGCAGGATAGCAAGTACTTGTTCCAGCTCTTTCTCTGCCATGTTCTCTGGGTCTTTGTGAATGCAATGAGCAAGCAAACTTCTAGCATGGGTATCGTCCATCTCTTCGTCGCTATCCTCACCCCACCCAGTCTCAATGCGTCGCCGCTTTGCGCGATGAGCTCTCGAAGACTCTTCTTCATCTTCGACGTCGGTGGAGTGGGCCCGACTGATGGGTCGGCTTTCCTGTTCTTCTGTGCCTCGTGTGAGCGTGCTACGTCCTTCATCGTCCGAGTCTTCTGCTGGCTCCATCATATCCAACATGGCTCGATGCAGACCACGGGCAGCTTTCGGTTTCGGCGCCTTCCTTCGCTCATCTGCAAATGCGTTGACAGCTCTAAGAGGCTTCTTGCCACGCCTGTTGTGATCAAGAGGTCCGAGTGCATTGCGACCGCGTCGTGCAGCAAAGCCACCATGGCGTCCTTTAGGTGTTGCAACAGCAAAAGGATCCAATGTGGGAGTTAACAGCGAGGGAAGGCTCATGCTGTTCTCCTTGGTCTGTGGATCCTGTATGTTTAGCTTTCGACGTTTTGCGGCTTGGCGCTCTGAAGACATAATATCTAGCAAAGCAGGACCTGCAATACGAGACTTTATGTCTCCAAGAAGCTTCTCTGCTAGTTCATGCTTGACCTGATCGAGAGCTGCTCGAACAGGATCCAAGGAATCTGCCCTTTGCTGCTTCTCCAGCTCTAGGTCTGCAGCTTCCTCCTCGGCAATTCGCTCTTCAATAGCCTTTCGTTTTTTATCCGCTATGACCCTCTCTGGGCTTGGGCTTCGCTCGTATTGCGGGTCACCATACTGATTACATTCCATGTTCATCACATACGTGAACAAGGCTTGCATGTGACACTCGCGGAAGCATCGTACAGTCTCGTCTTCTCCACGTTTCGACTCTTCGAATGTGACGTAGTATCCAGTCTGATCACACCGAACTGCGGTCCATTTGAAGTTCTTCAGACGCCTCTTCAGATGGTCGACTGTTGTGCTCAGTACAGGTACGTACTGATGTGCAATGAACAGATACGGTGTACGCTTCATCGTAGGCTTAATCGGCTCTCGTTCGATGAGATATGAAAGTGCGGCCTTGCGCGACAAGGGCTCTCGAGGCATAGGTATCGGTGGGCGCGTGCCCTTACCGGAAGGTCCCTTGGGTACATTTGCTGGCAGATCGAAACCCGCTGGGGTGGTAGGTGTAGAGGTCTTCGCTGTCTGTGCTGCAAGCTTAGCTCGAAGCTTATCTTGCTCCTTGCGAGTCTGCTGTACAGCCATGTCCACAAGCTTTGCACATCTTCTACCTTCGCGATCTGTGTGGACTCTGACTGGATGCGTGCCCGCACCAATACGCTGACCTGTGCCCTCTTTCTCTGCGCGTTTCGCCGAAGTCGATGCTTTGGTCGCAGGCGCATTGCGCATAGCGGCAGTATCACGGAACTTGATGAGGCATATTCCCAAAGGACTGCCGTTATCCGGATGAACCTGATTCTGCAGCTTCTCGACTTCGCCATAGATCGAGAAGAAGCCGCGCAATTGCGCATCTGCGGTCAATGGATCAAAACCAGTCACGACGACCTGTGTGGCAGGCCCAGGACCGCAGGAGATGCGCGAATCGAACGAATAAGGCTTCGCAACATATGGTGCCAGCCGCAATTTCGTCTTCGGCGCCGCTGGTCCAACGGTCTTGATGACGTAGGCGCCGGTATTATAGCCAGCAATGGCAAGACGGGGATCTGGAGGAGGAGACGGGTCGCCCTGTAACACAAGTTAAGTTAGCCTTAATGTCACAGGGCGACCCATCTGGTCATGTCAAGTGTAACCTTCATACCTTATCCAGTATTTGTTTGTATGTCGGCGGCCGCGATTGGCGAGCCTTCTTATCCAACTTCGAGTCGAGAATCGGGTCGTATGTTATGCGCTGACCGAGTACGCCATCTGAAGGAAAGATTGATACCCGCGTTTCGGGCGGTGTATTTATGGGTGTGATAGTGTCGGTGCCATTGGTAGGCGCGCTCGACGGCGCTGCACGCGAGGCGGTACTCTTGTGCATCGTATCGTATGAAGATCTCGTGGACCGTGGACTGGGCTGCTTGCCAGGCGGAGACGAGTCTGTATTGGTCAAGGGTGTAAGAGCTTGCAGTGTTGTCCGTTGACCAGAACGCGACATGGTGCCAGGCGCCGAGTGTGGGATGGGTGCTCTTTGGGCCCAGAGGCAGAGGTGCTGGTTGATGTGTCCAGGTCGAGGGCGTTCAGCAGGTAATAGGAGCGCCGCTCATGGTTGACAAGAGAAGAGGTGCTGAAAGGTGCTCGGGCCGAGATGAGCGTTGGGCGGCGTGTGACGCCTTCACCTTCGATACTGGACCTGCTGCGACCTGCGCGACGCGAAAAGTCTTTGTCACTGTGCCTTCTCTACTGCACACGCTGTCGCTCCCTCGGCATCAGCCCAACGCCAATGCCCGTATAACGGTCTTTCGTAGCAACGGCGCACCAAAGTAGCTGGTGTCCGTCAGTCTAGCAGACCTTTCCTCGCGCCATTACTGTATTAAGTGTTGTGTGTTGTGCGGTCGAAAACTATATCAGACGCGGTGCTGGACTCGGCGGTCCTGCAGGGAAGGATGAGAGGATCCACACGCGCGACGGACGCGGTGACGAGCGTGCCGGCGACTCACAGCCCGCTCGATGCAGCCGAGATGGGACGGAAAATGGAAAGATGAGACAGGCGAGCACGCAGCAGCACTTCGCGGAGGCAGACGGCTGGCGGCAGGCGGGTGATGGCTAGGAATGAGAGGTCGTCTGAATCTTAGGTCCAGCGAACGCGCACGGGCTGCACTTTCCCAGTAAGTGCCCCTGGCGAAGACGCGGTCTTGCATTGCCAACCAACCATCACCACCTCAATCAACAACCCAATACATCGACGCACGCCCAACGGAGTCGCGCAAACTCCTGCAGCATATACTGCATCATGACTTTATCTTAGGAAGCCTTTGCGCACATGCGCATCGAACTGTCGCACGACATGCCTCACAGGTGTCGTTCAGCCACGACGTCATCGTTCAAATCGCTCCCCGCACCGACAATGCGCGCCAGAACTCATACGTGTCTGACCGAGGGACACTTGTTGTGATGAATCGAGGATATGTGGAAAACAATTTGCGCTCGCGATACAGGCTGTCATTGCTCACGTGAGCGTGGTCGTCTGCTCAACCACGCCCAGGTGCACACGACACATCGTCGACTGCCGAGCATATTCGAACAACACCGACACCGCGTGCAGTGACCTAAGACCGGACCCAATGACCATAAATATGACAAGATTCATTGCGACAAACCTCAGGGCATGACATGCGCTGACAATGCTGTCTTTAGTTGAGCCACTGATTGCAGTCCAGGAAACACACCCGCCGTTGCAAGGATCGCCGAGCGTATTGGAACAACAGACACACGCATCTTCAGAGGCTGAGGTTGAACGCTCTCAAAATTTACCAACGTCTGAGCTGACCGCTGCTCTACCTTTACGCCTACGAAGTCTTGACGATGAGATTACGACCAAACGCACGTTGCATAGCACCCAAGTCTTCCTATATCGAGAACGAAACTCAGACCAAATGTCCGTGTGGAGTACGTCTACCAGGTGTCGCTCATCACCCTCGGAGGTAGTTCGTGGGCCGCTCTACTGCAGCTCGTAAGCTGAGTTGTTGCGCAATGGCAGAGCAGGCCACCAGCATGTGGGCTGTATTTACGCAGTTGGAGAGCACATGCTTGACTGAGATGTGCTGGTGCAGAGCGCATAGCAAAAACTGTAGATATAGATTCGACATGACCCCTGCCAAACATGCCACACATTGATCTTTCCAATTCTTTTTTCATTCAGAGTATCTTCAGGTATCTTGCACACTCATGCCTCCGGGAGCTACTGACACCTAATCAACAAATTTCCCTTCAACCCACCCCTTCCTCTTAATCCCCAGCTCCACCGCCGCACTCCCCCAGTCATTGCCATGGTTATGTCCCTCGTTCTTGTTCGCGCCCGCAATACCCGCGCGGTACAAACCCTGCTCCTCACTGAGCAATGTGAGCAGCCCAAAGATAACCGGCACATTGCCGTCCAGCTGCAGCCTCATGAGACCGTGAGAAACGGCGTCCGCAATGTACTCGAAATGCATAGTCTCGCCCTTGATCAACACGCCAATCGCAATAATCGCGTCGAACGGCGCTGTACTCTTCTTGTCGCTGCTCGAGCCGCCGATGTCGAGTTTCGTGAGATCTGACGCCGAGCCGAGCAGGTCTGCGGCAGCGCCAACGACGCCCGTTGACGAAGACTGCACCTGCGATGCGGAGTAGAGCTGCTTGACGGCGTAGGGGAGCTCGTAGGAGCCCGGTACCGACTGGATTACAATGTTCTCGTCCTTGACGCCGGCCTGTGCGAGGGCTTCTTTGGTGCCCTTGAGGAGCGCGTCGATGAGTGTGGTGTTCCAGCGTGCGTGGACGATGCCGATGCGGAGACCGGAGCCTGTTGATTGTTAGTTCAATGTGTCGGAGAGAGCTGCAATGTCTTTGGAGAGCTCGTGTGTATATATAACTGTGCGTAGAACTCAAGGATGAGGAGGCGGGGAATGGTGGGGTACGTACCATCGTAGCTCTTGGGCTCGCCGGGACCTTTAAGGATAGCCATGCTGGTAAGTCGCTGTTGCAGATATGGAGGTGCTGTCTGAGGATACGGTATACGGAAGGCGATGTGCGTGGGGTATCGGTACCGTTGCCTGGACAGTTGGAATGCAGGAACGGAATCGCCAGGGCAAAGCGAGCTGCCCCGCGATCTCGACAGGGATGCTGGCTCGCGTCATCACAACAGGGGTCTTGTCTGTGTGCTTCGAGCTGAAACAATCAACAGGCGATCACCATCTTGAATACGAACGCCAACACGAGAAGCAATGTCGTGAAACAGGTTTAACGACGAGATATTTTTGTTCATTCCAAGCTAGCATGCTCCCTCTTGAGTGCCATGCAGCCGTTCCATCTAGATGATCATAACATACAGCTCCATCCAAGAGCTTTCATAACACCGGTCAAATCCGTACATATCATATCCAGACCAATCTACGCGCCAAATCCAATACCACTACACGAGCTGCTTCTTTACTCGACGGTGACCGACTTGGCAAGGTTACGGGGCATGTCGACGTTGACGCCCTCAGCAACCGCCATCCAGTAGGACATGAGCTGCAGAGGAATGACGTTGATCAAACCCTGCAAGCAGTCGACGTTGCTGGGAACCTCGATCTTGTCGGTCTTGTCAGAGGGGAACTCGGGGTCGTCCTTGTTGCAGATGATGATCGGTCGTCCGCTACGGGCAATGACCTGCTGGTAGGCGTTGAGCGACTTGGCGAAGATGTCGTCGCGGGTGAGGATCATGACGATGGGCAGGTTCTCGTCGACGAGAGCAAGGACACCGTGCTTGAGTTCACCAGACATGACAGCCTCGCAGTGGAGGTAGGAGATTTCCTTGATCTTCAGGGCACCCTCAAGGGCGGTGGCGTGCTGAGAGCCACGGCCGAGGAGAAGAAGGGACTTCTGGTCCTTGAAGCGTTCGCAGAGCTTCTTGATGGGCTCATCAAGCTTGAGTGTCTCCTTGAACTGATCCGAGATCTTTGTGAGACCCACCATGATCTCCTCACGCCTCTTCTGCTTGGAAGCACGGTCCTCAGAAAGGGACAGAGCGAACATGACCATGCAGACGAACTGGGATGTGTAGGCCTTGGTGGAGGCGACACCGATCTCGGGACCGGCGTTGATGTGAACACCGCAGTGGGTGAGGAGAGAGATAGAGGAACCGACGTTGTTGACAACACCGACGGTCAGGGCACCACGCTCCAAGCAGTAGCGGAGAGCCATCAGGGAGTCAGCAGTCTCACCAGACTGGGAGACGAACACGCAGGTGTCGTCACGGAAGACGGGAGCCTTGCGATCCAGGAAGTCAGAGGCCAGCTCGACAGCGATGGGGATCTCAGTCAACTCCTCGAAAATACCACGGACAGCCATGCAAGAGTGGTACGAGGTACCGCAAGCAATGAAGATGATCCTGCGGCAGCGGCGGATTGTGGCAAGGTACTGGCGGAGACCACCAAGGGTGACGGTCTTGTTCTCGGCATCGAGACGACCACGCATGGCGTTGACAACCGACTCGGGCTGCTCGAAGATCTCCTTCTGCATGAAGTGGTCGAAGCGGCCCTTCATGATCTCCTGAAGCTGAATCTCCAGAGTCTGAATAGCACGAACGTTGGAGGTACCGTCGTCCTTGTTCAGGCGGTGAATGTTCAGCGAGCCCTCGTGGATGTGCGCAATGTCGTCGTCCTCGAGGTACAGGACCTTCTTGGTGTGCTCGACGATGGAGGCTGGGTCGGAGGAAAGGAAGAACTCGGTGGGCATGGGAGCGCCATCGTCGGAGAGGAAAGCGCGCGACTGCGAGCGGTGCAGAAGGGACTTGTCAGGGGGAGCGAGGAGGTTGTTGGACTTCTTCAGAGCAACGTTGTGGGAGGCGCTCTCGGCGGGGAGGGCGGTGTTCTCGTCGTTGTACTCGACATCGACGAAGTCGACCTTCATCTTCTTCTCTGTTCGGACACCAATGACAAGGGGCGAACCCTTGCGGGCGGCGACGACCTCATGGGGGTAGTGGATGGACTTGATCAGAAGACCAAAGGCACCCTGCAACTCCTTGATGACGGCCTTGACGAGCGAGGGGAAGCTGAGGTCGGGGTGCTCAGTGTAGATGTACTTGGTGAGCTTCGCGATGGCCTCAGTGTCGGTCTCAGTCTCGAACTTGTAGCCCTTGCTCTCGAGGAGAGTCTTCAGCTCCTTGTAGTTTGTGATGATACCGTTGTGGACGACCGAGAATTCCCAGTTGGGGTCGGACCTGCGTGCACCAAATGTCAGTCTACCGTATTTTCCTTGGAGGTTGCGTCATGAAAAGGGAAACACGGCGGGGTCGGCGAACCCGCTGGAGCTCAACAATTACAGCTCCAACTCGCCACGCGCCGTGCAACCAGCTCGAACAGTTGCAAAAGAACCACGTACCTGTGGGGGTGGCAGTTGACGCGCGAGGGGGGGCCGTGGGTCGCCCATCGGGTGTGGGCAATACCAGCGTGTGAGTCGAAGACCTTGTTCAGGTCGAAGTTCTGCTCTTCGACGAGCTTCTTCAGCGCGGCGACCTTGCCAACTTCCTTGACTGCAAAGACCTCGTTCTTCTTGTCACCGTCGACCGCCAGACCGGCGGAGTCGTAGCCACGGTACTCTAGACGTGCTAGACCTGTTGGGCGTCTTTGTTAGGAGCTGTCCATTGAGCTGAAAGCAGGCTGTCACTGCGAATTGCGAGTGCAGCCACGCAGCTACGTACCATTGACGAGTGTGTCGAGAATGTATTTCCTGTCCTTCTCCACCAGGTAGTTGATGTACCCGAAAATTCCACTGTTGGGAGGACTCGTCAGCCTCTGTTCGCAGCGCCGATCGCAGCTTGCAGCACAAGCGGGGCAGCTTCACTTACCACATGATGAAGAAACGAAAGAACTATGAGCGACTAGAAAGGGGAAACGATCGTGAATGTGAGTCGTGAGTTGAAGATTGCTGAGCAATATGCAGGGAGAGAGGGCAGATGGTATGAGAGGAGCCAAAGCAAAGAGCGGTGTTGATGGTATTTATCTTGAGCAGCCAAGCTTGCACCGAACCCACTATTCTCCATATCTATCCCCGGCTAGCCAGCGACTCTGCAGCCTCTCGCATAACCCGGTGGCGCCCTGACGCTAACCACACCATCCTTTCATCTTGCCTGTCGTGTCCCAAGCGCTGATACCACCTCAGCAGCGCGAATCCATTCCTAAGGAGACGTCTCCTATTCCGCTCAACGTCATGGCTCGGCTGCCCGCCATTTGCTCGTCAGGGCGTCGGAGATGGCGGCCGTTGTTGTTCCTGATCTGCCGCTACGTGTATTGATGCTCAGGGACGCAGTGGCTTAGCAACCTAAAATAGCATCACGAAGCCCGTTCACTACGTTTTCTCAACCACGCTTGAGTATTTTCTCTCGACGAAGCTATTTTGCGGCGCCTCCAATTCTCGTGTCTGGTGGCGAGCATCGCTATGGCCGTTGAGTGTGCCATGGGTTGCTTACCGTGGTAGAGAAGGCGTGTTTCTAATTAGACCGTCGTGGCCGAAAACAGGTGCTCAACCTACGTCAGCAGCGCCATCCATGTCGGAAACGAATCCTTAGACAAAGGGCTCTTTATGGGCGACAGCCGATCCCAGTTAGCAGCTTTTGTTTTCTCGTAAACACGTGGAGGTAGCCATGGTGTTTTGGTGTTTGCTTCATTTGATGTTGGAAGCCTTGCAAACATGGCAGGAACCACGGCAAGTCGTTGCGGCCAAGTCACGGTCGTTGCTTGGAGGTTGTCAAGGGCCCCACTACCTGCGATTCATGCCGCTGCCATCAATGCGCTCAACTAAAGTTGTGAGAACAGCAGTGCACGTTGCCCTGAGCAGGTTCTGCACACTTGTTCTCAGTGCAAGCCTTGTCTCACAGTAGACAGCGGTGCAGAAATAAGCCCAACGTGGTGGCTTGCGGCAGAGATGTGAGACGCTGGAGTAGCCCTATCAGCTTTGAATCTCGTTCACGTTGACGGGTCCTGGAGGCATTCAAACACCTGCCCTGAGACAAGGCTTGCCGTATCTTTTCGCATGCACCTGGCATGTACAACCGCCAATTCACAATTGTACGGTGAAAGGTGCAGCACATGCATCACACTACTGCACACTTTCCCGTTGCAGACAGCTAGCTCATCGACATTACGCATACCGCTCTTCAGCTTGGTGATAGGCTTGCCGAGTGCTCACGTTGAAGCAGCGAGGAGGACCTCAAGGCGGTCTGGTACAACCGCGAGATGATGAGGGATGCTGTGTGGTGGAGGCTTGTCAGACGAAGAGTGACAGGCGTCCAGTTGTGGCGCGCGCTACCGTCAGCCGCACTTCAGCCTTATGAGCGGCTGACCAATGTTGGCAATTGCTGGCGAGTTTGCACCCCGCAGCCGTGGGTGAACTTGTACCACTTTCACTATCTTCTTTGCATGTGGCGAGTGCTATGAACGAGTGAGGACCTTGAGGGTTGCTGCTGACATATGCTTATGGGAGTAAGTATGTATTGAACCAACAGCTCCTTGCTATGGCCTGTATCCAGAGTCTAGATATTCTATATCCAACCATCCTGATGACTAACCTATGATACAATGAAATCGCTCGCTTGTATACATGTCACTGAAAGACAATTGTGTAGTGAGACCGAGCTTATCGACCATCACAGTATCCGGGAGCCTTGGGCTTGCCTCCTTCGACCCAGCTCTGAATCGTGAGAGATGTAGTGTAGACCATAGCAATCATTCCTACAATGCACATCAGAATATCCAGCGTGCGTGCGATCGTCGTCCTAGCCACGGCACGGTAGTGGAGCATAGGCTACAAGTACGTCAGTATACGCATCAATGTACAATGACAGGTTCGAACTTACAGGGTATACGAACACCAGCGGGATACAGGCAAAGCTACCAACAAGACTGACAAACTTGTCGAGGTCGCCCGCGCCTGCCCAAGCAATGCAAGCGCAGAGCACGACCATGAAGAAGCGGAAGAAGTTCTTCTTCCATTTGATGAGTGGATTGTACTTGCCCGTCCTACTGAACAATTGCTGGCTGGTGATTTCGATGGCCGGGTAGATCTGCAGTGGTGTCGATAGCAGGATAGCAAGGGAGTAGATGAACTGAACCGCGTTGACGAACCTGTTGTCCTGCGGCATATTGAGCAAAACCACAGTCTTGGTCTTGGAGCCGAAAGCTGCGTAAGACAAAGCTCCAGCGCTGACAAAGATGACAGTGATAATGATCATGACTCCTCCGAGGACCTTGGGGAACTTCTTGGGCTCCTTCATACCGCTCTGAATGGGGATAACCAAGCCGATGCCTTCGAACGTGAAGATGGCGGTACCAATAAAGAGCGTCCAGTCCTTAGGGTTGAATTGCTCGATATCCGACATGCCACCCTGGTGAACAATGGTGAACAAGTCGTAGTAATAAAGATAGACAAGACCAAGAAGGATGAAAGCATCCGCAACAAGGGCGAGCTTCTGAATGTTGTTGATGTTGCGGTAGAGCGAAAGCGGCAGAAAGACGACCATCTGCATCAAGATCATATACTTGATATCGATGAAAGTTGCGCAATTTGTGACAGCCAAGACGAACGCTTGGAGGTTCTCAGAGACAAAGACGATGTAGGCGGACGAAAAGCCTATCTGCGAGATGACGAGGGAGAAGTTGATGAGGTTACGCATCCACCTGCCGTAAAGATGGAGACCCATGTCACCGAACGAACTCTCAACAGCGAGACGTGTGTCGACAAGCAGCACGAAGCAAAAGTACGACAAACCTGCTACAGCCAGAAGGACAACGTTGGAGAAGGCCATGCCACCGTTGAGGAACGCTCGGGGCAAGAAGAGGACACCAGTACCAACGAACGACTTGAGCAGCAACATGGCAGCACCAGTTGGTGTACCCTTGCCCTCAGGCTTTGGCTTCCTCTTTCTTCGCTTGCCAGGTGTGGCCGGTAGGAGACCGCTTGACTCGCCGTATTCGCGCTCGTCTTCGGAGTGCTCGCCCGAGTCGAGAGCGTCGGAGGAGAAGTACTCATCAGGACCAAGTACTTCATCGTCATCTTCCAGCGATTCACCGGCGAAGTGGCCGTAGAGGGTCAAAAACTCGAGGAAATTACTCGTGAAAGGCTGAGACCGTTGCTGAGCCGGCTCACCACCGATCGTACCGTAGCCAGATGGACCGGGCGCAGGTGACGGGCTGGGTGCATTCTTACGCAAATACTGCCTCCGAAACCCTCCTGGCTGTCTGATCGACGATGCGCTGATGTCGTTGTCGTCCTTGGAGCGAGAGGAAGCGTGGAAGCTCTTACTGCGAGCCATCCTGCCGCGCTCTTCAGCAGCCTGCTGTTCACTCCACCTGTATATCTGCCGTGTGATGTCGCCGCCCTGCAGTTGCAGACTGTTGAACTCCTCATCCTGATCATCGTCTCCTCGTCTGCTCTGTGACTCATCGTCGCCGCCGAATCCTCGTGTAGACCTGCTAGGTGACCCATACTGTCCTACCAAATGCCGACGTACGATCTCGGGGTCTTCGTAGGGTACAGGCGAGCGACCCCGATCATCGTAGGAGCCGAAATTGCTGGGAGGTCCGCGACCTGACGTAGCCGCAGCGCCGATTGCAGGCGACTGGGGCGTGGCAGACGGAGAAGCGAATCTTGGAGGGCTCTTGCCGAGAGATTCCTTGAGCGCCGAGGACAAGGCTGACGTGCCTGGGCCTGGGAGCGACGACTTCTGCTCAGCACGACCGGGCAAGGGCGTCTGAATGGGCACAGGGGAGACCTCTTGGAGCTGAGCCGGCGTCGGTATTTGCTCGACTGGCGGGCGAGACGACTGGACTGAAGAGGGGACAGGCGACCCTAGACGTGCAGTTGACTCTGCTCGAGGTATCGATTGCGAGACGGACTGCGAGGGAGAGCTGCGGCCGCTGTCCCTTGACGAGGAAGGAACCGCGACCGGTCTTGATTCTGCAGCGTCTTTTGCCATGGCCGCTGCTACTATCACGTCTGTCGCGTGCTATCGAGCTCGCTGCTCAGCTTCCAATCAGACTTCGGTTATTCGTGTGTAACGTCGGCGATAGAAGATCTGCGCGGCAGAAGGTTAGCTGGAAAATGTTTGGCGGACCCAAGAGCTGCATAACCGTACCCGAGAGGCTCTTCTGTAGCACTCGAAATAGTTGCACAAGCAGCGAAGTAGTAAAGATAAGATGGAAGCAGACAGCGTGCTGGCGAAGGAATGTGCACCAGAGCCCTGGCCTGAGGTCATTGGATACGAGGTGCGTGCGCCCCACGCCGTGTGGGATTCAACGCGTGCCCAGATGCAGGTGACCTGCACCCTTGCAACGGTCCAGCAGCATCGCGAAGGACCGACCGTGCTAAGCCGCCAGAAGGAGCCCCAGTTGTACTTGGCTGGAGTCGGTGACCTGCGCCCATCGTCATCGCTAAACGCGCGAAGTTTCAACGCCTGTGGCCTGTCTGTCTGTCCTGTGCCCATGCCTCCCTCACCGGACTCGATTCTCTGCAAGCATCAACGGCCCGATAGGCGGCCTGCGCACTCTCGGACGGTACCCTGAACCACAATTTGAGCCGCAGTGACATCGTCAACCGGACCATGACAGATGTCAGTGAGGGACAACCAAGGCGCATGCCGCCAAGATCCCACTCCAACTTTGCAGCAAGAACAGCAACTGATGCCTCTCAACGGCTGCATCGGCGTTCCTTTGCACAGAGCTCGCCGCCGCCCAATGAGAGGACTCCGCTGCTAGATGGAAACCAGGAATCAAATGCTCAAGAAGACGACCACGGTGTTGAGTGGTTGAGAAGCTGGTTCTGCAATACCTTCCACCTGCGTTCAAAGTCAAGCTCAAGTGACCGCAATGGCAACGGACGAGCTGCCAGCGAGGTCTCCAGGCCTAGACCAGGAGCGTTCCCTCGACCTGTGGGAGGAACGGACAAGCTTGGTACATTTGCTGGTGTCTTTGTCCCTACGACGCTCAATGTCCTGAGCATTCTGATGTTCTTACGATTCGGCTTCATCCTAGGTCAAACCGGAGCAGTAGGCATGATGGGTAAGATCCACTAGAGTGGCACCGTCCAGCGAGCTCTATATCGTTGCCGGATCAAAATTCAGACGCATGTGGTTGTAGAAGTCGAGGTAATGTCAAGGTCTGAGAGGTTCGCTGCATCATCTGGCACACACGGCAACGAGAATGGGCTCACTGAGCGTGCTGCGATATCACTTGGGAAACGCAATATGCTGACAACCGCAGGTATGCTAGTGGCAGGTTATGCCATCAATCTCCTCACCACCATGTCTATTTCCGCCATCGCCACTAACGGGACAGTGCGGGGTGGAGGAGCATACTATCTGATCTCTAGGAGCTTGGGCCCTGAGTTCGGTGGATCCATTGGTATCGTATTCTACCTTGGACTGGTCTTCAATACCAGTCTGAACGCGGTCGGCCTCATCGACTGCTCGATTGAGAACTTCGGAAGTCGTACTGGCTCCATGTCGCAATGGATGCCGCAGAGCTACTGGTGGCAGTTTCTTTGGGCGACAATAGTGCTACTGGTCTGCACAATCATCTGCTTAGCTGGCAGTGGACTGTTTGCACGCTGCAGCAACGGTTTATTGATTATACTTCTGGTGGCTATTCTCAGCATACCTGCATCAGCGTTCATCGTGAGTCCTTTTGTTGATGAGAAGCACGGGATCGTCTTCACCGGCTTTAGCTTTGACACATTGCGCGAGAACATGTTGCCACGCTTCACCAAAGGGGCTGCTGGTAGTGTGACCAAGCATCGCGAGAACTTCCAAGACCTGTTCGGCATTCTCTTCCCTGCAACCGGAGGCATTCTAGCGTAAGTGATGTTTCAGTGTATATCTTTTCCTTGCTAACTATCTCAGCGGTGCCAGCATGTCTGGAGACCTAAAGCATCCATCCAAAGCTATCCCAAAAGGGACCTTGTATGGACTGGGCTTGACATTCATCTTATATACCGTAGTAATCATTGCAATGGCGGCTTCTATCGGACGAGAATCTTTGTACAACAACACCAACGTCATTCAACTCACCAACATCCACGGCGTTATCATCCTACTCGGCGAATACGCAACATCACTGTTCTCGGTTCTCATGGGCGTCATTGGCTCTGCTAAGCTACTCCAGGCTCTGGCGCGTGACCATCTGGTGCCTGGGCTCTCCGTCTTCGGTCAAGGAACCAAACTGAAAGATGAACCTATCTATGCGATCATCTTCACCTACGTTCTGGCACAGCTCACTATGTTCGCCGATATCAACCAGATCGCTTCTTTCATCACAATGACATACCTCATGACCTTCTTGGTTACCAATTTAGCCTGCTTCTTGCTGAAGATAGGCTCAGCGCCAAACTTCAGGCCCTCGTTCCACTTCTTCAACTGGCAGACGGCAGCAGTAGGCACGATCGTCTGCGGAGCAACCATGTTTTTTGTAGATGGCTACTATGCATCTGGCTGCGTAGCTTTGCTCCTCGTCATGTTCGTCCTTATCCACTACACGACTCCACCAAAGCCATGGGGAGACGTCAGTCAAGGTCTCATCTATCATCAGGTGCGGAAATACCTTCTCCGTCTACGTCAGGAACACGTCAAGTTCTGGAGACCCCAGATCTTGCTAATGGTCAACGATCCGCGTCGCCAGTACAAACTCATACAGTTCTGTAACTCGCTGAAGAAGGGTGGGCTTTTCGTGCTTGGACATGTGATCGTATCTCAAGACTTCGGTGCAGCTGTCCCTGAGGCAAGGCGACAGCAACAACTGTGGACCAGGTACATCGACTTCTCCAAGATCAAAGCATTTATCAACGTGGCCATCTCTCCCGCCGTAGAATGGGGTGCTCGCAACCTAGTGCTCAGTGCTGGCTTGGGTGGCATGCGACCGAATATCGTGGTTATGGGCTCCTACAATCTGACTGAGCTCAGAGACTCGCAACCCGGTATGGGCATCCCTTCGCCACAGCCATCACGACCAACAAGCAAGTCAACAAATCATTCGATCTCCCGTCAAGCGATACAGGCAGCAGCGAGGCGCAAGCAAGCAGATAAGCTGAACGGAACGCTACCTACAGACACAATCAGGCCAGAAGGCTCAGTAGGCATTCAAAGCTACGTCACCACCATTGAGGACCTTGTGCTCAGACTCCAGATGAATGTGGCTATTGCGAAAGGCTTCAACGAGCTCGAGGTGCCACCCGCTCGACCGCCAGTGATGAAGCGCGCACTTGGTCAATGGGGTCTCGCTGATGTTGAAATCGATGAGCCGACGAAGAAATTCATCGATTTGTGGCCGATTCAAATGTCTGCAGAAGTTGCAACTGCTGGTGATGATCGCAGCCGGAAGAATGTGTTGACCACAAACTTCGATACATATACTCTAATCCTGCAACTTGGATGTATCCTGCATACCGTCCCTTCGTGGAAGCGATCATACAAGCTGAGAATCTGCGTATTTGTTGAGTACGAGACGGATGTTGAAGAAGAACGAGGGCGAGTTACGACGCTCCTGCGAAACCTGCGAATCGAGGCAGAGGTGAGTTGACGCTTTAATCTCATACTGAGTTTCTCCGCACTCGAACACCAAAATCGGCGATCACTGACATGTGTATCCCTCAGATCATTGTTCTCTGGCTTGCAAGTGGCGACCTAAGCATGTACGAAGTCATTGTCAACGGGCAAGACGAAGGCGGTTTCGAACAAGCAGCCAAAGATGTCGACTTCTCCCTCGAAGACGAGCGCTGGTGGCAAGATATAAAGAAGCTGCGCCAGCCGGATTCTATGAGTGCAAGTCAAGAGCTAGCGCAAGCTGTGGATTTGCTCGAGGCTGTACAGCAGTGGCCAACAGCCTCTTTCCAACATGGCAGGCGCGATGCCAAGCCAAAGCGATTCGCAGCCTTGCAGAAGATGCTCCGCAGAGCCAAGGGTAGATCACCTGTCAGCGATATCAGAGAAGTCGGCGGAAGTGTGGGAATGCGCAGTCAGCGTTTACCTACCAACTTGCTACTTGACTCCGACAGTAATTCGGATGCCCGCGCAAGCGGAGGGGACGACGCCGACGATGAGGCTGTGGGTACAGAAAGTGAGGCAGGAGTGAGTGGCAGCAACTTTGATGAGTACGATCTTGATATTTCAGAAGAGGACAGCGAATTCTCAGACGCTCAGCGCCCCCGGTCACTTGGGAGATCGAAGACGACTCCAACTAGGGCAGGCATTCCTTTCCTGTCCAGGAAGTTTGATCTACGTAAAGCTATCTGGAAGGGCTCACCCAAGGATGGCTCACCAAGGAACTCCAATACACCTCGCCGACCACAACCGGAGACCAGTGCGTCCGACACTGCCATACTGCACCCGTACCAACGCAACAGGAGACCCAGAAGCGCAGCAAGCTCGACATCACAACTGTCAGGCTCGCAGCGCTCCGGCTCATCACGCGCACCACCACGCATCCAAGACCCCGAATCCCTCCCCAAATTCTCAAGTAAGCCCGTCCCTCGTACAGCGGTCGCCCGCGAAGAAGCCCCCGGACCAAGCATCATGTTCGTCGACACTCCCGCCGCAATACGACATCAAGATCCACTAGCAACCGCCGAGCTGCCGCCCGACAGTCCCACGCCCTCAGCTTCCCACTTCACCTCATCTGCTCAACACTCGCCCGCCCCTTCACCCTCCCTCGGCAGCAAAGCCACTGGCACGCCCGCCACAGCATACCAGACTGCATCACCCGCCTCGGGCTACCCGGCCACGCAGTCCATACCGCTCTCCTTCAACGATCTGCCGTGTCGCGCGCAGCATCTCATCTTGAATGAGTTGATTAGGAGTCAGAGTGAGGATACGGCGGTGGTCTTTACCACGCTGCCGAGTCCGATGGAGGGGACGTGTAAGAGTGAAGGGGAGAGTGTGAAGTATGTTAGTGATTTGGAGGTGTTGACTGAGGGGCTGGGGCCGTGTTTGCTTGTCAGTGGGGGCAGTATGACTGTGACTATGAATTTGTAGATGTTGTGTGATTGGGAAGTGTAGGTCGTGTTGCACAGCGTTGATGTCCATTCGAAAGTGTCGAATTGCTCGATCTAAAGTAGGTATGAAGAGGACCCCGAAAGAAGGAAAAAGATTGGAGGATGTTGTGCATGCCAAAGGTTTACAGGATCAGGCTTACGAAGATGCAATATGGTATCATTATACAATTACACAACTCTTGACTTCCACCTCACTCGCTGTCGTCGCTCTCGCTCTCGCTCTCTGCCTCAATCTTCTCATCGATAATCTCTTCTTCTGCATCATCAGGCGTTCCTGTCATGGGGTACGCCTTAAGACATGTTATCCGTGTGCCAGTCGAGTATGAGCCAAGTAGCCTTCCAATCTGGTTCGCAGTGAAGCCACTACCCTTTTCCACGTCCGCACTGCTCTTAAGCTCTGAGGCGTTGATGAGCCATAAGCGCACTGTGCCGTCGCTGCTTCCAGTGATAACGAGGTGTTTTGACTTGTCTATTGCCGAATAGGGAAGGACCTCGAAGTCCTTGATACGTCCTGTGATACCCGCTGCCGGGCCACCAATCTGCGCAATGAGCTTGCTCGACGGCATCTCCTCCTTCTTCGGTTCCGCGTTCTCGCTCGGCGCTGTCTCGCTGGTGTTGTATAGCAATACCCGACCATCCTCTGTCGAAACCAAAAGCGTGGTCTGTCCCTCCTCTGACGGCAGGTAGTGCATCTGGTGCACCTTTGTCCTAGGCGTTGGCAGAATCTTCGCTTTCGGCTTCGAATCAATACCAAAGATGACCACACCGCGCTCAAATGCAACAGCAAACTCCTCGCCCTCCTTGTCCCAGATCACGCGCCGCCCCTCGCCGGACTGGAAACGCCCCTCACCCACAGAGGCAAGCATTTCGCGTGAGAAGTTGAGCACGCCAGCTTTCTTGCCCGTTACCAAATTCCACAGCCTCATGCACTTCTCGCCCTTGCCTACGCTAACCATGAGCTTGTTGGAGGGGTGCACGGAGAAGTCGTTGATGCCGGAAGGTACTTCGCCAGGTCCTGCGGTGTCTCCGCTTGGTCGGCCTTGAGGCTTGGGAATAGGCGCTTTGATTGTCGATAGAGCAGTCCAGTCGCGAGTTCGCGTGATTGCTATCGTGCTGTCTTCTGCTGCACTCAGGAGTTTTGCGCGTGTGGGGAAGTACAAGGCTGTGATGTTTGACGAGTGGTGGAGGAGAGAGCCGAGTTCCTTGTTCTTGGAGTTCTCGGTGATGGCGATTCCTGTTAAGCTGGGAAGCTTGGGCTTCTTGGAAGGCGCTGGCGGCGCTGTGCTGAGCGAGTACAAATTGATGCGCTCGTCCGTTGCGCCAGTCGCTAATGTGATCTTGTTGGTTTCATCCGAAAGCGGGGCGAGAGCCAAGCAACGGATTGCAGAGGCGTGGGCGTTGAACAGAAAGGTATCTGTGAAGTCCACCTTGGAGCTCTTAGTTTCCGGTTTTGATGCATCGTCCGCTCCGGCAACCAGGTCTGATGGAATAGCGGCAGCGAAACCATGCAGAACTCGCTCATAAGATCCAGTGATGATTTGGAAGCTTGTTGTCTCCGGAGCCTCGTCCTTCGCTGTGAGGACTGAGTTTGTAGTTGCCTTGCTCTTGGTTGGAACGACTTTCCCGTTGGCTGCACCTGCTTTCTTTACAGCCTGCTTCGTCACCGGTGCACTCTCTTCCTTCCTGCTCTTCAATGACTTGGGCACTCTCGCTCCTTCCACGTTTTCGTTCTTCCTTTTGGCCATTTTAAGGATCTGTTGTGATGCGTGTTGCTGTTGTGCAGATACCAAAAATTTCCATATCCAAGCATGTTTTTCTTTGGTTCGCTAGCCCACATGCAGCGCTAGCGCAAAGCTTATCTGGGCAAGTGAGGGCGGTGACGAAGACGCAGGCAGGCGCGACACGGGCGTTGTTCCCTCACGAATCTCCTCGAGCCCCATCAAAGCTGCGGTATTGTCAACCACATTTTCATCAACCAACGCGCTCTACAACACCCATAATCCATCACATTGGCGACACTCGTTGATAACGGATGTCTGCCACCGTTCGGCGGCCCTCATATGTCCCTCGACGGTCATCGTGATGCATTACTTAGGGAGAAGCGGAATGAGAGCGTGTAAGTACCACGCGCTGATATTGTCGCATTGCGGTTTATTCGATTCTTTGAGTCGGTGCGACACCGAAAAATCGCTCGTATTGTTTTATTTATGTGTTGTGGTGCTGATATCGCGGTGCATAGGACGTGCAATGAGACCCGCAAGCGCAAGCTGTGCGAGCTTTACAAGTTCACGGTCTACCTGGACCAGGCCGACAAGTGGGCCACCAACACCCAACTGGATGAACTTCAAGGTCGATTCTTAGACGAAAACGACATCGAAAAGTATGATCTCTTTTTCTTTCTTATCTTGTAATACTTTCCGCATGATTGCTTCACATTTCTATGTCGTTGTTGTCGTTCCATTCCACTGACAATGCTTGCCCTGCAGAGGTCGACGCTTCAATGATGCAACGCTTCCGTTCCCCTTCCCTGGACAGCAACCACCTTTACCGTCGACACTACCGTTTGCGCATCCTGGAAAACCTGCACTGTCTCAGTCTGCGAAACCACCCAAATCACCCGTTACTGGCACAAGTCTAGAAGAGCAACTGCGGGCTGCATCTGCCTCACCATCCGTCATTACACAGCAACTGCCACCTCCAGATGGACTAACACGCAGCGACGATAATCGCTCCTCGAGGCCATCTTCAATCGCTCCACCGGCGGGTATCTCGTCACCGTCCAGGCCATCCTTTGTAGAGGAGCGAGTGTCTGATAAGGCCTCCACCGCAACGCAGCGCACCGAAGCGCCGGCTGTTCAAGATGTTGGACTAGGAAATGCAGTTGATCAAGAAAGGCGCTCAGTCGATCCGAAGGACGTTGCTGAACCTTTGCCAGAGGATGCATCAAATGATACAGTCGCAGAAGGCAAGCACAAGGCACCTCAGACCGTTCATCTACCGCCTAAGGAGGTGCAGGAAGCGCGACTGCAAGAGACGGACCGCAAGCTAGAGAACGCTGCGAACAAGGAACGGAAAGAAGAGGAGCGTTTGGCCATACCACAGGCCGGTGGGCCAGCGGATGTTGTGTCTTCGCCCTCTTCCACGGTCGGACCATATTCGCAAACAACACCGCATGCGCCGCATCACTCCCCCGATACCAGCCCCGATACAGAAGCTTTCCACGACCCAACACATCCTCTTGTATCCAACGATGACATCTTGGACCCGGCCGCACAGCAAGTGAAAGAAGACCATGAACGCGCTTTACAGAAACAGATGAAGGAGGCTCGAGAACGTGCACGCGGACCCAACTCGCCAACTTCGGATGTCGAGAAACAAATTGAGGATGAACAAGCAATACGCTTAGCGCGGGATGGAAAGAGTCGTCTTACTGAATCAACAGGCACTATTGGACAGTCGATGACACAGCAGGCCGAAGAGGTTAGTAGTGAAAGTGCTGTCGCACTGGAACGACGGGAACAAGTAGAGCCCGCTGTGGATTCACTCCCTACACCTACTACGACTGCACCTGAGCCATCCATTGTAGACCGCGAAACCACCGATAACGTTGTTACGAGCATCAAGGAGAACCCAATCGCAGACCATCCTACACCCCCTGCAGATATCGACCTTGACATGACCGAAGCGCCAGCAGTCGTCCAACAAGAGATCGCATCCACGCAGGTCTCTCCACAACGCGAACGCATGACTACCCGAGTGTCTTCAGGGGCCATTCGACAGAAGTCCGTCTCGGAGATCATCAGCGGGCATACGCATAAGGCAGTCATGACACCCCAATCGAGTACCTCGTCAAGTCCGCAACGCCCACGACAGCAGGATCGAAAGTCAATGGAGGTTTCAACTGTGGTTTTCGCGAAGAAGAACCCGATCAAGACCCATAAGACTATGCAAACATACGACCAGGATTATGCATCGTTGCAAGGGGCTTCTGAGGACTCGAGCCGAGACTACTTGGAAGGTCTGTTCAAGTTTCAGGCCCACCACCCACCACGGTCTTTGCCTTTGCAGGAACTGGTGACTTCGGCACGTAAGACGCTTTCTACAGCAGGTACTTTGGCTATGATACGCGAGAATCAAGACTACAAGATACTCAAGCGTGTGTATCAGCTTCAGAATGCGAACCGATGGTCACTCCGGCAGCTACAGAAGTCCGCTGAGCCTGAGCGTCCCTTCACACATCAGGATGCCCTCCTGCTAGATATGAAGTGGATGCAGACAGACTTCAAGGAGGAACGGAAGTGGAAGCATGCTCTGGCAGCACAATTCGCCGATTGGTGTGCTGAGTACGTTCACAGTAGCCCCGAGGAGCGTGCGGCTCTTCGCATCAAGGTTAGCGCTCCCAAGATTGTGGATAGGGCAGCCGACGATGACATGCACGATGCGCCTACACCAGATCTTGTGCCCTCTGGTGCGCACGAAACTGAAAGTGAGTCGTATCCGGATGAAGACGAGCTTCTGACGCCGTTCCACATCGACCCTCCCGCTGGCGTATTCTCCCTTGGCTTCAACGATGTCGTCATGAAGATCGACCGTACGCCAGCAAGCGATCATATGTTCCGCGAATTGCCGTTCTACGAACCTACACTCGAGGGTGCTAGCGATGTCACCCCTTTCTCGATATCTGAACCGCCCATCCTACCTGTGTCGAAATTCGTCACTGGCAAGTTGGTATCCCAAGTAAAGGGTCCGCCAAGGAAGCGCAGCCGATACGACTATGATTCTGAGGATGAGCCTTCCACGCCGCCCAGCCGAGCAGGTACTTCTGCAGAGCACTCGATGCCATCGACCCCTGGACGAAGACTGTTCTGTCGAAACGACCTACCTCCTGAGTCAACCGATGTCGCTCTATTCAATGCCGAGAATAAGCATGTGAGAGACAGACTGCAAGCAGCGCATCAGTTCAGGCCACCTACTGAGTTCAACATGCCTTCCGTTGCCTTCTTCGAGAACAGAACTCCCTCGCAGTGGTTATGGGAAGAAGACCAGAAGCTTCGTGCTCTTGTGAAAGAGTACACATTCAACTGGTCTCTTGTTGCGCAACAATTGGCCTTGCCATCCAAGTTCACCTCGGGGTCTGGTCGCCGCACACCCTGGGAATGCTTCGAGCGGTGGGTGCAACTGGAGGGCTTACCCGCCGAAATGTCCAAGACACAGTATTTCCGCACGTACCAAGGTCGACTGGAGCAAGCCAACAAGGTTGTATTTGCCCAGTATCAAGCCCAACAGCAACAGCAACAGCAACAATCTGGAGGCACGACTCCAGGGCAGCCCAGAAGACGCCCGACAACTACGCCCATCCGAGTCGAGAGGAGAAGGGAGAACCGCCACCTTGCTATCATCGATGGTATGCGCAAACTTGCGAGGAAGCGAGAGTCTGCCGCACACAAGCAGGCAGAATCGCAGAAGGCAGCGGCACTCAGGAAAGCGCATGAGCCTGCGGCGCCAAAGAACAACGTGCACACTCCGCAAGAATTCAGCCGCCTCAAGTGGGAACGCGAAGAGAAGCTGAAGCAAAGGCAATTGCAACAGGAGATGGCCGTTAGAGTGAGTTCAATTGACACGATTGATGATGTGGTACTAACTCATTACAGAATCAAATGGCGGCACAGCGCCAAGCTCAAATTAACGCGCAGAATGGTGTACCGAACGGCGTTCCGCAAATGCAGCGTAACGGTACACCCGGCGGCGCCAACTCCAACGTGCCTGCGCAGATGGCTGGCAACCCTTCACAACAAGCTCAAAACGCTGCTGCCATGGTCGCACGGGCGCAGCAAGGTCAGCAAGGAATGCAGAACAACCTTGGTAATGCGAATATGGCTGGCATGCCTATGGGTACGCCAGGTGTGCCCCAGGCGCAAATGCAGAGTAACATGCAGAACGGTCAGCGTATGGGACCTCCAGACCAGATGCGCATGGCGATGCAACGGAACCAGTTCAACAGCCCCAACCAACAGCAACAGTTCCAGTTGCAGCAGCAGCAGATGAACATGGCAGGTAACATGACTGCTCAGGGCATGAACATGAATATGAACATGCCTAATGCAAACATGATGGGAGCGATGGGCAACCAGAACCTCAACGGGAACATGAACGTCATGCCCAACAATGCCGGCTCTCCACGGGTAAATCAGGCAACGCCCAACGTGCAGCGCCAGAACACTCAAGGCCAAAGTCCGCATGTCCCTCAGTACCTGCAGCTACAGAACACTATCAAGATGCAGCACCCGGATTGGACGAATGAGCAAGTACAGAAGTCGGCCTCTGAACAACTCCAGCGATACATGGCCAAACAACGAGTTCAGGCGATGAACGCTGCTGCAGGCTCTCCTGGAATATCGTCGCCCTCACCACAAATGGCCAACAACCAGTTCATGCAGCAGCAGAATGGCACCATGGCAACCAGTCCGCCTGTCAACGCTGTTCAAAACTACCAGCAACAACTGGTTCAGCAACAACGACTTATGAGCCAACAACGACAGACCCCACAACAAGCGGGCAGCCCGGGAATGAATGGACGACCACCTAGTAGGAGCGCTACGCCACAGAACCCGCAGCAGATGCAGCAAAGCCCCGGCCTGGCGCAAGCGCAGCCCAACAGGGCCTCCTGAGTGGGCTGAAGACGACCTCTGTGAGGCGTCTTGTATCTTCGATGGTTGTTTTGCACTGTATATACTTTGTAATGTTCTCTTTTTGGTCTGGTACAGCAAGCGTGGATTCAAAAGCGGTTTCAAGCGATGCTCAAGCGATTAGTTGAGCATGCAGCTCACAGACATATGTAAGCACGGTGTTGACGGCGTTTTGAGGCGCTAGGGGATGTGGTGGGTTGGGAGGCAAGCGATCGTGCGAGCGTTATGTTTGGAAGCCAAGAGGCTTGTAGAACTTTGAATACTACGAAATCTTTGACATGTGTCAAGGCCAACAACACGTCTTTCCCACTTGTCAGCGTGATGTCACTGTGTGAACGTACTGCTCACAGTGCGGCTGAGGTTGAGCCATACGCAGAATATTCTTAAAACTTCGATTTCTCAGTGACTACACATGTCATCAAAGAACATGCGTAACATTCATAGCCTCTGTCCACGGCTTCCAGAATTCCTCAATACCCCTCTCATACTGCCAGCCTGTCCAGTCATAGTTAGTCAGACCCCAAGTATCCTTGAAGCCTTGCTGACCCGACCTAATCCTGTAGCTACCAGCAACGCCCCACATCATCCAGCTAATCTTATTCTCAATCGTGTACTCCTTGAGGCAGTTCTGCAGCGTGTCATTGAACAGCGTCTCGTCCTGTGCAGAACCGAACTCGGAGATGATGACCGGAGTTTCCGCGACGGCTTTGGGACAGTCGTTGGTGATGTTGCACGCAGGCGGCGCATCGATACCCAGCGCATTCATCCCATTGCGGTAGAATCCCGCTTTGATGATGTCGCAGGTCCCTGTGTCGACGTCCTCGCTCATGCGGTACAGATGCAGTTCCCAAACTAGCTTGTCAGCCCATGCGTGATCAGCGAGATTGAATACCACGGGGTCGCGGCGCGCGGCGTCGCGGACAGCAGTGCATTTGTAGCATGGGGCGGTGAGGATGTTCTTTCCGCTTGTCAGGGCTGACAGGTCCTGGCCGTACTGCATGCCCGACCAGATGATCAGGATGTCCGGGTTGGCGGCGTGGATGGCGTCTGCGCCGGCGGTCATGTTGCCGACGAGCGTGTCCCAGTTGTAGTATAGATCGGTCTTGTTCCAGGACTCGCGCAGCTCGTTGCGGAGAGACATGGATACGATGTTAGGGTGCTGTTTTGCCCAGTTGGCGACGTAGCTGATGCCGCGGCGCCAGTGGGTTGCGTTGAAGTTGATGTCGTCGAACCAGGCGTTGCCGTCGATGTGCGAGCAGCACCATTGCGCTTTACCGACGTGCACGTCGGGAGAGATGAAGATGCCCTTTTGTTCGGCAAGGTCTGCGATGTTGGACCAGATTTGGAAGCGAGTAGTCTGGGATGTCCAGCCGGGGTTCCTTGCGACGATCTCGTTGGTGACTTTGGTGCCATTGACGTAGCCCAGGGCGTTAATGAGTGCGACCTCAAGGGGTACGTCGGTGCCGTTCCTGTCGTAGACTTGATCGATCATTTCAATGGCGTAACCCCTGTGTATCTTAGCTGACAGCCCGTATGTGTGAGACAAAGGACGTACATGCGGATGTAGTTCCAGCCAACACTCTTGATGTCGTCGAGAATCTCTTCAGCAGATGCCCATTCAAGACCTTCTGGGATCATAGTCTCTCCTGTTCACAAAATCAGCAGGTGTCATAGCTGAAGACATAGCTTTGCGTACCAGACATAGGCCAATTGACACCAGCCCAAGTGACAGCCTCCCCACGGCTGTTGACGATGTCTCGTCCTTGGGTGTTGTATGGGCCATGGAAAGCTGTGCCATTGCTTTGCCTTTTCGTCAAGTGCTGCATGAAATGAGGCTCTGCAGCAGTTGGAGGCAGGTAGCTAGCAGACGCAGACACAGCTGCGAGCGCCGTTGTCAACAGCAATGGCAGGCCAAACATCTTGCGAATCGTCCCCATTGAAGATGACCGTGCTCTATAGCATCAGCAGACCGCACGACCTTTATACCCCCTGCTGCATTTTGCTCCTCCGTATTCTAACCTGCATAGCCCTTCCAAGCTCTTCAAAAGCTACCCCGATTCATGTAAATATCTGCTGATCGCAACCGGATTATCGGTTGATTGCTGTCCGGATAACGGCTGATTACTGGTATTGGCATGCCGTCCGATCGTGGGGAAGCTTGCGGGTGTTCTTGGCTTGGTCTCCAGGGCGGAGAAGCTGGTGGATTGCGGAGAACTTGCGGCGCTAGAGGGTTTTAAGCCTCAGGAACCGGCATGGGCGCCGAGGTTGGGAAAATGGTTGGAAACATGTCTCTTGTTATGTCTGTTGTAGCACTATTGCTTTCTCAGTCGTAAGTCAAGGACATAGGAGCTATCTACGAATATGTAAATTTTGGCTTTGGCGTAACTCCCTCAATTGAGTTATGAGGTGGGTCCCGCCCATTTTCGATGCCTGAGGAACATCTACGATCTGCAAATCGTACTACAATGCAAGATTTGAAAACAGCACATCGTGCATTGTTCTTTAGTTCCGAGTACGCACGAAACAATGTACACGGGCAACAGAGCAACTCCTCTTCGTCCGTCGTATTCATGTTGCGAGCTGTGAGGAAGATCCGCCGCTGACGGCCCCAGGCTCCTGTGACGTGACCGGAATGTCACGATGCGGTCGCAAACAAATATCCTTGCAATCCTCCAAGACATGTCACATCATCCGCGGTCTTGACGCTCAATTATTGCCGTAGCATATGATGGAGGGTTTTGTGAAATTTGAACGTATTTTACATTTGGTATCTCATCTTTTATGATGGTTGTCGACCGATGCCATGCAGTATGTGCACCAGGACGCTGTTCTTCGTGCTTCCAAAACGCCCAACTCTCCAACTGATGCATCAAATGACCTCGAACATGCTGTCGTTTTCGTATCGCGATATCGCTTTGTGTGCGCTCTCATTGGCTAGAGCGAGTTGCTTATTTGCCTTTGGGATTGTTGGCCTGCTGCTCGTAGAACTTGGCCGGCCAGACGCCCTGCGATTTGTTAGCAATTGAGCGCTCATCATAGTCCATATGCTGCTTACATCGTTGTGCTGGGATGAGTGGTTGCTCTTGAAGTGCTCTGAGTCTGGGCCCTTGTTGCTGCCGCCTTCTTTCCTGCCCTCGTTATCTGTGCTTGAGCCTGCACATACAAATTAGCAATTGATGTCAAAGCAGCGGCAAGCGCTAGATCTCACTATCGCTAGTACCTCGCATACTGGCCTGAGCAGGCGTGTGCGTTGGGTGTCCTCCACCGGCCGAGAAGCGGTCCTCAATGTTCTGGACACCCTGTGTCTTGTAGGGGTTGGGGAACCAGTACTGGCGCATGTACAGGTAGTAACCGAAGCCGACGGCACCGCCGGCCATAAAGATCTTGGGCACTGAGAGAGGAGACATTGTGTGTTGTGGTGTGTTTGAAGTGTGAGGTGTGGTGGTGGGAGCTCTAAATTGCTTGGAATGCAATAGTGTGATGAGTAAGGGCAGAATATGAGCGGAGGGTAGGGACGTCAGAGCCTTGGGGCTTGGGAAGCTGCAGGTGATATTGCTCGGTTCCAGGCCAATCGCACGACAACCGGGGCGCGTCACTGTTTTGTATAACCTCGCGAATGGTGTCGTCATCAATTGAGAAAGCTTCTGGAGCTCCCAAAGCTCCAAGACGCAAGGGGCTAGGCTGTCGATGCGGCTCTGTGTGGCTGACAGCGACGTGTGGCTTGCTGGCTGTGGCTGAAAGTTTTGAGACCAACTCCTGGAATAGCAACTGGACACGCAACCAACTCAACATCCACCCCTTGCGCGACTTTTGGGAAGAGGAGGGCGGCTACGACAACAGCGTTGGACTCGGGCACCTTCATGACTAGCCGGCCGGAGCAGACTTGGGAAGCATCGATTGCGACAGCATCCAGTGCATCCCAACACCATGGACGGAGATCCAGCCGTTGAATCAGAACTCGATGGATTCAGCCGCGTGCTGCCATTGCCCTACCGTGTGGCCCTAATTATTGTCCTTGGTATGCAAACTACAGCTAGACTGTCCGAAGGCCTACTGCTAACGTTCAATCGCAGGCATCTGGGCATGGGGTCTCAACCTCCACTATCTCTCCCTGATCCGCATCGATGTTCCCTCACTCATTCGCTATCCTTCGCGCTCCTCGCCGCACCACCTCCCGCACCACCTCTCCTGCTACCGCATCGCGACATTCTTGTCGATACCGCTCGGCATCTCCCTCGTGCTGTTCTGGCTGCTCACAAATGGCAGCCCCACAGACATCGCAGCATGGGAAATCCTCCCGAATCTCTACCTCCTCGTACTCGTCGTCGGCTTCGTTGCACCCCTTCCATTCGTCTCGCGCGCTGGCCGCAGTAGAACACTAGCTACGCTGAAGAGGATATCTATAGGAGGAATCGCCGAGGCAGCAGACGGCAAGTTCGGAGACATCCTGCTTGCTGATGCGCTGACGAGCTATGCGAAAGTCCTCGGCGACCTCTTCGTCAGCTTGTGCATGTTCTTCTCCTCCTCGCACAGCAGCACAGGTCCGCCGAATCGCAGCTGCGGCGGCGCCTTCTGGGTGCCCTTTATCATCAGCATACCCTCGCTCATTCGCCTGCGACAATGTATCACCGAGTACTTTCGCGTCCAGCGCTCGAACCGACAGAGCGGGCAGACTTCGAAGGCAGCAGGATGGGGCGGCGTGCACCTTGCCAACGCGTTGAAGTACAGCACGGCATTTCCTGTGATTGTACTCAGCGCACTGCAGCGCACGCCCGAACCGCAGAAGTACGGCGTCAGTGAAGCGACACTGTTCAGAATGTGGATGGTCGCTGTGGTCGTGAACTCCGGATACTCATTCTGGTGGGACGTGATGCGCGATTGGGACCTGACGCTGTTCTCGCCCAGAGAGAGGAACAACCCGGAGTATCCCTTCGGTCTACGACGCCACCGCTACTTTCACGCCAAGGAGTTTTACTACGCAGCGATTGTCATGGATGCACTGCTGAGGTGCACGTGGAGCTTGAAGCTCTCGCCACATCTGGACCATTTCAATGATCTTGAGGGTGGCATCTTTACCATGGAAGTCCTCGAGGTGCTGAGACGATGGGTATGGATATTCTTCCGTGTCGAGACGGAGTGGGGCAAGTACATCTACATCTATCAAATCTTGAATAAGACGGCTAACAAGCGACAGTGCGCACCCACCGTGGCCCAGCTCCAGACGACATTCTACTTGGTGATGTTGGCTCGAGCCGATATGATGACAGCGAAACAGATCGCTCAGATTAGATACCCCTAGATTCTAGACTTTTCAACTTCGCAATGATACCCATTTGCTTGATTCGAGTACATTCGAATGCACAATAAGTGCGGCTAATGATTCAGTCGCTTTTTCACGTGCCGCTTTCAACAGCCAGCGTAAGGTGTATGTGCGTGTAACCCATGAAACCTTCTAGCAGGCCCAACAACGAGCTGAGCGCCTCCTGGCATACGTTTCATATTGCGTGACTGTGCCACGATCGTTGTTGCGGTATGTTACTTCCAAACTCTCCCTATAGGTACATGGGGTAGCTCTAACTCTACCTACCTTTTTACTACTAACAACCTAATATATAGCCAATTAGGCTGTTGGGATTCCCTATACTTAGTACAAGCTAAGATGTAGAGCTAAAGTAGGATTGGTCTGCACATTTTGCAAGTCACTTATACCTTAACGTTAGGCTCTGCCTGCGTTCATCCGCTGCGCTTACTCGGATAACCCATTGTCAGTTTTAAGCAGAAGATAGTGTTACACTTCTTTCTAGGCTTTATTATCTTTTTTCCTGCTATTGTGTCTCTAGCTTCTTTCTATTGGCAGATAGTTGCGCGCTCCTGCACTTTTCATTCAATACCTTACAATTAGTAGTACTTCCGACTCTTTCAACACACGACGTTAAGGAAAGGCTGTGAGTGTCAGCAAGGAGATTGGGCCGCTCTTCTGGCGGTCTTAACGGCCTTGTAGTGCGTGCTTTGTCACTTCAGCCCTGAGCCATGCCTAGGTGCAGCATGTTAATATTACGTGTTTACGAAAGCTTACACTTTCAGGTCGTCCTATGGCCAGAAGGAGGTTCAGAGCAAGTATCTACAAATGCGAGGTAGATTGACCATCTCGATAGAGCATAGTTTTAGATACACCTGATTTTCCGCTATCGCTCATTTGCTACTTCTACGAAGCAGGTGTATCTAAGCATGAAGGACGTGCCGAGAACACTCAGAACATAATCTCCGATTGGTAGAATGAATCCCAAAGCTAGTTGACTGCAGAAGGGGGCGACATGAGACTTAGCACAGGTACGGGAGGTTGTTTCGACTGATTTCAGGTAAGGTAGAAGGCAGGAGATCAAAGGCAGAAAGAGATTTGTGTTCTGAGGAAGGAACTGATATGAGAACAACGACAAAGCAACAATGAAACGAACTGACATAGATAGCAAAAAGCGCCTAGACAGGAGCATCCTCATCCGTGAAACTTCCAAGTCCCTTAATGCCCGACAGATCTACGTATGTACCCCTTCCGACTGAAGACCCCATCATAACTGACCATCGTCACTTCTCAGCTACCAAGGTGGATTGCCGTTGCAAGTGTCGCCAAAGTATTCACCCGCGTCCTTACCTTGGATTGCCACCGCGTCATGACGCACAGTGAGCAAAAGGAGGTATTCATCGCCATTGATGAGAGCTCCGCACAATCCGGTCTCACCATCGCCCACCAGGTTCGTGAGCCTATTCAGGGCATCTCCCCAGTGATCCCCATTCCAGCTTCTGCCTTGGCCTCTAAGCAACATCACCTGAATCAAGACAGCCTGCACACCAAGTACATTAAAGCAGGTCTTCCAGATTGTAGGGCTTGCTTCTCATCGTTTCGCTGCATAAAAGACTTGTAGTTGGAGGGAATACCAACAATTGACTGTACAAAGAAAAACAAGAAAGAACGGACGGGTAGTGGGCGGATTGTAGCTTAGCAGTAATGAGGTGAGCGCCAACGGTAGGTATTACGGACCGACCTCGTAGTCAGCACAGGCAAGTCGTGGACGCGTCCCAGGGGGGCTCGATGCTTCACTAATGTCGCGAACAAGGTGGAACCAAATGTCAGAACCAGAACTTTCGTTCGTTTGAGCGAAGGTAATTATTACACATATGACCATAATGTATCATCTCTGCGCCACACGTTGCGACATTCTTCCCAAGGCACCCTTGAGGTATCAAGCACTCGAAGAGGCTTGATGATACGCTTAAAAGATGCGGTGGAAAAGTCGCTTCCATGCAGGCCAAGCCTTTATCTCCTCACGTTCGCGGTTGATGAGATCCCAGTCGAGCTCACGACGTCCAGTATCGACGTCCATCTGTGCGGTCCTGAGCCAACCAGTGCGCTTCCAGAAATAACCGCAGATCCAGAAAGCAATGACGACGAAGAGGGCAAGGTAAGACCCAAAGAAATCCTCAGCGGTACCGACGCTCTTGCCAATAGGCGAGACAGCAGTATAGAACTATAGGGCATTAGTTGAAGAAACGTGGAGTTTACGGAAGGATGGTCACGCACCTGTGCACAGAGGACAACAAAAATAATGAAGAGACCAATCCAGGACCCGTAAACACCACCGGCAGCCTTGAACGGAATCTCATCGACAGTATGACCGTGATAAGCCCATGCCTTGCGGAAGCGAATGTGAGCTAGGCAGATGGAGCCCCAAGTGAAAAGAGCGGCAAGACCGGATAGCGCGACGAGCCAGTTGAAGACAGTCTCACCAGTCGCGGCAAGGTTCATGTAGGCAAGAGCACCCCACATGAGAATGAATGCGACCGACCAAAGCGGACGACCGGAGCGATCCACGTAGGTAAAAGCCTTGGGGGCGTAGCCCTGCTCAGCAAGGGCAGTGAGGGTACGGGAACCACCGTACACACCCGAGACACCGATGGAGATGACGGAAACCAAAATAACAACGTTCATGAAGCTGTCGAATCCGTTAAGGCCACCATCCTTGCCGACGATGACGAAGGGCGATGCGTTGGCGCCAGATTCACCAAGAAGACGATCGTCCTCAGAGCTGACAAGAAGACCAACGAAGGTGAGACCCAGAATGTAGAAAAGGGTGATACGCCAGAAGACCTGACGAACGGCACCCGGAAGGGACTTGAGAGGATTCTTAGTCTCGGCGGCCGCAAGACCAACAAGCTCGGTACCAGAGAAGGCAAAAGCCGCGTTGACAAAAACGGAGCAGAAACCCTTGAAGCCATTTTTAAAAGCACCGGGATCGTACCAGTAACGAGCTCCCCAGTACTCGTTGTATTTGCCACTGGCGGGACCTCCACCGAGAACGAAGATCAGAGAGATGATCATGAAGATGACGGTGGCGGACAGTTTGAGGCAAGAAGACCAGAATTCTTCCTCGGCATATCCTAGAGTTCCAAAGACGTTGATGGCAACAATAAAGAACCAGAAGATGAACATCCAGACTCCGATGTGGACACTTTGGGCGCTTTCCCAGTAACCGAGTGTTAATGCAGCGACGTTGATTTCGAGTGGCAAGACGATAGCCCACTGGAAGACGTAGTTCCAACCCATGGCGAATCCCCAGGACGGATCGATGAAGCGAGTAGAGTAGGTGTAAAAACCACCAGAGACCGGGTACATGACAGCAAGTTCACCAAGGGCGTAGACTGAGAGCTTATCAGTTCAATGTCCGTGAGCCAACAATACCAGGGTTACATACCGACGTTGAAAATCATGATACCCATGATCAAGAAATCCAGGAAGAGTGAACCAGGGCCCTGATTTCATTGTTAGTACTTTGCCTTGCTTTCTGTTCGAACTTGCACACTTACACCAGTAGCAAGAGATTTACCAGAACCGACGAAGAAACCAGCACCGATGGAACCACCGATAGCAATCATGTGAAGATGGCGCGTCTTCATGGACTTGTCGAGGACAATCAATGGGCCACCCTTGGGACGGCGCTGGAAAGACTTTAGGTTGAGACCGTTGCGGGTCATGAAGCTCTCCTGTTCACGCCATTCACCACTGTACTCGCCATCCGCAGAGGAGACGGTGGGTTGAGTGGTGCCATGAGGCGCCTTCTCATCGATGGGAGCGACCTTTTCGTGGTCCATGATGGGCGGTCTGCAAAGGAAGATAGGGCAGAATAAAGAGCAAGAGTAAGGTAGCGGCCGGGCAGGCGCTCTCTTTAATGTGTAACGGGGATCAGCAGAGGGGGTAGCGCAGCGAGTCCTTTAGCCTGTTCCGCAAACAGTCGACTGGGGCTCGCGGAGCGACTGACCAGGTAGCGATCCTCTCTGGATGCATACGCACGGGGCACACAGAGTGAGAGAAGGCTTGGCTAGCAGCCGGCGCATCCTTTACGGTGGGAGGCCGGGGCTCGCGCACGGCGGACTGATACGCTCGCGTGCGACGGTGAATGGCTGACGCACACGACCACGGCCGCTCTGCCTGTCAAAGAAGCGTTGGACGAGGGCACGCTAGTAGGGGTGGGGGCGCGGCGACCCTTGGCTCTTGCCATCGCGGGGACGTTCTGCGCATTGGCATCGGTGGCGGAGAGTGCTGGGCAGGCTAACGACAATTACTGTGGACTCTGGGGAGGTCCGTTGGTCAGACCAGGTGCCTGGAGCGGAGATGAAGCCCAACGCGGACTGATAACGAAGCCTCTCATCCGTAGGCACCGTGTTCCAGCAATCTTTCTAGAACCAGAGCAACTGCTGGGCACCCCTTGGCTGATCCGCTTCTCGTCGGCTGCGGATGCTTTCACTCAGCAGACGGAACGCCTTTTGTCTTGTCAGCTGCCCGTCCGGGGATGTCGACCAGCTTAGGCGCGAGCTGCAGATAAGATGGCACCCTGCCGCGGCGCGCGCTAAATGGCAGTGACCTTCGAGAAGAGCGCCCTTAGTCGCTGCGATCGAGGCCAAGCAATTGGAAGGGAATTAGAAACGAATTACTTCGTGCTTAGCCTGGCCGCACTCACGTGTGCCTTCCCCATCCCTCGCCCACGCTGCTGTGCACCTGCCTTCTTGGGTTAGCTTCACGGCCTCAATTAGCAACCATTGAGGGCATCGCTCGCTTGGCCACCGTTCCTCTTATTTGTCTTTGTCACAATGGAGAAGGTGGTTGCTGCGGCGTCTCATGTCTTTCAATCGTCCATACGAGCAGACAACCATAGCCACCGAGGTTGGCCAGAGTGTAGCCAAGCCAACACAATGGACTGCGCGGCGCAGTGTCGTATTGTTTAGGCGCCCACGTCGCGATATTCTGGTGTTACGTTGGACCCCATCCCGTGAACACGGATACTCGGCGCTGCTATCAGGCCAGCAGCGCCTGTTTCAGTCACCTCCAACATCGCCAAACTCATGTTCGGTGAAAGTGCGTGGGGGCATGATCTTGCCTCAGAGGCGCCACTCTGGCATACGAGGCTGAGCAGCTCGTTCTTCAGTCTCTAATATCGATCTCAGATCTACGACGCTGACCATCGTCAGGACACTGCTGCGTGTTATCGTCATAACCCAGGAGAGCGCCTCATGTCTACCATCAACTCACCGGCCAATGACGACCAATTACCGTCAAGACTAGTGGCCAGCTGAGCTTACTCGCGCCGTTCCCATTTGCCAAGCACCGCACAGCGATCAGCCTAGTGCCCATCCAAATTGAAGCTCGTATGGACTGGACCAGTTGCAATTTTTGTGCCTTGGAAACGCCGATACCAATGAATCGAGACACCCATCAATCGCATTGTTGAAGCACTCTTATCGCAGGACGTCGAAAGAAGAACTCGGCAATCCACTTTTTCCTCGTATTAGACGGTCCCACTGATAACGACAGTTGGGATGTCTGAGCTTGCGATCTCCAACACGGACATTCTAGCAGTCCCACGATCTCTGGGTCCACTCGCGTGCAACTACCGTACACTGTCAACACCACAACGCTTCTCGTGGGCATAACATTACGCTCTCTTCGACTTCCCTTACACTGTACGTATTCCACGCTCGCAACGTGCCGCTCCGCGAAGGTTCCCTAAGCAATGCAAGGCTTCGGCAGCACATTCTTGGCCAGCCTGCCGCCCTGCGATGTGCCTTGCGCTTGTGTCTTACACGTGTAGCTGACCCTGAGGCTCTGTGCAAGTGTGGTACCACCACATCTCACCGGTCTTACCACTCGTGCGACGGCGAATCAAAGCTGTCGAGCTCCTCCGTGGTGCATGGTTGTTTGAAGGCGCATTTTGAGTTCCTCTTGCACGTTGCTAAGGCATAAAAATATTCAAAAACGCACCGTCTTCAGCCACTGGTGTGATTAGAGAAAGGAAGAGTGCGCAGCAAACAGCATCGAACGCCTGCATGCAGAAATTTTCAGAGGCGCATCGAGTGCGGGATCTTTTTTCTTTCAACACTTGTGGTTGACTTGACTTGCTGTCTTCAGCCTCAGGCACACCCTCGATTAGCCGACAGAAACCGCAGAACGACACCAACTCGGCATTGCCGGATCACCCCAGATTCTCTCCAGATCTTCGAAACGAAATTTCTCTGGGGTGCATTCCCGCCCGTCTTATTATGGAGCTGTTACGTGAGAGAAACCTGTTAGAAACCTCAGACCAGCTGAACTAAGGCGCACGGCGACCGCTACTCAGGTCACAGTGTATTTCCCCAGCTTGCCTTCCCCAGACCATCGTACTGAACATTCGCAAAACCTGCGGGATGTATGGCCGTCTATACGTTTTACGTGAGAGAAATCTGCAAGAGTATAAAGCAGCCGCACTGCAGGCACGGAGACTGGGGGCCTGACGAACATGCAACTCAAGCACACCTAGGCCATGCAGCATTGACGCCTTTGACGCGCTCATATCCAGCGGGCGTTGACGAAGGTGTCGGTGCTTTCAAGATCTCCCAAATCTTACGTACACACATCCAAAGCTGATAAGCTCATGTTCACAAGTGTCACTGACCTGTATACGTAACTCAATGCCCCTGTCTACCGTCTATGAATTGCAAGGAAAACACCAGACTCCACGGAGACCCGTCAGCATACGCAGACCCATGTATGTGTATCCATGTCTGAACCCCGCTCCTAGCGTCCGCTGCCTATCTACAAATTCTGTGCAACGCTAAGTTCCACTCTATGTAAGGACCCGATACGAAGATAATACAGATAGGGCGACGATCCGTCGGAACAAGCTTCAGATCCGACGCACCGGTTGCGTGACGGAGAAGAACAAGGTCAGCACAATCCAACAAGGTGGGCCAACATATCATCTTAGCAATAGCTGCAGCTCTGATATCATATTCCCGACGGAACGATCCTAGATACCTGCAAAACCATCGGACGAAGAGCGACGCACTGATGTCGTCCGCACCATACACAACCCGTGATCAAACTCGAGCTTCAAACACGCCTCGTACGGTAAAGCGGCTACGTTCATCCAAGAGCGATGGCTCAACTCCATTTACCTTGGTCCGAGCAAGCATCTTCTTCCAATGCTTTGTAAAGCGGCTGACCGATGTGGCTGGAGGTGAACAAAGAACACTTGAAGTAAACGCAGAGACGCGGTTGAGAGCAGCAGCGCGCTTAGCAGCAAGAATGTGGTAGAAGTCAATCTTCATGTTCTTCCTCTCTGCATCCCCCTTTTGCTCCACGCCGCCCGAGCTGACCATGACAGGTGACAAGGCGAATGAACACCGCAGCTCCAACACCTCGCTTTCTTCGACCTCGCTCCGTGCTAGAGCCGCGCTGGTGTCGACATGAGGGAAAAAATGAGGCAGAGAAGGGGGCGTTCTCGGCCACAGAAAGGTGGGGCTCATCACGTCCACATAACTATTTCCAACCTCACCGTCGCATTCAACCACACTCGGCGTTGCCGTCTGGAGGGTCGTAGACTGCCAGTTTGGCGTTCCTGGTGAAGCAGTTCTGCTGATCAGAAAGGTCGGCGACGTAGGTGAGATGGCGCGGTCGAATATGGACAACGGCGATGCTGGCAGGAGAGGTGAGGCGAGTCTGAAGAACGCGGTTGTGCTGACGCGGAGGCGTGGTTGGGAGGGCGAGAGGAAGGGATTGAACGGTAACTGTGGCGATCGTGGAGAAGTCGGTGAGAGTGGTGAGTATGGGGGTACTGCTAACCGCGGTGACGCTAGTAAGACAGGTGAGACAGGAGTCGGCTGGAGCTTCGGCGATGTGAACGTGTTCATTGAGCACGCTGTCTTTAGCGGGTATAACGACGTCGACTCCCGCACCAGTTGGGGCGAAGTAGCTGAGCGTGCCAGGCATGTCTGCTGCACTGATGTGGTCTCAAGTCCATGCTGAGAATAACAGTATGACAATGTCAAAGTAGATGATGTTGATGGGAGCAATGTTGCTGCGTGTGTTGATGGTGAGCTTGCAGGCAGTTGTGATGGCGTCTCGGGCTCCCAGAAAGTCAGAAGAGGGATAGGAGGAGTGTCGAGGTGCTCAGGTAAAGGCCATGTGGCTCGTCGAGGTGTAGGTGGGCGACAAAGACGCCAAAGCCCAGTTGTAGGGATAGGAATAGACAGAGAGTTCGCTCTGGGATGTACCAATGGCATAATGGGTGCTGGACTGCTGGCGACTGTCGAGGAAGTTGGTAGGCACCAATGTTTATTGGAAGTCGAAGATCGGGACGAGCTCTTCAATCTACAAGACAAAGGCTGAGGTCAGGATCCTTTTCTAATGTACCCTCTTGTGACTTTGAAGCACCGCTTCAGCTCAACCCAGACGTGGGCCAGAGACATTGCGGCAGTATGGACTCGTACTGACCCCAGACGAGCAAACATTCAGACTGTGTGACGAGGCATGCCCAAACTTCGCCAAGTTCTGCGGGCACAGGTCATAATCTAAACAGTAGCTGGAATGTATCGCAATGCATTCTAGGGAAACCGCCCATTTTTCGTGGTCAACCTAGTGGTGTCAGGTGCAAACTACCTCTCACGAACAGTGCATGCTTTCGATCGCCGTGGAGTCAGCCGTAAGCGGTGTTGCCATTTGGCAACAAGCTCCAGAACCTAGTTGCCGAGACACATGAACGTGAATCAGTCAATATGGAGCGTACATGACATGCACGTGGGCGCCATGTGGCCATGTCATGTCAAAGCTTGTAGTGTGGCTGCGTCAAAGTGAGACATGGTAAATGAGACATCGACATGATACTCCTGAGTTCGGGGGTTCAGAGCCATGTAGAACAGGTGAAGAGACTTGACATTAGAGTGCATCGTTATAGTATCGGACTTTATGCAAAGAGCCTAAACGCCCTGTATCGTAGCACGCCATGGGTATATTCATCTCTGCGCCTTTCAAGATCATACGTCCGTGACATTTTGAACATGGCCACCAGCAACTTCGATCTTAGCGCGCTTGAGAGACGCTTTGCGGGGGTCAGGAGCCTCGAAGATCTCCTTGAGTTCCTCCAGGGTCTTGCCAGCTGTTTCAACGAAGAAGAAAAAGATGAACGCGATCTCGACACAGATCCAGGCAATGTAGACGATGTACAATTTCCAGCCAATCTTCTCCATACCGACAGAGATGCCATACGTGTTGACCACCATGGCGATGTTGAGGAAGAGGAAGTTGGCTCCTGATCCCTTTGCGCGAGTTCGGTTCTCGAGACATTCGACGGCGTACAAGGTCTGAAGTGGTGTCCAACCCCAGGCAAAGATGATACCGAAGCAATAAATGGAGACGATAGTGCCGTAAGCTAGGTCATTGGTGGGCTTCGCGGTAGCGGTAAAAGCAGTCAGGAGTATGTAGAAGAACAGAGCACCTGCAAGACCGCCAAGCAACATCTTACGACGGCCAAGCTTGTCGAGGAGGGTAGCTCCGTAGATAGCGCCGATCATACTGAAGATAGGGTTGATGGCGTTGATCAACAACTGCTTGTCAGGGTCTGTGATACCGGCGTTCTCGACCATGGCAGGCATGAAGTAGCTGACGACGTTGTTTCCAGACCATTGGCCGAAGAAGGCCATGGCGATGACCATCATCATGCGGTAGCGGGCTGCCTTGGTGTTGTACAATTCGCGGAAATCCCACCATGGGTTGTCATTGCGTGTAACGGAAAAGTCCTCGCTGATCTCACGTAGCTGGAGCTGCACAAGGGGGTGATTTTCGTCGCCATCGCCGTGATACTTAGCCATGATGGCTACAGCTTCCTCAGGTCGGTCCTTGGCAAGCAACCATCTAAAATTGTCAGCACATCCGTCGTTAGGCTATAGAGAACGAGACTTGCCGTGGTGTTTCCGGAAAGAACATAATGCAGGACATGACGAGTCCTGGGATGAAGCATTGAACGATAGTGGGGAGTCTCCATGCCCACGAGTTGCCGAAGTTCTTGTTGGTACCATAGGTCGTCCAACCTGCCAGGATGTTACCCAACCACCAGAAATTGTTGTACATGCCAGCCATGGTGCCTCGATAGGCAGGGTGAGCCAGTTCAACGGTGTAGGCAGGTCCGGCAGCTGAAGCGATCGAAGCACCGAAACCGAGCAAGAAACGACCACCAATGAAATGGCCCATCTCATTTGCAGTGGCCTGAACAGCGGTGCCAACCAAGACGAGTGCACATCCAACGAAGATACACCAACGGCGTCCGTATCCGTCTGCGAGGAAACCACAGAAGGGGAACGCTGCGATCTGGCCCAAGTTGTAGATGATGAAGATGATACCGGTGCTGGAACCTCCGCCTGAGAGACCAAAGGTGCTCTGGTATGGCTTCATAGCGTTGATAGCGCCCATGAGAGAAGAATCGAATCCGTTCATCGTCGAGACAAGGTAGCCAATACCCATGATCATGTATAGCTGGATCATGTTCTTTGACCACAGCTTAGGCTTTGAGGCCTCAAGAGCAGCAGCTTCAGAGTGTTAGTGCTATCCAAGCTCAGTCGGCACGCATGACATACCAAGAGCTACCGAGGCCACAACCTTCTCTTGAACATCGCCCCCCTTGCGCAAGTCATCGTCCATTGCGCTCATCTGGTGGGTGACAGCACCCATAGTCTCCTTGGTATCTGCCATCCTGCGACTAAAGCACAGTAAACTCGATTTTGAAGTTGAGGATGCGCAAGCGCTGAAATTGATCGACAACAGCCGATACAACCATGGGAGTGGGTCACTTTATAGACCTGGTGAAAGGACAGGCTTCTCCGCAAAATGGGGAATGCTAGACATGCATAAAATCTGCACCGAGGCAGCTGCCCTGTTCAACATGCTCCGATGCCCGTTTCTTCCTCATCAAGGCTTGTCGGTAACAGCCACCCGATGTGCCAAGTGAGCTTGTGCCATCGAGTCGAGGTCAGGCAAGCTCAAACGTACTTTAGCAGCATGGCAAGGCGCCTCAGACGGCGGGTACAATGCTGTGGTGAGGTTAGACAGCGGCTGTGAATCCTAAACTGTGACAGTTATTACGAGATGGCTGAGGATGCGTAGTCAGGCATGATTCGCGACTGCGTCCCTTCGGCTACGATGCGAGTCGCGGCAAGGCCTGCGAAGAGTGCGGAGAGAGCGTCGGCAGCGCTACGAGAGTGCGGAGACGAATTCGAGGAGTGAACCGGAGAAAATATGGGTCATGCTGCGGAAAATGCACAGGAAAACATGTTGGCGCTAGGTCAAAGCAGTAAAGACTTAAGCATTGTACCGAGATCAAGCCATACTCAGTAGGAAAACTGACGATCACGCGTGAACCCCGCTTGATCGAACACCATAATGATTCGAGCAAACCTCGACACGCAGCACTCCGTCGCAACCCGTCGGCTATTGCCAAAGCACATCATCTACATCACATGATGAGCAAACGACTGTCTTGGCCTCAACATGCACACCCGGGCGGCTTTCCCAATCAGTACATGCCACGTTCTGCGGGACACAATACTCCGTATACTGTGGAGCAGCATGGCAATTTATCAGTTCGGTGATGGTGCTCGATAATGTCTCTGTCCTCAACACCTCCATCATGGCTTCAGGCACGCATCCAGCAGCTCTCCCAGACTGGAACAATCTCGACATCCTGCACAAGGGTACGCTTCCAGTGCGGGCCTACTTCCACAACTACGCATCAGAGGCCGATGCATTGACGTACGATGTGACCAGATCGAAGACACATAGCCTTTCTGGAACATGGAAGTTTGAGCATGCCTACTCACCCTTCGAAGCTCCCGAAGGGTTCGAGGCGCCTTCATACGATACTGCCACTTGGAGTGAAATCGCCGTACCTGGCATGTGGCAGCTTCAAGGATTTGGAAAAGCTCCCCAATACACGAACGTTCAATACCACATCCCAGTCGATCCTCCAAATGTACCTTCCACGGAAAATGAGACTGGTTCGTATGTTAAGAAGTTCACTGTCCCAAATGATCTCAAGAATGGCCAGGTCCGTCTCAGATTCGAAGGTGTCGATTCAGCTTTCCACGTTTGGGTGAACGGCAAGGAGGTTGGCTACTCCCAAGGAAGCAGAAATCCGGATGAGTTCGATATCACTTCCATCGTCGTCAAGGATGGTGAGAACACACTCGCAGTCCGAGTATACCAGCACTGTGATGGCACCTACATCGAAGATCAAGATCAGTGGTGGTTGTCCGGCATGTAAGTGCTCCACATGTACCTTGCTTTATCAACTAACCTGTATAGCTTTCGTGACGTATTTCTGGTCGGTTTTGCAAACGACACTCGTATTGAGAACGTCTTTGCACAGACTATCTTTGATTCGTCTTACAAAAGTGCTGAGTTGAAACTTAAGATCAGCACCACGGGATCTGGAAAGGTCTCAATGAAGCTTTTGGATGCTCAAAAGCAGATCATTGCGTCAGAAGAGGCCAATGCGAACATGAACTCCACGACAGATTTCAGTATTTCTGTTCAAGAACCTCTTAAGTGGACTGCTGAATCGCCAAACTTGTACCACCTGGTAGTTTCGCTGGACTCAAGCCAGTACATCGCCCACAAAGTTGGCTTCAGGCAAGTCGAGATGAAAGATGGACTCATCAAGGTTAACGGCAAGAGGGTCGTTTTCCGTGGTGTCAATCGTCATGAACATCACCCCAAATTTGGAAGGACTATCCCTCTCGAGTTCCTCGAGCGCGACCTTCTGACCATGAAGCAACACAATGTTAACGCCATCCGTACATCGCACCAACTGAACGATCCGCGACTGTATGAGCTAGCAGACGAGCTGGGTTTCTGGGTCATTGACGAAGCTGATTTGGAATGCCACGGTTTCGAGTGCATCGCTGATGCTGCGCTCAACGCTCAGGAGCGAGCACTACCTTTCCGTGAGCGACAGCTTTTAACCAGGGCGAAGGCTGCTGAGTGGACCACGAACAACCCAGACTGGACTCGTGCGTATGTCGACCGCGCTGAGCACTTAGTGAAGAGAGACCAGCTGCACCCTTCGATCATCATCTGGAGTCTGGGCAACGAGGCCTTCTTTGGCCAGAACTTCAAAGCCATGTACAACCACATCAAGGCTTATGATGACAGCAGACCAATCCATTATGAGGCCGACATCTTCGCGGAGACTATGGACATGTACTCTAGAATGTACCCTCCTGTGGATGAGATCATCAAGTTTGCTGAGGACAAGACCAAGACCAAGCCCCTTGTGCTCTGTGAGTTCATCCACGCAATGGGCAATGGTCCAGGCAACATCAAAGAGTACATCGATGCTTTCTACAAGTACCCCGCTCTGCAAGGTGGATTTGCGTGGGAATGGGCGAACCACGGCCTTCTCACCAAGGACAAGCAAACGTCAGAGGAGTTCTATGCTTATGGTGGTGACTTTGACGAAGAAGTCCACGATGGCACTTTTGTCATGGACGGCCTAGTCAACTCCGATCACACCCCCAATGCTGGTTTAGTAGAGTACAAGAAAGCCATTGAGCCGGTTCAACTACTCGAATCGAATGGAAAGACAGCGAAGTTCATCAACCGATACGACTTTGTTACCTTAGACCATCTGACGCTGCAATGCACTATTGTAGCTGAATCTGGTGCGGAGACTAAGCCTATATCCATCGATATCCCTGCTGGAGTTGGGGCAGGCGAGTCCTTCGATGTCGAGCTTCCCGAGACTGCTGAGTCTGAGGGTGAGGTCCTGTTGAGTTTCTCATTCCAACTGAGAAATGAAACTCCCTGGTTGGAGAAGGGTTTCGAGATTGCCACGGCGCAAGTACCCATTACCTCATTCTTCTCTCTGAAGACATTGTCGACCTCAGGTGGTAAGCTCGATGTCGACACTGCATCAAGAAACGTCCTCAAGATCAGTGGCGGCAAATCGACATGGACTTTCAACACGTTACATGGCACTCTTACTTCCTGGAGCAGCGACTCGACCGAGCTCCTCTCGAAAGCTCCTGAACTTGACTTCTTCCGTGCCCCGACCGACAACGACATTCCTCAAGACGGCTGGGATTGGAACGACAAGAAGCTCCAGCTTGCCAAGCCGTTCACACGCAAAGTCGAGTGGTCGCAGCCAAGTGAAGAAGAGCTGCAAGTCACTGTTCACCAGCGCGTCGCACCGCCCGTCCTATCTTGGTCTGTTGACAGCGTCAGTCTGTATACATTCCGGGCCGATGGGTCACTATCGATTAGAGTCAACGGCATCCCTCAGGGCGAGAACCTTCCACGTACGTTGCCTCGTGTTGGTCTTGTGACTGAGCTGCCAGTCCAGTTCCAGAATGTGGAGTGGTTTGGCCGTGGCAAGGGTGAGTCATACCGCGACAGCAAGCTCTCTCAATCTGTTGGCAAGTACAGTGTCTCAAGTATCGATGAGCTTTGGGTCGACTACGAGGTGCCTCAGGAGAGCTCGAACCGCACCGATACGCGTTGGGTGAAGATCGGCAACGGCAACACATCGCTGTTCGCACAATTTGTGGATGTGAAGAATGACAGCAAGAAGAGGAGGTTGTTCGATTTCCAGGCTACGCACTACCGCATAAAGGATGTTGCCGAAGCCAAGCACCCCTATGAGCTCAAGAAGCAGAAGAGGAGCGAGGTCGTACTGAGATTGGATTCAGAACACCATGGCTTGGGTAGCGGCAGCTGTGGACCGAGAACGCTGGACGAGTATGCATTGTTGACAAAGCCTTTCGAGTTCGAGGTTCTGCTGCAAGCCGGATAGACCACCAGTTTCTTTGCAAATGATATAGACAATAAAGCATTGGTGTTATTTCGCGCCTCACGTATTAGACCTATGGCGATGTCGTCGTTATAGTTCATGACATTTCCTACATTGGTGAAACCGCAACTGTGCGACTCTGTCTACTTTTCGGTCACCAGTATTACAACCACGCATCGAACCAAGTTACAGCTTGCACGAAACTCGCCTGCTTGGCATATGCCTGCTGCGGGATTGTCAGGTTTGGCCGCACTGCGAAACCGTGGGGCGCTTGGGAGTACAAGTTCGTCTGGAAAGTGATGTTGTTTGCGTCCAGGATGCTCTCGGCCCTGGACTTTGCTGTGGCATTGAAGCTTGCGTCGAGTGCTGTCTGTATTAGCCCCTACACACACAGTATCCTTTAGTCGTGGGATTTGACTTACTGCCTGCAGCAATACTTAACGGACCAGCGATAGCCTGGATCTCTGTCTCCAGAAGGTTCGATGGGTGCGCAACAAAGCCCACATCCAAGCCACTGTCATCTCCTTTCAACCACCTGCCCACATATTTGCCGCCGAAACAGTATCCTACACCTCCGAGTTTCCCGATGCCAAGTTCATTGCGTGCATACTGGACGGTACTGTTGATGACCGCTTCGATAGCGGATTGAGGGTGGTTTTCTCGCCATTCGGTAAGGTTAAGTCCTTGTTCCTGCTCTTCGACGCCCACTGGATCGCCAGCGAACAAGTCAGGGACAAGGACTAGATAACCATTGCTAGCTATAGAGTCGGCAAGTAGCTTGTTCTGCAGAAGCGGAAGACCGAAGATGTCGGTAAGGTGGATGATGGCTTTGTCTGAGGTATTGCTGTTGGGTGGGTAAGAGTGATAGACCTCGACTGCAGCAAGTTAGTTGTATAGTACGCTCAACATTGATATGTACTCACTCCCACTGATGTTCTTCGATTGGCCTGCGGGCACTCCAGCGTTGCGGACCTCGAGCGTTGCATAAGACGACGCAGCTAGCGCTGTGCTGGCGCTCGCAATGGCAATAAGGCACTGTCGCAAATTGATCATGTTAGAGGCTTGTCAAATACGCTGAACTCGATAGTCTGCGGATTTTGCCTGATTCACAAGAAGACGAGCAGTTGAGGAAAGCCAACCAAGAGCATCATTGCGCCTGCCTGCAGCTGCTCAAGCTTTGTATTGCACCTAACTGCCAGAAGCACAGACTGCCCAGACGAAAGATATCTCGGTGACGACAAGGGCTCTCGGTGATACCGCCAGGATGCTTGCAGGTGTAACTGTAGATGAACGATGAAGCGGCGCGGGGTAGGCCCTTGATTGGTCCATTGCTTTCACGCGCCCGTCTTGGCTAGCCACGTTCCTGGGCTAGATTGCTCTCATTCGTGCGACTTCTGCATCAACTGTTCATCTTGGCTGGGCAGCTTACGACGATTTCGGTATATTTGAGGCTGTGTCGTTTGATTTGGAATCTCCTTTGAACGTCGTCGCGATGACAAGAGCTGAAAAGTAAGATGAGCGCCGACTCGATGACGTCAGGTCAATGTTGAATTGCGACACGAAAGCCACCACGATAATCGTCACTGATACTGTGCAAGAGCTTCAAGATCTGCAAATTACGCCCTCGCACAAACAGCTATTATCAGCTATTATCGGCTATCATCAGCGATCATAAGCAAGGCTTTGCAAAAACTCCAAAGTTGCCATTCGGATGCTCTTTGTCTCTCAATGTTTCGAGAATATGGCTGTGGGCATACTAGTTTGTATCAAATGCTCTACAAAACTCGTCAAACTGACAAGCAGAGCTCTACCCCATGTGAAGCTGTGCAGCAGCTTCTCATCCCTTGATGGACAGGTGGCACTCCGTGCTCTAATTCGTTAGTGCGTCTGCTGGTTTGACTGCATAGTAATCGTCTGCGTTTGATATCCATGGTGCGAAAGCGAATGTCACGAAGCAGGCCCCTCTTAGTTGCACTTGCAGCCATATCCATCTTGTCTGGGAATGCGCGCGACACTACATCGCTATTGTGGTCGCGGAGGCAAGAGGGAAATTTACCACCAAAGAACAATATAAAGTAAGAGGACAAGAGCTGAGCAATCACGTTGGACGAGGTTAGAATGCCTTGATTTTGCAAACAAAGAATGAGAAGACCTATTGTAGGACGCATGTTGCTCATTCCATTACCCTAATGCCTGATGCTATATCGTCACGGCGTGGTGTAGGCTTCGAGGATTGATGGCCCACACAACACATCTCGATGACCTGAATGTGAGGACAACACATGGGCACTATCTGACATGCAACTCAAGTATTGGTCCTCCTTAGCGTCCAAACTCACGACGTGATCATTGACGTCATCTGAAGCTTCCAGACCGCTGCTCCCGTTCTTCCATCTCAACACCACACTCTATTTCAGATGCGCCTTCGGGGATGTGAAACACCCGCGGAGCTTAAAGACGGATTGTACCGATACTTTGCCCCGAAACAGAGCGACGAACAAGCTTTTGCGCCGAGGCTAGAGACCCAGGATCAGCCATGTCGGCTGATATGTTCCGGTTATACAAGCTCATCTAAACAGATTGCTTTTGACGACGATACGGCTTCCAAAGTTGTCAGCAACATGGAGCTTCTCGCAGCTGTACAATTCGATACGGACAGTCGCCAAGTGTCTTCCCTTCCTTAAATACAGTCTTGCGTCTGTGCGCTTCTTATCTCGAGGTCACTACAGTCACACGCTGTTCTTTTGCCTGGAAGTCTGTGCAGCGAAAAGATATCTGCACTATTCTTGAGAATCATCCCGCACTGAACGTGGGATTACAGCCGGGCTTGCGAATCAAATGATTCAGACCTCAAGTTTGGGCATGGTCCTTATTACGTTCTAGTGTTAGCACCAATCGAAGGCTCACCATTGATGTGATCAATGTCCAAGCTCCCTGCAGGATATTATTTGGAGTTGAGCCGAACCATCAGAGCTTCCGTCAAGCTTTATCGTTAATCTATCAGCAGGTCACACGAACGCACGGAAGCTAGTACCATTCGTTTAGATTGACCTGGCGCGAGACGAAGCCAGCAAAGAAGCAGAGGTCATACACATACCGCAGAATGTTGACCATATAAATCAGACGGTAATTGCTTCATAGAATGTCTTGAACGACTACAGCCATTTGCGATTTTAGCCATCTTAGGATATCTCAACATGAGGTCGACTACTCTCTTAGCCACCATAACTGCCTTGGCGGTCCATGTTGCTGGGCATGCGACATTCCAACAGCTCTGGGTTAACGGAGTAGACAAGATAAGGATTCCGTGTTTCATTGGCATGTCATCTTGACTGACGATACAGCACCTGGGTACATGTGCAAGGCTGCCAACGAGCAACTCCCCTATCACGGATGTAACCAGCACGAATATTCGATGTAAGGTTCATGTCAAAGATACATCGAATTTCACTGACAGCTAGTCTAGGCAATGCTAACCAAGGCTTCGCCACTTCCAAGTGCAGTGTCGCTGCTGGTGGCACAGTGTGAGTCAGACAAGCGTACAGAACTAAACAGCAGCTGATGATGGTGCAGTACAATCGAAATGCACCAGCAGCCGAATGATCGATCATGTAGCAACGAGGCTATTGGTGGGGCTCACTATGGCCCAGTCTTGGTAAATCGATTGCATTTCTTGATTGGGCGATGCTGAACTAGATCAAGGTCTACCTGAGTAAGGTCTCAAACTCTGCCACTGCTGATGGCTCGGCTCCATTCTTTAAGATCTACGAAGACACTTGGGGTAAGAATGCTGCTGGGTCAAGTGGATCGGACGACTACTGGGGCACAAAGGACCTCAACACGCACTGCGGAAAGTTGGACGTCAAGATTCCGACTGGACTTGCTCCAGGTGATTACCTGCTGCGCGCAGAGGCAATCGCACTTCATGCCGCAGGTGGCTCTGGCGGCGCTCAGGTACATCATCACTTTCACATACATGATGTGCTTGCTGCTGACTCGGTGAAACTAGTTCTACCTCACCTGCTACCAACTTACAATCACTGGAAGTGGCACTACCAACCCGACAGGCGTCAGCTTCCCTGGGGCATACAAGGCAACTGACCCTGGTATTTTGATCAACATCTATCAGAAGCTTACCCAATATGTTGCACCTGGGCCGGCTGTCATTTCTGGAGGAACAGAAGCTGTGGCCGGCAAGGCTGGCTCAACCCTCGGAAGGCGCATGTCAGCGAAGCTGCGATATTGGTCTCGCTAGGCACGGCAAAAAATAATAGACTGGCCAGCCTTGTGTTTGGTGCCTTCGTCTCAGCCAGCCGCGACCGTCACTCTCTATCGTCAAGATCAACTATCAAGTCATTCTAGTCAAGTGCTCCACAATCTCAATTCTGAGTCAATTGTTGAAAAGTGCCGCAGTGACATATGGGCCGTGTGTGAACGTGTGGGTTCCCAAGCTATCATGGATCTCGTTATACTGCTTTGAGCATGCTTCGCCTCACTCTGCTTCGGTTCATGATGTGTTCGCTTGCTTTGCAAAAGCCATGCATGAAGTCGAAGTTTCTTTTGGGAAATCCGTGCAGTGAACGCGAGCACATGGATGAATTGGGTTAGAACGAACCTGCAACTCGCGGAACACGTCACACACCTTCCACGCGCCGCCACATTCAACGCCCCGGATGTTTGATGAACAACACAACGGTTGCCAGCTCATAACAGAGGTAATGGAGGGTGGTAACCCCCACACCTGGGCTTGTGTGATCATGAATGACATGCGCGATCCATTCGCGCGGGATCGCGAGGAGCCGACATCGACCGAGCGGTGCTCGCAGCAACTGCTAAGCTACAACCACGTCGACGCCCTAAAGGGTAACTGAACTCATGGCCTTTGCACGTGCATTCAGGAACAGGCACGTTTAGGGAGCTGTGATAGTGATATGGGCTGCATCACGCACCGACTGGGAGATCCTCAGGGCTGAACCGTTCATGCCAGGAACAGATCCGACATCAACCTGCTCTTCCGAGGAACACGGATTACTTTTGAACCGTGTGGGGCCTGTATGCAGCCGTTTTTTGTGGGTCCGATTGGTTGCCAGTGGTTGCTTTTTGCACAATTCGGACGCGCTCGTTCGATAAGCGGCATGCCTCTGCAGGCGAATTTCCAGCATCGACACGCGAAGGAAGAACGTTCAAGATGACGCGCGCCCACAGATTGACAGTGGAACGGAAACGGCACGGCACGCTTCTACCTTTACCGGAAGCGGACCGTCGCCCGAGAGAAAAGTTGGGCCAATCTGCGTAACACATCTGGCACCCGTCGGCCTTGAGGAGGTAGCCTTGCAAGTCTTGCAGTCGTCCTCCAACTGCCAGCACATACATTAGCCCAAGCTCTTAACGGCAATGCAGCAACTTTCACTACTTCTTCCGTATCAGCTGATTGGTCTTTCGTGCCCGAATTTTCGGTCCCTGAGGGTCGAAGCAGCATGTCATATATGGCGTTACCTGGTTCTGACAATTTGCATTGGGAATTTGCCGCCTTTTGCTCCCCAATACCCCCGCAGTTCCCTGCCCACGGACTTGTCTGCGGCCCAATCACCAGCGAATACGATTGCCAGCGCAGCATAGCATCAAGCTGATGGCATGCTTCGAGAATGATATGTGCTACAGCAGGTAAGAACGGTGACCTCGACGCGACCGTGTGGCAACAGAGCTGTCGAAGGACTAAGAAAATGAGGCTCTGACAGCTGTCACGAACTATAAACATCAAGCTGAAGTCCCCAATGGCAAGTGTCTTCCTGCAGAGACGGCGCGCAATTTGATCCTTACAGATCCCCACTTACAAGAATCACCCCCGCTCAACGCTGCTTAGTAGGATTCTGCTACCAAACTCTGACAACCAGTCATACTCCGACATGGCATCCAACGGCTCAGAAAGCTATGTCCAGAAGCTTCAGCGTATGCTTGTCTACATTGCTGTCGTCCAGAGCTAAGCATTGCAGACTACTGCGCCACAAATCAGATTGCCCAACCTCAATTTCAAGACTACTCTGACCCCAGAGGTTCGCACCGACCCTAGCCTTCTCATCGTATCTTGGAAACGCTAACCTCAGCTGTAGGGGTAAGGACGGCATGGTCTAGCAGCGTCTTCGTAAACGGTCGCGAGTATAGGGCTCACCTATGGCGAGACTATCGATACCTCGAACAGTCGCGCGAGGAGGCTGCTGAAGTCGCCTGGAAGGCCATCAGCGGTGCTGCCGGATCTCCAACATCGCAAGGACAATACGCATACACTCGTGGCTATACGGCGGCGCGGTAGTCTGACCATCGTCATTCGAACGCAGATTGCTTGATGTCGATTGCCCCTGAGCGTTCTCCTTCCACCCACGAACGATGGACGTCCCTTCGAGCTCGACTGTGGTACATGATAGCCAGGGCATTAACACGTTCAGCTTCACCTACCTTCGAACCGCAAATTTTCTGTTCATCTGTCGCATCCACTGCTTCTCTTTCTGGGAACGACTCTAGGCCGAGCACTGCACACACGCACATACACACACCCATGCCCAACGGTCTGCTAGTTCCTGATACTGTTTCAGAAGGACACCAATCCATACTTGTATCAATCGTTCCATCGCTACAAGAATACTCTCGCGAAAGGAGGTTTGAGGCGTCATGTAAGGGTCTTATGATTGCTTGTTGATAAGCCATTTCGGCTGACATTTGTTCACTTCTTGGTATCTCATCACGGTCACAGTGACCCAAAATTGTACGTTTAGATGAACGGTAGTCTTGCAATTCGATCTTCAGGTTCACTATGATCGCAAATGTCCATCAAGGCATGTATGAGAGTGCCATACAAGCAGTGACCAGTGTTGAACATGGTGGTGGAATGGCTCAGGCCAATCGCAGTCACTCACATTGCCTATCTCTCACCGGTCCCGAACTTTAGGTTCTATAAAGTCACGTCAAATCGTGGTGAATGTGTTCCGTTGATCTTGCCCTGCGGGTCATCACTGGAAACAGTCTCTGTGCCCACCCGCCAATTACTTCTGCTAGTAGAAGCAACCGCTTAGCGGACCGAAGAAGGGATCATACGTTGCTCTTGCTCTTGCTCTCACCGAGTGCTCCATTTGCAATTGTGTGTCAATTTCCGATCATGCTGCGCTCCATCATCACTGCTGTTCTCTCTTCCTCCCACATACCCACCTTCCTGTTTGACCATCATTGCCAACACTGCATCAGCAACTTCTTGGCGCCACTTTGTCTGAAAAGCCAGAACCACTACTAATGCTTGTTTACTGATCAAGGCCTGGGCATTGTAACGATTATGACTATGCGTTTCAACACAGATATCGTTGACTTTCTCGAAACAGCGAGCTCAACTCAAGATGCCACCAAACAAGAAAGAGCAATGCACATTTGAAAGATCAACTTCACAACCATCTTTTTCATCGTCTTGCGACATAAGAGATATCATATACAGTCTATGGAGCATTCAAACTACAAACATAGGGGAATTACGCTGCAAAATGCCTCCGTCATCTAAGCCTGACGTACCAGTAAAAACAAAGGAAATCTTGAAAGAACAAGTGGTATACCAAGAACGCCTTTCCACATCATGCCTATACACATTACAACATCACACCGCCATGCATTATTACGAGCCGGGGATACAGCCGCTCGACACTGTCCGGGTATCGTCGCCGGAGCTGTACCTATCCCCACGCTCCAGCGATGCACTCATCCACTTCCAGTCCGAGATGGAAAAACTTCTGCGATGTTTGTCTCTGTGGCTTGTTAGTGATTGATTTGTAGACATGGGGTATAGGGCCAAATTACCTACTGCCTGGCCCTTGGTGGCGGCGTTGAAGCATTGGGAAACAACAGCGCGAGACCCTCTTCCCAACCTCTCTCAGTCACAATATCGATGACGGGCCTGCCAGTCTCGTCGATGGCCTGCAAATCAACGGAGCCACCCATGTCGATGAGCAACTTGAGGATCTTTGCGTCGCCGTTCTCAACGGCTTGCAGTATGGCATTCCAGCCGCGGTGCATTTTGTTGATGTCTGCACCACGGGAGAGCACCATGGTGAGGATCTCGGCGTCGCCGTGGTACCTGCGCAGAGCTTTGACGATGGGAAGATGTTCGCCGGGGGCGTTGACGTCGGCACCGGCAACGTCGAGGAGGTACCGAACAATGTCCTTATTGTCTTCGCGGATGGCGGTAGTGAGAGGAGAGAAGACACCGCAATTCTTATCTTCAACACTGACGCCGGCTGCAAGGAGGAGCTTGATGGACTCTAGTTGGTTGGCAACGACGGCCATTTCGACAACACCGCGGAAAGCCTTGGGGTTCGGTGTAGCGGCCAAAAGCCTCTTGAGGATAGCAGGCTGCTTGACGGCCATGCAAAGAGGCCATTCTTGCCCACGAACAGCTGGGTCGGCACCACGGGATAGAAGAAGATCGACGAGCTCACCACGGCCCTCTCGGATTGCGGTTGTAAGAGCTGTGTTGCCTTCGGGTGTGCGGTCGTTGGGGTTGACGTTATGGTCGAATAAGAAAATCATCGCATCCTTGTCGTTGTGCTGAACGGCTGTCTCCATAATGCCCTTTGGTGAGTTCAGGTCAACACCAGCAGCAACGAGCTGAGGCAGAAAATGGATACGCTTGTGTGTGATACACTTGAACGCAGGATATTCAGAAGCGTTGAAGTTAGGATCCGCGCCATTTTCCAAGAGGTAAGCGACGATATCGCGACTGTCGTCACGGATAGCTGAGCAAAGTGGTGTGTAGACGCCGTCTTTCCTCAAGTTAGGTGACACACCGGCTTCGATGAGAATCTTGATGGATTCGAGCTTCTTCAAACTCGATGCCAATTCCATGACACCGGGTGTCTTCTTGGTATCAGCTCCGCGAGCGAGAAGGAGCTGCAAGCACTTTGGCTTGTATGTCGAGGGCCACAGCGGGTGCTTGGGACCAGGCAAGTTGGGGTTGGCACCATGGTCGAGCAGAACAGTCATGAGGTCGACACGATTTGCCTGGATCGCCTGGAAGAGAGCTGTCGTGCCTTCGCCGGTCTTTGCATTGGGATCGCCGCCGGAGGTAAGCAGAAGGTCGACAAGCTTGGGGGAGACAATCTTGTTCATGGACTGAACAAGGGTGGTAGACCCATTGTCCATGATCATGTTAACGTCACCGCCGTTGTTTAGATAGAGTTGAACAAAATCGATCTGGTTCTCGCTTGCTGCCAAAGACAGAGGTGACTCGGAGTTGGGGCCAGCGGAAAGATTGGCATCAGCACTGTGCTTGAGAAGCATCTTTGCGCTCTCGAAGCAGGACGCTTGTGTTGCAGCGAAGAGTGGTGTAACACCCTCCCTGTCGAAACCATTGGCGTCCATTCCGTACTGCAGAAGAAGTGCGAGACTTTCGATATCACGGTTTTGAGCTGCTGTTCGGAGCATACCAGCTTCGACCTGAGGCTCTGCCCTTGCGCCGCCGTCCAGCAGTTGCTCAAGGATGCGGTGTTTCCTCTGCTCCACAGCATTGACTATTGCGGACCTGCCGCCTGATGCCTTGGAAGCTGCATGGTGGCGTGGCGCCCATGATGGTGCCATAGGAGAATCAAGTCTCGAACCATCGTACCTTGTGGATGAGTGCACGCTCTCATGCAAGTAACGCTCATGTACGCTAAGATCATTCATCTTCTCCTCCATCAGCATCCGGGATCGGTGTGAATCCTCGGATGACAGGTCCTCGTAGACTGGTTCAGAGTGGTACCGGGCAGGGTTTGTGTTGTTTGTGTACATTGTGTCTCTGACAGAGCCAGTTGTGTCGCTCGAGCGAACGCTTGGTGCCCTCCAGTTCTTGTGTAAATCAACGATTCCAGGGGAAAGGCCCAAATCGTCATCGTGGCGTAACGATCTCTCGCTTGCATACTGTCGAACATCCGGGTTGAAGGAGTGTGAAATGGTGGGTGTGGGTCGCAAGTCGTTTAATGATGGGTGATCGACAAGACGAGTTGGGGGAAGGAGCGACTCAGCAGGAGGTGAAACGTCCTTTGCCGGAGGGCTTGGAAGGCGAGTCTCTGGCGGGGGACCGATTGGAGGCAGAGAGGGGGCTCTGCTAGGGTTAATGCGCTCAAGAGCAGCAATCAAGCCAGCGTAACCAATGCCCATGGTAGCATCTGCCTTAGTGTCGCCGATCGTCCAGCGGAACATAGCGGAGCTAACTTTGAGCGAGTCTCGGCTTCTTGAGAGAGTTGTGCGCATTTTGTCGACATCGGTATCCGCAAACATCATGCGGAACCTTCGTCCGAAACCGCCACCCTTTCCAGCGTCGTTGTCTACAAACTTGACGACCATCTGCTGCAACACTGTGAACTCGTCGCTGACCTGACGGAAGCGCCTGTCCAGCTCCTGGGTAACTTCAACCGGGATGGCATGACGAGGGTTCTTGGCAGACTCTGTGAGTCCTGCCTCGATGGACCAGAGCAATCGGCAAAGCTCGATGAACTCGTTGGCAAGAGCTTCGAATCCTGGAATGGCATGCTTGGATGTGCCGAGGTACTCAAGCATACGGATGGAGATGGTGTTGCCTTGAGTAGTCACTCGCTGGCATAGCTGAACAGATGTCTCCTTCTTTGGTGGAGCCATTGCAACAGCGAAGTATGAGGAGAGTTGTAAAAGGAACGAAGCAATGGGACCACAGGGTCCGGGACGTCCCTCACTTTTTGTTCCTGACTACGAGCTTTGCCCCAGTGTTTGTTCCATGGTTATGCTCGCCGTCCGCCCGCTCTGGGCCACGCGAGCACGAAACCTTCACAAGCGCTCCCAAGCTTGTAACACAAATCCGCGAATCACGTTCTTTCACATGGTGAAACTTTGGTGATGGACTCGAGGGCAACCGACGGCTCGGAATAAAGTTCAGATCATCGCCTGCCCCGGAACCAGCGCTAAGACCCACCCGCCTGTGCAGCCAGCCAGGTGGCGTAGATCTGGAATCGTTCTAGGGAGATCCCAGGAGAGGTTCACATCCTGACAGCCGCACTGCCACGTGGGCACGTACGCACACTTAGAGTTGATCTTTAACGCGTCCCATTTGCGAACTCTATGTCGCTCGCTCAGCACTGCAGTAAGGCGTAAATCTTCCTCAAGTGCCGTGCGATAACAAACTTGACATGTAGTCCGCTTCACAAATCGACAGGGATCACTCCCGTGCCGCCACCAACATTAGCGTAATCTCATATGCAGCCTGTGAATCCTCCAGGATTGTTGTTGTGACGTTCAGCTGGCTTTGCACCTCGTGTGACTCCGAAGATTCGATCGTAAATTGTCTCCTAGGGCGCCAAAATTAGTACAGCTTGTTGTACAAATTGCCCAGGTACCCCTATAGATGCAGTATCGATGGCCAACGGAAAGCACAAACGGCATCTATTGACCTTGCACTGGCAACTGTCCATAAAGTTGTAAGGAGCCGAGCCACCTGTTCGTTGACAAGCCGGGCACGACAAAGACGCCGAACCACACAAAAACTAAATTGACCAGCGCCAACCTGCCACATAGGGATTCTCAATCTCCCATGAGAGGGGTTGCTTTTGAGCTAGTGAGTAATTTGCATGCGTACAGTGGATCCTGCCGTTGGAGCTTCATGTCGACCAACGTTGCCCAGAAAGTCGGCCTCGTATTGATCTGTCATCTGTACAACAAATTGTGGTTTGTCACACACCTGCCCAAGGTTAGTCCGTGAGTTTTGCGGGATATGCGCCACAACCGGATAAGGCAAGCTTGAGCCTCCTTTCGCAACCGTGATCTGAAGGCTCCAGATCCGTTTCCGCGAACGCTTCGATCTATCTAGGCGTCATATGCCCCTGACTCTTTGGAGTTGGTGAAGATGAGCAAGGCGAGACGAAGCCACCACCGGAGAACACACCGTTAGTACATGAGTTGATTCGGAACACCTGCCCGACCCAACATTGACTTCAATATGGCCTGATTTCCGCTTGGTGTATATAGACGAATTTCCTCATTGGATGGCTGCATTGCATTTCCTCCGCGTCTGACTGGCGTACCAAGGTTTTGGCTGTTGACTTTAGAGGCTCTGGATTGTCGTACATTAGCGTAACAGCTGCGAAGATTCTAGTCGCTTGCGTCAGGCGCCGAGCCAGGCAGTCTCGCGGCTGTTTATTGAAATTATTTCGCCGACCACACAATAAAAGTCAAGTTTTACCGAGACGCGGGCATGTCCAACACAAAGGGGATGCTGTGAAAAGAACAGCACTGGTAGTTTCGAAGATCTTCTGCTGCGCGTACGAGGCTGTGTGTTGTGATTTGATTGACAAATCGAAAGCAGAAGCGAGTAAGAGGGGTGCAGATGCGGTGCATCAGTCTGCATCTGCATCTGCAAAGATCGTGTGTTGTGATCTGTGGTTTCGTCAGTTCCCCGCCCGTGCCGGGTCCGCCTGGTTCGCCGAGCGTCTCGAGGGCCGTTCATCTCCGTGTCCACGCTATTGGAACCAAGGCTGGAGAGATGCAAATCTGCCGCGCCAAAGCGTTCGATTCCGGCAATCTGGACCTTCTTCAGCCCTCTGCCGTTGCTTCTAGTCGCTGAGTTTCTTCGTGCAGTCGGCCATTGTCAAGTACTCGAATCGCAGTACAATAGAACATAGATGTTGGAGATAATAGCAGAGGCAACACAAGGTTATACGTAAGCTGATTGCAAGGGGCTTCGTTCGTATTTCACGGCTGGGTACGGGGTGATCGATACGGCGCAGCAGATCGAAGAGACCTTTCTATGGTACCCGAAGTGCAGCCGCCGTCTAGCCCTATGGGTCACTCCGATAACCTGGACCATCCTGCAAATCGTGGGTGAGCGTGGAGTGTTCGCCAGAAGTGAACCGAAGACAGCTTTCAATGGAATCCGCAATGCACGTATAGGATGTCCTGGTGAAAGTTCGTCCGGTGGAGGATCATCAGAAAGCCATCCAGTGTCAAGAGACAACATCTTGGCTTTTTTTGCCTGCGAGACGATCTGCGGATGTCAACCAGGTTTGTATTGAGGATGTAGCAAACTGAAGCGGCTAACTGCTGCCGAAGGCCGCGTCTTCCACCTGAGAGCTCGCGAGCTATCGTGGTGGAGGTCTTTGAAGTTGCTCGGCGAGGAGTTGAGCGCGCTTGCGTCACGTGAAGTCTTGGCATCCAGCGTTTGTGAACAGAACCTCAAAGTTGACCACAGCGGATTATGTCATAGCAACAACACCCGCCCAACATGAACGAACAAACGGTATCGAATGACACACTCCCTGTCGACCTTTCGAACTTCAATATTCCGGATTTCGTAAAGACATCACACAATTTGCGCCTCTACCAGGAAGTACAAAAGCTCAAGAAGCTCATCAATGAGCTTGTGGACTACCAGATCGCACACCCGTTGAACGAGCAGGCGTCGGCGGAAAGCAAGAAGAAAACCAAGACAGAGATCGAGAAGAAGGAGAAGTACATTAGGGCACAACTCTCTATCATCAAGACCTTGTATCGACAGAGCGTGCTGCGCGTGCGCGAGGAGAAAGCGAACACCGCAGACGTCAAGGCGGTCAACGATGCATTGATTCTGGGACTGCATAATCTCAAATATGAGGAGCAATCGTTACGGTCTGAGATATCGGCGGCAGAGAACTACGAGTGTGTACAAGTTCGCAAATGACAGAGCGTGATAGAGGCTAACACAACACCACACAGTCACAAGTACATGAAGCTACCGCTCATTCCTGTCGAAGAGTTTCTCGAGGAATTCCCCGAGCACAATGACCTCTCCGAACACGACCTTACGACCGCACGTATCGAGCACGAACATCAAGTCCGCCTGAAGCTGGAGGAGAGGAGACAGGAGAAGCTCAAGCAGAAGCAGAAGCTCATCGCGGAAGTCAAAAAGGGCAAAGATGACCTCACGAAGCTCGACAACATGGTCGAGAAATTCGTCGAAGCCGCAGAACCTATCAAGAAGGTCCTCGCTACTGAGTAGCCGGCATCTTACGACATCATACAGGACTTGTTTTTCGGCGTTTGATACCCATACAGCGAACAAAAGTTCAATCAACTTCTTCATTTTGTCTGTCGCCGGAGGCTCATTTGTGGTATCCAAGTGCACTTGCAAATGCATGACAGGGAAGTAAGCGCACCTACCCAAAACAAGACGTGGCAGTCAGCTTCGTAGCAGCTGCTTACTATCGATCAGCAAGCCAGTCTCAATTCCGCAGGCTGCACTTTGTGGGATAACAATGACTACAACTCAGGTGCAAGGGGTCCTGTTAGATCTATGGGCGGCTGCCTGCCAGGTGGGGCGATATCCCTGCTATCGATAAGCTAGCGGCATTTCGTTGCGTCTGCGCTGAGCATCATTACTCTCCATTCCCATTGCCTCACCTCTTATTGCCGAGCATGGCATGCTTTCAAGTCGACGCGGACGTCCTGGCTTTCAGGTCACAGACTCTAAGCGATCTGACTGGAAGGAATACACCAGGCGCATCGTCCTCAACGCATCCAGTACCTCAAGATGCCTCCAAGAGCCTGGAAGCTGTACATGCACTTTTCGCTGCAGCAGACCCCTCCAGCCACAACGAAGAGCGACCCCAGAAGAGACGCAAGATTGATGCAGACAGTCGTTATGCTTCGCTTTCCACGTCCTCCCACGTGGACCATAGCGCTGTCCTTGCGAAGGTATCTATAGACTTGGTAAGGCTTCAGACTGTACCAGTGAATATGCCAGACTGACAACTTTCAGAACTTCGCGCCTGTTGTAACCTCGATGTCACCAAACGAAGGATCATCAAAGGCCGAGAGTCCTCTAGTCCTCAGCCTGGAGAGTTTCTCTGGACCGGAAGCAAGCCGATCTAGAATTGTTCTCTTCGACGCCACATCCAACTCTAGCATCGATATCCTCGCCGCCGTCGATCTCGAGTCGTATCAGTCTGTTAAACCGCATATCAAAGCTGCCGAATCGCTAGCGTGCACGAAACTTGGTCGCAAGAAAACAACGAAGCCTCGGGCTGCCTTCGCTCGATGCATACTCTCGTCCGCACCGTTGACATCGCATATGTACAAGTTGGTCATTGAAGTTCGCTGGCTTTTGGGGATATCCGTCGTAGAGAGCCCTGCTGTCAGCGCCCATCTCATGAAAGAAGACTTGCGCCTGCTTTCGACCTATTTTCGTAGCGCAACCGCACAGTCTGATGCACGATGGGCACTATCAGATTTCTACGATTCCGTATACGTTCCGCCAGTCGACTTACACATATCGCCTCAAATACAACACAAATTGGTGGATACCACACTGTATCCGTTTCAACAGAGGGCCGTTAACTGGTTGTTACGACGAGAAGGCGTGGCATACTTAGCGTCCGGACATCTCGAACCTCTCGTTGAAAATGTTGCACCGGCATCTTTCAATACTGCACAAGATGCCAACGGGACGACATGCTATGTCAGTGGCCTAAGAGGCATGGTCGTGACCGACTTGCAAGCTGCGGAAGGCGACGCTTTGCAATCGCTCAAAGGTGGCATTCTGGCAGAAGAGATGGGTCTTGGCAAGACTGTTGAGTTGATCTGTCTGATATCCCATCACAAGCGCCAAACTCATAATGATAAGGTTTTCGACATACATACAGGGGCGCATGTTCGAACTTCAGGCGCAACGCTCATTATCACACCACCCAGTATCTTAGAACAATGGCGAAGCGAGATACATACCCATGCACCCAACATGAAAGTGCTTCACTACAAAGGATTACCCTCGTCAAGTGCGCCGAAGAGGGAGCACGCAGCAGCCACTGTAGAGGAATTATTGCGGTACGACGTTGTCTTAACTACATATGGCGTACTGTCTAAGGAAATACATTATGCCACCCCTCCACCTGATCGGTCTTCTCGACATGAGAGACGTCACGAACGACGAAAAAGTCCTCTTGTCGATATATCGTGGTGGAGAGTCTGTCTGGATGAGGCCCAAATGGTCGAAAGTGGCGTCAGCAACGCAGCCAGAGTTGCGCGCGTAATACCTCGAATCAACGCTTGGGCTGTTTCAGGCACTCCTCTACGGAAAGACATTCAGGATCTGCGCGGTCTCTTAACTTTCTTGCGATGCGACACCTTCGCTCAAAACAAACTGGTCTGGAGTCGCTTGGACAAGTCTTCCTTCTACGCTATTTTCAATCAGATCACCTTACGACATACTAAGGACAAGGTTCGCAACGATCTTCGACTGCCTCCGCAGAAGCGTGCTGTCATTACTATACCTTTCACCGCAATCGAAGAACAGAATTACGCCGACCTCGTCCGACAAATGTGTGACGAATGCTGGCTTGGACCAGAGGGCGAGCCTCTGAATGCAGACAGTGACCCCAGCAGCCCCGAGATTCTCGAGCGGATGTGCGAGTGGCTGGTTCGTCTGAGACAGACATGTCTACACGCACACGTTGGACGCAAGAACAAACGAGCGTTGGGTGCAAGGAACGGGCCTTTACGGACCGTTCATGAAGTACTGGAGATTATGATAGAGCAGAACAGCACCAGGTGGAAAGCTGATGCTCGTGAAACCATCCTTAACCGAGTTAAGATGGGTCACGTCAAGGCATACGCTGGAGATATCGAAAATCGCGCAGAAAATGCTTTACCTTTCTTCACTAAGGCCCTCGAGGAAACACAAGTCTATGTGTCCATGTGCCGACAAGACCTCGAACAAGAGCAGAGAAGACTGGGTGTATCTGCGACTGTACTCAAGCATGACGAAGACTCCGATGCCGAAGAAGCGGAGAGAGAAGACATGGGTAACATCGCGTCTCTTCGGCGGTCACTGCGGTCCTTCCTGGAGCTAGAGCATATGTGCAAATTCTTCATCGCCACAACGCACCATCAGATCAAGGACTACCTCGATAAGAACCCAGGAGATACCGAAGCATCCCTATGTGAAGAACAGCTTGAGACGGAATGGTACGACCAAGCAAAGACCATTCGAAGAGAACTGCTTCGAGAGGTCAAGAATACCACCCAACGACAAATGAATAAGATCGAGAAAGGGAAACCGTTCGAGCAGCTGCCAAACGTCGAAGAGCTTCCGGACCTTGGTGGTATAGAAAGCCGCCGAGTCTTGGAGACGATCGACGAGGTCAGTGACTTTCTAAACGCGCAGGCAGCAAAAGTCCAGGAATGGAGGACCAAGATTGTTGATATCTTACTACTGCGCCTTACAGACGACGACGACGATATAGAAACGACGGGAGAAGAGTACGAGACTTCGTTGAAAGCGCAAGACGAGCTGTATGTGTCAATTATGGCACTTCGTACTCTCGTGGCAGATCGAAACCTCGCGGTGCATGGGTTGCAAGACCATCTGATCAACGAAGAGCTGAAGACGGCAATAAGGCACGCTCGTGACGATGATCCAGAGAAGAGAGGCCATGCACCCGAACTTCTCATCGAATTTTCAAAACAGCGAGCGGAGCTGATGTCAACCCTGCATGGTGGGTCTCTGAAAGGTGTGATGGCAGAACTTCGCTCAAAGATTGTTCCTCTGCAGTGGAGGGCAGAGAATGACGATCACCGCGCTGCAGCTGAGTCAACTGTACTTCAGAAGCACCTCAGCAGTGTTCAAAACATCATGTCACAACAGATCAAGGCTCTGCTTGAGATGGAGAAAGAGCAAGAAATGTTCCGAGCTACCATGAACCAGCGTCTCGAGTACTACCGACAATTTCAGCACATCTCAGACACCGTTGCGGCATACAAGGAAGAACTTGATGAGAAGTTTGACCAGGCTGCATTCCAGATATTTGACTACCGGCGGAGCAAGAGCTTGGAAGCCGTCAATACTTTGAAGGGAAAGCATGCTTACCTCGTGAACTTGCGAGCTGAAGACCAGAAGAGCGCGGCTACGGACTGCATCATTTGTCAGGAAACCATCGAAGTTGGCGTCCTCACAACTTGTGGGCACAAGGTAAGTTAGCTATATATAAGGTAAACCAAAGTATGCTAACATGCACTCCCAGTATTGCAAAGAGTGCATCAACCAATGGTGGCATGCGCACCGCACCTGTCCTCTCTGTAAACAGAAGCTCAAGTCTTCCGACTTCAAAGACATTAGTCTCAAGCCCAGTGAGCTCCCTACAAAAGCCGACACTCCGCCTTCAGACAGCCCTCCGCAAGCTCAAGCCTCGATACCCAAGACAACCGACATGTCCATCTACTCTGACATCAGCGAAACCACCCTCAAAGAGATCAAAATGATTGATCTCCCTGGCTCCTACGGCTCCAAGATTGACATGCTCGCCAAACACCTCCTCTGGATCCGGGCCAACGACCCAGGTGCCAAATCAGTCATCTTCAGCCAATATCGCGACTTTCTCGAAGTGCTCGAATCCGCCTTCCGCGACTGGAAAATCGTCTGCTCAAACATTAGGGAGAAAGACGGGATCGTGAAATTCAAGCGCGACCCAGCCACTGAAGCCTTCCTGCTCGACGCCAAAAGCGACAGTTCTGGCCTTAACCTAGTCAATGCAACATACGTCTTCCTCTGCGAACCGCTCATCAATCCTGCCATTGAACTCCAGGCTATCGCCCGCGTCCACCGCATCGGTCAGCAGCGCCCAACAACAGTCTTCATGTACCTAATCAGCAATACCGTCGAAGAAGCTATCTACGACATCTCCGTGGCCAGACGGCTCGAGCACATGAAGAGCTCGTCTAGACCGGCCGAGACGTCGGGCGCCGCGACGCCCGTCGCTGCGCAGGAGAAGAGCTTGGATAAAGCGAATTCGGCGGAAATGGAAGCCGCGCCGCTCAAGCAGCTGTTGAGTAAGGGTGGAGGCGGGGAGGCCGTGAAGAACGATGATTTATGGCAGTGTTTGTTTGGAAAGCCGAGGAAGAGTCCTGGGCTGAGGAGTGAGGAGCAGATGCGGGTTACAGTGGGACTGTGAGAAGATGTTGAGCAGTCGTGAACGGATACTTGGGATAACCACAGTCGTACAAGCGTGGTGTTCGGGGACATTATACCCTAGGAATTGCATTGTGTTGCTATGTATGAGAATTTGAATCTTGTTGAACTTTGTTTGTTCATATAACCTCCGAAACATTTTGGGAATACCCGTTGATCTGCGTGTGCTTCGTGCATGACGCTGTCATCATTAGAACTGGCCCTATCCGAAGAACCGGAGCCAGAATTCGCCATGATGAGTCTGCCGCTCCTCCAGTAGATTTGTAGTGGATGAACAGTGCAGAGCTCACATTCTCATGTCATGCTGAGTGGACCGTAAGGGAACCATTTCTCGGGACGATGATATAGTTGGGTGAGGGCGGTGTTGTACTGTGCAGAGCATGTCCGCGTACCTAAGAAATGCTTTCTACCCTATTGGCTTCTGTCTCAAAGGTTGTGAGCAAAAAGCCGAAGAGAGTGGATATGCCTATCCACTGCCCCTTGTTCCTACTCTACAAATTGTCGTGACTTCTTTCCCCAAAACATTTACCTGAGTACTAAAGTTGTTAATGCGGATTGATACCATGCGTCCAACCCTCCTTCTATAGGAGTGATACCAACCTCATAGTTGGGGCTCGGCATGAAAGCATTACTAATGAAAAGGTATGAATGTCCTTCCGGGCGGAGCACGGCTATATTCATCATGAACCACAAGCGAGCGAGTACGTCACCCGGCTCCATGGCTGCCGAACCCAGTCCATAGGCATCTGCGGACTTGACCGCGGGACTGCCAGAGAAGCTGGCTTCAAGGACGGTTAATGCCAAGCAAGTGCGACTGAAGGGTCATGCGACCCGCAGCTTCAGATCTTCAGGACTCTATGTGTACACCTTGCAGACTAGTGTATCTCGAACACACGGTACTCGTCACTCGACACTCGTTCTGTCCCTGAGATGAAAACTACGCCAACGAAGTGGAAATACCCTTTCCGCGGACGTAGCATCAGAGGCATATCGAATTGAGGAAAAGATGCCACAATATCACCAACTTCTGTGGCAAGAGGAGCCATTCCTGGGTTACCCCTTGCAGTCATAATGAGCCTGCGCTGTTTCCAATAGCATTGTGGTGGAAAGAAGGTTGCGAAGTCGAGGTAGTCTCGACGTGATGTGGCACTTCTCTCCAATGATTTCAGCATCTTGTTTGCGTGGTCGGAGGCTGTTCCTTTGCTTGAAGGGTTAATTTGGGGGAAGATCGCAGCCTCTAAGGCTCGCCAATCGACGGACACCAGCGGATCCCATGTGCGACACGTCAACACCTGCAAGAACAACCTCTCGTACTTTCTGTACTGAGAAGACGTTTTCTGCGTGCGGGCTGTATGTATATGGTATCGCCAGAATGTGGCAACGCTTTCAAGACTTGAGGCCCTTGATTCTGGAGATAGTGATGGTCCCAATATGCGAATGCTGTCTATCTCCAAATAGCTCTCCAGACTCAGTGCATGAGTACTCTCGCTCATCTTATCTGGCTTCAGTAATCTGATCTTCCTCGAAGCCAGATCGTTGGCTTGACTTATGTGAAGCGATATGTATTCTTCTGTTGTTGGCGACCTTAGGTTTGGCACCCAGGAGGGCCGATCACGTAGACGAGATTCGATCGTACGACCATGGCATACATGTGCTAAGAGCTCGTAGGTCTCTGAACAGCTCACGAAAACCTTTGCAAATTCGAGGACAGTTTGACCCACTGTACGCGTATAGTCAGGTTGAATGCATCGCAGTCGTGCTATCAGGTTCGGTTCGTGGTCCTCGTCATGCGGCAAGCCCTGTATCGCGTAGACTCGGTCTCGTTCGTCTGTACAATGCATTCCACGCGTACAGCTCAAGACGTTTGAAACCGACATGCTGGAATGCCTTTGCAGGGTAATCCAGTGCGTGGTATGGCCATTTTCCATGAGGACTGAGTGAAGTGGTACTCGAAGATAATCGAAATTGATTTCTTCATCACCCCACATGCAAATCCTTGACCTCGCTAATAGGTATTCTTGGACCACCCACAGACGGGAGAACCACTGACATCCAGATAAGTCTGCGACTGCAGCTTTCCAATCCTGAAAACCTTCTACTGTCGCAGCTTGACTTGGATTGAGAGCCATGTTAAAAATGCGCCTTGCTTTCAGTTCAGGATCCGGTCCCAGCCAGACAAGCACACGGCGCGCGCTGGAGTATATGTTGCCCATCATCTTGACTTGGTGGCCACGCTCTGCAGTATCCGCCTGATCTATACACACTGCGTCGGCCCAGATAAGTCGAATCCGATCCGTCAATCGTAGACGCCGGAGGGCTTGTGCAAGATTGCTGGTTATTTGAACTATGCCTCGAGAGGTTTGCAAAGTGTGCGTGTGATCCGCCTTGCCCGAAACATAGGATAAGGCTTCAAAGTCGGGCGTGAAACCCGTAGCATCGCACAGCTCGGTACGGTGGAGGTCGCCTCTGAGTGGATCGCCTCCGCGACCGGGTTCGAGCCACAAGAGTCTGATAGCATTGGATGTGCGCAATATGTTGTAAATGTAAAGCTTCTTGCTGTTCGTTCTTGGATGTGCGCGGTCCATTTAGTGATATTTCGGGTGGCTCATGTTGGAATTTTGACTTGGTGCTGCGAGAAAGACGACAGGGTCGAGGATGGTACCGCACTGCTGGTGAGTGAAGACCGAAATACGTGTACAAACCGGTGCGCGGGAGGCGGGTTGATTCAGGGAGTTAGGCTGACGGTAGGGTCCTTTTTATGCGCGCGTGTCTCGTATGATTATGCGATGCCTGCAGGTGGCTGAGCCTCCCGGTCTCTGCATAATTGGACAAGTGCACATGCAGCCGAAATCAGACTGCGCGGAATCAGTGATGTCACAAACAATGGAAGTGAACCTACCTCCAGAATCAATCAAGGGCTGATACGACTGGATCTGGAGGCTTACAGTTTTAGAGTTTAACAAAGTTCAGCGCTGAGCCCATACTGAGTAGGAGCAGGAAAACGTCCGGCAGAATGAGCAATGGACTGATATGGATGAGACCTTAGCGATAGCGATCGTTCGATTGGGTAAGTATGTGAAGGGAAGAATAATCATAACGATGCTCCAAACCGTCTGCGCGAATCCAAAGCTCAGCGCGCCTCTCCAGGCAACGAACGTCTATATGCACCCGCATCAAATGCTCAAACGCTAAATGCTGCAAATCAACAACAAACGAAATCAACGAAAGTAACGAAAGCTAATAGATAGAGCAGCTGACCTGGGCCCTGGTCATGGCAGAAGTGAACATAGCTTGCATAGCAGTGTAGTGGAAGATGATACCTCCTAATACAGCCATGTGCCAGATGTTGTGACTGCAGCCGAAGTAGTCAAAGAAGCCAGGGAACCAGCGCTCAGGGCACTTGCTCGCATACAGCACTGCGCCGGTGATGTAGACGAGAAGGCTCTTGGTGATGGGCGCATAGAAGTACAGCGCCCACTGGGGACCACGGCTCCAAGACAGCTGGAAGAAAGGAATGAAGCCGGTCAATGCGAGAGTGCAGTAGAAACCAACGCGCAGCCAAGCCATGTCGGCGCGGTTGAAGGTTGGTTGCCAGGGAAGGATGACACCGCCGACACCGAGAGCCGCGGTGAGGGTCATGTACGACCAGCGGGAGACAGGCTCGCAGTAGAAGGCGGCGTACTCGGTGGTGAGGATGGAGGCAGCAACGAGTAGCGAGATGCCGGTGTAATCGACGCAGGCGAAACGCTCGAGCAGTGTTTGTTCCGAGATACTGCTCATGGTGTGCCAGATCGTGGAGCAGGCAAGGCACTTGCATGCCGCGAAAAAGAAGATGCCAGCGATGAAGATGTCGGCCTTGGTCGATTGGCTCCAGTTGACACTCGACGGATAGAAGTAGAAGGCCAGCGCAAGAACCATTATGAAACCCAGTAGATGTGACCAGATGTTGACGAGCTCGTTGTGGAAACCGAAAACAGAGCGTACGCAGGCCCATTTACCTTCCGAGAAGCGATAGCCTTTGAGAATGTGAGGGTTGATCCTCCAGGGCTCAGGCAAGTCATCGTAACGGATTAGGCCATGTTCCTTTGCGCGAGCCAGCGCACGCTGCACACCGTGTTCGATGGTGATCTCCACAGTCTCACGAGCTCGACGGGCCTTGTCAAGACCGCTGTCGACTACACCCTTGGCAGCTTCGAGACCCTCGTCCATCTTTCTCCGTCCACTCTCGTACATCTCGTGGGCATACGAGCCAATTGTGCCATCTTTCAAAGAGTATGCGCGCGTTTCAAACTCAGTCAAATATGAGTCCATCAGCTGTATTCCCTCCATAACCTTCTCTCCCAATGTCTCCTGCGACTCTAGCGCTTCTTTGTATCGCTCCTCTAGTGTCTCAACGAAAACTGAGGCTTGCCGGCGTCCGGCTTCGAGTGCGCCATCGGAGATCTTCGAGCATGATTCGCGCACAGCGAGAAGGGTTGTGTAGGCATACTCGACGCCTGCGTCGTACTTGAGGTGGCCGTAGTCTTCAAGAAAGTCGAGTCTGCAGTTGAGATCGGCAAGGAAGTTGCGAAGCTTCGAGAATGGTCAGCCATAGCTACGACATATGCATGAGAGCTTCCCTACCATCAGCTGGAAATTTTCCGCTTCCTGGAGGCAGGGTCTGGTGTGCCACGAGTGACGGCGCTGGCGCTGCTCCTCAAAGGTGCCATAGCCAGGGCGGCGCAGCATCTGGACTGGCTCCTCTTGGGAAGTCATGACGGCGGTGCTCACGCCCGTGGTGGACATGGAGCGCGGCATGAGGGGCAACGAACTGATATATACAAGCGCGCGGGGCTGGTTGAGGCGTGGGGAGGCCGCGGTTGCTGAGGGGCTCAATCGACAGGGTCCCGGATGAGGAAGGTCTGGGAATTGGCTGGCTGACGAGACGTCTGGCTGACCTTTGCATGTGCGCACAAAGAAGCTCTCTGGCTGGGTGGCTTGCTGTCAAAGGAGTGAATTGGTGCTCTGGGCTAGCGACTGGGTGGGCCGTGTTCTCCGCGAATGGGTGGAGCTCAATACGCGGCGTGGATGGCGGCCGAGAGCGGACTGGACAGGAGCTGGCCGCAGAGAATTATGAGGTTATGTACAGAGGGACAACGAGAGCTACGGTGTTGTGGGCGGCAGGATGCCGATTGAGGTCTGAAAGAAAGTGGGAGGGTGGAAGAGACGGCGCCTCTGGCGTGTTGGCGCTCGTCATCCAAATTTCTCATCCGAGGCTGGACTGGACTTGGATTGAAAGGATGGGTCGCTCGGTGCTTTACCGGCACTGGGACCCCTGCACGGATGCTGCATCGTCAGGTACAGAACAGATGTTCTTGCTAGGGCTGACAGTTGACATTTCCTTGACATGCTCCTTGTTTCAACTGTATGTACATATCTTTTGAGCAGCAGTAGTTGTTCTACACGGCACTATCCCGTTCAACAAAGTGCGCGGGACAATGGTGGAAAGAACGGCTCGAACGGCTTGGCACTTGCTCCATTCGACCTGGTGCCCTCGTCCACTTTCAACTCATCGCCAGCAGCATCCATCACGGTTCGCCAACACATTGTCCGCTTGATTCGGCCGTCATGCGCGACAGCTAATTGCCAATATCGTGCGCACTCTCGCAGTTCAGTCTTTTGTTCCAGTCCCATTCTCACTCTACACTTCCTTCTGTCTTCGTTCTGCAAGACTAGTGTGACGAAGTGGCTAGCTAGCAACGCCCATGACGGAGTTGCTCCCTTCACCACACGCGTCATTTTGACCAAACCTTCCACAACTGGCACAGAGAGGTCAGAGAGTAGTGTCCCGTATGAACTTGGGTACTGCTAGCAACCTTGACTACACGCGCCTGCGTAGGTTGCGCAACAGTTCAACTGCCAGTCATCATCACTTTTCTCTGCCCTACATCAACACCTGCATTACCTTGTCGAACCCTTTGCTTTGACTGTGCAACACGTACACTAAATGCGCCTAGCACTCGGCCTGCAATCGCACCTGGTCTCATTGCTTGGGCTCTATGAACTCACATGCTGAAGCCACAGCCTGGAGCCTCGATAATCACGATCGCGCAGAGTCACTCCCAACCCTGTCATTAAACAGAGTCTCACCGGACGCTTTGTACGGGATTCCTTGTCGACACCAAACCGCTGCAAAATGCCATCAGCAGAGCCTCACCCCTCTTGCGTGGCCAATCGTGGTTGCGTCCTCGGCGTCATGTGTGCTACACCTTAGCGCAGCTTACCGTGTCATACTTCGCACTGCAGTACAAACTCAGCCAAAACCGCGCCACGATCTTCGCCGAGCATGCAGTTCGCTCAGTTCTCCAGCAGTTCTCTTTGCGCATAGCGTCGTTGCCTCTTCGGTCTTTAGCCAATCACCGAGGCTTGATCTCCGCTTTTGAACTCCCGGTCAGCGATGCCCTGCATACCTTAAACGTGCCATGACCTCAGAACACGAGGATCGCAACTTCACGAACCGTTCGGCAATTTTTGACATTTCCACATAACATTTCTGAACCCGGAATTTGGATGCCTCGATAGTAAAGAATCATGGCGGAACTTGCGGGGATTCTGCCTGTTGTATCTCGTTGTTCTTGCCTTGCGCTTGAGCTGTATCAATTCGCCGCTTCGTCACCTGGGGAGGCAAGGGACTTCTTGAAAGTCGTGAGGGCAATCAACAATTTCGCTTCGATATTGAAGCAGGTCGGTACCATCATCAAGGAGGATGATCGTCTACCTTCTTTACAGGTATGTGACTTCCTGTATGTCTGCCATGCCACCTTCACACTTGGTCTTTCAGGTGCATCAGGCTGAACATACGATGTCGAAAAATATCTGTTTCCAAAGCTCAGCAAAGGTTTACGTTTCAAGAGGATATGAAATCGCACAATGAAGCCTGTAGGAGCGGCATCTGGCAGCGCGGGCTTTTTGGAGCACACTGCATACGGACATGCTGACAAGGCGACCAGGCTCTCGATGTACTCGAGGATGTTACAGTGCAGTCGCAGACCGTCTTGAAAGAAACCGAGGACGCAACCGAGCTTCGCAGACATGGGGAAACTCATGAAAGAGATGGGACTCGGTCCTCGAAGTATCGTCCGCGAAGCGAATCGTTGAGTTCGGCAAGGCTGGTCTATCTCGCTACGCATCTTGAATGCTTGAGATTGACACTAGCCGTCCTTCTGCAGACCTTGTATGCTGCTCAAAGTATCATGTGGTCACAGTAAGTAATACCACTTCTCTTTGCACTGGTCTGCGACCGCGCACATGTGATCAGCAATGTATGAGCTGTGTGAATATCACATCATTAGAGAAGGGATCGCAACTCTTGTCTCAAGCATAATCATCAGTATTGCTTCCTTCGGACATTACGCTGACTGTTGCTCTAGGCTTCGCCCAACAGTATCGCCAAAGCAAGCTGCCAAAGCAGTGGCAAATGAAAAAATCCAACTCCAAACCCTCATCATTGAACAGCAAATGTCGATTCTGTCCGCGGCTGTGCTTCATGAGCAATCGCCTCGTCAGGACACACGTTACTTGATGGAGTCGGACAGCTCTCAAAGCCTCGCGACAACCGATCGAGAGAGCACAGCGCCCAGCCCGAGCCGCCTCCATCAGTATCAAGACAAATATCTTGGAAGTCTAGATACATCTGGGTCTACAGAGGATGGGTGGTTACCGCACATATGCAGCATCGCTGGTTCGCGAACCGAGCAGCTTTTGGAAAGATGGACTAGCTTACCGGAATTTGAGCGTCGACTTCGCGAAGATGAGCGCAAAGCTCGTACGCAGAAACAAGAGAATCAGCAAGCAACCGTCGAGTCCGATAGTGAGGAGGACGAGAGGCAACGGTACAGGTCCAACGGCTCAGGCCTCACTTCGCCACCACCTCAGCGATCTGGTAGCGTACAGTCGCTGTTTACGGATACAACCACATTGCCTATTCCAGTTCATGGGTCTAAGTTCGGACCGTCAGCTCCTATGTCACCAGCAGCATCACCCAGAACATCCCGTTCGAATTTTGAGATACCAGTTTCGCCCCGTACCAGCATAGGTAGCTTACCCGTTGAAGCTGCAGCAGCGGTCGAAGCCAAAGAGGAAGACGAGGGCCTTGATTTGGAGATACCGTGGTCCCTGCGTACGCGAAAGTACGAGTGGAGATATGTTGACGGCAAAGTTGTTGGTGGCAATACTGATCTGCCACCATCGACTGCATATACTGAGCGTCAGAGCTGGACGGAAGTCATGGCAAGCTGGGTGTGCAAGGAAGCCATAAAGGAAGCTGGGTACAAGTTCACGCAGCTACAAAAAGAGAGGCAAGATGGTCGCAGAACGAGATTCGACACCTGCTTCTACATTGAGCAGCCGCTAAAGTTTGATCAAGTTAAGAGCCTGGTCGAGCGGACGGTCGAGATTTATCGAAAGAATGTACCACCGACTCCGCCACCCCAGTCCGCGCAACCACGCGTCAGACGTACCTCTTTCGATCGTCCGCCTTCTGGACCGCCACCAAGCTACCTAGCTAAGATGGCTGCGCAAGACCGCGACCGGACGCCCACTGCGAACAGGCCTCATGCTCCACTTGAACGGTCCTCAAGCACAGTGAGCCACCTTCCACCGCCGCCACCACTGGACCGCTCGATATCGTTGCCTGGGCCGGGTATGGTATCTCAGGTTTCACATCCACCTTACCCATCAAGCGTCGCCTCACAGACATCGTCTCGACCTGGAGGAGTACCAATGCCCACACCAGGACTGATGCCTATGCCGATGCAGAACGGCCAATATTCATCTTCCCTACCACCCCAGGGACCCTATCACCCTCAGGTGCCGCCTCCACCGTTGAACGGGCAACAGTACCCGTATCCACCTCCTCCACCTGTTGGGCATGGTGGCCCTAGTGGTCCATATCAGAACTACCCTTTTACACCACATATGCAGCCTTATCCCAACGCATCAATTCCGCAGTCACTGCTTCGCCAGTCGTATGTCGTGCCTCGATCCATGGATAACAGGTATGACGATGACTCGATGACGTCCGACTCAGGAAGTGGAGAGCGAAGAAGACGCAGATCAAGATCAAGAAGAAGGTACGAAAAGGAATACGAAGGGAAGAAGAAGAAGTACGGGAAGAGCGCAGCAGCCGGGACGTTATTGGGTATCGGAGGGTTGACGGCGTTGCTGGACGGACTAAGTGGGCTATGAGTGATGACCTGACGACTGTTCCTTATGTAGAACCACGCTTCATTTAGATTTACGCCTTACGACTGACGCCAATATCACACGACTTTTGTATCGCAGGATTACATTTACAAATGCCTCTCCTATAACTTGTGATGCCATTCGATCTGCCGTATCTTATAGTATGCCGTCCAAACCCAAACGCCGCGCTATGCACAAAACAAACCCTGCTCTCTTCCAATACCACTCATCGGCTATCAGCCACATCCGGCAATCTCTCGATGACATACTTCCCCTTGGCCACACTCACAATCGGCACACCAGGAATTTTCCTAATCCTCCTCTTCAAGTCCCTATCATTCGTCGCTACAAGATAAATCCTATGCTTCATAACCCTCTCCACAATACAGTCATCGGCATACGTTCCCTTGTGATCGCACTTCAGCCTCTCCCACCTCTCATCTCTTGCAATGCGCAGCGCAATCCTGTACTTTGGCCCCAGTTTCTCCAACTCAGCCATCACGCAAGTTGTTATGATTGGTGTTGCTTTAGCGTAGAGGAGGTCCATGAGTGCTTTGTCGAGCTCCAGTTTTGCGTGCACGGTGTGCGAGAGGAAGTTGGTGTCGACGAGGACGCTGTAGGGCGGGCCGAGGGCGGTATTGGCTTGGAAGAAGAGCGCGGAGGAGACCTGGGGAACTTCGCGTTTTGCTTGTTCGGCGGCGAGTTTCTTCTTGGCTTCGAGGTCGCCGGAGTCTTGGTTCTTCTTTCTGCAGATTTATGAGTATTGCGACGGCAGGTAAAGCAGAGGTGGCGGTGCGTACAATCTCGCATCCTTCTGTCCTATGACCCTCTTCATCTGCGCGAACTTGCGCGTCTTCTTTTGAACACCCATGGTCGTGGCGTTGTGCGGTGGCTTTGCGTGGTGTTGCCGTCGATAACGAGCTTGACTTTTTGGTGGAGCACGAAATGGCTACTGCCAAGAGTTCGACTTTCTCCAGGTTCTGCCGCTCTTTGCCGCCTACGTTCCTTCGCCGACCAGAAACTAGTGGTAGTGGGTCCCAGAATAGCAACAGCGCAGTGCATCCATCACGCAGGGACGAGTCTGACAGGAAGGGTTCACGCGATGGAAAATATTGATCTCCTATTCCACTTCATGGTGATGTGTGAGCAGATGCAGCACCACACAACATCGCAGCCATCGTCGCTCTTCTTAACAATTGTTTAATTTCATCACAATCTGACGTTCGTCACCGTCCCTCGCTCATCTCGCCGCCCCCATTCCGATCTGCTAGCCCGTGCCAAACACCAAGCGAACTGGGCGCTCGATCCTCACTCGGCCCCTGCAGCCCCATTCTCTCTCTCCGCCAACAGCCTAGTAAACAGGGTCCTCTCCACCTCTTGCTGTCCTGTCGCTCGTTCCACCCAGACATTGCGACACTCACCCTACGAGCAACGCTCTCCACTCGTCCGCGAACAGCCTCAGCCCCTGAGACACGATCGGCCGCACGACTCGGTGTCACCCTTCACCCACGCCGCCCCCTTCAGCGGGCCCTTCGATACTCCAGACCGCATCACAACCCCCGTCGAACGTCGTACACACATCATAATGCGCCCATCGGTAGGCCTGTTGGGCCTACTGCTCGCCGCCGCGCCTGCTGTTCTTGCCCAGGACGACAGCGACTTGCCACAACTGTCGACAGTAACGCAGCCCGACGGGCAGGGAACATCGTCCAGTGCAGCCGCCTCGTCCGTAGCAGCATCCACCACAGCAGCTGCGTCTTCAGCGGCGGCAACATCGGCGCAGTCGAGTGCAGCAGCATCGGGCACAACAGCAGCCAGCGCTGACAACGATGGCCAGTTCCCTACTGTTACACAAGGCGCCGTTCAACTGTCTGGCTTGCCTACTCTTGCTGGTGTTGGTGTGCCTAATCAGCAGGTCCCAGACACTGCTGGTGCGCTCTTCATGCAAAAGTCTGATCTTCCGGACGGAACCGTTTTCATCTGTGTCGGCGCGATCCTGGGTTTCCTCGGTGCTTGCGTGCTTCTCTGGCGAGGCCTCGTTGCGTGGTCGCTGCACCGATCTGTCAAGCGCGCTGCTCTGGCGCAGAACTTGGCCGATATGAAGGCTATGTCCGCAGTTCCTGGCAAGAAGCGCGGAATGTATACCCATGTTGGTGGCAGCTCGACTATGTCTTTGGACCACCTCGCTGCGGCACCCGCTGGTCACTCGAGGCCCCAAAAGCCCTTCGCTCAGGCGCCAGGCGGCACACCTCCCAGAGCCACATCGTCTTTGTTCTTCTCTCCTACTGCAGGCGGTGCAGCTGGCCTCGCACAGCAGGGTAACCGTTCGTCCAACTACCTGCCGGCCGGCTACTACGCCGCTGGCACCGCAGCGCCTGCTGGTGGTTCGCCAATGGCACATGTCGGTGGACAAGGCGCCCATTTGTCGACCAACTCGCTGGCGCTTCCAGGCAACCGCTTTAGTCGCGCATCCGGCAGCTCACCACCTCACTCGCCATCTCTTCCCCCATCACGTGGCTACGACCGCGCTCCTCCATCAAGAGGCGGATACTCAGACTACAACCGCAACAGCGTTGCCACCCTTAGCACACCAGGCAATACCAGGAGTGGTGTCTATGGCCATGGTCAAGCTAGTGTGAGCAACTTGTCTCTGAACGTACCCGGTGGCACTACAGAGGCTGGCGGCCGAGCACCGAGTGCGTATCTGGAGGATCTGTTCGAGAATCATGGTGGCTCGCGCTCGCAAGAGAGGTTCTAGAGGGACCTTGAGCTGCCCGTTACTGTGCAGCCTTTCGCTATCTCGAGATCCCAGTCTCTGATCGATCGTACGGCCGAGATTTATCGTCATGTATATGCAGCAGGTCGGGAAAGGATTTGGGACGTCGAGTTGGCGCTCGAGAGGAGCAGGTCTGCGATTATGTGGCGAAGCAGAGACAGTCCGCGAAGACCGCGGTCGGCACCATTGTTATGATACCAAGGTATCGGTACGTACTAGCCATTGTGTTTTGGTTGAGGTGGTGCTGCATGTGCGGGTACCTTGTCCGTGTCACCTTATGAAACGGGCAGCCACCAAACACCGAGCTACAACAGCTTCTTGCTACCGGTATCTTTACGATTGTTGGCGTTCCTGGGAAGAGCTGAGATTGCATCGTTTGGTGTCAGTTGGTTTTATTCAGTTCTTGTCTATAGATACCTTGAGATAGCTATTGTTGGTAATGAGGGAGGGTAGCGAGCAGCACTGCTTGTAGTAATTCAATTCATAAGATCATGACTTCCGGAGCCAGTGGCACAGCCGTGATGTGTGCATCCGTGATACCGAGAGCATTTCGGCAACTCCGCAATGTGCAGCTCAGCTTAGCTACCCGTTCCTTCGATATCTGGTCGACGGGTCTCCATGTCCGGACATGGGTGATAGAAACGACTTCGAAGATAAGGACACAGAACCAGCTACACAGCAGACAGACTCACAGAGTTGAACAGACAAGAAAGCAAACACACAGACGAAAAGACATGAAGATCCTCCCCGTCCATCGGTACACATCATGCTATCAAGCAGCGAGCTAGTTGCTCATCACATCCGCGGACCCGTGGCCATTGGTCGGCATGGTCGAAAGCATCGACTAGCGCCCCAAACAACCGGCATCGATATCTTGTTTCTGCTGCGTTCAATCAAGCTACAAGCGCATAAGAGCTACACCTGTGCATGAGTTCTGCATATCGTGGTCATGGCTTTGGCAGGAGGCGGAGAGCATGTGAAGAACGAGGCGGAGAGCATGTGAAGAACGAGGTGGATGGCAGATTGTAAGCCGTGGCTGGGCAAGGCTGAGGACTGCTCCTTCGCGCTAAAGATTGCAGTGCTCCCTTAGGCTGCACTCAGGCGTCACAAGGGCGGTATCTTGCCGAACTCTGCTGTAGTTCTTTCCATGGTCGGGCTGAACACGTTGGTGAAAGTAGGGCGGCTGTACTGCAATCTTTAGCGCGGAAGGGCGGTCCACAGGCTCGCATCCTGATGAGCATTGCTGAGCGTTGCTGGGCTTCGGGTCTTAGATGCTTCGATCGTGAACCTGCTCTAAGATGCTCTGTACGGTTTGCACTGCAATACTTACCGACTTAAAGATTCCTGAATGACTGCCTCGCATCCATGATGTCTGCACATTGGTTTGGGGGATGTACTGTGATCTTTAGCGTAAGAGCAGCAGCCTTTATGAGCTAATAACCGTTGATGGGGGTAAGTGGACTGATCTCTTACTCAAGTTGCACTGCAATTTCTAGCGCGGATGAGCAGTCGACAGTCTTGCGGGAAGCGAGGCCTCGCTGAGAGGCGTACTTGAGGTTTCTACGCGTGGGGGCCAGTACCTTTCATGAAGCAGACTGCACTGCAATTTCTAGCGTAGAAGAGCAACCAACAGGCCGACATCTCGCGGCTGTGCGTAGCTAACCTCAAAGGTCCAGAAGTATTTTGGACGAATTGGAAGTGCACTGCAATCTTTAGCGTGAAAGAGCTGCCGGTCCGCAGCCTTGCTACACAGGCTTCGCAGAGCCTCTTGGGCAAGTGGGCCATTGATCTATATCTTTGCACTGCAACCTTGAAGGCGAAAGAAGAGATACTGTGGCCTTGCACTTGAAACCCTCATGACTTTTCAATAAGAGTATGCGATCACGAAGAGATGTTTGTCATAAAAATAGTCCTACGCATCTAAAGAGACGGCAATGCGTAGGGTGGAGTAGACACGGTCCTGCTAAAAACCTATTTTCCTCTCCCACTTGAAGGATATGTTCCCCTTTGGCCATCGAGCGAAGATCCAAAGGGGAGGCAATCGTGGGGCTCTACATAGCTCTGCTTACGCAGGTAGATATCGTGCGGCCTCGAGCGACAAACTCAATCACTCGGTAAGGGGCACTCTCACAACAGTGTTCGTTGTTGTTTGATTGTTGCACTGAAGCAGGAGCGAAGAGATTTTGATGAGCAGCGGCCGGCGGATAGAAGGCCCGACGGCTTGGCGCCTGCAACATCAAAATCTTCTGCGCGGTCAGCCCGGGTTTTCGCTCCTTACACACAATCATACAAATGAACGATTAATCAACGGCCACGATGGGTATGCCAACCGCGTGGTTGTCATATTTGCGTTCTAGAGTGAGACGGCACTTTTAGGCTTTGAGCAGGTTACGCCTCTCCTTCGGGGGAGGTTCGATAGCGCTTGGAGCCACCTGCGTGACCATACATCTCTTCCTTACAAACGTGAATTGCTTAATCTCAAGGGATGCGGTGATCATTAGGACTCGGGGTTTTAGAAGTGTGATCGACGATGTTACTTCGCTTCTGAGTCCTTGAAGATTGAAAGTTCAGCCTCGCATCAAGCTTTCATGGTGTAAACTCTACCCAAGAAAATCGCAATGACTGCCGGATGCCTGGACGCGAGCATTCGCTGTCGAAGTAACAAGCTTCTGGCCAGCATACTGTCAGAAGCATGTTGGGCCCCAAGTGCTCACTTTTTGTCATGCCAACGGCTGTCGACACGACCAGGGGCAAGGCTGAGAATAGACAGTGCGCTAGAACCCTGTCTGGAGCGACGCCATGTATTCAGCGGAACGGGGTTGCATTACTCGTCATCGCGTGCGAACTAAGCAACTCTTCGCGGTCTCCTTTCTTCTTTCTCGTGTCCGGCTCGCCGTTGAGATGTTCCTGCGTGCATATCGATAATCATACCTAGTGCTGTGCTACGTGTTCGCCGTCGAGTCTGAGAGCTACACCCCCGAGCCCCCGCCGCATACGCACGTTCTATTACCGCCCGAGTGACGAACGGAGCTCCAACCCTTGTGTGACGCCCAAGGCGCGACGACATGGCCTCCGCCCTGAACAAACGCCAGCAGGCGCGTAACGAGCGTACGCTGCAGGAGCTCATCAAGACGGTGCCGGGCAATGGAACCTGCGCCGACTGCGGTGCGAAGAACCCAGGTAAGGAGAGCGTGCATGCTGGTGGACTTGAGCTGACAAGGCTGTAGGATGGGCAAGCTGGAGCGTACGTCTTCTCCAAAACTGTCCGAGAACTGTCTCTTGACTCGACCGGTCCCTTGCCATCTCGAAGCAGTACTGACGAACCTAGTTGGGCATCTTTTTGTGCATGCGCTGCGCTGCGCTTCACCGCAAACTTGGGACACACATCTCGAAGGTCAAATCGCTGAGCATGGACAAATGGGACAACGCGCAAGTGGATGTAAGAAGAAGTGTCTGAAGGGGTCTGAGACAATATTGACAGTAGCAGAACATGAAGCGCATTGGCAACGCAGCATCGAACAAAACCTACAATCCGCGCAACTCGAAGGCCCAGATACCGATCGACGTCGACGAAGTGGACGGAGCTATGGAACGTTACATACGGCAAAAGTACGAACAGCGTGTATTCATGGATGCTTCCCAGCCAGGCACGCGACACAACACAGGCAGCACAAGCTCTGAAGACAGGCCACCACCACTACCGCCGAAACCTACCGGGCGATTTGGGTTTGGGTTGAGGAAGACATCCACATCCAAGTCTCCACCAGTATCTCCGGGCCTCGGATTTGGACAAGAGACCTCTCCGCCACGGGTAAACAAGCCATCTCGAGTCTTTGGATCGAATGTTCACACATCTGGTGATGGGTTGGACTCAAAGCTGGCGACGCTGCGAGACATGGGTTTTCCGGACGACAAGCGCAACTCCACAGTGCTGAAGGGCTTGAACGGCAATCTGGACAGGACAGTGGAGGCATTGATCAGGCTTGGAGAGCAGAACTCAGGGAAGTCAGGGCGAACGACGCCAACTCCACCAGCGAAGAACGGTGCAAATGGTCTCTCTTTCGACAATGTCCCACAGAGCGCGCCTGCTGCGGCCTCGACGAATCCATTTGATGCGCTGGACGCAGCACCTCTTGCCCAGCAGCAACAGCAACCGCAACAAGTCAGCTACGGCGGACAGCAGCAGGCGACCCAGCAAACGAACTCTTACAATCCGTTCTTAGCACAGGGCCAACAAAACCAGTATCAGCAGCAGGGAGGGGCGCAACAACAGCAGAGCTATGGCCAACAAGCTCAGTATCAGCAACAGCAGCAACCTCAGCAACAACAGAATTACGGACAGTCCTACAATCCGTTCGGACAGCAGATGCAGCAACAGCAGCCACAGCAACAGTCGCAGCAGAGCCTAGAACAGATGTTTTCGGGCATGCAGGTATCCCAACAACAGCCTCAGCAACCTCAGCAACCTCAGCAACCCGCACAACCTCTGTTTCCCAACCGGACAGGAGGGCTAGGGCAGCCGAACCCACCTTTTGCGCAATCGAATCCTTTTCAGCAATCTTTCACACCGCCACCAATGCCACAGATACCCGAGCAATACAGCTCATTCTACCCGCCGCAACCGCAATATCAGTCAATGTCTCAGCCAGCGAGCCCAGGAAACCCCTTCCTGAAATCTTCCAAGAGCCAGATCTTCACACCTTCTGCAAACTCGAACCCATTCGGCTCAAATATCGGTCAACAACAGTCACAGCCGTATCAGCAGCAGCAGCAGCAGGCACCACAGCAGCAAGCTTTCAACCCCTGGACAAGTCAGCAAGTATCGCAGACACCTACATCACAGGCCTCGAATCCATTCAACAGCATTGGCCAAGGTTACCAGCAAACGCAGACACCCACCGCTCAAGCACCAAACCCATGGCAGTATCAGCAACAACCCGCCCAACAGCCAACGTATCCACAGAACAACCCACCATTCGACAAGTATGCCGCGTTCTCACAATTCGGCCAGCAGCAATCTGCACCCCAGCGCTCAGCAACAATGCCGAATCTGCTGATGGGCCAGGCAGGCGCAGGAGCAGAGACACCGACACAAGTTGCACCCGCTGCACCCGCTGCGTCTAACGCGTTATCATTCTCTGGTCACTCCAACCCGTTCCAGAGTGCTGCGCCGGTCCTGGCTGCGCCTCAGCCAAAGCCGTTGTCTGCTCTATCGCAAAACCAAGGTGCCAGGCACGTGAGTAATGAGAGTGTGGACTTCACGGGATTGATGGGTGGGAGACATAGTCCTGATGCATTTGGAAGCTTGAGTTCGAGCTTCAGGAGGTGAGGTGTCTACAACAAGTGGTGTTCAGAAGCGATTCGTAGGATTATGTTCTGCATAGCGTGCGCATTCATTATCAGATTCATGGAGACGGCACTTCGTAGGGAGCGACATGCATCTCAGGACAGAAGAGTAGCGTAACTATTAATTCAGTTCTTTTCTTGAAGACCACCTGGACACTGCCGTGCTGCTGTCGTGACGAGGTACGCTTATCATGGACAAAGCCATTGTATTTGAGAGCTCCAACATCGAACACTCAAGCTAACAAACTTTATCTCCTCACATAGCTCGTTCCTATCAACAGTTCACGCAAGACACACGTGCATGGTCTCGGCACCGGGCAGCCTAACGCGGCTCATAGCTGTAGAGATGCAGGGATAGCAGCCTCTCACAAATAGCGGTGAATGATTAGCTCGCCTCACAGTGCAACGCCGCGACGCACGCAACGACGATCATCCAAGCTCGAGACTCCACAAGTTCGCGCACCGATCCGATCCTTCAAAACCCTACGCGCCCCCAACCGTGCTCCGGACCTGACACCCATCAATTGCTATCTTACGTGCGCTTGAACGAAGCGTACTCGACTTGCAACACCAGCCTTCAGGGTTCCGAGCGGTCGCTCAACGTTGGGACAGCCGCATACGACAACACACCTGTGGAGCAGCTATTGCAGGGGAAGAAATATAGACAAGAGGCGATTGAGGCCCAATTCGACCACACGGACCCACATCTCACCGGACAACCTTCTGGACCTGTAGAGCTGCAGAGGGAGTCATTGCGACAGCGCAACAACAGCGTCAACGACAACGACCTTCGATCCACCGTTGCGCATACCTACATCGCTCCAGAACATATCGAACGGAAACACTCGAACCTCACGCCACATCAACCTCGTCGAAGCTTCTATAACAACACCTCAGAGCTCGCACGCCCAAAAACCCAACGACAAACAAACAAACAAACACATTACACCTCCGCGACCATGGGCTGGAACCCCTTCTCCACCTCGCCCACGCGATCCAGCTACTCCTCCTACTCGCGCGGCCCGTCGCGCAACTACGCACGCTCCTCAGCCGGCTCCTCCTACAGCTCCTCGCACCGCGCATCGACCTCGCGCTACGGCCGCCAACCGCGCGACGGCTACCTCCAATACCTATACCGCAAGCTGCGCCAGCTGTGGCGCGAGCTCGTACACTATGCGCGCCGACACCCGTACAAAGTCTTCTTTGCGGTGATCATGCCGTTGGTTTCTGGCGGCGTGCTGCATAAGCTGGCGAGGCAGTTTGGAGTTAATCTGCCCGAGATGGGTGGGAGTGCTGCGCGGGGTGGGTTCGCGGGGAGTGGGCACACGAGTTATGGCGGTGGTGGTGGTGGTGGTGGAGGCAGCTATTATGGAAGTCAGGGCTATGGGCCTGAATCGTCAAGAGGAGGACAGGCGGGGATGTTTGGAGGGCTGGATGTGCAGAGTGTGGCGGGAGGGATTGGGAATCTCGCGACGATTGCGCAGATGGCGAGTAAGTTTATGTAAAACGGTCGCTCTGGTAGCATGGAGAGAGCTTCGGAAGGACTGTTGTTGGGGTCTCTGGGCTGGGTGACGAGCACGGAATAACTGGGTGGACATCTGATTTGATCTTCTTCACATCTCTTTTAGATAGTATTTGGGCACACTTAAGATATCCCTAGGCGTTATGGAGTACTGGAAAACAGCTTTTGCCTTTGCATATCAATTGAGTTTCTCCATCTAACCGCAAGCCAGGTCGTTTCCCAAACCAATCATCATAGGATATCATACTGTTGCCAAAAGAGACATTTCCACCCCATCCTGCCCAAAGCCACCTTCTCACACTCTCGCAGGTTCCTACCCACTGACCGCGCTGCTCAACACCTTCGCCGCCAAACTCGACAACAATCTCGCCTTGTCCGCCTGCGGCATCTCCTGAAACACCGCATACACGCTCTTCCCCTTCGCATCCCTCACACTACCCAGCCTATTCCCCGCCACAGCGCCCGCCACCATGCCCGGGAAATTCGCCACAATAAAGCCCATAGCACCACCACTCAGCCCGCCCACAACAGACCAGAACTTACCCGTCGGCCCGGCATCACTATCCGCCATGCCCTCCTCATGCAGCATCTCCTCGAAGATACCGCCAAACTGCTCCTCGCTGAACTTGTTGTGGCTCTCCTCCGTGTTCCCAGCTGGCTTGTCGCCGCCAAATCCAAATGCGCTCCATGGGAAAGACCCGAAATTGAAACCTCCCGCTCCCGCTCCGGGTCCGGCACCTGCGCCCTGGCCGCCAGCTGCGTGCGGGATCTCGTCTTCCCACTCGTCGTCTGGTGTTGCGGTGCTGCCTGTCCAGTTGTTGTAGGTGCGCGCGGCGTCGTATTCGCGGCGGCGTGTGGGGTCGGAGAGCGTGTAGTAGGCGTCGTTGATGGCTTGGAAGCGCTTTGTGCGGGCTGCGCGCTCGGGCGAGTCAGAGGGCACGCGGTCGGGGTGGTGCTTCAAGGCGGCTTTTTTGTAGGCATCGCGGACTTGTTGTTGTGTGGCTTTGGGGTCCACGTCCAGGACCTTGTAGTAGTCTTGTGTTGCTGGAATGTGTCAGTGGGGGTTGTGGTCAAGATAGAGGGGGTACGTACCCATTGTGGGCGATTATGTGCGAAGGTGAGTTATGATGGTTAGGGCGAACGATGAAGAGTGGAGAGAACGCAATGAGAGGTTTATAGGTGCGGTTTAGGTAGTGTCGTAGTGAATTTGTGCAGGCTGCAGTATGAAGATTGAAAGGCAAGGTGGTGTCGCGTCAATTGCAATGACGTATGCAGCGTGCTAAACGCGGAGTTCAGCCACTGTGGCTTCAGTTGCACATGTGTTCACCAAAGGTCGAGACAGTGAAAGCTGCGGTAAATTGGTGAATTTTCTGGATGCGAAACGTACCCTACGTTCGCTTTTGGTATCTATCCTACATACTTCGGTGCGACGCCAACTTTTTCGCAGATGGAGATCCGCGATTTCGCAAAAACCAACGGTGCGCTCTACCTTGCGCGGCTCTGCGCCTTAGTCTTGCGCTTTCTTGTCTCGCCATTGATGTTCTGTGCGGTTGCAGACTGGAGAGCAGCCTCTTCAGAAACCTCGTTGTCCTCGAGCAGGGGCTCGTCAATAAGCTCCTTCTTGTTCAGGAAACGGCCAGCAGACTGGTTGTAGAGGAACTTCGGGAGCTTAAACAAGAGGGTGTCGTAAACGGTGGGCGCAGGCTCCTCATCAGGCTATTGGTTGTTAGTTGAAGAACTTTGATAGTCGAACGGTAGGTCAGCTTACGTCGAGCAAGAACTCGCCCTTCATGCCATCCTCGGTCTCCTCCTCAAGGAAGACATTGCCAACGGAATCGACAACCAGGACCTTGCCGTTCTCTGCCACAATGCGCTTTTTAGCACCCTGAGGGCCGGAGATGAGCTCAGCCTCCTTGGGAGTGCTAATGCCTGCAGTACGGGCCTTCTTAACAGTCGCGGGCTTCTTGCTGTTCTTGCGCTGGTCCTTCTCCCAAGCACGAGCTTCACGGCGGTTTCTGGGAACAAACTCAGGCTCCTTTTCTTCCTCCTCGCCGTCGTCGAATTGCTGAGAGTTGACAGGGACATTCACGGGAGCGCCGTCGGCGCCAGGGATACCCTGAATGGCAGTCTCGTCACCCCAGGCGGTCTTGCGTGCGTGACGGACGTAGCGTTCGACAAATTCCTTACGACGCTTCCAGCCCATGTACAAAGCGAAGTAGTGCACACCTCCGCCCAGAGTGACCAAGACACCAACGAGCACAGAGCCGAGGCCGGGACGGAAGCGGTTGTAGTAGTAGCCAGAGCCCTTCCAAGCAGGGAAGCCGTTCTTCAGAAAATGGTCGTAGCGCTGGCGCTCAGGACCTTTGAGAATATTCGACACGACAGACAGCTTCTGGTAGCGGGCAGTGACCTTCTTCATGTGCGCATCAACCTCCTTCTTCGAGGGACCCTTGCTGGACTTGACACCGGGGGTCTTGCCAGCCTTCTTCGCATAGTTGGCAATGAAGGCCTTGCGCGCCTTGTCGGGGTGGAGCTCGCGACCCCTTGTGCGAGAGGCCTTGTTCAATTCATCTTGGTTCGCGTTGGGCTTGACACCAAGGAAGTCGTAGAAAGTAATGTTGGCACCCTCAGACTTGATGACTTCGTCGCGCAGACGGAAGATTTCGTGATCTGTGCAGTGAGGTGTTAGCTAAGCTGCAGCTTGACATGTGCTGGATGCCTGTGGGGAATATTTCGGGCACAGGGGAACCAATTGGGCGTCGTCAAAACTTGATGAACTACATACCTTCTTTCGACCAGGCAGCAGCAAAAGCCGCAAAGATGCCCAATAGCAGGGCAAATACGGCGGTGGACCTCATGGCTGTTGGTGGTGGAGTTCAAATCGAGTTCAAGACAGATCGCGAACTTTACAAGCAACGGGAAAGTGCAGTGGCTTGTGCGTCCGTAGTGCGGTAAACCGCTGGAGGTGCTCAGTATGGCCCAATAACGATCTGGACCAGGAAGACCGGTGAGAACGGGGTACAGGTGTAGCTATAGCTCGCAGACATATATGTAGACCGCCTGTTTCCCCTCTTCTTCTGCCCGAATCCACAAAGAACCCTTTTCGCAGCTCTTCTGCGCCTTCAAAATGCTACCAGGTGTCCTTACCAGAGGCGTGTGAGACGGACTAGGAAACTGCCCGGCGCGCTCTGTGGCTCAGCGCACTGGTCCCTTATTTTGGAAGGAACAGCCCCTGCCGCGAATCCCGTCCAAAGTTTAGTGAAATTCAACACGACACGTACTCCAGGTGAACACGCCCCTTCACTCCGCCCACACTCATTCCACAGCCGCGTCACCACCACTACACTCTCTTGTCAAACTCTTCGTATCTGTAAGGCAGCCATTTTCACATATACTGCATCTGTCTGGTTCATAGAAGCCACATCTGCCCTTACTCAACACTTTACCTACCAGTCCAGGCACGCGCAACAATCGCTGACAATGACTTCCCCTGCAGAGCGCGTTGAACAACAGCAAACCCTCATCACCCCCGACCTACCTCAACCTGCCACACAACCCAACACCACTCAGACGAGTAACCCTTTCGCATCCACCATGTCGCGCTTCAACATCCCCATCTCCGCCCTTACCTCCAGGATGGACCTCGGAGGACGTTTTGACGGCCTGCGCTCCACCTCCGTCTCGTCGCGCTTCGCCAACTTGCGCCCCATCAGCGAGTTCCTCGATTTCAAGCGCATCTCCAAGCCTGCCAACTTTGGTGAGGCGCAAAGCCGTGTCAACTACAACCTGGGCTACTTCTCCAGCAATTACGCTGCTGTCTTCGCTATGCTCAGCATCTACAGCTTGCTCACCCACTTGCTGCTGCTCTTCGTCATCATCTTCGTCATCGCTGGCATGTACGGTATTGGCAAGCTCGAAGGTAACGATCTCCAGCTTGGCTCATGGCGCGCAACCACCTCGCAGCTCTACACTACCCTTGCTATCATCGCCATCCCTCTTGGGCTTTTCGCCTCTCCTTTCTCCGCTATGCTTTGGCTGATCGGTGCCTCTGGTGTTACCATCGTCGGCCACGCTGCGTTCCTCGATAAGCCCATCGAGTCAGCTTTTTCCGAGGAGGCGGTCTAGATGGTCGGCCGCGAACTCCACATGCTTCGCCCCCATGGGGAAGACCATTAGGGGGATCAGGTGTGGGGAGATATTTGGAGGGTGGAGACGACGTGTATAGATTTCAGGATGTGGGCAGTGATACCGAAATGACTGGCGTTAATATAGAACATGCATACCAGCAAGCTTCGAATGGCAAGCAACTTCTGAACAAGGACGATTTATACTTCAACGACATGGACATACGAGCATGGGATCGAAGGACAGCAGCGCTCGCTGGCTCACCTACTAGGAATGACCGCGGCTACCCGGAGGACGAAGGCTACTACGACGATACTGGAGAACCCATGTCTGCAGCTGAATACGAAGAAGTCCTCTTTCAGCGCGTCCTCGATAAGATTCGACTAGCAAGAGCAGCAGACATTCCCGATGTTCAGCTCACCCCTGAAGAGCTCGATGCGTATCAGTCAAAGCTCCATGGTACTAGGGTGCCTGCAGCGCGACGAAGTCCGCGACCGAATGACATGATGAGCGTTGCAAACTCCAGTGCAACCAGCAAAAAGGGCCCGAGCAGCTCGCGAAACAAGAAGGAGCAGCAACGATCCTCAATGTTGTCGTCGAAACCAAAGAAAGAGAAGCATAGCAGCCGCAAACGCGCTCCGTCGAACGTGTCAAGCGCTCCTCCACCTGGTTTCATGATACCTGGTCCCGATGGACAGCCAATCTACACCCCCATCAATGCATACCAAGGCGATATGTCCCGTGATCCAGTTACACCGCCTCAGCCTCAGTCTCGCACAGTCTCAAACAGCGAACAGCCTCCGATACCTCCCATGCCTACAATGCCTGTACGCCATAGGGAGATACCAGGGGCTTTTCCGGGAGCCTTGCCGACGTCTCCGCACCTATACTGGCGCCCTTCGACTCCGCTACAGGAAGCGCATCCTACGCCACAGGACCTCGGACCTGCATTTGACGGCCTAGGCATCGACACTGGATCGTCGTCGAAGCAAGGTTCCAAGCGATCTTCAAAACAGGCCTCGAAGTCGTCCTCCAAACTCAAGACCACGCCCGTCGAACCCTATAAGTACCACGACTTCAGCTCTTCATCCTCCACCCAATCTTCGCCAAAGCCAAAGTATGCAAGACGGGTGTCGTCAGCTGAAAGCAGCTACACAGCTATGCCGCGCCGCGTTCCTGTACCCACAACAGTTCAGCGTGTTCCACCGGTGCAGCCTAACTACTTAGACGCCAGACTTAGTCCTAGAGCATCTGCTCTGAGAGTCGAGCGGGTTGATAGAGTTCCGAGTCCGGCTGATGAAGATGCTTTAATGGCCGATGTGGATGTGCAGACCGATAGTGGAAAGTCCGTCAAGGGTAGCGAAAAACGGGGTTCTGGAAGTGGGGCTAGGGGCGATGAGAGGAAGAGAAGGAGCGGGAAAAACAAGAGGAAATAGTGAGTTCGTTGTGTGAACATTTGTTGGAGGTTGCTTGCTTGGAAAAGTACACAAGTATGGCTTGCGCTGTAATGAACTTTTATGGCTTGGTTTCGCGTACGGATGCACATGAATGCACAAACTAACAGCGGACAAGGAGGCTCAATCTAGGCTGTGAGGATGGTCCACTATAAAATCAGTTCGTCCTGAAGAAGAGGGACCTTGAAGACAGCGTTCAGATGCCGCGACAGTGCCTCGTAGAGTACGTGCTATTGCGCAATCGCATCGTTCCTGATCTGGTAATAAGCTCTCTCACGTCAACTACTACCCCACTGACGTTAGTCCGCAACTTCCCCTCAACGTCGTGGTGCTATAAGAATAACTGATAACACATTCAATGCTTTACATGCAATCATCGAACGTTTGACAGATTCCTTGATCTGACCTATCCTCCACACTATGGCTATTGCAGAAGTCGCACAGCAACCAGACATCGGCTATACGCCAGACCATGACAAGTACCTTGCGCGTGTGCAAAGGAACCTCAAAAGCAGTAATCTGGACAAGACACTACCACCTGGATTCCCAGCAGAGCTCAAGTCACACTTAGTATGGGATAACACGGACATAGCAGACCGCTACAATTGGACGTACGAGCTTACCGAGTCCGATCTTTCAGAGATTGAAGATGCTTTGGACCACTTCAAGAGCCTCGAAAAGCCGCTCGGTCACGTCAACCAGGATACTTTCCCACTGCCGCGGCTTCACAGCAAGCTGCGCGAGATCTCTCACGAGATCCACCACGCCTTTGGCTTCAAGGTACTCCGTGGCCTGCCTGTGTCCACTCATACACGCGAAGAAATCATCATCATCTACGCCGGGATTGCATCTCATATCGCACCCATTCGCGGCCGTCAAGACAGCCAGTACGATGGCAAGCCAGCAGACGTTGTACTCAACCACATCAAAGACCTGAGTAAAGTCTACGATGCAAACACGATCGGTGCTCCGGCATATACGACAGACAAGCAAGTCTTCCACACCGACTCAGGAGACGTCATCGCCTTGCTATCCCTAGAAGAAGCAGCCGAAGGTGGTGAGAGCAAATTGAGCAGCAGCTGGCGCGTCTACAACGAGCTCGCACGCACTCGCCCCGACCTCATCAGAGTACTAGCCGAGCCATGGCCTACAGAGAAGTAAGTCCTCCAACCCAGGACACTCGTACTTACTGACACATCTACAGCTTCGGCGACAAGACCAACCCATACGTCTCTCGCCCACTCCTCCATTTCCAGCCAGCAACAGTAGACGCCCCCGAGCGTCTAATCATTCAATACGCACGACGCACATTCACTGGCTTCCAGGGCCTCCCTCGCTCTACAGATATCCCGCCCATCACTGAGGCGCAAGCCGAAGCCCTCGATGCACTGCACTTCTTGGCCGAGAAGTACGCCGTGTCTCTCAACTTCAAGAAGGGGGATGTACAGTTCGCAAACAACCTTAGCATCTTCCATGCGCGGGACGGATTTACAAACACGGAGGAGAAGCAGAGACATTTGGTGAGGCTATGGTTGAGGGACCCAGAGAATGCGTGGGAGACACCAAAGGCGTTGAACGAGAGGTGGGAAAAGGTGTATGGGAATGTGCAGGAGGAGAAGCAGGTTTTCCCACTTGAGCCGTATATTAGGAGCGCGAGTTTGAAGGTGACGTCTACGGACCACCGCTCTTAGGTGTATACCAACGCACTTCTGGTGCCAAATCCACCGCTTCTGATACGCCACAAGCGCACTACTTGGGAATGTTTGGAGATCTTGAAGATATCACACGCTTCAGATTGGCAGCACCGTCAGCGGTAAACTCATTCGGTTATAAAGCCATCCTGAATTATGACAATGCCATCGTGAACTATGTCAAAGCCCAAAACGAACAGAACTCTACAGTCCGCACACCTTACGATACCGAGACAGCTTATCGGTGACTGATAAAGTGTGTGAGCCAACCCTACCTTGGTACTGCATAGAGGCTACAAGCAGTAGCATACATGCAGGTCAACAGCCCTGGTTAGTCAGAACCCAGGCTGTCGCCAATGAAGGAGGATGTCTGCGCATAGCGAGACTACATGCTTTCAGAGGTATTCTAGTAGCATGATGATGATCACAACGTTTATGATACCATGACTAATCCACACCTGCCGTAAGAGGCTGTGAGGGTATATGTCAAGGTCTGTACCAAGATATATAGCTTACTTATCACCACACACCTAGCTATTGGCCACTCTTTCCCCAGCTAGTACCGCAGATACCTGCGTATGACCTTGAAGAGGGGCGATCCGCACATTTCGACAACAATTATACTTCTGGCGTGACTCATCATCCATCTAGCGGGACCGCTTCGCTCACAGCGTCGTCGGCAACTGCTACACAACCGACGCAGTCCAGTCAGTCCGATTCTATCCGCAAGCCAACTACGCATCAGCTAACGCCGCAGTCGCAACATGGGGTTCGGAGTCCTTCTAGAAACCGCGACGCTCAATGACTGGCATACGACGGACTGGCATCTGGCTTCCGAGCGGCAACGATGTATTAGCACTTACTCGGACACCTCGACTGAGCCCAATACCGAATCAACAGGAGTACATGTCTACACTCTTTTTTTGGAGGTGCAGTCGTGGCAGTCACGGAAGCTTGGGGTAGTGGCAGTGACGTTGTCAGTGTCTTGTAGAGCACCGATGGCACTCGAATCGGTGCACTAGCAAAGAGAATTACTAGTAGCAAACAGGCTGTTAAGGGCAACGGTGATTGATAGCAGGGTTTTTGTGGAATGCACCTCCGAGACTGGGGATGCTGTTGGCAATGCAACCTTGAAGGCATATGATGGCTATTGGGTTCACTTTTGGAAGACGTTCAGCTTGTATTCCTCATCGAGACTTGATGGGCATAAAGGAGTGGAAAAGCTTATTTGAAGAAGCATCATCAGCAACCTCCTTGTCCCACGGGGAGAGGTGTCTACGTGGTTTGGCCAGAATAGCCCCTTTGTGATGGATGGGGCCCGTGAGACATGGGTGTCCCTGAATTCTCTTCCTTCCTGCCTCTTGAACCCTGTCAGAAAGTTTCGATCTTCCCTGCCATCGGGGCACAGTGTAGATGTATTCTCTCTATCGTCGATAGGGCTAGATGAATGGTGGCCGGAGTGTAGGGAGAAGTGGATTGGTTGATTCTCATGTTGAGTATAGACACATGAGCATGTGTGAGTCCGGCAATGCCTGTAGTCGTATCGCATATCGACAAGCTGCACAGCTTCAAGAGAGTGCTCTCAGCACGCACAGCGGAAGGATACTTCCCTCCGGATATATACTTCCTTTGGAATGCTACTCTAGCACTGCAACCGTAATACAACGTTGAGTTTGGTTGGAGTCTAGAACTTCCCTCATGGTGTCGCAAAATCGCGATACGTTTGTTCTTACATCATGACTTCTCCTAAGGCACAAGCTTTGTCTCAAGCCCATAGCGAAGCCACGGCGAATCTACAGCTGCCGCAATCCCACATGCTGTGTGTCACCTCACGTCGATCCGGCCCTGCGCAAGCTCACTCAAAGCCTTTGCCGTGTGCCAACATCGATATTGGATCCGTAGCATGCATATTCACCAACACAGTGCCCCACACCTTGCATCTTCGTGTTCCGACCATCCTTGTATGCTTGAAGGTGAGACAGAGCATGCATATCAGCCCAATGTGTCTAACCTCGGCATGCACTTACTATGTCTGGTGTCGGCCTATGAACCCGTCCAATGAGCGGCGATCGGTGTTCTGAGCCGCGCAAACCAGCACCCCGCCGCAACGCCTTGTGTGTCTTGCTTGTTTGTGTAACAACCACCATGCTAGATCTGATTTCCATCGCCAAGACTGTCATCCCGTATCGCAGATTTAGATCGCGGGTTGTGGGCCTCAAAAGAGAAAATCCAGATCTCCAGCGTTCCCGCTGGGGTACCAAGGTTTTGGCGTCCCACGACATGAACACTTTGACAGTCGGCGTGCAATGCCGGGCCTGTAGGCATGCTGCAAAATGAAGGGATTTGACATGTCTCGGATGCGTGCCTGATCCACCACGGGCAGATCTTCGGTCGCAGACGAGGCCGGTCCGAGTCTTAAGTTTGAGTTCTGGGGAATCCGTGGAGCTGGTTGTAGCACACGCAGGGATCCATGGTGTACCACAATGTAGAGTGGGAGTCAACAACGTGCGATGAGATCAGATGAGATCAGATGAGATCGCATCTGAGTACTGAGTCGAGGACGAACAACGGTAGCCGGATGGTGCATCCTGCCCAGTCATGTTGTTGCATTCTCCTTCCATTCTGGTCACATTCGCCGTTAAGCGGTCAAAAACTCAGTTGCACAGTCCCTTGCATGCTTGTCAAATGTCAATCATCCCGCTTCACACCCTCAGAGAGATGATCGAGAGTTTGGGGTCAAAGGTGTACCGTGTTCCGCATTAGCCTTAGTCACGGTACAGTTCCAACAATTCAGACACCGATCACAGCCCGCTGTCAATACATTGAATTTTTGGGAGGGATTCGGCTCGTTCCATTGTTGATCGTCTCAAGTCCATTATGCGCCCTGCCCATACTTGCCAACACAAAGCGCAGAACAAACCTTGAAAATCCACCTATTATGCAGGTGCAGCGAATTACACAACGTTCGGCAAACCTTCCCGGCCAATGAGACCGGGACTGCAATTACTAATCTGCTTTTTGCCGTCAGCCAACCGCATGGCTTCCGGGATGCGCTTATCGTGACACCGTCAAGGTTGGGGCTCTGCCGTTGAAGCATTGCTGACGACTTATTATGTCCGAATTATTGACAAGGTCGCTCTTAGGGCCTGACAAGGCCCTTTTATGGGACCGGATACCATTCCATCCAAGCAGCACGCAAATCGCACTCATCGTACCCCTTGCGGGAAGCAAGAAGCTTCTGGTCGAAGGCGGCCAGGTCTTTTTAAGTGTCGATACATGACGACTTCGAAGATGTCGTGTGCCTCGGAATTGACAAGCGACGAACGGCATATCGACAAGTACGAGTACGCGCTCTGACAATTGTGCCTGAACCTCGGTTTGGTACCGTTGCCAACGCAATCGAGACCCTATGAGCAAGGATTCTCACGTGCTTTTTCTTTCACACTTCAATGTACCGTGGTAAGAGATTACCCTGCGTTGATCTTCATCCCGATCCCGCATGTCAAGCGTGAACTGACACGTCTCCATTTCGCAGACCCACCTTCTTACGTCCGCGGATGATGTCGTTTTTTCCTAAAGGGGACATGCGTGCAGCAGTGTCGTACCAGCTTCCGAAACATCCAGACAAACACCTCACAAGCTCGAGTCTCAAGGCGAGCCATCGCCTTTGAAGCCTCGCAGTGTATGTTTCAATGACATGACACAAGACGAACTGCTGTCTCAAGCTTATTGCCGAGCCGCTGTACCCATGTCCTTGTAATAAATCTTCTGTTGCTATTATTTGTGTAGCCGCGGTGTTCGTCCGGAGTTGTCGGCGTTAGACGCGGATGCTGCCTTCCGCTGTAGAAGTCGAGTCAGTCCTGCGTTGCAAACAAGGACAAGATGCGCTGAGCAAGGAAAGGCGAGAACTATGTACACGTACTGCAATACCCGATCGGTGAATTGCAAAACATTAACGTTGGGCGGATGGAATTATCCTGTGTTCAGCCCTTAGCAGCGGCATGTCACTGAGTTCAGACAAAATGTTTCTGCCTGCGAATCCTCACATCCCGTCGCCTCGCCTTTCTTCTTGCTCTTCGCTAAGGTGTCGTTGGACAGGGTTACGTGACGGTGCCGCACAGGGTTAATTCTTGCGCACTCCTGCATCCCTCATCTTCCTGATTCAAACCGCCGACGTCGCACCGGGGCGCGCTTCGACCCACCCGTAGCACCTAACCTAGTACGGCAAGTGGTGCCCTTTCCTTGTCAAGTTAGGCTCATGACAACCGCCTGCCACACCTCCACCTGCGCCCGCCATTCGCTTGCAGACGCACAACAACTTTGCATGGCTTTGGTAGTGGCGAAGCCAGATCAGCAGACAACCTTTCGTTTCCACTTTTGTTGCAGAAACACTTGCATATGACATGATGGCCTGACACCCATGAGTCCATGGGATTGTCTGTGCGCCGTCCCCACGAACATTCCTACCTTGCCAAGAAGGGGAAGCGGTTCAACAGCCACATGCACAATTCCTGCCGTACGCTCCGGACCCGACGCATCTGTCCCAAACTGAGGACGGACTTGAGCGTTGGGCACCTGAGACTTGATGCTTTGGACGCTCATGCATGTTCGAAATATCGATGTTGGGATGTTGGGTTTCTTAAAGATCCCAGACCCTGAACCGGATGCTTGTTCGGGCCGCTTCCGCGACGAGGGCTGACGTGGCTTTTACGACCAAGTGTTGGAAGGCGCTTCGCTATTGACCTTCTCCAACGTTGTTGCTTGTGCAAAGTGTGGCTGACATCATTCAAGTCGTTTAACCGTGATGACCTCCATTTCACGTGTGGTTCGTTCCTTACGCTAGCCTTTCACAGCTCGCCGGAAAGCCTCAACGTCACGTTACGGACCGAATTCGTACTTGCGGGTTCTCGACGGCCGCTATCATCTCACCAACCAAGATCCAGGTCAACACGCAAACCGTTAAACCGCCGATACACTTTGAGGCTTGTCGTCCATCGACAACGCGATTTACCCGAAGCGGGTCTTCTTCCGCGATCGACATTTATGAATATCCATCAGGCCGGAGCCTCCCACTGGTATTTAATGTCAAATGACCGTCCTACTGGAAACAAACTGGACAAGCTGGTGACTCGTGGGGGGCTACGCTGCAGAGCGAGCTGGCGAAAGTGGCGTCGGTCGATCTTGCACAAACGACTGATCTGCGAAAAGCAAGTGAGGCGACCTTGTGAAAGTAGTCAAAGTGGTTGAGGCTGACGGTGGGATCATTGCTGTGTGGGGAGGCAACGCCGTTATTGTTGACAGCTTGACACAGCGGTTGCATCACCGTGTCGATATCCGGGATGTTCTGGATGGCCTCTCAGCCCGCGAGCCCTCCTGCACCGGCCTGCATCCTACAGGCATGCCCATGACCCCTACATGTGTTCGTTCAGAGACTGTCAGCTTCCTATGCACTCTACTGCGACACCGTCTTGCCCACAAATTCAATCCCCCCATTTTCCCAACACCTTCAAACTCTCCATCCACTCGGAAAAGGAGTAGGAGCGGAATCCTCTGATTCGTTGCGGGTACGTTTCCAAGTCTTCTTGTACCGGATAGCCCCGCTCGACAGCCGCCAGCGCTAACCGAACTTAGCAAAGAGGATGTAAGGGCGGGTTAGTGTCATGCAAGTGATCTTATAGTGCATTTACATCGCCTCCGGGCGGTCTGACTGGTCAGTAAGATCAGCCTTCTCGCCGAATGAGCAGCGCTGCTGCAACTAGAGTCTGCGGATTTTACTTCTTGATCGGTGGCCGATAGACTGCAGTTGAGTAGCTAGTCGGACTCGTTCCGGTGAACAGCAAGCAAACACCGTTTGCTGCTCTCAGGGGATCGATAGCTGAATTCTGTATAATTAGCGTCGACCCGCTTAGCAGATTATTAGTTTCGTTTACGGGCCGCTTTGACGCTGGCGCTGTGCGCACGAGCACCCTTCCGCTTCCAAGCTCGGTCCACTGTTCGGTCCCAAGATCTCAAACGCGTAGATGAGGCATGTTGCAGCTTCGGCAAGAGAGGACGGATCATGGAGGTAGTCAGATTCTGTTGCTGGGGAGAATTGATTGGAAATCGGGCATTGGTTTAGTAAAATACAATGTTCGTCGCTCTAGCAGCGTGCTCGAAACAAGTTGACTGTAGACGGTCGAAACAGGACACCGAATTGTATAGATGCGTACATCGTCTAGTACATGAGTGTCGTGGGATGTGAAATATGTATTCGAAAAGTGAGAGAGTTGAAGTTGCTAAAACAGGGAGGGAGACTGTGTTCTCTCCGTCAAGACGGCGACCGAACAGGACGTCGAAGACGAGATGCTGACACCATGTTGCGATACTGTACTGCGTCTTCGTTTCTTCTGGAAGAGCAACAAGGTGTATGCTCGTGTGAACGACATCCGAAAAAATAAACAAAGGGGGTATAACGGATGTCCTTGTTTTACCAACACCAACACCAGGCCAATATGCAAATGCAAAGTCGTGTGTCAAAGAGAAAAGAATTTTGCTTGGACGTCGTTGCTTAAGGATCAGGCTGTCGGACCGGTGGTGCCGGGCTGTTGCTGCTCACTCTTTGCTGCTTTGATGCAGAACGCGGCTCGTGTGGAATCTCGGATTTGCGTTTGCTGCTCGCATTGCCATTTGGGGGCCTTTCAACCTGAACAATTCCATCCGCTCGTCTGTAAACATCCTCGATAGACCCGGTGGAATGTGGGCTTGTCGGTCTGTAGCAATGGCCGTGGCGCCATCTCCATTCGTCGTACGCGGCATCGGCCTTTTTCCTTTCATTTCGCAGCCTTTCAATCATGTTGCTCGCAAGCCTCATGTACTCTGCATTGTTCTCAGCAGGAGGCACATGATCAGAGTCCATGTCAGGTATCGGTCGTCTCCAAGCTTCGTTGCAACCTGGGCAGCGCTCTACAGAAGGCTCACGATCTCGGTCTCTGGAATCCCTGGTGGTGGCACGTGCAAGAGGCTCGGTGTGATGGGTGTTTCCGTTGGTCACGGGTGCTGGTATTTCTTCAGTAGACGTAACAGGTACAGGGGAACTCCGAGATTGCTCTGGCTCTGGCTCGGCAACAGCTGCTGGTGCCGTTGTAGGTGTGGGTGGATCGTTACGAGGCTTCTGCGATGGCGGCATGTTTTCAGAGGTATAGTTGGCGGCGAACCTCACGTTGTAGCGCTGTTGTCGAGTGCCGTTATTGTTTGATTGACCGTAAAACTGATCCGGGAGTGAAGAGGGTCCGGTGTTGTTGAGTCTTGTATCAGGTCCGTTCCTTGTTATGTCAATGGGAACGGTGCGTTCTGCACCGTGCTCATGTGACCTCGGTGACGCCGCGGAGGGAGCACCCGAGGACACGGATTTTGAATGTTGGCGAGCGGGAAAGTGTGCTCCTGCCTGACTTGGATGAGTCTCACCCTGGTGTGGGGCAGGAACTGGTGCATAGGCTGGGGCAGGTTGGTAGGAATTAAGCCTTGGACTGGGCTGACGTTGGCTGTCCTTTGGGCTCTGATGAGAATAAGAAACGTTAGGTTTGGACAATTGGGCGTCGTTGCTCGCCTCAAAGCGGTGCTGGTCAATGGCTGAGTCTTGGCGCGCTTGCACCGTCGAATGAGAGGCGTTGTGCAGACCAGTTGACAAGGCCGATTGTTGAAGCGCTGGGTCTGCTTTAGACTCCTGCTGGCGACGAAACTGGGGATGTGAGTAGACTCTTGTTGGTTGGTTTGGTTGATTTGTGAGTGGGCGCTGTTCTGTAGGGCTGGCAAGCAGGGTCAGTACGGCATGTTCAACACCAAGCGAGTGCACGCTACTACTCACCTGACTGGAGGGCTCGTCTGGCGGTGGTTCACGGCATTCCAGTACGATGAGGCTGCGGCAGGTGCAGTGGAGGTTGGCAGAGAAGTAGAAGGCGGGGTGGATCGAGCATGGAAGTACTCTGGGCGATGGTGGTACGCGGGTATTGTGCTGGATGCAGAGGGCCGTGACGAGAGCAGCTCAGCGACGCTGGGGAGCGTTCGCACGGGAGCGGGTGGCTCGGTGGTCTGCGGCGATCCGTAGGCGCGGGGATCGCGAGGCCACTCGCCTGCCATGGCGGGCATGAGTTCTTTAGAGATCGAGTGCAGCTGCAGCGAGCAGCGTGTTGATATGAGGACGGCGTGGAGGACGTGGTTGCACAAGAGGAGGAGGTACAGTCTCACGGAAAGGCAGGCGCGAAGGGTCCTAAGGTCCTAACATTCCGTGGCTCTGGAGTCTCCGCTCAGCGGCGTGGACGATGGATGAACTCCCTGCTGGCTAGTTCTTAGCAGGCTCTACCAGGGCCTCTGGCGCTGCGCGGGCGCCCTCATTTGTGGAGCATGCCGTGTGCTGGATCCACCTGCGAGGTGATTCCCACCAAGATGCAAGGCATACTTTAGACTGGGAGGGCCTGGCACTACCAGGCCGCTAAAGCGACGGGGGCTTGACGGGGGAGGGCCGCAGTGCATCCGCGCTGATAAACTTGGAAAGGTCGTGTCCACTGGTGTGTCTGGACGCGGACAGGGATCACGGTGACACGGCCTGCGAGCTGCTATGCCGTTTGGGACAAGCAGCGGGTGCCGGGTAAACGAACCGAACCTTCCCAGAGCGGACGAGCGCCTTCCCAGCTGTCCCGCAGGCCTGTTCGCGTCCAACACCAGCAGCATCACTGCACCACTGCGAGTGCGTCGAGTCGCCCTGCGTGCGTCGCCGTGGGACAGTGGACTGCATGCGGACAGCGCTGGCATAGCTGGCATAGCTGGCACAGCTGGCACAGCTGGCACGAGAGGCCTGGCGGGACGTTGGCCGCGCTTCCGCCGCAGCCCATTGCTGCTCTTCAACGACATTCATGCGCCTCCTGAGCGGGCAGCATCATATTGCATTCATTGACCCGAATCCATAGCTCATACGTGCAATACGTGCAGGCCTGCCGTCTAACCTCGCCAGCCGTGCCGCCCGCTTGTTCTGCAGCTCGCATCATCCACCTGTTGCGTGTCAAGGGGCGGCCAGCGTCCTGCTGCACCTCGACACCAACAGGCACACTCCTTCCTCCAGGGCTCACCCCCCGGTCACCTGAAACTCAACCCTCCATCCGCGTCCCAAACGACCCTGCGAACCTCCACTCCACGCGGCAGTAGCCGATTCACAGATGCCGCGGCACGCCCCGAACGTTAAGGGATTCCCTCTTCCAGCGGCCTCCCCCTCAGCGTCGGAACGATGCCAGCGACACGAACATAATGAACCCTCGACCGCTGCTCATATCATACTTCTCCAGCGCAACCTCTTTACGGGCATCCCCTGTCCGCATCGAGATCACTTCTGCATGGCATTGCTGACTTGCTCCTTCCCATGTCGCCTAGTGAGGCTAGCGCGCCCGCCCACTTCGTAATATGCACCACGCAATCCTGACATTCAGTAGGACGTCCTGAGATTGCGTTGCCTCAACCTTCACCGATAACAGGCGGAAGTCAGCAAGCAAACTCCCGGGTCGGCTGCGTCCTGCGTTCCATCTCGTGTGCCGACATGGCCAGCGTTGCGTTTCGGCTTACCGAGCGCCCTCTGATTGGCTAGCTCCTGGCTGTCTACTAATCACTGCGCAATAGTGGATCTCGCCAACAGTCTCTTCAAGAACAACCTCACTTCCACCCTGCAAGACATCGAGCGGTGTGCAGCCCATTCGGAATGCAGCCCGATCGTCACAGTGCTCTTTTTCTGACTATCAAGAGTGCCTCTTCGAACCCGCCCTAAAGGACAAGATGTGAGGTCAGGGACTACACTTTATTTGCACTGCTTACCTGTTCTGGCCGGTTGCATGGTGGCATGCTGCAACATCAAGAACTCTCCCCCCGAACGGAGATCCCTTCGCTTCGTCAACATACCAAAGTGATGAGCATAAGCGATACACTATGTGTCTCGATCCTGCTAACCTGAACGTTGTCACCTTATTGACTGCCCCACAGGGTAGTCCAAGTCATCGCGAGAGGGAACTTTCGAGACGTCTGCGAATCTTCCACGATCCCCAATATTGGCAGTGGCTTTTCAATGTCTCCACGAGATGCAGAATCATTGTCCCTATGGCTCCACTTCCCGGAAGGACAGAATTGCGGCATTCCGTCGAGTCCATATCTTCCGGCCCGAACGAGCAGATCCATCTTTTACTCGGAGGTGCTTTTCGCGAAGTTCCACAAGACTTCCCTATCGTAACACAAGAGCCTCGTAAAGTGGACCCTCCGGGTCTGCAATGTACCTGATACGAGTGTACAGCTGCAGGTAAGCAAACATGATTTGGCAGGCAATATCTGCCTTGTACAGGACATGGTCATACATGGACCTTAACCTGGGCTGCGCATTGTTCCCTTGGCGGAAGGATTGATGGCCGTGTACCTTATCATAAGGGCATGTCTCAGGCCGCCTTACGGGTCTCCCCCTTGTGTGACCAGGTAGATCACGTCAGAATAGGGCAAGTCCATCTAGACGGGTCGCCATGTGATGCTGAGGCTAAGCCCTACCTAGGTAACGAACCTTTCTGATCCCCACTGTCGGGAGTGCTTCCCCGGCTGCCATGCAGGAATAGCTCGCGCTAATACACAGCCATGGTTCAACGTTCAACGTCAAGTCGCCAATCAACTATCTATTACAGTCGTACAAATAACATGTCTGTACCACATCATGACGCCCACGATAAGTTGTCTCCAAGAGACCATAAGCTCGCTTAGGCACGCATGCGCAACATCACCCCGGGTAGCCCCAGTCCTGTGGGTGAGGCCGTAGCACTGGTCGACACTGCAGGCAGGTCAACATCATGCCGCGCCAGCCCGCTGGCCTTACAACGGCTCTCGCGCTGCATCAAATCTGCATGCGTACGTATGCACGGCACACCGAGAAGAGGCCCGTTGCTGCGGCGCTCGAGCTGAGCGCCCTTTCGGCAGGCAATATACCATGTGTATTGTGGTCGGCGTTCGTCGCCGACACTGCCGTTTACTATGTTGTACATTCATTCTCTTATGACACAACGGCTCCAGAACCGCACTTGTGGTCTAGATTAAGTCTTCACGCGGCTACGCTTACCTCGCTAGCCAAGTTAATCTACTCTTTAGTCGCGACACGTTCCGTTTCCGAACAGCGCACAGCGTACTACTACCGTATCATCTTCTTCGTCGTTCTGGTTGCATTCTGTCGGCCTTCTGTTCCAGCCACTTGAATTCTACGGTCTTGCATCCGGCATGGGATAAGGCATTGACTCAATACGCCCTGCTCACCCCACACCTGTACGCTGTACAATCACTCAAGACCTGGATTTAAGTTTGAATGCAAGTCAAGGTCATGCTCGAGACCTCACTTCTTGCAGTCTGAACTTGCGGAGATGCTCGCATACAGTGCAGCCGGTGGATGAACGTCGATTGGATACCATCGCCAGCAACGCTCAAGACCTCAAGCAGTTCACACCAGACTGTAGACTCCTATTTCAACCAGAGTTTAATATGGTCCCCCAAGCCGGAGAGTCAGCGATTCAGAATCTTAAAAGATTATCCGTCTTTACTGACACTAACTTTACATTGTCTTGCATGTGTTGATAAGCACAGGTCGAGCCAATCCGATCTTGGGCACTGTTTGATGCCTTTGCACGTTAGCTCACATTAGGCATCACTTCGTTCAACCTCCTACATTGAATCGTACCCTCTATACTGACTTGAAGCTGCACTGAAAGCGTTGGTGGCACGAGACCTCACCTGTGTATGCAACAGCGTTGTATTGCAGACCAAGTTCGCTTTCGGCACTGTGTTATGCGTAGGAGTCAAATCAACGCAAGGTACACCACGCACTAGATTTTCTTTGGTTTTCTTGGACCTTTGTAGTAGCCGCAAAACACCATGACGTAAGCTGGTCACAGCCTCGTTTCAGGACCCACTACACCGACGATCACTAGGACCCTGACCCCTCCAACGGCTTTGAGCCTCTTCGAACTTCCATCGCCATCATTCAGCGTTTGTACAACTTCAGCATAAGAAAATCCCACCCGACCGCGACACACAATGCCACCTCACGAAGGTCTTGTTCACCAGGAACAATTGGACTGGCAAGACTCCAACGTCGAATACATCAATTCCGATATCGACCACAAAGTCAAGTACCAGTCAGCCGCGAGTGAGCCAGCCTGGAACAATGGCATCATCGGAAACCAAGCAGGCCTTTTCATCTGGCGCATCGAAGATTTTGAAGTCGTACCCTGGCCACGCGAAAAGTACGGCAGCTTCCACGAAGGCGACTCCTACATTGTGCTGCACACCGAAGAGGTCAAGAGCGAATCAGAATTTCATTTGATTCACGACATCTTCTTCTGGCTCGGCCGCGCAATAACACAAGATGAAGCCGGAACCGCAGCTTACAAGACTGTCGAGCTTGACGAGTTCCTCCATGGCACTGCGACTCAGCACCGCGAACTCCAGACCTCGCCCTCGGACACTTTCTCCACCCTAATCCCACGTCTCAAGATCCTGCGTGGTGGTGTACGCTCTGGCTTCAACCATGTTGACGTCAACGACGAGCCGCAGCATACGGACACCCTACTACGCGTGTTCAAGCACCCCAGTCCAACTGCCGGCCGTGACGCAGTGCTCGTACACGAGGTCGAGCCGACATGGCAGAGTCTCGACGAAGGCGATGTCTTTGTTCTCGATAAGGGTGACAAGATCTTCGTGTGGCAAGGTCGCAAATGTTCGCCGATGGAGAAGTTGAAAGCTGCGCAGGTTGTCAACGATCTGACGATTGCGAAACATGTCGATGTTGAGGTGCTGAGTCAAGAAGAGGCGAGGAGCAGGATTTTTGTGGATTACCTTGGGGGCAAGGACCTGGATTATGGCACGACGTTCGAGTGCGCGAGACCGGTATCGACTGCGAGGGAGCGGGATGTCAAGAAGCTGTTCAGACTGAGTGATGCGGGTGGGGAACTAACGTTCGACCTTGTGAAAGAGGGCAATGGAATCAGAAAGGGAGACCTGGATGAAAATGACGTGTTTCTACTCGACGTGGGAAACAGCATTTGGGTTTGGGAAGGAAGTGGGGCAAGTCGAGCTGAGAAGGCGATGTGGCTGAAGGTCGCACAGAGGTATTTGGGTGTACAACCTGATGCAAAAGGATCGAGTGTAGCGAAGGTCAATCAGGGAAATGAAGGAAAAGCTTTCTGGGGTGCTGTGGGGGTATAGGGAGACGAATTGACTGTTGAAAACTGCAGGGAATCGATTGCGAACGATTGGCATGATTTGACGTGGTTGTCTGACAACTTCAGATTAACAACCGTACATCGAATGATGCTAAAACCGCATTGGGGGTATGCGATGCGTTATCCAACGGAAGTTGCAAGCTAACACATAGCTAGAGAATTCACGTTCTTTAGCTTGTGGATTGGCAAGTCGATACACGAGCAAGGAATTCACTCAAAATGCTGTGTGAAAGTCAGGATACTGCTGAAGAGAAATTGGTGGGTGGAATGTTTGCATACCAGAAGAGCCTCAGCACTTCGTTGACTTTGTTGGACACTTTGCTCGAGAGTGCATCGTTGAGATGTCTGAAGTCACGGCAGTTACCCTTGCACTTGTTGTCGCTGGAGATCCATAACGGACGGACCTGACGCTCATCGGGCTTGGTCTTGTCGCTCTTAGTCTTCTGTACGAATGGCGGGGTTTGTCTGTGAAGCATCAGCAGGCATAGCTGAAGGGAACGACAAATACATACTAGGTTTTGGCTGCACGCTTCTCTGCAGGCTTAAGACGGACAACCATTTTCATCTGAGGAACAGACCCTGGTGATGTACTCTTGGTTACGACCCGAGGAGATGCTGCTGTGACAGAAGCAGCAGGACCTTCAGCAATGCGTTGGAGCACAAAACGAGGCTGCATTGGCTCGTATGCGTTCTTTTCATGTTGAAGCTGGGCGATCGCGGATCTGAGATGAGCTGCTTCCGCCCGCGCAGTGACAGCTTCCTTTCAGCTTTTCGATAACCTTCTTCAAGCTTTATACGGAGCCTACGGTCATGATACATCTGCAACTCGAGGTCTTCTATCGTTTTCTGTAACACACGGATGTCATGGTTCTTTCGCCCGATTTCAAGATTCTTGAAATCCTTTAGGTCAAAACGTATATAGCAACAGAAAGTGCTTTGACTGGTGTTACTCTCGAGACTTGCTAGGTTTCGATCGATAGTGCGCACTCAGCAAGCTGCTTGATTACGAGCTGGAGAGGCTCCAAAACCATCCTTTGAACGCAACGTATAGTACCATAACCACGCGCTTGCGTAGCGAGCTTTTAAGTGCAGCACAAGAGATGGAATTTCTGAGAAAGAGCCCTCGTGAGACTAAACAACACACAGATTCCCTCGAAAAGACGATCACCCCGCACCAACCCGAGGTTGCTGAGCCGAGTGACAAGAAGTCTTCGCAACACAAATCTCGACAGCGCGGCAGATGCATCGCGAAAAAGACGATCATATTGGACAGCTACACAACTACGTCAGCAATCAGCTTGCGGAGAGAAGGCATTGGAACGTAAGCTCGAGACGGTGTGAGTATCAACGCGCTCATGTGGCTTCAGGTTTCAACCAACAGCATCATGACAGGAAGACGGAGTCCATCCCTGCCCGCGATCGTTATCTCAAAAGCGCAAGCGTGAAAGCTTCGAGTCTCCGGACGCATCCTCAGACACTGCTGGCACGCTATCGAACGCGCTGCAATCCGACAACGAGTCCACAACTGCTCGTGGGTGGGCGAAGACTTTATCCGTTTCCCACAACATCGTTTCCTGCACACAATATTACGCCTATGGACTGAACTGCAATCACGGAACACCATGTCAGCCATGCGAGAAGAACAAGAAACGCTGTAGGCGTAAGCGCTGTTCAATCTGGGATCGGGGGAAAATCGAATGTGAAGACCGTCACTGCCCGTTTGCGCATCCCGAACACAACTACAGTAATGCAGTGCATATCACAGCGGCTAGACGAGACAGGCGTTTGTCAGGTGTAAGTCCAGCTTTGCGCTGGTGAATTTGGTGAACCAAGGTTAATGCTTTGGCAGCTCCGAAGCTCGATTGCTGGAAGGGAACATCACACTTGCAAAGAGGAATTGGCGCCAATACACCTGAGTAACATTGCACCCGATATTGAACCTCTGACAGACCTTCATGATTCCTTCAAGAGAACTTGAACTCGCTCTTCACTGGCGAAGTGACCTCACTTAGTACGATATCATCTATACTGCCCAACCTGCGTACGCCCTTCGTTGAGTTCAATGTGAGGCGTCTCTCCCTCTTCGGTACTACTGTTGATGACTGCGACAATGAGCGTCGAAGTCTCTTTTTCAGAAGTTCGATGAGCGGCCCAATAGTAGCAAGGGAAGCTGCTACGATTCCCAGGCAAGGCTCGACTGCAGACCAGATACATGGAATAGCCAATTCATCTACGGGTGTCAGTCAAGGCAGCTAATCGGTGTTACGAGGCTTTACATGTTGGATCGACTCCTTTAATTTGGAAGAGCGAGACAAAGCGAACTGTGCTGATAGCGCAACTCCTGATTACTGTAAGTTGAATCCACACCACAGAACAAAAATGTACATACATTGAAGCAATTGCGAAAACCGCAGCGACCTGCAACTTCTTGCTCAATCGAACATTAAGTGACCATATTGCTGGCATGGGCAATACCAAGATCAAGAAGTCACCAACAACATTGATGGCCGTGCCGATCTTGTAGAACAGTGTCTCGTCGATGCAGATGCCATCTAGCGATTTGTTCCAGTTGTAGGCCAGCGGCTGGCACTTTGTCAAGAGCACAACCACGACCATAAGGCCCCATGCTGTGCTCACGGCGATAAGAACCCGAGCACAGATTCTCATATATGTTACGATGCTGAATATACGAAGATACTGCATCAAGATCGAGAACTTGGTAACGGCAATGGCGACTGCCCACAAGATTTGGGATGCAAGGAAGACCTAAGCTGGTTAGTTGAGGCTGAGAAGCGGCGTGGCAGCGAGACTACCTTCATAAAAGTAACAATCTCAGTGGGTGTGAGAGTTTGAATATGTCTTCCGAGACCATAATGAGTAGCTGCGTAGATCTCAGCGACGGATACGACATGTTGGTGATCGACAGACCTATGATATTTCCAATCACAATGCCCCAAGATAGAACCTATACGTAGAATGAGTACAGATATAACGGTGAGAAGAATTCTAATTACCACAGCTACGATCGTGCTATAGTCATCTATAGCCAGTGAAGCAGTTCGTAGTCGTCGAGCCTTGAAACGAAGTAGGACCGCAATAACGGAGGCCACTCCAACCGTCACAGACCCTGCAATCACATCGTCTTGTAGATTACCGGTGGTCACCATTGTTCAAGGATTCAATAACTCTGTTATAGAATGGATCGATGATTGCTTGAGTGATCGCATTTCGCAACATGGACGGCTTACAGTTATGTGGATCGAACCGTGCCACATACTTCTCGAGACGACTCTTCGAGGTCAACTCTAATGCGTCAGTTCGAACAGCGGCATTGGTTGGAACATCTTATCCGCGTCTATATTCAACAAGTCGTATGTGATGTGAACGCTCGGCATGATTTTGGTCTGCTAAAGCTTGAGGATACTCGCCAACCCGATAATGTGGTTTTTCGCACTGCAGCGGCCACTGACAAGTGCTCGGACCTCGTCCGCAGAAGCGTGCCTTGATGCTTTTCGGTACCTATCTGCTGGTGATCTGACCTTTCTCCGAGCGTTTGGAAACCCTTATGCAGGTTCTTGTGTTCTCCTGGCAAAAAGTGGTGTGCTGCGCGCTTTCTCCCTACCTTGGCTGCCATTGAACGTACGACAAATGGAGGAAGGTGTTGGTTGCTGCAGACCTCGCCACGCAGTAGTAATGATAATATTGAAATGTTTGTGATGCGATTCGTTGAACATTATTGATGGTAGTTGGATAGTCATTCCGGCGCCCGGGCCGTAAACTTTCTGTACGCTCGGTATCGACTTCTCTCGTATCTCTGACATATCACAGTACATTTTGCAGCACCAGGAACAGGAATAATTGGGATGATGATGATGAAATCTCTGGGCTACGCACAAGCATGCCGTAGAGGCTGGATGTTGTCCATCTGTTCCATCGACGTTGTCAATGTTCCAGCACCAGCGCGATGATCTGTCGTCTAGGTCATTGCATTTGATAAGGAGCTGACAGATTGGTCGACAGAAGGTTTGAGATTCCAGGGGTTTAAGACGGATCGAGCGTGCAAGAGCCAGCTGCAGACGTTAGTCAGCAACTACCCAGGATTCATTCCAGAGGGAAGTCAACGCATCGTCATACACACTGCCTTGCTAAGCCTGTACCCATGTCTCTTGGTATATGTTCACGTGAAGGTCAGGTTGGTCATCAGACCGTGCGTTTCGATGATCTACCTCAATTATTGCTGGTTCGACCATATCTGTCAGGTGCACGTGGGGGTGTCATCGTTATCAGTCTCGTTGAAATGTACAAATGGTATACGAACGAGTATCCCAAGCTCTTTGGCGAAGAGTACATTGAATACCGAATACATCGAAGGACCTAAAGCTTTTCAGCGTGTTGCGTATGGACAAGCCTATCTGTTCTGAACGCTGTACTACAGACACTCTAGCCTCAGTGTTGCGAAAGATACCAATGACCCACCTCGTCACAGCATCGTCGATCTACTCCTTTTTAAGGCTGGGAACTCTTCTTGTGCAGAAGTGACGAGGGAGTGTGTGACTGTAAACTTACTCTTCTGTAGCTTGAAATTGATCACAAACAACTCACACTCCACATGCAAAAATATGAACGTACAGGAGCACAAAACACCCACCACGCAGCCATGACCCTGCTCATACCAAACATCGACCTACAACAACACGCACAATGTGCCCACGCACCAACACATACAAGAAGTACATCCTCTGCGGCGCAACCGGCCACAAACTGCCTGTGGGCGCCTGCAACAAATACGCATACGGTCTGCACATGTGTCTCGACGACCCGGTTGCGCCGCAGAAGTTCGACTTCCGGCGAATGGAGAACGGCGGCATAGTCTGGGACTACTGCCGCTTCTGCAAAGAAGGTAAGGATATTGAAGGGGACTATTTGTACGGGCAGTCTTGGGAGGGGACGTCGAAGTATCGCGAAGGGGGGTAGGGGAGCGGTGAGCGTGTATGAGAGGATTATTTGTGGCGCCAAGTAGTGATTCGAAACGATGTATTATTGACTTTTCTACACAAATGGCACTGAGCCTATTAGTTGACATGGATGCTTACATGGTAAATAACGCTGCGACAGTCCGCCTCGGATGTGGGTTCCGATCAGGAGGCTGCGGGTAGATGTACAACTTTCGTTACGAATGGGTGTGTAGATTGTTCCTTGATGGAGACGAGTACCGAGGATAAAGCGCAGAAGATGCAAACCTGAGTGGCTGTTGTTCGAAGGCCGATGCAATAATCCAAGATCGATATCTGCTTCGAAGCTAACAGCCACACTTGCTCTTTGCATACTGCAAGCAAGCTGTAGTATGGAGCGATGCATTTGATGCGATATCGTTGCGGACGTAGGCCGAGATTCAGAAAGCGTTTTCAGGCGTACCATAATGGCGCTCGGATATCTCGAGTCATGCCCCGTAGCGTTCATCCTACTGGTACTCTAAAAGCGTGTGCGTTGGACAGTCTTTGTTGTACCGGCGCTGGGGGCGGCTACTTCTTCAGAGGGTTTGGCACTATAGTCAAAGACCCAGGTCAGCAAAGTCAAAACAAGGACGAGAACAGAGGTGTATTACATTTCGCTAGCAATGAGCAAACGCGAAGGTTACGAACAAACGAAGTGATGGAGTGTCTGGGGTAACGATGACTCGACTAAAGCCACGCGACTCCTCATGCTATATGGTATTGGATCCCAGCGATCACTTGCGTTGACGCTTGTTGCCTGCGTTGTGAGGCTGCTTCTTTCGTTTCGAGGGGTGGGAATGAGAGGGATCGCTTGAAGCAGATGATACATACCCGTTGACTTCCTTGTCGAGCTTCATGTATTCCTCCGCTGCGTCCTTGCCTCCGCGGTTCAGAAGGAAGTCCATGTAGAACTGTGACAGCTTCTTCGATGCATCTGGTGAGAGGCGTCCTTTGCGAACCAGCTCGTGCACAGCCTTCACCCGTTTGTGGGCCTCCTCTTGATCGGACGAGGGCTGGTCGATCTCGAACTGTAGGTACTTGTACCAGTAGTCTCTTGAGTCTGAGAATTTCTGACTCTTGTCCTTGAAGGCTTGACGAGCCTCCTCTACCGCCCCCTTGCACTGCCACAGAATGCGCGCTTGCTCTGCAACCAGTATACCGCCAATCTGACTGTTACGTTGGCCGATGTATTCCTCAAGAACCTTCACAGCCTCGTCGTTGCCCTCGTGCCTCCGCAAAACACCAGCCAAGGAGATAATAGTCTCAACGTGGTCTGGAGCTTGTTCGAGCATGGCTGTATGGATCTCGCGGGCGACCGCGATGCGACCAAGCTTTTCTTCGAAGCGTGCCCAGTTGAGACGAATGGTGGGCGCCTCAATTGGTACGAAGATGCAGCTGGCCCGCATGTAGATGATGCGCGTGTTCTCCTCCTTTCCTTGTGAGAACATCCATCGTGCGTATCGTAGCCAGAATTCATCGTAGAGCGCGCAGGCAACCAAGCAACGCTCGTACAAGAATGAGATGCGTTCGAAATCACCCTGCTTCTCCTCGAAGTCCAGGTACTTGCGCCAGTTCTCAAGCTCGCTGTCCTCAAGCTCCGTGACGTGGAAGTATGCACGCTTGATGGATTGCTCGTAGCTCCAGCGGCTCTGAACATCTTGCTGTGTGCGCGAGTAGGACTCGTAGTAGTATGCGTGGATCTTCTCGCGAAGCTGTCGCTCAAGCTCAAGTGGAGCCTTCTCCGGAAAACCCTGGTTTTCTAGCTGTATCGCGTTCTTGATGACTTCGAGTGTTTCGGGCTCGGCGAGGTCTTCGATCGGTCGCGTGCCGATAAGGGCGGTGAACTTTTCGTAGTAGCGGGAGAATTGGTAGATGGGAAGGAGCAAGACGCGACTATAGATCTTCGTAGCATTTGCAGGCTCCTGTATACGTTCTTCGAACTCGATGTACTTGTCCCAGAAGGGATGGCTCTGGAAGTCAAGACCCACGAAGTGAGCTCCTCGCTCAAAGAGTCTAGAATGTCAGCATCATGAGAAGACTTGAACAGAAGGGGAGGGGAGAGGGGAGGGGTAGAGCTTGCAGAGAGGGTACGGAGTCCCCAAAGAAACTAGACCGTTGACTTCCAAATGTCTCGATAGTGCGCAATGAAGTTGACGCAATGCAATGTGTGGTGAGGGACGAAGTGGCGCAAGAAGCGGCATGTAGTGGCAGTAGATCAGACCTGAACGCGCATCGCCAACCCACAAGGTGCTTGCTGCTGGCTATGGGCTGATTTGAGTCTCAGAACCGAGGAAGAAAGGCAGGACTTACTCTCGGATGATGTCGTTGTCGTGACATGTGTCCATCTTGAAGCTGCAATAGTTGGCCCAAAGGTCAACAGAAGTGGTGACGGCGCATACACCGCGCTCGTACACCATCTCAGCGGTCTCTGTGCCTCCTATCGCGAACTCAAGATCGGCGTACTTCTTCCAGTACCCGAAAAAGAGCGGGAACTTCTGAAGGAAGCAGTCGTACGCGTTGCGCACAAGTTCAATCGCTGAAGGACTCGAGTTGCGGGTGACGCCGCCCTCGAGGTCGGAGGCGCGTGTGACGAGGGCCTCCCATCTTTCGAATTCATCTTCGTTCTCGACCTTCGATGTGTCAGTCTGCGCGGTCTCCAACGTACGGCACTTAACTTACCACTGCGCCGAGAAGCTTCCTGATCTCAGGTGCAGCCTCCTCGCCCGTGTACTCGACATGCGCAATAGCGCCGCGACCGGTAGGCAACATTCTCTCAAATCCAGTGCTGTCCACAAATTTCGATGTCAACGTATCAAGTTGACGGAGGGGTACGCGCGACAAGTGGAACTGCGTGAATAAGTGGGAGGTGGTGGATGTCGAGCAGGCGAGACCGTGATGAACCAAGGATTGGAAGCTCTCCGCTCGGTGACCCACTTTTCCAGCCTCATCTTTGGCGCTACGCTATCCTGGCTTCACTGCAAACACTCGTTCACTAATGATCATTGTCACGGCACAACATGGGTCCACGTTTGACTTTTCTTTTCGATTGATTTAAATTCATTATGCTATGCAGGTCTCTGTTATGTAGGTCATGGCAGGGATGCCATTAGACAGCAAAGCCACCACTGTTTTCCTGTCTGGGCTCGCCGGCCGCCTCGAAGGTGCCGTTGCTCAGTCTTCTCAGGCCTTGTGCTGTGCTTCCTGCCGCAGCCCATGTTACATTTGCACCCAGAGATTTGAGGAAAGCTGTGGTTCCGTTGTTGAACGTGGGTTCAAAGCTGACTTGCGCGGGCACAAGTTGATCGTGGATTCTTGGCTGAGCCAGCGCTTCCGCAGTCGTCAGGTTGCCGTCTAGGATATGGATCAAGTTCTGGATCGTGGAAGTGATGATACGACTTCCGCCAGCGGCACCGATAGCTACATAGAAAGCGTTGGCGAGGGTTGAGTTGAGGTGCTCAACAATCACCGGCGAGATGGAAGACAACGGGCGTTTGCCGGGGCGAACGTAGTTTGCCACGCTGGGAATGTAGCCGAATGCATTTGTCGTGTTGGGAATAGAGAAGTCATTCATCTCATTGTTCATGATAACGCCTGTCTCTGGTACGACCACCTTGCTGCCAAAGAGCAGGTTGACGGTTGTGGTGAGGGTAATGGCGAGACCATCCTTATCCGCAGCTACAATGTGCGAGGTGCCGGGTGTTTCGAGAGACTCAAGACCCTTGGGATCGTAGTATGACACGTTGAAGGTCTGGGTGTCGCTGATCTTGGAGCGGACTTCCGCTGCAGTGGAAGCCGAGATCATCTCCTCCTGGTACTCTTCGATACCTTCGAGGTACGACGGATCACCAAGCTCTGCGCGCATACCGTAAGCAAACTTCATCGCCTCATCAAGACGGTGCGTGGTCAGATTGATAGCAGCTGGATCGCCGAAGCCAGAGTAGCCCTCTACAATCTTGAGGACGGAGAGCGCGACCTCACCACCACTGGGAGCGCTACATGCCGTAAGCTTGTAGTCATGGTATGTGATGGTCGACGGCTTGCGAATAGCGACTGTGTAGTTCTTGAGGTCTTCGAGGGTCATCGTGCCGTTCTTGGCTTGCAGGGCGTTGATCGTGGCCTCTGCAAGAGGTCCTTCGTAGAAAACATCGGGACCTTCGTTGGCGATGGTTTCAAGAGTGTCTGCGTAGCGCTTCCTTGTAATAGTCTCATTCAGCTGAACAATGCGTCCCTTGGGTGCAAAGTCGATAGCCCACTCGGGATCGTTCAGTAGAAAGTTGGTCGATGCGTTCAAGCTTGCAGTCGCAGACTTGATGTAGCTGATCAAATCCTCATTCACTCGCCAGCCTTCACGCGCAACCTTGACTGCTGGCTTGAGGACTGTCGCCCAAGGAAGCTTGCCGTAGTTCTCGTGCAGATGCTGCAGACCACGGAGCTCGCCAGGTACGCCGGAAGCCAGACCGCCGTTGATGCTGGCATCTTCGTTGTCCTTGTACATGTCCTCGAAAGCAGCAGCTGGTGCTGTTTCACGGAAGTCGATGAACTCGTAGGTGCCATTGGGTGCTCGCACAAGCATGAAGCCTCCACCTCCAATACCTGCAGTGTGTGAGTATCCTGAGAGTTTGAACACGACACAACATTTTGTTGTTCCCAAGACATACCTGAATGATACATGCCAATAACACCAACGCAAGCTACAGTGCCGACCAATGCATCTGCAGCATTGCCGCCATGCTTCAGCAACTCCACACCAATGTGGCTGCAGACATCGCTTTCCGAGGCCACGGCGCCCAATTCGCCATGCTTGATGACAGGTGCTGTAGGATAACCTGAGGGAACTGGATTTGCGAGCACCGACTGCAGCGTCAGTAACCCGGTCAAGCACCGCGACAACATTGCACCACGAGCCATATTGATATTTTCGCGAAAGAAAGAAGAAACAAGCTCAGCAAGCACAGGAGCCATGGCTTTGACTTTCACCTTAAGCCGCAGCAACAACCGGCCCTAAAACTTGCCGTACAACAATGACGATCAACTGCCTTAACCGTTTTGGTAAGAGCTTACACCGTTGAGGAAGCTGCAAAGATCTCCGCACTCGGAGGTAGTGGATCAAGGCACCACATACGCAATAGTAGGTAGGATCGCGACATGGTGGCCGCGTAAACCTTGCGCCGTAGTTATGAAGCGCGTGTAGGTGAAGCTATCGTTGAGATAACGGTCGTGACGGACGAGGAGCTCCGTCGATAAGAGATAGGCGAGGCTGGGGACATTGATCAACAGCCGAGTTGACAGCTCAATTGGGTAAACCCAAATATCTTTACGCATAGTGGTTGAAAAGGCGACAAGCTGCTCAATTGCTGTTGAGAATTTCGAAGCTGCTGCTCAGCAAGCCACTGCAAAGCCGAAGCGCCGCCTCCGTCATAAGGCCGAGGGACGTCGAAGGAAGGAGCGGCGAAAAGTACTATTGCTGTCAACACAATTAAACAATTACGAAAGTCCTTGCATATGCATTGAGCTATAGGCATGTAACGTTACAAGCAAGTTCCTAATGAATCTTAATCTAGAGTGAAGATGCATGAAACGTGACACCGTGAATTCGAGCGCGTCACGACTCGCCGACGCGTCCCTCGACCACGCTCCCGCTACACCAATCTACTACATCTACCCAATGGCTCCCAAAGGAAGTCAACCGCCCTCGAGCGCCTCACAGAGAACGAAGCAACAGTCAATATCGAGCTTTTTCACGCCTAAAGCTTCCCAAGCGCCCAAAGCTACACCGAAACTACCTCCACCGCCCGCGTCCCCAGTCGCCAACGACGCGTCCGCGAATAACCACAATGAGGAAGTCTCACCGCTAGGCAATTCGATCTTAGGCCGAAAGCGCACAATATCTGCATTTGGTGAAGATGGCGAATCTCCAAAACGACTGCGGATTGAGAACGATGATGCGCGCCTATCACTCGGTCGGGCGACCGCGGCAAGCCTGAACAAACCAAAGCCTAATAAGCTTACGGACAGAACGTCCAGGTTCCTGTTCTCATCGTCTCCTCCGCCACGCGATGAGAATGAAACGGCCGCTGAAGAAGATGCTGCTTTAACTCAGCAGGAGAAGGAGAGGCTCCACGAGAAGTTTGTGAAGAAGCTTGGGCGACCTGACAGCTTTGCAGAGCTGAGAAGAAGGAACAAGATCTTGACTGAGGAGGAAGCCAATGGCGAAGGCGAAGGCGACGAAGGGGAGGATGAGGAGGAACAAGAGACGTCGAAACCTGCCAAAGGGAAGAAAGTTGCAGCCACGAAGAAGTCAGCGTCAAAGCTGACACCGATGGAGAAGCAGTACCTGGAAATCAAGTGCAAACACCTGGATACAATCATCGTGATGGAGGTCGGATACAAGTTCAAGTTCTTCGGAGAAGATGCAAGGACAGCCTCGAAAGAGCTTGGAATCGTATGTATTCCGGGCAAGTTCAGGTATGACGAACATCTTTCCGAGGCGCACCTGGATAGGTTCGCGTCTGCCAGCTTTCCGGTACATCGACTACAAGTCCATGTTAAGCGACTTGTCAAAGCGAACCACAAGGTTGGAGTGGTAAGACAAATTGAGACCGCAGCGCTGAAGGCAGCGGGAGACAACAGAAATACGCCTTTTGTACGAAAACTTACGAATTTGTACACGAAAGGCACATATGTCGATGATGTTGAAGGCCTAGAGACCGTTGGAGAAGGCCCAGGCCCTGGTGCACAAGCAACAGGCTACTTGCTCTGCATTACAGAGACCAACGCAAATGGCTGGGGAACTGATGAGAAGGTGCAAGTTGGCTTGGTCGCTGTTCAACCTGCTACTGGAGATATCATCTACGACGATTTTGAGGATGGCTTCATGCGGAATGAGATCGAAACACGGCTGCTTCACATCGCGCCAGCGGAGTTTCTGGTCGTGGGTAACCTTTCAAAGGCCACAGAAAAGCTTATACAGCACCTCTCGGCGAGCAAAACGAATGTCTTCGGAGATCGGTCACGTGTTGAAAGGGTTGAGAAGCCAAAGACTATGGCTGCGCAAGCCTATGGGCACATTTCGAACTTCTACGCCGGCAAGATGAAGTCCAGTCAAGAAGGTGGTTCGTCAAGTCAAGGTGCGATTCTCGACAAGGTGCATCAGTTATCAGAACATGTGACAATATGTTTGTCAGCAATGATTACATATCTGAGCGAATATGGACTGGAGCATGTCTTCGACTTGACGAAGTACTTCCAGCCATTCAGCGCAAGGTCATACATGCTTCTGAATGGCAACACGCTTTCAAGTCTTGAGATCTACCAGAACCAGACAGACTACACTGCAAAAGGCAGCTTGTTCTGGACGATGGATAGGACAAAGACCCGCTTTGGACAGCGTCTTTTGAGAAAGTGGGTCGGTCGACCGCTGATCGATAAGGAACGGCTAGAAGAACGTATTACGGCAGTCGAGGAGCTTAAGAACGGCGAGAATACCGTACCTTTCGACAAGTTGAAATTCCTGCTTGGCAAGATCAGAACCGATCTTGAGAAGGTGCTGATCAGGATATACTATAAGAAGTGTACGCGACCAGAGCTCCTAGCTGCACTACAGACGCTTCAGGACATCTCTGGACAGTACCTGCAGGTGAAGACACCGGGGGAAAGTGGCTTCTCATCAACCTTGCTCAGCGAAGCAGTATCACATATTCCCAAGATCTACAACGATCTCAACACATTCCTCGAGAAGATCAATGCCAGCGCTGCAAAGGCCAACGATAAGTATGGTTTCTTTCAAGAGGAGCACGAAGCGGAAGACATCAACGACTTGAAGCTCAGCATTGCCTCGGTCGAAGATGACTTGAACAACCACCGCAAGGAAGCTGCTGCAAAGCTTGGAGTCACGAAAGTTGACTATGTCACTGTTGCTGGCATCGAGTATCTTATTGAGGTCAAGCGCAAGTCTCCGCAAGAGAAGAGGGTGCCCGCTTCATGGCAACAGATTTCGGCAACCAAAGCCACCCTTCGATTTCATACACCAGAGGTCAAGCGCATGTGTCAAGAACGAGATCAGTACAAAGAGTCCTTAGCTGCAGCCTGCGACGCTGCATTTATGCGCCTTCTAGACGACATCTCAGCAAAGTACCAAGAGCTTCGAGACTGCGTACACTCCATCGCAACGCTCGATGCGCTCTTCTCCTTGGCCACACTAGCCAATCAGCCAGGCTACGTCAAGCCCACTTTCACAGACGAGATCGAGGTCAACATCACCGGTGGTCGGCATCCCATGGTCGAACAGCTCTTGCTCGACAGCTACGTACCAAACGATCTACATCTCTCACATTCCGCTACCCGTGCCCTCCTCGTCACAGGACCCAACATGGGCGGCAAATCCTCATACGTGCGTTCCGCCGCCCTCATCGCCATCATGGGCCAAATTGGCTCCTACGTGCCCGCCACAGAAGCCCGTCTCGGCATGCTCGACGCAGTATTCACACGCATGGGCGCCTTCGACAATATGCTCAAGGGCGAATCGACTTTTATGGTCGAGCTCAACGAAACATCCGACATCCTCAAATCCGCAACGCCACGCTCGCTCATCATCCTCGATGAACTGGGCCGCGGCACGAGCACCTTCGATGGCGTCGCTATTGCCGAGGCGGTGCTGGATTATGTGATTAGGGAGTTGAAGAGCTTGACGCTGTTTATCACGCATTATCAGCATTTGTCGAAACTGCATTCGCGGTTCGAGAATAAGGAGCTGAAGAATGTGCATATGGCATTTGAGGAGCGCGATGGTGGTAGGGAAGTCGTGTTCTTGTACGAGGTTGCGGAGGGCACGAGTCATCGCTCCTATGGTCTTAATGTTGCGAGGCTGGCAAAGGTGCCGGAGAAGGTTATTGATGTCGCGGGTGTGAAGAGTAAGGAGCTGGAGGATAGTATGACGGCATGTAAGGTTGGGAATCTGTAAGTCTGCGTGTTCCGTTCATTTGGTTTTATGGGCTAATCATCCGCAGGTCCCGACTGATGCAAGGTCTGCTCGAAGATGACTCTCAAGATGGGCTTGAGAGACTTGTTGAAGGTATCGAGCAGTTGTGAACGTTCTGTGAGGACTGATCGAGATTCTGCAAAATGCTGAGCGTACGTGTGCATACAGCGAGCAAAGCTTGATGCGACGCAATGATAACCACGTTTCTGCACCCTCGAATGTGATCATACGGTAGCTTAGTGTAAAACAAGTAGGTATCATCTTTCACATAGGTCTATGTCGGTGAGAGTTGCTGCACAGACGAACCTTGGCTGCTCATGAACATTGGCTACATATACGAATATATATTTCCACTCTTTCACATACGACCACAGGACGTTGAAAACAAGGCTTCCCGTTCGCTCAGCCCTATTTAAGCAACGTACCGGCGGATTAGTAGTTAGGTGGGTGACCACTAGCGAATACCCGCTGTTGTATGTTTTTGCCTCCCCTTTGCCATATCTCCATGCTACGATGCTCGTCTCTCAGTCTTTGCTTTTGCGATTGCATAGGATCTTGTAGATTATCAAGCTCGTCACGGCGTCCTCGCATTGATATATTGCAGCTGATCTACAAGACCGACTGGCTTTCCCTGAGACGTATGTCGACTTTTGGAGACTATGTTGCTTTGATTGTTAGGTCTGTGAAAACGTCCCCAGGTTCAGTTCGTTTGGCTCTATCAAGATACGAGTCTCGCCGCCCTTCCCACGCTGCCGGTTTCAAACAATTCCACTAAGCCAGCTCCTAGACACTCCTCCAACACCCAAGCAAACCGCATACCATAGAATTGCTTCCACTTCTTCGTCCTTCCCGGAAGTACCCCGACGAACTCTCTCCTCGCTTTCTTTCTCTCCTCCCTTTCCGTGCTTCCGGTGCCGGTGACACCGCCATCCCACCGCTCGCGCAGTACATCGAGAGGCGCGGCTTTGAACTTGCTCTTTTTGAGGATACTCAATAGATGGTTTCGCGCGTCGACGAGCAATTTGATGTGCATGCCCGTGTGTGGTAGAGAAAAGGAAAAGGTACTGATGGAACCGTTACGAACGGAGAGTGGTGTGCCGCCGTGCATGTGCTGTGTTGCGTGTTGGCCGCCTACGGCCTTTAGAGACCCAGCAGCATGGCGAGAGCCGGATGATGAGATAGCAGATAGAGAGGCGGCACCTGGTGATGCGAAGAAAGCCGAAGCAGTAGTGCTGAGTGTCGTGGTCGAGGTCAGCAGTCCAGCGCCTGTGAGTGTGGCAAGCTCAGCAGGTGTGAATGCTGAACCGGGGATGGTGGTTGATGTTGGGTTTGAATCCATCAAGCTGATGTACTTCTCCTGAAGACCCTCAGACAGTCCCTCGTGTGTCCTGACCAGCGTCTGCCATTCCTTCACGCTTGCGATCCCATCGCCAACAGCAGCAGCGCCAACGCCTCGATTTGGAATCGTTACCCTTCTCAAGATACCCTTCTTAGCGAGCTCAGCAATCTCCCTCTCAACCACTGTCGAGCTCGTACTTAACGCATCGATATGCGCTATTGTGACGAAAGGCGGCAGCTGCTTTCTGAAGTTCAAGACCTCTGCAATTCTGGTGCTGTTCATGCCAGCCTTTTCAGGCATATCGCTGAACATACGGTTCCGGATATACTCCATATATTGTGGAACATCACGGAAATTCAGATCGGCAGCCAAAGAGGCCACAATGCCAAGGTCGTCCAACTCTTCGTCTTCTTCATAGGCCGTCGACTCCTCTGTAGGTAACGAGCGTTTGGATGGGCTGGCATTTGACGAAGAGGATGTTGCGCGTTTCAGGCCAAGCGCTGAAACCGCGCTTCGTCTCCTGCTCGTTGTGATACGAGAAGAGCGTGCCGGTGTTGTTTGCATGGTGTTGTGCTCTTTTAGACAACTCCAAGGCTTGAATATTCAAAGGAATGTAGATGTGGCGTAAGTTGTGCTGCTAGCAGGCAGCAGCGGAGATCAATCAGGGGGAAAGAGCGTGTCGTGAAGGTTTTCAGTAAGAGGGCGATTGTCAGTCATGGCAGGTTACGGCGAAAACATGTCCTTGAACTGGCAAGTCAAATGAGTGGCAAGGTAAGAGTCGGTGTTGAAGTTTGAGGCTGAAGCTGGACAGCCTCGGTCTGTCATGCGCCACAGCTCACAATTGGGACCGATCTGCCATTCACGTCGCGACGCGTGAGAAAGACAGAAATCCCACGAGACAATCATAACTTGATTTGCCTGGCTGCGAAATTATTACACAATACCACAGCGAGCACGTCAAAGCTTAACGTGACGATGGCGTCGCACGCACGCAGCTTCCGTCGTTCCCGGGGAGCCGCTTTGCTCTTGCCGTGACATCATTCGACGGGGCAGCTTCGAACGGCGCATCGTTCAACAAAACCACACTGCATGGCTCTCTGGCTCAACTACAGGCCAGACACCGACCCTCCACCGCCCGCCGCCATGTCTCTCAACGCCGAGCCTGCAGCGCCCGAAGAGCGCGAAGCTCATGCCCTCCCACCCAAGTCGTTCGCCGACGCCGCGCACGAAGCGCTCGAGCCTCAATCACATGCGAATGGTGTTAACGGTACTGCTGAGGGCGCAAAGCACACCGACGACGTCCAGACAAATGGTCCCAAGGCCAATGGCGTTGGCGTCCTCAGGATAGTCGACACCGATGGGCACCACGAGGATGATAAGAAGTCAACGACTGAGTCGACCAAAGAATCGTCCGAGAAGTCGTCGATCAAGGATCAGGAGTCTTACGAGGGCGCTGGTACTGACGAGACACCAAAGAGCCCCAAGGCAAAGACACATCGCAGGAAGAGTTCTCGTAGTTCGCTGGGCTCCGTTGGCCGCACCTATGGGGTCTCCATAAAGAATGATCTGAAGAACGCAGCGAACGATGTTCAGAACGAGGCATCGAACGCAGCCAACAATGTTCAGAACGAAGCAGCCGATGTTGTCAACAATGCTGCAGATAAAGCGTCCGATCTGAAGAACGAAGTAGACGGCACACGCGAGAAAGTTGAGAAGGAGACATCCAGGCAGCTTGATGACGCTTTCCTGCAGGAGAAGCCTCGTCTCGTCAATGGCGATGTGTTGACGACCGTTAAGCCACCAAAGGAAGCCGAGAAGGACAAGCGCATTGATAAGCCATTGAAGCGCCGCGACTCAGAGCTCAAGGCTGGTCGACAGGCAGGCGCTGGATGGGCCAAGAGCAAGTACGTTCGGACTAGACAACACAACGATATGCACGCAGTCACTGACAAACACCACAGGATAAGGTTTGCACCTATGAACATCCCTCTACAGCGCCGACTCCAGACATGCGCCGTGCTGATGCACACGCTGAGCATCGTTGGCTCTTTAGCCATATTCTTCTTTCTCTGCAGCATACCGCTTCTCTGGCCCATTCTGCTGCCCTATACTGTATACGTCCTGTTCTCTAACGCTGGCACGTCTGGAGAGCTCTCGTTCCGCAGCGAGCGCTTGAGACGATTGAAGGTCTGGTCACTCTTCGCCTCGTACTTCCCTGCCCGTCTGCACCGTTCGCAGGAGCTGGAGCCTACTAGGAAGTACATTTTCGGCTACCATCCGCACGGCATAATCTCCCATGGCGCCTTCGCGGCCTTCGCTACCGAAGCTCTCGGTTTCGCCCAACTATTCCCTGGCATCACCAACGCGCTGCTGACCCTAGACTCAAACTTCCGCTACCCAATCTACCGTGAATACGCCCTTCGTCTTGGTATGGCTTCGGTCTCGCGCGAGTCTTGCGAGAACATCTTATCGAAAGGAGGACATAATGGCGAAGGAATGGGGCGTGCCATTACTATCGTAGTTGGCGGAGCTCGCGAATCACTCGATGCACGCCCCGGCGTTGTCCGTCTCGTCCTCCGTCGTCGCAAGGGTTTCGTCAAGATGGCCATCCGCACTGGCGCTGACCTCGTCCCCGTCCTTGCCTTTGGTGAAAACGATATCTACGATCAGGTCGACAGCGAGTCGCACCCTCTGCTCCACAAGTTCCAGATGCTCGTCAAGAAGGTCATGGGCTTTACTGTGCCCATCTTCCACGCTCGTGGCATCTTCAACTATGACGTTGGCATGATGCCTTACCGCAGACCCATCAACATCGTTGTCGGAAAGCCGATCAGGGTCGTACAGGACAAGCATCCCAACCCTGAGTATATGGATGAAGTTCACGAGAAGTACATTGAGGAGTTGATGCGCCTATGGCATGAGCACAAGAACACCTTTGCCAAGCAGAGGACTGGCGAATTGGAGATTGTTGAGTAAAGGATTGAAACACCGGATGGAGACTCTCTCTGTACAAGTACCGCACGACACGGTCATACCCTTTCTTTCTCGTTATCGTAGGACTGTAACGCTAGGATGGCGAATGATTGGACACATTACTAGATACACCCAATGCAGCGAGCGTGAAGAAATACCACATGCTTCATCCATTACAATTTACTTCCAATACACAGTGATGCGGATCTTGCAAGTCGTCTTGTTTCTAGAGAGGGTCATCAAAGCAGTAGAGAAGTTACATGCGACCAATGCCTATTATTCAGTCATACAACGATTTGTCCAGTATCGCTGTCTCAGACGATAGTAGTCTCTCACACATTTTTGCACAGTCTCGATATCTTCAAGCAATAGCCAAGGTGCCATTGGCGGTGTCAATACCTGCAGATCTACCGTCGCATGTTTTGCCAACGATCATCCAGACATGAGGAGAGCAATACATACATCTTGGGGATAATGGTGCTTTCATTAAATGCGCAAGTGTTCTTCCATCGCTATCCCAAACTCCAAAACATGACTAGGAAATTCGTGCCATAACAGCTCTACTACGCCCTGACTGCTAGACTGCCCACCTCAATGCCTTCAATGACAGGCATCGCAAGCTCACTAGGCACAGTAGGTTCCTGCTTGGGACTCGCCTCAGCACTTGTATACGCAGAATCCCTCCTCTCGAGCTCAAGCTCCTTGTCGACAATGTGCTTGTACTCTTCTCTCCAATCGCACAGCATGCCGCTCGTGACATTGCTGCCACCACACAGGACAATGACAACTTTATCGTCCTTCTTCACCGGGCGGCCCAAGGCTTTCTCTAATCGCCCGTCGTAGCAGAGCGCGACGTTGACACCACATGCGAGCTCGACCATCATTCTCTCGTCGTCAGCAAGGCGCCAGCATCCCATCGCTGCGACGCCGTCGGGAAGAACGACTGATCGGACGTTGTTGCGTTGTGAGTACTTGAACGTAGCATCTGTGACACGTGCACATCCTAAGCTAGTGGCCTTCGATGTGATTTTGGGTAGTGTGATGACTTCCTTGGCTGACATACTAGCTGCAAGGGATTCTGCGCCTGCGGTCTCGACGGCGAGAACGGTGGGTGTGGTCATGTTGATGTCGTCCATAGCCTGGCAGATACCGTTGATGAGACCCCCACCGCCGACGGAGCAGATAATTACGTCTGGTGCGTCGCCAGCAGGCATCTGGTTTGCGATCTCGTACATTACAGAGCTGTTGCCGGTCCAAATATCGGGGTGGTCGAAGGGTGGGCAGTAGATGGTTGCGCCTTCGTACTAGGGAAAGATCAGCAAGGAGCCGTGTATGATACCATGAGGAGGCATACATAAGGCATCACGTGTTCGCGAAGGTATGTGTCGGCATCTCGCCATGCATTGCCATGTGAGATGACATCGTAGGCGCCTGCTGCACGGAGTTTGGTGACCATCAATGTAGATGTTGCTGTGGGAACGACGACGGTGCAGTTCAGGTTCAGAGCCCGTGCTGAGTGGACGGCAGCGAGGCCTGCATTGCCGCCGCTGGAGGCAAAGATGTGTGGTTTAGAGCCAGCGGGGAGCTCTTCGAGACGGCGAAGGATGTAGTTGCCGATTCCTCTGTTCAAGTTATTAGTCTGGCTGTCTAGGACAGTATCGATATAGGGAAGCTTACCGTGACTTGAATGATCCGGAAGGCTGTAGGTTCTCCAACTTGAGGAAGATTCTGCTTCTACGATTTAGAATTCCCCTTACGAAACGCTTGAACGGGTATCACTGCGATAGTGTTGTATAGCAAGGGTAGAGGAAGTGTGACCGTACCATCCCGCTGCTTCAGAGAGAGCGTAGGACTCCCTCAAGGGCGTCTCGACCCATGGGTTTGACTGCTTCCCAGATGGAGAATTGAGCTTGACGGTCATGTTGAGGGCTTGCTGAAATTGTACTGAAGAAAGAGAAAGGACGTGTGGAAAAGACTTGATATGGGTGACAATTGACGGCTCAGGGACACTCGATAAGAGGGGACAGCTGTGAGTCGACTCGATAACAACACCTGGCACCATAGATATAGATGTTGAACCATGATATCTCAAACGCAATGCTTATCAGCTCCGCACAATCCCGCAGTGCTCAAGTTTTCCGTCGGGGATAGTTATGATGAATACCGCAATGTTTGTGTCGATTACCCTATAACTTCTAGAAATTACCCTATAGATTCTCGATAAGGCTTGAGCCGCTAGCTGCGACCGAGAACGACACAAGAAGGGACCCCGTGATCCGGGAACACTACCGGTGGATTCTGTTCCCTAAAGCGGCTATCAACGGCGAAGCCAAATCGGGCCATTTTGCCAGGGCTTCCCGCCCTTGTGAGAGTACCAACTTGGCGCACGCTGCCCTATCACTGCACCGCGTTTGCGTCAGCGCTTGATTGTAAGAAGAAGGTTGGTCCAGGTATTCGAGAAAAAGTCGGAGCGGTGTACAAAAATCTGGGGTATCGTCGATAGCTTGCAGGGTTTAGCGTCAGAAGGTGCCGCAATGGCGAGCTTTGTGTCGCAGCAGGACGTCGCGACATTCATCGTGATCTAGACTGCTCTACGTTGCACGTTGCGGCCGTTACAAGCGTGCATTTCAGATTGCCTTGACGTGCATCCATACTGCAGATCATGCGGAGCCGCACGTGTTGTGTCAGTGTGCATCACAGTACTGTTTTTGGATCCGGATCACCAACCGGACAGATGCGTGCAGCGATGGTATCTTCTCGCATAACGGTCCGTTGTGACGGTGCACTTCCCGCGGGAGCGGGAGGGTCTTGCGGGAGATGGTCTCGCTCTCGCTTGCTGAACGCTCATGCTGCAACTCCAGGCTGGCTCAGCAGACTCTTCCTGTAGTTCCAGTAGTTGGCTCTAATAGGATCATATCTGGTCGCCAATAGATCCAAGGCTTTTCCTGCTGACTCCTTGTTGTTCTCCTCTTCCGCATAGATGTCAGCCAGCAGGTCGAGCGCATGACTGGAGTAAACATCATCTGGTGACTCGAGGTCGGCGAACTCTGTTGCAAAGCTCTTGACAGTCGACTTGGGCAGCTGTGCAGCGCGAAGAATACCCGTAAGATAGTTCCACGGGCTCTGGTTCTGGGGTGCTTTGCGGATGGCTTCCTTGGTGTATCTGCACCCTGGTTAGCATGAATACACTCCATCTATGACAAGCCCAACGACTTACTCAATTTCACGCTTGGTGACGTCCTCGCTTGGAGCTTTGCCCTCACGACCGCCAATGATCAGGTAGTGGCGATGATTCCACGCCGAGTTGTTCCTGACATCCGCATCGATCATACTCTCAGTCCACTGGAGCTCCTCGGGCTTGTCGAAGAGATCGAAGCGCTTGACTAGCCACTGTCTGTAGCTCCATACGTGATAGTTCTTCTCATCCCTCTCGAGCATCTTGCTAACGAAGTCGCCCTCTCCCTCGGGCGAACCGAGCGCATCGATGATGGTCTGGCGGTGGTGCCATATTTGGTAGTTCTTGAGGTGCTTGAGCGCGGTCGGGTTAAGCCACTTGATTTCGTCCTCGAGAGGTTTGCCAAGCTCTGATATTGTCTTCGAGCGGTACAGCCTATGGTCTGTCAGTACCCTTGCTGTGGAGGACAGTTCTATGGACCGTACCAAACTGTGTAGTGGGCAGGGTTCATGTTGATGATGTGTTCTGTGAGACCCAACACCCTCTCGCTGAACTCATTGTTCGCCATAACTGCGCGCAGATAGCCCATAGCCTCGCTGTATTCCTCGGTGTAAGCAATGGCTGCGAGCGGGTGCATGGCGCCGTCATTTTGCGGGAGAGGCTCGACATCCCTCCATGCATCATCGTCGTGGTAGAATTTGGGTGGCGGCATAGTTGTGTCCGGATTCGAGTTGTGTGTAAGGCTTTTGCGCAGTCGGAGGAGTATGACGCGTAGAAAGTGCGGTGGTGACAGGAAGATGCTGGCGATGAGGCTGCGAATCAACTGCAGGGACATGGTGGGGTCGCGTGGGAGGAGCTACCGAAGCACCCCTGCTCAGCGGGCGCCATTCCTCTTTCAAGTACCTTTACGGAACAATGCTAAGCTTTCTGCATCAATCTGACCATGTAGCTGTGTGCTTGTTATCATTTCCATCTCAGAAATTGTTTACAGCAGGGCAACCCTTCGTCATGCAGCATTCAAGGCTTTCGGTCTGACCAGAGTCGACACCAACATCATTCCAGAAGTCCAAGCAACTCAGGTACAGTGTATGACCAAGCAGAACCAGTTGCAAGTCGATGTACATACGGTCGGGCTGAGTACTCTCTTAATGCATTCACAACACCGAGATCGTAGCTCAGATGGTGGAACCACAGGTTCCTTGGTACGATAATACCACACATTGACCTTAAGCTTTAGTACGTACTTATTCTATATCATACATGGCGCGTTTCTCCTCGAACCCCAGTTTTGCAGCAAACCGAGCGGCAACATGCTCTTAAGCAAGGAGGCTCTTTGTTCCTTCCAATGGCCTCTCTTACGGTCCGTCAGCCTTACTATTGTTCTTCGCAGCATAACACCCGCCACACAGGGCCCTGGCATGTTACGACTGGGCGTAGCAAAGAACGTGCATCCAGATTGTCATCTTCTCGTGCTTTGGCCAATCGTAACAGACTCGGCTGCACGCATAACACCGACTTCATGCTCGATTTGGATCAGACCAACGGTGTCCATGCGTCTATATATCACCAAGTGATCATCTGCTCAACGCAACCCGATTCTCCTTACATAGATCTCCACTTGTTAACATGAGCTTCTTCGACGCAGCAGACCTTCCGCGGACGAGCTTCTACCGAGACTCAAGCAGGCGATACAGAGGCCTGAGCTATAACTGCAGCTACACGCCCCAAACCCCAGTCTCCAGACTACTACCACCAAGACGTGAATCTGCCGTTGCAACCAGTCTCCGCTCCGCAAAGTCATTGATCACAAGATCACCACCATCTGTCAACATGACTGTCACACTTGAGCCCTTCACTGCCGCAGACATCCCTTCCGCCATCAATGTCCACACCTCCTCGCTCGCAGAGACCCCCTCGCAAGGGCAAAAAGACCTTCGAACCGAGGAATGGAACCTCGCCCTCGAGAACCCCTTCGCAAAGATCGTCAAGGCCACCGAAGGGGACAGGCTCATCGGCGCCGCGGGCTTCCTGACCCATGAAGTCAATGGCCTGCAATGGACGGCCCCAGAGCGCAAGGCGAGCGCTGGAACTGTCGAGAAGGAGGTCAATGAAGAGCTTGCCGAGGCGAGAGAGGAGGTACTCCAAGGCGACTATGATCTATGGCGTGCGTCACGCTACCTTGAACCTTCTGCGACCAGCCGCTGATCTTAACAAGATATCTACCATGTCTTCCTCTCCCCCAGCTTCGAGAGCAGCTCCACGTGGAGTGATATGATCACATGGGGCTTGTCGCAAGCCGATGCGGCCGGGAAGCGTGTCTACGTTCAAGCAAGTTCCACTGAGAAGCGAAAGTACGAGAAGCTGGGATTCGAGCTGAAGCAGGTCGAAGAGAGAGGAGAGAGGTATTTGATGTTGAGGCCTGCGAAGGTTTAATAGCAGCCTGGAGGTCTTCAGTGACGTTTGAGCCTGTATCGAAGTGGCAAATGGTATAAAATGACGGTGAAGAGGAACTCGATTAGAGTATGAATATATACAAGTTTGATGCCCTCAGTCATGAAACAACAACAGGCTCAGAGCATTTTTTGATCGACCTGGAACGACTATAATGCCAGTACCTAAGCGATGCAGGCCGGCGAACAGCCAAGCTGGAGGTATTCAAGCCTACGATGACTCCTTAAGCTCGTACTCTCGGGCATCCTGGAACAAGTCGATGATGCAACTAGCGGACCACGCCTGAGTAGGACTCGAGTCTCCGCAAAACTCTCCGTTCTTCTGAGTAAGCTCGGTTAGACCAGCCCAAGGGCTCTCCTGGATAGCCTTCATGCAACCAGCAAGACGGCGAGTGACCTGTTGGTAGCTCTCGACACGCTCCTCGGGCGTCTTGCGGCGCTTCAGATCGAACTTGAGTAGGGCACGGAGGAAGAAACCAGTCGGCCAGACCCACTCAGGACCCTGGTGGTAGTTACGACCCTTCGAGGTATGGAAGTCGGTAGAGTCTTCACTGTTGATGTAGTAGCCGCGGTAGTTGAGATCGCTGGGGTCAAGCGTCTTCATTCCTTGTGGCCCAAGCAGAATGCGATCAGCCATCTGTAGGGCATACAGAGCATGCTCGGTGTCGAAAAGATCCGGTGCCACAGCCATAGCGACAGGGAAGTTGGGTCGCAGCTGGTAATCCTCATACTCCTTCCCGGAGCGGTAGAGATCCTTGTAGATACCACGACGGTTGATGACGTTTGCATTGACATCGTAATCGCCGTCTTCCTCTGGTGTGCGTGGGACGTAGAATGTGCGCTCGAAGTTGGCCTTGATCTTGTCTGCCCAGGCCTTGTATGTGATGGTGTGCTTGCCATCCGGCAGAGTTACGCCCTCATACTTGAAGTCGCCCTGCTCGTATAGGTCTGCCAACCAGCGAACTGTGCTGTAGAGCATACCGATCATCTCGACAGGAGCACCGTCACGAGGAGTACCAGGTACACCCTTGCTGCCAGCTTTTTCACTTTCGCCCATCTTGTCCATCCAGGTACCGCAATTGAACTGGTTGCCACCAAAGATCAGACCGGTCTCAAAGTCTGTCCAAATCTTGATATCGAAACCCTCAGACTTCATCTGACTGTCGATGTTTGGCCCAGCGTCGTACTCACGGAACTCTATGCCGGAAGCGTGACGCTGCAGAGCTTCGTGAATGACATCCTCGATCGTAGAAGATACCGAGTACGCCCGTTTGTCGTTGTGAGGGAACCACGTATCGTCGTATGGCAAGAAGCGCCTTCTCGCCTTAGTCTGAAGTAGGTCCAAACCGTTGGGAACAATCTTGGTGTAGTCCTGGATATTCTGCAAGAACCACCATACGGAATCTCGAGAGTTGTAGCGAGGAAGCTTGCCACCGCTGAGGAGGTTAGGGACCATGCCGTGTTTGAGCACACTTGCGAAAGCAAGGATGTGTTCCTTGGCGTCTTCGTAGCGTCCGGTACCCATGTACAGACCACGAGCGGATATGGTGATGTCACGGCCCCAGCAACGAGCCCAGTCGTATGCGAAGTGTGGAAGACCAGCTGACATGCTGGGTACGCTCTTGTCAGGCCAGAGCGAGGCGCTGTTCATATACCCGGTAACCTGGACGCTTACAAGTGCAAGACTCTTCAAGAACTGCTGACCGTTACGGACGTTGTCACCCATGAGCTCGATTGATCGGTCGACAGCAGCGTTGTAGGCGGTCTGAATGACCAAAGCGAAGTAACGAGGAAGCAGGAAGTTGGGCAGCTTGCGGATAGCATCGCACCTTTCCTTCAGCCACTTGGTAGGCCCTCGAATCCTGTGATACCTTCTCTTTTCCGAGATGCGTTCGAGTCGACCAACACAGTAATCAAGGGCCCACTGGCCCTCACGGAGATGGTTGCAAAGAGGGTGTCCGAGGTTGTTCTCGTTGACAATATCACGGAGCACGCTCCACCAGCCTTGGAGACCAGCGTAGACCAAGTTGCCATGTCCCGGCACGTTGTACGTTCCGTCTTTGTTGTCCGTTGCATCCCTCTCTTCAGGATCGCATCTGTACAGAATGTAGTTCAAGTCGGTTAGGTTCACATCGCGGAATGCAGCGCGGGCGCCGCTTGTGACGTACTTGTCAAGACCATCGGCGTGTTCAGCGCTTGGGACCCATGTTTCGAAAAGGGCGATGCTGCCAGGGGGGAATTTGTCGGGGATACTGATCGTGGTCGAGTCACCGACGGACTCGACGATGACGCCCTTGAGATCATGCGTCTGAGCAGGTAGACCACGTAGGGTAGTCTTGTCGCCAATGATTCGAGCTCTTGTCTCTGGACTGTTGTCCACTTCCAGGTTCCAGCTTCCAATGAGCTTTGCGTTCGTCCCCGGCAGCTTAGTCTGACCAAAGCCTCCATTGCCGTTACCGTAGCCAGGAAAGGCTGTGTGGGCGATCAGGAAGTAACCCTTCCGAGTGTGAGGGTTGACGCGGTGGACGGTGATATACTCCTGGTCGTGGTGGATGTAGGTCTCATCATACTCTTCCTTGCCCATCTTGTAGTGGATGTCGTTGATGATCTTCCTGATGCCTCCGATACCGCCCTCGCCAGCTTGCGCCTTGATCGAACCTCCAGTCGAGTTGGTTGACGAGTAAAGCCTCTTCTCATGAACAAGCTCGATGAGCTCTGGGTAGACCTCATCATAACCAAAAACGCTGCCGGTAGCGCAGGAGCACATGGCAACCAGAGCGGCCTGAGGAAGGGTATCGCGTGCATCGCGCTTCTGAGCCGGCGTCTCATTGTCGTGTGTGCAATCCATGAAAAGAGCGTGTACAGGGCTACGCTTGATCTTCTTGATTATCGTGTGAGGCTTAGATGTGTTGGTCACGCCACTTGCGTGTTCGGCGTTCAGAACTTCGTCGGTTTCAAAGCTGCCAATTGGCACACCACCATGGCGGTGAATGAGTCTGCTCAGCTCCTGTGTGCTCCACGCCTGCATTCCCTCACGGATCAAACATGCGATACCGAGACGCATAACAAACTTGAAATCCATCTCTTCCGAACCAGAGAACAGCTCTGCCACAACAAAGACATTGGGGTTGACCTGTCGCGCCTGATCGAGCATGTACTCTGCGAGGTGGATAGGCGTAGAGTGGCAGTTGTCGATACGGAAACCTTGGAAGTACTTCGCCATTAGACGTGTGTACTTGGCCATGTGTTCCCAAAGGAAAGGGTTGTCCTCGGGTCCGTTACCGTACCGAAGCTTGACGCAGTCGCCCCAGACAATGACCTCTCTCCTGAGGTACGCACGCGACTTCGGTCCAGCGTTGTCCCTCATCGCATCAGCGGCCCAAACCCATCCGTTATTGACGAGTGCAAGCGCATCTGGGTTGTGCTTCTTGGTAGTCTCGTTCAGCGGCAGGCGGGTGAAGTAAGGCTCAATAAGGGGGTTCGCTTCTGTGACTTCGCCGAGCTTTGGACCGTGGTCATCGAGCCGGACGTACTTGATCCGGTTGAAGAGTTGCTCCAAGATCTCGGCCTTATCGCTGTCGTATTCACGGTAGAATGGTAGGTTGACTTCATTGCAGATGCTGGTGATGGCCTCACGAGCGGCCTTTTCGTCCGGAGTGTTGCTGGTACGACTGTCATAGCGACCGAACAGAGCACACAGGAGACTTGCACCAATAGCGGGATCAATGCGACGACGGAATCGCTCGCCCATTCTGTCACCACCTTGAAGCGCATGTTCTACAAGCCAATTGGCCTTCTGCTTCAGAGACCAACTCTTGACAGCATCAAGACCGCGAAGTCCAGCTTCACTAAAGCTATCGTCGATGAACTTGGCTTGGCCGGCTATCCATTTCTCAACAACGGCGTTGGCGCTCTTTTCTGCGTCGATAACGTAGTACTCCCACAGCTTGATGCTGCTCAGGACAGTTGTCTTGATGACCTCCATCACTTTCAGAAGATCCTCGGTGTTGTTGAACTTGGTGGGCAGGCCGTGCGCCTTCAGCTCCTTGCCGAATTTCATAAGTGCAGAGTCGAGAGCTAGCGCAGACTGCAGCCATGGTGCAGTGTCGACATTGTAACCGGCCTCAGGATGCGCTTCAAGCCATTTGCTGTTGTTTGCGGTGTGGTTCCAGACGACGTCCGTCATACTAAGAAGGTTGTATTCGGACTGCATCTTCTTGACCATACGAGCAATGTCCTTCTCGCCGTTGGGGAAGGCCACCGAGTCGAACGCGAGCTGATCGTAGATACTGTATGGCGAGTTCGAGCTTCCACGAATCATGAGAGGAGTAAAGTGCACCATGTTGTACCCACGCTGACTGATGCCGCGAAGGTGGTTGTCCCAATCGCTAGGGTACTTGCCCATGAACTTCGAGAGACAAGAGAAGAGCGAGACAGCTTCGATCGGCAGCTGCTGGCCCTGAAGCGTAAGGCGAGGGCAGACATCGATGTAGTATGTAGGCGTCCTTGTGGGTTCTGGTGTTGCGACATCTGTGAACGACCACTTCGGCAAAGGTGTGTAGGTGGTGTAGAACGAGTAAGCATTAGCCTCATGAATGGGGACGTCAATCTCAGTATTCCCGTTGAAGTCGGGCTTCAGCCTGGAGGTAGTCAGCACTTTGTGTTCGGCCGAGATATAGGTTTCTGTTGGACACTCACTTATATTCGCGGTAGTGACCGCGGCTGAACTTCTCGCCCTTTGCTGGGATATTCACCCAGAGACTGCCTTGACGACATATCGAGCTGGTACCCTGGATCTGGAAGCGCACACAGTATGCTGGTTCGCTTGGCGGTGGTAGGTAGATGTAGGTGCCAGGGACGTCTGGTGCGCCAGCGTCGGTCAGCGGCAGCAGGTACACGGCCTGGGGCTTTTGTGCAGACATTGCAGCGAGCGACTGATATTATAGGGTATCCTGGAGGCGATCAGTACATTTTCAAGCCTGCGCAATTGCAAACATACGTGGTAAACAATGATCAAAGGTAGGAGATGTTGCGTGGTGCCAACAGGGCGGATCTGCTGAGGTGTAGGGTGGTGTGGAGGTGTGATGGATCTAAGGTTCAACGAGGCAGTAAACAACACTGACTGACTCCACGAGCAGGTGCGCTGAGGGCTCAATTGCCCTTTGTGTGTGAGGGAAGAAGCAGCGCCTGCAGACGTGCAAGAAAGACGCGGGCGTGTGCGATCGGCACTGCGGGCAGTCGCGACCCAGACCAGAGCCGCAATTGAACCAGACGTCATTCGCGTGGGGCTCCCGCTCAACAACACCAGTTTCCTGGGCTAACGCCCATGGGGACGCAAGCAGCCAATAGATACCCCTGCAACTAAACCGCATTTGACTGCATTTGAGCCTCCAACGCGCCGAAACTTGTTAACCCTCGGAGGATTGTTTCATTTCTGCTCACCGCTCAGCCTCTGCATATCGTACAATACCCTCTATCCTCTCCGCTAGATGCTAACCCGTCGCTGACCAGAAATAACGCCTCAATGCAGCAATGTCGCAGAATGCAAAAAGGCGCAGCTAATAACAATATGGCCCAACTCCACCGCTGATACGAAGATACAAACACACAACCAAAGATCTGCTGCCACGAGTCCAAATGGATTGGTGCATGGGTATCGCGAACCTCGTGGCAGCTCACAAACCAACAGAAAATGCGAAACTTGAAGACCAGATCCAACCACCGTTTTGTCGTCGTCTCATGCGCGTGCAATGTCCGCCATGTGTCCGTCCATCCATTAAAACTTGATATTAAAAGGTGAGCTGGGCGGGTTGCTCAGGTCCAAACGAAACTGTGTATCCGAAGGTCCACGGCTATGCAATGCTTGTGTTGGTGTTGCACCATCATCTCCATCATGATCGACCGAGTTTTGTGTACTGATTGAAGGGGGCGGGCGCGAAAGCGCACCCCGGATGTTAAGTCCGTCTGAAGTCGAAAAGGCTCTCTGGTCCAGGGAATCGTACTCGGCGTGCCCACCACGCTGGCGGGGTGCTGACTGTGGTGGTATATCTGTGTCTCTGGGCGGAAGATTGGGTGGCGTTGCCCGTCCATTCCTGTCCGACGATGGAGCACGGCCAGTTGATTTGCTCTGATCGCCCGAGTTGCTTCTCGTGGAAGTCGACTTTCGTGGTTGAGCGATGTTTGGTGAGGCGTGTGAACTCTTGCTCCTGCCAGACGGCTGACCGTTGCGGCTAGGTGTTGGCTGCGGTCGCTCCACGCTTTCATTCTCCAGAGCACTCAGGTAATTGAGCTCCTCCGCCAGATACTCCTTCTCGGTCCAGCAGCCCTGCCAGCAGTTACGCCAATCGAGGATGAGGAACTGAAAGCAGAACGCATCAATCTTAATGGCTGGTTGAAAGCAAATGCACAAGTTGTTGTAGTTCATCTTGTTGAACTCAGAGCAAGAGTGCAGGAGACTGATGTGGCAGGTGATGGCGAAAAGTAAGTAGTAGTTGAACGGTGGCAATTTGGAGAGTTCGTCTTTGAGCATCTGAGGTGTGGTTTTGGCGCCTTGACACTCTTGCTGGATACGGTGCTGAATCGCTTTCGGGAAGATCTCGTCCGGCAGTTGACGCAGCCAATTCTTGAACAGCGATCCGATGACGTTTGGGTCATTGAGGTTGTCGTCCGAAATCAGATCGATATCGCGGTCTATGTGATGTGAGCGAATAGTCTTGTCGTTTAGTTATTCCAGGACTTACCTTGATCGAACTTGCGCTCGTAGTATCTGACTTGTTGAGCAGATCCGGGAACTCGATACAAGCCTTCCTCTTCGCAACCGCGCATGTTCAGATAATCAATGCAGCGCCAGGGCAGCGCTGGCATCCAGAACTCTGTCTTATCCCTGGACTGCTCCAATCTTGACGATATCCTGGTCAATCTGGTCTGTTCGACAAGCGGTGTGTGAATGACCTTGTAAACGTAGGGTTCGTTCGACACGTGTGTTGGGCTTTCGTGGTTGCTGTGACTGCGTCCTAGCTTGCCGAAAATGCCTTTTCGAGCTGAGTCCATCTTGTCTCCCATTTTGCGAGCGCCAGAGCCCAGACTGGACATGAGCGAGGCACCCCTGTTGTCGTTGTAGGAATTTGACTGCAACGAGCCCTGCTCGCTCTTGTCCCTTCTCGGTCCATTCGGAGCACTGTCGCTCTCGCGATGTACCAGTTGACCTGCATCGTGACGGTCGGCTGAATGTGTTCTGAGCTTTCCAAAAGATGGCTTGTTTCCCCAGGTCTTGCCCTTATCCGTAGGTGCGATCTTGAGCGGTGTGCCATCTCCGTTTGTAGTCCACGTCGCTCCTGGGTCTGGTGACAGCTGGCCTGGAGGGGCCTTGTTGAGCTTGCTACGAGATCCTGCGTTCTCATCTCCTTTGATTGACTTTGAGCGGAAGAGCTTGCCCTGCTTCTTGCTCTGTGTCCCTTTCTCCTTCGTCGAGTCGGCATGGCCGTCTGCTTCGGTCGATTTGCCTGAGCCGGTGCGCTGGTCAAGGCGGACTATCTCTGAGCGGTTATCTGTACAAGTCAGTAATTTAGCATCACTCTTCATGGTGCCATGCATACCATCGGAGTTCGGTGTTCGAACGGGACGGCTCAGGTCTGGCGTTGAAGAGCCACCCCGTCCGTTGGTGTACAGTGTCGGCGAAGGCTGTTGTGCAGGGTATGCGCCCCGGTTCGAGGTGTCTTGCATGTTTAGTTTCGACGACGATTTTGTTGCGCCGAAGTTTGAGAATATGTTCTTCGAGTCTTTTCGCGGCTTTGGGGAGGCTGGTGACTCTGGCATTTGGTGAAACGGTGCGTTTGGCGAAGCAAACTCTGGTATGCTCGGCGATCGAGGGCTCTGTGGGCTCATGGGTGCGTTGTTGTTCTCCTTTCCTCCTGACTTGGACCGCATAGCGAGCGACAACGTCGAGGATTTTGGCATCTTGCGCACTTGTTTACGTGGTTGCTTGTGTTGCTACTGCCCGCTTAGTGTCACTCTTGTAAGTTATCGTACGATTCGGTCGTCCGGGTGTTGTGGGCAAGTACCTCGGCGAAAGGGCACTCCTCCAAGATGGCCTCGAATTGCGAACCGGTAGGTGTGCGGTCGAGCGAGCGGAGCGTCGCAGGCGGGTGGGGTATGGAAGGTCTTAGTGAATACGATACATGGGTCGCGGCAGTCGCGGGAAACCGATCGAGAGTGGCTGCGCTATCGACGCGTCTGTGTTTGCTGCCCATGTTGTCAGCGAGTGCGGGACATGGTAAGAGCAAAAGGCAAGGTGCAGCGGGTTAAAGGGCGTGGAAGGTGGTACGAACCTTGAGAGCCCTGGTGGAGTTGTCGTGTCCCCTGGCCAGCGCGGTCTGCAGGCGTGCACCGATGCGTCTGCAGCGAGGACTCGAGACTGAAGCCCGCCGGCAGCGTGAAGAGGCTCGGTATGCAGGTCCCCGTGTCAGGGCCTCGGGATTCTGCGCGGGTGCTGCCTGCGCCTGTCGTCGCTCTGCTAGACAGCCCGTCTACACGGCTACAGGACGTCGAGAGGTCGTAGGATGAAGTCGGCACGTACAGCAAGTGACAGCCTGGGCTACACAGTCAGCAGTGGTTGCGGAACGTGAAAGGGGCCGGCAGCGCTTCGGGCGACATGCTGTACAACATTGAGCCGGCCACCATAGTGGAACAAAGAGGCCCTGGAGGGGAGGAGAGGGTTCATCGCTGGCGTCCATGCATCACTTACCCACTTAGCTCCCTGCAATCGCAGCGTCAACAAGGGCAAACTGGAGAAAACAAAGACGCGCACAAGGCTGCGGTGGCCGTGATGTCTGCTGCGTGCGGAGGGCCTGCGCACACCAATTCGATAGCGGGCTTGTCGGTCTGGTACAGTGGTTCGCTCGGAGGCTATTATTGGGGCTCAGTAAACGTGCGCCCTGACTAGTCGCCCGTTGATGGAGGAGCGACAGCGCAGGGTACCGTGTGCGGTTTGAGGGGTGCTGCGTCACGAGGGGGCAGAGAGACAGGTGCTGAAGACGTCGCCCAATGCTCACAATGGATACAGTGCAACAGGCGTTGGGCGGGGATTGCTCTCGTCTCAGCGCGCGCCCGAACTGCGACCTACAAAGGGCAGGAGAGACGGCGGCGGCAACGATTTGCGGCCGTACCTGAATCCGTGATAGAGCACGGTCCCGCATGTTACGAACTCCCAAACAAACAGTTTGAAAGGGCCCAGCACATAAATCACTGCAGCCGGCAGCTGCTCCGGAGCGTGCAGCGCGAGCAACCGAGTGCCCTGGCATCAATCTCCGTCTGGCGGTGAGCGGGCGCTATTGCGGACTATTTCAAGACGATGCATCCGCTGCTTGGGCTGTCGCAGTGCGAGCTTCATCATCGTGCAAAAGAGCTTGCCAAGCGGACCCTCTTGCAGGGGCGGGCCTGACCACGGCGGACGCGTCGAAACTAGACTTTCTCCACACCAGCAACTTCGAAGTCAGAAGTCTCAACCGCCCGCCATGTCTCTAGTATCAGGCCCGGGTCGAGCAGGCGTAGGCAACATGCCCGCCGAAATGCAGCTTTTCGTGGACAAACACGTTCGCTACATCCAGAGCCTCGACACGGTGCGTGCCATTTCCATCGACTTGCACGCAGGCACCGCACGATCGCCGCGCTGACCCGCTCCAGCGCAAAGACGAGCTCGAGTACTGGCTCACCGAGCATCTGCGCCTCAACGGCCTGTACTGGGGGTTGACTGCTCTGCACTTGCTAGGATACCCGGACGCTCTCCCGCGCAATGAAATCCTGGACTTTGTGTGCTCGTGTCTGCACGACAACGGTGGCTTCGGCGCTGCTCCGGGACATGATGCCCACATGCTTTACACGGTCAGTGCCGTGCAGATTCTAGCAACCCTTGATGCATTTCAAGAGTTTGAAGAGCGCGTCAAAGATGGGCGCCAGAAGGTTGGTAAATGTGCGTCTGCATTGAAACCAAATGCTACATTGTCAATGCTTATGAATTTCAGTCATTGCAGATCTTCAGAACCCTGAGACAGGCACATTCGCAGGGGATGAATGGGGAGAGCAAGACACACGCTTCCTGTATGGCGCCCTGAACGCCTTGTCTCTCATGGGCTCGCTCGATCTGGTCGACATAGAGAAAGCGGTGCAGCACGTTCATTCCTGCGCCAACTTCGACGGTGGCTACGGCACGAGTCCTGGAGCCGAATCGCACTCAGGTCAGGTGTTTACCTGTGTTGGAGCATTGACCATTGCGGGGAGGCTTGACCTAGTCGATCAAGAGAAGCTGGGAGCCTGGCTAAGCGAACGACAACTCAAGAACGGCGGGCTGAACGGGAGGCCTGAGAAGAAAGAAGATGTCTGCTACAGCTGGTGGGTTATGAGCAGTATGGCTATGTTAAACAAGCTTCACTGGATCGATGGCGAGAAGCTGACGCAGTTCATCTTGCAATGCCAGGTGAGCTTCACGACGCGTCCCAAGAAACTGGAAGCTAACGGGAATAGGACCCTGAACTTGGGGGTTTGGCTGACAGACCCGGGGATATGGTAGACGTCTTTCATACAGTCTTCGGTATTGCTGGGCTCAGCCTACTGAAGTATCCTGGGCTGGAAGAAGTTGATCCTGTATAGTAAGTACTTCCCTGCACGTGAGGGTGAAGACGTGGAGATTGACGCCCTAGCAGCTGCATGCCTCGGTCTGTGACAAGACGGTGCTTGGGTAAATAAACGATGAACAAGTCATAACGACGACATGATTCATGATGAAAAGGTCAATTCTGCTTATCACGCATTGAGGGACACCATGTGGCATGAGCATGCTTGTGGTGATAGCGGTGAAGGCACGGTTCGGCCACTCTGGTGAATCTGGGTCTTCAACATGAGCGCTCAAGCCTCCCCTTCACTTCTCATATACGTTCATCTCTCGCTATCTAATAACTCACGCTTCCTGCCAATGAGGTGTGAGATACAAAGCCAGAGAAAAGTAACGGTGCTGCCTGTTTGGGCCATAGCTGGGTTTTCCACGTGCTCTAGCTGCCAAACCTGCAGGTGTACCTACAAATTTCTTCGCAGCCTCCTTCCTACAACTCTTACAAGAGCTCATGCGTCTCTCCTTCTCTTCTCTTGTGCAGCAAGAGACGGCCATGAAACTACGGCAGTGACTGGTAGCCGCTCGTGTGCACCAGCTCTCATATCTGCAGGCCCCGCTGTCACCACTCCTCCTGCTTCACACTCAACACGCTCCTTTCGTGTCGTTCCTTTGTGCACCATTGCGTTGCCAGCATTGTCCTTTCGTCTTGAGTTTGTCCGCACAGCTTACGCTACTTACCAACGCGCCGCCATATTGCACGGTGTTGCAATGGCGTCCAACAACATACCGCTTCTATGCAACATTTGTCCCAAAAAGCCAACCTTCAGCGATGTCTCACATTTACTCACCCACATCGCCAGCAAGGGCCACCTGTCTAACTACTACAAGGTCAAGGTTCGCTCGACCAACGAGGAAGCCTCTCGCCGCGTTATTGACGCATACGATCGATGGTACGCCAACTGGAATGTTGAGGAGCTCATGTCAGACCGGATGAACCAGAAGGACAAACGCCGTACGCGTGCCAGACCTGCTGGTACTGTCCTTCCTCCCTCTCCCACATTGCGCTCCTGTGGCCGATGCTAACCTGACCCTCGCTCCAGCTCGTTCTACTCCTGCTCCTAGGATCGAAGCCCCGGTTCCACGCCCATCCCGTCGTGCAGCAGTCGGCGGTCTACTCGATCCGCGTCTCTCGGACCAGCAAGTCATCAAGGTGGAACCAGACTCTGGCACCCCAACACCCACACCCCAGCCGGGTCGCTTCCTACGTCACAGGACTTTCACGTCTCACCTGCAATACCTGCCTGCCGAGTCCCGTGCCAGCTCTCGTAGCTTCACGAACCTAGAATACGATACCTCAAGCGAGTACTCAGACCCGAGTGAACGACCGAAGAGGCGGTACCAGTACGATGTTGAAGATACATGTGCCATCGAAGACGATGTACCTGATGCTGCTGAGGACACAATGGCTGTCACTGAGAGCACTAAGCTGAAGGGCGTTTACTGGCCTGGCATGGATATCTTCGACTCTGCCACACCAGAGATGCGGCGCAAGAGGAACCAGAAGAAAGACCACTCAGTTGTCGAGCAGCTGGAGCTTAACTCGCAGGATGTCGAAGCCACTGAGCTTATCTTCACGCCTCACGGATCGTTCAAGCGACAACGAAGGATCTCCAGTTCCATCTTCGATGACGAGGAGGAGATTGAGATCAAAACAGAAAGCCCACGGCCAGTCCTCACAAGACCTGCGCTTGCAAACATGGATCCCAACGTAGCCCGCCGATCTCGACCAGGCATACGCGCTTCTATGTTCCCCTTCCAGACTCGCAGCCAGTATGACGACCATCGTGGTCGCTCGAGCTACGACTATGGCATTGGCGATTGTGCTCCCAAGCGTAAGCGAGCATTTGATGTCTTTCAGGACGACGAAATATCCTTCGCCCAGCCAGCCAGCTTCAACTACCTCACCTCAGGCTTCGGCCACCAAGCTTCACCTTCACCCCTTTCAGGATTCGGCACTTACAAGCCACTTAACGATCCTTTCCAGTACGAAAACAAGGAGAATATGTTCCCGTTACTTCACCAGCCAAGCTATGGCAACCCTCACGGCCATCAGAATCCTGGCTACCACTACCATGCTTACGCCTACGGTTTCGGTCAAGACCAACAAGGTCTTCAGCATGGCAGTCAGTTATTCAACGCCAACAGTGCCTACCAGCAACAGCTTCATGATGATGACGATGAGGAGGAGGAGGACGATCAACGCACGATCACAGCTCCACCATCCCCAGCTACCAGCTGAACGCACGTTGCGACTCACTACGTATCACAACTTAGCACAGCGCTTCGGCATAGTGTTGGCCCTTCCAACTGCGATATTACGGCGCGATACCCAACTGATTGACTCTCGCTTGACTTCTTGACTTACTCTGTTTCGAAAAACGAGCGCGGCATCTATACTTTTGCGACTGCCTTTATACGATGTTGGTGCTGGTTCACTTACTGATGTTAGGCGACATGGATCATGACTAACAGCATCCCATCAATCTTACATGGTTACTACCACCAGAAAGCGAGCTGCGAATCCGTGGCTGGGGTTTCTGCACCAGCAGAAGCCGACGGTTTGCAACATACGCTTTTCCGTTATATATGACTCAATAGATTTTTTCACTATACTGGTTACGTTTGAGGTGCTTTTGTCCCGTGTGGTGACTTGCTCGGGCACCTGTCTAGTGGTGGGCTCTACTCCCACTTTCCCTGTGTTCCCATCTTCCGTGCTCTTTGCGTTTTCTCCAAGGCTTCGGTGAGCTCATAGCCGTTCACGTACGCGTACAAGGCCCGCAAGATGCCGCCAGCAACCCACATGGTTGCTCCACTGACCGTAAACAGACCGATGCGTTGATAGGTGGTCAACAACTCAAAGATAGGGTACGGGTAGTATCCGTTGTGCGAGAAGCAGAGCTCCTAGATTCACATTAGCCTCTTTGCCTTTCTTTACCAACAGCATAGTACTTACAATCCACCACCAATACGCAAACGCGATTCCAGTGCTGAGTCCAAGTGTCAAGAGTGGTGCCTGCGGGTTCATTGGACTGCTTGGCCATGGCGGCGACAGCAAGATTGCATCGATGGTCAGCACCACCGCCGGCACTAAGTGGAAGCACAGATCCGCGCCAAGGGGAGGAAGAGGTAGATCTGGTGGTACAACAAGTCCAGTGTCGACAAGCCGCAAACCCCAGTACAAGATGCTGATCACGATTTCGATTGGAGCGGCTACGAGAGAGAGGTAGTTCTTGGCGGTAAAGAAGTAGTCGGACAGTGTTCGAGGAGAGGATGCATAGCCTTCTGTTGGTGAGGTTGTGGCAGTTGATGAGGAGGAGGTGATGTCTGCGAGGAGGCCGAAGGTGAAGCAGATGGTCGATATGGTTATGCCGATTATGGTCAGGAATTGAAGGTGCCAGCCGTATGAGGAGTTCTGGAACTCGTCAGCACACTTTCATAGAGGTCTCTTCCCCCATTTCTGAGTGCATTGGTGCCTCCGCAACCATATCCTATGTGCTCTGCTCGAGATACTTACAAATTGATTTGGATTATCGTGCAGACTGTATATGACGTCAGCATAGGTTGACAAGTGAGCTTCGTAGAACATACAATTTGAACGAGCTGTAGAAGCTGATGAGTCCAACGACCTTGGTTACTGTCAATTCTTGATACGATCATATCGGGTTGTATTCGCTCTTACATGCAAGGCACCCGAGAAACCCTTCGATGGAGCTTTCAATCGTTGCAGCGGATGCCGCCGGCCAAGCTCAGCCGTCTTCTCGGATGTACCCATTATGTGTGAAGCCACAACTGTGTACAAGAAGAGAAGAGAAGGTCACAAAAGCCACAGACCGACTGAATTCCAGACCTAACGACAAATTTGGTGTGACGTGTTGTTGCTGTGCATCGTCGGTATTGGGAACCTCGGCCAATGGCCCCACGTGTGACTAAACTGCCTCTTCCACGCGACGCTTCGCGTTACCTCGCGATTTCCACCGACTTCTGCTGCAAGCTTGCGCGTCTCTACACATCAACACAACGCATCTCCACATATCAATAATCATCTGACACCGATAGCCTACACTTCCTACACACCCGGTGTTTCTCGGGTTTACACGTTCGAAGCCGCTTCGGATGGCAGAACCTCGGCCACGGCAGTTTAGCAGCAGCTTAGCAGGTTATGGAGTTTCCAACAACGAATCAGATTTTGTCGTGCTTCACCTTGATCGTTGACTAACGCTAATACCGCTACAACCTCGGGCGGTCTTTACCTATTTCGTACGAATCGTGCGAGTCTTCTCCACTCTTTGTCCTACAAATGCCCTCTGGCACACGGAGAGACGGCGCTGGTTGCCGGCAACGGTTGAGCAATGGCAAGCTCCGAATGTTATAAGAGTGAACATGGCGCCCGTGATTACAGCATCAACCAAGACTCAAAGCTCCTTGTTTACTCTCTTGCACTCTTCTCTCTGGGATAATCAACCCGGGGATTCCAAAGATCAGCATTAGAACAACGATCTGAATTGACTTTGCAACACAAGTCAGCAAAGATGAGCGCAAGAGTCGAGAAGATCCTCGGATCTCTCACTCTGGAAGAGAAGGTCTCGCTCCTCGCAGGAAAGGACTTCTGGGAGACCGTTCCAATCCCGGCCAAGGGAGTACCGGCTATCAAGGTATGCGGCGCCTCCCGTTTTGCTTGTTTCTACACCTAATACCTCGTAGACCAGCGATGGGCCTAATGGCGCACGAGGCGAAGTATTTGCAGGAGGCACGCGAGCAGCATGTTTTCCTGCTGCGGTCTGCTCAGCTGCTTCGTGGAACCCCGAGTTCGCCCACCGAATAGGAAATGCGCTCGCAGAGGAGACACAGACGAAGAGCGCACGAGTTCTGTAGGTCCAAGTCCGGGAGTATAGTGAACCTTTTGGCTGATAGTTCACAGACTCGCCCCCACTATGTGTAACCACAGGCATCCTCTTGGTGGCCGCAACTTTGAGAGCTTCTCGGAAGACCCCTACCTGACTGGACATATGGCCGCAAATGTTGTCAAGGGCATCCAAGAGAAGGGCATCGCCGCTACGATTAAGCACTTCGCGGCCAATGAACAAGAGACAGAGCGTCTATTCGTGAACGAGGTTATCTCGGAGCGTGCCCTAAGAGAGATCTACCTGAAGCCTTTCGAGATCACAGTCAAGGAGGCTAATCCCTGGGCCGTCATGACTGCTTACAACAAAATCAACGGCACACACGCAGACTCTAACATCTTCCTCCTGAAGCAAGTTTTGCGCGGCGAATGGGGCTGGGATGGCCTTGTCATGAGCGATTGGGGAGGCACGAATTCCACGGCTGACTCGCTCAATGCCGGACTTGACCTCGAAATGCCTGGTCCTACAAGATGGCGGTCAAAGGAGGTCATTGTCAAGGCTGTGAAAGATGGAGAGATTTCCGAGCAGACGATCACCGACCGCGCAAGGGAAGTGTTGAAGCTGATTGAGAAGGTTGGAGGCTTTGAGAATCCTGATATACCCCCTGAGCAGTCCATTGTCAACCCAGCACACAGCAAGCTGATTCGAGATGTTGCCGGCCAGGGCATCACATTACTCAAGAATGATGGTGCAGTGCTGCCATTGAAGAAAGAGAAGGTTAAGGGTAAGAAGATTGGCCTCTTCGGGCTGGCTAATGAGGCACTCATCCACGGCGGTGGAAGCGCCAGTCTGAACGCACACTACCGCATCACCCCTGAGGAGGGATTGAGAGCTGCGTACGGTGATGATGTCGAGTTCAAGTACACAAAAGGTGCTCAGACCTACCGCTTATTGCCACCTCTTGGGAGACACTGCAAAGACGTTCAAGGGAATCATGGATGGAGACTGGAGATGTTCACAGATGGCGACAGCAAGCCCTCCAAGACAGTGGACGCGTTCAAGGAGTCCGCTTTCAGCCCCATCCTTGACAGCGAAGCGATCGGCAAGGAGCTGAAGCTTACTACAACCTTTGTCCCTACCTCGACTGGCAAACACTACCTTGGCTGCTCTGGAGTCGGTCCTACCACAGTGTCCATTAATGGCAAGGTGGTGTTCGAACAAAATCACAACTCGCCCGACCCAATGGGCTTCTTGCTCGGTGGTAACCCAGAGGACGAGTTCACAGTACCTTTCACAAAGGGCGAATCGTACAAGATCGAGCTCCACTCGAAGCCTCCAACTGGCGATGGCAAAGATTGGGGCATCTTGGCTGGCCTCCCTGGATTCAGGATGGGTTTCATGCTGCAGGAGGAGCACGACCTCGATGTGCTTACAGAAGCCAAGGAACTCGCGAAGGATGTCGACTTCGCCATTGTCTTCACTGGTCACACTCCAGCATGGGAGACCGAAGGTCAAGACCAGCAGAGCTTCAACCTACCGCGCGACGGATCTCAAGACGCCCTGGTAGACGCAGTCGCATCGCTGAACCGCAACACCATCGTTGTGAACTCCACTGGTGTTGCCGTCGCGATGCCATGGCTGGACAAGGTTGCCGCACTTGTACAGGCTTGGTTCCCGGGTCAAGAGGCTGGCAACGCAATTGCAGACATTATCTCTGGCGCCGTTAACCCATCAGGAAGACTGCCTGTCTCCTTCCCCAAGCGTCTCGAAGATGCACCTGCGTACGGCAATTTTCCTGGCGAGAAGAAGGGCGATCAGCTCACTGTCAAGTACGAAGAGGGTGTGTTCGTCGGATACCGTCATTACGACCGCGTGTCCAAAGACAAGGTCCAGTTCCCCTTCGGCTTTGGTCTGTCGTACACCACCTTTGCCCTCGACAACGGTAAGGTCGAGCAGATCTCCGCAGATGCTTTCAAGGCTACTGTGTCGGTCAAGAATACAGGAAGCCTTGCCGGCGCTACGGTTACTCAACTCTACGTGGGCAGGAAACAGCAGTCTTCTGAGCACCCCATCAAGACGCTGGCAGCGTTCAAGAAAGTGCATCTTGAGGCTGGTGAGGAAAAGAAGGTCGAGCTTTCGCTTTCGTTGAAGGACTTCGCGTACTTTGATGAGGCATCGAAGGGATGGAAGGTCGATCGCGGCCAGTACGACTTCTCGTTCGGCCAATCGACAGCGCACATTGAGAGTGTGGCTACTGTTGATATTGAGGGTAGCCGAGAGTTGAAGTTGTAGATGCTGATTGTTCCTTCAAAAGCTTGGTTAAATTATATGTCGATCAAGTAGGGTTACTTCACTGTGCAGACACAATGGGGAAACGAAAGTTTATCGCTGCTATCATTCCGTCTCAGAGATACTATTGTGTCACGTCTCAGAAGTAACATTATGTTGTGTTCGAAGTACAGCATGTCCCGCATCGTTCGGATGCTGCAACTCCTCTCCACCCAGCTCCTGCGGAGGCCCTGGCACTACATGCACTGTTTTCGAGTCCAACTCTTGCTTCTCGCCTTGAGCGCTTGCCTCGCTCCACCATTTCCCATGACTCCACCACTTCTTCTTTGCGAGATCATGGTCTTGGTCCGCCATCTCGGCTATAGTGTGTTCTTGTTGAGGGTCTTGGTTCTTTGCCTTTCGTCGCTTTCGTAGACAGAAGAGCACAATGCCGATGATGAACGCAAGAGCTCCCACAGCTACTCCAACACCAATGCCAGCTTTCGCTCCTGTGCTAAAACCTGGCACATCTGTTCCAGGTTGTGACGGTGTATCGAGACGAACTGAATCTGTAGGTAGGACAACTCCGATCTTCTTTGCTAATGAAGTTGCATATTCCGAGGGGAACGACTTGAAGTCCTCTATTTGAAATGCAACAACGATTGGATCTGCGATTGCCAGACCAGTCGACAGCATGGTCGTACTATTGATCTTCGTTGTGGACCAAGTACTGGCCGAGGTCACATACGTGGAGGTGGTGAATTCGTATGTCGAGGAGATCGAAGCACCGGAGACTGATGATGTAATGAGCAGAGCCAGGGCCTGTAGAGGAGTAGAGAACGTGCTAATACACGCCTCACGGAACTCAGGTCCAAATGTCATTCCACTGGCTACGAGTCAGCAACGCCCCAATATTGACTGATATGACAGACCTTTTGCAGCAGCTGGCTTGCCAGAAAGTGCGGTATCCTGTAGATGCATTCACCTGCCATGCAGTGACCTCTGCTATTGTCTGACCATGAGGACATATGCCAGGGCTGTAGGTTGGCGCAAGTCGATAAGGCTGACAACCTCGGTATGATGGGTCTGTAGCTGTGCCGTTGAGATCAAGACTCATCACGGTGAAATTCTGAGCCACGAATTCCTGCCGTGGTAGCAATGCAGCCGAAGACGTTATGATGGGACTGATAGACACAGGCGACGGGGCCACAATGCTTAAAGGTGCTGAGAGAGTCATGGCTATTGAATTGCCATTGGTACTCGCAGCCGAGTTCACAGCCGTGACAGAGGCCTGAGCTGTAGGGATTCTACGAGTCGTAGTGACCTCTTGACCACCAGCTAGCATCCATCGTTCCTCACACTCGCTTGGCTGCGTATAATGCGTTGTAAGCGGCGGTGCGTTCAGGTTGGTGAACGATGCATCGATGGGTGCAAACGTAACATAGACAGTGCTGTGAGAATATTCGCTAGCGTTGTAAGTGACAACAAGATCTGGAAGTGTTGAGATATACGTGGTCGAGCCCAAAGTGGTTGTGCCGATTTCTGTGACCGTCGAGCCTACAATAGGCATGGTGAGATGGCTTGCCTCATAGAAGGAGGTAATCGACACAAGGTTAAGAGGATTTGTTGACGAAGGTGGAAATCGAGCAGGGACAAGATGCTTAAACACAGCGCCGCACAAGGCTGAGATGTAACAGCCCCCAACACGACATGCACAGATGCGTTGGTGGCTTCCTTGGCTATCATTCCAAACCAACGAAGTTCGTCTGTCCCTGCAAGCAATTGTCTGCCATTCGCGCATTCAAATTCGTAGAGGTGGGGTTGTGCTGCAATCAATCGTTGTGACTTTGTGTTACGCTGACTGCATGGCGAGCTCCCTCGATCGGTGAAGACCTACAGATTCGTCCAATGAATGCCTCTTGTGATGGTTAAATTCGTAATTGAGTGAGTTGAGTTCACTCTCTGGTGTGAAGTGTAGGATTTGAAACGGGAGATTGTATACGTTCTTAACTAAGGTAAGAAGAGACGGCTGGAAAGAATAAGGAAGGAACGAATTGGGCACGGTTGTACACTGTAGAAAGAAGAAAGATACGGGTGGTCTTATAGAAGCGACGTCTGTGTCCTGTCCTCAGTAGTTAATCAAGTGTCGAAATTCTCGGGGCAGTTGCAAAAGCAGACCAGCTGGCCATGCTAGGAATGAGCGTCTACCTGCTGTGGTGATGTGCAGGGTAGGTAAGGCTGTCTCACTGCAAGCGCTGAAGACCTCGAGTGCAACCCAGAGATGGTACAAGTAAAACTTTACACATTGACAATTATGGCATGAGGTCGACATCGAACAAGTCATTCTAGCACACAAGAGTCTCACATACTGTAACCGAGGACACGCCCCACCGGACATAAACCCCCAACCTTTCCCTTTCAAGCCTGCAAGCGTCACAGCACAAGCTTTCCATGACATCGTCCAAGCCCGTTGGCGCCGCGCTTCATCAGCGTTTGAAACCCTGAATTTGCGGAAGTGTCGGCAGAAGTCGTGAAGTTGATGATGGAGATTTGCGCCAGGGTCGAATTAGGTGTGGTCTCATGGTGATGTCAGGGATCGTCGTGGACGCGTACCTTCACACCTTCACGACTTCACACGAGACGACCAGAATGCATGAATGTGGATTGCTGGGTGGAGATGGAAGTGGTTGAACGATTGAGGTGATGGAAGTGATGGAATAACATAGCAGTGCATTTCAAACAATCTTAGCAACCGTGGTATCGTGTAGCAAATCCCGTCATTTCTTGAAACCAAACGCCAGCGCCGTCGCCATGGGTGCTCACTGTACAGTATAAGGTATTGATACAAAGAAAAGTATACATAACCTAAGCCTTCCACTTGGCCTCAGTCCATTCATTGTACTCCTTCGTAAGATCGCGCTGGACCCAGGGAATTGTGATTGCGGCCCAGATGCCAGCCCAGAGGAATGGCAGGATCCAGCCAACAACGTAAGCGGCGTCACGCTGGATAGTGAAGACGATGGCGGTGGTGACGGCAGCACAAACGATGGCGCCGATGGCCCAGAACAGGGTCAGGCGGTGCAGCATCTCGCGGAAAGCCTTGCTGGCTTGGTAGCGCAGGTTGAGCCTTTGCCTGAACTCGGTGCCGCCAGATCCGTCAACGGCGCAGATGTCCTCGATGTAAGCGTAGATTCCAGGTCGCAGGGGTGCGCCCTTGGGTAGCGAAGAGATACGGCAAGGGGCAGGGACGCCGCGCAGACGGAGAACGTCGAGGAGCAGCAGTTGGAAACCAATGGCGAACAGCATAGTGGCTGCAGGCATGGCAAGGACTCGAATTGGTGGGTCGTGAGGACATGTGCCGGCAATAAGCTCGATCATGATGAAAAACCATGCGAATGACAAATTCCAATGGAACCAGTCGAGCTGTGTCCTGTTAGCTGTTGGGCACTCGAGTATTCAATGATTCACGTACATATGATCGCTTAGCACCGATAACTCTGCAATGAGAGTTCTTCTTCCACAGGCGGTGGAAACGAATGAAGTATTCGACAATCGAGACAGTACCCAGCAGCGCAGTACTAATGCTGAAGGTAGCATTGGCGGATAGCTGTTCTCGTGTAAGACCATACCACATGCCAAAGTACAGTCCAATGGGCATGAAGATGCAGTCGAGGATGATGAGCGTCCAGAACCAGAAAATTGCCTTCTTGCGTGTTCGCAGCGAATACTTCAGCGGCGGTGGCCGTCTGAAGTCGGGGTCATCGTATGTGACTTGGGTGTGGGGGAATCTGGCATTGAGGGCGTTGTGTGTGTTCGGCGTGATGGGCCTGCTGGGCGTCGCAGAGGCGTTGACCGCTGTTGTGCTGTTGTTCACGTCGGTGCCGTCGACTCCCGGGACCCGAAGGGAGTTGTTTGCTGTGTGCGCTGACGCAGGCCGCGAGGGTTCTGTCAATGCAGGCGTGGCCGCCCGTAACGGCTCTGTCGATGTCTGTTCGGTGGCCATGCTGGGTGTGGTGATGTGTGGTAGCGATGGGTGTGTAGCAGTCTAAGGGAAACAAGCGATGGCGGTCGTGTCTTCGCCTCGTCTTATGCGGATGCCAACGGATGGCGTGCGTCTTGTGTGCGGCAGTGGTGTGTCTTGGAGAAGAGTGTAAGCAGGGTGCAGCCGCTTTGCTGGATGAACTCATCGTATTCCGGGGGTCTCCTTCAAATCAAAGCGCCCGATGATGACGTCGCCGCAGGTCTTTCTAAACTTGGCGCCAATGCAAGCCATCAGCCGTCGCGCATCGGGAATGGCTGCGACCCCAGCTCAACACCTGATCATGCCCGGATGCAACGTGCTCTGACCTCACTGTCGCTCCACTGCAATCAGCATAGGCCGCCTCCGAGGAATATGTGATAGAGTGATACTCCATGGCCACCGTCTTCGGCCTCGTCCTGCACTGTCTCGTGATACTCGCCGCTGTCTCCGGCAGCCATGGCGACGCAACACAGCAGCCGCTCGTCCGCCACCCCGGCAACGACACGCTGATCTCGCAGAAGCTGTTCTGGGAGCTGGAGGAACTCGCGCGCATAGTCGACATCTCGTACTGTGTGGGCACTGCGGGCCTGGGTATCCAGAAGCCCTTCCAGTGCGCCAGCCACTGCTCAGACCGCGAGTTTGAAACCTTTGAGCTCGTAACAGTGCGTCGCCAAATGCAGCGCGCCAATTGTTGATCCTGTATTGACGTCTTTAGGCATGGAACACAGGCCCCTTCCTATCTGACTCTTGCGGCTACATTGCCCTCGCGCATACCCCTAAGAACCCTCGACTCATCCTTGCCTTTCGTGGTACCTACTCTGTCGCCAATACCATCGCCGACCTCTCTACAATTCCTCAGGAATACGTGCCCTACCCTGGCGACGACGATGATGGCTCTACCTCCGACTTCCTCGCGCCCCACCTGCAGTCTTCTGAACCGTCTGAAGGAGACCCACCACCTGCAGAGCCACCGAAATGCACCAACTGCACCGTCCACACCGGCTTCTACTCTTCTTGGCTGAATACGCGCAAAATGGTGCTTCCACACGTGTCTGAGGCACTGGAGAAGCACCCCGACTACCAGCTGGTGCTCGTTGGACACTCGCTGGGTGGTGCTGTTGCGACTCTGGCCGGGCTTGACTTCAAAGCACGTGGATGGAATCCTCGCGTGACCACCTTCGGCGAACCAAGACTTGGGAACAAGCACTTGAACGCATACATCGACAACCGCTTCAACATTACCGGCGACCACGAGTCCAACAGCTTCCACCGTGTCACTCACGCTGGCGATCCAGTGCCACTTCTGCCTTTAGAGGAGTGGGGCTACTCGATGCACAGCGAAGAGGTCTTCATCTCAGAACCGAGTCTGCCCTTCTCCTTAGTCGATGTACACTACTGCGAAGGTGATGAAGATCCGCACTGCATCGAAGGCAGTGACGATGGCCGCCCAGCGTGGGGCGTGCCAACGCGCTTCAAGTTCTGGCAGCTGTTCTTCGCCCATAGGGATTACTTTTGGCGTCTGGGGCTGTGCCTCCCTAGTAGAAATCCCAAGGACTGGTACAGGAAGTTCCCTAAGCACAGCACTGGCGATGATGATGATGATGACGATGATGTCCAGGAAGTGAATGAATTGTAATGACTACTGTGAGTATAACTTGTACAAATGATGGGTTTGTTTGTTAGCAAACTGGAAGGCCAATTCATCGCGTGCTATTTGTAACGTACGATATTACAGTGTTCTTGCTGAATCCAGCCATCTACAATGATGCACATGGTCTTGCCTGTCTTGGTATCTCGCACATTAAGCCAACACTTCCCAACTACCAAAAGTCCGTATCCTCATCTTCATAGACGCACCTCTCCAGCTGGTGCATAACCAGACGTCCGCGCGCACTGTTCGCCATCATTGCGCCCCTCTAGAACGATCGGCTCGAGCTTATTGGCTGGCACAGTGCGGGAATCTGTATGTCAGCATACCAAGGATGTAACGTCTCAGCCTTGTTGAACAGTGACATGAGCTGTGATATAGCAGCTTTGAGGTCATAGAAGTATGAGCATCGGCTGTTTGGGGTCTTGTGTTCTACCCCCGATCCAGGCAGGTGCTGCGATGTCGAAAGAGCGACTCCTCGATAACCATTTTGCACGTTGAAGCCCCTTGACTGCGCCAGGCTGTAGCCTGCCAATCAGCCTATCGTCATCCGCGAAGGCTCAAGAGCTGCAGATCCCCACAGCATACTATCGATTTCTGAAACCATCAAGCACACAAGATGGGGGCCAGATACGCAGAGCACAACGCCACAAAAGTGGCAACGACGCACGACACAACTGAGTGCAGCGCCTCAGCCTTGCCAGGTTTTCATCATTGTCCGGCTTCTTCTCTATGACACCCTCTTTAGCACATTCGCGATACTACTGACGAGTACGCACTATGCTTCAAGAACGTGATGACGAGGAGCAACCGCTGAGATGCATGGCCAACTACTACGACTACGGCCCGGCCTCTTCCACTACATCAAACACGATCGCACGCCCCACGACCTTTGCAAGTCGCTCGGTCCCTGATCGTATGGTGAACTACACAGATATTAGATTTGATCGGACTCGAACGGGATATCATGCACTTCAAGAAGCAACCCGTGCGCCACAGAAGCGCAAAGAGGTCCACGTAGACCTACGCTCAACGACAAGCCCATCGGAATCCACCAATGGACATCAGCGTTCTCTCATAGCCGTTGGCGAGGACGCACCCTCTACCAAACGGTACACAAGACGCAGCTCCACCTTCGAAGCATCTCGGTCCCTCAGCAAGCTCGATGCTGTAGTCGAAGAGGTCGATCAGCTCGACGAGTCCGATGCCCCAACCCACCAGATCGACCACCAACCACCAAGCCTCAGTACCAGATCATCGTTTGAAACAGAAGCGAATACAACCGACAACCCGTACTGGAAGTTTAGAAAGGCAATGAGGGCTGCTAACGAAGGCTACCAGGAGCGAGTCCAGGGGAGTAGATTCTACGGTTGGCGCATGGGAGTACTTCTTGGTACCTGCACATCCATGTTTGTTTTCATCTGCAACGTCGCTCTGTTGATCATAGGTGCTAAGACAAAAGCTGGATATGATCGAGACGGCATCGCTACGCTCATGGAAGGCGACGAGACGACCATATCTAGATGGAACACTGTCTGCCACATCTTCATCAATGTGCTCAGCACAATCTTGCTCTCGGCCAGCAATTACACGATGCAAATCTTGAACGCACCTACCCGAGCGGAGCTTGACAGTGCTCATAGAAGAGGAAAGTGGCTTGACATTGGTCTTCTCAGTGTGCACAATCTGAAGACGATTTCACCGAAGAGAGCATGTCTTTGCTTGGTGCTGGCTGCCTCGTCACTGCCTCTACATCTGTTGTAAGACAACGACAACTGGTAGTCAGGTCATACAGCTAACGTGTTACAGTTACAACGCCGCTATTTTCAAGATCATTACGATGAGCGATTACAGTGTGATGTTTCTCGACAGGAACTCAACGATGTTGAATGGCACCAGTGGCCTGAGCAATCACTGGATCGACTCAGTCCGTCTCGAGACCAGTCAATGGATGGCCGTCTACAACCGACCGGAGGTCTCGCGATATAGTGATCTATACCTTGTCGTCGACCAAATCTCATTCGATACACAAGTCAACTTTGGTACAAATGTCAACTACACGATCCAAGACTACCTCCCGTTGAGTCTGAACAGTACCTATTTCATCAACCTCAAAAACAAGAAGCCTTCGAGGGAAGGCTGGTTTTCATTCGCCACATGGGATGGCTTGTGGTTCGGGCACGAGCCGCCAACGAGTTTACACGTTGTGGAAGGTTGGACACTTGATAGCGGTCGTAACAGCCGCATGCAGATCAGCCTTTACTTCATGGTTGTTGTGCTTGCTTTCAACTTCTTCAAGCTTGTGATCATGGTAGGCGTGTTATTGATAGATACGTCGGATGAGTACCTTGTCACCTTGGGTGACGCCGCAGCATCTTACCTCAAATATCCCGAAGACTTGACCAGGGGAAGAAGCACACTGGAGCTGGACCAGATCTTTTCGAGCTTTGATCTCGCACAGGATGCGGATTGTAGCACTTCTATGTGGCAACCACGGCGGCGACGCTATTGTTCTTCGGTCGGTTATGACAAAGCATGGTCTGCCATTATAGCGTAAGTCCATGACTTGCTGCAAAACAATTCGAGTCTAACTTTGAGACAGCGGGAGCTGCCTTGTCATTGTTCTCGTTGTTTTCCCATCAACGGTAGACGTCCTACCAGACCTACACAGCGGAATGTGGTCCTGGGGATCATCGTCCAGTGGCGCCGTCTCGTTTGGTGCCAAGGGAGCATCTGCAAAAGCCACAATCTGGAACGCATGGTTATCAAACATGCCACAGGTCCTCTTGTCGCTGTGCTATTTGAATCTCAACACCATCTGCACCTCTATGGCAAGCGCAGCAGAATGGAACCACCTAGCATCTTCCAGGAAAGGGCTCCGGGTCACGAAACCACGTGGTGAGCAACGCAGCACATACTTCTTACAACTTCCATATAAGTGGGGAGTACCACTCGTAATCACCAGTGGTGGTTTACATTGGCTGCTATCCCAAGCCTTCTTCCTGGCTCGCATCGACTTTTACGACCTGGATGGGGACCTGGAGCGTTGGACATCGGCCTGCGGCATATCTTTCTCGGCCCTAGTCGCCTTCTGCTGTGTCTGCCTGCTACTAGTCCTTGCAGTGCGTTGGGTAGGTCGTCGGCATATGATGCCTCGCCTTCCACTCGCAGAGAACTGCAGCCTCATGATTAGTGCGGCATGTCATCCGGCTCCAGACGAGATCGATCCGCATCTTGCAAAGGTGAAATGGGGGGTTGTCACCGACACTGGACGGTGCTCCCTATCATCAAAACATGTGAAGCAGCCGGAGGTAGGGAAATCTTACGGTTGAGGTGTCGTAGGCATTTTCAGAACCCCGTTCATGGGTGTCATGGGACCATTATTGGCAGTATGCTTGCCCAGATTGACTATATACCACTGCTTCAGCAATGCCACCATTCCGTATACCGACTCACCCTGCACAGCGCATAACCGACTCGTTCATTCTTCATACTCTGTATGGAAGGCACGAGAATCACAGGCGAACTGCGCGGTGAAGCAATGCTGACAGCGGGCAGTATAGCGGGGAAACAATGACTTTGTACCTACTCGCCACACGCACGAAAAGTCGTGCGATGGCAAAAGACTACAAATGCACAACCAAGTTGCTGCCATCAGCACCACGTGCCATTCAGGAAAAACGTGGGCTGAAGTCGCACCTTCCTCTCGAAGAGCGAATTCGAAATTACTATGCTCCTAAACCGAAAGATGACCGCTGGATGAAGCGACATACGATCTTCAATTATCTTGAGCACTTGGCTCCTGCACCATTCACAATGTTAGACACCAAGGAGACGGCACGTAAGAACAAAGGTCTTTAAGAGCTGTTCAACTTGCCTGTGAACAAGCTCGACCCCCCAAAATCACATAGATAACGCCGCAAGCCGCAACATGTCACGAATCTTGACTTCTCAAAGATCGACGATGCATACCCACCACTTCCTTCGCGTATGGCTGATGAGTTACGGACACACGAGGTGCATTTGGACTTGGATAGTCTGTGATTCTTCCGCCGCACTCATGCATTGATGCTCAAGATTCGCGAAGAGGTTCTGGACACCACCGATATCCAGCTTGCACATCTCGACGACACGGAAAGGAAGCAGAATCCGGCTACTGTGCAGCTGATCAGGCATCTGTTCGCGAGGCTGAAGACCACATCCGAGTACAAGGAAGCGAAGGATGATGGTAAGGAGTCTCCAATAGAACCACTATCATCGGGCTAACTGCTGCGCATTGGCGCTATGATGGCAGACTTCATTGGGCAAACGGTGAGACGGAGCTGGAGCGCGCGAATCTGCGACGCGAGAGAGACCGAGTTGCTCTTGAGGCTTCTTGCGCTACGGAGGCATCGTCCAATGATCGGCTAAATGGCCCAGGGGACGGCCAGTCTGGTCGTGTTAAGGAAGTCAGTAGGAGGACGAACCACTCTCTCTAAGCTAGCGACGGTGAAGGGGAGCCTCTCCGCGATAGATATGCCTTGAGACCAAGCTATAAGAGCCAGGTGTCCGCAAAGATGGATACGGATAAGCATCTCCTGATCAAGGACCTGAACACCTTAAGGCTTCGAACGTTGATTCATTTGAAGCTCTCGTGGCTGCCACCAAAAGCTCAAAAGCACGGATGCTGACTCAGCATTGATCGTACCAGACTCTCCAGATATGCGATCCTTGGAGATACTCGAACAAGCTACTGGCGATCTCTTTGGGCAGCAAGACAGCTGCGCGTTGAGCAAGATCCAACAAGAGATCATCGACAGCCTGGTCCAGGAGAGTGTCAGTGAAGGATTGCTACAACCGAGCGAGGCGTGCAAGCTCATAGAATCACTTAGCTACAGCATCATCATCAAGGCTCGTGAGACGACTTTCGAGCTCTTGCAAGCTGACATGCAGGAGCACTGGCGAACATATACTCGCGACTTCCTTCGCAAGCACCGGAGGCGCTTCTCAGCCAAAGAGTCACTCGACAGGATTTGGAATCCTGTCAAGTTTCGTTGTCGAAACTGGGATCGCCAAGGACGGAAGAGGACCATGGTTCGCAGCGCATTAGGTCGCGGAGCGGACCCTGGATGCGGTCGTTACCATGGTTTGTTGGCTGTCGTGCATGTTGTAATTTCCGCATGACAGCAGGTGCATCCGCGGAGAGCACTGAAAGGTGAACGGTGAGGGTGTCTCTCCAGCGTCGGTTCTTGTAGAGGTGTGAGAAATGTTAAAACAAGGCGGGTAGGTGTTGAAAATGTATAGAAGGGCCGATTACTCTGCTGTTGTGGAACTTAGCATATGAAGGTGTTGTGTATCCCCGCTGGTGCAAGCCTTCTGCATGTCTTGTGCTTGCGATACTTGGTTTGGACTGTGATGAATCACTGTGCGCGGTTAGTATCCCCAAACGCACCAACTACAACAACGCTCGCAGATGCAGATGCGGCGACCGACCCTGCAGATTTTCCTGCCTCAGCAACACCCCAACCTCGGGAGGATCATCTCTCATCACTGCCAGGTCTGCCCGGTATCTGTCATGTCCCTTGCCAAGGATGCATTACTCGTGGTCCAGCAACCCATGTCTCATCCACGCTGGCTGGGAGGCTCCGCGGCACGCTAGCCGTATCTCAGCAGCGTACCCCTGGCCTCTTTCCCGTACAGGGCTACGCTGCACTGCCACAGTGCACGGTCTTTAATGGAAAACTTCGAAAATTGCATAAATTCCCGATGCGAAATTTGCATCGTGGGTCGCGGTACATGTGCGTCACGAATTGGGCCTGAGGTCAAACCTGCTAGCGTCCCGTGGAGGTGATGACCGCGTGTATGAGTACGGTTCAGAGATCATTCTGGGCTGCAGATGGCCTGATGTTCTCCATAGCGTGTAGGTGTGAGAAGGTACGCAGGCCCGTCGGCCGAGAGCTTCGTGGGCTCCGCGAGCAAGTATTGAAGGCGAAAAGATCGACCAGCTGTGACCGCCGAAGTCAATGGGTCCGCAAGTAAATCCTTGGAAAGATTCACAACTTCCCGTAAGGGCCGGAACGACACGTGGACGTCCGGAGGGTCTTCGGCTAAGGCGCGGCTCAATGTGGGGAGGACGTATTGTCGTACGATGGAGATGCGTTCATTCCTCGCGTCTGCAACTCCAAGTTGAAAGTGTGTGCATCCAGAACCTCAATTCTGCTAGTGGCAGTTGTACAGCAGATTCCTAGACGTTTAATGGCCGAATAGACGCCGGAGGGGGTTCCATCAAATGGACAATGCTGATTGGTACACGGGCACGATGACCGCTAGACATGTGGGACGAAAAGAAAGCCCAAAATTTGCCCTGTCTTGTTGGCTGGAACCTAAGTGGAGATGATATGAACGGCCCCAAGTGGGTAAATGACAGAGACTGTGTGAGGCAAGGGGTTTCAAGTGATGATAGGAAGCAGAGAGATAATGGGAACCGTGCGATTACTATTACTTGTTACACGTGACGGGATCCAAAGGATTGCCAAAACGCCAATATGATACACTGGAAGGAAGATGCGCAGCGGTGACTGAAGGAAACGATCGTCCGCACGAGAGGGCCATGTCTTCGTGTCTTGCCTTCCAGTGATTCTTCGTGACTCGTCGACCCTCGTTCCTGCCGAATGAGCGAATATAGATTGCTTGCTGAACTTGCCTGGCATAACAATATGCGTTCAGCAACAACGAAGAACTGCAGTGTCAAGCGCACCATTATTAGGCGTCCAACTGTTGGCTGCCCTATAGAGAACCCAAACCGATGCAATGCAGAACACCAGGACTATGCAACGAGCAAGGTTCCGGCGAGCGTAGACCTAGAAAAGTCTCATCTGCGGGATGACAGGTCCGCCAAGCTGTACGGGTGGCATCATTGGGACTCCAGAGTTTGATGGACCCAAACGATGAAACATCTGAATCAAACGTTCGCCAACACTAGGTTCGAGCTCGGTACCGTCCCTTGCAATTTTGACCTCGCGATTCGCGTTCCATGGGTTGCGCAGGCCCCGAGTGCGATAGAAAGGGAGACGGTTTGCAGAAAGCCATTCGACCTTGAACGGCTTGCCCCAGCTCTGCGAGACGACCGGTGCATCGCCATCAACGTGGGGTTCAACCTTCTCAACCACCTCTTCTGCTTCCGAATCTGACAATTCTGCTTCCCAGAAGATTGTGCCGCGAGCTGAGTCGTCGATGATTCTTCCCTTTGGTGCCCATTCCGTTGCGGGTGTAGGAATTGACTTCGGCACATCTGGTGCGTCGATGATGTTCTCGGGCTTTGGTGCCGAACCTATGAGTTCTGAACCGTCTTCAAGGATGGGTGATGTCATACGCGCGTAGCCAAAGTACTCTCCGGACTTGTTGGCCGAAAAAATGAGGTAGACGTTCTCCGCGGTCTGTACGATGTTAGTCACACACGACGACTAACAATGCCTGGGCTAGATCTACCTTGTAAGCCTTGTTCAAGACGTCCTCGTTGTGAGATTGGGTGGCCCAGATGCCGTTTCGTATACTAAGCTCGAGGTCTTGCAGGGTGAGACTCTTGACAATGAAGTATTTGTTGGCAGCCGTGGTGCTAGTAGCAGCCTCGTCGCCACTCTGGTGTGATGGCGACTCTGGAACTCCGTCTTGCAGATTCTCTGGGGTCTCGCCATCCTGCTTAGGCGATGTTGGTGGGGATGCGCTGGACTGCTGGGTGCCTACCATGGCCGAGGGTCCTGTAGGTACACCGGATGCTGGCGCTGAACTACGGCGCAGTCGACATACGAGCCGTACTCCATTGAAGCGCGAGTCATGAAATCGATGCATAGCAGCAGTGCACGAAGCTTCGGTTCGATAGTTGACGAAAGCGCAGTTGCTTTTCGAGATCAGAAACAAACTTTCGATGTCCTTGGTCGCTTCGCGAGAGAAATGGTCTTTCAGTGATACAACTGTCGTGCCTGGTGGGAGGTTTCCTACCCAAAGTGCATGGCCCGACTGCTTTGGCTTTCGTGGCGGTCCACGGGGAATGGAGCTTACAGAGCCAGAGCGAGGCAAACCTGGGGTGGTCAGTAGTGCGTCGAAAGAGGTTTCTGGGTACACACCTTGCGTTTGGTGGAACGGTGCGCCGAATGCAGCAGCATTCGCAACTGAGTCGCTCGGCACCATTCGCGCACCTGCGTAGCTGCCCTCATGAGGTGAAAGTTCCACGTTCTGACCAGAGACGCCAGCTGGAGCTATCACCAGACTAGCCCTCCTCCCAAACATTGCCGGGCCTTGCACGCCTTGCGCTGTGTAGCCTGCGGGATACTGTCCTGGAGCTCCATATGGCGTCGGATAGTACATGTACTGAGAAGGCTGCGCGTACTGCTGGTATGGGTTCTGCATAGGAGAGACGCCTTGGATCCGCGATTGATTAGGGTTGTAAGCAGAATAAACCCCACTTTGTGTGCTTTGAGGAGGCATGTAGCCTTGTTGAAAATGCCCTGTAGCATAGCCTGGGCCGTAAGAAGGCTGCACGGGCATACTGCCAGAGGCGTGCGCAGGCATCTGTAGATTCTGTCCAAGTTGGTAGACAAGAGCAGATGTCGATGCGCCGGACAGCGAGCGGGGGATGGATTGCGAGGCTTGGTGATGCGTGTCGGAACCATAATCGGGCAATGCGCCAGCCATTGCGCCCATTTTGAATGCAGTAGAATCATGTGGTTGCGACGGATAATATGGTGATAGTTGTGCGGGCGAACGATGATCAGGTCGGTGCTGTCCTTGGGAGATAGAGCTCAGCTGAGAGTAAAATGGGGTGTTGTTGTCCTGCGCCTTGTAAGGCGATGAGGGTGGTAGTGGCGCATGCTGGTCATCACGCGCAAGACCAGCTGCGGTGAAGTCCATGTTATGAGACCGTGAGTCAGGCGGTAAATCACCCATCTGTCCTTCGATAACGATGGGGAGCGCAAACCACTGCTGTACCCAAACGAAAGACATGTCAGCCCATGTTCCACATGCAAAACGAGTGACTAGTGAACGACCGTTCGATGTAACAAGACAATGGCAACCGAGATGGCGCCGCGATATACAACGTACCTGAATCTATATCAAGATGCCCCAGGCAAATGTGGCAAGCCGGATGGGTTGGTAACCGAGAGATTGAGGCTTCGCAACGCCTGATACTCGAGTATACCAATGAGGGTACGAAGCAAAGGAAGATCGTGTGTAAAAAAAGAAGCGTGGAGTTAATAAGGCCGAACAATGCACGACTAACGGCTGCGGTTGAGGGCCCACTCAAGTGAGTGCTCGCTTGGAGCGGAACGAGATGATGATCAAAATTGCACGGCCACTCATAAAGCAGAGCCGGGTCTTTCGAAGCCTTACAAGGTCGTTAGTATAACGGCAGTGGCCGGAAGAAGGAGGAGCCTGACGAGTACGTGGAGCTTGGTAATTAGGAGTGAAATAAGCGATGGGTTGACGGAGAAGGACTTACTGGCCTGATCTAGAAATAACGGGAATGCCGCGCGAGGGTTTGCGGGTCCTCTGCTTCAATTGCCTCCAGGCCCAGCAAAATCGTGCAACTTGGTTGGGTACAAGACTGCAGATTGTGGCTTCTGGAATGGCTGTGTGATGACGGGATAGGAACCGATGCTCTGGAGGCGAAATGATCGACTAGATCCTGTAAAAAGTCAGGCAATTGGGTGCCACGAAACAATTATAAGGTAAAGCAGGTGTTTGTGTAAGAAGATATGCCAGAATGTGGCGAGTGAATCCGCCTCTAGACTGCCAATGGGCCAGTGGCGTTCGCTGTGGATGACTTGTGGTGAAGCTTAGCGGACCCTCCTTAGCCTGGCATTTGGCAGACGGGAGAGCTAAAACTATGACCGCAAAAGACAAAGCAAGTGACGGCAGGGCACCTCAGGCCATGACACAGAGGCCCTGGATCAACCCTGAACTTCATCAACTGCCGACTGTGGGGAACTCGAGCGACAAGGGAGAATAGACGTGCTTTACAAATTTGCAGCAAAGCTCCGGCCATATTCTTTGGGTTAGCCAGAGATCATGAAGTAATTCATGGGCAGACACCCGCCCGAACGAGTCCAAATGCGACAGGTATTACGGGCCAATAAGAGAAACCATGGATTGCTAGGAAACGTTCGGGCTCGACGGACAGGGGAGCAGCCGTCGGCGCCGCGTGGCCGTATCAGATCCAACTGACATGGTCGAAGCGCCTTAGAGGGATTCGCCAGACATAGAAGCACAGGAACGAGGGCAATCTGGTATTGACTTTGTTCGTGGGTGCCCTTGGCTCTCTTGCAGTACGACGGGGGGCCCTGCAGCGGGTCTGCACAGCAGGCTGGCAGAAGCTTGATGGAATGCAGTGTGCGTCTGGGACCAAACTTGCCGGCCAGCGCCACAGCTTGGAACGGCGCGCTCGTGCCTAGTGGACCAACCGTCAAACTGACAGAGAACGGAAGTCGCACGAACGGTTGTAAGAAAGACGTCCGGCGCCAGACCACGACACACTCGGCAGCGGCTCGGCGGCTGTCGAGAGCGACTGCGGTGCAGCCGTTACTCTCGAGGATTGCAACGGAAAACAGCCCACCAATGGCTGTACACTGTTGGTCTTCGCCACCCTCGGTGACACCGCGTCGGAGAAGACCTTCGTAAGTTCCACCTGCCATGCCAGTCGGGATCGACAGTAGCGTTGAGCACAGCCGCGAACCTGCAGTGTGGAGATCAGTGACAAGGGAGAGCAGCAGCAGAACCTTTGGCCTACTGGCCTACTGGCCTTACGGTAGACATGGTGCTGGAACGGTTGGCGGTCCAATGCCGCGTGCCGGTAGCTCGAATTGCAGCGTCTTGAGCAGGACCCTTTCATTGCCTTGTCGTGTTGTGAGGCAAGATAAATTGCGAGTCTCAAATTCCCATCTCGCCGATGCGAAAATTGAGGTTTCTCGGTCAATCATGACATGGGGAAACGAGCTTTGACGTTGACGTAATTGTGGCGCCAAGCTAGTCACTTCCAACGACACTTGTGGCCTTGCTTTCAAAGTGTCGTTTCGATCTTGTGTGAGCGCAACGCTCCTAATTCCCCGGGGTTAGGACAGAGCCGCCGAAAATTTGGTCCGAACGACTTTTTTTTTTTGTCATGAACCCGCTCCTGCGAAATCGCAACCGAGCCATGGGCATCGTTAGGACTCCGTACCCTGCACGGTCTCGTGAGTTTTGCGTCAGCGCGTGAAAATGAACGCGAGCGGGATCAGATCATATCTGTGGCGAAGGTTCTGCAGCGAGTGTGGCTGTGATGGAGATCTTTGCTGTGATGGTGTTCGAGGCCTGCCTTCATGCCCTGTTGGACGAGCTGGCTTGCGTGAAGCGAATGGGCGTTGCCGTACCCCTGGCGATCGGACAATTGGCTCTCCACACTGAAGGCGAAAGTCTGGACTTGGACCCTGTGCGTGCCATGTTTAGCAACGAGCATGCGCGAACGACTATCAGACTTGCGAAGTTCGACTTGTTGACGTTGATCAACCACAATCTTTCGAAACTACCCTGTCTCTTTCATGTGCGTTCATACCTCGGCTCGTTAATGCAAGCGTGCAGAATGACCCTGTGGAGCATGCTGCAGAAGGTCTTTGGAATATTTAGGTCACGCGACGTCTATCAATACTATCTCGAGATGTGGGTAACGTGAAGTTCAGTGAATGACCCGCATCAAACAGCATTCGTCGCCCCTTCAGCACGATTACGATTGCAAACTATTCTTACGACACGATGATGAGTTGGTGAAGAACATCATACCCCATTGCGACCGTCGCATGCGCCTGCTTGCCCTTAAAATGTGTATCAAGACTTCAGACTACCTTCCATTGGCTACGGTGAAACATGCAGGTGTCGCCTTGCCGGTGATCCATAAAAGGCCCGACTCCGCCAGCTGAATGCAATGCACGACAGTGTAGATACTACTCTATAACGAATTTCTCCAAGAAGTCATCGATGTACTGGAAGTACCCTGGCTCTGCAACTGTGTCGTTGTGAGTCCCATTAGGAAGCTCCCGCCATACTTTGGGTGCTTTGCAGACCTTATACAAGCGGGCCATATGTGAGGCTCTGTCATAATGATCAGCAATCGACGGCCTTGATTCATACATACTGGATAGAGGTGGAACTTACGGAACGATTTCATCTTTCAACCCACTTAGGAACAGAAACGGTATCGAGGTGATCGTTGGCAGTGTCTCTTCACTTGGCCAGATTTGGTGACAAAGTGGTGCCAGGAATCGCGCGGGAGGAAATGCGCTACGCATTGTCAGGAACCATCATACTCTGTCAAACCACTTGACGACTTACGATGGTATGAGCTTCCTGATGGAAGTGAATGTGTTCTCCAAAATAACGCCGGCAATGTCGCCCTGCTTCTGATTACGAGAAGCCAGTCCAATGGCTACAGCTCCTCCAATGCTCTGCCCGTAGATGACTACCCGGGTGCCTCGAAGTTCTGATCGCTCACGAATATAGTCCAGTCCGGTTTGAGCATCGATCATAAGCCCCTTTTCGTTGGGGTTACCAGACGATAAGCCATAGCCACGATATTGAAGCAGGAGTACGTTGCAACGAAGTTCGTTTGTAATTATCTTTGCAATAGGAAGTCGATAACCGATGTTACCAGCATTGCCGTGGAACATAAGAACGGTCACGTTGCGGGCATGTTGCTTGTTTGGACGAATATAGAAAGCGCTGAGTGATTCACCATCTGGCGTGGGAATGAACAACTCCTCGTAATCAGTAAGTCCAAATTGCGAGGGTCGTGGAACGTTTGTTCGAGCGTCAGGTGGAAATGCTCTGGGGTAAATAAGCTCACTAGTCACGTTAGTGGAGGGAACCATCGTCATGCAGTGAGACATACTTCTGCTTAAAGTATAGGAGACCACTGGCAAGCGCAGCGATACCAGAAGAGGCAAGTAATGGGAGCCTCAAGTATGACACAAATGTATCCAGAGAGATACCCATGGTGGCTGTTGTAACGGGGGGATCTGCTGGTGTGGGGTCACTGCAGTGAAGGTAGTCGCAGTCTGGTTGACGGCTTTTGGGCGAAAGCCAATATTTGAAGTGTTCAGTTTTTACTCCTCCATGGGCTAATCTAGTTCACAACAGCAAGCTATCGTTCACCAAAGTCGATTCCGGCAGTCCAGGACAGACCTGTGATGATGTCGTCTCCGTGGTACGGCGGGCCAACTGGCCCCACTTCGCAAGCGCGCCAAGACCTAGGCTGTAGCTGTTGCGCGTGTACCATCAACTCCACGCCAGCTTCACAGCTTCCATATCGCCCACACCACACCCGTAGAGCTTTGTCTTCCTGCAGTACCGAACCTATACCTACAACCAGTTCAAGCCGCCAAGATGATGTCCACTGGGATGCTAGGAGAGGGTGAGTGGGTTTGCCCCATTGCGCAAGCTTGATTCTCACAGGGTGCCGCGCAGATGGCATTCACGTCGATATGAACCACCTGAAGAAGGGCGAAGTCAAGTAAGAACCACCATCTAGAGCCGAAGAATGTCTGCTAACAAGTCGTACAGCCTTGGTACCTCAATGTTCGTCAATCCCGCCCCCGCCATCTACCTTCTCTAATGATCTGACAGTATGGCGATCAACTTCAAGGACGGTGTGATATTAGCGGCAGACAGCAGGACGACAACCGGAGCCTACATTGCGAACCGAGTCACCGACAAGCTCACACAAGTACACGACACCATCTGGTGCTGTAGATCAGGCTCGGCAGCAGACACACAGGCCGTCGCTGACATCGTGCACTACCATCTCGGCATGTACGGCATCACCAACGACGAGCCGCCGACAACACAGACCGCAGCAGCCATCTTCCAGGAGCTCTGCTACTCCAACAAGGATTCTCTGTCGTAAGTGGTGTACCTACGTATGTTGAATACAGCTGATGATTGCCCAGGGCTGGCTTGATCATTGCAGGATGGGACAAGAAGCACGGCGGCCAGGTCTACTCTATCCCCCTCGGCGGTTCTCTACACAAGCAAGCGTACGCGATCGGCGGTTCGGGGTCTACATACATCTACGGATATTGCGACGCAAACTGGAGGGAGCAGATGACAGAAGAGGAGGGGATCAAGTTCGTCAAGGGCGCCCTCTCTGAGGCCATCAAGTGGGATGGAAGCTCTGGTGGTGTGATTCGTATGGTCGTTCTCACAGCTACCGGGGCACAGCGACATCTATACCTGCCAGATCAGAACTACGAAGGCCCTGGCAGGCAGTAGTAGCTCTTTATGGCGGAGACAAGGGATGTGTTCCAGGCATGACATAGGCCTGCAGCTTAGGGCGAGGCATGACCATCACGATGAAATGAAGCCGTGTACAAAACCGCTGACAACAAACGCAACGAAGTCAATTGACGAATGAAGCCAACGTATCCATGCAAACAAACTCTCTAAATACACAGGGGCTATGTGCAGCATATCTAGGTCTTGCATGTTGCGGTGATGAGGATGAGGCTTCGATGTGGATCAATGTCAACCCAACCAAGGCTCGGCCTTTTGTGCATCTCTCATCCAACTAAACGTTCACGTGGGGTAACCAGCAGTCTCAAAGCACGATTTCAGTAGCATTAAGTGATACCAGGTCAAATAGACAGCGCATCATGGAAGTCTTGATGAAGCTTGGCCAGCGCGCCCTCGTCTCTCGTATGCTCCAGGGTCTTGCGTAGTGCCTTTGGGCAGCCAGCAGATGCACAGGGTGTTCCGCCATATGACGACTAGTCTGCGCTACTGATCGAAACCCTAACACTTCGTACCCTCAACACCACAACTGAGCCTCAAGCCCACTTTTTTCCCCTCACCCTGCTACAGACGCGTTGCCGTCCAATTCACTTTGGTCACGGCAAGAAAGAGCTGGGCATGTCAATCCTCGATTGTCCTTGAATTGTTGCGCTTCTCTGTCTGCGCCGGCTGGCTCTGCGACGATAAGAGCTTGTTCGCGCCGGCCGAACTCAACACAGCACTGCCTCCCTCACCTGGCGCACGCTCAACACACGCTCCTTTCGCAACAAGACGGTGCTGGCATCGCGCCTTCCTCTGCAGCCATCAGGCTCAGTTACCCCTGTAGAACGCGATCGGCCTGCGACCCGCGGCATGGGATCGATAGTAGTGAGCGACTTCGGTGGGAACCACTTTCACAACCCTATGTTTGGTGGGAGCAGTGGACGTCAACAGGCACAGGAATCGCCCTCTACACACCCAGGACGGCCCTCGTCACTGGTGAACGCGCCGCCTCGAGTCGTGGCTGACGTTCCAATGGCCGATGCGGGAGCCCCACCATCCAGCTCAACACCAGCCCAGCGATCTCAGCAGCACAGCAGCTCAGAAGCCAGCCCGCACGCTGGCACCCAGCAAGCGGCACCGCCTGCTAGCCCACGCTTTCGCCCACAATCGCAACAGGCTACCCCCTCTGTTCCACAACCTCGAACCGTACCCTCATCTGGGTCCACGCCTGCCCTGGGTTCACCAGCGCAACCATTGCGCTCACCTACGGAATCGAACACAGCGTCGCCACGAAAGATCAAGGTCACCAGCTTGGCCCACATCCAAAGCTTCGCCCTCGATGAGTCCAGCCCATTCTCACAGACACGCTCATTATCGCGGCGTCAACGGCGAGACCCTGCAGACGTTGGTCCCCAATATGAGATTAGCGAGATGCCTGTTTCAGATATCATCGAGATGGTCGCCGGCTTGCTGACCAAGATCACCACCACAAACGATCGCCAGCATGACCACCTACATCGCCAGATACCGCCCGTCGATGGAACGTCTGGGCTGAGCCAGCAGACGACAAGCGTACTGGCCTTCCACGGCAAGAATGTACCTAGCATCTCGATCCTGAGTTATCTCAGCCGTATACACAAATACTGCCCGACTACCTACGAAGTGTTCCTCAGTCTACTTGTATACTTCGATAGGATGACGGAGAGGGTCAACGCTGGCCCCATGCTTAGCCTTCGTCAGGCCAACCAACAGTCGCTTGAGCGATCAGAAGCGACCAGTGCTGCAACAACCACAAATATCGCCGAAGCTCAGACGCCTTCAGCTGCTGCCCAAGCCGCAACACCACCACCATCAGGATCTTTGGGCAGGCCACAGGAGCCCCCGGCACAAAATACTCAACCCCCTTCACCACCCCAGCAAGACTTGGACGCCGATGGTTATAACCTCTCGCACTTTTTCGTCGTTGATAGCTTCAACATCCACCGACTCGTTATTGCGGGCGTCACCTGTGCAAGCAAGTTCTTTTCTGACGTCTTCTATACCAACTCGAGATACGCAAAGGTAAGCTGCTGTTGCACAAAAGTCATGCCGCTCGAAGCTAACACATCTCAGGTTGGCGGTCTCCCTCTAGTGGAGCTTAACCATTTGGAACTGCAATTTTTGCTACTCAACGATTTCCGCTTGGCTGTACCTCTTGAAGAGATGGAAGCTTATGGCACCATGCTGGTCGAATTCTACGCACGAGAGGTAGTCGAACAGCATGAGCGACAGAACGGAGGAAGGCAGTAATCCGGCGTGCCACGTGTCCAGCATCGGAAGAAACTCACAATCTACTTATCAACTTCATGCGATCATGACACAGGCGGGTGCGCCATTGCTGTGTCACATGGAATCGATCTTGGCTTGGTGGACACATGCGATGTCCTTCCAACCACACTCAACTGAACAGACAAGTCGTTATTGCGACCTCGACTGCTCGATTATGGCGCACGAGTCTTACACAAGACTTCGGTCTCTTTTGTCTTTTTCTTCGAGCGAATGCCGTCTTGTCGATATCCTAGACCAGGCCTACATACCGCTCATGCTCTGGACTTTGATATCAGCAGAGCAAGTGTGGAATCCGACGAGATTACAAGGGCTTTCGCAAGTCGCACGTTTGTCTTCAATCATGCTATTGCTTTCTCGAAGACCATTAGGGCGGCGTTGATAGATGGGCGAGCATACTATCGTATCCATGGGTAATTTCATCTTGCAATTCTTCAGCTCTAATCTCTCAAGTGACTTGTATCGTGATACATTGAGAGGGTCGAAACATGCCTGCGACCAGCTTCTTTGCGTATATTCGTGCATACGTCTTTGATATTCGAACAACTTGCCGAAGCATGTGGTCTTCACCAAGCATTCGCTGTAAGTACGCCGGCCCTTACATGTGAGGAATTGACGAATCAGGCCGTGGCAGACTACGTCACCTTTACCGGGGGAACTTGGATAAACACGACAAAGATGATCGACAACACTCGGAAGTAGAACAGGAAAACGAACATTGCTGAGCCTGTCAAACATGAGTGTGGCCTTTTCTTGTTCCAAGTCCTAAACGAATTGGACTCGTGTCTAGAACTCGTGAAGGATGGCGGCTAAAACCGATGAGCCCGTGACGTCACAGTGTTTGAGTAGAATGACCACCTTACCGCGGGCCACTTTGCATTGCGTTTCTGTACCTGCGCGACAACCCCTCAACATCCACAATGAAGGCTTGATAACCTAAGACCCCTGCACCTTCCCGCCATCCCCGCCGCATCACCTGCAGCTCTCAAATATCACTGCTATCATGTCGACAAACCCGACAGATGTACCACGACGGCGCCCCGTCCCCAATCAACCTGCTGCCAAGCGAAAGCCTGGCGTCTCTGGTACTCTTCACCTATCGTTCCTAGCTGTCACAGCAGTCGCTGCTCTGGTATTTCGATGGCCTTTCCGTTGGATGTTATCTGGAGCGCCTCAATTGATCTACGCCCTACTCCTGGGTGAAGCCAAAGGCAACCGCATCCTGCCCTTCGTTCCATTGTGGACTATATTCGCTACGGTCAACGTTATATACGCGGTATGCTCGACATCATGGCTTCTCTTCTGGGTCTTCTGGGCTGCCTGTTGGCCTACCTTCACCATAGCTTGTCTCTTCATGTTCGATGCGCCTGCAAGTCTTGCGCGCCGCCTTTCGCGGAGGACTTTCCTGCGAGACTTGCACTTCATCAACGACCAAATCGCTTTCTTCGACCTTCCGGCTCTGGAGATCGACACGGAGGTTAAGGGCCTGTTCGTCATCCGTGGTGTCACACTGTCACTCTCGACTATGACACTGGTTGCGCATGGTATTGAGGCTGGCATCAAGCTCTCGGATGAGATCGAGCTCGGTATCCAGGTCGACAAGGTCACCGTGCCGCTGTTCAGGGAGATCCATGTGGATGATGTGTATGCCAACATCAAGGGAGGAGAATGGGAGGTGATGTTTGGAGAAGTACCTTACGGCATTCCTGACGAGGAGGACAGCGATGACTCCATGATTGTTGCCGACACTGCCATTTTGAAGGCTGCAGCTGCAGCTCGCCCTGCAGAGATGCTTAGGAGCATGACAGCAGACGCACCACCTACAGACTCGGAAGACGCAAAGTCCGCCTTCTCCTCCGTTAAACAGCTGTCACCAGATGACGAAAGAGCGAACATTAAGTACCGACACTACGTCAAGCACATCCACGATACCAGTTCGATCCAGATTGCGAAGAAAGAGTTGATCGAGAAGTCACGCAAAGATGAGAACAACTTGGATCCTGATAAGGATGATGATCTTCGAGCAGCCATCTGCGCGCACATTCACAGTGGTCCCTCCATCCCGCACCCTCCTTCGAAATCTATCCGAGTTTCCACACTCCGCAAAACATCATACCCAAACGTCAAGAGGTGGCTTCACCGCCTTCCCTTTTTGTACCGAGTCATGTTGTTCCCCATCTGCTACTTCCACACCGTTAAGTTCAAGTCGGTCACAGCTGCAGGGTCCGGCAAGTGGTTTGTGGCACTAATGCGAAAGTACCTGTTCAAGCACTACTCTTCGCAAGATGGCGAGATTCGCAGACTCGAAGCGCGCATCTCATCCTTCTTCGCAGAAGCCAACTTCTGTGTGGAGCTCACCAAGATTGAGAGCAGTGCTTCATTCCCAATCAACACCAATTATGATATCAAGTGCCACTTCGAAATGGCGGACGTCCTGGCCTACCGCTCGCTTCCAGATGCTGTAGAACTCAAGCGCGTCGTCGAGCTCGGAGGTCTAGACGCCATTCTCAACGTCCCCATCTTCCTCTTCCCCCACCACGAACACATCTTCCCCGAAATCCCCACCGACCTCGAGAAGATGGAGCTCGAGACGGAGATCGGCGAAACCGAAAACGTAGCAAAGATCATGCAAGCCCAAAAGACACTGAAACAAATGAAGAAAGACGAGGCAAACATGCACATCAGCGCACACGCGCACCTCCCCATGGTCGTGTCCCAAGAAATGCTCAACTTCATCGCCGCCATCGTTAAAGCCACAAAAGTCATTGAATCGGACAAGGACTTCGAGGATCAGAAAGTCCTCCGCGACCTCAAGCGCGTCAGCACTAATGCTTCTGACACCGAGTCTGTTAGCAGCATGAACAGCGTCGCCTCAGACACAACTGTCAACGACGACAGGAGCTTCAAGAGTTTCTTGCGCAAGGTGGACACGGGGTTCAAGGACGCGAGTCAAAAGACGGCGGCGGGCATGCGCAAGGCCGGTGTCAACACGGTGAGCGCCATGGCGAACGACCGGTGGATTGCGAGGCTGGTCGGCAAGATCACGCGGAAGTTGGAGAAGGCGCAGGGCGAGTTGGGATATTCAGGGGATGTGCCCATTGCGCTTGAGCCGTATCGGTTGAGGCATGAGACGGATCAGAAGATCTTGCCGTGAGGGAATCGCGAGGGATATATAGGCGGTGCAAGACTGCATGATACCCCGGCCTGGAATTGTAGAAGCGTTGGCATATCTCATATGCTATTTTATGAACCTGGACACTTGCGCGATTTTATCAACGATGAGAAAGATGCGCTTTCGATACTGAGACTTCTTCCTTTATCCAGACTTAATCTCGCTGGAAGATTCAAGCTCACCCGTACATCAGACCCAAAAATGTTCACAATCAGTATTGCATCTACAACCACTCCCTCGAACGCGGCATTGCAACCCATTGTCCAAAGCTCTCTGTCCCTTCTTTAACAAGTCGATTGCAGCATCGTAGGCCCTGGTACAAGGCCTGTCTGTCCAACACGCTTTGCTTCAACCATCACGATGGTCCGCAGTTCTGGAAGTACCACACAAGCCCACTCTTCTTGACGAAAGGGCTTCCACCGGGCGAATGAGCAGGTCGGACTGCACGCATCCGTCATTATTACTTTTTCGATGCATGCCTGTGGCAACGTCGAATTTGGAATCGGGTAAGCATATTAACATTGAACCCTTGTCGTCAAAATGTCAAAAAGACTACGACGTAAGACTCGATAGCCGATAGCAGGATTTGAGTATGCAGTAGTAGTAGTAGTAGTTAAATTGCTATCAAAGCTATATAATCAAAGAATCGAATGAGCGGTATCATGCCTGGTATCTATCACATACATATATATACTTCTGCCGTGGCAAGCGGCCAGAACAGATCTACTGTTCATCACATCAAGCTCTATGAGAGAAAAAACTTGGGGAATTGCATTACTTCGTTACGTTTTTTTTTCACACTCAGAATCTCCTGGCAGGACTACTGAAGTTCTTAACGCCCTTCTTCATATCGTCGTCATCGTCAAACCCAGCGCGCTCCATGAGCTTCGTGAAAGTTGTCGTCCCGCTGTCGCATGTCGCCCGATTGTCCCGCATCCCTGGCGCCTGGGGTGGCGCGAGGAACGATAGATTCGGCGCCGGCATGAGCACGTCGATGGTCTCGGTGCTGTCTTGGCGCTCTGGCGGTGTTGGGCGCTCGTCACGATGCTCTCTGCGGGGCTCCCTACGGTCGCGGTCACGGCGCTCGCTCATTTCGGGATCCCGACGGCGGTGCGAGCGTGATGAGCGGCTTGTGCGGCGTTGGGAGGGGGCGCGGGCGGGCGTGAAGGTGGGTGTTTTGTAGGGATCGCGGTCGGCGCTGCCTGCGCGGACGGCGGGGGGAGGGCGCGCAACGTTGGCGCTGGGATTTGCAGGCAACCCAGCGTTGTTGTTGTGGTTTGTGAAGCCGAAGTTCAGCTTGGGCGTGCGGTCCCACATGCTCCTTATCCGTGGCGTCAGACCGGTTCCTACGGTGGGCTTAGAGGGCATTCCGTTGGACACCATGCCGGTGTTGGAGTTGTAGGAATTGGGCGAGCGCTGGGTTGAGTGCGAGGGCCGCCGGATGAAGTCCACACGTGCGGCGTGCTCGGGGTCGTAGATGGGGTCGCTGATCTGGCGGGCCACATGGCCGAAGTCGCCTGAGTATTTCTTAGAGGACTGCGTCTCGCGGCGTTTATTGATGAGCCAGACTAATCCAACGGCGCCGAGCGCACCGATGACCAGACCAGGGAAGAGGCCTGCTGCGAAAGACTTGCCGTCGAAGCCCTGCTTGACGGGAACAGGTGCTGGGCAGCCGGATGTTTGCGATGAAGATGCGGGCTTGGTGGCGGATGGCGTCGAGGTAGCCGACGATGTGGGCGTTGATGTAGTCTCATCCTTCTTGCACATGCCGCTGTTGCATGTGTAGCCGAGCGGACAGCACTTGCTGCCGCATGTAGGGAGCTCAACTCCAGTTGTATCGGAGACGTGCATCTGGTTGTCGGGGTGGAGGGTAGCGTTTAGCTGGGTGACATCGCAGGTGATGGGCTGGATGAATGCACAGTCTTGGCCCGCAGGACAGCAGATGACCGACTGGACATCAGCACTGTCCAGAGACACGCATGTGGAATCCTTGGGACAGCAGAAGTCGGAGGGAAAGCTGCCGCCGCATTGTTGCAGATCTGAGATGCCTCCACATGTTTGCGCTTGCCGAAGAAACAGGTTCGATGCTTGGGATGATGTGATTACTGATGCAAAGAGGAAGAATGCAAGCACCCTAGACATCCTGGAAACTCTTGTCGAAGACATCATGATGAAGATGTTGGTATGATTAGGGCAGGCTCAAGACGAAGAGAATGGCGAGTACCAGACTCGAGGCGTGAATGAGACGTGGGTACCAGACCGAGAACTGAACGATAGAAGGAAACACGAAGACACGAAGAAACGAGACTAAAGAAACGAAGGAAACGATCTGAGTATATCTACCTCCTGCACATGTTCACACTACAGAAAACACACGAGAGCCGCAAGTAGCGGTCCCAGCGCACAATTGGGCTCTCTGCTGGCCAGCCATTCTGCGGCCCAGCGTGCCCGGAATAGAGCGGTGAGGCGCCGAGTGGGCGACAGGCTCTCAAGACGTCGACTAGCAGCGTGGCAGTGGCATGGTGGGCTGCTGCTTGTGTGGCTCTGCGGTCGCGAGCAGTTGAGTGGGTGAAACACGCACAGGCGGTTGTCGTTTCCGCAAAGCTGCGTTGTTCGAGCAGGGCGCGTCGTGATTGGGCAATGGATTTAGCGCGATGTCTTCCCCGGCGAGAATTATTAGCATAGCGACGTCGACGGCGGCCTCGCTCCATCCCATACTCACACGACATGACGGTTCTGCGGTGCTTAGCAAGGCGACCTGCTGCTTCCGCCCTCCAGGCTGCCGCTTCGGCTGCGAGCGTATGCGACCCCCCGATGCGATGATGCAGGTCAAAGGAGCGGCCGACTGACAGCACCACCAGAGAAGACAAGCACCCAGCTTCGCCCGTAGCTTATATACCGTCCCGTCGCTGGACAGGCACGACCAGCTCGTCGAAAATGGCGTCTCCGGCCTGTTCTCCCAGGCCGGCTTCAAGACCGCCTTCACACAATACCAGAACCACATCGTCGATCAACTGAACGACATAACGGCCGGCGGCGCCCTCGAGGGCCAGGACATCAAGTCGCTCGTCATTGAACTCGCCCGCGATCCCACACGGGCCTACGCCTTCAACCTGGCCAGCATGGCCTTCAACAACCACTTCTTCTTCCGCGGCATCAACACGAACCCAGATGTCGTATCGCAACCCTCGACCGACCTTGCCAGGGTGATCAAGGACAGCTTCGGCAGCATGGACACCCTGCGCGACACCTTCATCGCCACTGCCGAGTCCATGTTCGGCCCCGGCTTCGTCTGGCTCGTACAAGTCAACGACCAAGCCACGCCCGGCGCCCTACGCATCCTCCCCACATACATCGCCGGCTCACCGCTCTCCGGCGCACACTTCAGGCGGCAATCGCACGACCTGAACACGCACAACAACGACTCGTTCAAGCAGCTGAACGGCGTCGGTGCTTTCGGAAGGCACGCCAGACAGCCCCCGGCCAAGCCCACGAAGCCCCTCGGCGGCACAGACGTCGTGCCCTTGCTGTGCGTCAACACCTGGGAGCATGCGTGGCTGCAGGACTACGGGGTCACAGGCAAGTCGGACTATCTGCAGGCATGGTGGGAGAAGATTGATTGGGATGTGGTGAGGCAGGGTGCCACGATCGAAAAGAAAGGGCAGAGGCAGGCTGATCAGTTCCTTTACACTTAGGTGCGTGGCGAGCGGGAGTTTGTAGCATACATGTACAAAAGGCATTCTGCATTAGAGGCGGGCTGTTACAATACTACTAGATGTTCAGCGTATCGCAAATGATGATTCTGACTTCGATGGCATGGCTTGGTGATTAGACACATGTGGGAGGAGCTTATACGTGGAGACAGCTATGATGCCTTGTGTATAGCTGTCGAACACCCTCTGTAATACAACCTGACTTCGACCTCGACCTATACAGCCCTCAAATGGCAATCACGTCTGGTAAGGCAGCGTCCTGCAGTGCACAAAGTCGATTAGCGAGCAACGGCAGGAACACGAATAGTACATCAAGCACGGAAGATGCTCGTTGGAACGAGATTCATAGGATGGACAGATACTATCTCGAATCAGTTACCAGCCTAGCGCCGATAACATCCAGCAGGAAGCAACAAGCCGCCTACGCCGAGCCTCGAAACAGCCTTCCAGCCATTCCTACCACCCAATTCGACAGTACACAGTCCAACCCAATGCCCGTTCCTAACACCAGCCCAAGCCCGAGCGTTGTGCACGAAGCTTATGAGGCCGGGTATCTCCCATGTGTCTTTTTAGTTGATCTTCTTGAGCTCGACCTCGAAGATGAGCTCCGAGTTGGCCGGGATCAGACCGCCGCCGACGTCCTGGCTGCCGTACGCAAAGTCGGAGCTGATGTCGAGACGCGCCTTCTCGCCGAGCTTCATCTGGACGACGCCCTCGTCCCAGCCTGCAAGACAGTCAGCCTTTCATTCCCCTTAATCAATCGCAAAGCATCGATGCCCAATGAGTGAGTGTCAAGGAGACACTGATCGAGTGGACAAGGGACGCAAGACATGTATTGCAAACACGGATGTGCGTGTGAGAGGAAAAATGTATGCGATGGGGCATGTTTTCGTACGTACCCTTGATAACGCGTCCAACACCAATGAGTGTCTTGAACGGCCCACGGCCAGGCTTCTCAGTCGTGTCGAACTGCTTGCCCTTCTGGTCCTTCTTGCCCGCCTCCTTGAGCCAGCCGGTGTACAGCATGGTGACGACGTCGCCGTTCTGGGGGGAGGGGCCGTTGCCCTCGACAAGAACGGTCTTCTGGACACCCATGTTGGTTGCGGAAGCTGAGAAGAATCTGATGGGGGTGGTGGTGGGAGTTGTGGTGATGCGGGTTGCGGAGATGCGTGGGAGTGATGAGAGAGTTGTTCGAAGGAAAGACATGGTAAGAGGTGGACGTGGAGGGGTAGTTAAGCTGTGTGGTGGGGGTGGGTCGGCACAGCCACGCAGGATGCAGGAACGTCAAGCTGATGGGTGAGCGCGAGTGATCGGCATAGGTGAGAGCACGCCTTCGCCGATCTGAGCTGAGGCACGGACGTGGGACCCTGAAGCTTGAAGCTTGAAGCTCGAAGCTGCTCGTTGAAAGCTTAATGATGGATCAGAGTAGCTGTAGGTCACAAAGTCATGTTCCATGCGTCAGTCTTCACGATTGAGGTATTGAGCCCTTCCACCGTTGATGGGTTCGAATGTAATTGATCGCCCTACTACTCCGCGCTGATGCTCGTTCTCTAAATGTCGTACATAAAGTCATATGCGTGAAACACATTATCCGTATAGTCGTTTCGTGATGTTTTAGAGACGTAAACTCGTAACTGCAGACCAGTGTCCCAGGGCAAGACAGTGGTCAAGAGGAGTGCAAATCGTCTGGTTATAAGTAATGCAGAAACAAGGAGGCTACCGTAGTAATCATGACATAGGCCCTCTGGCAAGTCTTGATACCAAGCTTCTGTAGCTGAGGCGTGAGCCGTAAGGATGCGTGTTGTGGTAGATGTTCAGTGCCTCTTCTCCTCTTCTTGCTCTGCGCCGATACGGGGTGGACTCTTCGATTGCGCCGAGTTCGGTCGGTACGGTGAGTGACTGCGTCTGTGCAAGTATCAGTTATCTTCTGGTCTCGATCTGTTTCGATATGGGTTGCTCACGATCTTCGCCTCTCGCCTTCCTTCTTTCTCTCCTCGATGACTTTCAACATCTGCTTACGCCCATCGCGTGCATTGATGTGAGCGTCCTTCATGCTCATGCTGATCTTCCTACTCGCATCTGCCCTCAACAACCTCTTCAGCAGGAGATGCTTCATCAGCACGCAGACAAAGACACCGCAGTCGCTGCCATTCTCCTGTTGTGGCGAGTCGTGCATTGGTATGAAGCGTAGCTTCTTCCCAAGCAGTTGCTCCATCTTCATCGTTGTGCTCCGCGCTTCTCGATCGTTACTAGCGGACATCGAGTCATAGTGGAAAGCTACTCCATCGATGACGGAGACAAGCAGCAATGACCAATGCGACCCGCCTTCTGCGGCTGTGACGTCGGCATTGTCATTTATGGGTAGGAAGACGTGTGTGGTTGTGCTGAAGTTGGGTAGAGCTTCCTTGAGTGCGAGCGGATCGGGGGTCTGCATGAGCATAAAGCTCATGGAGGGACGGAGGAGGACGATCGAGGCTTTTGGAAAGGCTTGCAGGTCTTCGCGCTCGAGATATCTAGGCACGGTTAGGCCTATTCATTATGTAGGTGTGGAAGTACGGACTCTTGCCAGAATGCGATAGCCTATACACATGTTAGCTATAGCAGTAGAACATTCCAACTTCCTACGTACATTGTCTGTGAGCCAGTCATCCTTAATGCTCTCGACATCCGTTCGCATTACTATGGCGCATCAGCTGGTCCGTACGTGCGCGCCTGGCGTGATGGGCGCATACTCACACCTTATGTCATGGTCTACAACGTGTTAGTACTCTGACTGCTACACCAGATATACCAGGCTTACAAGAGAGGTATGCGTCGTCAGTCGGGCTCAACGTCTTGTTGAAGTGGTGTCTGCCCTTGTCCATTAGCCGGCTGAAACCGCCGGGCATGTTGCTGTCAGGCGCGCTGCGACGCCGTTCTCGTAAGACCTAAGTAGAGATAGTGTAACTTGGCTGTCGCTGTGTGTGATGCCGTGCTTCGAGGGACGTAGGATGTGGGACAATTTGCTTCTCAGGATTCGTTGCGGTTATGCAGGTAATGTCTGCCTTGCGAACCATCTCGACTGCCGAAGACGTGGGGCACCGTGGGGGCGCCGTCTAATGGTTCAGCCTACGTCACCGCATTTTTGCCCGTTTGGACAATGCACGAGAGTATGCTGGTGTTGATTTGTACGTAGATTTTTTTTCTCACTGTGATCTCAATGTGTACCTTTCGCAACTTCGAGAACTTTTGTGTGTGCTGTTGAAGTTCATGCTTCTGGTCTATCTGCTTGATCTGTAGGACAGTTCAGTCGCATCGTCATCAGAACCGCTCAAGGCAGCTGTCCAACGGTCTTAGCGCCACCGTTCGCATCAGTCTTGCCAAACTGTGCTGGCCTCTCCACCCTGTACAGCCAGCCCTGCTTGTCCTCAATCTTGCCCTGCTGAAGGCCTCGCAGAGTGGTGAGCAGCTTGACACAGGCTGGGCCAGGCTCCTTCTCTGCCACCGGGAAGGTGATTTTGTCGTTCTTCGACTCCACGGTGATCGACTTAATAGGAACAAGCGCTGCAGCAGTACCCGCGGCCAGGACCTCGTCGAACTCCTTGATCTCGTCGTATGGAATCTGCACATGTTAGTTGGTGCTTATATATGGCGGTCTTGTCCATGCGTACCTCTCGCGTCTCGGTCTCCCAGCCAAACGACTCGGCGATCCTGAGCACACTATCTCCAGTAACGCTCTTGATGACATTCTTGCTGCCAGAAGCGACGAGCTTGACCTTGTCACCGTTCTTCTTGACACCGATGAACGCCGATGTGGAGAACTCGTCGACTACGCTACGAGTCTTGCTATCCAAGTGCAGTGTGATTCCGTAGCCGGCCTTGTAGGCCTTCTCGCTGTGTCGCAGAACGGGAGCGTAGTTGCCACCAATCTTAGCAGAGCCAGTTCCTTCAGGTGCCGCACGGTCAAAGTCCTCAAGGATAAGAGCATCTACGGGGTTGGTTCCGTGGTAGACGCCGGTGGGAATGCAGTAAACAACAAAAGTGTACTCCTGCGGAGGATTGAGGCCCAACTGTGCTGAGCTACCGAACAAGAGAGGGCGAATATACATGGCTGCACCGGTCTCGTGAGGAGGTACGTATGCTGCGTTCATTCCTACTGCCAAGCTGCAGCACTTGATGTAGTGATCGGAGGGAACTTCCGGAATCGAAATGTAGGACGCTGAGTGCTGCATACGCTCGGCGTTCATGTTCGGCCTGAAGATGTTGATCTTGTCATCAGGCGAACGGAAAGCCTTCATGCCCTCGTAGCACTGCATGCCGTAGTTGAGAGCAGGTGCCATTCCGTGGATTCGCAGAAATGGGTCCTCCACGAAAGTAGGCTCTGTCCATTTTCCGGTCTCGAGAGAGTAGTGTGACTCGACATGTCCGGCGACTTCACCATGTTAGATACTATCCGTAACTTTACGCTATAAACCGGAACCCCAGACACTCGACTACCAACTCTTTCTTTCGAGACGACTCGTAGCATTTCGGTGTCTCTGTTGTTTGATACTGAGATATGCACAGACATATAGCTTACCTTCACGGATCTTGAAGCCTACATTGCTCCAATCTTTGAATCTGTTAGCCTGAGTTGAATGATTTCCAAGCAATTGACGTACCAATGGTGTCGACAGGCTTGGGAGGGAAGTCAGACATGTTTGCTGTGGTATATGTGGTCGTTGTGGTGGTGTGGGGAAGTTGTATCAAATAGCCCTCGACTCTTCGAATATTTGCTGCTCTTGACGTTCTGTGAGCTCTCCACAATTGCGATATCGGGCCCACCCAATCCGGCAATCCATGAATATCCTGAGTCAGCCGCAGCAGTAAACCAAAAGCGACTCAGCTACCGCTATCTGCGGATACTCGCAGCCCATACTTTGTCTCACACATACTGACAGCTAGTATTTCTCCGAGACGGATTTGGTGCATTGTGCAAGGGCGCAGGTCTCGCCACATGCTTCGGACATGGCCTGTTGTTAGAGATGCCTTGGCGGTTGACCTCTCTCAGGCCACGCGCCAGGCTTCGTAACATCATAATCGAACCACGGTAGACATACTTCTTCACATACGTGGCGGCTTCTTGCGCAGTTCATTGCTTCTCTCTCTCTCTCTTTTCTTGTCATAACATACATATAATGATACGTTCAAGTCGTTTCGGTATCCTTGTGCTCTTCGTGTTCGCCGCGCTCTCGTTCCTCTTCCTTGGACCCTACAAAGCACAATTGCCAAATGCCGCCTCAATAATTCACGATGGCCAGGAGCAGATTCGCTCCAGCGGTAGCAGCCAGACTCTACTCACAGGACACGCCATAGCTCCCAAGCTAGGGAATGCGACTGCCAAGTACGTTGTATATCGCGCATCCGGTCGCAGGACTGTATGGCTAACCCGACGTGAACAGGGCAGAACTCGGTCGCGCGGCTTGGAAGCTCATGCACACGACCTTCGCTCGATTCCCCGAAAAGCCCACAGACGAAGAGAAAGAAGCGCTGCGCCAATACGTCCACCTATTCCAGCGACTATACCCATGCGGAGAGTGCGCTGAGCATTTCGGCCAAGTTCTGAAGAAATACCCCCCACAAGTCTCGTCGCAAAAGGCTGCAGCACAGTGGGGCTGCTTCGTGCACAACGTCGTAAACAAGAGGCTGAAGAAGCCGGAGTTTGACTGCGACGAAATCGCAAAGCACTATGACTGTGGCTGCGCGGATGAAGAGAAAGAACCGAAAGCCGCATGAAGCTGCTACAATGCGTTTTGAAATTTCAACCCTATGCTGCAGACTTGCATGGCATGCAAAGTCGCTGCTCCGTGCCAGCAAGGATATCCCATGCTGCACGTCTGGAGCGAGGAGACCTGCAGCCTACCATGCATAGTTCGACCACTTTACAGCAACGGTCTAGACTTGACAATCGCAAAGATACACTCTCAGCCCATGTGGATGCGTGCTACTGTGCACAGGGCATGCGCTGTAAAAGCAGCATCAAAGCGAACATGCCAAACCATGAACCTTCAGCTGTCCGCTATACCAGCCCGCGACAGCATGTACAGGTCAAATGGACTTTGCAGAGATATGTCTAAAGGTAGACGAGAGGCGAGCTACAAGATTGACATCTTCCTGCGACGGACCAACACCAGATATAAAAGACGACGCATTAGCGCATCAGCGCATCAGCTGGTGTGGTACCTGTTGTGTCTGATTCTTGATGGAAGCAAATTGCTGTGGCCTAGTTGTCATCTACAACACCAGTGGTTCGTTACAGTGCGCATCTAAGTGATAGCTTTGATAAATCCAATCTATTGACAAGTTGGCTTCAAATTGGGTTACCTGGGTGAGACCGGTACAAGAGGTCGTTTTCGCGTAACAACACCTTCTCTGGATCTAGCCGCAAGATATTACAGTTACATGCTTGAAAGGCTGAGAGCACGTGGTAAAGTAGAGCTGAAAAGCAGATATGCAGGAACAGAGCCTGAGACCGACGGGCCGCTCCATGATCTGCGATTGGCTTCCCAGGGCAGGGTTGATCAGCCTCACCTAGACCTACATATGCCACGCTGAATAACGCCTCGCAATAGATTCTGCATAACGTTCACGTTATAGCACAGGTTCCTGGTGGCGCAACAGTCGTTACGATCCCCCGCACGCCACCAAAGTCTAGCATTCCTTGAGCAGATCCGCTTGTTAAATCCTTGATTACCGCCTACCATCTCGAGATGTCGAAGGGCCCTCTATACTGCTCGGCTTGATGATTCTTATGGTACCTTCCAAGCCACCAACAAGTCCTACTCAAGTAAAGTTCGGGCTGCATCCGGTGCACAGGACAGCGAGAGCAGCTCTACGACGACCAAGGATGCACGAACCAGCCACGCTCATATACTTTGCGGCTACTCTGACGGCATAACATACCGAATACAAAGCTGCACCTCAGCTTTGTATTCGCCAACCCTTGCCGAACCTGGAAGACCAACTATATCTGGCTTGCAGATACCAGCCCCAGTCCCAGAGGTTCAACGTTGACAAGTCTTCAGCTGGTGTCACAGCTTTGAGAGCCTCTAGGCTTTCGATCCATCATTCATCCGGACCTCTGGACGCGTGCAACGGTTGGTTATGTTCAAGCACCCCACCCCCTGTGTCCACAAGGTTGTCTTCAGCCGTGACCGTGTTTGTAAACGAGCTACCCTGCTACTATGTACCACACTCGGTCCCACACTCGTTACATCAGTCGTTAACCGGTCTACCTACAATCATCTACCAAGAAAGCTAGTAGCCTATATGGGCTCCGTGCTTGCGCAAGTCACGAGTAGATGAGCAGGATAGCACAAGCTGCAACGCCAGCCATAGACTACGGAGTTCAGACGCAAGATCCGAAGTCTCCCCAGTCGGTAGAAAGATCCATGGATCAAGAGCAGACCAGGGAAGCAGTCCCGCTAACTCTATGCGGAGGTAACGTGCAGCAAGCCATGTAGACTACTGGCCTTTGATATTTCAAACCAACACCGTGTTGATGGCAGCTCACTTGGACGAGTAGGTCTGGGGCTCATATGACATGGCCCATCACTGTCTTCCCCCACTGACGAAAACTAGATTTCGTGGCGCCTCAAAAGGGTACTCAAGATGAGCTGAAGAATCTCTTCCTGTACTCAATAGCTGAGAAATGTCAGAAGACTGACGCACAATCCAATAGTGCGAGCAACGCCACGGCGTATGGTCTTCGTTTCCGCTGTAACAGCAGTAAGCCTGGCTGAGTTTCGATCAAATCTATGCCTCTTACTCTTACCAGCTTCACATATAAGGAGAGCCTACTCCCACCCTTTCTTGCAGTATCCAGCAGCTCAGAAACCTGTATCTCTTCTCTTCTAAATCCTCGTAACCAAACATGTTTGGCTCTAAACTTGTCGCTCTTCTGCTTTCAGGTGCTGCTCTGGCAGCATCCGCTGACCCTCAGCTTGACATTGCAGCTGTAGCAGAGGCCGGCTCGCCACCTCAACCAAGCATTGCTGTCAACGCTCCAGCTCAAACAGTCACCTATGATGCTACCTCCGCCAGCGCTGCCGCGGCAGCTACCCAGAGTGCTCAAGCCTTCGACACCGAGGTTGGCAAGGATGGCTCCACCAATGGCAGCAAGATGAAGCGTGCTGCTTGCGACCCTCAGTGGACTGGCAAAGGCCCAATCCCAAACCCTGATACTGCCAGCGCTTTCCTAGCATATGGCCCATTCGCCTCAGCGGCCAGCTCTGCACCTGTTCCCACTGGCTACAACCTTGCCTTTAAGGACCTCAAAGCTGAGAACAATGCTCTGGGCTATATGGGCTTTACCCTGCTTGACACCTACGACACGCAGCTCTGTGCTAAGAAGTGCGATGCCATCTACGGCTGCAATGCGTTCAACATTGGTAAGCTACACCGTCGTTATACCCTGACCACTCAGCACTGACTTAGAACACAGCCTTCGAGCGCTCACCATCGTTGGACCCTTCACCACCAGGTGGAGCCTGCGAGCAGCCTCCAACGACCACGTTCATCAAGTGTGTCTTCTGGGGAGGACCAGTCACTACTGCGAACGCAGTGAACAGTGGCCAGTATCGCAATCAGTAAGCGAGCGCTCAACGGTATTTTGACGTAAAGCACAGCATCTGACACGCTTCGAAGGTACCAGGTGGTCATTGCCGGCTCCAATGGCTACGTCAACAAGTCTTCCGATGTCGTGCCTGGCTACGATACAGGCAATTACCTCGATGGCAAAGCTATCAACGCGCCTAACGACTGCAATGGCGCGTCGACTTACATCGGCAACCAGTACTGGAACGATGGCAAGCCTTTCGACACTGCTCGTTGTGCCTCAGCTTGTAAGCTCACCCATATCGCAGCAACTATCACCGTCATGCTGACACCCTCATAGGTACCGCTCAGACTCGCGCCAACCCTAACACACCATGCCGCTTCTTCAACACTTACATCATCAACAAGAACAATCAGGCTCAAGGACAGTACTGCGCCATGTACACCCAGTCATGGGACAACTCGTACGCCAGCGTGAGCCAGGTCACGTACAACGGCGCCACGTACCAGACATCGTACTCGTACAGCTACACCATCAGTGACTACAGATACACCTGCGTCAAGAACAACTTCGGCTGCTCTAATGTCGGACAGTGCAACACCTACCGCCAATGTTCCAACAACAACAACGGCAACTGTCTCTGTGGCTCTGACACGGCAGGCAACTCGCTGTGCCACCAGCCCGACTCTTGCGGCTCGCAGAGCTGCAGGACGAATTCGGACTGTCAGAGCGGATACGCTTGCCTGAATGCTAACAACTGTTGCGGCATCAGCGTTTGCGTGCGTGCGAGTATCTGTCAGAACAAGAACAGCAAGCGCTACATCTTCCGCAAGCGACAGGATGGCGAGCGTACGACTGACTACATCCCCGCTGCTGCTGCGAAGGAGAAGCGTGAGGCTGATGGAGAGTGCACTACCGCTGGATGTCCCGATGGTCCCGCTGCTGCTGAGTGAAAAGCAGTACCATCAGATGATTGATACGAGGACTGAACGACGAGGGAAGAGGTGTGGTGTGCTACCCAGACACACTAAGCCAGACTCGGGATTGTACATGTGGTGGAGATGACGAACGGGGCTCACGCGCGCGCTCTCCGTGTAGGAATAACCTGGGAATAGCCCTGCAGAGCAGCCACGCGTGCAAGCGCGAGGCGAAGCGCGAAACGAACTTGTATTCGGTAAACGCAATCAAAATTTGTTAATCGACTGGATTGATGCTTGTTATGATACGGACATGATGGCGTGGATGATGATGCATCCCGGCACAGTCAATGAACACCGAACGCCGGAGTGTGTGGCAGTACGAAGCTGCCCGTCGCAGGTTGCTGGGCTGCCAAAAGACTGTTTCGCGGGCAGATGCGCAGGCGACTGCAGCTCTCCACCAGTTCGGTGACGTTGGGTGGGCGGGAGTGTCTGTCTGCATCCACAGGAACAGAGGCGCTGGTTGGAGGGCGCGAGAGATTTGGCGTATGCAGGCTGGGGATCCCGACGTGTTGGCGCGTGATAGTTCGGGGATTGTGCAGCTGCCAGGGGTCTCACAGCTCGGTGATCCACTTGCAGCTAGCGCATGAATGATTATTCTTGTGTTGATACCAGCATCCCTCCATCTGAAACCCTCTGGGCAACGAGGGGTGTATATGCTGGCGCCCACGCTCACCGTCCTTTGCGCCTCTATTGTCGTCCTGCCAGCTGTTCACCGCTACTATACCCGTCGCCCGGTTATTGTCTGATCCGTCCCATCATGGTCTCTTTCTCATGCGAGGTGAGTGTTTACTTAGTCGTGCCCCTCAACCCAGTGCGCATTCCGCGACGCACCCCGCGCCCTCCTGGAGAGGCATTGGAGCTGACTGCGACTCACTAGAACTGCGGTGACGTCCTCACCAAGAAGAAGCTGGACCCGCACCGGAACCAGTGCTATGGCGCATCCTACACCTGCCTCGACTGCATGGTGCACTTCCCGGGCACCAGCTACAGAACCCACACGGTACGAGTTCCTTTGATACAGCCAGTCTTCACCGTCCGGAGACACGCGCGACCATTTTCACACTGTGTGTGCTGCGCGCAGCATGCGCTCCGAAAAATTTGCGCCGGCATGCGTTTGTCCTACCATAACGATAACTAACCGATGCCCTGCAGGCCTGCATAACGGAAGACCAGAAGTACCAGGGCAAGCTGTACAAGGAGAAGAAGCCCAAGGGCCAGCAGCAGAAGAACAACAACAACAACAACAACAACCACAATTCGCAAGCACTCACTCCGCACAACGCCTACGTCCAGGATGCGCCCGAAGACAATGCCGTTGCGCTCGTCGATGCGCCTCCTCGCGCACCCACTCCGCCGCCTGCCGCCCACTCGCTAGGGTACCACGAGCAAGCTGCCCTGCCGCCGGTGAACGTCTTCGACTTCCTCGACAACTCCGGGACACCCGCCCGCCGCACAGAGTCGCACATGATCGAAGACAGCGCGCCGCCGGCCTACACCGAGACGCCCATGGCTGCCATCGCAGACGTCATGGCCTACCAGCTGCCAGACGATGCGTCTTTTGTCCAGACCGGCTATGCGTACGGCGACGAGCCGGTGCGTCCCTCAAACGAGCGATTCGACTCCTACACAACGCCTGCGCCAAAGTCGAAGAAATCCAAGAAAGACAAGGACGTCGAAACAACGTCGAAGAAGAGCGAACGCAAGCGAAAGCGCTCGCCTGCCGAGCTTGACTTGTCAGCTGCGCGCGCTCAGCAAGAGGCCGACACCATGATGGAAGACGCTCCTCCTGTACTCCACTCTGGACTTACTGGTGGACTCAACAAGCTGCTTGCGCGCGAAGGCATGTTCCCGCCGTCGCCCGATGATTCCGGAGACTTCGCCAACTCTCCCCTGAGTCCTATGAAGCGCGCCAAGCAGGGCACATCGAAAGCACTCATGCGTGCGCAGAGGGATTGGGAAATCCAGCAGCAAAAGGAGAAGAAAGCCGACATCAAGGAAGAGAGGGAACGCCAGAAGGGCGAGAAAAAGGACAAGAAGGAAAAGAAAGAGAAGGAAAGGGGCCGCGAAAAGGAACGCAAGGAGCGCAAAGCCAGCACAGCACTCGTCAAGATCCGCCCCAAGAAAAGAAGCGACGGATCCCCTAAAATCAGACGTCGCCGCCAATACTCTTCATCAGTATCCCCAGCGCCACGAGACCGCAAGCCCAAGGCCATCGAATTCGATCGCTCAACCTCCACCTCGCCCGCCCCGGACTCCAATACAGCACTCATGCTCCGCCCGGAAGCCGGCTCTCTCGCCCTCCCCATCAGCACCCGCGCCGAGCTCTTCATGTCCTTTATAAACAAGGGCCCGGAGTCTGAGCGCGGCGTCAGCGTCAACAAAGCGCTGAAGCGGTACCACCGTGAGCGCCACGAGCGACGCGAAGACGACCTGCACAAGGTCGATGAGGAGAAGGAATTGTGGAAGGACATCCGTCTCAAGCGCAACGACAGGGGCGAGATTGTCCTGTTCTTTGCACAGGAGAGCGAGTGACTAGATCTGGAGCAGGACTTTGTTGAGCAGATGCGAAGCTGCAGCTGCTCAGAGCCAAGTCCGAGTCAAGAGTCGCACGACACCGATGGCTATGTTATGGTGGGTGATGTCTGAGTTTAGCAGACCTCCTGTTTCCTTCTTTCTTCTGGTAGATACCCGACGCTCGTAAGTCAACTGGTCTGGGTGGCTTGGTGCATGTACGTCTCCGGCGTGGGATCATCTCCTCTCCTCTCCTCTCTTCTCTTGCATATTCATGTCTGCATACTTATGTAACGGTCACCCATTGTATCATCTCCAGCGGTCGAGATGTTCGCGTTTGGAAGCGGGTTTCTTATGGCCCGCTTCACGCCCCTGCCCCTAATGCTCCGGGCTGGGCCCACGTACGAAAGCAACATTGATGATTCACGCCTTCTATATTCAGTCGTGCTTACATTCGACTCACTTGCGCTTTCGGCCCTGTCCATGTGATCGACATGCTCGGATGCACCCTAGTGTCGGTACACTAGGTTAATGTCATGTTAGTGCTCACTGCCCAGCACCTCCTCATCAATAAGCCAACGGAGGCCTGAAGTGGGACTGGAGCTGAGCATCCACCGTGAACACCTCAAGTGAACAACTCGAATGCGAGGGATTGGGATCCACTAGCATCCATACACCATGACCACATCCTCCAACAACCGCACGCACACTTACAAAGCCCATCTCACCTCCAACCAAGACCCTCGCCCGATCCTCACATCCCTAAACGGCGACAACTCATGGCTCATATCCATCCCCCGGCCCATCACAGACCGCAAAACCACAGGAAAAGCCTACTTCCACATCGTCCACGACCCCTGGCTTTCCGGCCCAGAAACCCAAGGAAGTAAATGGCTAGTGCACCTCACACTGAGCGCTCCACCAGCCGCACACAACGGCCGCGAAGTCGAGGGGATTGCGCGAGAAATTGAAGACGCGGCGGTGCATGCAGGCGTCGTTTCTCGACGCGCTGGGGGCGTTGAAGAGAAGAGTCTTGTTGATGCGATATTTGTCGGATTTCATTATGGTGATCATCTCCATGCGCCTACGCTGCGGACGTTTGATAAGCGGATTCCGGTATTTGCGACGCGGGATGGGGCGCCGGTTGTACGCAGGTTGGATCATTTCGATACTGTTGTTGCGTACGGGGATTTCGAAGCCTCGATGGAGTGCTCGACAGAAGGTGGCTGCTCGACAGAAGATTCAGTCTCGACAGAAGATTCAGTCTTGACAAAAGAACCCACAGAACTCTGGACCGCCATGCACCCGCCCCATCTCCCTCCCTGGCTATCCATATGCAGAGTAAAAGGCCACCACGAGCTGAACTTCCTCACAGCCTTGCTCTGGACAAATGTTCCCGACACCTCATCACCCACAAAGCACGAGGCGATACTATCCTCCCCGCACGGCCTGCACTCCTCCACGCCTGCCTTGCAATCCCTCCTGCACTCCTCCTTCTCTCACCCTTCGTTCTCCTTCTCCGCTCTCGCCTTGCTGCACGGCCTCAAGGAGAGCTGGACGTTCAATTGGCAGACCACATTTGGCGTGGCTTCAGGCCTCGAGCTTTACCGCGCTAGTCGGGCCAAGTACTGGGTCGCTACGCATAATGACAAGCTGGGGTATGGCGGGCTGGTGTGGTGGCTTGTGACTGATATTTTCCGGACGGTGGAGTGGGGGTTGGGCCGGGAGCGGGAGCGGGAGCGAGAGAAAGGGAGGGAGGGTAGTGGGGAGGTGAAGGAGGAGGTCAGGGTGCAAGAGGTGCCGAATGGGGGGTCTTTTGTTCTTGAGTGAGGGCTTGTGGGGGGTAGAAGATCGAATCTCAAATTTGATTGTTAGCGAATGAGGGTAGTGAGGAACTTGAGACAATTGTTTGGGAAGCACTGGTGTAGGTATATGCATTGCAGAAGAGTCGTTTAGTCGTTACTTCATCTGGTATATTCTACCGCTGTACATGAACTGATAACCATCGTTGAGGCTGCTGTGATATCTCCCCGCAACTCGTGTGCCTACCATCGTCGAAGCAAGCCAGGGCGCCTCCGCCGTTCATTACACGGAATGTAGTCTGGCATCAGTTGTACATCGCGGGCGAGCTGCTTCATGACTCTAGCAATCTCACTGTATCTAGGGTCGTACCCGGACATACGGTTGATTAGCTTCGAGGCCTCCTCAATTGTGTCTGCCGCATCTTGAGCAACAAAGCGGCCAGTCTTCATGGCAATCCAATAGTCATGTGCTTCTTCAAGTAGGTCCCTCAGGGGATCGTATCGACGAAGAAGTGCATACTTGAAGATGTGTCAGATGTGGTCAAGTGCTCGAGATACTCCACTCACAGGTTCACGGTACTCGCCTGCGTGGAAGGGACACCAGTCGTGGCCGCAAATCGGTCGGTGTCTGCGCGCTGAACACGGCATTCGGTCGTAGGTCCACATGTCTTCAACATCTCTCTCGTACATGTCGTAATCTCCGTAGAACCGTGGGGAGAGCAGGCCAGGATTGTATCGACGCTCTCGGCTGTGCCGTCGACGATAAGTGCAGAAGGCCATTGTGGATGTTCGAAGAGAGTGATGGTCGAGACTGCCTGAAGAATGGTGATGGGTAGGGAGAATGGAAGAATAAGCGTCCATCCTCACTCACCCTATGTATAGCGGAGTAGTTCGGGGTGCATCTTCTGACGGGGTATATGTGCGACAGTCAGGTTAATCCCAACAAGCCCAATATGGACAAAGAGGTAACACCAAATGGAGCAGCGGTGTAGAAGTGTAGGTCATTTTGTGGTAATCGTATGCAGGAACATCCACTTTCAGCTCTTGATGGTCGTTCGACTGCAAGGCTGAGGCGCTCGGCCTGCGTCTGGCAAACAAACATCCCTGCAGCACATGCAGCTCGTACAATGTCCGGGTACGATAAGCGTTGTGAGAGCTCAAAAGGGCGGCTACTTCCGATTATGTGGGCAGTCCGGATCCGTCTACATCCTTCAGCTCCAGCAGAAGTGAGAGCTTCTAGACGTGAGAAAGGCCTGGGCCATGCATTGGCAAGAGCGATCAATAAATTGTTGATGCTTTCCATGCGCCAGTTTACGGGTACAAGCATTCCGTTTTATACTTCCGTTGCAGCGGCTGGCCGCAGCGAAAGTGCTCAGTCCGAGGTGAGAAGCACTGGGCTAATAGCGCACATGACGAAGGTGCCCGGAATATTAATGGTGGACACTTTGGCCGATGCAGGACCGTAAGTGGCACGGTGTACGGCAGAACTTCCTCCTGTAAGATGAAGGACGTAATGCGATCGTATGTCAGTCGACACGTGTGAGCGTCTGGTGGTTGCAGCGGCTGAATAAGGGGTCTGGACCGTTTGTGTATAGACATTGTGAGGCTGTTGCTGAGGCATTGCTCTCCAGGTGTGGCGGAGCGCAATATGTGAGAGGGTGGTGAGAGGAGCCGTGAATTGGTACAGCGGGCATGGGGCTGACAGAAGTTGCTTGGTTGCGTAAAATCGTTGCTGGCAGTCACATCCAGCGTAGTTGCGGAGACTCGCACGGAGCCTCAGTCGCGCCTTCCTGATTCATGCATCATGTGATGATGCACTCTCAACAAGCGGTCTTCGACGTCAATTTCTCGCAGCAAGACCAGCAGGCGATAGCCGCACTTCGAGCCCCAATGACCAATGGGCTTGTCGTACGATCGGACTAGAGCTCCTCCCTTTTCCAGCCAAAATGGTCCGTTAAGACATTCGACGGCTTGTATCCAGATGTATAGTGGTTCATGCACCATCCCAGTCCCGTTTTTTGGTCTTGACTGTTCCTGCCTTGCAAGCTCGTCAATCAACCTATCTACACACTGCCCTGCTAAACCCCGCTTCATCCATTCGATGTGGGTCGTAACCATCTTAATCTCCCAACCAGCTTCTCCTTCCTCTGCATAGCCTTCCAGATCAGATTCCCATCTCTTAGTCGCTGCACACGCAATAGGTGTTTGTGTGTTAGGTTCGTAGACTACAGCAAGGAGGCCATCATCGCCCAGAGCTTGATGGGTCGAGTCGTCAGAAGGTAATCTATCACTGAGATCTGGCTCCCACCGCTCTCTGTTCGCTGGAGACACGTATCTGTACCCTTCATTGATAAAAGCTGTTAGGCTCGCTGCAAGAGCGGGATCTGTGCGAATCACTGATGCATGGTGAATGCGTGATATGTATGGTGGACTTGGATTTGTCGTCATATCATCGAACATGAACTCCGGAGAGGAGAGGAATCGAACGACAGTGAAGTGCGGTGGCGTGTTGATGTTGACGAGCGCTGACGAAAATCCTTTGCCCAGGTGCTTTGTGTCACGACCTTTCCCGTCAGGATCTGCAGCGTTGACGCTTCCCTGATAGCACTCAGTTGGCATTGCGAGTCACAAAGGTATAGCGTACAGCGGCCTCCCCGCTCCATACCGTCCTTGAAGAGTCATTTTGGTAGCAACTAAGCATACTCCAAACTTTCGGAATGGTAACCTCGAGTGTCTATACAACGTTGAGGCGGAGGTGGCAACGTGACCATGGCATCTTTGAAGCATTTTAGCACTACCGTCATCTGCAAGAAAAGCAAATGTCCTCTTCGCAGTATGGTTTTCCCTTTCCTGATGCTCGAATGAGGCGGTGATGTGTGAGGTAGTAGAGGTGGAAATGCACCAATGAGCATGAGCCACACCGCAGGACCCTGAACCCTGTCCCTGACCGACGCCCATTTCGTCACCCGCCTAAGAAACCACTGCTTATTGCTACGCGCTTTCTGTTGCGCAAGGTGCTGGAGAAGTTGACAGCATGGCGTACGTCTAAAGTTCTCTATGCAAACACTGGTATTAATAACAAATCATAGGCGCACAATTCGCGGCAACGCGCTCGACAAGCTTGCCCGTCTTTCCGCGCAATCGCTGACCACGACGTCGCCCAACAATGATTTCGAAAGACTATACAAGAGATGCTCGAGCACCTCCAAAGCCTCTAATGGAGCCACGGGTGTCAAGATCCACGAGCTCGAAGCAATCTTGGCTCTATGCAAAGCCGCACCGTTCGTCGAATCTATAGAAGTCGCATCGCCGCTCCTCGACCGTCTCGCTACCTACCTACCTGGCGTCTACGCACAGGTTTTGCTCCCCTCACCGAGCCTCCGCGAGATACAACCTTCACCGTATGAGGTTTTCTCCTACAATTTAACCTCCGCGATCCTACAACTCGGTGCCCATCATGACCAGCTGCGATCGAAAGTTACAGACACGCTGGCTAGCTATGTACAAGGATGGGGAGCCACGGCTGCTGAGCTCTCGGCTGTTCAGCTGGACGACGATGAGCGATCGGACTTTGCTGAAGATGGGGAGCTGTCGCAAGTCATCATACACAGCTTGTCTCTGTTGGGTTTCCTGGATGCTGCTGCTGAGCATGCTAGGTGCTGGAACGCCTACGAGAGGCTTCAGTTTGTACAGGATGTTAAAGCTGCCCTCTCGGAGCAATTCTTCCTGGCATTTGAGACGGCCTTGTCTATTGCACGTAATGCGCACTCACACCAACACGGTCTGAGAGAGTGGAAGCGCTACACGAAGCACTATGCAGCTATTGGGCGGCCGTTGGGTGCTATGATTCTGCACGACTCTTTCCTGAAGGTAGTTGTGACTTCTGCATCATTGCTTGTCGAAACGCCGGCGCGCAACCCTCGCGAGTCGATATTGGACCACCTGCAAACGTCGTACAATAAGAATCGGGCAACAGGGGACACATCCGAGGATGCTCTTGCAGAAGGCCTGACTAGGATTGCCATTGACGAAATGAACGGTCTGGAAAACGACGTGGACTACCTGCAAAGAGTTGGTTCTGCATGGCAGCAACGTCAGGCCTCATCAGTCAAAGCCAAGATCATCACGACATATCTGTGTTGCACCGTCTACGATGAGGGTATCGCAGATGAAGACGTTCTGCTGACATGGCTCGACAATGTGTTGAACGATCCCACACAGAGCGCAGATCACGACCTGGCTTCTGCAGCGTTGAAGTGCATGGCTATCTTAGCGAAAATATCGCCATCGACCGCATCAACACTAGGACGCTCACTTCCAAGACTCATTGTTCAAGCCAACTTCGACCATCGAACCTCATCTGTTGCAGCAGACTCGCTGGCAGCTGTTCTGAGCCTACTCCCTCAAGATGCAATTATAACAACTTTGTACAGCCTTGGGAATGTGATCAGTGCAGGACCTGCTATTGCTGGCGCTAGTTCTGCATCACCATCGCTCAATGGTACTGGCAATACGTTACGCACTCCGGGCATCTATGCACATCAGTCTAACGGCAGCACGATATCACTCACGCCAAGTGATGTTGAGGAACCACACCATGTACATACAACCATTGTGGATACGGTAGTATCTGTTGCGAGCAAGTGCAAGGACGAGAAGATCACAGCCTTGGCCCTGTCAATGCTCGTCCAGAAGATTGGAAGGGCCAGCAAGGTCGTCGACGTGAAGATTATCACTGACGCAGCACTGCTTGGTATCTATACCCCACCAGCAGAGTTCAGGTCGCTGCTCAAGCTTTACAACACACTGTGTCATGATGCCCTCATCAAAGATGATGTCGTCACTCTAGAAGCTGTAGGTGCTGTACGCGTTGCTGAATACTGTACGCTGACATTTGCTAGATCATGAACGCGCGCCTCAATATCTCCAAGGTAGTCTCTGAGGACGAGGCTTTCGAAGTCTACCTCACACATCTGCTAGACACCATCGTCAGCAAGGGTGATGCGCAAGAGACATCTCACAAGCATCTACGAGACACTGAGCTGGCTTCACAGGAGATTGCTCAGATGTTGAAGCCTTTAGCAACGCTTCTTGCCCGCAATGCTCAGCGAGCTGACTCAATTGAGCTGGAGGACGCAATTGTCAACTTGCAACGAGACGCTTGGTTCAACATTGTTGTCCACGGCTTTGACACCAACTCGGACCTTGGAAAGCAATATATCGAGGAGCTTCGTACACTTGCACGCTTCAGCAAGCCGCTCATTGCTGAGGAGCGTCCAATGCTGTCAGAAAGTGACATCGAATTGAACACCGTGCTGCGCCGTGGTAAGTCCGCGGAGCATACAGCTGAGCAGAAGCGACGTTTGGTCAAGCTATTGCCATCGTGCGAGGCGGACACCAAGCCGCTCTCATACCCAGAAGTGGTGTTCTTGAACACAGCGTATCTCGTAGAAGAGTTGCGCGCCAGTACCGGCGACTGCACGAAAGCGCTTGCCTACTTCCTAGATCCCAAGCTACGAACTGGTGCTGTCGGCAACTGCATGTCTGCGATTACGCTTGTTGCAGTCAGGACATACTTGACCAAGACACTCTCTGGACACCATCACACCTTCTCCACACCGTACCTTGCGCAGCAGCTTGCACAGATTTTCGCAGCCTGCTGTCACCGTATCGCACGAGTTCAGCAAGCTGCTGCTGCGTGCGCAGACATCATCATCCGCGAAGTGCCGTCAACTCTCTGTCAAAAGAGTGCTTTGTTCGCATTGCTTGAGCTACTTTCGATCATGTGGTACAGTTGCCTCGAAGGCGAGACCGATGAATACACCTGGAAGTCGACATTCACATCGAAGAAATCAGACATCACCGTAGAGCTATCTGATGATTATATGTTCCGCCGAGCTACTCTCGAAACACTACACAAGCGCGCTACGTCTTGGGTAAAGGGCGTCATTGAGGCAGCTCCCCTTGATGTCAAGGGCCTCCTTCAGACGTATCTCTCAGAATTTGATGATGAGACATCATACGGTCACGTCTCTCTGGGTCGTTCTTTTGCCTTGGAGATGGGATCTGTGATTCCTGCAAACGATCAGCGTCTTGGTGCTATTGAGCGTCAGGGCATCAACATCAACACCGCATCCGATTTCATAACGCAGTACACTACGAGGCAGGAGTACAAGTTCCTTGAAGGCAACGACCAGCAGGAAGAATGGCTCAATGGCGGGGGCCACACTGATCCCAGGTCGACGTATCTCTCTCGCAGCATTCAAGATGCGACTAAGCTTCTCATCGATCTTGAACAGCGCACGCTACATCACAAGCATGTCACTATTGCTGAGCTTCGCGACACACTTCGTCGAGCTGCTGCCCTTCTTTGTCGAGCCAAGATGGATCAGACTCCGCTCGTACATCATTTGGTTGGTATCCCCTTTGCGGTGTTCTCAAAGCAATCGATCAAGCTGGGTATCTCGCTATGGACGAGTGTAATCAAGGAGAACCCGCGTATGGAATCTCGAGTTCTGGTGGCGATCGCCGAGAACTTCGAGAGCACAGTACATAAGCGAAGAGGTCTCTTCAGCCCATTATTGAGGTACATCAACTATGCCGGATCCATAATGCAATACGCTGACACCCTCCAGGCATCCCGATCCCTTCTACGGCAAGCAAGAGTTCGCAGCTACTGACAAAGTAGCTCTGGCCAAGCATCAGCAACAAGTCTATAACCTCATCGCTCCGCACTTCCGTCTCGTGCAGTTTCTTTCAAGTCACTTCAGCGCTTCCCGCTTGAGCAAGTCAGACTTCGAGCGTGTGTACGTCCGCTTGATCCACACCACCCTTGATGCGATGAGCGCAGGCTGCTCTCAACCTTTGGCTCGAGAAGCCTACTTCCACGTCGTTCTGCTTGCCCTACGTATTGTTCGTCACAGCACAACCATCTCATCGACCGCCAAATGGCGTCTTATGGACCGTCTTCTGACCGCAGGTCTTGCATGGTTTGCACATGCTCCCCAGTGGTCTTTCGGTGGCAACCGTCTTCAGATCAAGGCTGAGACTCAAGTCCTGTCAGATGTACAAGTGCATCTTGAGGCACTGGGTAGGATAGCTACAGTGGCGGATTCAGCTTCGAGACAGGTTAAGGCCAAGCAAGACCTGCTTTCTTTGCTCATCTCCAACGAGCAGTCGCGCCTGACTGTGTGGCTATTCCCTCTGGACAACGGAAAGAAGCATCACTTCGGCGGTGGTGCCAGGAACGGACTGCCAGACGCCGCAATCTCGGCTCATGTCAAGACAGCATGGGCCGAAAACCCTGCTATTGCGATACAAATGCTTAAGCGCTTCCAGTCTCCGCGTCTGCAGAGCGAAGTCCGTTTCCAGGTGCTCAATTTCCCTCACAAGGCCCTGAACGAACCAGACGCTCTTGAAGTCATGCTAGGCAATCAACTGCCTAGCGACGTCTCCTTCCAACTCAAGTACCTACTTTACTGGGCTCCTTTGAATCCCATCACGGCAGTCACATTGTTCATGCCGGCTTATGGCTACCACCCCTTCATAATCCAGTACGCCATGCGGGCACTCGAAAGTCACTCAGTCGATGTTATGTTCTTCTACGTCTACCAGATTGTGCAGACGCTCCGCTACGATGTTCTAGGATATGTTGAGAGATACATCATTGAGACAGCGAAGTTCTCTCAGCTGTTCGCCCACCAGATCATCTGGAACATAAAAGCGAACGCTTACAAGGACGAAGCTTCGGAAGTGGTAAGTTCTCGCCTCGTTCTTTCCTGACTAAGATACTGATCTTCCTTCAGCCCGACCCCGTCAAACCGACCCTTGACAAGGTCATGACCAGTCTCGAGTCCAGCTTCTCCAAGGAAGACCATGAGTTTTACGAGCGTGAGTTTGCCTTCTTCAACGAAGTCACTGGCATATCTGGCACACTTCGATCCGTCCTACATGAGCCGAAGGAAGTCAAGAAGCAGAAGATCGCAGAAGAGTTGCGCAAGATCGAGGTCGAAGTCGGCGTCTACCTCCCCAGTAACCCTGACGGTCAAGTCATCGGCATCGACCGCAACTCTGGAAAACCCCTGCAATCCCACGCAAAAACACCCTTCATGGCCACATTCCGCATCCGTAAAGAAAGGCCAGACACAGGCCTCATTGAAGATATCGAAGATGAGCCACGCTCCGGCCTCTCCGAAAAGAAAAACACATACGAAACATGGCTCAGCGCCATCTTCAAGGTCGGTGACGACTGCCGGCAGGACGTCCTCGCACTGCAAATGATCGCCGCCTTCCGCGGCATTTTCAACACCGTCGGCCTCGACGTCTGGGTCTTCCCCTACCGCGTCACCGCCACAGCTCCCGGCTGCGGCGTCATCGACGTGCTGCCCAACTCTATCTCGCGCGACATGCTAGGCCGCGAAGCCGTCAACCGACTCGATGACTACTTTGTGAGCCGCTACGGCAACGAAGATAGCATCCGCTTCCAGGAAGCGCGGTCGAATTTCGTCAAGAGCATGGCGGCGTACAGCGTCATCTCGTTCCTGCTGCAATTCAAGGACCGACATAACGGCAATATCATGATCGACGATTGGGGTCACATCATCCACATCGACTTCGGATTCTGCTTCGATATCGCGCCCGGTGGGATCAAATTCGAGCGCGCTCCGTTCAAGCTCACCGCCGAGATGATCGCTGTCATGGGCGGCTCCACTACCTCGCAGAGCTATAAGTGGTTCGAGGAGCTCACCATCAAGGCATTTCTTGCGAGTCGCCAGCATTGTGATCACTTGTGTCATATTGTTGAGTTGATGCTGGATAGTGGGCTGCCGTGCTTTAAGCCAGAGACTATCAAGAACTTCAGAGATAGATTTGTGCTGGACAAGACGGAGAGGGAGGCGGCGGATTATATGCGTGGGTTGATCAGTAAGAGTGCGAGCAGTTACTCGACGGGCACGTATGATCGATTCCAGTTGATCACCAATGGAATCCCGTACTAAGACGAGGTGGGTTGTTGGAGATGGATCAGTAGGGGAGGATATGTACACAGCGAGAATCAAATGCGTGCGTCTAAGCAGCTTGTTGTTCAATTGATTGTGATGTATATACGTTGCGATTCATTCTATATCAGATCATGTTCTAAGCATACTTGAGAAGTGTGCACACTTCAACAACCTTATCGTGCAATAATTTATTCTCCTGCCACATGCTCTTTCCGAGTGTGCATCAGGTAATCACTCTGCATCGCCCTGCATCGCAGACAAGAGCGTCAACCTTATCAGCCCAAGCGTGGAACTACGAGCTATGACTTGAAGATAGGAGCCTCAACACCGAAACCTCAGGACGATTCAAGAGCGTTCGTATGTCTGCCAACATCAAACTTCAAGATGAACCGTAGCTCTGCGGGTAAATTGGATGATTGCACATCCGTTGGTGTCACGATGTTGCCCTTGCCTTTATCGCGACAATAGAGGCGCAGGTCTAGACCTACCTGCACGGGTGAGCACACTCGATAGTTCACCCTCCCTAGAGTGCAGTACAAGTCAAGCAATCCTGTTGCTCCGTGTCAGAGCCTGCTAAGCGTTACGGGTAGAGCCTATCGCGAGTTTGCTATTGACACAAAAAGGCTCCGGAACATGGGAAATGGCGAAGTAGTGCAGTGGAGACCTAGAACGTCCGGCAACTGCCATCAGACTACTGCAACTGTGCAGAGCTAAGTATGGCTGAGGCGCTGAGGCAGGTGTGGCTTTGATGCAGGGCGTCCAGGACAGGTATACGTGGCGGTTCTCGTCAAGTCTGGGCGCCTCTACATCTGGTCGCGCGTCTTTCAAGCGTATGCCCAAGCAGAAAGGAGGTTTCGCAATGACCTAATGCAGGTTCTCTGTGCGCTATAATACTTCCAGATCGTATGTTACACAACAAACGGTAGCCGGTTGCCCCACGCAATGACGAACAGGCATGATGATGTTGTAGCGACGCAAAGACGAGCCGGACGCGTCGCTTGTGATATTCGTGTCGTTTCGAGTCGACAGACACGGTAGACACCAGAGAGATTGCGTGAAGCTAGAACGGCCCAGGCGCAGTCTCCTAGCAGTGACGGCCATGGGTGCTGTTATCGTGCACTGCCTATTCGGGACAGGATGGAGGTTACCAAGTCGCACGCTTGGATACGCGTTAGTGTGTTATCCCATCAATCGCACGCTGGAGCCGTCGCGATCGTATGTTCGTCCGAGTGTAAATTTGTACGGGCGGTGTGTTTGTTCACGATCTTCGATTGTGGGGCCTAGACGGGCCTGTCGCTCGAATAAAGCCTTGACGCTAAGCTGACAGACAGCGCCTCGCGCAAGCCTCTGCACAAGACTGCCAGTCCTGCCCTTGTGAAGTTCAAGCATGTGGTCTAATATAGGCATGGTTCCAGACCGTTGCCAAGAGACCCAAGTTCAAGAGGACGTTGATGTCGTCATGTATCTTCGACAAGCGAGGGCTAATACGGTGTGCAAGTCGTTGGTGGTGAAGTCCACAATGTACGCAGTTGAGTCGTAGTTTTGGTTTGCGGTTGACACCGACGTCTTGATGAGGACTGCGTTCGAGCTCCCGAAGTGAGGCGGCCGAAAACACGAACTGTCCATCTGACAAGTCTAGCCCTACCGGACCCATGGGAATGGCCTGGACGACCTTCGTCCGCGGGACATTTGAACAGGCTGAAACGCAGTGACCACAGATCTTCGAGCTGCTGTGCTCAGGCATGCAGTTTCAGAGGAGGGCAGGGTGGACCGATGCATGACGAGAGCCGTTGTGTCGTCAGCACGTTTCTGGCAGGAATGGACCCTGCAAACATCGCTGTCGGCTTCTGTACCAGCAATCGGTATTTTCCGCCCTCGGCCTTTTGAGCTTGCGAAAGTGTGGTTTGGACCGCACCTTAAGTCTAGATGCTTCAGGCTTGAGTGCAAACCTAGATTACGCCAGGCTCAATGCGCAGAAGTGTTGAACGCTCAAAAGGCTGCATCAACGTGCTTTCTATGAAGCTCGTCAGTAAAGGGGAGAAGGGCGGGATACTCAATTCAGCACCACCTAGTCCAGCGGGTCTGTTGTTTGGTCGAGTGGGTATTTTTGAGGAATTAAGGAAGGCGCGTCAGGTCTAGTCTCGGGAGTTAAGATCCCGTGCGCCGCTCGAGCTTGGTGGCGGCATCTGAACCACGGCGTGTTGAAGGCCTGTGTTGTTCCGATGGAGAAGCAAACTGTCAATTGCTGGTGGTGAGCAGAATGATGGGAAGGAAAGTGATGCGGGGCAGTTGCGGTTGTTGAAATCCTTTGGCTACGAGTGGAAGTTGCGATCGACGCGCCCACTCCTCCAGGCCTCAGCAAAGTACATCACTTCCATTTTGGTAGGGTGTACAGGACGCACGTATCATGTGTTTCCCGTTCGGTCTTTGCGGCTCGTAGCAGAGCCCGATGGGCTTAGTTAGGGGATGCGTCCCAAGGATAGATCGCGGAGCAATTCACAGTTAGGGTCTTTGTTCAAGGCGTCAGGTGCTCGGACTGCCTATGTAACGTTACCTCACGAAGCCTCCAAGTCTACGCAAGTTATTGAACCAGAATTACAGAAACATTGTAGGTGAGTGCTAGTGATTGGGCGCGACTATGGAAATAAATGCGTGCGTGAGGACGGGCTTATATCCTGCGGCCTAGAACACCAGGCTAGCATATGACACACAGCAACCAGAATTCATCTGCTCGACCAGGGAGAAGGTTTGGCATTCTGCAGATACCGGTAGTCAACCAACCGAGCTCTTACTTCGGCCTCACTTCACGTGTCTGTCATAAATCGCGATGGTACGGACCGAGTGTTGATAGCACGAGCAGGTTTGACGTCCCACAAGGTGCTCTGTCCATGGAATTGGACGGAAAGCCGCACTGCTGCTGAGACAATCTACACACTGTTGCACGCTTACTCTGCCATCTCGATGACGTGGACCGCAGTGTGTGATATATTGCAGCAGCTGAGGGCGTACGCGTGAGCGTGTTTGAGAAGCCTGGTCAGGCTGGTACGGTTCCACGGTAGTGCTCACTGCTGCGTGCTCCTTTGCTAGAGTCTTCGTAAGCAAGACATGCCCCCTAGCGTGCTGTTCTCCACGATCTTGCAATCCGTTCCGAGCAACTCCACGATAGATTGCGGTGAGGCAGATTGCACAATCAAGCAGTCGTCATCAGGTCCCCATCGGTCCCCAGCACTGCTAGCAGACGCCCTGTCTGCACGCGCAGGCCCACTGGTGCCGGCGGTGTCAGTGGGTGGGTGCAAAGGCGCCGCACAGGCACGGGCTTAGCGGCACTAATCGTCTTCACCAAGCATTCTAGACTGGCGAAACCGCGATCCACCCTGCCCGCAGCCGAACGCCCAAACAGCAAGCTGCAGGCCAACGAGCCAGGGTCCCGTCAGTTCTCAGCTGCTCGGCCGATCTGCATCTGTGGGAGCGCGTCTGCCTCTGCAGCACCGCTCGCAGCAAACAAAGGCACCATGCAGTCTCGATGCTGGCAGAGGAAAGCCGCGGGGCGCACGGCGTGCTTAAGAGCATCTGGATGCAGCGGCCAGGAAGGCGCCAGATGCGTCTCTTTGTGTCTCCACCATAGGGCATCCACCGGAGCGCATGGAACGCAGAGGCCTCTGCAGCATCGGGAAGCGTTCTAGATCGCCTTGGAGGCGCAACCTGCGCCCAGCCCTCTTATGTGCAACTCTGGCAGTCCATTTGCCAGTCCAACCATATCGCCGACACAGCCCTCCTCCCTCGCAATCTTCGATTTCTTCTGCACCCAAACGCATTCCTCGCCAGTCCCAGCTGCTTTTGCACCTCGTTGCCGTTTAGTCAGCGTATACCGGATACGGCCTGTTCAACCTTTGTGACCGGGTCCGTCAGCCAAGTCTCGGACATCGCACTTCACGAGTTTTGTGTTGCTCTGTCCACATTCAGCGTGGCCTGCAATCCTCCACCCCGGCGTGGGTACGTACACCCAACACCTGGACGACGTCTGACTACCACTTGGGCCCACATCTACCTGGAGCCTTCCCCACCTGCTATTCGAATGGAAAAGTAAAATAATGGGAGAATTATCTACAAGACCTGTTCCACCTGACATAATGGAGCGTCGCTCCGTAGCATTTTCAAGGCCTAGCCCAGGCGTGGTCGTGCAAGAAGGCGAGAACGGTTTTAAAGAAGAGCTCTCACGACTATATGACCCTGCGGAGAGCAACGCTGCCGAACAGCTCGTCGAACTCAAGGACACCCTGAGGACCGCTGACACCGACACTTTCTGGTCTCTTCTTACCAAAGGTCTTGCACGCATTGCAGACGCCCAGTATGCCTTCGTTTCAAAGAGGATATTAGTTGACGAGAAGGATGTTGCAGTGGAGATGCCACCAATTGGGGAGCCTGGGTCGTGTCTAATGGGAGAAGCCTTCTATATCAACGATGACCATGGCAATGGCCCAGGTCACCTTCGCAACTTCAAGTATCATGCGTACCAGTGCCCTTGTGCCTACATGAAGCACGACAAGATCTTCGTCATTCCAGAGCGGTTGAACGAATTTATTGTCAACAACCCGAATGACCTGATCATCCCTGGAGAGGCTTACCTTGGAATTCCGCTTTTTGCTGAAGGAAAATGCTTTGCACACTTTGGAGTAATGTGGGGAACAGAGGGAGCCGCCAGGCGTACGCTGAGCTGGGGCTTCCTTGAGACGCTCTTCCATGCATTGGAGGATATGATTCTCGAACGGGTGTTAGAAGGGGATGAATTCGCCAAATCCGCGCAACACGTCAAAGAACAACCTAAAGTTGTACCACACGAGGCCATTTCGGTTGCCCAGTCGCTGAAGCCCTACGCAAGGAGCTTATCGCACGAGCTGAGGACTCCTATGCAGGGTGTCGTTGGTATGCTCGATGTCATGATGGCCAATGTCAAGGAAGCGGCCGAAACCATGGATATCGAGCCACGAATCCGCAGGATGCTCGACACCTTGAAAGAGAACATCGAAGCCGTACAAGGTATGTGAAGTTGTGAGATCTCTGACTTGCCGACGCTGACTTCGATATAGATAGCTCGAGACGTGCTGTCGAAGCTGCTGACAACGTAGTTCATGCGTACGACATGAACATGGGTGTTCCGGAGACACCTGTATCACCACTAGACAAGACTCCTAACCAGTGGAACACTTTCTGGCGAGAAGCTCGACCCGAGTTCCTGGCAGCAACCAACATGGTACAGCAACAGCAGCGCGGCGTAAAGAGGCGGAGAGAAGACACTGCATGGACAGAGAACCAGACCCGCGTAATTCGACCTATCCGGCGCCGGACTCGAGACACGTTCTCCGAGGAGCCTCCTGTCCGTGGATCGATATCGTGTCCCCCCCAATCCAGCCTGAAAGAGATCGAGCGACTGGAGAGATGCCAGGGTCAATGTAGCAGCTCAACAAGTTTCCCCAGATTCGTTGCTGGGCATCAGAAGACACCAAGCCTCCGTCACACCAATCTAAGGGAGGTTTTACAATACGTGATCACCGACGCACTCAAGGTTGGTGGACGACCGGATTCTGCGATTGCTGTAGCGACGGACGACGGTGAACGAATTGAGGTGCGAACGCGAAGCTCGAATGGGGAAGCCTCCACCAAATGGGTGGAATGGAGCGTCTCCCCTGATGTACCAGACTCTATCTTAATCGACGAGAAAGACCTTGCCAAGGTCATTTCCTGTGTGACTCTTAACGCCATCAAGTTCACCCAAAACGGCACAATCACACTGGAGGCCACATTGAGTGCAAAGGGACGCTACGTTGTAATCAACGTCAAGGATACCGGGTCTGGCATCCCTGCAGCGTTCTTACCGAACCTCTTCAAGCCTTTTTCTAGGGAGGACGATTCGACAACACGATCTAGCGAAGGCCTCGGACTAGGATTGTTGGTTGCCAAGGGCCTCGCAAGGAAGCTTGGTGGTGATCTTTTCTGCCTGCGCTCGCACGTCACCGGTCCCAAGAAGGGCTCAGAGTTCGAGTTACGGGTCCCACTCACAGCTGGTGAAGTCTGCAGCCGACCATCGTCACCCTTCGGCTCACCCACTCCATCAATCCGAGCTCGCATGTCCGTCGATCGTGAGATACCCCACCTCGATGTTTCTCGGGAGCCAATCACACCGCCTCTATCTTCGGAGCCTTTCGTAAGTGGTGGACACACGGTACCTGCTACAGGTCTCGACACACCCACTGTTATTGTCCACCCCACCCCCAGTTCGAATGTTCTGGGTCTGTTGTCCCCACGTCGAACATCCTCGCCGCTCCGTCAACTGTCGAAGGAGCCCGCTGGCCCGCCAGCGCCGATACCTAAGCTCGCCGAAGAACTTCCTCTTAACTTTCTTGTCGTCGATGACAACGCCATCAACAGGCGCGTCTTGACGAACATGCTCAGCAGGCTGGGCTACAAGAATGTCATTACAGCTTTCAATGGCAACGATGCCGTTGAGGTCATGCGCCGCAATGCCTTCGCTCCCGCTGCTGAGGCTATTGATGTCATTCTCATGGACCTCTGGATGCCCTATCTTGATGGGTTCCAGGCAACGGAAAGCATCCTCCGTATGCAAGAGCTCCAGAGTGCAGGCCGCACACCTACCATCCTGGCTGTCACCGCCGATGTCACAGATGCTGCGCTCGACAAGGCAGCCAGGAGTGGCATGAAGGGCTATGTCACCAAGCCTTTCGTGACCAGAGATCTCGTCAGGTTGATCCGGACGTACTGTGCGACCAGGGAGTCATAAATCTTCCGGCGCCTTTCGCTTCACTCTAGACACGCATCGTGTCTTGTTTTATTTACAAGTATATAATCAACATTCGATGTACAGCACCTCGGGATACCCAGGTCAAAGTCCCATGGCGTGTGGAATGGGTATGGGCATGATGATCATGATAGCGTTTTGCAAGACCGGCGAAGTTATCCCGGCACTCGGTTTGATTCCCCCTGGCTTTCGAGCCTCGCTGCAGCTCCGCATCGACTGCAAAGTAGTAATACAAACATTACATCATTACAATTGTTCTTGAAGACCAACTTTTGTTTCAAGTGAAAACATCCCCGATCCAATAGCAGAGCGCATCCTTGCGGTCAGCAGAAAGCGAGAATGCGGCTGACGCAACAAAGAACCGCATAGCCGTAATAAGGGCGTGCAGCCCTATGGCGATGAATGGCTGAGTGGGGTATCAAGAGTTTGTGGGGCAGCAGCACAGCCAGTTCGGCACCGGAAACGGCGAGAGCGCTTGGTCGGTTGAAAGCATCTACATACCAGCAACAAGATGTTTCGGCGTCGCGCCTCATCTCTAAGCTACAAGTGAGTAGTGTCTACCTCAGAACACGAATATACGAGCAATCAGTAACTGCAGAGGTGGAACGTGGACTTGCTGCGCGGTGGCTGGTGAGCGGTAGAACCTCGCACGGCCTAGCGTCGGTGTGGAGTGTGTGGCGCATCGATGAGCTAACTGAGAGGACAGATTTCTTGAGAAGCTTCATATCTCTTCCGCCGAGTTCCAGATTCGCTTTAAGCCATCTGTACCCCGAGGCTTTCAAGATTCGAGAGGTTTCTTCCACATCAGCCCTTTAAACACCACCCTCTGCAGCATTTGCAGCAAAGCGACGAGGAGCGACGAGCCGAGTACCGCTGCGCATACAATCGGTGGAAGTGTACCGCAGTTCTATCTTCAACGACGTCAGGCCCCGCAGGCTGCTTCAACGTCCACGCGCCATACACGTTGATTGACACCCTGCGACACGTCTACAAGCTCGAGTATCACGAAGTGGTCGCTGCACACAAAGCATGGAGAACGCATATACAAGAACGCCCAGCGAGGCGCTCAAGCATTTTCAGGTCACAGAGGAGAAGGGTCTTTCAGAGCAGCAGGTGCAGAGCCTGCGGGAAAAGCACGGCAAGAACGGTATGCTGACGACAAACAATACGCGAGTGGGTACAGCCTTTGCTAACATAAGAAAATAGCATTGCCCGAGGAGCCGCCTACACCCATCTGGGAGCTCATTCTTGAGCAGTTCAAGGATCAACTGGTCATAATATTGCTCGGTTCCGCAGCCGTATCCTTCGTCCTTGCGCTTCTCGACAACGAGGAGGGCTGGACGGCGTTCGTAGACCCAGCAGTTGTGAGTAACCCCTCTAAAGTGTCCTGCTTGGCATGCGCTAATAGCCTACTCCTACAGATCCTCACAATTCTTATCCTCAACTCCGTCGTCGGTGTGTCGCAAGAAACCAGCGCCGAGAAGGCCATCGCCGCGCTCCAGGAATACTCAGCAAACGAAGCAAAGGTTGTACGCGATGGAGCGATTAAGCGCGTCAAGGCCGACGATTTGGTGCCTGGAGATATTGTCTCCGTGGCAATTGGCGACAGAATTCCCGCAGATTGCAGGATTTTGTCAATCTCCAGCAACAGCTTCATGGTCGACCAGTCCATTCTGACTGGTGAGAGCGAGAGCGTGAACAAGGATATCCGGGTCGTCAAGGATGATAACGCGGTCAAGCAGGATCAGGTCAATATGCTCTTCTCCGGAACAACCGTCGTCAACGGACACGCAAACGCACTGGTCGTTTTGACTGGCCCGAACACAGCCATTGGAGATATCCACGACAGCATTACTTCTCAGATCTCGCAGCCAACCCCTCTCAAGGAGAAGCTGAACGATTTCGGTGACCAGCTTGCCAAAGTCATTACCGCTATCTGCATTCTCGTCTGGCTTATCAACATCCGCAACTTCAACGACCCGTCTCACGGCAGCTTCGCTAAGGGTGCTATTTACTACCTCAAGATTGCCGTTTCGCTCGGTGTAGCTGCCATCCCTGAGGGTCTGGCTGTTGTCATCACTACCTGTTTGGCCCTTGGTACTCGCAAGATGGCCGCCAGGAATGCCGTCGTTCGTAGCCTCCCATCCGTCGAGACACTGGGCAGCTGCAGCGTTATCTGCTCTGACAAGACCGGTACTTTGACCACCAACCAAATGAGCGTTAACAAGGTTGTATTCATCAATGAGGCTGGTAATGGACTCGAGGAATTCGATGTCGAAGGAACTAGCTTCGCTCCTGAGGGTCAGGTCTCATTCAACGGAAAGCCTATCGAGAATCTGGCTGCATCGTCCGCTACCGTTCGTCAGATCTGCGAGGTCTCCGCACTTTGCAACGACGCATCTTTGGCCTACGACTCCAAGAACGGCACTTATGGCATCGTCGGTGAGCCCACTGAGGGTGCTCTCCGTGTTCTGGCCGAGAAGATTGGTACCCCTGATTCCAGGCTCAACTTGAGTAAGACCAGCATCTCGCCCGAGGGACGTCTCCACTTCTCCAGCAAGTACTACGAACAGCACGCTACCCGCCAAGCTACCTATGAATTTTCCCGCGACCGTAAGAGTATGTCCGTTTTGGTCGGCAACCGTCAGAGTGGTAGTCAGAAACTTCTGGTCAAGGGCGCTCCCGAATCTATCCTCGCTCGCTGCACATCTGTTCTTGTCGGTAAGGATGGAAAGAAGGTCCAGCTGAACAACCAACTTGGCAACCTGATTCAACAGGAGATTGTTGACTACGGTAACCGTGGTCTCCGTGTGATCGCCATTGCCTCTGTCGACGACGTCTCGAACAACCCCCTTCTGTCTAAGGCCAAGACCACTAAGGAGTACGCTCAGCTTGAACAGAACATGACTCTAATTGGTCTCGTTGGCATGTTGGACCCTCCTCGTCCTGAAGTTCGCGCCTCGATTGAGGAGTGCCGCTCCGCTGGTATCCGCGTCATTGTCATCACTGGTGACAACCAGAACACTGCTGAGGCTATCTGCCGACAGATTGGTGTCTTCGGTCAAAACGAGAACCTCGCTGGCAAGAGCTACACTGGACGTCAATTCGATGATTTGAGCGAGGCTGAGCAGGTCGAGGCCGCGAAGCACGCTTCCCTGTTCTCCCGTGTTGAGCCGACTCACAAGTCAAAGCTGGTTGACCTCCTTCAGAAGGCTGGCGAGGTCGTCGCCATGACTGGTGACGGTGTCAACGACGCACCGGCGCTCAAGAAGGCTGATATTGGTGTCGCTATGGGCTCCGGTACCGACGTTGCCAAGCTCGCCGCTGACATGGTTCTCGTTGATGACAACTTCGCCACCATTGAGGGTGCCGTTGAGGAAGGTCGCTCCATCTACAACAACACCCAGCAGTTCATCCGTTACCTCATCTCATCCAACATTGGAGAGGTCGTGTCTATCTTCCTCACTGCTGCCGCGGGTATGCCTGAGGCTCTCATCCCTGTTCAGCTCCTGTGGGTCAACCTTGTCACCGATGGTCTGCCCGCAACCGCGCTCTCGTTCAACCCTCCGGACCACGACATTATGAAGCGCCAACCTCGCAAGCGCGACGAGGCTCTCATCAGCGGCTGGTTGTTCTTCCGTTATATGGTCATCGGAACCTACGTCGGTGCCGCAACCGTTGGTGGTTATGCATGGTGGTTCATGTTCAACTCGGAGGGCCCTCAAATCTCCTTCTACCAGCTCAGCCACTTCCACCGCTGCTCATCCCAGTTCCCTGAGATCGGCTGTGAGATATTCGCCAACGCTTCTGCCCAGGCTGCTTCCACCGTTTCGCTGTCCATCCTCGTCGTTATCGAGATGCTGAACGCTATGAACGCCCTCAGCTCTTCCGAGTCCCTGCTTACCCTGCCGCTCTGGAAGAACATGATGCTTATCTATGCTATCTGCCTGTCCATGGCTCTGCACTTTGCGCTCCTTTACATCCCCTTCTTGCAGGGTCTGTTCAGCGTTGTCCCCCTCAACTGGAACGAGTGGAAGGCCGTGCTGTACATCAGTCTGCCTATCATTCCTCTCGATGAGGGTCTTAAGTTCCTCGAGCGCAAGTTCTTCATTCAGACAACACATGTAGACAGTGTTGAGCAGAACGGCAGGCCGAAGAAGGAGTAAAGTGCGAAGAAGCACAGGCGGCTGCTTGGGGATTTTATGCAAGCATGTGTACCATATCGGTCATGCATATAGAAAGTCGGAGGTCTGCTAGAGCAAGTCGATATTGCATCCATATCATTAGATCAACGGCCTTCCTCGGGTGTTCGAGGAGGCGAGTACTTGTGTATAGTTTGCGTACTAGAACGATAGATTCGTAATACACTCCATCCGTTACTGTCATCCTTCTGGCTGTTGCAAACTATATGACTACGATCCATTCTTCAGACTAGTGTTCAGAACATGCAATTTGAAGTGTGAGAGGGTATTAAACAGGGCATCTTGAGCGCTTACTCCTGGGAGTCGAATCGCTGCATACACCCCAGCGCGTGACTGATCAGCTCAGATGTCGTGCCTTCGACAAAACGTGGTCTGACGTTCATCAAGCCCTGCTTCCAGCCAATCCAACGCTCAAGTGTGTTGTGCTCGGCTTGCTCATCTGCTATTTTGCTCCACAGCTTGTCTGCATCGTACAGAATCCAAATGCATGCTAGCCGAACAGCCAATTCTGAAGGCTCACCAACATTGCCACCGCCCTCGAAAGCCCAAACGAAGGCTGTCAGTGCCCAAGAACTGGAGAAGTCTAGCACTGAGGGTGCGTCTGGTGCTTTGGCGTCAATCTGGGCGCAGAAAGCTGTCAAGTTTTCCCACTTCCGCGTCTCTTCCGGTGTGTAATCCCGTTCTTGACCGTCTACACCTCATTAGCCCTAACGCTGAGCAGTATTACGGAAGCAGTTTACCAAAAGAGCCCATTTCATCCGCAATGGTGTACCCAAAAGTAGGAAGGTCCTTCCAAACTATACCTTCATTGTCTTCGAGTTCCAACAGCTCATTTGTGCGGGGATGAATCAAAGTGACGGATCGAAGCAAGATCAGGAGATCTATTAATCGTGATTGGTGCTCTGGCGCGGTTCGGGCAGCGACCTCTAAGAAGCAACAGGCGGTCATCCAGCAGTGATTGCCTGTCTGCTCTTCCAATGCCTTCTTGCGTGTAAGGTCTAGAAGTTGCTCGAGGGTATCTTGCGCATTCACTGCTGAGTCGCTCGCGAGAACCTCCAGTAACTTGAATTCGGAGCTTTGTTCCAGCTCTTTGATCCATTCTGCGTGTGCTGCACGTGTCTTTTCTCTGGTCAGTGGAGATCCGGGTGGGCCGTAGCAGGAATCGAAAGACTCGGCGTCAGAAGTTGGTGTACTTGGTCGTTCTGCCATGTCTGCTGCCCGATGTGTATGTAGCGGACGAGAGTTTGTTCGACACTTTTGTAGAAAAGCGTTGGTGTGGGCTGGTATTTGGCAACGACTGTCTGAGGTTGGCAATCATCAGCAGAGTGAAGTCAATTCCTAGTATTCTTAGAACCATTCGGCAGCATGACTCTGCAATACTGTGTCGGACCTGCGTTCGGTGTTACACACGACAGTCGAAGCTCTGCCTTCTGGATACCGAGAGCTGTGTCACAAGGCACTCCCCTGCTGGCGGTGGTGGAGTCTGTCCAATTGTTGCTTGATTGGCTCGCTTGGTTGAAGCCCGGACTCAGGCCGATCCTTACCCCTGCCCTTCACCACTGAGGGATCCATCTCGACTGTCCGAATACTCGGTGTCAGAATCGACCAAGGCAGCGTACTTGTGCCACAGCGCCGAGCACGTACAGCTGCCGGTGAGCGAAGGCCTGCAAACCTACATGGGCTGATTCGACAGTGCCATCCTTCAGGACGGATATACTTATGGACTTTTGTAGAATGTACCACTGTGCGCTGCGCATGAAGATGGTCATCCCAGCGGACATTTGTATGTAAGTTTGAGGCCTCGTCTCCTTCGCGAAAGGTATTTATGATGTGAATCACAGCAGCAAAGTTGAAAGATCATCCCCCGCCTGGTCTTGCAATCATTCTCCAGTGTAAGCACAACACTATCCTGATCTGAAGCTTTTTTTTTTCATCATGCTACTTTCCACATTTCAAGCGATTCTCCTGGTTCTCTGTACCGTATCTTCCGCATCGCCTATCACTGAAACCTCAGCACGCCAGCTCGAATCAAGAGCCACGATGCCAGCTGCTGTCAACTGTGGTAATAAAAAGTTCACGAAAACCGAAATCTACGCATCTCTTCAGAGCGCCAAGTCCACTGTCCGAGGCTATCCAAAGAACCATCTGGGCATTGGCAAAGGTGGTGAAAAGCTCTTTCCTGATTACAAAAAGAAGATGTGGGAGCAGCCATTGATGAACCCTGTTTGGAGCACGGCAAGAGGTACGTTACATATACGCAGCATCTGGACTTGGCTGATCTTACCAAGCTGCCCAACTCGGAGGTAGGCCAGGAGCTTACCGAGTTGTGATGGATGATGGCTACAAGTACCTTGGTGCTGTCTATCATCCAGATCTCAACAGCAATACGTTCGAGAAATGCGTCAACGTGGCCGCATAAGAAGATTCCCAATAACCGTAGGCTCTCAATTAGAAGCGCCTTGTATTTGTACTGTTAGATGAAAGAGTCGGTTTTGGGATGTCGTATGCTAGTACATACAAGGGTTTTGTCATAGTTCAACGTCAATCTCGTGCGTGTTTTCCTCACTCCCTCGATCCCCTTTGTGCGTATGCAAGCAGAACAAGAACAAAATCGAAGTATTAACCTGAAGCCATTCAAGGCTCGTTTCACGGTACAAGACCACTCGACCCTGTATCCGCGTTGGTACGGCCTTTCTTGTCATGCGATAGCAACAATGCAATTCAGTCATGATCTCTTACGTCTCTTACTTACGAATTCGCTCCAGGATGGCATCGTGATGACCACATTTGCAGGGCCACCACGTGCTGTGACTTCCTTCTTCGATAGCGCGAGGCTCGCCACTCAGCAATACAAGAACGCGTTTTGCGCGCCCAGCTGCCTTTCTCTTTTCACTACTGTCTTTCTGACGTTACAAGTACGAACGTCTCTATCTCTTTGCATACCTGATAGTAACTCAACCGCCAGTCTTGTATCTGAACACTACGCCCATTCTTCTCGCTACACCTGTTCTACTTCTTCACCCGCCCTTCCAGCTCGCTCACCTTCCTCACTCATCTCGACCATATATGCGTCACGCCATCGACCTGACCGGTTCCGCACACGCATACGTATACGAGTGATGGCTCAGCTCGGTGACTGTCAGGCTTGAGCCTGACAGCAATGTCAGTGAGTCGCCTGAGAAGCGGGGGCTAATAACCTCGTGAAGGCCTCTCTGGGACGAGCCCGCATCTTATCGCGATCTGGGGGTACGGACAGAGTGAACATGTTCACAGAGACGAGCTCAAGATGTAGTTTTGTAATAATGCATTGTACGGTTCACCCTTTGCCTTCATGGGTTTGTCGTAGGGTGGGAGCGTCCTTCAATGTAACGATTATTACCATTGGGAGCAAGATGTTGTGTCTGCTCAGTCGCGAACGTCTTATGTCCTTGGCTTTACTACCACATATTTACATGGTCTTTGAAACGCCTCAACTCCATGCACTGTAATCCACCAGATTCCTCTAATTTGTCTGATATCTTTCTCTACCGGTTCAACAGCTCTTTCGCCGCAATGATCTCAGCCTCATCATACCCAGATTGTCCCTTCTTCTTGTTCCCAAAGTCCCTGATGAACTCGCCTAGCTTGTTTGTTGCGATCTCATCCAGCTTCTTCACGCTCGAGAGTGTGGGAATCGGCACATCCTCTTCCTCATCCTGACCTCTCTTCTTCGAACTAGCTGGCGCATCGGACAGCAGTGGCAGCAGTTTCGAAGCCACAATCTTAATCCCGTAGAACCCCCTTAGGTATCCCTCATTCAGCTCCACAGAGCGGCAGAAGTGCTTTAGCGCCAGCGACAACTCGCTCAGTGACGGTGGGTTGTTGCTCGCGGTCGAAAGATAGTGCAGTGTAGCGACGTGTGCGTGTGCTGCCCAGCTTATTGGCGCAATCAACAACACTTCCTCCGCGCAGTATATCGCCTGACCCCACGCCGCCTGGCTGGCGTATAGTTCTGATGCTTCGGCCCAGGCTTCGACGTCTGTGGGCGAGTTCTGCAACAAGACTGTTATGGCTGTGATTGCATCGTTTATCCTCCCCATAGTCTTGAGGCATGCGACTCGTCGTTTCCTTATCGAGACATTTGTTGGGTCTTCGACGAGAATCTTCTGGTATCCATCAAACACCTTTTCTAGGTCTTCATCTGTCTGGGCGGTTGCTTCGTTGTAGATCCCCCGTAGTGTGATGATGCGCTCGTTGCCTGCGCCGAAGCGCGACTCCAAGCGCTCGAGTATCTTGGCTGCTGAGGCTTCGTCGCCAGTGCGGAGCGCTGAGAGCAGCAAGTTCTCATGGATGGCCCAGGATTCGGGGGTCTCGCGCGAGAAGAGGAGCGAGAGCGGCCATGGGAGGGATGATGTTGGTGAATTCGAGATAATCTTTGGCGCCTTTTGGGAGAGAGCGAGCGCCGTTGGAGGCGGGATATTTGTGGGCGGGGCCAGGAGGTTTGCGGTCGCCATTGTTGCGACTGTATATGTGTTGCAATGGTGGTGTAGTAGGTCGAGGCTCGTGAATGCGGAGGTCGATGCGTCCAAGCTCCATTGGGGTCGGCGCCGAATCGCCGGCGGGATGATGTACTTGGACGTGTGCTTCCAACGCCAGCACGACACAGCGCTTTTGCGCCTTCGAACAGACGATTGCTACGGCTAGAAAGAGCTTGGAAATGTACGCGACCTCTCCATAAACATGCCCACAGGCTTGCTCTCGACATCCGCCCGCCAAACTACCCCTCTTCGGCCGCTCCTACACCCACACCTCTCCCTACGACCGCAAGACTCTTCGTGAGCACCCGTCGCCATGTTCGAGAAATCCCTCTACGACCTCATTCGAGGCCTGCGCAACCATAAGGGCTCAGAGAAGGAGTACATCGCAGATAGCATTAAGGAATGTCGACAGGAAATTCGCTCCAATGACATGGATCTCAAGTCGACAGCGCTGATGAAGCTGACGTACCTCGAGATGTTCGGCCACGACATGTCTTGGGCGTCCTTCAACGTGCTGGAAGTCATGTCATCGCCCAAGTTCCGGCACAAGCGCACAGGATATCTGGCCGCGGTGCAGAGCTTCCGTAGAGACACAGAGGTCCTGGTCCTCGCGGAAAACCAGCTGAAGAAAGATATCATGCTGCCAACGCCGCCATTTATTTCGCTGCCACTCGGCGCTATACCGCATGTCATCAACCCCAGCATGGCCAATTCGGTGCTGTCAGATCTCATACCCAGGTTGACGCATTCGAGTCCACAGATTCGAAAGAAGACTGTTGTTACGCTGTATCGACTAGCGCTGGTGTACCCGGAGACATTGCGACCTGCGTGGCCAAAGATCAAGGAGCGCCTGCTGGACGAGAACGAGGACCCTAGTGTGACAGCCGCTATTGTGAACGTTGTATGTGAATTGGGGTGGAGAAGACCACAGGATTTCCTGCCACTTGCGCCGCGGTTGTTCGATCTTCTAGTCGAGGGAGGTAACAATTGGATGGCTATCAAATTGATCAAGCTTGTGTGTAATGGCCACGCCAGTCGCATGGATCTTGCTAATGCCGTGTAGTTTGCAACATTAACACCCCTCGAACCCCGACTGATCAAGAAGCTCCTCCCACCTCTGACCAAGATCATCCGCGAGACATCCGCCATGTCCCTTTTATACGAGTGCATCAGTGGCATAATACAAGGTGGCATCCTGGAAGCCGTTGAAGGCACAGCAGAAGGCGAAGAGGTAGCAAAGCTCTGTGTCGGCAAGCTGCGAGGCATGATGGTCATAGAAGGCGACTCAAACTGTAAGCCCACGGACAATGAATTACAAGTCACAAGTCAAGTTCTCATCGGTCGCAGTAAAATACGTAGCATTACTTGCTTTCGAAAGAATCGTTGGCTCGCATCCGTATCTTGTTGGCCAGCAACAGGACGTTATATTGGAGTGTATCGACGATCCCGATATCTCGATACGAATGCGCGCTTTGGACCTCGTCGTTGGCATGGTCAATCCAGACAACCTCACCGCGATTGTGGGACGGCTCATGCGCCAGCTGCGGAACGCTCCTATTGCCACAGGAGTGGACAAGCCAGAGAACGACCGCTTCAGAAATACAGGCGTCGTGCCATATGCAGACTCAGACGATGAGGACGCTGAAGAGGCGCTTCCTTCACATGAGCAGAGATCTGATCAACCACCGCCGTTACCGGACGATTACAGAGTCAGCGTCATTAAGAGGATACTAGGAATGTGCTCGCGCGATACATATAGCAACGTCACTGATTTCGAGTGGTACATCGACGTACTGACTCAACTTGTCCGAGTCTCGCCTGCTACCAAGCATGCAGCGGCATCAGAAGATGAGGAAGACTTGGGGCACTCCGATGATGTAGGCGCAGGCATCGGACATGAGCTGCAAAACGTCGCGGTGCGAGTTCGAAGTGTTCGCCACGAGGCTGTTGACGCAGCACAGTCATTGGTTCTTGTGGACCGCAGAGACCGTATGTTCCCAGCCTCAGGCAACGGTGGACAAGGCGTGCTTGAGTACGCTGGCTGGCTCGTCGGCGAATACGCAACATATCTTTCACAACCAGAGCCCGTCATGACCTCGTTGTTACATCCTGCGTCGCTTCAGTTGTCCTCAAAAACGCTCGCTGTTTATCTTCAGGCGATACCGAAGGTTTTCTCAAGTATAGCTGGCAACGAAAGGATATCCTGGACACCAGAGCGCAAGACATTGATGTCACTCCTCATGGCTCGTATCATCCACTTTCTCGAACCACTATCAACGCATCCCAGTCTTGAGGTCCAGGAGCGCGCAGTTGAGTACCTGGAGTTGATGCGATTAGCCGCCGAGGCAGCATCTGGAGCGCCGGCCAACACCGAAGGCGACTTCACAGAACCACCGCTCCTATTAACGCAAGCCATACCCGCCCTCTTCTCCGGTGCTGAACTCAATCCAGTGGCACCAGGCGCCCAACGCAAAGTCCCCGTACCAGAAGACCTCGACCTTGACACACCAATTAACCCGAACTTACATTCCCTCCTCTCCCAAGCCGAGCAAGAAGGCTTCGAAACAGACGAAGATGATGTTTATGCCGCCTACAGCGAGCCTATCGCCTCCTACACCACAACGCTGGAACCAACCTCCACCCCCGCCGCCGACCGCCTCGACGCACCCCACAAGGAACCTGCATCCTATCAAAATGCCGTCGAAGAGGAGTATCTGGATCCAGACATCATCGCGCGCCGCAAGGCCGAGCGCAAAGAGCGCTACAAAGATGATCCATTCTACATCGACCCCGAGGGCGGCAGCGGCACTGTCACGCCACTCAGCAAAATCGTACGCGATGGAAACAAAGACGGCGATCTGGATATTGACTCCATTCCTATTATGGATCTCGATCTCAGCACAAGTAGACATCCCTCTTCTGACAACGTGCCGCGCGCAAGAAGTCCACGGAAGGCAGTGCGCAGAGTGGAAATCATGGGTGACGAGACGCTTGGCCCTGCAGATCAGGATCCGGAAAGAGAGGATATTGTGCAGCCCAAGCCCTCAATACGCAACAAAAAGGGCCTGTTGCAGGTCGATAGCGCGGGTCTTGCATCTCTATCTCTTGACGACGAGGGTGGAAGCAGCAACAGGCGGCTCACGGCGCTGGAAATCGAGCGCAGAGAACAGGAAGAAGCCGAGATGGCGCGTGCTCTGCAGGCTGTTGAGCGCTCAAGACTCGAAATGCAGAGAGCGAGCGAAAGGGTCGAGTACAAAGAGGCCGAAGGAGTGGTCACGAAGAAGAAAAAGAAGGTTAGGAAGGCTGTCCTCGAGGGTGATGATGCAGCACAGCCGCAGGCGGAAGGGCAGGCTGAGGGGGGCACAGCGCCGGTTAAGAAGAAGAAAAAGAAGAAGGCCAAGCCTGAGGGCGAGGAGGGAGGCGCGGAAGGAGCGCCTGCTGAGGTGCCAGAGGGAGAGGTGAAGAAGAAGAAAAAGAAGAAGAGGGTTGTGGTCATGGACGAGTAATATGGTGATTGTATGAATCAACTCACGGTGTACAGCTCTACTGCTGGTCGACCGATAGCTATTCGATGCATCAATTTCCGAAAGTGCAAACTATCTTCACATCACGCTTTTAGTGTCCACAATGCTTATGTGCAGGGAGGTGTGAATGGAGAGCTGTTGGACGACGCGGATGTAGAAAGTGGCCGAAAATTGTCCTGATCTGACGACAGAGAAGACAAAGGTAACAACATGTCTAACAACGAAGTATCTCAAGATGCCATGATCCCGTTGGGTCGTGTGTGTAATTGTCAGTGCATTTACAAGTGCCAAACAAAACAGTATTACGAGGTAGAGTAGGGTCAAATAGCAAACGTCAACACGAACTTGAATACCCCGTCATGAAGTCTCATCAAGACGACGGACGTCAACTGCGGCACTACAAGAATCTACAACTGCCTACCACACATATTCACCGAAAGTCAATTCCTGATACCTGACATCATCCGTATTCGGAGATGAAACGCCCAACCACAGTTACTATACGAGCCGCGCATCAATTTTCTGCAGAACGCAAGAAATCGTTGAAAATCATTGACGATCTCCTCCAACGATGTTTATGACCATCGCAATCTATTTTTGAGTAGCCTCCTCCACATTAAATACGGTACAAAGTGGAGCATTCTAGGATCAGGGGTGTGAGGAGAAAATCAAGAACAGACAGAGAAATGGGAGGCTGAATGCTGGTGGGTCCTGAACAGCGATAAGATAATGAGCTGCAAGCATCACATTAAGTCGACGGCAGGGAAAACTGACGGTCTGACGAGGTCCCCGACTCAGGTAGTAGAGCCGAATATAGGAGTGGAAATCATAATTGGAGAATGGAGGTTCTCAACGCCATTTCCATGTCATCAACCTGCGACGGGCTGACCTGTCAAGCCGGGTGTGCGACGCCCCGTCGATCCGATCTCAACGTCAGTCAAACCCTTTCTCACCGGACGATCATCAATCCAGACCAGAAAGTGTGGACGCTGTGGAGTTGAACACGCGGGCTGCACATGTTGGTCGTCTTTGGAGGCCTGAAAATCAACCGGCTGCGGGGAGCGATTACGCGTTCGACGTGCTAGAGCACGTTGCAAGCGTTCAGCAGTCCGGGAAAGCTGGGAAATCCGAGGGGCGGGAGTGCTAGCAAAGTGTCCTGCAGTTGTGTGACTGTGGAGCTGAAGCGCTGAAAGAGCCGCAGCCATTCGGAAGGCTGGAAAGACGCACCGCCGCAGGTGCATTATGCAGCTAGTGAATGCATTTGAAGGCCGTGAAAAAGAATGCTGGACGAGCAATCACGTCGTGGAGTGAGCGAAATCTGCACGCAATTACGTGGCTGTACACAGTAGCACATGGCGAATTCGAGGATACGGGCATAAGGGGCTGGGGATGCAATGGTCAAAATGACGTCGAAAAGGGTCTGGTGTCTGAATCGTTCATGGTGTTGAGGCGTGCTTCGTCCGCTGGAGGTTGACGGTGGCAGGGCAAGCTCAACACCACAGCATGCCTCGGCGAGCCTGGCCAACTCACAATCTCAAAACCACCGGTTCCCGCGCATGACAGTTACACAATTTATGCTGAGGGAAGCCACTCGGCGGCGTCGATATAAGACTACGAGCAGAGGCATTGCTTGGACGGACTTTAGGCGGTTGTTAGACCATAGACTACTTGGCTCTGTGACACCGTTACTGTAGAACAACGCAGTACTGGCAGTAATCCCGTCCTCCGCTCCCCAGAAGCGACCATGCATCAAGAAATGCAGGCTGGGCACGAGCAGATCCCCTGCGCCGCCGCAATACCTCGGAGGCCCACAGGCTGAATGCAGCCTCTCCTTTTGCTGTTCGATAAAGAGCTTTGTATCAAGTGATGCCATCCCGGCGGCACGCACCCAATTGCCTGCCCCCGAGCAAACGTGTGCTGCTGCATCTGTATCAGCGCTGGTGCTTTTGTAGCCACCCAAGCGCGGCGGATGGCTCTAGCAGCAAAGCCGCTAATCATGGGTCCCCGTTGTCACGGTCAACAAGTTCGTTCGCGCAGGCCGCGGCCCACGTCGTACAAGATGGATTTGTGACGACGGTTCTGAAACAGCAGCTCAACGAGGGATACGGTGTGGGCTGCAGTGGACATGTGGGCTCGATGATGGAGTTGTTGACAGGCAATTGCGCGTCAATGGCAGACAAGCACTGGATCAGCGTGCGTGTTTACTGTTGCGGTCACAGGCGAAAAGCGTGCCTGGATGGCAATAATGCCTGGTCTAAGTTTGGTACGGTTGCTGGGGGTCGTCAAGCCATCCCAGCATGGATGCTGCGCCGGCGACGGGCTTGCACAACCAGCACCGCAGCCTAGTGGGAGAGACAGTGTCGTAGAAACTCTGGTGGCTGAGAGCTGGTCTGGCAGTCGCCTCCCCGCTCTGCTGCTGCAGCATTATTGTCGTCAACCATTGCTGGGTGGCAGCGTTCACCATTCATCTCACGCTCGTGTTTGGTTTCCATACTGTCCACTCTGTTATAGCGGTGTTATAGCGGAGCATCGCAACGTCCAAGACCATCGACTCCTGGCCACTGCGAGGCGCTAGCCTGTCTCCGGCTCGATTTTATTGCAATCGGTAGATCATTTGGCGACTTTTGCGACTGGTCGACCCCTACTATCCCGCAACAGCATCACCTTCTTCTGAGCGCCCGTGCGTGTCGTCCGCCATCATCCCTCTCCGCGCCCTCACCCGCTCCCTACGACTTTCGCCGCTCGAGGTTGTCGTTCTTTGTCGCTCCTTGTTACAGAGAAGAGGCTGCTACCCGCGCCTGTGTCTGGTAAGTCACGGCCTACCCCTGCCCCGGGCTCCCAGCGGGCCGGGAACACATTGTAGACGATCCGGCACATTCGGACAGGCGAGCGAGCGAGTGTGAGACGTCAGCGCAGGCAGTGCGAGGGCGCGAGAAACATTCAGGGTCTGCGTTTCCGCGAGAGAGTGTCAGAAAGTCGCCTCCCAGGAACTTCTCTGCGGTTGTTGGGAGCTGTCGCCGGCGAGCTAGCGCTGCATCGATCGCATGCGCAACCGTCTGAGATCGACATTGCCTGACGTTGACCCTCTCGCCCTTCGCACCTGCCTCTGCCACTGCACCCTCACTGTCGCTCCCTCCACACACGCCAATTGTATCTGCACTGCACTGCACTGCACCGCACGGCACTGTCGCTGACACGACCTCCCAGCACGCTCTAGCATTCACGCATCACGCTCGCTTCTTACCGCACCGCATTCCTACCCGCCAGCAGTTCTAAACATAGTCGGCCATTGTGCACCGCGCGCTCCACACAGCACTTCTCCCCGCGTACATGAGATAGCCCTACCGCTGCACGCAGGCCACACCGGGCATTGAGAGCGCCTCCCGCGCAACGGGGACACAGACAGAGACAGCCGCGCAATGGGCAAGCCGGGGCTGGGACTCTTCACCGGGCGCAGGAAGTCGCAGAGCAACGTGCTGGACGACATCGCTGGTAACGGCGCACCCGCGAGCCCTGATGTCGCCGCACCTGCGCCTCCTCCCGGCGAGTCGGGCGGCTTCCGCCTGATGAGCCGGCCAGAGGTGGACCGCATCCAGGAGCGCAGGAAGACGATGGAAAAGGAGAAGAAGTCGACGTTTCCTCGTTTCAGCGGCTTTGGCAGCGCAAGCAGCAAGGCTCGCCAGCAGTCATTTGAAGACGAATCTCCAGGGTCCTCAAAGCGGTAAGCCAACCTGGCCCATGCGGTAGCGCCGGCGTAACTGACTCCTGCATTAGTGACAGCAAGTCCAGCAGTGGGACGCAATTTTCGACGTCTCGTCCTTACATTAACGGCCAGCATGGGTCAACCTCCACCCTGCCGTCCTCCACCGACACTGGCTCGGACGACAACCTCTTTGCCAACGTTCCTCGGCCGCAGATCGCACAGCACAGCAGCTCCCCTAACTCGTATTTCAGCTCCAAGAAAACGCTGCCAGCCCTACCCAAGACTAGCTCAGGAGCACCCTCCAATAATAGCAACAACATGCCTTTCGGCTTTGGTAAGCGAGATCGCGCTATGACAACCTCCAGCTACGCCAGCACTGCAATGCCGCCGAAGCTGGACCAAGACCTGTCCTTTGGAGATGATTCTTCTTTCGACGATATTTTCAGCGGCCTTAACCGCAAGCCCTCCCCTGAGATGTCCAGACAGCCTGAGCCGACGGGCCGCTCGCTCCTTGCGGAAAAGCGCACATTCCAGCCAGAGCCTATCAAAGTCCTACCACAAAAGCATGTTGAGGCACCTTTAAGAAGTTGGGACAGCCGTGGATCAGCCGACAATCTTATGGACTCTCCACGTTCGGATAACGACGACTCACCGCCCCCTGTACCGCCCCCACACAAGTACCAACAGTACGCGCCCGTCTCGATGGCACCTGACAGCCCCGACCTGCAGTCGTCTGCTACCTTCCAAGACCGCAATGGCCAAGCCGCCCGCGAGCCCTTCATGCGTGGAGGCAGCACCTCGCCCGAGCAGAACAATGCATCCATCTCGACGTCGTCCGCAAACTCCTTCGAGACTCCCCTGTCATCACGATCCGCCTCCACCAACGCTACACCGCGAGCACCGCTGCCGCCGTCGGCTATTGCATACAATGACGACGATGACGACAACATGTTCGCACCACCGCCGCAGAAGCCCCAAGCACAGACATCGCCTGCACCCAGGGCAGCACCTCCCGTCGCGAAGAACCCCCCTCGACCTGTTGCAAACGGTGGCTCGCGTGTCATGTCACAAGCAGAGTTCCGCGAATACCAGAAGAAGCGAGCTGCGGCACCGCCGCCAGAGGATAGCGAATCTGACGAGGACTACGAAGACGAAGAAGAAGCCATCAAGAAGCGGGAAGAGGAAGAAGTACTAAGACGGAAGAACCAGCAGATGTCGTTTGCAAGGGAAGCTATGCGTCGCTCGACAACAGCACCCGCGGACCCCAACCGGCCTGAAAGTATAATTGACAACGCCTTTGGAAACAGCACCGGTTTCCCTTCAGAGACTTCGATGAAGGCAGACGAATGGGAGGATGAGGATGTGCCTCTTGGTATTCTTCAGCAGCACGGCTTCCCGAGTGCGGCACGCAACCGAGTTCCCAGCCAGCCCGCCAACGCCGTGCCGTCGTACTTTCCTGACCGGCCAGCATCTGCTGGCGCCATGGGCGGCAACCGTGCACCGAACCTCCCCGCTTTCGCCAGGGGTCTGCCAATGGATCCCCACAGCTCGTTCATTGGCGGTGGTTTGGTACACCACGCAAACCGCGAGTCGCTGGGCTTCAACAACTTCCCTCGTGGCCCGCAATCTGTCGCTGGCGACGCAATGGGTGGAGGCTATGGGCAGGGTCCGATGGGTGTACCACCACCACTCATGTACCAGGACGCCGGCATGGCCGCACCGTCGCTTGTTGACCAAATCCAGATGCGAGACATGACTAAGAAGAAATATCTGGGTGGTGCTTCGAGCAAGCAGAAGCCTGCAGAAGGTCCCTTCACCGGCATGCTTGGAGCCCAGATGAACTCCCAAGGTCAGGTTCAGAACCCTACGCGCATGTCGCAGATGCCACCGATGAACGGCATGAATGGCATGGGTATGAACGGCATGAACCCGATGATGGGAGGCGGAATGTCTCCTGGCCAGATGCCTATGATGGGCATGGGTATGGGCCAGATGGGCTACATGCCGCAACAACAAGATTTCATGCAGATGCAGCAACAGTACCAGCAGATGCAGCAGATGATGGCTATGCAATTCCAGCAGATGCAGATGCAGCAGATGCAGCAGCAACAAGATCCACGGATGTCGATGGCCATGCCAAACAACGTGTTCAACAACGGCATGATGGGCCAGCAGATGGGCCAGGGTCAGAACATGATGGGCAACAATTCTTTCTTGAATGTGCCAGGCATGCAGAATGGTATGCAACCTCCTCACAACCGGCCCATGTCCATTATTTCGCAGCAGCAGCGCCCGTTCTCGACCTTCGGTGGTGGTATGGGTATGGGACCAGGTCCCGGATACACACCGTCGATTGCACCTTCTGAGCGTTCAAACATTGGTCTTTCTGCGCGATACCGACCGGTCACTAACCACTCGGATGCAGTCTCAAATGGCACATCGATGACGCTGCAAGCTACCAGTGGCGGCGGCAACAAGCCTGGTGTGATCAAGGGCATACTAAAGAAGAGCCCTCAGATCAACGTCGAAGAGAAGGATGACGAAGAAGACTGGGGCTCCATGGCAGCCCGCAAGAGCAAATTCGGCAAGGGCAAGGAGAACCAGAGTTCTGGTCTCGAAGACCTTACCCGCGGCCTCAACATTTGAGCAACACCACCTTGTAATGGATTGAAGATTGAAGATATTTGAAGATTTGACGGGATAATCTGCGATATGGAGCGAGTTTGGATGGGTCGGGATCGAATATTCTGCATTGCAATGGCGTTCTCATTTGCTTGGTTTGGCTTGTACGGAAAATTTATCGACGCGACTACCCCTTTGCTCATCGAATCGATTGAACACATGGCATTGAGAGGGGGAAAGAGCATTGCATGCACATCCAAGCCTCCCATGCTGTGGGGCTTTATTCTTTATAGTCTGGGTCTGGATGTGCGAGGGTGACACGGATAGAATTCGCTGTAATTATGATACCATATGCTTCGGCTCCTCTCTACATTCTTTCGGTTTGTTACTCGTGTTTGCTTGATGCAGTATAAGAAGCGGTATGCGTTAGGTAGGTATCAACATCTAGGTGACAGTGCGCTACCTAAACCCATGTCCCATCTCAGTATTCAACGTCCTACTCTACTTTTAAGATTCAAACCTCATACCAGGTAACGACATCTCCACCGGCCTCAAACCACGCATCCTTACACCCAACAACATCAATCTCATCAACCCAACTATCATTCTCCACTGCCAATGCTTTGGGAATCCTCTCCAACACTCCACTCCCATTGCCATCGAACCCGCCCACGACTACACTTCTCTCCGCTGCAGGCCTCTCCCACTCCTCTCTTTCGACATGGAGATCGATGGCGCTACTAGCGACCGAAGGTGGTGGCGCGTCTTGCATGATAACATCACTAGTCTCATCAATACTGTAGGAGTTATGTGCAAGGCCACTGCGATCGATGAACTGCTTTGACCGAACAACGGGATCAGCATACTTATGTAGACGCCAGGTTTTGCATTGCGAGGTGTATGTGAAGGCCCAGATGAGGATGTCAGGGCGCGTTTGGATGGCCAGCTCGCAGATGTCGGGGAGCTTGCTGATCTCAGTACCAGACAAGGAAACGGGCCAGATAGGGCTGTCGTTGTCACTGTCGAGTCTGTTTGCTAGATCAAGAGCCGTGGGTTCGTTCCACCAATTAAGCCAGTGATCGTAGTCGCGGCCAAGAGGAGAGAAAGGCGGGTGATTGTACATATCCCAACTCTCTGCTGCTTGCTCCTGGCGGGATAGTTTGAGAACGTTAATAGGTATGCTGTATAGCATGACGGTGTCTCCATACACTGCTACGATGCGAGCTCCGGATGACATGTCTGCAGCCGCGGTGTAGACACGAGGAACGACTCTCTCTTCTGGTGCATTGAACACAACCTTGCGTAGTAGCTTCGTAGGCCCACCAAGAGGCGCATCACAACCCAGCGTGAGTTGGTCAGTCGACGGATCGATGAACAGAACATGATGACCGTCGCTCAGTGGAATCGCATGGTAATGGTCGCAGCTTTGAGTGTGCCTGGAACGTGACTCGAAGCCAAATGAGCCCCAAAAAGAGCTTATGGCGGGGCTATTGAACAGTTTTCGGCTGATGGCAGGCGTATTACTGGGGTGCGCAGCACTTGAGATAAGTCGCAATTTCTTTGCTGACTCGAAACCAGGACGAGGTGACAGGAAGTAGAGGTGATCGCTTGGTGAGGTGAGCGGAAACCATCGACTGAGGCTTTGTCCAGTGAGTGCGTCAATCCAGTGCAGCTCGATACCTGCTGAGCATCCAAACGCAACACATCGGCGTTGAGGACATATTGAGACATTACGCGGTGGGTCGTCCTCAGAACAAAGATGTCGGTAGAAAGTCGAAGTGTCACTCTCGATAGGAATGTTCTGCACAGGCAGCGTTGCCTTAGAATCTCTTCTGAGATTCCTCAGTGGTCCTCGAAGATTCAGGTTCCATGTCTGGGCGATCAAGTTGCGGTCATGTCTGGTTATGTCGTCGGTGCCTCGAAGATTGAATCCTTGATTGTGCGCTCTCAACTCAATCGCATTGAAAGAATCCAGATCTGGGTTCTGAATATACGGAAAGCTGCGAAGTACTCGAGGCGAAGTGTGTTCGGCCGAGTCAATGACGTCTTGTAGGTCGCTAGTGTCGCCAGTGGGTGTCCTTGGTTCAGGACGCGTTCGTGGCGGATATCCATCGCCTTCAACGCACGTATCACCTGATCCCGGCTCTGGTAAGGGCCGACCGTAACGAAGCTCGCATACCATTCCCATTCTCCCTTCCAGCAATACGGCAACAGCATCTCGACCCACAGCCGTATTCATACTCATAGCCAGGACCCGTCTCGGACATACGATGCTTGTTAGTGGTCGCAAGAGACCATCCTCGAGACCGTAGATGTAGACGAGTGTATCCTTTGCAACTAGAAGGTATTTGCCACAGACACTGGATGTGAATATCAAGCCGCCGCTGGCTCGCCCTTTCTGAGGTGCATAGCCGTGGGCTAGCTCCGAGAAGTCGACATCTGTATGCTCCATAATCGCAGATCTACCATCCAGACCGTTGCCGGTCCACTGAGAGGCCAAAGCACACTGACGTGAGAGAAGTCGACTCAATCTCCATTCTTCGCTGCTAGCAGCTGTGGAGTAGTTGTGTGCAATTTCTTTGTCATTCGCCTGGCTGTCGCTGTACCAGCCTCCTCTTCTCAGCATCGCATGGAGCAGGCTCTTGTCCAAGCTTGCCATCATCCAATGCCGACAACTTCGTCGAGCAGCATTAAAATCTTTTGCATTGAGGTGGGCGTAGATGCCAAGCAGTATCTCGGTAGGCACTTTGCCAGAGGCTGAACATATACCCGGTGCAATAGCACTCACAGCGGTGTACGAAGATCGGCATGTTGACCTGAGATTTTGAGTCGTAGCGATATCTGTGTGATGCAAGATACGCGCTGTGACCGAAGGATTCTGGAACAGGTCGTGTGCAGTCAGCGGGTTGTTGGGCCAGGATATCTTGCTCGACGGAGTAGGAGTGCGGTCATTCGAAGTGGCATCGTAATCAAGGCCTTCAAACAGGGGATCTCTAAGCTCCTCAATTGGGGTATTGATGCCAAGAAGCACATCTGACATGCTTCGCACCACCCCCTGACCCAAGACAGGTTCCAGCAACTCGTCTTTGATACTGCCATTGTCGACCATAGAGAACGAATGCGACCGTACGCGGCGAGGCAGTCGCGCATCACCAAAAGACTCCGTCAAACTCGGAAGTCTGGAAGTCGAGTTGTTGTATGACCCCGCAGACTGGAAACTGGGTCCGCTGAATAAGAACGCGCCAGGCGAGACGAGGTCAAAACTTGGGACCGAACCGTAGATAGAAGAGTCGGGTCTCGAGCCGAAGCTTGACCCCCTTGATTGTGCTTGTGGACTGACGTTGTGCGCTCCTCGTCCTGCCGTACCACCAAAGAACGAACTGATGACTCTGTGAAACGTGCCTCTAGGTCTTAACTGTCGCCTGTACAAGAACGCACTTCTGTAACGATTTGATTTGGACACGCGAGGGTGGTCTCCTTGTTTGTAAGGTGTGAAACGGCGCGATGAGCGAGGAAAGACATGCCGGAGCACTTCTGAGCGTTTTGTTGCTGGACTGTCTTGATCGTTGTTTGAAGGAGTTGTTGATTGCTCTGTCATATGTTCGGGCCTTGCCGTGTTGCTTTGTGAAGTGTCGAGCAGGAATTCCGATGCTTGAGGCATTTGTCTGGAGAGGGGACGGATAGGACTGAAAGAAAGTCTGCGGGTGCTCGGTGACTCGAAGATGGACGTGACTTGGAGAGGCTCTGAATCGAGTACAGGAAAGGCTGGTTCTGATTTCGTCCCGGCTACTCCCCGTGAGAGGTATATCTGGGAAGACGTTGTCGCTGCACCCCCTGATGGAGGCTTGGTAGGATGATCGCGTGTGTAGTGCGATGTGAGCTGTAAGAATAGGCTGTTGCTGTATGTAGAACGTGGGATCGTTTTGAATCAGGATGACGTTGGGTAGGGATATCCAAAAACAAGCGCAAAGAATATCAGCTATTGCGCTCGTGAAAAGAATGTTGGGTGTGAGATGCGGGGTGAAGTGAGCTGGGTCAGGGTGCGAAGGTCAGGAACGGCGAAGACTAAGTTACATTTCGCTAAGGGGTATCAATGAAAGGAACAGGAAAGAACGCCACGGGCTGATGCAGGAAGGTGTTACAAGCAACATGTATACAAGAAGGTGCTATTCAGGTTCCAGAAACCTGATCCTTATTCAAGTTAGGAGGTTGACGGCTCGGTCGCGATTGAGGCGTCGTCGTTGATCATCGTTGGTTTGCGTTAATCCGTTGGATCCGTTTGCAGACCTAGCAGTCTTGTTGGCCAGCCAAACGTCGTTCAGACTGCAAGTTGTGTTAGTTGTGTTTTTTCCAAGTGCACTGGTTGACTTACGGCATCACGAGACTTGGGATCTCAAATTTCAAACCACTTTCCCGCGCTTCGTCCAAAGTAAGCCTTCCTGCTGGCCTTCCTCGCCCATAGCGCTCTGCATGGACAGCCTCTTCTTGCACATCGCGCCCCAGTTCTGACCGCTCAGGATCGTGGAGGCTTCGTAGAGCGATGAACTTCATCAGAGGTCGATATGTGCGCGCATAGACGAACAAGAACCAGACCGTGCCTATCGCCAAGGGCGCCACCAAAATGGCGCGCTTGAACGCCTTCTTCAAAGCCAGCTGCCCAGCAACAGTGGCCTGAAACAGCACAACTCCGATGATGACACGATCGCACATCATCGTCCAGCCCCTACCCGTCGAGTGCTGTCGATGCTCCATTGCGTATAGCAGCTGATACTTATGCACGAATTGACCAATAATGAAGTAGGCCAGACCTGTGAGCAGAACCTGCCAGGAGTCCCTCAAAACACTGTAGACGACACAGATGATGAATATAAGGATCGTCTGAGGCAAGAAGAAGCCATAGCTAAAGACTGGAGGTTGGACGAGCTCGGCGTAGTCTGTTGTTTTAGTGAGCATAGGTGCGTTATCGCGGAAGGAGTGCGTACTTACCTCGAGGGGTCTTCGCTCCGATCAGATAGATGGGGTATAACGAGAGAGCTCCGAACTCGAGGAGGCGGAATGGGAACAAACCGAAAGCTTGGAGGAGAATGAAGTTGGTGTAGAAGCCCAGCAGGTTCGCAAGGGAATTAGCCAAGGCAAAGGCGATCTCAGTGGCGCTTGTCAATTTTTCGCCGAACTTTGTCAACAAATCCAGAAGATTTGACGCAGTTCCAAGAATCGTGAACAGTATGAAGAAGTTGAAGAACGTGAAGAAGAAGTTTTTCGAGATCACAGAGAGCTCGACATCACCCTGTGATATCATGCCCTGCTGGTTCGCCAACCCTTTTCCAAGTTAGCAATGCGTTCAAGGTCTTCTTGGATAACTTACAGTCGTAGAGGAATGGTACAAGCACGTTGATCAGCGTCAGCGACAGCGTCGGCAACTGTGTGTTGACGAGGGACTGCAGAAGTTCGTTCTGATCGAGTGCGTCTGCCAGGCCAGGGAAGACTTCATGGATGGAGCAGGTATTCAATGCACCAGCAATGGGAACGAGCAGTACGGTCCAAAATACGCTTAAAACGCCGATGAAGAACGTGATCGTCCAAGAGCGGAAGATGCGCTGGTTTCGTGAGAGGTATGTGTTGGGCCAAACAACGTCAGATGGGGCCGGGCTGTTGTTCGCAAGAAGCTGAAGTGGCGATGGGTCCAAGACAGCCTGTATGGCCATCTGCGCACTGGCTACACTGTCCATGGTAACAAAAGCCAGCGGTGTAGGCTCAAACTCTTTCTTCCGCAATTCGGTGATCTCGGCATCCAATCGACGTAGCTTGTCCTCGTAGTAGTCGATAGCGTCGACCTTCCTGTATCGCAATTTGAAGCGACCATACCAGATCTTTGCTATTGGACGCTGGCGTGAGTACGGAATCACGTAGTCGGGATCTCTGTCAGCGTCGTTCAGAAGTGTGCTGTCCTCGCGGTCATCCCCGTCGGCCTCAGGTGGGCGAGGCTGGACAACAGGCAAAGTCTCCAGACTGCGCTCAACTCTACGGCTTCCTAAATGAACTGTCCAAGCTTCCTCAAGCTTTCGCAGTACAGTCTGTCGCCGAGTGATCTTGTCATCCAGCTCTTTCCAATTCCTGCAGAGTGTCACGCTCTCAACCTTGCCAATCTGGAGTTCTTCGATGAATTGTTTAATCTTATCTTCAGAGCGTAGTTCTAAAGGAATGCCTGAGAGCCTGATAGTGCGATCGGTGATGGTGGTCTGACTACCCAGATACTCTTGCCTTATGTCGATGATTCTTCGAGTCTCGGACACGATCAAGTAGAGTATAAGCGCCGTGAACAGGTACACAAAGACTAGATACATCCAGAGGTAATCTGTGTAGTATTCGTAGTCATGCCCAGCGAGGGTCGACCAAAGCGTCTCTGAGCGCATCTCGAGATGTTCGCCTTTGCCTTTCTTGTCGCCGTCACCACCGAGGTAGGGCTTCTTGCCTTCCTTTTCCTGATGTGTATCGTGGACCGGCTTGATTACGGCGAGGGCGAAGAAGAGTGTAACGAGGAGGAATTTGATAGCCATCTTGAAGAATGCAAGGTACTGAAGCATTGTCAGCTTGTTGTCGTGTATCATGCATATGGCAACGTACCACATAGGCATCAAGTCCAGCCGAAGCCAGTACTTGGTCGTCCGTGATCTTCCATAGTGGTATTATCCAGCCAAAGAAGGTATCGGGAAGCTCGGGAAGCGCCGTCGCGAGGTTGTTCTGCTTCTTGCGCGCAGCATAGAGGCCTTTCCATCGTGGTCGCAGAAACTGTTCAGACTGTCAGCGGATTATCGCTAGGTAGTAGCGCGCAGGATGCATACACAGAAGACTAGAAACGCTCCCACGCCTAGCGTCAGGGAGATGTAGATCTGAAGTCGAACATCGCGCGGGCGACCGGTGCCGAATATATCGTCGCGACCAGCCTTACAAGTGTCGTTTCTATGGTTTATCATCGCCGAGTGGTGTATTTGGTGGCCATGCCAAATTGTAGAAGGCAATGGGAGTCGAAGGGTCGCGGTAATTGTAAAGGCGCGTGCGCAAAGCGTGGCCCGGCGGTGAGCGTCATCATGCATGCGCGACGTAACCGGCTAAGTCTGATGCTAGGATGACAGCCTTGCCAAATTCCTGACCCCTCAGCCTATCAATTCTGGCTCTACCTGCAACACAAAGACCCGTTGTTTCGCGTCCGAAATGTCTTGCAGAAGAGGAGGAGTAAATCGAACCCGGGCGATCTGGATTGCTCAAGATCGTCTCCGACTGCTGCAGGTGACTGACCGCCTCGGTGATCGATACCACAGCACAGGCGCTCTGCTCACAGTACGCATCGAAACGCAATCTACTGTGAGCGAGAAAGGACGTAAACCGCTAAGAAGTCACCTACGTACCTGTTCAGAAACCTCAAGCATAATACTCAGCCATGGTAGAGACGCAATATACACTAACGACAGAAGCCTTCAGTTGGTCCATGTGGTATCGATAAGCATAATCTGAACTACAATTTGCAGCAGGTGTACATCAAACAAAGGTCCTGCACTGTCCCAAAAGATGCACACAACGCTGCATCAAGATTATTTGCTCGGTCATTGTTGCCATTGTTGATGTGTCTCTCACGTGCAACCTCCATACTGAGCGATCACGACTCACGAAAGGGGCTACTGACAGGTTGGAGCAGAAGTCTAAACACACAGCATAACAACGAACGGACAATGTTCTTACTGAGTATGTTTACTGTTTTCGAAGAGGGCAGGTCGGTGAACGCGTACGGTTACGCATCTTTTTATCATAGCGATACGACAACACGGCACAAGACTGCCCGCCATAGCAAATCACCGTCACGCGAAGCAACCTTATTTCACTAGCTGGAGCCACCAAATCCTGCAAGCCGGAAAACGTCGTCCGGAGAATGCTAGCCGGATCGACAACCGCTGCAATTTGCGCTGCTCACTCGGGACGAACACATGATCTGTGTTGGAATGCAACTGAACCCCCACTTCACAGAACGCGCTAGCGGAGACGTAACAAGCATTGAAGCTGACCTTGGCAAAGCTTAGTTGGCAGCGTGCGTGTGATGACAGTTGAGGTCTCGAACAACTGAGATGTTCGGTTGACAAGCGTCGCCCAGGACGCGCAACCTTTGTTTCGAGAGTCGGTCCCTTTGTCGATTCGACATGGGTTACAGATGATAGTGCGACTCTGAGCGTGCAGGGCCAGCAGAAACTAACGCTGCAGCGACGTGGCAGAGGTCAGTGTGCGATCGTTTGAAGCAACGTTTGGTCTGCGACAAGGCAGGCCGAAGGGAGCCAGAACACTCGTTTTGGGCACCTCTTCGACGCAGAGGTTGCCGAAAGCGCTGGAACCCAGCCCGGTGTGCTGTCACTGGCGGTCCTCCGCTGCTTGACCGTACTTGTGCAGCGCGTAACAGCCCATATCCTAGACGCCATTCCCGTTCGGCAAGGCATGAATTGGGGCACGGTGCGTCTCTAGGGCAGCTCTCAGAAGATCAATATCGACCACCCTGCCCCGGTCGTTCCGGTCGTTCTTCTCCTCGCATCGCTCCCAACATTAAAACCAAGTCCCAGGTTCTCCTTCGTCTCGCAGCCAGACCCCGTTCCGTGACCGATATCGACGGCTACCCCAACTTTCGTATTCCAGTTCTTCAGATCTGCACCTATCCGGACCCCTGTGTTCCCGCAGCGTGCGTCGCCCTTGGCAGCCAAGATTGATGCGGCTCTTGGAACAGCCTTGATCCTCTTTACCGACGTCAAGTGGTACGTAAATAGCCACCCGCAATGTGAATTTCGACTCTTCTCTTTTCCGTCCGTGCGAATGCTGGGCATGGTGTTGTTCAGGTTGTGCTTCGCGATCGACCCTCAACTCCCTCGCGCTAGAGGCACAGCCCCGATCGCTCCCCACACCCGTAGGACGACGTCTAATTGCCACTACTGCGCATGTAGCCATCCGCAATGCTGACCGCAAGCCAGCGCAGTCCTGATTCTGTACCCCGTCGTCGCCGTGTCGCTCTTCACAGCCCCCCGTTGACCTGAGACAGTTGCGTGTCGGCCTCGACTCGCACCTCGCGCCTCGCACCTCGCACCCCTCCGCAGCGCGCCCAACAACGCAGCGTCCGCCAGCCCTCATTATTACGCCAGTCTGCGCAATCGCATCGCTTCCCCTGCCCGAGAACGTAGCCGCCGTACATCTGTAGCGCATTCCTCGCCCCGTCTGTCACGTCCTGCTGCTCCGCAATCCTCGGCCGCCCGTCTGTGCACCGCTCGAACGTCCCAACCGCGACACCACCAAGCTACCGCAAGCGCGACTTTGCACCGCCGGACCCGCTCGCACGGTATCGCTGCGCATTCGTCTGCGCATACGTAGCTTGGCGCCCACCAGGTTGTGTGCTGCTTGTGCCCTCCTACATCGGTCGCGGGTAGCCGCAGCATGTGCGCGTTGCAAGTAGCATGACTTCCAGCTCTAAGCGCGACTCCGTCTCCTCGAACTCCCCAGCGCCCAGCAGATCGTTTCTGTCGCGACTGAAGTCGCCCCTGTCCTCCAAGTCGCGCAATTTCACCGACTTCTACATCCAGTCGGACGACCCACATCGCCAGTACGTCCCGGGAGACACAATAAGTGGGACTGTCATCATCAAGGTTGTCAAGCCTCTGAGAATCACACATCTGGTCGTCTCGCTCCACGGGTATGCTCAGGTGTTCAAGAACCCAAACACACCCGGAGATGCATACAAGAACTACTCGACGACAGTTGGGTCAGGGAGAGGCAAGAAGCAGGGCAGCTATTTTGGCAACGGCTTCGCATCACTTTTTAAGGACGAGGTAGTCCTCTGTGGCGAGGGCAAGCTGGCAGAGGGTGTTTATCATTTCAACTTCGATCTGGAATTCCCATCCAAAGGCTTGCCAAGCAGCATTGACGTAAGTATAAAGCACTAATCTGCTCACTAAGGATCAAAGAGCCTGTTGCTGATCATCGTCTAGTTTGAACGAGGTACAGTATGCTACATGCTGACCTCCACGTTGACACGGCCGACTACCATGTCGCCTACAACGACCTGTGATACCAAGGTTACCCTCCGGGATGTCATCGATGTTGCACCTATTGCAGAGCCCAAACCTCGTGTCATCTCGTTAGAACCTATCTCACGACGTACGCGGAACAAGACTCCTCGAACTCGACCAGATACAGGGAAACCTGACAGCAATCCTTCCACGGTCCCTCCTACACCAAATGGCACGGAACCTCCACGGCTGGCTCCGAGGTCAGAACCTCCTAATGGACAGCAAGAAGAGACCGTGAACCCGCGTAGCCCATCCCCCAGCGAGACGAGCTTCGCAAGTCAGATGAGCAGCAGTGGTGCTTCAGGTACAGAATACGGCATCCGTTCCGTCAACACTGTGACAGATGCAGGTGGCTTCATAGCTGCTAACGGAAGTCGACCAACTGTGAAAGGCAAGACCATCACAGCCACTATCGATGTTCTGAAAGGCGGCTTTCTCAGTGGTGACCAAATACCAGTCCGAGTAACCGTCAACCACAACAAACACGTGAGAAGCCTGAAGGGCATCATCGTTACGCTTTACCGACAGGCAAGAGTAGACATGCATCCGGCATTACCAGTTACGCCGAATAGCAAAGGCGACAAGACGAAGTCAGAAGAGTACTATCCGAAATCCAGGACAGGACTTGGTGGTCTTTCCTTGTCATCGGCGGGATCGAGTCATACTTTCCGCAAGGATCTGGGCCAGTCCTTCGCACCGCTGTTTGTGGACCCAAGGACGCTCACCGCAGACATCAAGTGCTCCGTACGAGTGCCGGATGATGTATTTCCTACGATCTCGAACGTGCCCGGCGCTATGATATCGTTCAAGTACTACATCGAGGTTGTTGTGGATATCCAAGGAAAGCTTACCGGTCTGGATCGCATGGTGTCTAACGCTGGTGTGGTCACTGTCCCAACATCCACAGCAAGCACACCAGGGGGCATGGGCCGTGATGAGGCTGCAAGTAACACGTTCTCGACATGGGGTGGAAACTTCGTCGACACAGACGGCATTCGTCGAGAAAAGGGTGTTATTTCGTCATTGTTCGAAGTCATCGTAGGCACAAAAGACAGCGAGAGGAATGGCAAGCGGAAACAGACACAAGGTCTGCCAACCAATAGTCACAATGGTGTTCACGAGATACCATATGGACCCTACGACCCCAATACACCTGGCGGTTACGATGAGTACGATTACGGATACGATGAGCATGGCAACTACTACGGCGACTATGGCTACGACCCGGCTTACTACGAAGTCCCTGGGTATAATGACCGTGGTCCAGATGCAGGACAGTCGTATCATGCTCTACCAGCCCCAGTACAAGAGGAGGCAGGCCTATCGGAAAAGGAAAGATTACGGCGAGCAGAAGCTCTGTTGCTACCTTCCGCACCACCTGGTACCGCTGACGGCCCATCAGCACCTGGCGGAGCGGTGCAACATGGCATACCTGCGTCCGCGCCTGTACTGCCAGAAGACGACGAACACAGTCAACCATACTTTCCTGAGGCTTCGTCATCCTCATCAGCAGTTGCGCACCCTCCACCACCATTCCGCGCCGCAACAGACCCGTCACTGTCCTTCCGTGCCCCCACCCTCCCCGCATCGATACAACATAGCACAACCGGCCTCCCAGACGAACCACCTCAAACTCCCGCTACAGGATCCTCACTCACCATTAATGCCACTCAAACACCCTCCGCAAACGGTACTCAACCCCACTCCAAGCCATTGCCACCGCTGCCACCTCAGTCACCACCCGGCGCGGCTCCGAACTACTTCCCCTCCACCTCACACGCACACGTCTCCGCCACAGACGACAAGCAAGAGATGCAGCGACGCCGTCTGGAAATGGAAAGCAGCGCACCACCTCCCGCCGATCACTACGACTCAGGCGAGAGTTCTGCGGGTCCCTCCGCACCACCAACGAACGGCATGCACAGCAGGCATCTGGCCCCCAGCGCGCCGATGCTAGATGACGATGACGAGGAACTCGCGGCGGCCATTACGCCGGTCAGGAGCAGGGCGCCGAACGAGAGGCCGGTTAGCGAGGCGTTGCCGGAGTATCAGCGGTGACGCAAGTAATGTAATGAAATGAGTCGTGGAGAGGTGATGGGAATGTGTTGGCCTTGATCAGCTTAGGCGTTTGGGTGAAGCGGACCCCTTCATAAAAGGAAGGGCTGATCTTGCTGTCGTCTGAAGTTATAGATTTATGATACCTTGTTCATGTAGAGTTAACCATCTCATTCTTAGTCAACCCGCATAAATTCCATGATCTGAGATAGAGACTGTACTCCGTTGTAAACGTGATGTTGAACCTTGGTGAGCTTGTCTGAGATCTGGGAGTGCCGCTCCACTGATATCGAACAGTATCTGGGGCTGGTATTTGATTTTGGATTGGCTGAAAACTCATGGCTCATCGTGACCTTGATCTAGCCGGAAGAAGATGAATTGTTTGGCGTAGATCTCTTAGCTGGGCAGAAGTCGCCGAGCCACGACTACACATAAGCCTTCACGCTCGATGCTTGACTGTTCCGCAAAAGCTTCATTGCCATGCTCTCTTCTGTCACACCGCCCAGCTGTACCACATGCCCGGTCTGATATGACCGACAATTAATACCTGTCTTCTATTCGATCCCTGCGTTTAGTACAACTCGACTGACCTCCGCTCGACATTTGAGCCAATACCACAACGACGGGACGGTCGAGCACCTCTTGGCTGCCGGATAATCGGGAGCTACACATCCCACCTTCCTTCGCTATACGGGAACACGCTGGTCCAGACCATGATCCACAATGTAGGGTCATTTCAGCTCCTTGATTCGAGAGCTCACGACTGCCTCCAGCTCTTTTGAGTGGGTGTCGTAGGCAGCCTTTAGCTGGACTAGCCTGGTGGTCATTTGTGATTCGAGTGCGGCTTTTTGGGCGAGCAGGTCGGCGAGGCGGGTAAGTTGGGCACGATGAGCGTTTTCTCTAGATCGGTGTTAGTTGGGCACTCTGTGGAGGAGTGGCAGGGGAAGGTTAGTGGGTTGGCAAGTTGGGTGATCAGGTCAGTAGTGTCATTGTGAGGAGAGGCGGGATGTGGAGGTGAATGGGACAAGAGGAGACTGGTCAGAGGATGTGAATGAGGATGTCTCGAGGCATGGTGCCGCATCATGGGCAGCAACTCACGCCTCTTCATCATGCTCGTTGAACAGAGTGGTAACGTCGTCCTGTAATTTGGCCTTCTCCTTGCTGTATTCGTCCTTCAACCTCTTCTTGTTGGCGTTGTGGCGCTTCTTTTGCTGCAGAATGTCAGTATGATTTGGTCTGTGTCAGTTAATTGCCAGGTCGCCTCGTACGTTGTTGTAGCCTTGTAAGATCACGTTTTGAACGGCAATGCCCTGTGATGGATCAGGCGTGATGTCTTCACCTTCACCGTCCATGTCCGCATAGTCAGTCTGTGTTTCATCATCGACATCTTCAGCGACTTCAGTGCGGGCACTACGGCCTTGACGTGAGGCAAACTGGGTTGCTGTAGAACTCGACTTCTTCGCTGCTCGTAGAGAAGCCATGCTGCTGGGTGAGTGCTGGGCGTAAGTAGTTTGATTAGAGGCGTTTGATCAATGTAGTCTGGGTATTTGATTCTGAGTGAACGGTTGCGTCTACGCGTGTTGATTCTCGAAGTCGTCAGGTTGAAAAGGGAAGGAAGCAGCAAGGGTCCTTAGAGCCGGAACCCCACACCTGTGGGTCGAACTTTTAGCGCGGCGCTCTCCACCAAAATTTATCTGCGGACCTCCGCGACCATTCTTGCAGCAACTTCAGACCGAGACAAACAGCCGTCACGATGGGTCTCGCACAGCAGAAGAAGTACGACACTTTCTCACTCACACGCTGTGCACCTCAGCAATCTGCCAAGTACTAACACGCCACCAGTCGCTCCAAGATCTCGAACGATCCCCAGAACACCCACTGGGCACACAACACCGAGCGATTCGGCCACAAGATCCTCGAAAAGCAGGGATGGAAATCTGGTGATACCCTCGGTGCTAAGGACGCTGCTCACGAAGCACACTATACGCAAGCCTCGCAATCGCACATTCGCGTCTTTTTGAAGGATGACAACCTTGGTCTGGGTGCGAAGCGTGGCAGCGAGCGCGCCGAGAACTTCGGCCTTGCTGGTCTCGAGAGCATCTTGGGACGTCTGAACGGCAGGGAGGAAGAAGTCAAGAAGGAAGAGGCTAGGAGGGAGGAGATCGAGAAGCGCGCATACGTATACAGGAAGTTTGGTTCGATGAACTTCATCAGTGGCGGCTTTCTTGTTGGTGATAAGCTCGTCACGAGGCAAGAAATGAAGCAGGAGTCACCGGAGCCCAAGATCAAGGAGGAGCCTGAAAGCGACGATGGCGCAAGCAAGAAGCGCAAGCGGGAAGCGACCGACATCAAGGAGGAAGATTCGGACGAGAAGAAGCTGAAGCGCAAGAAGAAGAGCATGAACCTGCGCGAGGAGGCAGACAAGCAAGACAAGAAAGTCAAGAAAGAAAAGAAAGATAAGAAAGAGAAGAGGGAGAAGAAGGACAAGTCCAGCAAGAAAATCAAGAAGGAGAAGACCTCCTCTGATCCAGAGCCGATGACTGACGACGCGCCCACACCTGCTTCCGACCCCGAGCCCCTCACAGACAAGGCGAGACGAAAGGCAGAGAAGAAGGCTCGCAAAGAAGAGAAGAAGCTCAAGAAGGCTTTGAAGAAGGCTGCAAAGGAGGCCAAGAAGTCCAAGGACAGCGACGACTCCAGCTCAGAGAGTGATAACGACGACACTACACCGAGCTCCTCAGTACCAGCAACTGGCACGTCGACACCCAGCTTTGTACCAAGAGGTGTGCAGACCGCCAGGCACAGGCATATCATGATGAAGAAGCGCGCAAGCATGGATCCGCAAGCGCTGAAGGAGGTATGTAACGGCATCTATGGGTGACTCTTTGAAAAAAAATTGCTGACACATTTGTATAGATTTTCATGATCAAGACTCCAGTAGCATAGTCAGTCGGATACTGTTACTTTGTGTGCATAGCGAGGCGTTTTGGGATATTTGTTGTTATGAGCATTGAGGAGCCGTTAGCCATCGCATATGGGCAGATGACAACTAGGAACATGTAAATTACATCAATCCTGACTGTGTCATCATATCTAGTGAGACCTCGTACTTACCTGTTGTATGCGAAGTTCTAAAAGAACATCGTACGTTATTTGCGTCGCAGTTGAGGCTATGTCATCCGGTGCGCTCCGCCATTGGAGGCAACGCAAAGTGCGTATACACTACTACATCTTGATAGTCGCCAGAAACGCAACATGTGTATGAGCACTTTTCATGTCAATTGTCCTACAATCACTCTTACAGAGCGTCAAGCTCGGCATTCTGCCAAACTTCAGCTGGAAGGGTCTTCAGCTAGGGGGTCTGGAGTGCAGGTAGAGGCGTCTTTACTATTGTCGCAACAACGCCAAAATTCGAAAGCTGGCCTTGCGTCTCTTTGAGCTGCAGCTCGTGTGCCGGCGATCGGCTGTACAATGACGACGCCATGTGGCAGTGAAATGTCTTGGTAACAGGCGAGCAACCATTAGCTGGCGAGGAAGTGGTCAGGGTTGTGGGTCGACCCCGGTCGCTCCGACCGTTCCTGCATGGCGGCTTGGAGCGTCAGTTGATCAAGGCAAGGCTAGCGTCGCCCGTTAGCACTGCCTATGTAATGATTGTCGAGGTTACCCAGCGCTCAACGCCTCCTGAAGAAAGGTTGTTAACGTATTTGGCCCCACACACATACACTCCTTGCAGAACACGGGCATGGCAGTCAACGGCAGTGTTCGCAGAGCTAACTTCGCCTCGCCTCGTGAGTCCATGGAGTCCGACCATCCTGAATCTTGAAGTCATGGCTAATCTTGGACTGCAGTCACACACCAACAGCGCTCAACGTCACAGTCTACTCAGACGCCTGAACACTCACCCGTCGACTCTATGCGTGCGCAATTGATATCCAAGATGCCTTCGGTCGCGTCCTCAACAACAAATGTCGCGCCCGCCCTGAAGAGGAAGCAGTCATCGCCGATGATGCCTCCCTTCATGGTGTCTGCGCCGGGGAAGGTCATTGTGTATGGAGAGCACGCAGTCGTGCATGGCAAGGTACACTACACGTACTACTGACATTACGATGCGCAATTAACAGTGTGCAGGCTGCAATTGCTGCTGCCATTTCGCTCCGTTCATACCTCCACGTCTCGTTCTTGTCGAAATCAAACCGAACCGTAAAACTGCGCTTCCCCGACATCCAGATGGAGCACACATGGAACATCGATGACTTGCCCTGGGATGCGTTCTCCAAGGCGGGAAAGAAGAAGTACTACTATGACCTGGTCACAGCACTGGACCCTGACCTCCTGGCCGCCATACAACCCTTCATCGAGGAAGTCTCGCCCAAAGCACCCGAATCGATACGCAAAATACAGCATGCCTCCGCTTGCTCCTTCCTCTACCTCTTCCTTTCGCTTGCTTCGAGAAAGACACCACCATGCGTCTACACACTACGCTCGACAATACCAATAGGGGCTGGTTTGGGCAGTAGCGCGAGTATCTCTGTTTGCTTAAGTGCTGCGCTTCTTATGCAGATTCGCGCGCTGAGCGGCCCTCACCAAGATCAGCCGCCGCAGGAGTGCGAATTGAACATAGAGCGTATCAATCGCTGGGCGTTCGTTGGAGAGATGTGCATTCACGGCAACCCGTCTGGCATCGACAACACAGTATCGTCAGGCGGTAAGGCAGTGTTGTACCAGAGGATGGGCGAGGGTGAGCCGCCTCGCGTTGAGCCCCTGCACAACTTCCCTGAGCTTCCGCTGCTTCTGGTCAACACACGGCAATCTCGAAGTACAGCAACCGAGGTCGCAAAAGTTGGTACACTCAGAACACTACACCCTGCTCTCGCAGAGAACATCCTCGAATCGATTGGCATGGTCACCGAATCTGCCTACAAGCTTCTCTCACAACCAGATTTCGACCCCACATCGCACGCCGCTCTCAAACACCTTGGTGAGCTTGTGACTATAAATCACGGCTTGCTTGTCTCGCTCGGCGTTTCACACCCTAAACTTGAGCGAGTTCGCGAACTCATCGATCACACCGGCATCGGCTGGACAAAGCTTACCGGCGCCGGCGGCGGAGGCTGCGCGATTTCGATCATCAAACCAAAGCCACCCGCGCTTACAAACGACCACAGCAACGGCGCTCACGAACTCTCCTCTGACGAATCAGACAACTCCTCCGAAGCTGATTGCAGCGCGTCAATCATCTCGAACGGAACAAAGCTTAAGCACAAAATCCTGGATTCACTCGAGGTCAAGCTCGAGAATGAAGGATTCGAGAAGTTTGAGACCACACTCGCTGGCGATGGTGTCGGTATTCTATGGCCGGCCGTGCTCCACAATGGCAACGAAGAGGAGGGTGGAGAAGAGATCGATCAAGAGAAGTTCCTCATGGCTGAAGGAACTGTGGGGATAGAGAGGCTAGTCGGTGTAGCAGGCCCCCGACTGAAACCCTCGAAGGACGTCCGAGAGGGCTGGAAATTCTGGAGGCCATGGATGACGCACGAGGAGTGAGCTACGATCATGGTCTCTTACGCCTGGATCGGTACTTTCCATTCAACCACTTCACCTTCATTCGAAACACCTTTTGGGATGTATGTTGAATAATACAGCAGGGACTGTGGAATAGAAGATGCAAGATTTTGGACGCAAGTCATCTTTTCCAGCAAACTGTTGTTTGGTTACGCAGTTCTGCAAAGTTATGTTGCATATACTTTTGTCAATATCTAATATCATTCTCACAACGCTCACTTGACGCTTGCTCTTGCCCTCAGTCAGACTGAAGCAGGAAGTGGCGTACACTCTGGGGAGATACTACATATATGGATGAAAGGTGAGTACCTCCACACATGTTGGTCGCATCAAACACATCCATGGATCGCAGGTCGCCCAAAAGCTCACATGTTGCGGCGGCCGTCGGCTATGATTGGGCAGCGAAATACAGGGCAATTTTTACACAACCCGAGCCGAGCCCGAACCATTGTTGTCCGCGTAGTCAACTTCTTTCGTAATTTCGAAACAACCCACTTCCTCCACTCCTCTTCCAACAGCGTCCGCGCATAGCCCAAGCCTCACCCGTGAGCCTCCCACCGCACTCGACGAGCTTTTTCGCATACAAATACCCTACTACAATCATGGCTCCTGGAAAGTGGGGTACGTCATATTTGTGCGCCTCAGATCATGACTGCGCCTTGCCTTCGCGAACGACATGGCTAACCACCACAAATACAGATGATGAGGAGTCTGGCTCCGACTCCGGCTCTCCTGCCGCTCCTGTTATCGCCCGCCGTGGCAAGTTCGACGATGAGGAAGAAGACGATGTGCGTCACACCATGCCCCGCGCGTGCATAACTTTTGCCCCGCCATGCACAAAAGAAAATACACTGACGGCCCAACGCAGGTCTTAGACGCATGGGACGAGGCCGAAGACTCCGAAGTCGAGCGTGAGAAGGCGAAGAAAGCCGCTGAGGCCAAGGCCAAGGCTGAGGCCGAAGCAAAGGCAAACCACAAGACCAAAGCACAGCGTATCGAGGAGCACAGGCAAGCGGCTCTGCGCCGGAGACAAGCAGATGAGGACTACGAGTCTGAGGAGGAGACAGAGGAGGAGCGCCGCCAGAGACTGCGACAGGAAGAGCTCGATGGCTCTCGCGCCCAAGCCGAGGAGCTCTTTGGCGAACTCAGCGTTGGCAAGTCCAAGACCGCGAAGCCCATCACTGTCTCCGATGAGAGCGATCCTACGAACGCTGTCGACCTCAGCGCTATGTCCCTCTTCAACCCCGACACCAAGACCCAGTTTACCAAGCTGCGCGAGACCCTCACCCCTCTTCTCGCCAACAACTCCAAGAAGGGACAATACTCGCTCTTCCTGCAGGAGTTTTGCAAGGGCATCGCTAAGGACCTGCCCAGTGATCAGATCAAGAAGATTGCTTCTGGTCTAACTACTCTCAGCAACGAGAAGATGAAGGAGGAGAAGGCCGCTGAGAAGGGTGGAAAGAAGTCAAAGGCAGCAAAGACCAAGACCAGCTTGAACGCCTCGAGGGACGTCGGTCGTGCCGCTGACACCTCAGCATACGACAACGATGACTTTGGAGAGTGAGTATCGACTTGTGCACGAAGGACGCCTGGATGCTAACGGTCTCGTAGTGACGACTTCATGTGAGAATGTTCTTTCTCTTATCGAATTACAACTCTCTACCACTCCTCTTCCCGCATCAAACGCAACAGGCGGGCAGTCGCCGAGTCCGCTTTCACGCACCCAGCTGGCTGCTGCTGCCTGGGAGCCACACTACGAATTCCATTCCTGCTTCTTTGGCTTTTTTAGGGCGGAGATGGCATAGTTTGCATGCATAGCGTGACGGGTGTGCAGTGGAGGATAGGACCTGGTAGACATTGCTGAAGCATATACATCTTTTACGATCTTCTACTCCCATCATTACAAGACTCGTGTCTCGTCATTTCTTGGGCTCCACATACCTACAACAAAACGGACTTGAATTTCCCATGAGTATTTTTGGCTGCGTCAGCAAAGTCCAGTCTCCCATGTGACGATGACACCAAGTGGTGTAGCCAGGGATTCTCAGGTACACCCTGACTATTCGCCCTATCCCACATGAGGCAGCTATTCTTGTCTTTCAGCTGCGGCTGTTCTTGCACATCTTGCTTTCACTATAGGGCTGAATCGATCTCGGCATTATTATCGCAAGCAAGAATTGGCGACACGCACCTTCTAGGGCATAGCGTAGAAGTCTCAAAAAATCTCGATAAGCTGCTGGAAGGGTGCATGGCTTGCAGTTGTGGGAAGAGATCAATCTAGACTTCAGCAAATGAAGGCGACGCCGGTGTTAAGACTTCTGTCTTGTGGCTGATGCAACGCTGTGAGAGGTACATGATGACACAAATGCGATTACATGGAAAGACGATTGAGGCATTTATCATGCAGAAAACGTGGAAAAACGTGAGATGATGGGTGATCTGCAATCGAGGTGTGGTTTTCCCCACATCTAGAACGTGCCCTGCCTGCCATGAACCGGGAGGATGCCGTGGCGTCTAGAGCGAATGCGGCGCGTTTATCGCAGCTTTGTTCCCCACCTTATATCAAGCTCAACGCATATGATGCAGCAGCTGGCATCCTTTCGCACAGACCAGAAAATACTACGCCAACGTCCAAAACGCCTCGTTTGAGCAAGGACATCTACTACATGCGCCACGCTGTCGTATAGCGCGCTACAGATGCATGCCGTTGCATCGTAGTATCCGGGAAGCTCGTTGACACCCCCGCTCCACCACGGGAGCTCCTAGCTTGTGGCTCCAGCTTTCGCATGGTAGGATAGTCGCCTCTTATATAAATCCTTGTACCCAAAACGGCGAGACATCATCGCCGCTTGATCTGCACCTGCCCCTTCCAGATTGACCCACCGCTGCACAAATGCCTCGCCCAAAGAAGCCCGGTGTTGAACCGAAGAGGAGATCGCGCAACGGCTGCTGGCAAGTCAATGCATGCCCGTTACACTTACTCCGACTAACCCCTTACGTAGGCCGTGTAAAGCGCGCAAAGTTAAATGGTGACTATTGCCTGTTCGAGTATCGAGTTCCGATTGGTAATGACCATTGTACAGTGGAGAAGAGAAGCCGAATTGCTTGAACTGTGAACGTCAAGGCGAGCCATGCGACTACAGCATCAGACTCAATTGGGGCGGCCGTACGAAACGTGAGCCAGCAAACTCCGGTTCTGGAGCATCGAGTACGGGATCTGTCAGTCCTTATATGTCAACATTCTCTTTCGAAAATGACGCGTCGCCGTTGTATCCACCAACACCAGAGGCATCAGTGCCACCGAACACCACACATCGGCATGCTCGTACCCTATCAAGGAACTCGCCTCCTCGATCAAGACCATCCGCTGTCGATCCCGAGTTGATCAGGCTAGGTCAGACGGCATCGTACCAATTTGGAAGTAATCCTGGGCTTCACCAGCAAGGGCACTTTCCTCAAACTTCAACTGGGTTGCCCACATCAGCACCATTCCACCAAACTCAGTTTCAGACACCTTTTGACTTCCCATCACCATCCGTTCCCGCCTTCGATAGCTTTACCTACAGCAATGTCGGTTTCACTTCGGTCAATGCAGAAGCACTCTCGCCTCCATCGATGCCTCCACCAAGAGGAGACCCGATATATAAGCGGCACAAGTCCAGTCACTCAGCAGACTCGCCAGCGACGACACTATCGGATGCAAACTCCCCATACACAGGTCCGCCAACACCCTACAATCCTTTTGTTACGATGCCGTTGACCCCGAACTCTTCAGTAGGCTCTGAAGACCCAACCGTGCGCTCTTCGGCGAACCACCAAAGTCCGACATATCCACCTCCTGACCTACGCCGCCTGTCGGTACAGTCGTTAGTCAATAACAGCAGCCCACAAGAGTACAACTTTGAAGGCGAGCCGAGACGGAGGTATCCAGTCATGGACGAGGTCTCGACAACCTACGGATATGACTTGGGCCTACCCGACTTCGACACCCCCAGAAACAGGGATCACTCTGCAATAGCCATCTTCAGCCCACCGCTCGGCACGATGGAGCTAAATGAAGACTTTCCTTTCAAAGAAGCAGAGCCTCGCGTCAAAGACATGGCTTACGGTAAGGGTGGTTACTATCAGAAGCCAGTCCAGATACGAATACCAAAGTCACTGGAGCCACTTCCTCCGCTGCTCATGGAAAACAAGATGAACCTTCTATACTTCCACCACTTTATCAACCACACCGCACGTGTTCTTGTTCCTCATGACTGCGAGAAGAACCCCTTCCGCCAGATCCTGCCAGAGAGTAAGAACCCGCGCAGTCATCGATGATATTAGAGCTGACCCAAACAGTGGCCGTCCGCGACAAGAACATAATGAACCTCCTCCTCGCGTACAGCGCATCCCACCGCGCTCGCATGCTCAACCAGCCCGAACCCAGCAACCGCATCGCCGTCTGGGTCCAAGATGTCTTCCCCAAGCTTCGCCAAACCCTGACCGAAAATCCCAGTGAAATCTCAAACAACACCCTCGCCGCCGTAATCATGATGGCTTCCCTCGAAATCATCGCCTCCAACACCTTCGAGGTTCCCATCTCCTGGCAATCCCACCTGCAAATGGCGCGCCAGATGGTCATGGCACGCGGCGGTCCACAGGGAGTAGACAGGCAAGATAGAGTCGCATACTTTCTAAGCCGATGGTTCGCATACCTCGACGTGCTAGGCAGTCTCAGCGGGAACAAAACAGACACGCCACTCGGGAGTTTCTACTGGAGCAGCGAAAACGCGTCTGCAGACGAAGAGTTCGAAATCGACTGCCTAATGGGCTTCACGAACCGCTGCGTCGGCGGCCTGGCCAAGATCAGCGAACTGGCGAAACAGTGCGAGCCCGCGCGCACAGATGAAGACGGGAATATAAAGGACTACTGGCATCCCAGTCCTGACGTCTACGAGCAGGCTATGCGCATCCGCCGTGAGCTCGAGGAAGGCCTGTCTGATAATAATATCCATCGGGGGTGTAGTCATCACGGCGACGACGAGTCGGACGGCGCATGGGACGCCACGGAGATTTACGCGACTAACGAGATGTTCCACTGGGGCGGCCTCGTTCACTTGTACCGCCGCGTTCTCGGGAAACCCGCTACCGATCCGGAAGTCCAGAACGCTATTCGCGAGATTGTCGAGCTGTTGTACAAGGTCCGACGCGGCAGTTCGGCGGAGGCGTGCTTGCTGTTCCCCATGTTTGTTGCTGGATGCGATGCCCAGGACGAAGGCCAGAGGGAGAAGATTATGGACCGGTTGAGGGGCGTGGAGGGGTTTGGGATGACGCAGGTAAGTCTGAGTTCGTTGATTAGCAAGCATGTACTGACGCGATGGTAGATTGACAGAGCGAGGTGTCTGATGCAACAAGTCTGGGAGACTGGGAAGCCGTGGGAGTCACTTGTCTCGGGCGAATTCTTTGGTTGAAAGCCACTACCATTGTGATCAAAGGAGTCCCAAAAAGCAAGTCGATGTTTAGCAGTTCATGCAATGTTCACGATCTGATGTACGTTTTCCTCTCGTTTCTGTACGGATACAATACCCAAGATAGACTGTACTTTACGACTTTTGATAAGTAGCTATTCCATATAACGTAGTCTACTATCAAGCCCGTCCATCGTTCCCCAACATGTATCCATCTAATCGTGGGTTCTCGAGTTCTCGATCTTGGTGACCAAGATATCACACGCACCAGCCTCGGTCAACTTGTCCATAGCAATAGCAATCTGCTTCCTCTGCACCATAACGGAGATAGCGACCCAGCCGCTCTCCTCGAGCGAAGTGACGGTTGGCGCGCGGTTACCCGGTGTGATCTGCTTCGCGATATCGAGCTTCGAGCGCTCGATGTTGTACTGGCAGAGGACGTACTTTTGGGCGGCTGTGTCGTATAAGTATACACATGAAAAAGGACGGGAGGGGTGGTTAAGGTGGACTTACTGATGACGCCCTTTATCCTGGCTGTGATCAAGTCAACCAGCTTGGGGTCTGAAGGGTGCTTCGACTTGATCAGGATAGCACTGGAGGATACGACTGTGCTGATGGCCTTGAGACCCGCTGCGCGCATCGTCTCGCCGCTCTCGACGAGATCCACAATGCCGTCTGCGACTCCAAGCGCGCACGCAGCCTCGACACTGCCGCCAACGTACTTGATGTTCGTCTTGAGCTTCGCATCCTTGGCGTCGCCGTTGGTTGCGCCGGACTGCTCAGCCTCGAGCCTCCGGAAGTACTGCTCGGCCAGGTTTGTGAAGGAAGTGACCACGTTCTTGCCAATCAGGTCCTCGGGCTTCTGCAGGTCGCCCTTCTGGGGCACTTGGACCTGGAGCGCGCATTTTCCAAAGTCCAGGTCAAGGACCTCGATCACGCCGGTTGTAGCTGTGGGGGGCACGGCGCATTCGTGCTCCTCGACTTGGTCGCGGCCAGTGATGCCCAGGTCGACGCGGCCCTCGCCGACGAAGGTGGGGATGTCAGCGGCGGGCAGGAAGACGAGCGCGAGCGGAAGGTTCTTGACCAGCGCAATGTCCAGGCGCGAGTGGCGGTGGAACTGGATGTCGGAGCCGTGGAGGAGGTCGAGGCAGACTTGGTGGAGGCGGCCCTCTGTGACAATCTTTAGCTACATACAGACAGCAAGAGGAAGGCGTGGATTTGGGCACTCACTCTTGGGGACCGCGAAAAGCAGTCGGTCGTTCAAGCTGTTGCCCAGTGTGTCAGTCATGAATGGCAAGCTCCGGCTGCCCTGACGCGCACGCTGCATGATATACTCCATCTCGTTCGCGCCATTGTCTCCATTGGCGTGCGGCATCGTGGCTACGTTGTACAGACAGAAGGAAGGAAGCGGGGCAGAGGCACGTACGAGTTGACTAGATCCATGTTGTTTATGTCTAGCACGCAATTGAGGTATGGGGTATTGCAAACAGCGGTGCCAGGTGCGACAGGCGGGACTGCGTCAGGCAGTTGCTAGTCTTGAGCGTTTTGCGCGCGGGCTGAGACCAAGTGCCCACGTAGGAAGGTCTAATTGGGCGCTGCTGCGTCTGGCGGAGGTCGGAGATATGCGCGCGCTGCAGGTGTATGTGGGTGTAAGTGGGTGGATGTGTCTTTTAGTAGTGTACAACTTTTGCGATGACTGCCGTCTTGCCTATCGTGCCCGCAGTGAGTCAAGAGGGGTTGGATTCTGCACGTGGAAAGATCCAATGGCTATCAGGATCTGGGAAGGTCACGACTTAGGTCTCTTGATATTCTTAGAGGAGCTACATTCTGGTAAACTGCCGTGTTCAATCTGTCTAACAAAGAATTGCTGAACACCTCCGAAGTACGGCTTCGTTTTTTGACGGATGACGTCCAATCACCAATCGATAGGCAGGAACGCGGGGCATGCAGACGCCCGCGGTCGCTAAGCGAGCCGCCGTGAGATCTGCGGTGTCCCTCAACACCACGTCCGAGAACGTGCTTTGACACGTCGTATTCAGCTTCACTTTGATTGGCTTCGCAGATGGGGATGCACTGAAGATAACCATTCGGAACCATGTTCGAATCTAGTTATGCCAAATTGGTGGTATAATACTTCCATAGGGCCAAAAGTCTGATTATATCGCAGCACGTCTGCGACCAGACAGGCTACTGAACTTCAATACAGACACCTTCAGCGCAAGTTAAGCTGTATCTTAGTGTACATCTGTTCTAAGACTGCATTTCCGGCGTTGCTGTGTGATATCTGGGTTGTAGTATAGCCCGGAGGTATTCAATTATTGGCACCACGGACGTAGGTGTTGTACCTCCCTGCGCACATGATGGAAGCACTATCATATTGGGAGGCGAAACCATGGAGACAGGCCAAGGTGCTCAACATGTGCAGTGATACTGGGTGACCAAAAACACCTACTCAGCAATCATGTACTTCAGTAAGGTTCAGAAGAAGGGAGATGGCACTGGTATCTGATCATCTCTCATGTCCGTTCACGCATCTACATAAGCCAAGCTATTACACATCCCATCGTGAAATCTAGTTGAGGATCTCCTCAGTCTCCTCAATGATCTCCTCAACAATCTCCTCAATCTCCTCCTTCTCGCCACTCTCGTCATCGCCAGGAACCTCGCCCTTGGCAGCAGCAATCTCCAGATCGGCGCCCTCCTCGCGCAGCCTCTCCTGCACGCTCTCGCGCCACTGGTTCCATTCCTGGAGCATCTCCCTGCGGGCCTCGATGACAGCGCGGTTGGCAGAGCTCTTCTTGGCAACATCCTGCTCGTCGAAGACCTTGGAGTAGTTGCGCAGGTTCTTGCGAATCTCGGACTGCTCCTCCTTGGAAAGGAGTGTGGGGGGACGAGGACGCCAGAGAAGCTGCTTGAAGCCGTCGATGTGCTCTTCGCGCAGGAGAGTGCCCTTGAAGTCGTACAGGTGGTAGCCGTTCTCCATGCGGTGACGGAAAGCACTGGCGACGGTGGCGACGTAGCGACCGGTGGGGTCCCACTCGATGTCGGTTACACCGTAGTGCTCGGCTGTGTCCATGAGCTGCAGGTTGGCTAGGAGCTCCTTGTCGCCGGTCTCGCTGACGTCCTTGGGCTTCTCGAAGCTGAGATCCCAGAAGTCCAGGTCGAAAGACTGCTGAGACTGGAGAGCAGCAACGACGACGAATCGTCCCCTAGGCGACCAGTAGATGGCGTTGCTGTTCTTCTTGTCGACAGTGCGGATGTGGCGGAAGTTACCGGGAGCACCACCCTTGAGCTTCTCGGGAGCGAAGAAAGAGACGGCGGTCTTGGGGGGCACGGCAGCCTGGACAACGACCTCACCGGTGGTGATGAGGACGAAGCGGTTGCCCTTGGGCTCCCAGGCGAAATTGATAACGGCATCCTTGATGGAGTCAACAACCTCGACGGGCACACCCTTCTCCTTGACGCGGAAAATCTCAAGGTTTGTGGCGAGGGACTTCTTGGACTTGGAGTGACGGTCGACCTTGACGCAGACGTACGCGGCTTCAGATTGCCAGTGAAGCTTAGCATCAGAGACGTTGAACAAGTTTCGTGTACGGACGATCTCCTTCGATGGAATGGACATGAGACCGACCTTCGCGGGGTTGCTACCAAGCTCAGGAGTCCAGTAGCAGAAAAGCTGCTCGTATGTCTTGACACCCTCGCGCTTGGGGGTAGCCGGGGCCCACTCGAAATCTACAACACCCTCGATCTTGATGGAGGACTTGTCCAGCAGATTCATCCTGGGCAGCTCGTAGACCGAGATGGACTGGCCCTGGGTCAGACGTGCAACGTACTTGTCGTCGGCTGACCACTTGAATGTGGGCCACTGCATCTTCTTCTTGATAGGGTTGCCGTCCGCATCAACGCCGCTGGGAACGTCGATTGTGGCGAACGAACGCAGAGGCTTGCCGGTCGCGATGTCCCAGATGATGTAGTTCTTGCCATCCTCCTCGAGGGAGAGGGACGGGACAGGGTGGTTCTCGTCAACCTGTAGCGGGCGGTGCGACCAGGTGGTGAGGTAGTTCTCGCCAGGCGAGTAGTCAACCAGGTTGACACCGGGATGCGCGAAACGCTTTTGCCTGCTCCATGCCTTGCCACCCCACAGCTGTACACCCTGTGCGTGAATCGAGGTGAGGAATGTTCCCCTTGGCGACCACTGAATGAAGGACTCTGTCCAATTTTCGCGGTCGACATCAACCTCGGGCGAGTCTTCCTTGTCGTTCCAGAAGACACCGACCTTTTCGCCGCGGTACATGGCGACCTGATCACGGCTGTCCGGGTCTCCCAACCACCACCTCAGGTGCTCCTTCTGCTCGAACGGCGCAATCTCGGGTGCGTGGTACTCCTCGTCGATGCGGCCCTCCTTTCCGTAGCGGTCGATGTCGGTGAGCTTGTTGACGGCCATAGTGTGCCTCTTGTCGAGCGGGCTTCCGTGGAGCTGCTTGACGGCGGCGATAGCCTCGGCAGGCGCGCTGTATTCAACGAACGCATAGCTGCGAGACAGTTAGTACAGGATCGTGTTGCAGTCGCGCAGCGCGCAGTCGCAAGAATAATGCTTGCGATGCTCGCGCCTTCAAGACTCCCACATACCCCTCAGTCTTGCCATCCTCGCCCACTGGCATGTGCACGCCATCGTCCTTGACGCGTCCCACGCTGTTCAGCTTCCTCAACACGAACTTGACGAGCTTTGCCTTGCTGTCCTCGGGGACAACGGGCAGCCCATCGATAACGACAAAGGCATCGAGACCTTCGTCGAGGCGCACTTGGAACTGTTCTTCGATATCGGTGAAGTCGATCTGGGACTCGTCGAACTCGTCTTCCTCCAGCGGGAGGTTCTCGTATGAAGACGCCATTTTGTGTTGTCGTTGCTTAGGTGGGGTCACGGCGTCTTAAATTCGCCAGTCGAAATTCTGCTGTGCTGCGCAGCCCGGCGCTAATTGTGGGGCTTTGGTCACGTGTAACTCACTGCACCACCAACCTGTACAGCTCTGAGATGATATACCTATCTGAGTCACAGCACTGTGACTTTGACGTCTAATGCCTCATAGACGACATCATTCTCCTTTTGGAAATCCATCATATTGTGTGGCAGCCATGGCCGATCAAGATCAGGCAACTAGACAAACGCTGAAGAACAATAGGTAGCTCACCAGGGTTGCACTTGAGTCAGAAGTTCTGGAGTCAAGCGATGTGAGACCGCACCTTGGCACAGAGTCACTACGCTTGTGGCGGGTGGAGTGGGCCAAACGTCTTTTTGACTCTACAGTCATGTAGAAAAAATGTTTTTGAGTTGACGAATAATTGCAGCGCGACTGTAGTGTGTAGACATTATCAAGGCTATCCAAAACCCGCTAAGCAAAATAGCTGTCATCCAAGATCAACCCGCTTTCAAACAGACCATCGATTTCCAAACAGTCAAGCAAACCCCGATTCATTCCGTCGACGCCCATCGAGCAATTCCACAAGCCACCCAGGGCAGGTATAAACTAGAAGCAAACAAAACGAGTAAGCGTCAGCTAGCTCTGCGAGCCGCGCTTACCTTCAGTGAAATCTTGGAATGTATTCTTCACCAACCTTCCGCTAGCAGAGACGCGCTTCTGTAACCGTGCTTCTCGGTCTCTCGCTCGTTCGGAAGGGGTACTACCGTTGCCGGCTGTAATGTGTGGAAGTGCGGGGAGTACATCGCCACTGGGGTTCGGCTGACCCCCAGCTGCTACGGGTAGTATCCGTTTCCCTGCTTTTTGGTCTGCCTTGAAGTCAAGATACTGACGCGCAGATGGGCTGAGTGGGATGGGTGCCGCGGTTATCGGCAGGTCTGCACCATTTTGCAGCAACAACTCAGCGACTGAGAAGGGCTTTCGGATCGGCTGGGGTGTTGATGGTCGTGCGTCGCGGCCGGGTGAAGTCGCAGGTGATGCAGAGGCAGAAGGAGATGCAGGATCGGCTGCTGCAAGAGCCAGAAACACAACGTGCGTGCCTCGTGACCGGTCTCGGGAGTTGGGGTTCGCTCGAAGTGCCAGAGCGTACAACACATTCTGGATGTCGTTCTTCTTAACTGAGGCGAGTAAAGTCTCATCTGGAGTTCCATAGTGCGAGACAGTCGGCGAAATTGGGGAGATGTAAGCGCGGTCCGAGTATTTGGCTGTAATGAACCGCAGTCTTTGCTCTCTCGTCGACATCGGCCCTGGCTTGATAGAAGGGTCGAGCCTGGCCTCCCAAATCATGTTGCTCATGCGGTTGCCGACTTTCAAGAGTATTTCGATGATATCGGGCGTGAACGAGTTCACATCGAGTGTCAGGGATCGTACTTTGGTAATATGTGTACCCAACGAACGGTGGATACCACTGCACTCGATGCAGATTACAATACCGAGGTTGATCGACACCCAGTCAGCCTTAACCTCAGAACCGCAATCTGCGCATGCTCTGTTTCCAGCATCGGCTTCTCGCACCTGCTTCAGAAGCTTGCCATCGTCACCTGCAGGCTCTTCGCGTCTGTACCCAGGCTTGTCGCCAACTGTAGCATGCCGAGATGGCGCTCTGTTGCTATAATTGTTACGGTTGCTGGACAGCGAAGGACTCTTTCCCGTCAAGACAGACGCAATGTCTCGACGAGTCTGCCCAGGTAGCGAGTCAGTAGAGGGTCGATCATTCTTCCCTACAGATTCGACTGCAGTTTGCAAAGCATTGTTGACAGCAGAGATCCATGATCGAAGATCGTCCTCGTTTGTTGCCTGGTAGACGCGTGTGAAGCTCGGTGTGATGACCTCAAAGCAAAAGCGGCGATCTGCGTTGCGTGCTTCACGGACCGAAGCCATGCGCAAATCTATGGGGTCCATGTGTAGTTCAAGACTCTGCTTCCAGTTGGTGTATTCAGAAAGTCTCCCTTGGTCCAACACAATCCAGAACCTGAACATATTAGCATCTTTGCAACCTTGACAGGGGCTTGTACTTACTTGTGCCATGCCTGCTTGTTCAAGCCCTTGGGATCGACGTGACTCCCTGGTCTACTCAGAGCCCATAACAGGCCTTCCTTACGATGAGCACCAGGCGTAAGCTCACTAATACAAGCCCGGTCTTCTAAGTCTCTAATGCCTTTGAACTTGTCCGGCTGAGGAGTTACAGGAGCCAACGTCGCTTTGCTAGCCTCGGGGCTCTGAGGTGAAGTGACGAACACGTTGCCTGTCGAGTTTGGCAGGAGAGGCGGGCTGACTGTGCTCTGGAAGACAGGTGCTATACTCGATTTGCGCCCCGGGACTTCTCCGTCAGCACTTGATGGGACCCTGGGTACGCTACCGTTAGCAGTTACCAAAGCCGGAGGCTGTTGAGACGAAGGTGCATCGAAGGACTTGCTGTCCTTTTCTAAAGCCCGTCTCTTCTCTTCTCTTCCTGTCCTTTGAAGTTGGAATTCTTTGTCCGCCTCTCTGACCTCCTGGCTCAGCGCTTCGAGCTGAGGAAGCATAGTCTCGATAATCTTTGCAGTCGAAAGGAAGTTGTTGGCTTGTGTGTCCGCGTATCTCGTCAAATGTGACAGGACTTCCTGGTCTTTGCGTCCACCATGCAAATCTTGCATAAATGATGAATAGTCGAACCGCTTCAGCTCGAATCGACGTCTCTTGTCCTGATACTTCGAGTCTGTCTCCGCCTTCTTCTTCTCTTTCAAAGAGTCCTGCCTTTGACCGAGATAACGTCCAAGGTATTGGTAGTAGTCTTTGCTCTCTTCCTCGAAGTCCTTCCGTTTTGTCTCTGCTTGCTTGATATCGATGTTGTAGAGTTTGTATATTGGATCAATGACGAGCTTTTGAATGTTGGTTGCATTCGAACGTTCGTACGCAAGGATATCTTTGGCAATCTTGTCGAAGTAATGGTCGATTGCAGGCTGTACCGCATTGGCATTCGAGGAGGAAGCCTCTTTCAGGGCATCCATAAGATCTGTCATGGCGTTGTTGCAGTTGACTTGCGCTTCCATTGCGGACTCTGCTCGCTTGAGGACCTTCTTCCAGCGCATGCGCATGTTGCCAGTCTTTTGCTCCAACGATTTCATGGTTGCGCGGAACAAGGGACCATCGTCAGTTTGGCTGAGATCCTCTCCAGGCCTCAGCACATCGACCTTGACCGATGCGCTTGTGAGCGCAGTAGCTTGCGTGGGTACGAGACTCAAACCATTCTCAGGTATAGCCTCAAAGATGGGAGACCTTGGAGGGAAGTTATCCCACTCTCGGTTGTCATCTGCCGAGTCGCTGACTCTCGAATCTATCGATTGCGCTGAGGGTACACGTAGTCTCGGAGGCACACCAAGTTCTAGTCGTGGTGTTGTAGTTTTGGGGCTCTGAAGGGTTTTTGCGGTGTCTGCTCGTGTTAGTCTCCTGTATATGCACGGCAAAAGCTAGACATACTCTGCACCCAGAAGGCAAAGTTGGCCAGAGTCTCCAACCTATGCGCCCGTTGATCGTACTCTACAAACTTCATGTTGTCAGTTGCTGTTCGGATCGTAGTAACCAGGTATACGAACACTGCAGCTGGTGCGCCAACCTCCGCCTCGACATTCGTTTGTCTTGGGAGGAGTAAACTTCCAAGCCCACTGAAACGAAACCGAAGAGCTTCCGCCTGTGGTATAATCCCCGACAAGTTCGACCTGCGGATTCTTGTGGAGGTTGGGGTTGGCGTGAAACTCCCGTGTGACCAGATTGTCAAGTTCTCGGGAGCTCGAGGCAAACACAAATGTCAAGCCATTGATGAATGTATCGATCAGCCCGGCCGGCGCAACAGTGCTGGGTGAGCTATTGGCATTATAGCTCGAGGGTACTGCTAAATGCTGGCGGAGTATGAATGTGAAGTTGAATGTGAGCTCTTCGTCGTTGGGTAAGCGAATAAGAAAGGATGGCGGCCCATCGGCGGTTGATGGTGAGTCTGGATCCTATACAAACAATGTTTAGCATTGCACGTTGCCCAGAGGCTCGTGAAACCCGTACCTGTATGTACTCTATAACACTCTCGTCTCCGAGCTCTCTCTTTGGGGTGTATCTCGTCGCGGGGAACGCATTCGGCGTTATGTTCAAGAGCGTGCGACCGCGGGCGTTTGTGATGTTACAGGCAGCGACCGAGACTTGAGAATGTTAGCAGCGCATTCGCAGGCTGAGTGTTATAAGTTGGTCTGCATACACCGAGTCTGGTCGCGCAGAAACAGCGGCTCGCCCTCTCCTGCTCTGCTCGCAACCTGACCCATGGTCTTCAGGGTCCGGATATCAACGTGCAGCCAGGGCGGACTTGGGGCGCAGCGTGTGGAGTCGCAAGTTGGTACTCAGGACGCGCAGAGAGAGGTGAGGTGGACAGACGAAGCATGCCTGGCCCGAGAAAGGGAGACGGAGCTTCTGAAGGCTCGGGTATCAATCGCAGTCCAGGATCGTACGCTTAATTAATATGGGGTTGTCCCGGCGCGATGATCGTTTATGGAGGGGACAGTCGCAAACTAGGTCGCGCGCTATGGCGGTGGGCGCTGCGCGGGGTTGTCGAGTAAACTACCTTCAAGGTTGCTGGGTAACGCTATACGTTGACGATGCGTGTGAAGTGTGTAAGTTGTTCGGGATATTCACAGAGGTCGGAATTACATCTCGAGCTGCAACAAGCGTCTTTGTGCGCGTCGATCAGAGGGGGCAGGCGCTGCGAGATGCCAGACACCCACCACGCTACGGCTGTCACGTCCAGGAACGTTGAAGGCGAGACATGGGACAAAGCACTCGTACGTCAGGTACACGCCCGTTGCCTGCCCTCAAAGCCACAATCATCCACGTCCCGTGTCTTGACAACCGTCACACTTAACGCCCCCGAGCAGGCAGAAGTGTTGCTTGCATGCCTAACGTGCGTCACCCGGCGATGTGTCCCTTGATGCATGTTTACCTATTTCCAGATCCAAGCCACATGACGAATACGGCTGTGGGTACGGGATATCGTGAGACGAACGACGCAAGCAAGGCTCCGTTCGGGAAACGCTTGTGGCCAGTTTGTTAGAATCTACATCCTGTGAACAAGAGGGCAAAGAATGGAGAGACCAAATCCAAGATGCACTTCAGCCGGGGCAGCTATACTCGCATGCTGAAGCCTGAATCCTTCCAACGCGCAACAGCCAAACGCCCAGACAAGCTCTAATGCCTTCAACCTGAGGTTCACGATGCCTGCATTTTGCAGCATTCTCATTCCCGATCTGTTGAGTGGTTATTCATCTCCGAGCTCAACTCGGCTCAATGCCGTGGTCTTGAAGCAGTAGTGATCAACTGTCTGGTCCCTGCATTTGGCCAGCCAATGGGAGTCCGCGGGCATCGGCGGCGGCTGCATTTCGAGATGCGGTTTCAAGATCCGTCATGGTTGACATTCAAAACCATCCACAACCATGGCGCTTCGTATGCCAGTCCTGCGGAACGCATTCCGTCAACCTCTATCCAATCCGCGATTCAGCCAACGACGATGGGCTCGAGTGCAGGACATCCGCTTAATCGCGACCCATGGCACTGAAGAGAGGATCTTGTCCAAGTACAAGGACAAACTCGCATCCAAGGCGCAGAAGGAGGGTGTCAAAGACATCGCCGAGTTGAAGGAGAAGCACAAAGAGAAGATTGAAGAGTTGAGAAAGGCAGCCGTCGTTCCAGGCGCAACAGGACCCTTGACACCACCGCCATCACCCTCGCCATCGTCCTCGCCCAGCGCATCGCCGTCCCCATCCACCACCTCGACCTCGCCATGGCCGTCACCGCCTCCACCACCCCAGCCACGCGACCCAAATGCGCCCCCACCAGGCGTCAAGACACTCGACTCATTCCTCGACGTTTCCAAGATCAGCACCCTCCCCAACAAAGAAATCGAGACACTATGGAGGCTACGCCACGCCTCGAACCCACAAAGCCTCCACTTCTCCGTACCAGCAAGCGCATGGTCCTCGCTCCTGCACACCGCAAAACAACACCCGGCCTTCGTGCTCCCCGTCCCGCGCGAAATCCCCGCCGAGCAGCTCCCAGAAGGCCACACCCCAGGCCAAACCCAACAAGCCGCCGAACTGCACTACCTGCAATTCGCGCACCCGCACAAAGACACGACAACACTGCTCTTCACTTCGCTCGCCGAATTCAAACTGCGCGGCGAATTCGCTAGTCCGCATACGGCCATCACGTTCCACCAGGAGCTTACGAAGAGCCATAACCTGGTATTGGGACAGGGCCTTGTCACGGAGAACAAGGGCGTGAGTGTCGACGAGGCGAGGTGGCTAGTTATGTGTATGCAGAAGTTCTATGTGCAGAGCGAGGAGGGCGTGGGCAGGGAGCAGCTACTGAAGCAGTTCACGATGGGGGATGCGGGGTTTAGAGTCGAGAAGCTGATTGACGAAGCGGAGAAGGCTTTGTAAGAAAGGAGATTGTAGTTAGACGCGTGTGTGTATGATTGTGTATGATATGAGTTTTTGTACGTAGATTGCATATACTTGCTTGTTCGAGAATGAGCTGTACATGTTCGCTGTCCGGAGTTGTCAATGATACGAAGGAGAATCTCAAAGTTGGCATCGCATCTGAGGCCAAAACAATGGCAGATTCGTGCAGATACCCCTGCTTCCTTCGAACCAGCAACGCGACTGACTCCCCGATCGTATCCAAGGCCCTTCATTCCAATTCTATCATCCTACACTGCATCACGATAATAATAATACGGTCCCTCCCTTCTCTCCTCACGCCCCAACAACATACAACAATCGAATATCTCGTCGACCTCCTCATCACCGATCAGGCCTCAAAACCTCCCACCCATCCATCGCCTTCATATCCGCCTCGTCATCCAACAAACTCCTCGCTCCGCCGACACTCCTTCCACCCCCACTTAACCCCGTCCCCGTGCGCGGCGGCAGCGCAGGAGGCCTCTCATCCCCATCAATCAGATTGGGCAGCGGTTTTCTCCCCGTACTCGGAGCCGCTGAGTTCCTCTCAATCGGAACACTTCTTCTCTGCTCATAAAGCCTCGTGTCGGGATCGTCGCGGTACGCCTCGGGCGCAGGCATGCCGCTTGAACTGGACGCCTTGCTCAGCAGGCTGGGCTTCTTATTCGGTATGGGCGGCGGCGCGGGTTTGCGCAGAACCTGGGGCGGGGGTTTACTTCCCAGCGGCACGGCCGGGCCGGCGAGAGAGGAAGTGACGGGGGGAAGAGTGCGGTTGGGCAGGATGGGGAGGGAGCGCGTGGATGCGTTGCTTGTGTTGCGGCGCAGGTCTGTGACTGCGTCTCGCGCGCCGTCCATGTAGATTATCTGATCTGGGTCGCGGGCGTTGTACGCGGGGGCAACCATCTTCCTTGCGAGTGGATTCGTGGGTTTGGTCAGGCTTGTTGTCGAGCTTGACGCCGAGGGCGGTATGCTGGGGTTGTTGAAGTCGACAGTTCGGGCGCGCTGAGAGCCGCGCGGGGGAGGCGGTTCTGGGCGTCCCCCGAGTCTGTTGATCTCGATCCAGTCAGGCTCAGGGCTGGGTGTGAAGGGGTTGCTGGGCCGCTTGGGGTTGGGGATGTGATCGTTGGAGGGCGGTTGGATGCGCGCTTTAGCCGGGAGACCTTCCGAAGATCAGTATAGAGGCGGCAATGGGGACGGAGAAATAGATACCATTGTCGAGCCACCACTTTCGCCGGTCTGAGCTTGCAGGTGGCAGTCCTGGTTCGACGCTTTCGTAGCCGATGAGGTCTTCGTCGTCTGACTCGTCCAGGCCTCCCACGGCTCTTGAGTCTCCAACGAAATCTTTTCGGGAGTTGTATAGCTCTTCCTTAAGAGCGTCTTTTCTTCTCTCGTCAATCTTGCGGACCATGACCTGGAACGTAGCATACACAGGGCGATGATCTGAGAATCGAAGAGGCGCGGCGTCGTAGTGGATTTGCCGTATGTTATCACCCTTACGAAGCACACGATCGCACCAAGCTGGAATGCGTGCTTTCTCTGAAGTGTCGTAGGTGTCTGTCCCAAGATCGTACTTGTACGTTGGAGGGAATGTAATGCGGGCTTCTGAGTAATAAGGGAAGGTCAAGCCAGCCACCATCTGGAGGTTGAGCTACGAGGGTCAGCTAGCAGTACCACATGTAAGGCCAAAAAAACATACCTGATCATTGTCGTACAAGGTCTCGAGGTCGTTCATCTGACATAACCTCTGAACCTTGTCATTACTCAGGCCAATTCTGTAATTGAAGTCGCCCAGCCAGATCACTGTGTCGTGATCCTCGATAGATCGATTGCGCTGGAACCGGAGACCATGACTGATCGTCTTATAATCACGGTTGCGCTCCTCGTAGTTTGCAAATCCAGCCGCAAGATGGGCTGTGACCAAGCAGATAGAAGTATTTGCGTACTCCATACGAATAGCAACAGCGCCCTTGTTACCCGCCATGCCAGACATGCCTGTTTTCTTCAGGCTGCCCTCAACATTCTTTACGTTTTTGAGTTTGTCGGCACGCACAAAGACGGACAAGCTCGCGCCAACAAGCTGGCCGCCTCTCAACAGTACATACTCCTCATTTCCATGTCTGGCGGCATTCTTGTCCAGGCAATGCTTGACAGCAAACTCCCAGTCCTGCCGTCGCGTAGGCTCTGTAGACATGATTTGCTGCGGGCTCAATTCGACGATCTCCTGGAAGCCTACTGCAACGATCTCGGGACACTGTTGCGAAGCATCGACATCTGGACAAAGCCAAGGTGACAGATCTTGGTCAATACCGGTAGTCTTGCCGTTCAAATTAAACGTGCCGACCAGGATGTTGATGACCTCTGTTTCCGAGAATTCCGGTGCTCGTCTTGTAAGCTCTGCAATGACAAAGTCGTTTATAGGGTCATACAGATGGACTGGGACCTGCCCCATAAGACGGCCGAGAAGCATATCGATAGTATTCTGGCGGCCCTTGTCGGCGAAATTGTTGATATATGTCCGGGTGACGCTCTTTCTTGCGTCCGCCAGCGCACCGGCTAGCGACATCTTGCCATGTCTCGTGAATGACGACTTGAGCGCGCCGGTTCCCGCGTAGATTCTTGACAAAGCATCGCCGTTGTCTGCCCACATGCTGGAATGTCGGACCCAGAAATCCTGACTAGCTCCCAATCTTTTATGGCCGAGAAAGATCTCTAGTGCCATCTTGCTGATGATGGTCATCACAAGGTTCGTACGGTCGAGACAATCAAGACAATTCGTTCTGAATATGCCTTCTTGGCCCAGGATCGGTGTCGATCGTCTCACAACATCATCCTGTCCACCGGACCTGATGTGTTCATCCACATCTTCTGAGAGGTAATAAGCGAATCCATCGGCTGAATCTTGGATCCATCTTGCAATCATGCTAGCCATTTCATAACCACCCGGGCCTCGTGTCTCAGCATGGAAGTCGTACTCGGTAAGCTTGATAAGCTCATGTTCGCGGTCATTCTTCCCTGATCCGCGATTCAGTGGACTGTTTTTGATATGATCTCGATATCTATGGGTGAGCTCTATCTCATTTGGCTTCTCATTGCTCAGCAAATTGACCACGTGAATGGCGCCGTATGCAAGCTCGAGGTTCTCAAAGTGCTTGTCGAACGCAGGTTGAGTGGCTTCTGGACCTCTCGTGATGGTGATCTTTTGCTGGCCTGGAAGTAGGCCTGACTGCTGCTCCCAGAATATGGGCACGCTACCGCGTACCTGGACATAGGAGAAGCAGACTCCCGAAGGCGCCCAGTAGACGGTCTCTGTCTCGACAAAGTTGGCTACGTTGCCGTCATCGTCTATACCACGGGAGTTGAACCGTGTACCGGCTCTTCGGCATGATAACCTCGAGATCAGCGTCATGGAAGATGGCATGCCCGACCCACGGACTTTGATAGGCGCGGACGCAATGGGGACTGTAACGGTGAGCGCAAAGCCGCGGATGGCAGACGTCAAGATCCCCGACGCATCCAGTGCATCTTTGTCCCTCGGCGCAAGCCTGCTCCTAAAGTCCACAAGCGGCTGGATCATGTAGGAGTTCCACAGAAACCCAGCATCCAAGCTGTCCATTGACACAGTCGCCGCATCAGACGATCTGTCTTGCAATCGCCTTGTTAGGTCGAAGTCTGAGCTATAGTAGAACGTGCCGCTGCTCAACAGCTTCTTGAGCGCCAGACACGGGTGTTCGAGCGGCGATTGCTCTTTCCTGCCCCCAAAGCCCATTTCATAGCCCTCATCGTCGATTGTGTCGGTCGGGTAGGGATTAACTTCGTCGTTGAGGAGGGCGTCATAGCTGGAGCTCGAGAGGCAGTAGAAGCCCACCGAGTGTATGCGCTGCACCGTCTCGCCAGGGCGCAGTGTTGCGACTTTGCTGGCCCCATTGACGACTATCAGGAAGACGTCGCCGTTCACAGTGATCAGTCCCAGTGTGCCGTGTGCGTTCACCGAGTGCAAGGCGCGGTAGTCGCTCAAGTCCACGTCCTCGACCCGCGAGAACTCCACCATGCAGCGCGCAGCACCGGCGCCATTACTTCCCAGCGAGGTCGACGAGGCATTGGGGTTCGCATTGTATTCGGTCGAGGAGGAGCTATGGCGGAGGATAAGGACATGCGAGGGCGTGCTGAGGGCGATTGCGCGGTGCGGGTACTCTTTGATTAGCACCCGAATGGACATTCTTTCGCTATGCTACGCGGAGAGCATGCGCGCGCAAATGGGGTATACGGTGCTATGGGTCGTTGCGAGCGAGCACGTGTGCTTTGGCGGTCGCCTGCAGCTTCACGTTGGCTTAGAGGCTGATCGATCGCCGCACGTCCAACTGCCACACCGTTCAGCTGGTGCCCGAATGCTGGCAGGGCTTCCTTGACGGCGTGCTGACCAACACGACCGATGTGGAGATAAGTGGATGATCTGGGGACTGCCAGAAATATCCCATGCCGCAATTCCCATGGCAAGCGGCTTCTTCGGGAGGTTGATGCCGCTGGGCTGGTTCAGGGTCAACAATGATCTCATAGCTCAAACAATTATTGTGTACGAGGCTGCAAGCTCGCAAAACGAGTCTGACCGTGTACGATCTGGATGCACCGTCACATGGATAATTTGAGGTTTCCCGCAGGTTCAGAATGTAGAAAAATTAAATGCTACGCAAAACAATACCACAACTTCATAACAAACATTACTGCGGCTCTCACTGCCAGCGCTATGCCAAAAGACCAAATCATCACACATTAAACACCTCCCCTTGCTTCCAACCACTTCCAGCATCTACCTTCTGTAATCCTTCCTTCTATGTCCATCATTATCCACAATTGTAACCCTCGTCCTCTCATCCACATAACTCCCTCGACTCCTACTCCTTTGCCTCCCATAATCCACATTAACCCTGCTCCTACTCCTTTCTCTCCTCCCATACCCGCCGCCAACACTACTCTCACTCCGCGCCGGCTCCACGTACCGGTAGTGTTCGTACTGCGGCCCGCGCTCGGGACTATACGCTCTCTCGCGTCGCACCTCACGCTCACGGTACACGTACTCTGAAGGACCTGGGGATGAGGAGCGCGAGCTGTAGCTCGAGCGCGGGCTCACTTCGACATACTGTGCGCCGCCGTGGTGGCTGTGGCGGCTGCTGATGTGGCTCGGGGGTGGTGGGGGAGCAGGGGCGTGGATGGGCGCTGGCGGGGGTTCTACAAAGACAGGCACGGGCTGCGGAGGAGGGATGGCGAGAGGTTTTGGCTGCGGTGTGGGAACTGCGACATAGGACGATGAGGGACGTGGGGATGTGCGCGATTCGCGCACGACTTCGCGCGAGTAGCGTTGCGTTGATTGACGGGAGGCGCGGCGGCGCGGCGGCGAGCCTCGGGAGACTACGCGGTAGGGTACTACAACGTCCTCTTCTTGCTTGACTTTGACAAGACACATGTTGGGGTTGCTACGTCTCGAGGGTAGGGTTCGGTATGCGATCGCGATGTGATTCGTGCGACGATCAATGTGGGGTTCGAAGAGGACGGATGAACCGCAGAGAACGAAAGTAAGGGTGCAAGCGTGCAAGAAACACAAATGCGCGAGATGTCAGCGCAGAACGAGCGGCAACTGAGAGACAGATGGAGGAAGCAGAAGGCAGAGGCGCCCTGGTCTGCAGTAATTGGGCTGGCAGCAGCCCAGCCACACCTGCATCCATGGCAGGCCCCATGTCGAAATCAAGCGTGAGTTCGGTGACGATGTTCCAACCTAATGTGGTCAGGCGCCCTGTCAGCCGCTGAGCTTAGCCAGGTACCGGCCCGGCGTCAAACCACTGTTTGGCACTGTCAGGCCCTGAAAAGTGAACTGTTGGGTGTTGTGGTATGTATGCTCGTGATCATTGCCCGTATTAACAAAAGACCCACCAAATGGTCTAACAAATGATTACACGCTAGTCGCTGATATCGTACCCGTAACAACGTTAGGCATCAAAATCTCCTCCAAATATCTATCGGTCCTTCGTAAGGCATATGATGCCAGAGCTGGGCTTAGAACAACCACTAGTCGTCCATCGGCTTGTCCTCCAGCGTTACTCCTCGAGGCGCAGGGTCCTCGAGCGTGACGCCTGCGGGTGCTTCTTCGCTGGCATTAGCGAGACTCCTGAGGCTACCAGTAGAGTCACGATTACCTCCCCGCTTGAGACTGCCCATCGAGTCTCGGTTGCCTCTTGCGAGACTTCCAGCGTGCTTCCTGCCACCGAGTGCTAGTGGGACACGAGTGCTTGAAGGTGCGGGATGCTCAACGGGGGAGAAAGGGGTTGGCTCGTATATCTCCGCAGAGCGCGAGGGCAGAGTCGCGGATGCGGGTGCTTCTTCTGTTGTACCGTTCGCAGTAGCAGCAGCAGCACTAGCGCTGGCACTGGGGCTGTCAGGGTCAGGGACCTCAAGAGATCCACGATTCGTAGGTGCCTTGCGGGATTCTGTGGGTGAGTTGTTGGCGTTTACAGGGAAGCGTGTTTGACTGCGGTCGCGGCGGTGAGAGCCGCTGCTGCGGTTGCTGGGCCCAGGCGAGACGCCTCGAGGCGAGCGTTGGGCGGCGATAGCTCGCTGACGCTCCTCCATGTTGGCACGTCGGTTACTCTCATCAGTAGAGATCGCACGAGGGCGCTGCGAGCCGGAAGCAGAGTGAGTGAGGGTGCTGGCACGCTTCAACTCGCCGAAGATAGCATCTTTGTGGGCGAAAAGATCGCGCACAAGGCGGTAACTAAAGCGTTCGTTCATAGTCAAGGTGTTCTCGAGCCTTGGGCGGAGAATGCATGGCGCGAGCGCGTTTGCCAGTGCGGCGACATATGTCTCATCGGCTGAGGTTAACTCAATGAGGCGGGTGAAGTGCGTGCAGATTGCGTCCAGAGTTGCGATGTTAGCGAGGCGAAGCTGCCCAAGTGTAGACTGAAGGACTGCGACTCGTGTTGCTTCATCGACATCTGTCGCGGTGGTGCTGTAGATGGTCTTGACAATTTCGTAAACATGAGAGGACACGAGGGAATCTATTGCTGTCAGCGGAGGTCATGTTCAAGCTCGGGAGTGACCTACCAGGGAGTTCAAGGAGGTAAAGCTTCAGAACGCTCGCGACAATGGGTATATCGTACTTTTCGAGGATATCATCCTCGAATCTCTTGCCAGTGTTGATGGCAGCTCGCAGATTGTGGGTCTGAGACAACGGTACGTCGACAAGCCAGATGCCGCGACGAGCCTCGTCGCCCTCGAGATCAGGGTAGTGATTGTCCAGGAAAGTCAAAATGGTGGTGATCAAGACGGGAACGCGCTTCTTATCGGAGCGCGCTCGTGCCTCGAGATCTACACCAAAAGTCTGCTCGTCAACCGAGTTGTAGTAGTTCTCATAAGTCGTGACCTTGGGCACAAATGGCCCAGTGCGGTAGTTCTCCAGCATGTAGCGGAGATCGCCTAACGGCTGGACGGTCTCTTGGAACAGCATCATCTTGTCCACAGTGCTCTGAAGGCTAGGAATGACGTTGCTGACGGCACCAGAGAAGTCGAGAATGACAGCCTTGATGGCCTTCAGCCTGTCCAGCTCGCAACGCTCCATAAACTTCAGGTGGTCAATCATAGCCTCTTCCAGGTTGCATCGCAGAGAGTCCAGCTTCTTGACGGCAGCCTTGTAACGCTCATCAGACTCGCGAGCCTCACGTCGCAGCCTCTCGGGCGGCGTCTCGTTAGGGTACTGGTTGTTGAGTGGGTTCCAGCCCTGGAGATACTCTTGAACAACGCCGCCGGGAGAATCCACAGTGAAGCTATCGTTAGACATGGTAGACGCAGCGGTTCCTGCACGCGCAAGAGGTGCCTTCTTCTCCGGCACACCTGTAATGGTGAAGACCTTGGGCTTCCACTGGTAGTTCATGCGGGAACTATTTGCGAAGGTGTTGCCGACATTGCCAATGAGGCGTAGAAACCCGTGGGTGACCATGTCCTGACCAATCCTTTCTGCGTAGCTGACGCTGGTTGCACCCAGGTGCTTCTGGATGTACTCGGTGATGTCTGAACCAGAGGAGCAGTTCTGGTACGTTCCAATGATGGGTACCTTGACCTCGCCAAGTTTGATGTTGTCCAGCATGTGCGTCAGAATCTTCTTGATCTGCTCAGGCTGGTAGGTCTCGTCACCCAGGTCAACAGGCTCCTGCTCATTGTCCTCGGGCTCTGTCATCTTGATCGTGGGGACCTTGGCCTTGGGACTCGCCAATGCATCGCTCTGAGGGTCTTGGAAAGCCAGCTTATCCTCCTCTTCCAGGTCCTCGACTAATCGGCACTTGTTGTAGTACTGCGAGCGGAACTTGCGCACAGCGTCAGCTTGTCGGTCATGGATCTTGATGCGCGATTGGAGGTCGTCCTGCGAGTTCTGCACACGGGCAGCATGCGCCTCGCACCAGCGGCCGAAGGGGTTCACAACGAGTTCGCGGATGTTCGAGGCAATCTTCTTGTGGTTCGACGCAGCGGCCTCCATTTCGGCGCGCACACCATCGTAAGCCTGGCAATGGTCAGATAGAGTGCTCGAGTACCTGCATGCCTCAACAGACCTTTCGCACACTTGCGCCTTCATCCTTGGAGAAGCCTCCAGTTATGCGCTCGGTCGCGGGTGTAATGCCTGACAGGCTGTTTCCATAACTCTCTTCAGCGTCGGCGCGCATGCGGGCAACAGTGAGGATCTGCTGGTTCTCCTGCACGCCCTGTTGCAGCTTTCCGAACAGCACTCCTAGGCCTGCTTGTGGTCAGCAACGATAGCTACACCAGCTGCGCCGCACAGCTTACCACCCGCATAATCTTGCGACCAGAAGGACGCAGCAAAGCCCGTATTGGCCATGATGATGACGTCGCTGGGGGTATCAAAACACAAGAACTCCTGGTAGACCGTGAGTAAGGAAAGACGAAACTAGGCTGAGACAAGCTTCGGCGGGTGCTGGTAGTGAGCGTGGAGAAGGAAGGTCTGGGGAACACGCAAGCGCAGGCCCTGTGATGTAACGCTCGTAGTGCTGCCTGGGTTGGCAGAGCACAATTGAGCTGTGGAGGTGGGTTCGCGATGGGCACGCTGTGCGACGGATGGGCGTTGGGCGCGTTAAGATAACAGCAGGAGATGAAGGAAGCTCTCAGGAGTTTTGCAGGCCAGCTGTGAGGCAGAGCTGAATGTACGAGGACCCCTGTCGGCCGTTTGTCACTTGTTGGCAGCTGAGACCCTTTGGGCAAAGCCTTGCCATGCCGCGCCTCTATAAATATCAATGTCAATTGACCGAACAGCGCTTTTCCCTGCAGGGTCTAGGACCGTGACCCTGTAGCAAGAGCACCCTCCAGTCAAAGCATCATAATTAGGGGACAGGTCACTAGCAGGAGTACATGAACGTTGCTGGTCGCAGGCAGAGAACACCATTCCCTCAAACACCCTCCAGAAGCAGCGCCTGCTGTGCCACACATCACTACCAACAACCCGGGATACCTATGGAGTGTGTCTGCGCCTTGGACTGCTAGATACGACGGTTATTGAGCAGCGAAAGTCGGACTTGAGCATCTCCAGAGTAGTCATTTCCAGCGCCTACGATCTTGCCATAGGTTGAAATTGATCACCATCACCCCCACTACTAGATCCATCGCCCGGGAAATTGGCTTTGTCGCCCGGCAGCGAACACCGACTGTCTCGGCAAGCTGCACGTATCGACTGCCACCGTTATGGGCCCATCTCAACCAGAAAGCGAGTTCAATTATGCTCGCCAAATTAAGTATTGGCGACGAAATTTGAAGACATACCTCCCACACTACTATACCGGCAATGACGCCAACCGGATGACCCTGGCCCTTTTCACGGTTTCTGCACTCGACATACTGGGAGATCTAGATGGAGCATTGTCCGCAGAGGAGCGCCAAGGCTACATTGATTGGGTGTATAGTTGTCAACTCCCAGAGGGAGGATTTCGACCATGGCCCGGTTCCAACTTCGGAAAGCAGAGGAATGACGAAAACAAGATGTGGGATCCAGCGCATATACCAGGCACGTTCTTTGCGCTACTCACCCTCGTGGTGCTGGGAGATGATCTGGAAAGAGTCAAAAGGAGGGAGATATTACTATGGCTGATCAGGATGCAAAGGCCTGAAGGCGGGTTTGGCGAAACGTTAGGAGTAGAGGATTACATCCACGGCGGTAACGACTCCAGATTTGGGTACATGGCCACGGCGATTCGATGGATACTTCGCGGAGATCTCGAAGGACCGTGTAGTGACGTACCGGATATCAGAATCGATGACTTTGTGGCATGCGTTTGCGAAGCCGAATCTTACGATGGAGGGATCTCAGAAGCACCCTACCATGAAGCCCACGCTGGGTTCACAAGCTGCGCCATCGCCGCTTTGTCTTTCGTTGACCGCTTACCATTACCACCTGGGCAGGCTCCAGATGGTGTCAGGCGTGGGGTTACCAACCTCAGCAACACCCTACATTGGCTTGCTTCCCGCCAGACCGCAACACTTGAGGATGATGACAGTATTGACACATACGACGACGAGACGGATACCTCAAATACATGCCACGACGCTCACTCTTTCGTTAAAGTCAGCAAACATCCAACAGTATCAATGGAGAGCACAATGGGACAACAGCCAAAGGTACACTTCGATCTCGCTTGGGTGGGGATGAACGGACGGTGCAACAAAATCGCCGACACATGCTATGCATACTGGGTCTCTTGTCCTCTTCAGATTCTCGGCCGCATGGAAATCATCTCGCCGAAACCGATACGCAGATATCTACTCGACAAGACCCAACATGCCATGGGAGGCTTTGGCAAGGTGGTGGATGATCCGCCAGATATGTATCATTCATTCTTGGGCATGATGGTTCTGGCGATGTTTGGAGAGCCGGGTCTACGGAACGTCGATGCCGCGCTGTGCATCACAGATAGAGCGAAGACGCACTTGGAATCGCTGCCATGGAGAAAAGAAGCGATAGCTTCGATAAGGAAGAATAGTGTCAATGGTGCGGGAGAGAAAGGTATCAGCCAGGTTGCAGCGGACAGGATGCAGATAGACTCCTAGGACATTTGCACTGCAATAGATTTGACGATTCTGCAAGATACAATCTAGATCCAGTCCAGTCTGCAGCTGGAGTATGGAAGCACGAGACAGCCCTGGAGAATACAAGCAACCGCTAGCGCCGGCTAGTCTCCAGACCCCTGCAACCGTTGGAATAATTTCTAGCAACCCTCAGCTTAACCAAGCAGCGCAGCGCCCGCAGCAACACACCCTCCCACCAGGGACATAGATATCACTTCCACACTCACTATGAGGAACGCACCGCCCCCAAGCAAAAAGCGCAAAATAAGGACTGTCCACGAGGAGAAAATCGACTTCGACCCAGCCGCGCGCGAAGAATACCTCACGGGTTTCCACAAGCGCAAAGTCGCACGGAGAAAGCACGCCGAAGAGGAGAACGCGAAGAAGGACAAGGAGGAGAAATTGAGGTTCAGGCGGGAGGTAAGTTCCCTCAACTTTCCCCAGTCTGGACATGTCGCGCCTGCCGCATACAGCGCACAAAGCAGCACAACAGCATTTTCGCCAGCGCGCAGAACACAGCGCAGCAGTTTTTTTTTCCTTCAATACATCGAGCTTGTCAGGGTGCTAACAACTCATATGCAGCTCCGACAGCAGCGCAAAACCGATCTCGAAAAGCACGTCAGCGAAACAAACCGCCTCATGCGCCTCGCAAACGGCGACATCCCCAGCGAACCCGAATCCGACGATGACGACGAGACCGATGAGGCTACGGGCGAGGCGGTCTTCACCGGCTTCGACGACCCAATCAACCAGGAAGAAGAGTACATTGACGAAGACAAATACACGACCGTGACTGTCGAGACAGTTGGAATCGACAGAACGGGCTTCAATCGACCGGGCGAAGTGGAGGCGGAGTTGCGGAGGGAGCAGCAAGTGCGGGAGGAGAAGGAGAGGGAAGAGAAGAAGAAGAGGGTGTGGACGAAGGAGAAGCCGAGGAGTGATCGGCCGAAGAAGAAGAAGGTCAAGTTTAGGTATGAGACCAAGGCGGAACGGAAGGTGGAGCGGATGAAGCAGGGCATGAAGAAGAAGAAATTGGCGGAGAAGCGGAAGCCTAAAGAGTAACAGAGGGATTCAAAAAGCACAATGAGGGGGCTGAAATCAGACGATGATATTGGTTGATGTGGTTGATACCCAGTTATGGATCATATGCATGGGCGGAGTTCTGGCGCAATTCAGAAGAGGTGCAAATTCCTCACACAACAGAGCTTTACTGGATATCAGTAGGTCATTGATTATGCATTATTGCACCACAGCATCACATGCAAGCACGAAAGTTGTGGTGGTTGAATGTAGAAAGGGTTGATTGTGCAGACCGCCAGCAGTACTCCCTCAGGACACATCAACAGTGTACAAGCCCATCACCAATAGCTGCAGCGATGAACCAAAATATGCAATAGGGAAAAGGGGTTGTGATGCTGCCTCCTATCCGTCTCCACCACCTCGTAGATCCGCACGGGCGTACGCTCATCTCGGTATGGTGTGAAGAGACTGGAGATTCGATGCTCTAGACGGGATACTCCACTGGCAAATAAGTCAACAACCGCAAAGGAGAGATGCAGACAGGGAGATCAGATGTTACCGATCTCCTTGACAAAGTCATCGAGCTCCTTCTTGGTGTCGGCGTATTTCTTGGCCATCTCCTCGTACTTGGATTCCCACTGGTCTCGGGACTGCTCGAGGGCTTGGACTTTGCGTTCGTAGTGGCCGGACTTGACGTCGGTTTGGCGGAGCCTGGTGGCGTGTTGTTAGTCGGTGTACAGGTGTCAACAAGATGGTGGGGCTCACTTCTCGTTGAGCTCGCGGATGGTCCTGTCAGACTCCTCAGCCTCTTCCTCAAGCACCTGGATCTTGCGCTGCAGGCTCTCGGCCTGGGTACCAGCCTGAGCGCCTGCACCGGCCTCGTCCTTGAATTGCTTGACTTGCGCTTCGAGCTTCTCGACCTCGCCCTCGAGGACCGAGTTCTTGTGGGAGAGCGAAGTGATCTCCTGCTCCTTTTGTGTTGTCTCGCTCTCGAGCTGCTTCACCTTGGTCTTGTACTCCTCGGCGCGGGCACCGCTCTCATCGGCCTCAACGCGGAGAGCCTCCATGCGCTGCGTGGCCGTCAGTTTTCTGGTTCAACAGGTGCAGGCACCCCAAAGAAAGGGTCCGGCGGGGTAGCGGGCAGACTCACCTTCTTGATCTGATCCATGGCTGCGGAAGGTGGGTTGTTGTTTAAAGAAGGTATTTGTAGTGGTGTAGGAGACCGTAGCTGAGGTCGGAGCTGGCTGTGAAAGTGGTGGATGGCTGAGGTGTTGACTGTTGTCTGAGAATTGTGTCTTGCTGGCAAGCTGATAATGCGGGCATGTACACCGCCGCCAAAAGGGAAGGGGGCTACCCCTGTCTCGCCAAGGCAGCGCCATCCGCCGGGGTCCAGCGAGCCGTTGCTGAGGCAAGCACCGGGCGTAAACAAACGAACACCGACTCGTGCACCGAGCGCAGCGCAGCGAACGTCACCGGCAGCAACACCACGACTCGCTCAATGTAACCGCGAACATGGCCACTCTAGCAGCACACGACCAGGAAAACGCAGTGCGTAACCTGCAGGTCGGGCCCGGCGGCAAGCCGCTGAATGCCGGCGCAAAGAGCTTCGGATCCAAAACACCAGGCAACAAAGCGCCAAAGACACCGTTTAAGGTCCCACTCAACGACGAGAATGTGTTCACCAAAGGCGGCAAGGGCGATGGAAAGGGAAACCTGCTCATGACCACCAAGAAGGGCGGCAAGCTGGATGCAAGCGCCTTTGTCACACCGGCGGGTAAGCTATGAGATCATGCATAGACAGCAAGAAGCCTAACATGATGTGAAGGCCCCCGCAACCGCGCTCCTTTGGGTGCAAAGACGACTAACGCCAAGGGTGCCGCCTTCAAAACACCTGCGCCTCTTGGATCCTCCGCAAAAACGCTCAAGGCAAGCCCACGCCTGCGTCGTCCAAAGGTCAAGGTCCACCAGCCCGAACCTGAGGATGAGTCTGATGACGATGTCCCCGAAATCGAATACATGCCGCCGAAAGAGGTCCCACTTTTGGATGATATGGACGACTACATCCCCAGGGACTGGGACTTCTCTGTGCTCTCAGGGCCCAACGCCATGCGCGGCATGATGAGCGCATATCACAACCCAATCGAGGATGATGGACGCACGAAGGGACAGCGAGAGTTCGAGGAGAGTTTGGAAGCTTCTCGTAAGAAGCGCGACGAGGAGTTCGATAAGATTTTCGAAGCGCAGATGGCCAAGGACGATGCTGAATCGAGGCGCTACTTTGGAATCCAAGAACCGAAGAAAGAGGCATCGAAGCCCACTGTCAAGGCCCCTTCGTCCGTGAGACCAACTACTGGTCTCTCGACCATGCGCGCACGCTCAGCAGCTGCCGCACTCGCTCCAACAGATCGTTCGACCCCGAGGTTCGGTGCTTCGACAACCGCCGCAAAGGCACGTGTGCCTACCGGCCTGTTGTATGGAAGAAAGACTCCAAAGACCCCTATCGAGCCGACAGCTCCCCATCATGCCCGTCATGCATCTGCCGTAGTCTCCTCCAAGAGCACCATTGGCTACGCTCAAGGTCGTGGAGTGCGCTCAGGCTCAGCAATGCGCCCACCACTCTCGAATGTCACTAAGCCTGTCGGTCCCAACCTTTCGACTACGAAACGTGCCGGTACTACCACTCCCTCGTTCGCATCATCACACCAGCGCACCGCCAGCGCTGCTGCTTCTTCCAAGTCTCGCCCATTCTCGCGCTCGAGTTCTACCTCCACGAATGCTACTCTGGTCAATCCACCACTTCAGACAGACCCGTTCGAGGAAACAGCAGAGAGCGTTGAGCGCGAGTTAGAGCTGCTGGCTCTGCAGGATGAATTGGGCGACGATGAGGCGTGGATGAACAGCTTCAATGACCAACTCGGTGGCGTTGACCCTGTGGATGAGGACTTGGAAGATTTCCAGCTTCAACTTCCAGAGGGCATCTAGCTTATTTATTGCTTGAGAATGACTGCCGTGATCATACATGGCCCGTCTGGACACGGATTGAACTAGACTGTTCGTTTTTATGCACCGATGGAGGCTAAATTGTTTCCTTTGTATATCTCCATCATGATTCTGGAGTTCTGTTTTGGATACCTCTTCCTTGATTCCGCAAGCTTTGACGACGCATTGAGTCTGTAGCAGTAATTGTGCATTACTATCCATTCGTTTGATATACCCCATCAACCACTATCATTGTTGGAACACTGTTGCATTGCGTGCTCTGCGATGATTTCAACATGGCCAAGTCTTTGCATGCAGCGTAAAGGATGGATACGAGCACGCAGTGCATCGAGATGCTGGGGTATTCAAAACAAATCTCAACCCCTCCTGCATATGTATGAACTCAGAGCACCACACATGAGTGAAGCTACGCATACATAATAATTTGCGGTCGTGCAATGACTTGCTCACAATCGGTCTGAATTCGTAAGCTTGCTCGCTACTATTCCGCTATCCCAAAGTCGTCGAAGCAGACTGCCAACAGCAGCCCAAAGTCATACAGCGCGATGCCCGGCCAGAAAATGCGCAAGAACGCCATGCTAGATATTCACAGTTTCCAAAACCCACATCACAATCGCACTCCCGCCATCGCTTCGGCTTGTCGTCCATCCATCCAATCAGATCCCCCAATGCTCGTTCGTGAAGCTCAACGTCCCTTGAAGGCTTACTGCTACTCCGAATCATCTTGCACCTCTGCCGGCGCGGTAGTGATCTCATCCACGGCATATAGATTCTGGTTCAGGATCTTGTTCATGGTGAACATGTGCACGCGGTCCTGCTTGAAGACGGCGCGCATCGCGTCGTCGCACCGGATCTGCCGCTTGTCGCTGGGATCCTGCAGATCGCGCTCCTTGACGTATTCCCAAATCTTCTTGACTGTCTGCGGGCGCGAGAGTTGTGTTTCGTTGAGCAGCGAGGAGAGGGCAGGGGAGAGGGCCATTGGTTTCTGTGTGAGGGTGTTAGTGGGTTGGTAGAGAGTAGAGAGTGGAGTGGAGTGGAGTGGAGTGGATGGAGGGCTTGGAGGTACGAGGTGTGGGTGGGGAAAGGCAACGTACGTGGAACCCTCCTTTCCGACTTGGGCTCTTCTTCTCTTTCTCGCTGCCAGATGCAATGTCGCTGTCGTCTTCGTCCTTGACGCGATTCGAGCTCTTCTTCTTGGTCTTCTTCTTGGGCAGTGGCGCCTTCTTCCTTGTATTCCCTCCCCGTGTCGCACGGCCGTTGCGCGCGTTCTCTTCGGCTTGTAATTTGCGCGCGAACGCTGCGTCGTCGTCTTCGGCTGCTCGGCTCTTCTTTGCTTTCTTCTTGGGCGGCGCGGAGTCTTCGAGCTCGGACAGGGCTGATTCGTCGTCCGGCGAGCGCTTTTGGTCTGGCGTTGCGGAGGTGGAGGCAGCGCCATTCTCGACTGTGGGAATGGGCTCTTGGGGCTCGGTGGTGGTGCCATTTACTTCGGAGTTGAACTTGTCGAAGCGCTGCATGATGAGCGCGGTGATCGCATCCTGGACTTTCTTAGCACATGAGATTTGCTGCGCTGGGGAGCTAGTTGTACCTTCTGGTTCGCAGTGTCATGGCCAATTCGTTCTTGAAGTCCCTTGCGTATGCGCTTCGCGGAGATTGTGTTGAGGTCGCTGGCGCGAAGGATCTCGTCAATGATGGCGGCGTAGGAAGCCTCCACTTCGGCGGGGAGAGGGTCTAGACAGCATAAGTCAATTGAAGCGTGACATGTTTGCAAGAGTACTTACCAGACATGATTGCTACTCTGTAGGCTCACAACAGGGTTTGCAAGCAGCGAGAGAGTGTATCTAGTCGAGCAGAGCTGTAAGTCAAGCTGTAGAACCACGGTTCGGCGCGACCCGCTACTATGAACCAGGGTGGTCGGTTGAGAGGGTGGAGAGACCGCTGAAGTGGATGACCAACGAAAGGAAAGATATATACACGAAACGGCGCGTCGATCTTATGCGAGGAGCGTCTCTCACCAGACAACTGGCGAAGCGTGGCTTAACACACGTTCAAGACAAGTGAGAGAGCCGGGCGGCCTAAAACGGTAGTGCTGGCGGGGTTCACCCTGCCAGCAGTGCGTGTAGAGCTGTGCGGTAATGAGCGCCTTTAGGGTGATTAGAGCAGCAGAGAATGAGTCGTGCAGGTGAGCTTTAGCTAATGATGATTATAGTACGTTCAATTGATGTTGCACTGATGAGCGGTAACGTGAAGAGGTCATCCGGTGGTCGGCTGCATTAGTCCAGGTACCGATTGGAAGTTAGAGAGGCTGGGGAAGCTTCCAAGGCTGAGGTGCAGCATGCCAGCACAACGGTAATGATGGCAGAGAGTGTGCGGATCTAGGCAAAAGAGCGGAGATGACGATAAAAGAAGCCGCAAAATCATCAAGACATGGAGTGGTATTTGTTTGATCTTCACGTTCAAACAGTTCGCCTGACTTGCTCTGCTGGAGCACTGCATAGTCTCTCCGAATGCGGCAATTACGCTACCTCTATGTCACAGAGCCGCATGCTTAAGCTATCAGTTACATAACCCAACAGCCAACCCCGTACATCTGTTTCTCTACTGCGCTCTTGATCTGATACCAATCTGCTCTCCTCTCGGCATATTCATAGACCTCCTCCGCCCTGAAGATGCCATGGTAACGATCTGTGTCTGCTATGATAGTCGCGATTTCCTTTGCCTCTTTCGGCGCAATCAGGTAAATCTGGGATAGCTCGCGGAGAGCAGCAAAGTATTGCATAAGTGGTTTGTTGCGTAAGGAAACGATATAGGCGTTGTACGCATTCATGTCACTGCACCGTTAGCAAATGTTGGATACACAATTAGATGTGGTGCAGTCTTACCTGATCAGCACGATAGCACCGTCGACACTCACCCGTTGACGCTTCAGGTGCTTACAGATCGCAGTGAACAATCGCACTCCGACTTCCTGGTTGAAAACATCGAGCACGTTCTTGTCGGTACTACCAACCAGCATGCTTGTATGCGACGAGACCATGTCAACTACCCTCTTCGCTGTCTCACTCGGGCCAATATCTGCTAGCTGTCCTGGGGGAGGATTGAAGTCAGATGGATGCTGCAGGGTACCACATAGATACTCCACTTCATCCATAAGCACGTCGATGCCCTTGTTCAACCCCGCAGCGACGCGCTCGTCAAGCATTTGCTCGAACTTCTTCTTCTCCTTGGCTGCAAGACTGAGGAAGTCGTCGCGATCCGTGAGATTGGCAGCGACAAGCTCCTGTAGGTAAAACACCTCTACCATCTGCTGGATTAGGTCACCGACGTTGACAAGCTCCAGAAATGCTACCAGTGGTGCCACGCCTTCCTTGCTATGATCTGCTACTTCGCGAGGCTTGTAGTCAGCCAGATGGCCGACAGCCTTGTCGAAACCTAGCTTCATGTGCCGATTGCCGAGGATCTGCACAAGGAAGATGAAGATCTGTTCGCACTGTTCTTTGGCTTCTTCGCCAGATTGCCCGCCGAGCCTGACAAAACGTGCTGCTCGTTCGAGGCTAGCCTTTGCTTTGTGTGTCAAGTCAAGGGCTACTTCGATGCTAAAGAGCGTTCGAATACCTTCTAGACGAGAATTCATAATCGCTGCTTTCGCTGCCAGCTCGTTCGTTGGCGCTTGTAATCCCGGTGATCGCGCACCATCACCAGATGGGGTGTCTGATCGTGTCGGTGGCTCTAGACCACCATTGCTGGCTGCAGGCACAGCGACTACTGAGCTCCTGGATCCAGCGCCGCCAATAGTTGGAAGAACGTTGACAGGCATCATGACAACTTTCTTGAAAGACGATAAGAAGTCTTGCTTTGCCGCCTTGCGATTGACATTGGACATGTAAAACGTCTCGGTCGTTTGCTCTTCTTCAGTCAAACGCTTTTCCCACGCCTCGACCTGTTCGACTGATTTGCGCTTGAAGAAGTCCAGCTCCTCCTGCAGGTACAGATCGATGTGCTGCTCAAAGCATCGCGCAATAATTCGGATTGCCTCCTCCTGGAAGTTAGCCTTCGAGCCCTTCGTTGGCTTCAGAGAGATGGCAAGCTGTGATGCTTGATCGAATACGCCCGCGACAGCTTTGAGGTATACGTCGATGCTGACATCGTGTGCTTCGTCGAACAGCGAGGTAATGTATTCGGAAACAATGTCTTCGGCAACGCGCTCCAAGAATGGTTGAAGAACGTCAAAGGTGGGTGGAAATACGCGATCAATGATAGCCGTCTCGTTATTCAATGCTATCGCCAAGCCATGGAAGAACTCACGTGACGGCTCCAGTGTAATTTGGCTTGAGTTCAGTCCAGGTAAACAGTCTCTGGGATTGCCCATTTTCTCTTTATCCAGCATCAGCGGGTGATTGTGAATGAACGAGTCCAGACATGCCGCGCCACCGTTCAGATGAAACAGAACGGATGCGAATCTCTTCATGCGACCATCGTAATCCTTCTCTTCACAGCCAGTCTCGAATTCCCTCAATACAGCATTCTCGAAGATGCCGGCCATGGTGTCCAGCTTCTGTTCACGCTGACCCCAGCCTTGTGCAAAGTCGCTGTTCGCGAATGTTTTCAATTGTGCAAGCATGATTGCCTGTTGCTCCGGATCTCGATACGTGCGAAACAGAACAGGATCTGTGTGGCTTCTGGATTGTGCCAAATCGAAGTAATACGGTGCCAGTGCCCCGTAGACCTTCCCATACTCCTGGCGTGCCCTGCCTCTTATGGAACGTACACCAGATATGACCTTGAGCGCAGCCTGTGGATCTATCATTGGCGATCGTGCCGATTGTTGCGTGAACGTGGGTGTCAATGTCATGTCGTTGAAGCCTTTGTCGAGCGTCGATGACCGTCCTCTGCCTTTCTGTTCTAAAGACTGCCGCTGTATATCTTCGTCCGCGTCGAAAAGCGTCAGGCTACCTCGAGGCTGCTCGATGCCACCTATCCCAAGCCCAGCAGCGCCGCCATTGACGGAGGCGCCTGTTCTTTGCGCTTCCTCTGCTCTTTGGGCCTCGTGTTTCCGCCGCATGGCTTCTTCGAACCGTTGCTTTGCCTCGACATCGTTCCAGCAGCTCATACTCTTCAGTCTCTGTATCCACCGGGTATCATCGTAGACCATCTCCTGCATGCGTTTGGACGTCCGGGCGAAAGTGAACATGTCGGATATGGGGAGGTAATCGAGGATCGTGTTGATGAGTTCTAGAAGTGTCAATCTACATAGCACTACTCGACTTTGAGTATACATACCTGCCGGCAGAATTGCTTTCGACTCGTCCATCATTTGTGTGCTGCGCAGTGGGGCCAGAACAGACTGCTGCACCTGGGGCAGCGCCCGCTTGAAGTTGGAGCTCGAAGCCATGTTGCTGGCTATTGTGCGTTCGGTTCAGTCTACATGTGTGTATGTCGAAGCTGTGGTCATGTTTGCGACCGTTCGATTGTTGGCGCGTGAGGTTGCGGAGAATGAGTGAGAGGTGCGGGCGGACTTGGAGACATGACGCTGGAGCTTTGACACAACGTGGAGCACGCGAACTCCGTGTTACTAAACTTCAACATCACACGACGACTGATAAACACGTTTTGGTCAAGTAGTATTGCAACTACATCGGAAGAGTTGAGCATAGATTTAGGCTTGTTCTTCCCCCGCACGATCTTGCGCCAGGGTTCAACATCACACCTGCACTTTCGCGCCCATTAGGAAGAGCTAGAGCATAGTCCTAGGATCTCACAAACAGCAGCATGCAACATAATTTTCCTCCAGTTAGTTCATTCCTGATAGTCTGATAGTCTCCTCATATATACATCTTCGTTATCCATACATTGCCTGCGATACCATCGACACACATTTCTACAAAGCAGCAAGCATGCCCAGGACAGCAACACCAAGTCCGACGACAGGTCCGGCAGTCTGGAAGGCGGCAGCTCCAGTAGCAGCAGTCGCTGCAGCACTTCCAGAAGCAGAGCCAGTGGCAGAGCGGCTTTGAGAGGCGGTGTTGGTTCCAGAGACGGCGGTCACAGAAGCAGAGCTCGATGCGGAACCAGATGCAGAACCAGATGCTGCTGCCGAGGCAGAAGAGGAAGCCGAAGCGCTGGAGTTCGAGGCGCCACAATCAGGGTTGGTGTTCAGAGTGACACCGGCACCTCTGCAAAGAGTCTCGGCGAAAGAGATGGTAGCTGAGTATTGCATTAGTTCCTTGAAATCAGTTTGTAATCATCTCAGGCGGTTGCTTACTCTGGATGTCGTTCTGGTTACAGGAAGACAAGACGCAGCATGCAACCTGGGTGATGGCTGAGCTGCCGCAAATGCAAGCAACATCAAGAAGACTGCAGCTGCCAAGGTTGCCGGTGCTAAAACATGATTGCTATGTAGGGTTCAGTCCTCGTTCCTCTTAAGCTCGGTGCTGTACATACGGCGCATGTAGGGATGTTGGCAAGGTTGCCCTGACCGAGAACGGTGGCGCTAAGGGTAGCGATGGTTGCGACGATGGAGAAGCGCATGGTGATGTCTAGATAGATTGAAATACGAGGAAACGAGGTCTGCGAGACTGTAGGACAGAGGAGCCAAAGGTAGGAAACCAGCGGATAAAGCGACTGAGAACGACGCCTCAAGATTTGGGGAAAGCTGGAGTAAATAGCCTGGATCAACACCTCCTCTATGGCTGATCTGCCTGATTGGTCTGTCACCGGGCTATTGGTTACACCAACCCAAGAAAGCGCGCCCAGCTGAGCCAACACCTTACAAGTGGCTTGCATCTTCCGCTATCAAGCCGAAGTTACCGACATCTGGAACTAGCCGTAAAGACAGCGCTGCAACTGTTACACTCTTATTGCTGTCCAACTCTTTGACAGCGCATGACCGTACTTGCGACTTCCTTCGCTGGCTGTCGTTGTGTTTGTCGTTTGCAGCTTCCTCGTCTCGCCAGCAGCCAGCATGACATTCAGTTTCATTGGTATGCAGTCAGCCATCTGAGGCATTATCGTGAGAGGTTCGGGCCATTGGCTGATGTTCGGTCTTATCAACCTATTCTGCAATTTCGTCGAGCACGAGGTCAACTCAATGGATGTGCTGTATTGTCGTCTTAGTTATGTTTGCTGTTGTGCTGTTGAACAAAGGGTTGTGCTGGATCGACGGCGGGCGGGAGCACATTGAAAATCCGGGAGGTACCCACAACGCTCAACTCAAAAGCGACATACTTTCGATGCCACAGCAACAGATATCGTGAAGTCGGACCTACCATCATTCATTCATGGCATGCAGTGAGGCTGCTGGCTGATCACAATGACCGAGAAGCCGAGGCGATCGTCATAGAGCAGTGCTCCGCGCAGCAAAAATACGAAGTCTTGTGCAAGGAGCAAGTTCGAAGATAGCATCACAATGACATTGATGAGCCTCGAAAGACGGCCGCAGATCACAAAGCGCCAGGCAACGACATCCTCTGACAGCCGTTGAGCGTTTTCGTTTCTTTGCGCTCACCGTGCTGCGCAGCCGCCAGCTTCCGTCAGAGGGCAACGAGCGACGATCGACGAAGGACCCTTGTGAATCCTCACATGGCTTTGAGGAGATACCTGTCCTCCAGACCGCAAAAGGCAAACTCCCATTCAAAGAATCCCTCATCTCACGGGCAGTGCAGGGCACTTTGGACGCTTCAGTGCCCCTTCAGGCCCTCCGGGTCTCGCTGCCTGCGGGTCCAGGCGAGTGGCGATCACAAGAGGGCGACGGGGCACAGCTGTCAAACAACAGCCAGGGCGCAATGGTGAGGTCGAGCAAAAGGCCCTTGTTTCAACAGAGCCGTCTCCTGGCTGCCTATTAAGGGATGAAACAGGTCGGTGCGGTGGTCGAGAGCGGCGCGACCGTCCGGCGAAGAAAGCCCGAACACTCGACGTATTGTTCCTGCATTTGAGGATGCTGCCCGAGTGGACAGAGTTCAGCCTTACGCGATCGTGGCTCGTCTCTAACGTGACAGCGTGTTTAATTAGCCACACATGTGACGCTGTGTCGCCAGCGCATGGTGGTTTCAGTGGGTCAAATGGCTTGAGACGCGATGTTTCCGCCACGCCTATGCTCCATCGAAGACCGCGAGAAGGCGGCTAGAAGCCACGCACGAGGGATGATGCTGGAGGTGGTGGAAGCGCAGGGCCGAAGGTTCCGCCTCAGACGCGAGCCAATGGTGAAAGTGAAGCAAGTGGATCTGCCCATCTTGGCCCTGACTCTTTCAGGGACCTTACTCGTGATCTCGCGACAGCTTATGTTATCAACCCAGAAATGTCAGTGCTGTAGACGTCAGACTTGAGACACCGATTGATGAGGCGGAAGCACGATTGGAAGCGTGTCACAAATTGTGGGTCACCGAGCTCTGTCTTGTTCCATCCCCTTTCAGGTACCGTCCTGGAGCTTCCTGGAGAGGCAATTCAAGCTTCACTCGTCGAGCACTGCTCGGAAGTACGTACCTAGCAAAGGGCCACGTACCGTTGGTTGCCCTCTGTGGTTTGTCGCCTGTTGCCCCGTGCTTGAATAATGATGAAGGACGCTCAGAATAGTTGTGTGAAGCTGGGAAGGTCACTTTAGTAACTCTCAAATACAAAAGCATCTCTGCGACCCGCTTGTAACAGAGTACCGATACCTCCAACGCACTGTTGACTGTCAAGTTTGCCAATCTATTTCAAGTCTCAGACATCAGACACCGTCTCACAGTTACACGCTTTTAAACACCCTTTCAGACCACGTTCCTCCAGATTCCCGAAATCGATACCAGAACAATGGCTCCTACCATGAAGTCCTCACCGAAGACCCCTGGCAGCGGTGAGCCCCGCGACGGAGGCAGTGAGTTACTTTCCAATGCATTCGTTGACATTGTCATCTCTAACAGCTCGATAGGGAAACCTTCCGACACCAACCTGGCACTTTAAGCGACTGCGCCCCTTTTCGACTTCCCAAACCATCCATTTGTACGACTTTACGACTATTTCGACGCAGGGCGTCATACGTTGCACTCGGATTTCAACTTCGTCTTTTCCAGCAACATAGCCATTGTTACCATCGAGACTTGTTACGCACACACAGAGATTGACTTGTCTCGCATTTCGGTTTTCGAGACAGCGAGCATTTGGAGTTTACGCTAGGCCTGCGTACAAACGATACCGTCCGAATTTCTGAGGCTGCGAGGCGCAGCATTTTGGAACATCATCATTCGAGCGACAACAACATCAATTGGTACTCACCGACGCCGGGCTGTGTCCTCCGGTGAACGAGGCTCGCAGGCAGCGAGGAGTCATCTCCATTATGCGAAGGACTCCGGGGCTCTTTATCGACAATGGTTGTGACTCTGAGGCATCTTGTGTGCCTTGAGGTCTGCCGCTCCGCAGCAATTAGCAGCCCTCTAAAGCGGCTATGCTGCCGGTCACGCTTTCACCAAATAGTTCAGCCTAACTAGGCAGCGAACTGGGGTTCGACAGCCGAACGACGCCATTCCGCCCTTCTGCCTGGAGGTAGCCTCAAAATGGTCCTGTCTCGTAATTCAGCACCGGGACAATGTGGCTATGGCCCACTACAGGACCCTTTCGCGGTAACAGGACGAGTCACCAGCGCGTTCTCCAGTGACCGTTAGCCTCCTCAAAGGACTACGCTAGGAGGACGGCAGCCTATCAATCGCCTTATTCATCAGGCTTCAGCCAATAGCCTTGCCAATTGGCAGGGGTGGCGCAGCGATAATCGTTCCTTCATGTTCACCACGTTGTGCAACGAATGAATTGGCTCGAGTTCTGCGTCATAACCGGGCAAGAAGGCATCTGTTTGCCTGTACCTGAAGTAACTGAATGAGGCAGTACAGATGGTGGCGCCTCCAGCAGGCCTCAGGGCCATAACGGCTTATATACCTGAGGTTTCCATCCCGTTGTGAGACATTATCTAGCTACATCAACCTTACAGTCTGCCTACATCCACATATCACCACAGCCTACAGCCAGTACGAACGCCATCGACAACCCAGCCACAAAGCCACAACTCAATACTATAACATCAACCACAATCGTCACCATCATGCGCATGTCGAGCAACAACAACAACGACTTCAACCTAAACTTCCGTGGTGGCTCTGAATCTCGTGACGGAGGTGCACCCAATCGATCTGCCAAGTTCAACTTGCCTATAATGAAGGCAATGCGTGGCGACCCTGAGCGTCGCGATGGTGGCTAAAAGCCTGCCTGCTTAAGTATGTTGATCACCTGAGTCTGCCCTCAACCTGATCTAACATCTTCAAGATTTTTCAACCAACACATTCTCCATTGGTTGTGCCGGTCACCTCACTTCTCGATCATCATCGAGAAACTGGATGCCCCCGGTTGTAGAGAGGTTCGACCTCCATCAACACCTCTACGCTCATCACTGGCTTCGGCTCCCTACTCGACTCGGCTTTGACCACTTTACTACGCCCTTTGGATTTTTTCGCGACTCATTTTTGCAGCGTTCTGCATATTAGAAGGCATATTCGGTGTTTGGGATCATGTTTTGATGTACGATTTTGGGATGGCTGTATGATACCACGCGCTTCGATTGCATTTGTGCTTTTGGGATAGACGGCGTTACTATAAGATAGAGGGCAGCCTCAGTGTGTTAGATGTTACTTGGCATGATAGACCATGATTAGATGCGCACAACGTTTGCGCTTGGTTCAGTCCACGGCTGAATGGTCGATCATAGAAGGAGAAGGATAGTCGCGATAAGGACTAGTGATTGGGAAGATATCAATTGAAACAGTTGATTAAGAAGCAACTTGTGCCTGGCTTGAGTGACTGATGCAAAGAAGAGTGATCGCATATGACACAGAACGGCAAGTTGAGATCAAGCTTTGAGCTTGCGCTGTCAAGGGGTGTTGAACAGCAAGTGGAGATGGGATCTGTGATCTGGTGTTCGCATCTCACATACCCCACGCCTTGGCATTACTGACGCGATTAGGTACACGTAGGTTTCCTTGTTCCCAGATCATGAAGAGCGATTAACATCTCAGCTCCATCACACCTGCTCTAGACATCTGCAAGCTTCGTGTCCGCAAACGAGCACTCCTCGCAGTCATTGCAATTCAGGCAGCTCCCATGAGGCCACAATGCCTCCAGACAAAGACCTCAAATGACGTATCGGTCGATCGTGCACGTTCTCGGGCGCCCCGCCGAAGGGCAAGCAAATGACTAATTTCAACCCGAAAACAGTGTCAGGCACGCGCAAAACAGCAACTTCTTACCGGGTCACAGGGCGAAGAACCGCGCGAAGGGCTGACGGCGCCGAACGCGCCCAGACGCGAAAAGACGGGTCATGCTGAAGCTCAAAAAGAGATGATAACGATATCTTGCGCTGGTGCGCATCGGTCACAGTCACTCTTGGAAGTGTTCAGCCGCTTGGTTTGCTCGCGGGTACGGTGTGGAAGCCAAGAACGATTCAAGAGCTATTAAGGGTCGACAAGCGATCGCGTCATCTGGTGGCTACGGTCTTTGTCGCTCTCTCACCTTGCTGTCGAACACTTCTACACAAACGTGAAACCCTCCCAAGAACACTGTGACAGGTTCGAAAGTCCACAGCACAACAAATCACAATGACTACACGACCACCTCAGGACCGCATTGCCTCTCACGGCCGCGGCGGCGCAGGTAAGCTCTACTTTTGCCAGAAGTCGTTTGCGCATGTCTAAGCACCCGCAATGCGCCCAGAGTGGGTGTCACCAGCTTGACATGTTTGCGCTTGGGAAAATTATCCATGAACTGCCATTGACTTCTTTAAGGAAACATTGCGCCGGATGTCAATACCGCATACACCAAGCCTGAAGACCTCGTCACTCCTACGATCAAGTCGGACACATACACCACTGGTCGCGGTGGCCAGGGCAACATGGCCAAGAACGACAATCCCGACAACGCGCGCCTGGCGCAGGATGTCGACGGCCCAAAGAAGGTCTCTGAGCCCAAGGGTGCTGTGCACTACGGACGCGGTGGTGCTGCAAACATCATCACCGAGAAGGAGCGCAACAGCGGCGAGGTTAAGCGCAGCGAGTCCGGTGCTTCTGCTGAACAGGGCCTTTTGACTAAGGTTAAGGGCTTCTTCAAGTCGTAGTGACTCTAAGGTGTCGACGGGCAAACAGCTGGTCCCATAGGGACTGGATGGCCCCTCTTGGGTTCAGCTCTGAAGAGCAGGAGCTATACGGAAGCAGGGTGTCGGTATTTGTTTTTGAGATACCCTGGAATGCGTTTTTGATACCACTCTCAATTTATCATTTCGAATAAGGGAAGACCTTCATCCACAGCGCAGTGTTTCACGACATACCTGATACAAGTTCTTTCAGTAGGCTTGAACCGTCCTCGCCCTTTCGTTTGACTTGGACACAGGCTTGCCTAGTTATCTCCAAAGCCCGACATGCATTCCTTTCCCTCAGGGTCTCCTGCAGGCTGGCAAGCGCGATGCGGGGTCGAGATGGTGGGGCAGATGCTGAAGCAACAAGCAAGAGCAACCGACTTTCCATACATCCTGAATCACATCGTGCATGATATCCACTCATGCCTGACTTGCCGTTCCACCATCCGAGATCGACACAGGTGCCGGCTGCACGTGTGAGTGAACCTTATCACATCAGACGGCGTTCTACTCCGTCCCAGTATAACGGTACTGGTTGCGCTGCCATCTGTCCGTCGCTGCTTCTGCCGCAAAAATTGGCGAAGGATGACATGACGATGCATCACCATCACATAGCGAAAATGTCGAACCACCTGCACCAGCAACGACCAATCTAGGATGGTGTGAAGATCAACACCCGTAATCGGTAGTCTCACCGGAACACTATACTAAAAGCCAACAGCTCCGCTTCAGGACAGATTGGTATACATAAGACGGGTCTCGGCGAGCAAGAGTGTTCAGTTTATTGCCGTGGCCCGTGGAACTTGATATCCTACTAGGAGTAAGACACCATCTTCTACATCCTTGATACTTCTGCATACTTTGGACCCACCGACGTGTTTGACAGCTATTGGCTGTAGCAGCCATACGAAGATTCCAGGGGAATATCATTACGAGAAGCTTGTTCAGGGAGGTCGACACAAGAACCAGGAAATACCACTTTAAGGGCGTAATACTACTTGGACTACTTTGAGCCTTCACAGCTTTTGCATGTGTGGAAGACTGCGTCTGCTTTACCTGTGAATGAAGGCGCATCAGATCACGCCATAACGATCCCAAGGCGACATGTCTACGACTACGACGTCGACTGAAGAAACATGGGTCCATTACCATGATGGAGGCATACCCGGACGTCGAAAGGTCTTGACTGGTATCACGGCTAAGCCAACTTTCAATGAACTCCCTAGAATCGACTTCAAACGCATCTACTCCAACAAACCCTCAGATCGCCTGGAGCTGGCTAAAGAAGTTGGAGCTGCATGCAGAGACGTTGGGTTCTTCCACGCTGTAAACCATGGTGTCGAGGAGAGCTTGCTGGACGAGACGTTTGACGCGTTGAAGAAATTCTTTGATTTGCCAACGGAGATCAAGATGGAGGTGCACAATCAGAAGACACCAAAGTTCAGAGGGTTTGTCTGACACTTACGCTCTCTGTTACTCTACGGCTAACATAGAGCAGGTATGAAGCATTTCTGGAAGGAAAATTAGATCCAAGTACAAGAGGAGGTATGTTCCTCACCACCACCAATCCATCTAAAACTTAACACATGCCTCCAGACCTGAAAGAGGGCTTCCTCATGGGCGAAGACGCCACAGACTCCGAGCAAAGAGCCCATATAGATCCCTCTACAATAGAACCCCGAAACCAATGGCCAACCCACCCCTCCGCACTCTTCTGGCGCCCAGCAATCTACCGCTACTACAGCGCCATGTACGCCTTCAGCAAGCGTCTCCTGGGCATCTTCGCTCTCGCCCTCGACCTCCCTGAGAACGCCTTCGACGCCATCACAACGCATCCCATGACGAACGTCCGCGCCGTGCACTACCCACCACAAGAGTCTGAGCGTGACGTCGGTATTGGTGCTCACACGGACTTCTGCTGGTTTACGCTCGTCGCGCAATCGCACACTACGCTGCCGGCTCTCGAAGTCCTCAATGCAAATGGGATTTGGGTCCCTGTGCATCCCGAACCGCACACCTTTGTCGTCAATATTGCGGACTTCTTGAAATTGGTGACTGGAGGCTCGTGGCAGAGCACGGTGCATCGGGTGAGGAATATGGGTGGGGAGGAGAGGTATAGTATCCCGTTCTTCTTCAGTCCGAACGAGGACGCGAGGGTTAGTGTTTTGGAGCAGTTTAGGAAGGAGGGGGAGGTGTATGAAGAGTTTGGGGTTGGGGAGTATTTTCAGAAGAGGTTAGATATTGATCGAACGACGCATTTGGAGGAAGGAGCGGAGAAGGGAGCGTACTAGAGTGAATGCTAATCATTTGAATTATCACATGTGCAGTGTCTTCTGGACCTTTTGGCGACAAAGTGATAGGGTTGCAGGTGCAGTGCAAAGAGGCGTTACCCTGGCAAAGGAGATATCATAGACATCGAAGTTGAATCACGACAGAGACAATGCAATCACCTCACGCTGACCCTAGAGGCACCCATACTGATGTGTCTTCGTTTATTGTATCATGCTGTTCGTGCAGACCCTCTATGGATCTGCTGATGTCGTTGATATCATCTAACCCCGCTCTTTCCCGTCGAAGCCTCTAGTCCTTCTTCAGCGGAGTGAATGTCTCCTGGATGCCGTCCTCGGTAATGATCATCAATTGCAACCCATCACCAACCTCGATATGCCTCTCCACAGCGCTTGTGAATGCATCTCTCACCAGATCCTCGACATGGTCGCGCGGCAGAGGCTGTGGTACCACGGTCTTCAGGTTGTGTCCTTCTCCGCTGCCAGGCTCGTACTGGTTCTTGAAATTGACCTGGTTGTCCAAGAAGGGCATGATGAGCGACGCCGCCGCACCTGCCGCTCTGCACTGCTCCCTCTCGTAGCTGCCGACCGGGTCGTAGGAATACAACGCGCCCTTGCCATCCTCGTCCAGACCGCCCAGAATTGCGTGTACGTAGTAGGGGAAGAAGCGCTTGTTGTAGAGAATGTGACTAAGGCGCTGTGCGCATGCAGAGACAGTCATGGGCTTGCCGTGCTTGTACTTGTACATCTTGACGATGGTATCCAGGTGCTCTTTCAGCGCATGGCCGTCTGCTGCGAAACCGACTACTGAAAGTACTATCCGTGCGCCCTTGTTGTCTGGCCCTTCACCGCCAATCTTGAAGAGCTTGGGCTCGTATCGTGTGTTGATGTTGTAGCCGGATGTGGATCGAGTGTCGCCGGCAAGGATGGCGAAGTCAGCGCCAGAGATACCCAGGGTAGAGCCGCCGTTGTCAGTGTAGCTGTTGGTTTCTGGTCAGCGACTATGTCAGTCTCCTAGTGTCAACTCGACATACGGGTAGAAGCCATGCTGCCTCTCGCCAGAGGGAACAGCTGTGGGGGTGCTCTTGAACGAGTAGCCCGGGCCACCTTGCGGAGGTGCGCCAGAGAAGATAGCAGCCATCGTAGAGGTACTAGAAGCACGTTTTGTCTGGGGAAATGCTTGTGGAAAGTTGATGCAGGGTGGTGAGAGTGGGAGTGGCGGTTGGCGTGTTTGTTGCTGACGATGGTGGAGCTTTGGAGTTGACGCAGCTCGATTGCCTGCGCCAAGCCCGGAGCTGGTGAAGCTACCCACCGCCGCCGCGTCGTGGAGCTGCCTTAACGGCGACCGCGACCATCAACAACGCCTCGCTCTAACAACGTCTTCCACCGTTCCACCTTTGCCGACAGAGTGCAGCTGACTGCATTTTCGCTCGGAGCAACGCCACCACACCCTATATCCACACAACCCAACACCGTCCCACCTCACATTCAGCCATAATGTAGGAGCATCACGCAGATGAATACGTAGATACACTGACAATGATGCAGGGAGGTTCTACTTGGTATCACGGGGAAGGACTTCACCCTCATCGCCGCTTCCAAAGCCGCCATGCGAGGCGCCACCATCCTCAAAGCTTCTGACGACAAGACCCGGGAGCTGAACAAGCATTCGCTGATGGCGTTCTCTGGAGAGGCTGGTGACACAGTGCAGTTCGCCGAATACATCCAAGCAAACATCCAGCTGTACTCCATGCGCAACAACATGGAGCTGTCGCCCGCTGCCACCGCCAACTTCGTCCGTGGGGAGCTCGCACGCGCACTGCGATCACGGAAACCATACACAGTGAACCTGCTGCTCGGAGGGTACGATGAGATTGCCAACAAGCCTACACTATACTGGATCGACTACCTCGCCAGTCTGGCACCCGTTCCCTACGCTGCACACGGATACGCACAGTATGTTTGACTTCAACCCAAAGCATGATCATTGAGACCCGGACTGACATGCTCTTCAGGTACTACTGCCTTTCATTACTCGACAAGCACCACCACCCTGACATCGACTACGAGCAGGGTCTGAAGATCCTGAGGATGTGCACAGAGGAGCTGAAGCGCCGTCTGCCGATTGACTTCAAGGGCGTCCTCGTCAAGGTCATCACAAAGGACGGTGTCAAGGATGTTGAGTACGAGGACGATGTCAAGGTTGCGATACCTTAAGAAGGTGTTTTAGAGAGAAGACGAGACGAACGGCGGTCGAACGATAGGTTGATAGCACCTGTCTAGGGACAGAGCCGCAGAGCACTCAACATATAGAGGGCTAGCATTACGACTGGAGTTACGATAGAGACGCCATAGTCAATGACAAAACATCACGAACAACGACACCAGTTAAATCTCGATGATATTTGTTCAAGACCTTGAAGATGTGTTCATACCATCTCATCAGCTCACTGGCTTGTGCGCAGCTATTAGACGATACATAACCTTGATCTTTGAAGTGCAGCGGGAGCTCACCTTATGAGATCTGTGGAACCAAGTCAGTAGTATCCCACATCAACTATGAGAACCTAGCAACGCTCAAGTCATAATCTCCTGTATCATACTTCTCGCACATAAACTGTAGTCTGACTTGAATTTGCAGGTACGGTACGTCGAGGTAGCTAGTGTACAGGTTGATACTCATCATCAAGTGTATTTTTCATGTCCTGTAGTCCTCTAGGCAGATCCATCCATCGCAACGACTGCGACACTGCTTCTGTAGGGAAGACCTGGATTCAGTATGTGAAGTGAGGAGATGCTGGAAAGGACCCTCAACAAGAGCGAGATTATGGTAATAATTCACGAATCCGTACTGAGACGAAGAATAGAGTATGACAGAAGGTCACTATTTGAATATGAACTCGGTGACCAACAGCTTGTTTTGATAAAACAGACTAGGCTAAATGTACGACTCTTGGCCATTTTCGTGATACGGCTATCCGTTTGAGGTTGTAGCAGGCGTGTGATCTCCAAGGCACGTATGATCGAGACTCAAAGCGGTTAGAGGGATGTGTTGCGGAAGATCGCCGCGGCTCACAGTTCGGGTTCTGGCTGCGTCAGTGTCGAAGAATGACATCATTTGACCAGACCCTAGAGCTACACCAGTCCATCATTATTAGCATGGCCGCTGCAAGGCGGCTAAGATTGTATTCGTCATATCCTCTGTTGTTTTTGGATTTCCACCTTCCTTCGATACCCCAAATTGATACAACAACCCTGTAGCGATCGCCTTTATTCGAGACTTCAGCATGGCGACAACCGGATTGTCGACGGCTGTTCCCCACACTGACGATGGCGCACCCCTGAAGAGCACGGAAGCAGCTCCACCAAGAACCTCCACAGATACGGGCATGCGATGTCCTGATCCCTCGGCGCATGTTCATCAATCGAAACAGAATGCTTTGCAGAACCAGGCGTCGGCTGCGGCCTTGTATAGCACAAGGCCAGCCAACGAGAGGGAGAAGATCAACCCGCTCGGACCGGACGGAAAGCTTTCGTCAGCAAGTAAGTCGCATAACGTTGAAGTGCTACACCTGTAATAGATTTAACGTCCGTACAGGCGCTGCGGCCAGTCTGAAATACGCAAAAGCAAACGACCTTCCTAGCTTCCCAGTTGTTGGCATCGATACATCATCCTCAGCGGGAGCAGCTGCGCTACTTGCAAACCAAAACAAGAAGAGCCCGGAGTGGTGGAAACCCGAGCAATCATCTGCTGCCGGAAAGGCTGCGTTGCTGGCAAACGACTACAAGATGAAGCCATTGTGGCAGCCAGAGGCTAGCGCTGCAGGCTCAAAGGCAGCACTACTTGCCCACAGAGATGGTGGGAAGTTGAACCTATGGCAGCCGGAAGCTAGCGTTGAAGGCAATTCGGCAGCCAACATTGCTATGCGCAAGACCGGTCTGGGACCGCAGGTCGACTATGGATATACCGACGATGGACGGAAGAAAGCACTGCTTGCAGCTACTGGAGCGCACTCTGCCTCAGGTCGCAAGCGTGCGCAGTCGATTCCTATGTCTGCACCACTTTACCCCGACTCCAAGAACTCCGCCAGGAACGCTCTGAATGCTGCAACAATAGCCCACACCCCCTCAATGAAGGCATCGAAGGCGCCAGCGGTCCAGGCCCAAGATGCCAACCGACTTGGATCCGGCGCAATGGAAGCAGCAAGGATCCAGCACGCAAAGAGCTCCAGAGAGATGTACACAAGTGCTCCGCCTGTTTCACTAGAGGTAGAAGAGAAAAGACGGAACGACGCGCTACGAGCTTCAGCCGTCGTTATGGCACAGAAGATGTACAATGTCCAACAGCAGCACATTGAAGGGGCATCCGGTGTATCTGCTGCCCGCACAGGCGCCACTGCTGCTCACGGCCAACAGCCAGTAGCCACAAGCGAAGGAGATCTTAAGCAACAGGCTATGCAGTACATTGGTATTCAGGAGGCTGCGCAGAAACTTGCACAGGAGCGACTGGCCAAGATTGGCTACGATGAGAATGCAGCTTACCGCAGCTACTACGGTTACGAGAAGCCGAAGTCGAAGCTCTCCATACGTAGAGGAAGACCTCGTGCTCGTAGCACATCTGAAGCTCCAGCTGACGACAGCGACTCCGACGAGGATGACTTCCGCTCCAGGCGCATCCGCCATCAAATGAAGAATTTCCAACAGCAGCTGGCGGATGTCGATGCTACGAAGCGCGAGCAGGACCGCAAGGGCCTCATTGCTGCAGCTGAACGTAAGGTGCAGGCTCAGATGGCGGGTCTGGATAAGGACATCTACAACAAGACTGGCAAGATGTCAAACTCTATGGTCGATGATTGGGATGAGAAGGCACGCCAGCGGGCGCTCGCAAACTCTGAAGCTCGCATGGAGAACCATGGCAGGGTCAATATTGGCAATGGCAAGTGGATGGACCAGGCAGACATCAATGCCATTGCCCAGGCTAGGCTGCAACCGACATTTGATGAGATCACCGACAAGGCAGAGAAGCGCAGAGCTGAAGACGCCGAGAGGCAATTCGAGCTTGAAAAGAAGCAACGCAGAGAGCAAGAAGAGAAAGCACGTCTTGCGGAGATCAAGGCCGAAGAGAAGAAGGGCAAAGGTAAGATGGTATATTTTCGACCAGAGTGACCAGTACTGACTATCGACAGAGGAAGAAAAGAGGGCGGCAAAAGCTCGCAACGCTGAAGAGAAGGCAGCCGCAAAGCAGGCAAGGGAGGCAGAAAAGACAAAGAAGGTCGAGGAGTCCCGCCTGGCAAAGGAGGGACAGCGGAAATCCAAAGAAGTTGCCCGTGCAGCTCCTGCGACTGGACCCGCTTTGGGAACTGCTGTTGTCGCTACACCTGCGACCACAACCCTTGTCACAGGTGCTGCTACTGACGGGAACGACGACCTGTACGAAGAGCCTACAGCGCCCACGGGAATCACAACCACCACGGCGCCTAACAGAGATTCTACCACTATCGCGCCCACACGAGATTCAACGGCTACTGCACCTTCTTCGACCGACCCTACCTCTCCCACCTCACCGACCTCATCGAAAGGAGGGTTTAAGTCCATCATCAATAAGCTGAAGCGCCGCTCTAAGCACGACTCAGCCGCCGCGACTGACGTTGCTGGCAAGTCCACGGAGAAAGACAACGCTGGATTCATCGGAGGTGCTTCCCTTCGTGCATCTGAGTCGAAGTCACACTCGGACACAGCACCATCCACCTCGAACGCTGGAGCAAGCCCCACAACCCGCCCCACCGACCTGGGCGATGTCGAGCCAACAATCGTCCCTCATGTAGATGAACCTACAGCTGTTCCTCGCGCCAAGGAGGATCGTTACTCGGACATCTCATCGCTGAGTAGCGATGATGAAGAGCCGACGAGGGGCCGCCCCCGTCCTGAACGTCTCCTGAGTGACGACACCAGAGCGTCCTCAGACTTCGAAGAAGCCAGAGACCACTTCGACGAGGATCTGGCTCCTCCGCCAACCTTTACCAGTGACGTGGACAAGGGCCGTCACGGCAGCCCGATCCGTGACTCGAAGTTTCATGAAGTTGGCATCTAGTGGGTCTCTAATACGCTCTGGAATTATGTAATGTCTGGTAAAGAATGAACAAGGACAGGGGGGGGGGCTGTAATGGGTAATAGGCGGATGATGGAGAGAGCACGAACGCTTGCAGTAATGACTTTTGCTTTACCCTTGATACCGTACACCTGTATTTGGATTGACATGATTTCCATGGTTCCGCAGCTTTGGCAGTTCCCTGACAGCAACATGATATTATCACTTCGAATTACTCTTACCAAAGTTCGTCCTAACCGTAGTTCCGTTTCTGTCCCGCAAACTCACCGGAAGTGTGTTCTCTTGAAGTGAGAATATTGGTGAGTGCGGGTATATATCTGGAGGCGGCAATCGACGTCAGCCCGCTTGTGCCCCTTACCAGTTTGGGACCAGCCAAGCCCGGTTCGCTTCAGCGTACTGTGGAAACCGTGGACAACAACGAGCTCCTGAGCATCACCTATCCCCCCCAACCCCCCACCGTCGAACGACACCCTCTCATTTTCTCTTGCGCGCCTCTGGAGTTGTGCATCTGGGTTTAATACTTCTTTCCCTTCCGATACCCCCGTAGTTGAGCGCCCTCTCACTCCGGTGAGCTTGGAGCTGGTCTGTCGCAAACATGGCTCAACGCCAGGTCCCATTGCACGTCACGCAGCCGACGCTGGTACGACATTCATCGAACTGAAGCTGGAGGGAAGCTAACCATTGATTTTATAGCTCACGAACTTGAATATCCTCGTATGTGGACATGTCCAGACTAGGCTCCAAATAAAGGCCAAACCAAGGGGCAGCAAGCTAACTAGACATACAGCCAGCATCGATATCATGGCAAAACTGTGTATGTTGGGAAATCCTTAGATATCATTCATTGGAAGAAGTGCTGATAGCCGCGACAGACTCTCGAGTCCGACAAGTACGTTTGCGTGCGCCAGGTCAACAACGATGCCAACACCCCCGCCGAGACCGTCATCATCGATCTGAAGAACACAAACAATGTCATTCGCAGACCGATCCGCGCAGACAGCGCGATTATGCACTTGACTGAGCCCATCATTGCTCTCAAGGCGCAAGGTCGGACGCTGCAGCTGTTCAACCTCGAGACAAAAGAGCGCCTATCGACATACAGCCACCAAGAAGATATTGTCTTCTGGAGGTGGATTAGCCAGACCACGCTTGCGCTGGTCAGCTCAAAGGCTGTCTACCACTGGGATGTGCTGGAATCGAAGACTTCGACCCCCCGTAAGATCTTCGATCGCCAGGAGCAGCTCGAGGTGGGTATTCGGAATTCATCAATAGAGCTGATTCTAATATTTGGGGCAGAACAACCAGATCATCAACTACGTAACGAACGACGATGAGAGCTGGTCTTGTTTGGTTGGCATTGCGCCGGGCGCCAACGGAGGCATTCGCGGTAACATGCAGCTGTTCTCCAAGGCCAGGAACGTCAGCCAGCCTCTCGAGGGTCACGCAGCTACTTTCGGCACACTCCGTCTCGACGGCGCGACAACAGATACCAAGCTCTTCGCATTCGCCGTGAAGTCGCAAACGGGCGAGGCCAAGATCAACATCGTCGAAGTTGACCACAACGCGGCCAACCCGGCTTTCCCCAAGCGATTGATCCCGATTCACTGGCCCGCCGAGGGCTCAGGCGACTTCCCGCTCGGCATCCACATCGCGCACAAGTACGGCATCTTAGTTGTAATTACCAAGTTCGGTTTCATCCACTTGCACGACCTCGAGACCGGTACCGCTCTGTTCTTGAACAGGATCTCGGAAGAGACTGTGTTCACGACTGCACGCGATGATGAGGGTACTGGTGTGGTTGTCATTAACAAGCGCGGACAGGTGCTGCACACAACTATCCGCGAGGACACTTTGATTCCCTACATCATGGAGAATCCAGCTTGCGCAGAGATTGCTTACAAGCTGGCCTCCAAGGGTGGTCTTCCTGGAGCCGATAACCTGTACAACCAGCGTTTTGAGCAGTTGATGAACCAGGGCAACTACGCTGAGGCGGCTAAGGTCGCTGCCAACTCGCCTCGTGGTTTCCTCCGCACAACGAACACCATCAACCGTTTGCGCTCGGTCCCTCAGCAGCCTGGTCAGATTACTGTACTTTTGCAGTACTTTGGCTCGCTTCTTGACAAGGGTGGTCTGAACCGCGAGGAGACATTGGAGCTGGCTCGTCCTGTCTTTGCGCAAGGCCGCAAGCACCTCATTGAGAAGTGGCACAAAGAGGGCAAGCTCCACTGCTCTGAGGAGCTTGGTGATCTTGCTAAGCCCCATGACCTGAACCTCGCCCTGGCAATCTACAAGGAGGCCAACGTTCCCCAGAAGGTTGTCGCTTCTCTTGCTGAGCTCGGCCACTACGACATGATTGTTCAGTATTGCACCTCCGTTGGATACACCGCCGACTATAACGTTCTCCTGCAACACGTCATCAGGTCAAACCCTGAGAAGGGAGCTGAGTTTGCGATTCAGCTGGCAAAGAACGAGGCCGGCCCACTCATCAGCGTTGACCGCGTTGTGGACATCTTCCAGTCTCAGGGCATGATTCAGCAGGCTACTGCTTTCCTCCTGGACGTACTGTCAAACGACCGTGAAGAGGAGGGTCATCTGCAGACCAAGTTGCTTGAGATGAACCTGCTCAACGCTCCTCAGGTCGCCGATGCTATCCTTGGAAATGAGATGTTCCATCACTACGACAAGCAGCGCATCGCCACCCTTTGCGAAGGTGCTGGATTGCTTACACGCGCTCTGGAGCACAACGACGACCCTGCGACCGTCAAACGCATCATCGTTCAGACCGACAAGCTGCCTGAGGAGTGGTTGATCAACTACTTCGGTCAACTCACCGTCGAGTTATCTTTGGAGTGCATGGATGCTATGCTCACAACGAACATCCGCCAGAACCTGCAAGCTGTCATCCGCATTTCTCAGAAATACTCCGACTTGCTTGGCGCTACTCGCATCATCGATCTCCTCGAGAAGCACCGCACTGCTGAGGGTCTGTACTTCTTCCTTGGCTCTATTGTCAACGTTAGCGAGGACCCTGATGTTCACTTCAAGTACATCGAGGCTGCCACGACCATGGGCCAGCTGAACGAGGTTGAGCGCATCTGCCGTGAATCCAACTACCGTAAGTACCGACCACGAACTGTACGATCGCGATACTAACATCATCGAAGTTCCCGCGGAGAAGGTCAAAAACTATTTGAAGGAAGCCAACCTGACCGAGCAGCTGCCCCTGATCATTGTCTGCGACCGATTCAACTTCATCCACGACTTGGTTCTGTTCCTGTACAAGAAGCAGCAGTTCAAGTCTATTGAGGTCTACGTCCAGCGTGTCAACCCTGCCAGGACGCCTCAGGTCATCGGCGGTCTGCTCGACGTTGATTGCGACGAGAGCATCATTAAGGGTCTTCTGGCTTCGGTCACACCCTCCTCAATTCCCATCGATGAGCTCGTCTCTGAGGTCGAGTCGCGGAACCGCCTCAAGCTCCTCTTGCCCTTCTTGGAGCAGACACTCCAGGCTGGAAACCAGCAGCAGGCTGTGTACAACGCCTTAGCCAAGATCTACATCGACTCGAACAACAACCCCGAGAAGTTCCTCAAGGAGAACGACCAGTACGATACTCTGGTGGTTGGTAAATACTGCGAGAAGCGTGACCCCAACCTTGCGGTCATCTGTTACTCCAAGGGCCAGAACGACCTTGAGCTTGTCAACATCACCAACGAAAACGCTATGTTCAAGGCTCAAGCTCGCTACCTGCTTGACCGTGCTGAGTCTGAGATCTGGGATTTCGTCCTCAGTGACAACAACATGCACCGCCGTTCTTTGGTCGATCAAGTTACCTCCGTCGCTGTTGTAAGCCCCCCCCCCCCGTTTTTCTATTTTTTTCTTTCTTTTGCACTACGAGGAGTTTGACAATGTCTTGAATACCTCCACGGTCGGGTTCGGGAGCATGGGATTCCTACAATTGGGATTTGCGATCTTCCGGATTCTGACTTTGTGCTGATACCTTGACTACCTCCGGAGTCCGGTCTGGTTAACTCGATTGTGGGAAGACTTGGACTTCAGGATTTCTTCTTTTACCACCTGGTGTTTGCGAAGTCTGTTGATGCATAAACTGACTCTATACCAGCCTGAGTCAACCGATCCCGACAAGGTATCAGTCGCTGTCAAGGCATTGATCACCAATGACATGCCCGCTGAGCTCATCGACTTGCTCGAGAAGATCCTGCTGGAGCCAACAACCTTCAGTGACAACCCGTCTCTCCAGAATCTGCTTATGCTCACAGCAGCCAAGTCCGACCGTGGGCGTGTTGCCGGCTACATCCAGCAGCTCGAGCACTACACTCCTGAGGACATCGCCGATCAGTGTATCGAGGTTGGCATGTACGATGAGGCCTTTGAGATCTACAAGAAGCACGGCCAGCACGTCGCCGCTGTCAATGTCTTGGTCGACCACATCGTCAGCATCGACCGCGCTCAAGAATATGCAGACCGTGTCGATACCCCCGAGGTCTGGTCCAGTGTTGCCAAGGCTCAGCTCGATGGTCTGCGCGTCACCGATGCCATTGAGTCCTACATCCGTGCCGAGGATCCTTCCAATTTCCTGGAGGTCATCGAGGTTGCCACTCACGCAGGCAAGGACGAGGACCTGATTAAGTTCCTGCGCATGGCCCGCAAGACCCAGCGCGAGGTGCCCATTGACACTGCGCTGGCCTTCTGCTATGCCCGCACTAACCAGCTGCCAGAGCTTGAGGACTTCTTGAGAGCTACTAACGTCGCCGATGTTGAGGCATCTGGTGACAAGGCCTACGAGGAGGGCTATCACGAGGCCTCCAAGATCTTCTTCACCAGCATCTCCAACTGGGGCAAGTTGGCGACTACCCTTGTTCACCTCGAGGACTACCAGCAGGCTGTTGAGGCAGCTCGCAAAGCCAACAGCGTCAAGGTCTGGCGCCAGGTCAACGAGGCCTGCGTCGCCAAGCGAGAGTTCCGTCTTGCGCAAATCTGTGGTCTGAATCTCATCGTTCACGCTGAGGAGCTGACCGAGCTCGTCAAGCAGTATGAGCGCAATGGCTTCTTTGACGAGCTCATTGCTCTCTTGGAGGCTGGTCTCGGCTTGGAGCGCGCAGTAAGTACATACCCTTCACTCTAGAAAGACAAGTGACTGACCCACATAAGCACATGGGCATGTTCACGGAACTCGGAATTGCTCTTACCAAATACCACCCTGAGCGCGTCATGGAGCACCTTCGCCTGTTCTGGTCCCGCATCAATATTCCCAAGATGATCAAGGCCACCGAGGACGCTCACCTCTGGCCTGAACTTATTTTCTTATACGTTCACTACGACGAGTTTGACAATGCTGCTTTAGGTTGGTTTCATTCTGCACAACGCTTTGGTCTCTTTACTGACGAAGTTAGCGATGATGGAGCGCGCAGCCGATGCTTGGGAGCACCAGGCATTCAAGGACATCATCGTCAAGGCCAGCAATGTCGAGATCTACTACCGCGCGTTGGGCTTCTACCTCGAACAGGCTCCGACTATCTTGACCGACTTGTTGCAGGCGCTTACTCCCAGGATCGATGTGAACCGTGTCGTTCGCATGTTCTCAAAAAGTGACAACGTGCCACTTATCAAGCCTTTCTTACTCAATGTGCAGTCACAGAACAAGCGCGAGGTCAACAACGCTCTCAACGATTTGTTGATCGAAGAAGAGGACTACAAGACACTACGTGACTCGGTCAACAACTACGATAACTACGATGCCATGGACCTTGCTCAGCGTCTTGAGAAGCACGACCTGGTCTTCTTCCGCCAGATCGCCGCCGACATCTACCGCAAAAACAAGCGCTGGGACAAGTCGATCGCTCTATCGAAGCAGGACAAGCTTTTCAAGGATGCTATCGAGACCTCCGCCATGTCTAGCAAGTCTGAGATCGTGGAGGACCTGCTCCGCTATGTAAGTACCCATGCGTTTGTACGCTCGATTGCTCATACTGACACTCTACAGTTCGTCGACATTGGCAGCCGAGAGTGCTATGTCGGTATGCTCTACGCTTGTTACGATCTCATCCGCCCTGATGTCATCTTGGAGATGTCATGGCGCAACGGTCTTCACGACTTCACAATGCCATACATGATCAACCTACTGTCTCGCCAAACCGCAGCCATCGAGCAGCTGACGAAGGACAACGAGGAACGTAAGGCTCGCGAGACCTCGCAGCAAAAGAAGGAGGACGACACTCCGATCCTCGGCTCGCGTCTGATGCTTACGCAAGGCCCTATCAACTCTGCGCCGTCTCCCGGCCCTTATGGTCAAACTAACGGGATTGCGCCTCAGCCCACGGGCTACCGGGGCTTTTAGAATGACCGATGGCAATAGATGAGGATAACGGTCTTGCATGATGGACATGACGGGTGATTGCTTTCAATCTACATATTGACCTTTGGTGGGGCATGCAAAAGCGAGTGCATCCTGGTTAGTAGGTAGCGATGTACTCTACAGGCGTTCAATGGAGGTTTCTTGGTCTGCATGTTTATGCGCCAGGTATTTCAAACCAATGTATACTACCTAATCGAATATTCTAGTGCTCTATTGCTCGACTGCTCTTGAATGTAAATGAAATGTTGTCTCCAAATCTGTTTTCGCCTTGTGAGCAGCATTCAGACGGCGCGTAGTATGGGCCAATCACCTTTTACACTCGTATGGGGGAACCTAGGAACTGTTCCTGGAATGCTCTATTCTTCACATTTGCCTCATCGTGCAATGGGTTTTCCTTCACAATTGCACAGCTTTGCCCATGACGTTGATTTTACATGCTGAAGTTTAGACAGCATATTCTTGGAATGACATGTTCCAATCCATCTTGTGAAGTCCGGCTTAGCTGTCTCGAGCACAGTTTCTGAGCTCTTGCCGCTGGAGGCATTATCTCAGTCAAATAATTTTAGTCGTTTGAGACATGGTAAAGTCTCATTCGCCTTCTGGAAAACACTTGTTTGGCTCCGGTGCCTGAAGCAAGGAGTGAGCAGTGACTGAGTATTTTCTGGCCGTCGAACAAACATTAAATATGATGAGGATAGAATTTCTTCATGTTCAACTTTTGGCTTCACGGGAACCGTTCCCCGAGGTCACCTTGACCTCGTCTCCACATGTTGAATCGCACGTGTCCTTACTCATCATCGGCACGAACTGCGCACGATACTTTACAGACGAAGAGTAGCGTATTCTGCTTCAACACCAGGCGCTTTGGGGTCCCTAAGGCACTTTCCGGGCACTGCGCGAGCTTCCAAAGATACATCGTCACTAGCCTCAGCGTCTGGTGCAGTACACATGCAGCAACGGTGCCAAAAGCAGCAGCGAAACGATTGCTGACAACATAGTTCAAATAATTACATACAGCCCTGCTTTTCTTCAGATACACGGGAGGTGGTCAGTGCAGATCTGGAAGCTCTTCGCAACTTGACATTACTATCAGCGGACTACACCAATTGCACGAACTGAAAAGACGACGCTATTGATAATGCGGGAGGTATTCAGTGTTAGGATGTTGCCTCCTTGTTACTCCAAAGCAATGTGACAGAACTTCAATTATTCAGGTCCACTATATATCCGTGTCTCGAAGTGGATCCGCATGTGAAGTAATATTAATATTATCATAGGTCGGCAATTGTACAACACTCTCGAGACAAGCCAATGGTTTCCCCAGAGGTGTGTACGCGCTCTGATATCTTCTAAGGTAGGCTATGCGCGTACTCACTTAGGCTGCTCCGCGGCGTACTTGTAGTGGTACGGACTGTACTGTACTCACAAACAGTATGTAATTGTAGCCATTCGCAGCAGTAATGGTGGCAAACACGCTCTGGCGCAAGGCACGCTTTGATGGTCGATGGTAAGGTTTAAGTGTCGATATTTGTGGGTACGTTATCGTAATCCTCTTACGATTTATCGGGTCCTAAATCGCTTCTCAATCAGCCTTGAATACCTCCGGTTTTCGAGACCTCGGGGGGACAGACTGCCCGTGAAGACTGCAGAGAACAACCAAGATTGGGAGTCATGGTTCAACGACCAGAGCACATACTGGAAGTCAATGCCGAAGGTCGGCCGCAACTACAGGCGATGGAGATGGATTCTCGATCAGGTAAAGCAACAGGGCTGAAAAGTCATTCCAGATCTTGACCACACCAACAAGAAAGAGGTCCCTAACAAGCAAGTGCTCGTTGTTATCCTCGCACACAGTCCTAAGCTTCAAACACTGCGGTCAAACCTTGCTGAACACACCATTCTCCGAGATGAAAAGATGTTGGTCTGGTTTCTGTACCCGGTCATGCAGGAGCTGGTTCTGGAAATCTTGCTCAATCACGCCTACCTGAAGAATCACACCGAGTCACTCCATAGCGGAGTCCAACAAAAGGACCGGACCAAGATGCAGAACGACATCAACGACCCCGCGTCTTCGCTGCGTGTCCTCCTAGTGGCCATGAACTGCGGCGGTGTTGGATTCAACTTTCAGGAAGACAGCCACATCTCCATGCTGTTCGAATCACCCAGAAACCTGGATATGGAACTTCAGGTCATTGGCTGGCAACACAGGCTTGGTCAGTTGTTAGCAGTGCTTGTATACTCAGTGGTGGCCGCAAATACCACTGATGAAGCCGCTGTCAAGCAATTTGTCCATACGATTAGAGCATCCAGGAACAGTTCCTGAGTAATAGAAAATATTGTACAACTGATAATTAGTCAGATGCTACAGAAACTTAAGTAAATAATACTTGAGTTATAGAAGGTTTTGTGCAATTATATAATTACTGCCTAGCAGACAGGCTAATTTGTAGTTGTGCGTCGAACAAAGTAGCGCAGCACGCTCTGTGCTATACTACCCTGTTCATGCCTCGAAGGTAGCGATAATGTCGGCATCAACCATGTCCTTGTCGATTGGACGAATCTCTCCGTGTGTCCCTGTCAAGGCGTTCGCAGTCTTGTCTTCTTGCGTTTTCAGAAAGGCGAGCTCGGGGTCAGATCGACTCCCTACGATTGGCTTTGGGCTCCCTGAGGAACCATTCCCCGGGGAACTCATGGGATCAACCTGCCTCTTACGCTTCTTCTTAGCGGACGCTGATGTCTGGGCCTGGACTGTGATGGGGACAGTCGATGAATAGATCGCTTTACTCGTTCTCTCTCGGTCATCCAGAGCTCGCTTGCGCTTCGTGACCGCTACGCGAGCTTTCTCAAGTGTGTTGAGTGCTTTCGCCTTCTTTGGATGGAGACCGATGAAGAACTTCTTGCGTCTTGAGCAATAGGTATGCCCACAGGTAGGCATTCTTCTCTGAGACCTTCTTGGCGGGTGTGAGAATCTTGTGTCGCTCGAGCTCTTGTCGATATCGCCAGAGACTTCGCAGAAGCCACTGCTTGGGCTCCCAGTCCCTCTGTTCGGCCTTTGATGGGCAGGAGTACGTTTTGTCACCCGACTTGTCGGCGGCCAAAAGCGTGTCGATGTCTTTGACGATGTCGCCGTCACGAACGCCCGCTTCCTTGCCTTGAGACTCTGCCACCTTCTTACGAGGAGAATAGTACTTCTCTTCGTATTCCTGTGCGATGTCGCTGATGTCTTCGTTTTCGAGTAGAAGCTCGTCCATCTCTATCTCGGTAAGGTCGTAGAAGTCTGCTAGGGTCGCGCGGCTGTTGTAAAAGTCCGCAAACTTCCTGGGAACCTTGCCGAAAATTCCAGGTCGATTTTGCTTGCGATTGCGCGGCAATCTCCGATAAACAGACTTCTCAGGCTCAGGTGTGGACTCCTTCGTACCTTTGCCATCCTTGCTCTTATTGCCATCAGTCTTCTCGGTCTCCTTCTCTGTTGGCCTAGTGCGTTCAGCCTCAAAGACTTCGTCGATGTCATCGTCATCACTTCCGTGAATTGATGCTTCAGCTTCTGATTCGATGTCGAAATTGAACGGGCGATGGATGTCCATCTCTTCGTCCAACTCTCTTGAGGCCTCCCAGGAACGGTTCTCCGGTTCTCCCATGGTGTCGTACGACTGGCAAAGCCCAAGCAAGGTAGAAAATTAACAATGCTATCGAACAGCTAGCTGGGAGCGATGGTGCCGGGACGCTAACGTGTAGGAGGTTCGAGTAGGCGTATAAGAGGGTTGTGCGAAACGGTTCCTGGACCTGTTAGCATTAGCAACTTCCTGTGGCGTACGCATCATGCGTTGAATATCCACGTACCGAGAAAAATGCTGGAAGACAGCAAATCGCTATGTCAGTAGGTAAGTGGGGTGTAGAAGATAGGGTTGCAAAGGGGAGGAGAAAGAGATTGCGTCGAAAGCGGCGCCAAGGCTGGACAAACGGGCGGCGGTGTGGAGGCGGCGAGGTGAAAGAGACTTGCGCCCGATTAATATGCATGAGGAGCGAATGATCATAGTGATGACAGTGTGAGGCCCTCTCACTTCGCATGTCAATGCAGCTGGCCAAGTAAAAAACAAAAGTAAGTACGAATGATGCCACGGCCAGCATCACGAACAAATCAAGACTCCGTGATCTTGATATTCTGAAGCACTGCGTGAGTTCCAGAGATGCTAGGTGACGTCTACAGACGTCATTGTAGCTGTCAGACCTGTTGTTCGGCCGCAAGTCTCGATGCAAACATGAGCCCAATGGAACAAAAGCTCAGAATCGACGTGCCTGGGTCCTGATTCATCACCCTAGCAGCAATGTGCGAGCAGTTCCAACTAGTGTTAATGCCGATGATGAGAAAAGAGGCCTACGTTTCAACGTGTAGAGACAAAGACAAGGTGGCCTCAGGGAATGTTCCTTGTGAAGCTGGAAGTTAAACATGAAGAGATTCTATCCTTGTCGTTTCTATTGTTTGCCTGAGAGCCACAACGTACTTAGTGTCTTACAGGCATATAGTTCTCCTCTTTACCTGCCTACTCCATTACTGCTAACACTCATGCACCTAGCTAATTAGGTGTTGTGCTGCCTTCGATTCTAGTTGAAGCCACGATGTAGAACTAAAGAAGGGGTGGTCCATACATTTGAACCCACTGGTACCTACCTTTATCATTGTCTCGGATCTTTTTAAACCTGTTAGTTTCTGCTTACTAGCGCTTTACTATAGCAGGTTCTCTGCAGGTACTTGCAGATACCTGCATGTGCATACCAAGGTAGGAGTGTTCCGTACATTTGGAAAGTCATGTACAATGTCTTGAATTGGGGAGTCTACGGTCGGATTGTCGCGAGATCGTTGGTGGGAAGTGACACTTGCTGAATCACTAGCTGTTTGCCTTCCTTCCCGCACACAGGGATATTTGACATATCTTGCTTCGCTTTGCTGCCTACAATTGTCTTTTTGTCCAGTATTCAGCATGCAAACCGAGTACCAGGAACGGATGACTACTAGTTGTGACTGGCTTGGAGACAGATTAGCTGTAACAATGGGATGCAAGCCCTGAGGTCTGGGATAGCAAAGGGAGGCATCTAGTGTCGATATCCAGCCTATTTGTAAGCTAACAAAACCTCTGGAGAATACAAGTACGCTACAAGTGACAACCAGCTCTTGCTTCGGCATGAGAGACAGGGTAATTCCACAACTTCACTACAGTGCGGATATTACCAGTCGCACCTCTTACAAACAGAAATTCGGGAACGCCATAGTCTCGGGCATACCCATGGTACTTTTAGTCCGAGGTTGGCGTACGAACCCCAACACTGCCAGCGTCAGCTCGAACCCAGGACCGAAAGCAAGTCTGAGCGAGCTCAGTTTTCCAATCCTAATACGTTCTGCGAATCGGATAAATCAGCGCGGAAATCCTCAGCAATTCTAACTCCGAAAGGTGGACCTATGGATACGCAACAATCCACAGATGCCAACAAAAGCTTGACCACGGGAACCCACCTCCAGACCCATGTCATCGCCATCGCATGCATCCCGCAGCCTTACCGCGGGAATCAAAACACGACGCCTCGGAAACAGAACAGAGTCAGAATAAGGTTCCTGTCGGGTGCGGTAGCGACAGCTGGGGGTGCGGGTCCGAAAACACCCGAGTTTTCATACCCGAACGTTTGTTTTCGTTTGCGGGTCAAGGGCCCCGGTTCTGCACATCATCAGTTCGCTAGGACAGGGCGTTCTCGGAGCACGGGAGGCCTTGCTTAGGCCTGAGATAGCCGTCGTGGCGGCGCGTTGCATGCCTTGGAGTCTGGGGTAGGAGATCTGGAGTTCGGTGTAATTAGTGCCGAAGGCAACGTCAGGTCATCGATTGAGACATCTAGTAGAGGAGGAAGGACTATAATGGACACCGAGATACACCGAAGAATAGACAAGAAATTAGCTGGATGATGAGAGCACCGTACGTACGAGTCTTGGAGCGATTACGGTGCTGAACGCTGCGCTACTAGCACGTGCATCTTGAAGGACAAGGATTCATTGATCGATAACACAAGTCTTACGGAACAAGCCTTTACTAGTCCAACGAGTCAAAAGAGCTTCCCAGTGATTCTGCAAAACTTAGTGTAACCTCCAGAGCTATCATCGTGGTGCAGGTGATCTTTCAATTAACGTCAAATATCTCCCATAATTTCGAGTCGCATCACAAGGATAGAATGTTGAAATCATAAACGTCGTTTCACTATGTACCATACTCATTCTTGCAAGGAAACAAATCATAACAGGTGCCCAGTCCTTGCAGGTATAGCGGACACCCTCATCAAACATGCTTTTCCAATTCCGCAGCCTACTTGACAAGCTTGCAGACGAGGTCGCCAGAATCGACCGAGTCGCCCTCGCGGACTGACAGGTTGCTGACCTTACCGGAGTGAGGCGCGGAGATGACCATTTCCTGGCGCGATAGTTAGTAATTAGATCAAACGATGCATAGACGTTGCTTAGACTTACCATCTTCATAGCGCTGAGAATAGCAACAGGGTCACCCTTCTTGACCTCGCTGCCGTCGTGAACACGAACCTCAACCAGGACACCAGACATAGGTGCACCGACTTGGCTGCTGTCGGTGGGGTCGGCCTTGGGCCTTGAGATGTTCTCGATGGCGGCGTGCTGATCCTCGACGGTAACGGTACGGGTCTCTCCGTTCATCTCGTAGAAGACCTCACGAAGACCAGTCTGCTCGGACAGAGGTCCAACAGCAAGGAGCTTGAGGATAAGCACCTTACCCTTCTCGAGCTCGACGTGGAACTCCTCGCCGATCTCAGGACGCGACAAGAAGTAGCGTGTGGGCAAGACGGACAGATCGCCGTACTTTGTGGTCCACTTCTTGTAGTCCTCGAAGACCTTGGGGTACATGATGGCGGAGGCGACGTCGCACTCAGTAGCATCGCCCCATTTGGTCTTGAGGTCAGACTTGACCTTGGCAATATCGACGGGGTCGAGGTAGAGACCAGGGCGCTTGTCCATCTTCCTGCGCTCACGAAGAGCATGCGAGCGCAGGGGCTCGGGGAAGCCACCGTATGGCTGACCCATCAGACCCTCGAAGAACTCAAGGACCGAGGATGGGAAGTCGAGCTGCTCGGCCTTGGTAAGCACATCGTCGTAGGAGAGCTTGTTGGAGACCATGAACTGAGCCAAGTCACCAACGACCTTGGAAGTAGGTGTGACCTTGACGATGTCGCCGAGCAAGTCGTTGGCCTGCTCGTACGCCTTCTTGGTCTGAGCCCACTGCTCACCGAGACCCTGCTGCGAGGCCTGGAAAATGAGGTTGGTAAGCTGACCACCAGGGATCTCGTGCTCGTAGACCTCGGGGTCGGGACCAGTAAGACCGGCCTCGAACGGCGAGTAGGTGAGACGGAGCTGAGCCCAGTAGGCGTCAAGGTTGCGGATGGCGTGAGCATCGAGACCAGAATCGTAGTCGGTACCTTCGAGAGACGCGAGGATGGCACCAATACTGGGCTGCGAAGTCATACCAGACATGCTGTCGATGGCAGCGTCAACACCGTCAGCGCCAGCCTCAGCGCAAGCAACCATGGAGGCAACACCGGTACCGGCGGAGTCGTGGGTGTGGACGTGGATGGGGAGATCGGGGTACTTCTCACGGATGGCACCAATGAGCAGACGGGCAGCACGGGGCTTGAGAACACCAGCCATGTCCTTGATACCTGGAGGTTGTTAGTACGTGATGTGAATGTGGATCTGGGGTGTACGAACCGAGAATGTGAGCGCCCATGCCGACAATCTTCTCGACAACGCTGAGGTAGTACTCAAGGTTGTACTTCTTCTTGGGGTTGAGCATGTCACCGGAGTAGCAAACAGTACCCTCAGCAACACCACCAGCCTTAAGAACAGCCTTGACACCGACCTCGAGCTGCTCAACATCGTTAAGCGCATCGAAGACACGGAAGATGTCGACACCGTTCTTCTTGGCCTGCTCGACGAAGTGGAAGATGGCGTTGTCAGGAAGCGAGGAGTACGCAACACCGTTGGCTCCACGGAGAAGCATCTGGAAGGGAATGTTGGGTACGAGCTTGCGCATCTTCCTCAGGCGGTCCCAAGGATCTTCGTACAGGAAGCGCATGGCAACATCGAAGGTAGCGCCACCCCAGCACTCCAGGGCCCAGGCGTTGGAGTAAGCGTAAGAGGTCTCCTTGGCGATGTTGAGCAGGTCGACGGTTCGCACACGGGTAGCGAGGAGCGACTGATGGGCGTCACGCCAGGTGGTGTCCATAATGAGGCAGCCCTTGTTCTGGCGGACGGCCTTCGCGAAGCCCTCAGGACCCTCCTTGAGGAGGATGTTCCTCCAGCCCTTCTCGCATGGCTTGGAAGTGTCGATCTTGTTACCAGCCTTATCGGTAAGGACAGGGATGGGGATCTCGCCCTTGAACTTAGGCTCGCCAATCTGGCCCTTGATCTGACTGCCGTTGACAGCGAGGTCACCAAGGTACGCAAGCAGCTTCTGGGCACGGTTCTGGGAGCCGATAAGATCGAAAAGCGCCGGTGTGTCGTCGATGAAGGTGGTCCAGCACTGGCCGTCAACGAAGACAGGGTTTGTGAGGAGCTTGATCAAGAAAGGAATGTTGGTCTTGACACCACGGATACGGAACTCGACCAGTGCACGAAGCATCTTTCGGCGAGCGATCTCGTATGTAGAACCACGGCATGTGCACTTGACCAACATGGAATCGTAGTGAGGAGTGATGATAGCACCTGCGAAACCGTTTCCTCCCTTATCATCTGTCAGCTAATTGCTCTGCGTGGACCATAGTCGGTGTATTGAACTTACATCAAGACGGACACCGTTACCGCCAGCGGAACGGTAGACCTCGATCTTACCAGTGTCTGGAGCGAATGCCTGAGCAGGGTCTTCTGTGGTGATACGGCACTGGAAGGCGAAACCGCGTGTGGAGATGTGGTCCTGGGTCAGACCAAGCTGCTCAAGAGATGCACCAGCGGCAATCTGGATTTGAGCTGCAACGATATCGATACCCGTGATTTCCTCGGTGATGGTGTGCTCGACCTGGATACGCGGGTTGATTTCAATGAAGTAGTAGCTGTTCAAACTTCGTCAGCGATAATTCTATACCTGTTGTAGTCGAAGACGTACCGGTTCTGTTGGTCAACCAAGAACTCAGCGGTACCAGCGTTGCGGTACTTGACGGACTGGGCCAGCCTGACGGCATCGGCCAGGATAGCATCACGGGTCTCAATGGGCAGATCCTTAGCAGGCGCAATCTCAACGACCTTCTGGTGACGACGCTGGACGGAGCAGTCACGCTCGTACAGATGGACGACGTTGCCGAGGTTGTCACCGAGAAGCTGGACCTCAATGTGCTTAGGCTTGTCAAGGAAGCGCTCGACGAAGACGGTGCCGTTGCCGAAAGCCGACTTCGCTTCTGATGTTGCTCGCTTGAAGGAGTCCTCAAGATCCTCCTGCTTGCGCACAACACGCATGCCACGACCACCACCGCCGAAAGCGGCCTTGATGATGATCGGGAAGCCGAACTCATCGGTGAACGCCCTGACATCCTCGTACTTCTCGACGGGGTCTGGTGTTCCCGGCACAACAGGGACATTGCACTTAATGGCCAATCGTCTCGCAGAGACTTTGTCGCCGAGTGCATCAATGGTGTCGGGCGAGGGTCCTACGAACTAGAGCAGATTGTAAGCCTCCATTGCACAACGCAATTTATTGAAATCAAAATGACTCCCAGAATTTCTTGGGTCGCCGCCGCGCCGCGCTGCAAAGATAGCATAGCGAGGCTGGCTCGGTGGAGCGCCGGCGGCCCCGCTACAGCTTCTCCGAGCACAGATACGCTCAACAGCTGCGATTGGCAACGGCGACCCCTCCACCGATTTCGTCATAGGGTAAACAAAGCGGATACCAAGGGTAGCACTTACGATCAGACCAGCTGCCTCGACCGCGCGAGCAAAACCGGCATTCTCTGACAGGAACCCATAACCAGGGTGGATCATGTTGACGTTGTGCTCGACCGCAATCTTGATGATCTCGTCGCCGGCGAGGTAAGCACCAACGGGTGTGTACTGCCCGCGCTGCCCAATCTCGTAGGCCTCGTCGGCCTTTTGCCTGTGCATGCTGAGGCGGTCCTCATGACTGTAGACTGCGACTGTGTGCAGCGACAGCTCGTGGGCGGTACGGAAGATTCTGATGGGGATTTCTCCTCGGTTGGCGACTAGGCGAGCTGTTAGAGGGGCCTGGGAGCTCTACGGGAGCCATTGAGCTTGTTGGGTACGTACCCAGGAGCTTCTTCAGCTGCATGATGGAGCTGCTTGCTCGCAGCCTGTGGTGAACTGAGTTTCTGTGGGGGTGGTGCTCGCCATGCTCGCCGTGCTCGTCATCGAAGGCATTCTCATCAATGGCGCTCGAGGCGTTCTTGTCCACTGCAAGCGTCGCCATGGTGAGTGACTGTGCAGTGTAGTATTAGGTAGGGAGGGAGTGGGAATGGGAGGTGGGGGAGAAGAGAGACTGCTAGACCAAGGGTACCGGGCGAGGGAAACTATATAGGCGGTATCGGACTGGGCTTGCTACGAGTCACTGGGAGCAGCGCAACTTTAGTCCCAAAACAGCGACCTAGGGGAACTGAAGGGCCAAGACCAGATCGAAACACGCACTCGAGGACCCGCACCTGATGTCGTCGTGACCGTCGGCCGGTCTCATGCACGCAAAAGCAACGGAGCTTGCTGCGGGCCACGAGTTGGCTAGAGCTCTCTGGTGATATGCACTCAAGATAGACCTGGCTGCACTACGCGAGGCCTCTGCTGGACAGCTGCCATCATAGCTTCTTTCATCACCAGATAAGAGTTTCAGATGCAGCTAGCTCACTACCGTGACTATATTCATAGCGACTTGTTGCTGCATATCGTTAATGCTGCAATCATAAGCTTTGGCGTGCCGGTGAAGCTGCGCTGCTCTGAGCATCTGCCCCTCACCCAGGTCGAGCTTGTCGATAAGTCCCCGCGCGAGCCCCCCCGGGCCCATGCTCACATGCGATGGCTGATTTACATAATGTCGCTTTTCTTGTAAAAGATACCAAAGCCTCAGGAACGCCCCGCCATGCCACATGCCACCGCGTATCCACCCTGAGCATTCATACCAGGGCGTCGAACAGACATAAAACCCTATTGCCCACCCCACGCACCCAGCAAAGGTTGTGACATGTAGCCAAGCCGTTCAACTTTACTGGCCCACTACTCATCCAAACACTTCCTATACACTGGCGCTCGCCGATCGGCCCAGCTTCACCGCGGCATACGCATCCCAGTCCCGCCCGCCAGCCCTCGCGTTTCTGTGTGCCTGCCTGCTATTTTCCGTCCCACAACATGTGTTTGGTATAGCTCGGCAATGTGGAACATCTACGGAGAAATGCCTCTCTTCCCATGACGAGGTCCGCTTTGCTTCGGCGCACGTCGGTCAAGCCAGCATAACCGAGTAGCATGCTCACGACATCTGCTGATGGTCCGAGATATATCATCGTTCTGGTAGGCCTTTCCTGCCGGAAATGTCGACTTATCCGGTTTGCTCCCTCTCAGCCATGTCGCGTACCTGCATGGCGTCGAGAACAACTCGGGGCTCGGCTGCGCGCCCGACTGTTGCGCTCGTTTTACGCAACTCGTCCATCTCGGTGCGAGTGCAGCACAAATAGTCTCGGCAACCTGACCCTCGAAACTTCTAGGCAACGTGCCTAGTTTTCCAAGGACCCATTCTGCGACCGGTGTGAATCGCTTGGGGGCGTTCACGATGAGTCGTTGCGTGCACTGAATGGCTGGATTTGGCAGTTTTCCACATGAATCGTAGTAGGAGACGGCTTGGCGGAGATCATGCAGCAGTGGCTGGGCCTTCGTCAAACAGACGCGGATCCGCCGTGTATCTTGGTCCCTTGGCACATCAATACACCGAGCGACCGAGCGAGGGCCGTAACTATCAAAATCGATACAATATAGCATTGCGCAACCATCAAATTTGCCGGAAGGAGTCATCGCACAACCGGCCAGACATTGCAGGCCTACAAACGGACAAAAGGCCATGTAGTACGATATCGACGTTGGCCGCCTGCCTGCATTTTGCGTCGAACCGAGCAAAGACCGTAACAAACAATGACGAGAATCTCAACTCGGCACTGACATCGCCCGAAGGTCACCTTTCTGAAGACTACCGGAGGCAGTCTGTATGAATGCAAGAGCTACTGATATCTTGCTGGAGTGACATAGGTCCACAACATTGTGTTTGCATCGTATCCAGCAATTCATGGATGCAATGGGTACAGAGTTGTCAACAATCAAACATGCTTCAAATTTTTGATCCGAAATTGTTTGTTCTCTCAAAATCCACTAAATAGATCCCCTATACTCTTATCTTGTTCGCAAACCCAATCTAACAGGCCGTGCTTTCGACCATTCTGAATGTTATAGATATTTCAAAAAGTGACTCTGCATCCATACTCCGCAGCCATTACCTTGGTGTTGAGGTATCAGCAACTCCCCCAACGCTGCAACTATATAGGCATCAGTCGACTTAACATAGCAAAGAAAGCAGCTTCACAAGAAGATCGATATATGAGTGGAAGGAGCTGCCACAGTAATCGATATATAAATCGCCTTTCACAGCCTTCAGATCGTCAATATTCAAACAAACAGTTCAAACAAATAATTCGAATAAGAGCACTGCTACAGTCTGCCAACATTAAACAAACAAACTACAACACACTCAATCCTCAAATAAAATAAAAGCCAGCTTCAAATTTTGTCTGTCTTGTTTGTTTTGTTTGTTAACAATTCTAAATGGGTAGCAGCAACGCAAGGTACAAGATTAAGATTGAGAGCTAGGATATCCCCAACTCATAGGACATGTGAACAATCATCACAACGCCAGTCAATACTGCGAACTCCCAATACGGTCCCACTGGGTTCTATGCATGGAAGAAGCCACAGAACCTACATTGGGGCCGCCCACAGACAACCTACAAGACTGCATCTGCGGCATGGTCTTGGATGAAGTCTAGTACGGTTTGCGAGATGATACCGCATTCGCGCAAATGGTGAAGCGATTAAGGCGCCCTCCGTCTGGTGCTTCTCAAGCAATCTGCCCCCCCCCCCCCCGGGAGGTCTCAAAGACTGGGCGCACTACATGAGTCTGATCGAGCTGGGTGAGCTCGCTGAGAAGGCGCGAGTCACTTCCTACCAACGGCCTCGCGATAATTCCGACCGTGGGCTCACTAACTCAAGGAATTGTAGCCATCGCACAAGCTTGGATTATTCCATTCATCACGCCTATCGATACTGTAGCTGTGCATAACTTCAGCATCCCTCTCTCGCTTTCACCACGCTCCGTAGCTATAGTACCCACTCCAGGATAATTGTGTCCCAGAGGATACCTCGCCAGAGCGTATAGCGGTCCGTAGTAAAGCTCAAAACGTTCTTCCCTTCCACCAGATCCGCTGCCGCAACCTCATACTGCAAGAACCGCCACTCTCCACTGATAGTACCCGAGCGGTACAGTGCCGGGTCGCTAGTCAGCGTATCCTTGCTGATCGTTCCGATTGCCTTGTTGCCATTGAGATAGATTGTGAGACTGGTTGACTGGGAGTAGCCAGCCAAGCTGACACTGAGTAGCGCTTTCGCCGTCTTGCTCGGGGCCGTGGCGTTGAAAATCACGTCCCAGCTGCCCAGCTTGGAGGACGCGTAGTACCAGTCGCTTGTCTTGCTTGTGCCGACGGTGAAGGTGAGGTTTGCGGGCGACTTCTCGGTCAGGCCGTGCACGTGCGGACCCGAGTTCGTGAAGCCGGTGGCTTTTTTGTCAAATGAGCCGATTTGGAAGATCTTCTTCCTGGTGCTGGGCACTGTCCAGGTCTTGCTGCCAAGATCTGTGGTCTTGTCTTTGCTGATTGTGATGGAGGAGGTGAAGTTTGTGTATACGTCGCCTATGGAGCCGCCGTTCGAGGCAGCGATTAGACCGTAGGAGCCAGATCGGATGTTGGGGATGGAGAAGGAGCCGTCAGCGGAGGCGAAAGTGGTGTAGTAATACCCTGACCCTTGGACGAGTGGGCGGGTGGACGTGTTCGTATCGCCGAGGAAAACTGCTGCGCCTGCTGCAGGGCGGCCGTCTGAGAGTGTCAGTTTGCCTTTGACAGAGCCGCGAGAGTGGTATGCGGTGTCGTTGAGGAAAGCATAGGGGAAAGTGAGGCGCTCTTGGGCGGCGCGGGTACGGGCGTCTGCAACGGAGCCGTTGTTCTGGACTTGTCAGTTGGATCGGGCATCTGGAGGGAAGTTGACGTACCAGGTACCAGAGCCATGGGCCCCAGATCTTGCCTACGGGTTGAGGTGTCTTTGCGCCGACGCGGAAGTGCGATGTGTCTTGCACAACGTTGAGTTGGACAGCGTCGCCGGTTGCGGACTCGCGGTGCACCTTTCCACATAAGTCTCTCAGCTTCTAGGAGGGTTAAGGTTGACACTCACCGTCAATGTCTGACTCAAGTGGTTGCCAGGCTGATACTCGTTCGTGGGGTGGATGTACCAACTGCCCGTTTTGTCGCCATACACACCGACAAAGTCCCTCTCCCTTACATAGTTCGCGAAATCGTACTTCGTCACATAACTCCCGTCTGGAAACTGGAACGTCTCATCCTGAATTTCCGGAGCGCTGGCGTAAAGAGCAAAGTCTGGGAGCTTCTCATCTTTGTTGGTGTTGAAGCCAGACGTAAAGCGATCCGGGTTGAGACGCCACAACGTCCGGAAGATGGACAGATCAGGAAGCGCTTTGTTGACAAAGTACTGGTAGGCTCCTTCCAAGTCCGAGTAGATGACCCAGTGAAGGTCACCAAGAGTGGACGAGAAGGCCACGTCGATGTAGTCTGAGGACTGTGTCACGATCTTGGCGCTGGTGTATACCAGATTGGATTCTCCATCTACGAAAACGATCAGTCATATCCCATGAAGCCGTTAGAACTGCGTACCGACGCCAGCGTAATGACCTTGCGCTTTGCCTACTGCATCTGATCCTTGGTACTGCAGATTTGTAGCGTAGGTTGCGCCTTGGGTGAGGTTCCAGTGGTCATTGCCTATGATCCATTGACTTGCGTTGATTTGCTGGAGGAAAGGGCCTTTGGCTAGGACCGACTTTGCTGCAGCAAGAGCTGCAAGAAGTGAGACCGACCGCATCTTGTGGACCGGGGTCGTAGTCGAGGACTGCGTGAGGCATCATTCTCATTGCCATATCGTGCTTTTATCTGCTCTTTGAGCTCGTAAGCACGCAATACTGTCGCGATGTGACGAGCATCTCGTTATGTCGGAGATGAGTGCGAGTGTAATACTGGAAGAGGCAAGTGGAGCAAAGCTTAATCGAAAGAAGAGGTCGCTACGGACCGTTTTGCAGGGGTGTAAACGTGAAGTTACCACCGATGTGGGTCTTATCAATGTCATCGCCATACCGTCTTCTAATGTTGCTGCATCATGGCCGGAAGAATTATGTCGTGATCGTAAGGCATCGGAAAACATTTTTGAGAAATTGGGCTCTCACAGAGGCCGCCCGCCCGTGTGTCGCTACCAAAACCAATTGTGATCTCAGTATCGCGAGAGTCAACGGAACACTTCAATGGTTGTTGCAGTGGGCTAAGGCACCTTGGACTTGATGATTAGAGACCGGCATCCCTCTTGGTCCCTAGATCTTGGTCTACTATGGATGTTAGAAATTGCGTTTGCTATATTCCGTGCTCAATTATCAACTCAGAAGAATCGTGAGGATTATCATAGATTTTAAGCGACTTCGTGCGCTCGTTCAGATGCTACTTCAGCACATTCTGGTTAGATATGCCAATCTCGTTACATAGCGTTCTGCCAATGGTCAGCACCAGTCTCAGACACCTCAGCATGCTGCTACCGACATTCGTGGTATATCGTCCAATGTGTGACGCAGGCTCGATGCTGTCCTGTATCGCAGCTTCCTCGGCTCGCCCTTCTTTCGTGGGTATCTCTTCCTTGGATCGCGTAGGATCTTTTTCTAGATCTTGTGTTCGTATCCCGAGCTCGAACCTCTTAGTCGGAATCAGAGTCCATTTCCATCTCGGCATCGTCATCCTCCTCTTCCTCCTCCTCCTCGGCCTTCCTCTTCTGGCCCTTCGCCCTGTCTTGTTCATTGACGGGTACCGCCTTCTCCAGTGATGCAGCGAATCCAGTGGATTGCGTGGGCGCCTGTTCAGACTCCTTCTCGGGGAGATCAGGCTCAGGCATCTTGTACGTTCCGTCGAGCTTGGCTACTGTATCGGACTTGGTCTTTGCGTACGCAATTTGCTATAACTAGTCAGTCGGACCGTCTAGACTATATATTCGGGGAACATAACGCACCATGTCCTTTCCGAAGAATGTGAAGCCCTGCAGCGCGCGCATGGCTTGTGTGGAAGAGTCGATGTCGCGGAACACAACGTGCGCCTGACCGCGCATCTTCGCGGTCTTGAGCGCAACAATGTCCAGGATGACGCCGTACGTTGCGAAGAGCATGTAAAGGTTGCGCTTGAGGTCTTCTTTCGGTAGCTTATCGTTGAGGTTGCGGACGTATAATCTGCTGTTGTCAGTATGCGCGCAACGCACAGGGATATGGGCTCACTTACGTCCTGTTTGGCACGCCCTCCTTGTTTACTGGCACCGTCCCCGGTGGTCCTCGTACTTGTGTGGCCATGGTGTGTGAGTATGTGGTTGTCTCGGTGGTGAAGAGCTCCCCGCAGAAATCGCGGTCGACGCGCCAAGTCAAAAGTTTGGGGACGTGCGTGCTCGCCGCATTGTCCGTGGTAGGTACGGTACGTCAACAACCATGTCAACTGCCTCGCCGACACAGATAAGCTTTGTAGCAAGAGAAGGAAGATACAGGGAGCGGCAGTTACGACCGACTATGCAAGAAGCTCCTTGATCGATCAAAATCCACCATCCCTCCACAACACGACTTGCGCCTCACCTCGAGCTCACTACCACGCCTCTCTCACCATGGGTGTCTCCTCGCCGGCCGCTCTGAGTCCACGATCTAACCCGCCAGGCGCGCACCTCGCCATTCCCGACCGAGCAAAAACCCTCTCAGGCCTCTCACGTATCACGAAACCGCCAACCAGCGCCGCGATCACGACCAACCCCATCGATGGCGGAGAGGCAGATATGGCCGAGCAGATGAACGATGCAGTGCGTTCACAATTCGTCTCCGGCGCTCGATTGGGTGAGGGAACATACGCCATCGTATACGCAGGTCACTACAGACATGATCCTACGAAACTGGTAGCTATCAAGAAGATCAAGCTCAACGCTGACTTCAAAGATGGCATCGCCATGGACGCTATCCGCGAAGTCAAATACCTCTCCGAGCTTTCGCACCCAAACATCATCAAGCTTCACGCTGTTTTCAGCACAAAGGACCAGAACCTCTCCCTTGTACTCGAACACCTACCTCTGGGCGATCTCGAGGGTCTTTGGAAGAACAAGAGCATCACATACAGCAACGCTGACATCAAGGCATGGTCCAATATGTTGTGCCAGGCCATATGGTTCTGCCACGCCAACCATATTCTACACCGCGATATCAAGGGCAACAACTTGCTTATCGCCGCCGACAACACCGTCAAGCTCGCCGATTTTGGTCTTGCGCGGTCATTTGCAGACCCAGGAGCCAAGATGACAAGCAACGTGATCACGCGCTTCTACCGTCCTCCTGAGTTGTTGTATGGCTGCCTTCACTACGCTGGCAACGCAGATATGTGGAGCGTCGGGTGCGTCATCGCAGAGCTCGCACTGCGCCAATTCTTCCTTCCTAGCGAAACAGACCTACAACAACTCTCTGTCATAACCGAAGTCTTTGGCACTCCCACTGAAGAGTCCTGGCCAGGCGTCACAAAACTGCGGTACTATCAAGCGCCGCCAAACCGTAACGCTGTCAAGCTGCCGCAAACCCTGATGTGGTGGCGCCAAAAGTTACCGCTGCTGGGCGACGATGGTGTTGATATGGTGCGCGGCATGCTGGCTATGGATCCGCAGAAGCGATTGACTGCTGAACAAGCACTCAAGCACAAGTTCTGGACTTCTGCGCCGAGGCCGACGAAGAAGGAGAATCTGCCTAATGAAGGTGGTGGCATCAAGAAAGAGGGTGAGGATCTTAAGAGGAAGGGAGGTGAGACGCCAGCTGGTGCGAACAGAGCCGACAAGGTTGCGAGAAAGCTGGACTTCGGGGCGATGTGAGTCAGTCCGGATTACCCTGCACGTCCATAAAAACTGGGGTTGCAACCTTGATAGCAGAGTGCGGAGATAGTCGGTGGATCTGTTCCAGGCCAAAGTGGTGAATGCGGATATCATATCACAGCAAGAGCTAGTCCACGGGACCAGAGTGGCCTAGCACAACATGCGAGACAAGAAGGTTTTCTGGGAACACGGAGCTTCTTTGAGCATCGCGGTCTGGTCGCGCTTTCCATGAAGGGTTGAAGATCATCCTCCATGATCATTGATGAGCTTTGACTCAACAGCTATACAACGACCACATAGCTAGTAAGCCAGCGGAACAGAAGTTTGGACAGGGGTTTAGACGGGATGGAGCATCCATATTAGCATCCACTGTTAAGATGGCACAGCTTGTGTGAAGGTATAGAGCATCGCGAAAGAAGCCGGATGACGAGCGCATCTGTATGCAGCGTATGAAGAAGCTTGTTTCTTTTGCGCATTAATTCATCAGCATCACCAGGACATCGCTCCCAGATTGCCGCTGTCGTTGTTGACAAGGATGTGACAGAAACAGGTGGTTGTAGCCGACAATCGATGAGGAAGAGTTTTGTCAGTTTCTGCTGGATCGCATAAAGTTGCCAGAAACTCTTAGCAACCCCCTATTCAACGATAGACGAACTCGTCTGTAATATCGTTGGCCTGCTACGCATATTTACAGATACAATGGTTGTTTGAATGGATCGCTCGATCGTGCCAGAGGAATTGGCTCCGAAGTCGCGGAAGAGGTTTGCGACAAGACACGAAATTGCAATATTCTCCAGTGGTTCTAAGTGGTCGCAGACAAGGTTGGAGAGTGACGCTGATTGCCTCCCTTATTATGAGGGATTTCGAAGCTTAGCGTCATTCTTCGAGATGATATACGAGACAGGGAACGGTTGCTGCTTCCGTGCCTTAGAAAACTTAGCTTTTCCGCTGAACACTCATCTCCTACGTAGTCATGATATTGTCCACATTATCACGATGGATTGCGGCCATTCGACATCATGCATCTGTGTTCTGCCTGGCGGTCAAGTGTTGAGTGCCTTACGCATCTCACCAATCATCGAGTGTCTTGCAGCTGGGCTGCAGCGAGGCTGAGATCCAGGCAGCTGACGGCGAAGCCCCGCCACGCGCTGGGCGCTTCACGAATGTTCATCACATCTGCTTCTCAAGACATGCATCCCACACATTGTGAGCCTAAACAACGGCCAACCAGCAACATCGAATTTCGCTTCGCGCATGCTCGACCGTCCGCGCAGGAACCATTGCCTCTCAGCATCTGGTACAACGCAGCCTGATGGCTGCCTTGTTATATCACTAGATCCGCAAGCACTAAGAGAACAATGCGCCTATTGCACCGCGATAATTCCGGCAAACTACGTCTTGCCGACTTGTTTGGTAATGGCGTTGTTCCGCGCTATGCTATTCTCTCGCACACATGGGAAGAGGGCCAAGAAGTCACGTACTCAGACATACAGAATGGTACAGGAAAATACAAGAATGGGTGGACGAAACTCCACTTCTGCGAGAAGATGAGCAAAGAAGCCGATATTGACTATTTCTGGGTCGACACTTGCTGCATTGACAAGTCCAGCAGCGCTGAGCTGCAGGAGGCCATCACATCGATGTTTCGCTGGTACAGCGAAGCTGCAGTGTGTTTGGTCTACCTTTCTGACGTCAGCTCCCAGGACTGGAAGTCAGCGTTCCGGAAGAGCAGATGGTTCACTCGAGGCTGGACACTTCAGGAACTACTTGCGCCAGAAACCGTGGAATTCTATTCTAAAGAAGAGACATACCTCGGGAGCAAAAGGCGCTTAGAAGACGACATCCACGAGGTTACAACAATCCATTTCGATGCGCTTCGAGGCAAACACTTATCAGGTTTCTCCAAAGTTGAACGCATGTCGTGGGCCGTTCACCGCCAGACGAAGAGAGAAGAAGATGCAGCGTACTCCCTATTTGGCATATTTGATATTCATCTGCCCGTCATGTACGGCGAGGGTCGGGGAAAGGTACTCAGGCGGCTCGAAGATCAGATCGACAGGGAGCAGTCGAACAAATCGTTACAAGATGAGTACACGAGGGATCTATTGGACAGAAGATCTGGTCGAAGAAACACGCTCAAGCGACTCGCCGATCACGTCAACAGAGAGCAGCTGAGCAAAAAACGACACTCCGACAAGCAGCCGAAGGAGCGACGGGAAAACAAGAGCATCGATAAAAAGTTGGCTGAAATACAGGATAGAGAAAGGAAAAAAGCACAGGAAAAGGAGGAAAGGATTCAGCGCGAAAAAAAGTTGAGGCGCAGAGCAATCTTGAAGGAGTCTTTGCTGTTTGATGAGATGTATGCACGTCATGCTACCATCAAGGCGGCCCATGCTAAGACCGGTGAGTGGTTTCTTGACCAGATGGAATATAAAGACTGGCTGAATACTGCCAAACTTCCAGTCCACAATGGGTTCCTATGGATCAAAGGAAAGCCGGGCGCAGGCAAATCGACTCTCATGAAGTTTGCTTTGGGCTCTACCCAACGCACTATACCCAATTCACGGACAATCTCCTACTTTTTCAATGCCCGAGGTCACCCGCTGGAAAAATCTATCATCGGGACTTACCGGTCGCTGTTATCGCAGATTTTGAACGAGCTGCAGCAGCCTGACGACATACTCGACACGATCAGCCTCAGGATGGTTGATCAGACTTCCTGGATGCTCGCTCGTCCTTGGGATATCGCCAGCTTGCAGGATATGCTATCGATGGCGATCTTGGGGCTCGCCCAGACTCGTGTGCTTTGTTTCATCGACGCGCTCGACGAATGCGAAGAACGGCAAATTCGTGACATGATGGACTTTCTGGAGAATCTGTGCGCACTTGCCGTGTCTAGTGAGATATCATTTCGAGTGTGTCTCTCGAGCAGACATTATCCACATGTCACTATTCGAAAGGGGATAAGCCTTGTCCTTGACGGGCACGATGGACATACACGAGACATCGCTGTATACTTGCAAACAATGCTCAGAACCGAGTGTAGCCCCTTTGGAGATAGGATACAAGCGACAATCCAAGCACGAGCCTCGGGAATCTTTATGTGGGTTGTTCTTGTTGTAGCTATCCTCAACAAAGAGTACGATCACGGTCGAGTTCACCGACTTCAACAAACACTTGAAGAAATTCCCAGCGGATTACACGAACTCTTTAACGATATCCTAACACGAGATACGGAAAACAGTGCTGAGACTGTTCTGTGTATCCAATGGCTGCTGTTCTCGACCCGACCTTTACACCCACAAGAGTTGTATCATGCGATTCTCGCTGGTGTCGAGCCTCGAGCATATCATATGTGGGGTATTGCAAGGGCCGATGCACGTGACGTCGAACGATACATCCTCTCATGTTCCAAAGGACTCGCGGATATCACTCGAACAGCGCGGCCCAGAGTCCAGTTCATACACGAGTCCGTGAGGGAGTTCTTGATCAACACAACAACGCTTGGCAATATTTGGCCAATTTTGGAGGATAATCTCGAAGGTCAAAGTCACGAAAAGCTCAAGACTTGCTGCCTAGCATACTTTCATCACATCGTTCCCCACGAGATTATTCTTGAACATGATGACTGCCGACCATACGACCATGATCACCGATCTCCGTTCCTCCATTATGCTTTGGACAACGTCTTGCGTCATGCAGATATTGCAGCCAACCATGGATTCGATCAAGGACTCTTCCTACTTGGATTCCCACTGGGTATATGGAGCAGGTACTTGAGCATTTGCATGTCAGATCAACGCCTTGGTGGTCTAAGCTTTCTGTGTGTACTTGCAATGCTCAATCTCCCGAACCTGATCAAGATACATCCATCAAAGACACAATATCTAAAGGTGGAAGAGCCCTCCGATTTGTCCCCTCTTTTGGCGGCCCTTCGCGCCGGTCATGGACAGATCGTTGAAGAGTTCGTCGCAGGTCATATCTCACTACTGCCACACGGTAATTCACTACGGCGTAAGTGCGAGCAGTACAGAAAGCCTGAAGAGCTTGAGTGGCGGTTTCCTCACATGCGTGATTCATGGTGGATGTCGCAGGTCCATTGCCTTGTGCACTTGGGCGACACAGTCTTGATGGCTCTTGCGTTGCACGCTAGAGAAGTTGGACTTGCCAGCGTAGCTATTGATGACGCCGATGAAAAGTACCAAGAAACGCCGCTGATTTTGGCAGCGCGACTAGAGCGCCAAGCAATCGCTCGCATGTTAATCGAAACAAAGCAAGTCAATGTCAATGCTCAGGACAGGAACGGATACACGCCATTGATGCTAGCCGCTTCGAATGGTAACTTCCTGATGGCGAAAGACTTGATTGAGATTGGACAAGCAGACACTACTCTCAAGAACCTAGCTGGTGACACAGCATTGTCAAGGGTTCAAGGTAAAAACAGTGACAGACTGACCCGGCTACTATTGGAAGCAGTACTGCCGGGGCAGATGCAAAGAACGCTCCATAAAGTAGAAGATGATCACGGATGCGAGGTGGATGTCATATTTGATGCTGAGGAATAAACATGTTCCTACGTAGCAGCAGAGACAGTCTTATGACCACGTGTAACTCTCTTGAGATGTTCTGATTGCGATCGTGCCTTGCTGCATCAGTAATCGCCTAAGTCGCTATGCATACGCAAAGCACCTCGTTCTTTTTTAGTCGGAGAGACGCACGGTCGCTTTCACTAATTGCTTTGATGCGCAGAGCCGCAATGTTAGCCGTTCTGGTGTGACCTGACTGACATTGGACAATTACCCGGGATGTCTGCTTTGCGCTAACGTAACTGACATCTGGACAGATGTCCTATGAGTTTCTCTACACGGGTATTGGTCAGATGATTGCGGCCTATGCGCCCAATTCTATCTTCGCTGCGCTCGCTAATCCCCTTGTCATAACAATATTTGTATTTTGTTCTGACATGCTGGCACTCTACAGTCAGATTGAACCCTTCTGGAGATATTGGTGAGCTTCAATCTTGTCACGACATTCCGTTGGGCCACTACTGGGAAGTTGTACCATAGAATGTGTTATCTTGATCTCTGCAGCTACCTCATAACATCTTTGCTGGTCTTCACGACCTGGTCTTCGAAGGTAATGTGTAAGCCTAGCGAGCTAGCAGTGTTCGATTCACCATCCCACCACACTTGCGGCGCGTACCTCTCATTGTATGAACAGGGCATGGGCGCCAATACCAAACTGCTCAGCTCCGAGACGCTTTCCAGGTGTTAAGTGTGCCGGTTTACTAACGGCGCGGAGGTTTTGCGAACCCTCAACTTGAAAGAGGAGCGCTATGGCTGGAGGAATGCTGTAATAGTGACTGCTCTTCTGTTGCAGCTGTTATGCGCTTGTTCTCTTATTGGTGAAGTTGAGGATCAAAGAAACGAAGCGCGTTTCTTCAAAGCTGGCTGGATCTTGTACGCAGAGTGTCAAATCTTCACATCGAGACCAACGTGATCATAAGGTAGTCCCGCTCCATGTCGAAGAAGAAGCTGGCTACAAAAAGTTGACCTTTTCGTGTTTCTTCTTACTCTCAACAAGTCCGATTGTTCTGGTGAGACGAGAGTCCCGTTACGCATCATCAGGCGTCCCGCCCAGAGCCCAAATCAGGCCGGACCCACAAGCCCATCCGTTTTCGGCAAGACTCCATCCTTGTACGTGCATGAGGCGTGTGCCTGCTTACAAAGTAGTCGACAAGTTCACGCTTGACGGACGAAAACATTGCTTTGACACCTAGTGTTTTCGCAGAAAACTCTCCAAAATGCAGTGGAGTCCCTTCATGTTCGGTGTGATCATTGTACCGAATTACAAATTCACGGCCATGAAGCATCAGGTTGTGCATCATGCGGCTGTCAAAGGGAGCATATAAAGCTGTCGAATGTAATCAGTTGAAGGCAAACAAACCAGTCTGATCATCATGGCTGTTTATCTTATCACTGGAGCTTCGAGGGGACTTGGGGTGAGTGTAGCTTCATTCTGTGTCACCAGTATTTATACTGATCATCGCTAGTTCGAGTTCGTGAAGCAGCTGTCCGAGAATTCGAAGAACCTGGTACTCGGCCTGGTTCGAAACAAGCCTGCAACCGAGAAGAAGGTAGCAGAAGAGCTCCAAGGTCGGGCCAACGTTCGAATCATCCATGGGGATCTCTCCAGTCATGCCAGCTTGAAGAAAGCTGCTGCGGAAGCCACCGACATCGTTGGCGAGCGTGGCATTGATTACTTGGTTGCCAATGGAGCTTATCTGCCGTTGTTCGACGCATTCGACAGTATTGACGTACTGTGAGTAACTCCAAGATGCACTTTGTTGACCCCAGTCGGAGTCTAATCCTGTGATTTGACAGAGGCGAGAAAGTTGAGGAATTGGAAGCCGTATCGTCGCAGCTGTTCCAAACCAGTGTCGTCGGAAACATCCATCTGTTCAACCTGTTCATTTCTCTGGTGCTGAAGGGCAAGGTCAAGAAGGTCATCGCCCTTTCCAGCGGGCACGGTGATCTCGACCTGATCAACAATCTCGATATCGAAAACGCTGCACTCTACGCTGCCTCAAAGGCCGCGCTGAATGTCGTTGTTGCTAAGTTCAGTGCTCGGTACAAGAGAGATGGCGTGCTCTTTGTCAGCATCAGCCCAGGAGTGGTAGCAGTAGACCATGGAGAGAGTGGAGGTATGTAAAAACGCCTGGCTTGCAGCAATCGCCGCTGATTTGTGCCTACAGCCACTCCAGAACAATTACGGAGCTTGATGGTTTTCATGGGCAAGATACAAGCCTATGCACCTCATTTCAAGGGTCCAGTACCGGTGGAGGAAGGCGCCGCAGCTAACATAGCTATCTGGGAGAAGGTTAGCGTCGAAGCCGGATACGGTGGTGCATTCGTCTCGCATCTTGGAAACAAGCAGTGGGTATAAGTAGAACTGGTTCTGCCCTAACAACATTGGATATGAACAGTATTTACCGGGCTTGAGTTTCTCCTAGCTTCATTAGGGCGCATCGTTCATTATACAAAGACTGTCCCGCCACTCACATTGACATCGCTCCCTGTGGTCCAGCGTGTTTTCTCTTCACACAAAATTGCCACCACACGCGCAATCTCACTATGTTCTGCCAGCCGAGGTGCAGCAGGTATTCTTCCGACCTCGAGATCTTAGATTTTTCTGTACTCTTCATCTTTGTGTGTCCTGCGCTACATATCCGTGTCCACAGGTCCTAGCCCCACACATTTGATTGTAACATTAGGTTTAGGCCCAATCTTGAAGCCAGACTCCTGGTGGTGGTTTCAATCGCTCCCTTGCAAGTAGATTGCACAGTTCGCGTGATGGGACCGCGTATATACCGACGAGATGTTCACAATACGTGGTGCGGGGCCAAAGTGCGGTATCGCTGCCTTGATGAGGAACAGCGGGAATCGAAAGTTGACAACAATCAGTGCCTCGAAGGCCTTCTTGGTGATATCAAGAGAGTAGCAGTCGCCGCCAGTCGCTGCATTGTTGACGATGTAATCGATTATTTTCCACTTCTAGACGGCGGCAGACACAACTGTTGCTGGCGCGGCGTGATCAGTGCCAGTTGCATTGATCGCGAGGCTATCAACACCATACTTCTCGAGCAGTCTGTGAAAACACTTTGTTGGCTTGATTTTTTGAGCTTGCATAGGCGATAAGGACGTTAACGCCTTCTGATGCAAGTTTGAGTACGATTGCTGTCTCTATAACTCTGTACCGCCAGTTACGATGGCATGTTTGAGTTCAAGAGGTTGAGATATGGCATCAATCACAAGGATGGGGTTGATGCCTTTTCGCATCGCCAAATTCGCATGTGGTTCGTTCAAGGTGCAGTCGTGATCGTGGGATATGGTCGTCATCGACATGTTGCTGCTCTCGCGTGCGCTTGCCAAGTTAGTACCAAACTCACAACTGCAAAGGACTTCGTCGGCAAGACTGAGCCGATACTTAACATCAGTTCTGGAATGCGGGTAGACTACTCTAGAATTGAAATTCGAGCCGATCGATTTGTTTCTTCATTATCATGTTCGTTTTCATCTTGCAGTGGAGGTGCTAGTTCTCAGTGGTTATAGAAGGTCCGTTGACCCAAGTTCAGAATCGTCGGGAAGTGCATCCGGTGTTCGATCGGGATCCATTACCGACCGGCTATCTGTGCCCAAACCCCGCCAGTATCCCCTTTACCTCGAGTGACACTCTTGTCTCTTCATCCGGTGTGCGCCGGGATGTCTGACCCTGCAGCCGGTCGATCTGTAAAGGCGAATCGTGTCAGGAAACGTGTGCCCAACGCGCAAGTACTCACATACGTGTATGCATCCAGGATAAGACAATGGCTGACGCGACCTCAGATGTAACTTCTGCAAGCGGCAGAAGATTCGTTGCTCGGGAAGCCACCCTTGTACTCACTGCGAGAAAAGGAAACAACCTTGCACGTTTCCTCACAAACAGCAACAGGTACTGGTCTTCAAAGAGTACGTATACTCTAGGCATGAGGGTAGTCCCTTGCGCGAGCATTGTCAGTCAATGACCTCGATGCTCGGAAGCGAGCCGCAACACTCGAGGCATGACAGTGGACTGAATATACAACCTGAAGCCCAGAATACCCGCGACAACGACCACTGTTCGTCAACGCCAACTTCTCAACTAGACATTGACCAGCCACCTGAATCGAGATATGGTGAGTCTCGAGCTGTCAGTGTACACAGCGATAGCGATCATCAACCTATCACCAACCCTCTTGTTTCTGGCCTTTCATCGTATACGGCCGTGAACACGGGCCAGACACGTAGGTGTCGTCTCAAACCGATACTGGAACACCACTGATGTGAGTTTAGTCTTCCTGGGAAGCTCGTCGAATTGGTCTTTTGGACGAAGAGCATTGGCTCTGGTGCATAGCAGGGTCTTCGGCTGTCCCCTCCCGGAAGCCGACCTTCACTATGATGGTTCCACCTACGAGCTTGGCTGGGATGGAAGACGAACAGCAACGAGCGCCGTGCATCCTGCTTTACCGACGGCAGATCATGCTCTCTTCCTTATCAATACCGTCAAATTTCATTGCGGACAGCTATTCCATATTTTCGACAACGATCTGTTCATGCACCATTTCAACGCATTTCACGAAAGCGGCCAGGGACAGAATCGATGCCCTGAGCTGTGGTACATTCATTACCTCATAGTGCTGGCCATTGGCAAATCCTTGGTTGGCCGTCTGAAGAAGGCTCGCAAGCCGTCTGGTGGAGACCTATTCGTGCAAGCGATGCAAATATTACCGGATCAGATCTTTCTCTGGACGGACCCAGTCCAGAGCACAGAGATCTTGTGTTGCGCAGCACTTTACCTGCAATGTTTGGACATGCGGGTTGTAGCTTACACGATGGTCAGTCGCCTAAAGTAGATTGTGAGAGGTCCTACTGATCGTTGAAGATTGGACAAGCAATGCGTACGGCCATCGCATTTGGCTTCCACACTGATATGCCAGTCAATCAACATCCGAACGACGTGATTGAGCGATGTCGCAAAGTATGGTGGACCGTATACATCCTCGACTCGCACATGTCAGCCCTCATGGGCGTACCAAGAGCGATGAATGAGCGTGACATCAGCGCTCAGTTACCGACGTTCGATAACTCTACGCACCGATCACACGCTCTCCACATACATATCAAATTGGCCAATATCGAAGGCATGATCCAGCAGAGTAAGCTTCTGCCAGGGAATAATCGACCGAATATTGACGTTTGAACAGCGGTTTACAGCAAGGAAGGCCGAACAGGTGTCAATTTTTTGAATAGTATCAAGACTGCACTGAAAGCTCTGGCAGCGATAAACGACGAACGTACCCAGAGATTCCCACTCAGATTGGGTCGCGCTGCTGATAGTGGCATCTCAAGACTTTCGGCGCATCTTCACCTGTTCCACCATCATGTAAGCCATTGATTGCTGTCCTCCATGACTCATCGCTTGCTGACCTGAGTAACTGCTAGTGCATAATGTTGAATACCAAACCGCTGCTATTCAGCTTCCTCCAGAAACGGGTAGACCTTGTCAGACCTCTACGCATTCTGTCGTCAGGCGGCGTCCGGTCGCTGTTGAGAGTTTGTGTCGGTTCAGCGAGACAAACTAAAAAAGATTCTTGCTGCTTTGCAGAGCCAAATGTTGCGTGGTGAGTCATCTGTGCAGTTGTGTTGAGCCTGAACCCGTCTCTGACACGTGACAGACATATTTGTCCCATTTGACTTGGAATCGACTTGGTCTGCAGCGTTAGTGCTCCTGATTGCACCGATAGTAGATCCCTCGCTGTTCAGAGATAACGACGGTTCGCTCCAGACAGCCTTTGACGTACTAAACGAGATGGCTGCAGTGGGCAACAGTGTTGCAGCATGCCGTAAGGGCGAACTCGAGCAGCTCAGGGAAACCCTCAAAGCTCTAGAGTCTATAGGTCCAAGTCCACAGGTACCAACGCAACTGAGCCCGGATGACAGCAACGAAGCGTTTGCATTACAACCTTTTGATTCAAACCAGCCGGTCACCATCGGTTCAATGCAATCTGAAGTCGAGTACAAGTCTACCCACAGTTTCGACATGGAAGACGTCTTGAACAATGAGCAGCTGGAGGCGGTCGCAAACGCTATGGATCTCAATGGACTTGACTGGACCTGGGCTGCAAGTTCGCTTGACCAGCTCGATCCATCCTTGTTATAGTAGCCAAGATGACCTATTCATGATCAGACGTCCATTCGAGGACTTGGATTATCCGGTCGCCGGCCTCGAAAGGCCAGTTCCACCACCAGTCAAGCGAAAATGTCCTGGAACTGCTAGGTCATTCCATTTGCTACTTCGGGACGAAGCAGATCATACCCGTGATCTTCTCATGCAATAGCCTCTAAGAAAGCCGGCTCAGCGCATAAATCTGATATTGGCGCCCTGCAACCCTAAAGCCGATGCCACTTTTCTCACCCTAGAGAGCGACGAATGTTCACCGATGTCTGGGGCGAACACTATTTGCGCAGCGACTGTGCTTTTAGAGGCTGGCATGCTGGAGATGAAAGAGACAATCACAGGGTTGATTCTCGAGGTCGTCGCAGGAGTTATTGAGATCACAGCGAAGTGTGAGAACGGCACAGTCAAGACGATGGCATTCGAAAATGTGCTAGCTTTCGTATACACACTCGACCACAAAGCAAATATACCTGGCCTGCAGGTTGTGTCGGTGGATGTGGCATTAGGTGGTATGCACTATGTGCTCGTCGATGCCGTCTCAGTCGACCTGGCCATCAAGCACAAGCACGGACCGGAACTGGTACCGTTGGGCGCGCTCATCAATGCTGCCGTCATTGAGTCACTCGAGCCTGTGCATTTAGAGAACAACAAGATGCGCGGTGTCACTATCCTCGAGTGGACGAAACCACTGCAGACTGGGGCCAAGGGAATCAAGGTTCCGAAGAACCCTATTGTTTGACCGCAGATTTTATGTATAAGTTATCTTCTTTTATGGCGCACCACAAACACCTCTTCTACTTCGTTTCAGCATGGGTCCTCAGCCCAGAGCTCCAATTGCTCAACAGTAAACTGGATTTCGAATTTATCTCTGTGCTCATTCGCAAGGTAAACTGTCTCTTCCAGTGCTGCAGATGGCTCGTGCGCAAATTTGACGGTTGCAGAAGCCGTGTCTAAGATCAACGCAGCACCATGACCTTCATGGCCAAACACGATCTTGTCCCCGATCAGAGTCCAAGCCAGCTTGCCTATCTGGCCCTTGAACACATCGTGGATTGGACTGAGCTGGAATAACACAGCGGTATCTTCGAAGCTTGTTGAGCCATCTCGTATGCAGGGTCCATCTATATGTGGTCGAGCAACGAATACGCCAAACGCGAATTCATCGCTCGAAGTTGTCGTGCGACCCGAGATAACAAGTAAAGCAGACTCTGGGAGGCGTTCGAAGGCCTGGATGAGCTCCAATGTTGTAGGCATCGTTGCTTTTGTGTGGCTGTGGAAACGTCGGATCTCCGCTACGCAGATCGAATTGAACAAGAACGTCTCCAGCTGAGCCATCCGAGGGTAAGTGAGTACTTTTCCGGGTTCAGCGGTTGGGAAGTATCCTGTGTGAGCATCGTGTGGGCACATCCTATCAAAGAAGATCGTGCCCAGGAAGTTAGACAAAGGATCGAAAAGGCGAGGCTGTAAAGTGTTAGTAACATGTCGTAGATAGCAGATGAACCTAGCGACGTACAAGCAACTTGATAGCGGCATATTGAAACATTGGCCAGGTGCATCCCTCGATTTGAACAGATGTTGGCCCCGGGTGTGTACTCTTATCAGATCTCGAGTTTGGCTCTATACAGAAGCTTGCTGCCATCGAGCGCGCAACAGATTTGAGATCCTGATCTGCGAATAATACGCCATCCATGAAGTTGGTCGCGAGTATTAATGAGAGAATGGATTCCAGCCGATGCCGGGGCGCGACCAGTTCGCATACTGATGGAGCTCCCTCATGCAGCTGTTTCGCCAGCTTGCGGTAGGCATCGCGACTTGGCTCTGCGCAGCCGACAGGTATGTATGGCTGTGTGGACACAAGCACGTCTAGGATGTCTTGATACATCTCATCGCCATCGTCGTCGATGTCGGAGGCGTAAACCTGCTGATCTGCAATCATGGCGTCGTTGTGAAACGCCAAAGACTGCGAAGCTTGGCCATATACCGGAGCAGTAGAGCCATCCTCTGGAGATGCCAGGCTTTGAAAGATGAGTCTCTTGTGATCGACTGGGCTCCTGATGCGATAACCTACGGTCGCCGGGATAACAGATTGTTCTCTGCTGGGAAGTAGCCACATCAAAGCGCGCTGTAGATCTTCGAGCGTCAGTTGAGTTGGTTGTGGTGAGATCGTCTGCAGTGGGACTTGACTCAGGTAGCAGAGACTGTCGAATAGAGTGTGGAGAGGTTCCGTCAGAGTGGGGGAGATGCCTCTCTTGGAAAGCGCAAAGGACGTAAAAGCTTGCTTTGACATGTGATCTCCGCCATCGCAAATCTCGTTGAAATTTTGGTGGAGCGCCGTGACCTCCTCTTCATCGAAGCTGTTCAATGTACGCTGGTCAAGTCGTGTAAAGATAGCTGTAGGGGTCATGGCCCCGACCGCTGCCCAAGCACGAATCTGTCGTCCCGCGGCTTCAGCATTCATCTCTAAATTGACTTTGTTTTGATACCTTCCTGGACGTGGTCAAGATGTTTGCCGATTTACAAGCGTTGTGCGAGGCGTGAGAGGCTTGTGATGGGGGGACAGTCAAGAAAGAATGAAGGCCCGCTCCTGAGCTGACAGCGTAACTGCGCTGCCCTCACTGCAGATACGATGCAGGACCGCGAAGTATCATGGATATAACTATGGTTGTTACCCGCTAGCATGGGTCTTGTTGGTGAAGGAAGTGACGCAGGCTGCAGCCTTGAAACCGTCGGTCTCCGAGAGCCGAGATCGCCGACCACACACCTCCTTGTCCAGTTCTTAAACTCCTTATGTGAACTGACAGCCATTTTCAACGCACGTACACCACCACATCGCTCGGGCTCCACTATACGGACTGCCAATCCATCGAGGAACGAGTGGGTGATGAAGTGGCGCTACGATCAAGTCCGGCTGAAGTCTCAGTCTCATTCTCGAACCTGCGGACTCCCCAAGCATTGCCTGCCTCTATCCGTTCCACACATCTGCTTAAGTTGACCTCTAAAACTCTGACCTAATCCTTATAAAAGAATTCCGATGGCGGACATTCCACACCATCATCTCCGGCTACGTTGCATGCCTGAGTATCACGGACAATCGGGTTCTAATGAGACATCGCATTGTCCATCCTTCTGGACCACAGGGTACAAGTAACTGCAAGAAGCACGATATTGGCAATTAACTTCCTGTAAAAGACTCACTCCTATCTCTACTCTAGCGCTCTTCGTTTACTTTATCAATTCCACCATCATGAGGCTGTCTATTATTTATTCAGCGCTTCTCACAGCGCTTGCATTGGGCGTCAGCGCTGGTCCGGTCCCCAATGCAGCAGTCGCAGAAGTCGTTGATACCAACATCGCTTATGTGCACGTCCCGAGAGCTGCTCCTGCTGCGAAGACTCCAGCTCCGAAAGCGCCAGCCGCTATAGTGCCGACGAAAACGAAGCGCTACGAAGCAGCAGTAGCTGCAGCTGCGAAAGCCGGCAAAAAGCTCGTACCGGGCTGGTATGCTTTCACCATCGAATGGGATCTTCCGGCGGCGGTGGAAGGCAATTTCGAAAGCAAGACTGAGCTGCAGAAACTTCAACAGAAGCTTGGTTTTGAACACGTCGCAGTTGTCGCTGGTGAGATTGTCGAGAAAAAATCAGGAAGAGGGAAGAACGAGAAGATCGAACTCGATTTCAACGGATACTTCATGGATCTCATCAAGAAAGAGGATATGGTTACGAGCACTTTGCGTAGCCCGAGGGCCATAGACGCTAGTAGACCATTGAAGGCCGGACAGACCTTGGTATGGGTGAAGCAGACAACCGCCGCAAAGGGGTCTTCTACCAGCTTGAACAAGCTTGGAAAAGCCTACTTCGAAGAGCCAGGACACCAGAAGTACAACGTCGACAGTAACAATTGTGCGACGTTCCGAGACGCTATCCTCAAAAAGCTATGAGATATCCATCAACGGGCAGTGCACAGACGAAGACGTGGCGTTACCAGGGAGAGCAGGTTGCGTGTAGTCTCGCAGAAGCTAGTCTCAGTGCGGGTCCCTGTTCTGGTGACGTTCAAGCGGTTTCTATGTCGCGGTATAGCAGGGGTTCTTTTAGTCTTCGAACGCCTACTTTGGTAAGGAAGTCGATGAGTCAAGCATGTACGGACGGGTCCACCATTTCTACCAACATATTATACCTTCTACATGCGAGATTATCTTCCTGAATGTGTCTGACTTCCTACATGCACAATACAAACGCCACACCCAGACCTCACACTCGCTGTGGTTATGAGTCAGAACATGCCTGGACACAGAACAAGCGATGGCCTAGCATGTGGACTTGTTCTGTGCCAGTACAGTTGCACGCCCGTCAGAGGACTGTCATTGTAGTCATGCATTCGACCCGCTGTACCGGGACTACGGAGACTGCAAGAAAGTTGTGTTCAAGTGTTCGTGAGAATACTTGCTGACCCAGCGACTTGCCGATATTTCTCCACGGCAATAGCCAGGTCCAACACCGCAGAGCCAATGCTCTCGTAGAGTGTAATCTCGTCCTCATACTTCCTGCCAGACACTTTGCCTGCCATAAGGTCGCCTACTGATCCAACGACCTTGCTCTTAGCAATCAAGCCCTTCTCTAGCGGATCGAGAATATCTCCCGCAGCTGCCCAGAGCCCATCTACATGCTCTGTGATGATGCGACTGGCTCGAACGACGGTGTCAGGGTCGATCTCTTGCATATCTGGAGCGAATGAACCAATAGCGTTGACATGGGTTCCTGGTCTAAGGCTCGTGCCTTTGAAGACAGGACTGCGCGAGGTAGTGCATGTGTACACAATATCTGCCTCGGCAACTGCTTCATCCGCAGAGTTCACGACCGTGGTGTCCACATCATAACCATCAACGGCCTCCAGGAATCCGACAAATTTCTCGGCCCGTGCTGGGTCACGATTGTAGACAATCACGCGGCGAATGTTGCGTACTTCACGGATGGCGAGGACTTGATTGAAGGCCTGCAAACCAGAGCCGATGATGGCCAGCGTCGAGGAGTCCTCACGAGCGAGGAGATCGGTCGCAATGGCAGCGCTGCCGGCTGTCTTGATGGTTGTGAGCGCATTGGCCTCGATCACAGCTTTGAGTTCGCCAGTTTGATCGGAATTCAGACTGATAGTTGAGATCGTGGCAGGCAAGCCTTTCTTGTTATTCTGCGGGAAGCCCGCTGAGAACTTGGTGCCAAAGAAGCCCTCAGCAGGGTATTTTGCAGTCAGCCATTGGCCTTTGTTGCCAGCATCGTCCACGGGCATAACTAGTCGGGGCCCGGTCGACACACCTCCTTCGTTGCATTGGAGGTAACCGCGTCTAAACACTGGGAGAGATGACTTGACGTTGATGACTTGCTTTGCCTGTGCTTCGGTGATGTAAATCATGCTGGTGGTAATGAATTTCTGCTCGGTTCCACCTAGGTGCGATCTAAGCAGTTGTGTTATACCAAGTGCTACGACTTCCAACGCTGCGTGACTTGGTACCAAGCACCGGATGGGCATCGGGATTGCATCCGGTCAATGATCGGCCGCTTCCGCACAGCGACAGACGATGGGAAAACCTCGCAACGATCGTTAGAACTGCTGGAGCTTCAACATCATCTCCCGTATCGCGTAGAAAAGCTATCACATCAGCGCAATCTACATACGCCTTCAGTATCCGATGAGTCTGTGGCCGGGGATTATTTAGAGATCCTGTAAGGAGGGGTCGAAGGGTCGTAGATGCAGTACACGCCTCGACACAACCATAAGGGCAGCTTACGGCACGACTCAAAAAAGACCGTCGCATCGCTACTGGTTTGTCTTTTGACAACGCGACGGTTGGGTGTTGTGTTATCTTTGGTTCGCGCCTTGATGTGAACGCTCCGTACCGATGGCGTGCGCGCAACGCATCCACGGGTCGCCCGTGGAAGGAATTGGACTCCTGCATAGTGTTCACGCTCGTGAAATCTTGTCTTCTGCCTATGGCACTTGTAGCAATCTGCAAAGGAGGATAGAAAGCACATCGAACACGGGTGACAGGATGGCAGGGCTGACCCCACCCGGACTGCGCCGGAGCTTGTTACTAACAAGCCTTTTGCCAAGACCAGCTAGGGTGGGGGCAAATGCTTGCGTCAGCTTGGTCTCTGGTCATCCTATTCGTCATCACGACCTTCCTTATCGCACAAAGGCCAGCTGCTCGTTAGTGAATACAATAGGAGGTCGGAGTTCAGCGGTAGGACACACGCAAAGCCGCCGCCTGGATCGCGTCGTGGCTAAAGACAGGGGCAGTTCGAGGCAAAGACCCGGAGAACTTGTCCAGATCCCGGTAGATCAAAGTAGCCGCAAGTTTGCTGTTGTACGACAAGCCTGTCAAGATCCAGGACTGAGGGCCGCTATCACGCCTGTTCGTATCTCGACTGCCTCCACCAGTCAGGTCGGCGGCTCTATACTAGATACGGGCTAGGCTTATCGTTTGCAGCATGTCATCCCTGAGCTGGGTCTGGGGCGTCCCTGGCGCGAAGCTTGATATTTAAGATTGAACCGCGTGTGCTAGGTCCAAAAACCGAGGCCGGACCCAGGATAAGAAAGTGGATTTCGCTCGTTCGTTTGCTCTCTCAGTTTCTTGTCGGTCGAATTGCTGTTCATGCCGTGGGAACGCATCCGCATACAACAAAACTTCTGACCGCTAAAGGACTGGCCGTTATTTCCGCTTCCGCTCTTCGACCGTCGGACACTGAGGCGCCGAGATGGCCTTTCAAGACCCCTATGAGAAGGACCCAGAGAAGGTCGGAGGTGTGAGCACTGGATCGTACACCAACGACGGCGCTGTGCACGGAGAAACCTTCGTCCAAGGCGACACTTTGTATGCCAAGATCCAGCGCTTCGCAGCGAGATTCCATGTCGAGCAGAGAGGCATAGAAAGAGTACCTGAGGATGAGAGAGATGACACTTCGCTGCTGAATGTTGGAACAATGGTGAGATGCATCGAACGCACAAGGTGAGACATGAAAATGACGATTCATTAGTGGCTGTCCGCCAACATGGTGGTATCTTCATTCGCGATCGGTCTTCTCGCGCAATCGCTCTTCTTTCTCGGTTTCACGGACGCCTGCCTGGTCTGTTTGTTCTTTAACCTCATCGGCATCATTCCAGTGTGTTACTTCTCTACCTTTGGCCCTCGATTTGGACTGCGCCAAATGGTCCTGTCACGCTACTGGTTCGGTTGGCACGGAGTGAAGATCAGTAGGTGCTTAGTCCTTTGCACTCAAATCTTCCCACTAACTTGTTACAGTTGCTGTATTCAACGTCCTTGCCTGCCTCGGCTGGTCGGCTGTGAACTCGATCGTGGGCGCCCAACTGATTAACGCGGTCAACAATGATGTGCCAGGCTACGCCGGCATCATCATCATTGCTGTTTGCACGTTACTGGTAACCTTCTTCGGCTACAAAATCGTTCATCTTTACGAGTTTTGGTCCTGGATCCCCACCACGATCGTCTTCATCATCGTACTAGGTGTCTTCGCGCATTCTGGAGACTTCGTGAATATACCGATGGGGATAGGTACCAGCGAGATGGGAAGTGTGCTCAGCTTTGGTAGCGTGGTCTACGGTTTTGCAACAGGCTGGACAAGTTACGCAGCAGACTACACAGTCTACCAACCCCGCAATCAGTCTCGGACCAAGGTCTTCTTCGCAGTATGGATTGGCCTCATCATTCCTCTTCTCTTCACCGAAATGCTGGGCATCGCCGTCATGACCGCGACCACGCTCAATGACGGCAAGAACAAGTATGCAGACGGATATACTGCTTCAGGTACAGGAGGCTTGCTTGCTGCTGTGCTTTTCGGCCCTCTCGGTGGCTTCGGCAAGTTCTGCCTAGTCATCCTCGCCTTGAGCATCATTGCGAACAACTGTCCGAACATCTACTCCGTCGGTCTTACCATCCAAGTCTTGGGCGGAAAGTGGACACAGCGTGTGCCGAGATTCGTTTGGACGGCTGTGGGTACTGCGATCTACATTGCAGTTGCTATTCCTGGATATACCCATTTCGAGACCGTTCTTGATAACTTCATGAACTTCATCGGTGAGTGTTTGTTCCTATCGTGCATCGTGTCGTTTCTGATCAGGACTACAGGCTATTGGCTCGCAATCTACGAAGGTATCGCCTTCAGCGACCATTTCATCTACAAACGCAGCATGGCAGCGTACGACCCCGTGATATACGATCAACCTTCCATGCTCGCGCCCGGTATTGCAGCTGTGTTTGCATTCTGCTGCGGCATCGCCGGTATGGTTGTTGGTATGAGCCAGGTTTGGTTTGTGGGTCCCATCGCATTGAAGGCAGGAGAAGCACCCTATGGAGGTGATGTTGGGTTTGAACTTGGGTTTGCCTTTGCATTCGTAAGTTATGCAGTCGCGAGAAGATTGGAATTGAGGATTTTCCGACGCTAGAGACATTTTGTTGTATACAGATAGCGATTGAAGCTAAGAATAGAGTTTGCACAACATGCAGGGCACGCCCAGATCGAGACACCAATGCAAAAATGCTCTAGTCACACACTAACAGCCAACACCCTGACTGGACAAGGCTTTTACAGCTCTTACACCTCGAGTCTCTCGTCGAAGGCCGAACGAAGTGGAGAGGAGCAAGTCTACAAGATGCGCGGTAGATCAGGTAGACTACAGTGAAGGTAAGATAGGTTGCAGCCTCAACGCTTGCTGAAAAGGCGAAGGTTGCCATATAGAGGTAGGTACCATTGAAGGATATTCGAGGCCGTATTCATCTGATAACCGTCTGTGTATCACGGTCCTAGACTAACTTGTTGCTGTCGTCGCAAGTCACCAAATCACAAGTAATTGTGCGCAAAGGTTGCCTTGTCTGTTTGACGTCCTATATAATGGGTCACTTAGGCAGCACGCATCTGGCCAGCTGGAAAAAGCAGGTGCATGACTCGGTCAGCATCCGTTATGTTTGTGGGGACGAAGACACATCCTTTGAACGAACACAAGACTCTATTATCGGCCAACCGATCGTGCAACCCGAAGAGCCCTTAGCGGCAGCAGCCGCGGCGACGTTTCGCACATTTCCGATGTCACCGAGATAGTAGCAGTTGTGTTGTAGGAGCTCAGAAGTCGTCCGTAGATCTAGATGATCTAACGCCTTCGATTGCAGCGTCGATATCTGTAGGGCTATCAAACAACCGTAGAAGTATCGTATGGAAGACGCTCCCTTCTTTGTGGATCGAGCAACTCTCCCGCCATCAGTCTGTGTACATAGCGTTGACCGAGGAGACGGTATCCCTCCTTGCAGGGACGAAGCAAGACAGGGAAATTGTATCCTAGTAGAACGACCAAGACGTCTCGTCTTTGCACATATTCCGGTACAAGACCAAGACAGCCAGTCTTGGTGGTGACGAGCCTCATCCCTCTAGACGTCATGACCGCCAAGCTCAGAAGATATCGAATGAAGCGGTGATCCGGAAGTCGACTGAAGCGTTTCGGAAACCACGACTTTAGGGTTTGACCACTGATGACAAGATACTGATTGGTTCTTCGGAACTCACCAAAATCAGGAAACTGCCGATTGTTCCTGAGGACTGACCGCATAGATTGGTTCTTAGATTGCCAGGGCAAGTTCATGAAGATGGGGCTTCCCAATATGTTCGGGCGACAAAATAGCAGCGTCTTGCCTAGTGTCTGGGTATATCGCAGCGAGAAGCCTGGCGTGTCCTCCGTTAGGTAGACAACATTTCAATCTAAACAACTCCGGCAAAATCGAGCGACGAGAGGATAACTTACTAATTATTTGCGGAAGTATAGAGGCGACTGCTGTCTGAAGCTGGCAGGGGGCAAAGTCTTCAAAGCCGATATAATTGTTAATTAGAGATTACATTGGAGGTTACTGCAATGTAGTGACACTGTTGATTGGACTGTCTTAACATAAAACGTGCGGATGTTTTAACCTAAAATCAACTGAGAATTAAGTCATATCTTCAAAACAGTATTGAGCTCCATCGTGAGAAAAAGCTGGATAGGGAAACCTATCATGCATGTTCTCATAGAAGATGAAGCAGGAGTTGCCACCACAGGAGTATGACTGGGCGCTCGAGAAAGACATGTTGACCTTCGGGACGCCCATGGCTGGCACAGGTTTGATTAGCCAGAGGCTACCCTTGAATACGAAAACATGCTTCCGATGCAGATGTGATGCGTTGTGATCACGTTCAGCCTGACTGTTTTGAGAAAGGAGCGACTGATTTTATTCAAACTGTAGGCCTTTAACCCATAGAAAACACGCAGGTATAGTTGCATCAAGAGAGCGGAGACGGCCGGTAGATTGCCGGTTTGCGTCTCGATGTCGCCCATATATACAACGACCAGTAGTTGATGTGAGATCATCGCCCTTAGTCCCGTTAAGACCTATATCTGATATGCTCGTCCACCATTACGTCACCTCTGCATCCTTGCATCAGGCATACCTATGCTGCCGCAGCGACCGCACGACGCCCAAACTTGAGAGACCGCGTTTTGCGGCTAAGAGTCAGCCCTGCATACCGATCAATCGCGCTGCCAAGCGTGCCACTCAAAGATTGTGCTTCTGCTTGGAGATCCGATGCACGAGACTCCACGCTGTCTATCAAACCGAACGCAATAACCTGTCGTATGTGTCAGTGATTGCAATCCCCCGATCCGCAAAACATAAATGGGAAAATCATTCTTCGATGATAGCAGTAACAAAGCACATTATGGTTGGGAGGAACTCACATCCACGACATCCTCGACCTGTCTCAGAACAGCAGCGATTGGCTGACCGATGAACGGTACAGTACTGAATAGTCCAGACTTCCCTATCAGGATGTTCAAGAGAGCCTCATGGACTCGAACAAACTTCAACGGCTCAATTAGCGACGTCGCGACTCGGAAGGATGAGATTCGACTTACCTCGCGAAATGCGTCGAAGATTGCATCGCCCTGGGCTCCTGCCGGTACAGGTGACATACCCTGCATCTGCGAGATAGCAGTCGTGGCCGTCGACACGATATCTGTGAAGCCAGCAATGATCTGCGGGAACGGTCCCTGTCCGGCGATGATCAACGGACCATTGATGATGGTGATACTCTGAGCTGGAGCTTGAAGGGCTTGACTCTTCTGAGTGATCATTTTGATGTTGCTAACAACTTGAGCAGGTGTGCTTTGAGCAATGACCGGTACGGCCAAAGCTATAGCCGAGGTCAAGAGCTTGCCGAAAGCAACCATTTCGTCTTAGCGAATATGAAAGATGTTTAAGAGAGCAGTTGTCTTGATGAGAAAGGGAGATTGAAGTATTGATGATGAACACATCGACGGAGAAACGTAGGGTACTTATACCCAAGTCTTACTCATACCAGTCCGATGTCAATACAAGGGCGAGGGAGTGGTATACAGATAGCTCGTCCGTGGTCGCGCCGCACTTGTGCCAGTGATCGTCCTGGCGATTAGAACATGACCTTCCTTGAGATCACCATCGGGCAGCTGGACACTAGTATTGTCAAGATAGTTATGCAACGTATGCGCTTATGGTAGTTTTTTCGCCGGTACGCATCGCCTCCGGCTACATATCATGAAGCATCTGGTTGACAGTATTGTTTATGATACGACGCCGGCCATGTGAACAAGAGCGGAAACACGAGCCTCCAGTCACAAAGAAGTAGCAGACGTGCCTGTCAAGGAGCGCGTGTCGTTCGAGGCAGTTTTGCAACAATTTCAATACGTTCAGAGCAGATTTTCGAATTGACGATCGCGCAAAAGATGTTTGTCGTCCCAGGGCCATAATCTCGAGTCACACGCCGTACGATCTGCAATCCTGAAAGAGTCTTGAGCACCACGTGCTGGTATGAAGCTGTCAATCATGATGTTCCTGTATGATCGGTATTATATCATTAGTCAATTCCAGCATCAGCTGCCGATCTATTCATGTGGACCCACGTCTTTTGACCGACAAGCCATGCGTGCTGTCCAATACTGCTTGTTTTGCATGCAGTCAATATAGCTTGCATTCGGCAGAGTAACTTCCCGTATTTGCTGCTTGGCGATATGGTTGCACAGAAGTGTTGCTGCACCGTGCACGTGTGATTTCCGAGCGATCGGCTGCTTGTTGTACGTATGTGCAGGGAACGAAGACCCGGAACCTTCTCGATGCTACGGGGCGGCCCGCCGATCTAATACTACATCGCAGAGGTAAATTCAGGTAAGGGATGGCTCCCACATGGCTCCCCCAAGCACGGTCGGCAACATGCGTGGCCTCCTCGCCTTTCGCGTGTGGTCGCCTTAGGGCAGAGCCAGTAGTATCACAAAGGGCGAGGTAAACGTAGCGACACAAAGCTCTATCGATGGCTGAGATCAAATTTTGGTAACGACAAGAAGACACTGTTACGTAGTGAAGGCTGAGTCTAAGCAGGCGGACACGGTGCAGTAGCTTCCTGGTTCTATTGAGGTATCGCGAGACCGCCGAGATTGACGAAGATGACGGCTTGGTAGATCTTACAGACAATGACGACGGGCTGAGGCATCTGCAGCATATCTATTGCCTGTGTTCTGCGCGCGATGGCGGTCGATGTTAGTGTGGTACCCGCCTTAAATGAATTGCATAAATCTTCGTCCTTGTGCCGGCGTGCCGCGGGAACAGGCGGGCGCCGTGTCTCCTCACCACCTCTTACTGTAGCCAACGCTCGTGAATATGGAGGTGACCAGCGAGGGTGCGCTTCAAATACTTGACGGACATCTTTGCCCAGCCGTAGTGCTCCTTGTGTTCCCACGTTGGTACCTGGAACAGTATGCCTGACGATCGGAGGACCGCACTGCAGACCGCATTGCTGAGCACACGCGCCTCGGTCCTCTTGCTCCCCGAGGATTGTGTCGTGATTGTGTGCGCAGTGGCCGGCGAGATGGACCTTCAGCTGCCTGCGGGGGCTCGCTCTTGATGTGTGTTTGCTGGCGCAGGGTGGCCGGATAGCTGCAGTGGCTGACGCTGGGAGTCTTCTCGTCGGACGTGAGGGTTATAGTCTTAGATGGTGATCGCTGCAGCTTCTCTGGCAAGCTTTGTCGGGTGGTGTCGTCTCAACGGTTGACGGGAGGGCTTTTGGTAGTAGGCTCGACAGCCGCTGCGCACGCGACCGTGCTCAAGGGCGGGCTGCTATGCAGACGCTCTGGTAGGGTGGTTAGTGTCTCAGGTGTCTGCGCTTCTAGCGGGCGAGACAGATGTCTTGCCGCTGCGGTAGAGGGCTCGAAGGTGCGTGTGTGGGATGCCCGGCATCGTGGGGCGGTAGTAGCGCGCTCTCGCGGGGACGTACACAACCGATCCAGTAGAGGGCGCGCCTCTTAGGAGTGCATCCTTGTCTTCCTCTTAAAATGTCTGTACTAGCAATCTAGGGGAAAACAAAGCAAGTATGTAGCCCTGCTGCAGTAGAGCTTCTTCCTTATCTTTACTCCCCCTGCAAACGTTGCACAGCCCGCTCAGCAAGACATCGTGCGAAAAGCTTTCGTCTATGCCAGACACGGTCTTGCTGCAGAAAGCAAAACGATTTTTGAGCTCAGACATACCTGCTCTTCAAAACATTTGTTGATTCATCGTACCGTCTCTAGAGTGATATCGATCCCTGTTTGCTCTAAAATCCGCTTCTGAAAATTCGTACAATCAGTACATACAGTATTCGTAACAATTATGACCGGCCTAATTAACTCAACCGGTGGACCACGATATCTCGTACAATGCTTCGTACACATATCCGTAGGGTATGTATTGTCACGAATGCATTGGTGCAGCTCGCCCGCCCTCTCATAACTTATCCATTCCTCCACTGAAGCTTGCTGTGCGGGCTTTGCTTGCAAGGATGTATAGTGCCACAGAATGAACGCCATTAGCTGCTTCTCGGCATGGCAAGCATGAAAGCTACCCCCCCGACCAGGGTCGTCGTATTCATGGCGTTCGAGACCGTGGCCCACAATGTAGCTGAACTCAAACACCCTCTTTGTCCAAATCTCTCGATCAAGGCACCCATCGATATCTGCAAATTGTCCTCCACTCCAGCCACTGACTGCGAATACAGGGTCGTGCGCTTCTCCACGCTCAAGATATCCAAATGTTTTTCCATCGTGTGCCATTGGTATCTGGTAGGCATCGCGGAAAACGGTGACCATTGCCTTAACTGCAGAAGGGGATATGGAGACCTTTTTCGCACGGGCCTTTCGCGCTCGGTTTCGCTTATGTCTCCTTATGCGTTTCTGAGTAGCTTCGTGAGCGATGCAAGCGTTGATTATAATCTGCACGCGATCCATCTTCTCCTGGTGCTCCTGATACCTCAAGTGAACAGAAGCGTTCGGATCTTCGCGATATCTTAGAAGGATATCCCCATTGGCATTGGTGATGACGTTTGATCTTGCGGATGTGCTACTGTTTGACAAGGATGGTGCATGAGAGTGTATCCTAGCATCCTCGAGTCTCTCTAAAAGATCTTGGGCATGAGAGAGTACACTAGCTCCACTTCCATCGAGACTAGAGATTGGTGCACCCTGTGAGGTCAAGTACGTTGCAATCTCCGTCCGACCGTATTGCAGTGATGTGATCAGTGGGGTTTCTCCCCTGTTGTTCCTGGTGTCCATGAGGGATCCCTGCCCCACTAAGAATATGACCATGTCATAGTGTCCTTCCATGCAGGCCAGAGCTAGCGCAGTGTCTCCATTGGGGTCTTTCCTTCGTAGGAATGTCTCGGCTGACTTCGTCTTCGTTAAGTAAAGAGCAGCTTGTTTGATATCACCAGTGACACAGTGAGACTTAAACCATGTGTAATCCTCCTCGTTAAGCGTCAAGCCATCTATCGACTCCACTAGGTTCTCGTCACTAGAATAGCCCAGAATAGGTCCTTGCGCTGGTTCCTCAGAAACCCCTTCTACCTCATGGTCTTCGATATCGGACCCAATCGTTCTCCACATACCAACGTCTCTATCGAATTCCCATCCCAGGTCAAAGTCTCCGGCAACGCTGTCATTCTCGAATGGCCAGATCAACTGGTACTCCTGCTGCAATCTTTCGCAATGTGACAGTCGGCGGTTGGGATAACCCTCAGGAGCTCGCTCCGATCCATGACGGTGCAGCTTTTGGCAAGTAGGGAAGGGACAAATGACAAAAGCATCCGAATCATTCCATTTGACAACTATCGCTGGTGCTAGCGTGTTGCGCTTTCTTGCTGCCCATTCAGGAACTTCGTCGGAAGTTAAAGCGATACTAGCCATAAAAACAATACTGGGGATGTAAAGATCAGTGCGAGAGGTTTCTGCTAGCAAAAGATCAAGTGGTTGCCTCCAGGGGCGAAGGTGGTATGACGAACACATTGCTGATTGCGGGGTAGTACTCAACGCATCAACTGGCTGGTTATGGATACACCTGCGGTGCCGGTGCATCGCCTAACAGCAGCTCCTCCGCAGGGCTCGACACATGTCGTCAGGTCATTGGACAAGATCGCTCAGTAATGTTGCACCGCATAGGTCTCATTTTCGACTCCACGGAGTGGGCCTACAAAGCCTTTTCGAAACGCATCGAAGAATATTGGCAATGTTCTTATAACGGCAAATACCACCTCCTTCCCGTGCAATTGGTCAATCACCAATGTCGCAGCTTTACGACTACGCGAGCGAGAATCGCCCGCTCATGTAGAGTATTTTGACAGTGTTGACTCACGTGTCGGCCTTTCTCATAGCTTTTCGCCATCAAACTGGGGTCCCATACCCGTAACACGACTTACGCGAAGCTGGTGTATGCAAACACTTATGCTTACACAGCTGACACGCTTCCTTCACAATCAGCGCTAGTGGTAAGTGGCGGTTGATCCCGCACGTACTGGGTTGGATGTGATCAACCATCTAACCGATCTGTATTGGCTCGCACGTCCAATCAAATGATCTGATGAGAATCTTGATTGATTCGCGTCCTGATTATACGTCTGGCCTGCTGTACTCTAGTTCGCAAGACAGGCATAGTGAAGGCTTCAAAAAGAAGAGACCAAGGCTGTGTTCCCAGTAGACTCAGAAATTAGGTTACAGCTTTGGTAAATCGTTTTTAGTGATTTTCCTCGTCATGGTATCTGTAACAACTCATATTGTGCACCAAGCATGAAGATCTTGGTAAAACGGCACATGGATTGTCGCGAGTCAAGCCCTACTCTGAACGTGGATTCCGTTGCTGATCTTGTCGTGTACTTCATGACCCGAACGTATGAGCTGAGCGAGGGTGCTAGAACAGAAAACGCAAACCCTATCTGGGTCACCCACGCCCAACTGTGCAACATGGGTTGTTCTGAAATCCATTGGTCTGCTGCCTGCAACCAGTCAGAGCTGAACACGATGGCATACATGGTACATACCTTTGCGCTGGCTGTACGACGTTGGAACTCAAGGCTAGCCGAGATGTTGCGACTGTAGGCTCTCATAACAGCAACGTTTTCGTCGGAGAGATGTTGCCAGAATTCTTGCTACTTTTACTAGCTCATATTAGACCCATAAGCGCTGCTCACCAGTCTCATAATCACTCTTTCTGAGGCCCCGTTTTGTCCTTACTATCTTACAATGGACGTGCAGGAAGTCGGAGACGAATATGCTCAGACTCTTCGACAGCAAAAGCGAGTTCTGGAAAGAGCTCGAAAGCGGAAAGGTCAGCGACCCAAAGACTGGAGACCAAGAGAAGAGATGTACATGTCCTTCATGATGGCTGTCATGGCAACGTCTCTCCGCAAACAAGACAATCACATGATTCACACGTCCTTTGTACCGCCATCCTACCTGCCCTGCAATACCTCCCTAGCTGAGCTTCGCTCCATTCGCATCCAAGATCTACAACTCGAGACGCATCATCGAGGGAACTATCTTATGGTCCGTGCCATCACTCCTCCCAATCGAATGACAGGCATCTTGATCTTGGTTGAGGACGAGTCCGAGCATGTCGTAGTGCTCCAAATCTATCAGCAGGATGACGAGGCGATCCGCCCGGCGAATGAAATTGTCAACGTCGGTACAGTCATGATACTGAAAGAGCCGTTTTTCAAGGTCATGGCTTCAGGCGAATATGGACTACGCGTGGACCACCTTTCCGACATCATTGAGATTGACGAACACGATCCAAGACGACCAAAACAATGGCGTCCCCGGATTCTCGACGCTGAACGTTCCGTAGAGAGCTTGCAGAGAATCGGTAACGAAGCTGTGAATGCAGGAAAGTACTGGACAGCGATTTCGCTGTAAGTGAGAGCTACTGTGCTTGAAGTTCGATAACGTCCCGCTTACGGTTGCTGGCAGATATAGTGCTGCAATCTTACAGAAGCCTACAACTGTCGAGGTAGACATTCTGAAGCGCAATAGAGCACTTGCTCACTTGAAAACCAAACAGTTCGATGCTGCCCTTGCCGACACAAAGTTTCCCAACTTCGACTCCCCACCATCCGAAAAGGCTTTGTTTCGGGCGGCTGAGGCTCTGTACCATCTGCGACGATTTGAACAAGCTCGTCAGGTGCTAGATACGTTAACAGAAAGCTTTCCCAGCAACACAAGGGCCAGAGAGATGTTGGGACGTGCGAGCGATAGATGCGCCGAGCAGACGAGGGCAGATTACAACTTCAGACGGCTTCAAACAGCAGCCAGGAGATGTCGACCCCCAATTCTAGATCACGCTACATACCTTGGACCAGTCGAGGTACGCCAGGTTGCGAAGAAAGGCCGGGGCCTGTTTGTTACAAAAGCTGTGCGAGCCGGGGAACTGCTGATCTGCGAGAAGGCATTCAGCCACGCGTGGGTCGACGAACAAGAGAGCGCACGCTCTAGGATGACCATGCTCTTGAACATCGAGACAGGCCGTGGATTCGCAGGTGGGCAATCTGATTTGATCACATCGACGGTGCAAAAGCTCTACCGTAACCCATCTCTGGGTGACGAGTTCCGCGATCTCTATCATGGTGACTACAAGTCTGTCGACCGTTTTACGGTAGACGGACAGCCGATTGTTGACACGTAAGTACCCCATGCGATTTGTAGGTCAGAACATCACTAGTGACGCTAACTGTACGATTAGGTTCCTTGTAGAACGCATCATGTCACACAACGTCTTCGGTTGCCCTATCTCTAGCTTAGACACCCACAAAAATACTGCAGCAAACACGTCAAAGAAGGAAACTTCTTTTGGATCATGCGGTATCTGGATACAAGCATCGTACATAAACCACAGTTGTGTTAGCAATGTGCGCCGCTCATTTATTGGAGACATGCTGATAGTCCGGGCATCTCGGGACCTAGATCCGAACACCGAGCTTACCTTCTGGTACCAGAGTCCTGATGGCATCAGCTTTGAAGAGCTTCAGCAAAAACTCAAGCCATGGGGATTCGTTTGCAGTTGTGCGATGTGCAACGACGCAAGGAAGACAAAGCCTGCAGTCATGGCGGAAAGAGAGAAACTACGAGCACAGTTGAGACAGTTGTGCAAAACGATGCAGATGCGGAAGTCATCGACCACGAAGTATGAGCGGCTGCTAGAAGCACTGGAAGCTACGTACACACGACCGGCGACCGATGTGCCACGTCTCCAACTCTGGGACCCTCAGCTGTTGCTATTACGCATGTACAGCTCAACAAGTGACGGATCGAGAACATTAGAGTGGGTATGCAGGGTTTTGGCCACACTGGGCTTCGTCATCATCGGCGCGGACCTCTCAGCAATCCCCTTTGAAGTACAAAGGTGGGGATTGATGATTGATCATCTTGTGGAAGTTTTCATGCATGCACGAACTACTTTCAGTGCTTTTGGGCATTTTGAGAATTCGAAGCGGGCGGAAGGATATGCAAGGGTGGCGTACAGCATTGTTGTAGGAGAGAGAGCCTCCTTTGAATCTGTGTATAGCACATGAACAAACTTATAGACGCAGTACAAGGGAGGAGACTGTGATGAGGAGGTTGTCTGGATAGGGATGAGGCCGGCGAGTAGGAGAGAGTGGGTAGTATTGGATGAGTGAAGCTACTAAGAGTTTAGCAAGTAGCAGCTCAAACACCAACACAGAAGTAGGTATCACCCCACATACTTCTACAGTCCGCAGCGATGCCTAGGTTTCATTTCACAAATTCGGCGAGGGTGATCTTATTGTAGCTGGTAAGCTAGCTGCACACCACGCCTTTGGCTGCGAAATGAAACTTTTTACAGTTCGTCACCATACCTGGCTGCGTGGGTGCAGAGTCTGAATGCCATTGCCTGCCGTTGTAGTTGTTGCGGGCTTCGTTGTGATTATAATAGGTCGAACCGTAGTAGTTGATCCTCCTATGATGCCAACGCAGATGTTGACATCCGCTTGCATGCCGGAACGGTCACTTTTGACAGTCGGGTTCCATGCCACAAAGTCTGCGCGGGTGATCTTTTGGTAGCTGATGACCTGGGTACACACAACGCCCTTGTTGATAAGTGGAACTTGTCACAGTTGGTAACCATACCAGGCTGTGTAGGAAGTGGGGTTGAAACCCCGTTACTGGTCGTTGTGGGCTTCGTGCTGGTCACAGGACGTGTGGCAGGTGTCCCAGGAATACCAACGCAATAGTAAGTATCGGCCCGGATGCCACCGTAGTCGTCACCGACAGCCGGGTTCCAGGACACAAAGTCCCGCATAGTGAAAGTGCCGAATGAGTTCACGATCTTGGCGCAATTGTCGTTCTCGACTGCGAAGTAGAAGCTCATGCAGCTTTCTATCAAGCCCTCTTGAGTCGGTGACGGCTTCGGCGATCCCGTCGTTGTAGGACGCTGGGTCGATGACTGCGCAGGCGATCTGATGGTAGGTTTCGCTGTCGAAGTCCCGGGTATTCCTACGCAGTACCATGTTTTGGCCCAGATGCCATCGCAAGTAGCGCCAACAGCGGGATTCCATTTAACAAAGTCATCGTACGTGAATGTTCCATACAATGCGAAACTCTTGTTGCAGTTGTCGTTGGTCGGAGCGAAATAAAGATTCGTTCACGATCCAATAAGACCAGCTTGCATAGGACTTAGCTTGGGTGCGCCTCTAGGCGTTGTCGAGATATGGGTGTTAGGGCGGCAGTCGAAGTGGTCTTCACGGACATCGGACGAGTCAGCCCGAAGTTGACTTCGACGCAGTCTGAGTTCCCAACCTGCATACCACTACAATCTGCCTTGATGCTGGGGTTCTTATGGGAAAGTCAGTACCGATCTCTTCCAACCGAGAAGTACTACAAAGACAATGTACGTAATCGGAGAACTGTTTGAATGTGAGGCCTCAACTTCCTGGAAAGCTTTATATATGTTGGAACTGGTGGAAACCGTATCGTAATAGGTGCAGTCTGAAGCGGTGTTGGGTGCTAATGGGCTATCTTGTCATGGGCTGATGCTTCGATTGTTCTTGAGACTGCCGGCGTGTTTCTGTCCCCTCTTCTCTCGTCCGGAGAGCGCGAGCGCACTGCCTGAAAGAAGCAGAACCAAATTTATTTGAAGCCGCATTGCTGAAGTTGCAAGAAGTCTGCTAAATAAGTGTCAGTGGCTGAAGAATGTTGTGCAAGATACACAGACGATGATTCGCATTATATACACCAGACGCCATCATGAACAGTTCGCTCTAGACTCAGAACGACCAGGCAATTTGCGCGATGTGTTACCTTGCCCGTGATCTTGAAGGCAGCGTTATCGGTTTGCATCCTTCTGGTCTATTTTGAGCCTTCGCATTTGGCAGGCGTTTGAGCAGCGGACGTTATGCTGTTCTTAAACGTTTGATCACGCAGTCCAGGTACCGTAGAAACTCGGTTGGATGGGAAACAGCCTTTCCCTCGTCCAATTTAGCGGATACTTCTTCTGACCCGATGACTAGGACGAAAGTGGGTACCGCTGCCTGATGACCTATTAGTAGCTGGCCACATAACTTTATCCGTCCTACGCTATTATCTATCTGACTGAGTTTCTACGGTGCAAGCGTACCTACAGGACCCTTGTCAGATAGTGATATGCAGGGCATTTGCATGCGGGAAGGCTCACTATGGGTTTTCAATGTGCGGGTTCAAAGTAATGGCCCGCGGAGTAAAATCTCCCGTGCGGCCGTGCGCTAATTGTATGCTCCGCGCGGCGGGTTGTCGCCAAGGACGTGGACGGAGCATGTGACCTATCTGGTTTAGCACCGACTGCCTGTATACGTGCACTGTCCTCGGACTTGGTACAGTCGCTCATCAAGCTACTCTTCTGCGATCGCACATCTTTCAGCAATTTTCACAAAATCGGTGTGCCCGCGTATGCCGCGTTACGTTACACCTTGTCAACATCACCATGGAACGCCCCAGGATCACGAAATTTGTTGATAGCCTGCGCAAAATACCCAATGGTGAATACGTGTACGAGATGAACCTCGACAAGTACCTACAACCTTGGGGCTTCACTATCTATCGAACCTACTACGGGTCCGGATCTGATCAGCAATGGGAGAAGCTGCTCGCGAACATCACCAATGGTGTCAAGGATCGACTCAGGGCGCACGAAGAATCAAAAGAAGACCCTGCCATGATTGCCAAAGCGGAAGAACTCTTCAAATTGGATGCTCGCTCAAATCCTGCGGCCTTGGACGGCTTGGCGCTGGAAGACGTACGGCAGCTTTACCACGAAGGAGCGGGAGGCCAGCCGATGAACACAGACATGGACCCATGGCGAGTCTTTTTCCTAGTGGATGCAGAGGTGTTGGCGAACCCTGAGCTTGACGTAATCAAATGTGTAGCAGCAGATTATGACGCTGCTGCTTGCGTACCAAAAAATCCGTTTTTTGGTCCACAGCGTTACTTTGGATGGTTAAGGGTGGCTTCCAAACGCGTCTTGACTCTGTGGTTCGAATTGGAGATTTATGACTTCGAGCAGATCGGCAATCATACAGCTGGTGGCCCTGGCGCGTGGTGGGACCCTGAAGATTGCTGACGGGCCGTGTTCAAGTCACAGCTCACCACCGTAGTGCTACGCAACTGTAGCAGAGCTGCTTTGCAAATCAACCGTTATGTATCATGATCGTGGTAACTATCGTTGAGGGTCACTTGGTGCGAAAGGTGGAGAGAACGATCCTTACACTGGTAGCAGTCGTGAGGCAATCTCCAATGGAGTAACGTGCAAACGGACTTTTGATAATATTACGTGCTATCGCGATCCACACTGCAGCTGTCTTTTGATGAGGACGAGTGAATGCTGTAGCATCCCACACCACAGCTGCCATCTGACGAGGCTGATGTGAAGATGTTGAGATCTCTCACGGTCCTCCGACCAGCGTGTACTGTCATGACAGTCACCACTCCCAGTAAAGCTAGGGATCAAGAGTTGTGCAGCCATGGACACGACGACTACTCTCTTCTACGTCATCGACGATGTGTCAATCTCCAAAGCAGCCAGGTCCAACTCATAGGCTTCTAGAAGGCCGAGTATCTCTCCGGCCCCAGCATCTGAACTGTCTTCCCACGTTTCGCGCAGAAGTCTTATGGCTTCGGTGGTCCAGGTCTTGGTGTGGTTGATGGTCCATGGGTACAATGCCTTCATCCACTCCGACCAGAAGTCGGCAATGATTGTTTCGTCGTTTGGAACGCCGCGTTATAAGCAGCCTGCGAGGCTCGAAATTGATCGCCGATATTGTTGACTATCGCAGTCAGGCCACCGTTGACGTTAGGCGGGTTCTGATGGTTCAGATGTTTAATCGCGGCAATGCCAGCTCGCATCTTCATAATTATCTTTATAGCATCTTCTTGCGTTCCGCCTGCAGGCCACTTCTTCAAATTATCCGCATCGAGGATATTGCTTCCTAGCATTATCTATAGCATACACGAAGCTGTTAGCATCTGCTCAACGGAATAGTTATGCTATACAGGCAAATAGCAATATCTACTAACTAGTGTCTTTGCGTTGTAGATAAGTACGCGGAGTCCTACAAAACTTGCCGTATTTAACGTACTTCCTAGACATTCTACTGTCCTTAGGAAGATTAACTTTAGTCCTAAATCAACACCTAGGTTGTTGCCTCCTAGTAGAGGCAGTGCAGACACGTCTATAGGCATTATCTAAGCTACTTTAAAGTAAGATGCCCTATCTATACTGTAGTTATAGTTACGCTACTTTAATGTCTAGAAGAATAGATATTAGTGTTTAAGGTCTCTTAGGCTAACGTAAAGTACTACTAAAGCAGTAACACTACTAAAGCAGCATCTTTTTCTTAGCGTTGCGAACACCACGTACAAACATCTACTTTACTTAATACTATATATAAATTCCTTATATAAAGTACTTATATCTAATATAGAATCTTCTTCTATATCTTTTTAGTATATATACGTGTTATACCTAGTCTTGCTATAGTTACTATAGTGCTGTTAACCTAGTTAGGCTCTTTTTTAACTACTACTACTACGTGCCTTCTTTACTACTGTATAACTACTAGACGTACTCTTAGCTACTATTAATACTACTATACTATACTCTATTATACTACTATGCTAGATTAACTTTTATTTATAACTTATATGCTTAGTAAGCACTACTATCTACTTTTTAAGCTAGTAAATATATAACTCTATAATTATATTCTTGTATAGCACTATCTTAGCTCCTTTAATTAGCTATAAGTATCCTTTCTAGGCTAATTATAGGTCCTATATAAGGGTATTACCTACTAGTCTTAATTATAATCTAAATTTATATATATTACTTAGTGTTCTTAACTCCTAGGGTGTTTTTAGGTAGGGTACTAGTAAAGGCGTACAAATTAATATATTAAGGTAATCTAAGATATGCTATGCATTAACAGGCACTAGCCTTAAAGCCTTAAAGGCCTTCTTATAGTTATTGTACGTAAACACGTAAAAAAACGTGTTTTTAAAGGCTAGAAAGAAGCCTTCCTTATTAATATAGAAGACATGTTATAATACTAAGCCTTATATATACTTAGAGTACCTGCGTTTTAATAGCAAGAAATATACTACATTAAGTAGTTAAAGGATATAAGATAAGTAAGTAGGTATATAAAGGGTTAGGATCTTATATATAAGGTAGTAGTCCTTAAAATCCTAGTTAAGGTAGCTTTTATAGATATCTAAGATAAGTAGCTTATATAACCTCTTCTAGCGCGCCTTTATATACTAGTTAAAGTACTTTAACTACTTAAGACTAAGTATGTTAGTTATCTAGCTATTAGTAGAAACTAAGAGCTTCTAATTATATAGTATATCTTCCTTCTTATACTAGGCTAAGATGTGTATAATGCATTTATAGATAATAAAGGGTAGGATAGTATACCTAGCAGCGCAGTGTTAAAGTTGTACTAGACAAAGTCTAAAAGTGTACTAGTTTAAGTTAGTTCTTAGGGATGAGTACGTTAGGATTAGGTAGGGGTAAGATACCTAGACAAAGTCTAATATAGTAGCTTAGGGTAATAGAAGAGTAATGTACTTTATAACTTGTTATCTATAAGGTTAAGATTCTAATAATAAACTTAATTACTAAAGTTAAATATAAACTATAAGGGTTGTGTTCCTATGTGCTATATACTAAAGAGCAATGCAGTCTACTTAGTAGCGTTTAATTATACTAATTACACTAATTACTAATTAAACTAATTACTAATTATACTAAGCACTAATTAGACTAATTATGCTAAGACTAATTATATTACGTAACCTCGTGCAATCTATTACTAAATGCTAATTACTAACTTAACTTATTTACTCACTTATAATTCTCCTTTAGTGTTTGTAATTACTGTGCTACATTAGTCTGTAATTCTTAATATAGGTTTTAAATATTTAGGATTATAACACTATCCCCCTTCTATCTTAGCTTAGTCCCTTAAGCTAATTTATATAACGCAGGGCCTGCACTTAATTATTAAGCAGGTCTTAACAATGCTAAAACATCTATCTAAGTTAAGTACTACGCGCTGTTACTATTTATACAAATTTGTTAAGTTCTTTAGAGAAACTATAGTTAAGAAATATTTAACTTGCGTAAAGTATAATTAAGTATACAAAGTCTATATTTATTTAGGGAAGTATAGTAAATGTCTACGTTGTAGGTAATATTATAATATAAAGGTAACTTAATCTAAGTTCTACTAGCTTATATCTAAAAGAGAAAAGTTGCAGAGTTCTATTAAGGAAAGTTATAAAGCGTAAAATAAAGTGCTTAAAGCCTTTAAAAAGGTGTTAGAAGAGTTACGTACTACGCGTGCGTAAGAAGAGTAGTTATAGTAGTAGATAGATTTACTAGATTATTGTATAAAGGAGGTAATTATTGTAGAGGAGTAGAGCATTATAGAGTAGGAGTTAGATAAAGGGACTATTGCATTTAATAGTTCTTTAGAAGGTCTTACTCTAAACTTGTCGCCTAGTACTTAGGGCGCCTTTAAAGGGTTGCCCTTAGATTACTAGGTGGACCTAACTAAGCTGTTGCCTAATTGGCCTTAAATTCCCTTAATAGCTACTAGCAGTTCTTAAGGTGCGTAGTTAGTTCCTATATGTTTTCTAAGTCTAGGTATCCTAACTACTTAATTAGATATTTAATACTACGTTCTTTCTTCTAGTATTTTATTATTTTTTCTACTTCTTACTCGTCTTTGCTATTAGCTTAATAGTAGAAGTCTTTCTAGATTAGTGTTTTAGGGTTAGCTAGTTCTAACAGCAAGGTGTAGAATACAAGGTAGATTTTTACATCCCTAGGTAACTTAAGTTAATAGTTAACTAGGCTAATTTATTTAGAAATAAAAAATAGTCTAACTTTAACCTTGTCTAGTTTTTTCATTAGTTGCTGTGTGCGTAGGTTTTTTGTGAGGAGATATACTTTATCCCCCTCCTTTAGTAGAAGTGCCGTTTTTTATTTCTTATTAATATAAGAGATACTCTTTAACTAAGCTTTAGCAATGTTTTTAAGCGATTTCTAGTATACTTCCTTTAGTGCTTTAACTAAGGTTATTGCTAATTCTATTTAGATATTACTATTCTATAACTTTATAACGAGATTTAGTTATCTTCTATAGTTTGTAAAGAATAGCGAATAGCCTATTACTTCTAATAACTTATTGTTATATACAATTTGTGCTATAGGTAATAGTAAAACCTAGTTATTTTACTGTTAGTTGCAGTAGATTTAGAGATACGTTTTTATTATTTAGTTTACTTATTTAGTCTATCTATCTGTTTGTAGATAATAGGCTATAGATAGCTTCTTCTTAGTTCCTATCGCTGCTAAGAGCATAGTCTAATAGTTTAATGTAAAGAGCTTATCTCTATTACTAATAATTAATTTAGGTATTCTATAATAGTAGATAATCTAGTCCTTAAAGACATATACTAGCTATTCTGTAGTATAGCTATGCCTAAACGGTATTATCTTAGCGTATTTAGTAAATCTGTTTATTATAATAAAGATTAAGTTGTAGTTATATCTTATAATAAGGTCTTTAGAGGTAGGCAGCTATGTAATAAAATCTATTATAATATTTATTTATAGTGCTATTAGTAGCTCTATTGCTTGTACTTCTCTATACTTAGTATATGTACTGTATTTATTTTACTAACAGCTTACGTAATTCTTAATGAACTTACTAACTTTATTATGCATGTTTAGGAACTTATAGTGTTTCTTAATAAGTTCTATTGTTCTTATAATACTAGGATGTCCGTGAAGTAGGTTATTATAATAACTACTTATAATATATTCTTCTAATTCTTCTAGTACTTGTTCTAGTGTATAGTGTTCCTGCTAAATTACTATTATAAGGTTAAGCTGCTGTAATAGTCCTAAAGACCTATCCTTGTTTTTCCTAAGAATAGTAAATTTACTAATTGTTTTTTTACTTATAAGGTCGTGGCGTTAGCTAAGTGCATCTACTTAGCTATTATCTTTTCTAGGTATGTACAGGATCTTAAACTTGTATTAACTAAGTATTTCTAACTAGCAAACTTATCTTTAGTTTAGAACTTTAGTTGTTATAAAATATACTAAGTTCTTATAATCTATATAAATAGTAAGTTTAAAGCAGCTTTCTGCGTAGACTCTCTAATATTGCAATACGTTAATAATAGCTATAAGTTCCTTGTTATGTATATTATAGCGTTCTTTAAGTGCTGTAAACTTTTTTAAGTAATAGGTAATTAGGTGCTACTGCCTATCTTGTTCCTATATAATACAAGCTCCTAATGCTAAGTCTAAGGCATCTTTTTTAAGGTATATTAGTTTACTACTTTTAAACGTAATTAATGTAGGTAGCTTAATGCATGCTTACTTAAGTAATTAGAAAGCATTTTCCTACACTTATTCTTACTTAAATAGTGTGTCCTTCTGCGTAAGCTTTGTAAGTAGTAAGGCCTTTAGGGAGTAGTCTTTAATAAAGCGTTAGTTAAAGTTAATAAACCCTAGGAATTCCTGGATTCCTTTAACTAATGTAAGTGTTAGCTAATCCTTTATAACTTAAATTTTCTTCTTACTTATCTTTACTCTATATCTTCCTATAACGTAGCTTGGGAATTCTACTTCTTTCTAATACTACTTACACTTCTCTAGCTTCAGCTTAAGGTCTGCTTTTACTAAGTATTCTAACACTTATTATACGTGAACCTTGTATTCTTCTAGTGTTTAACTGTATACTAAGATATTATTAAGGTATACTACTATAGTAATATCTAGATGCTCCTAGAGCACGTTGTTAATTAACGCTTAATATACTACTAGTACATTAGTTAGCTTAAATAGTATAACTATATATTTGTAATAACTATAATACGTTCTAAACGCTATCTTCTATTCTTTACCTTTTTTTATGCGTATAAGGTTGTACGCTTTACGTAAATTAAGTATAGTAAAGAACTTTGCTCCTTAAAGTCTATCCTGTAGCTCCTTAATATTAGGCAGCAGGTACTAGTTCTTTATTATAATCTTATTAAGCTTCTAGTAATTAACGTAGAGTCTTAAACTGCTGTCTTTCTTTATAACAAAGATAATAGGGAATCTTGCTAGGGACTTAGATTTCTTAATAAATCCTTTTACAAGGTTCTCTTTAATATACTTATAGAGTACTTCTAGTTTCTTCTTAAATAGCTGGTATATTAGCCTAAAGGGTAGTTCTTTCCCTTCCTTAAGTTTAATCTTATAATCCTAAGGTTAATACTTAGGTAGCGCTTTTATAGATAACTCTTCTTTAAATATCTAGGTATACTGTTAGTATACGTCTAGTATAGTAGAAGGTACACTTTTAGTCTCCTTAACTATTATAGAGGGGCGTTCTTAGTCTATATAGTTAACTACTCTATTCTATTAGCGCGTCTTATATATTAAAGAAATGTTATTAATCTCCTTTTTATCTACTAACTTTAGCGTAGGTTGCGTAGGCTAGCGTGTAGTAGTACTATATCTATACCTATTAAATAAAAGCTGTCCTTTCTTCTAATTAATCTATAAATTGTGCTTTTATAACTATAGTAGGCCTAAAATAACGTTGTAAGTAGCTATCCTAAATGCGTCTAGGTCTAACTGCTCTATATAGTCTTGTATTTATAGTAGAATAGATACTACTTTATAAGTAATTTCTAATTCTACTAGTATTAGTTCTCTATTAGCTACTATAAGTAGGTATAGGTTTTACTTCTACTATAGCTTGAGTCTAGCTCGCTACATAGCTTAGGAAGAGATATAGTTTAATTACGCTCTAGAGTTTAATAATACCGTTATTTGTACTCTACCTAATTTAATAGGGAGTTTAATAAGTAGATTAGTCCTAATATTATTAAGGGATTATATCCTAGAGCTCTTATTTAGCCTATACTTAAAAAAGACTCCTTATTACTAAATCTGTTCTGCGCTTTTGCGTGTTAGTGCTTTATATATGCATTATTTAGGTAGAGTAGCTATATATTATTATAGCACTCTTTATTAACTACTAACTGCATTTATATAATTGCTTATAGGTTATTAATACTAGGGAAGTGCTTCTTCTAGCGTTTATTAAATAGATATTCTCTATAGTAATAGTTAAGGTAGTTATACTATTTCTTCTTGCATTATCTAGGCCTATAGGGAGTCTATAAGGCGCCTATCTTTTCTAAGTAGTAAATAGTGTAATAGTTGTGTGTGCATGTAGTCTATAAAAGCTGTCTATACTTTAGATTGCAATAGTCTAGGTTATACTATACTAGTAGGCTAGTTACTATTATTAGTCTAGTAGTTAAGTTTACTATTAAATTAAGTTATTATCTTTATTCTTATATTTCTTGTATGTACGCTTGTAGGTTTTGTTTAGTAGCTAAAAGGGCTCCTTTATAGTTATCCTAATAGTCTTTTAGGTTTCTATTAACCTAGTGTTCTTCTCCTAAAGAATTTGTCCTAGATAGATCTAAGTGTTAAGAAGAGAGATACTTTTATTATATTTAGTTATATATATATTAAAGTTGCTAGAGTTGTTCTTGCTCTTCTACTCGCATAAGGGGCTTAATATAAGCCTATCCTAATTTACTACTTAATTTTCTTAAAATGTTTTAAACATGCTTCTATTGTTTATCTATATTATAATATAGCGTTAGTACTTGGCTTTAAATATTATTTTTGTCCTTATTAGAGTTCTTAATATAATTATTATTAGCTCTAGGATTAGGGTCTTCTATAAGACGCCTATCTTCTTTAGTAAGAATTTCCTATTCTTTACTAGTATTAGCGTTGTTATTCTTATAACTGCTAGTTAGTATATTTAACTGTTAGAATACTTTATTCTTTTAATAATAGTCCTTAGCAAAGTAGCCTTGCTTACTATAGTTATAATAAGTTAGTAAAGACTTGTCTTTCTCTTTACTACCTGTGTTGCGTCGTGTTAGTCCTTTATTAAGGTTTAAGAGGTCTATAGCTTTAGGTCTGTAGTAGCTACTCTAAGTATTGTTGTAGATACGACGACTAGTATTTAATTAGTAGTAGTTACCTTATTATCCTTATTAAAGATTGTTGTTCTTCTATTAGTTACCTTAAAGTAGTAGCTAGGGAACTATAACTATAGCTTATGCATGTAGGTCCTCTTGCAACTCTTGCTAGAGTTTATATAACTTAATATTAATCCTAATAGCTTTATTAACTAAAGAGTTAAAGGTGTCTATAAAAGCAGCAGTTCATATTAATTCTTCCTTAACCTTAGGCTTTAGCCCCTGTTAAAACATAGTTATTAACGCGTTGTTATCCTAGCCTGTAAACGTAGCTACTTCTTAAAACTTAGTAGCATAGTTAGTAGTAGACATAGTTTATTAAATGCGTTAGATTTTATAACGTGTAATAGTAGGGTTATTATATACTCTAAATACTTAATAAATCTATTCCTTAAATAGATTAAAGTCTTTAATCTATAAGTTAATATTGCCTAAGTCCCCTTCTGCGTAATAACGCTAGATAAAGGGCTTAATCTAGGTAAAGGTATAATCCTTTATAAACGTAGATATAAGAGTAATATACTTATCCTTAGGGATATATTCTCCCTAAAATATAAAGAATAGGTTAAACTTTATAAGCTAATCTTCTAGCTTCTCGCAAGTTCTATTAAAGGTCTTAAGTTTAGCTACTAAATAGATGCTTATAATAGTAAGTACTAATATTTCTTTATTTATATTATAGTTGCTATTAGCTTGGTTGCGCGATGCGTTAGAGTTACTAAAGGTAGTATAAGATTTTAAGGTAGTACTTATCTTAAAGGGTGTTTAAAGTGTTAAAGTTATACTAGACAAAGTCTAAACGTGTACTAGTTTAAGTTAGTTCTTAGGGATAAGTACGTTAAGATTAGGTAGGGGTAAGATACCTAGATAAAGTCTAATATAGTAGCTTAGGGTAATAGAAGAGTAATATACTTTATAACTTATTATCTATAAGGTTAAGATTCTAATAACAAACTTAATTACTAAAGTTAAATATAAACTATAAGGGTTGTGTTCCTACGTACTATATACTAAAGAGTAATGTAGTCTACTTAGTAGCGTTTAATTGTACTAATTATACTAATTACTAAATAAACTAATTACTAATTATACTAAGCACTAATTAAACTAATTATACTAAGATTAATTATGTTATATAACCTTGTGCAATCTATTGCTAAATGCTAATTACTAACTTAACTTATTTACTTACTTGTAATTCTTTCTTGGTGTTTGTAATTACTGTGCTGCATTAGTCTGTAATTCTTGATATAGGTTCTAAATGTTCAGGATCATAACACGCAGATATCCTAGATTACTATTACTTACTTATAATTCCCTAATTAGATTGAATTAGGTCTTATACGTCTTTTAGAACCTATAATAACCTTTATTAAGCTAATTACACCTATCTAGAAGCTTATCTTATTAAAGTTATAGATATTATCTAAATAGACCCTATACTAGGTAATTAGATCTTATATAAGTTTAAACTACAAGCTAATAAGCTCTAGGTCCTCTTATATAATTCTCTAGCAATTCTTTACTTAGTTAAACGCTATTTTAAGCTACTCTATATAAGAGATAAACTACTTAGCCTAGTTCTTACTAATAGGTGTCTTACTATAGGTAGCTAGTAGTTAATTAGCTATATCTACTACCTTAGATAGTCTAAGGGCAAATCTTTATACATCTAGGTTAAGGATATATTATATAAGGGTTTACTTTTCTATAGGAGTAAGCTTTTATCTATTAGTAGTTATAGATAGCTAAAAGGTAATTTTATTCTATTAATTAGAGACTTATTAATATAGAACTCTATACGCTATAGTAGTAAGGTATATACTCTTAAATTAACCTAAGTTATATATATTAAGCGTAAGGTTAATTCTACCTTCTTACTAGAGTAGTTACTCTTTACGTTATTAAGCTATTACTTATTATATGTTAAAGTTGTAACGCTAAGGAAAAGTTGCCACTTTAGTAGTATTACTACTTTAGTAGTGCTTTACGTTAGATTATTTATATTATAAGTATTAATATCTCTATTTAATGTAATTAATACTATAAGTTTGTTTTCTATATATTACTAATATATATTATAAAAATCAGTATTTCTATATAATAAACTCTATAAAAACTTAGGTTTTATATATAAAGATGAAATAATATAGAAATCTATATTAAAAATATATATTATAGAAATTATTATATTCAAGAATTACTATATATACTAGAGAATAGATTTCTTATATTTAGAATTTAGATTTTTCTTGCGTATAGACAAAAAAAAGGTTAATTCCTTATTATAGGCTAAGCCCTAAGTATATAGAACTACGTATAGAATTTGCTTACGTAATATACTAAGTAAAGCTTATTAACCCCTACTTATCTTATATAGGTAGAGATAGCTTCTTTTTTCTATTTTTTTACTTATTATAGGCTAAGCCCTAAGTGTATAAGACTACGTACGGAACTTACTTACGTAATATACTAAGTAAAGCTTAGTAACCCTTACTTATCTTATATAAGTAGAGATAGCTTCTTTTCTCTATCTTTCTACTTTTATAGTATAGGACAAATGTATACTTGTAAGAAGGCCACTTTAACCCTTAATATAAGTAGAAAGATTAAAACTAAAACCCCTTAAGCGTATAATAATAGAAGGAGATAGCCTTTATAACTAATAGCTGCCTAGTAGCTAGCTAATGTATAAATAGTAGATATAATTATAGTATCTATATAAGCAATAATAAGACCTGCTACGTAACCTATTAGTAGATAATCTAGTAGTAGTAATATAATCCTTAAAGGCTAAGCTAGATAAACTAGTAAATAAGTAAGAGAAATAACTGTATAAGCAGCTATAATCCTAAATAAATAAACTTAGGGGGATGCTAAGCAACAATGCTTATTTAAAAGCCTTAGAAAGAAGTAGATAAAACCTTTCTTTTAAACCTACCCCTTTAAGTAACTACTAAAATTATACTATCTAATAGGCTGAAAAGCCTAGACTTCCTAACGTAGAAGTATTTAACAAAGGATTATATAAATAATATCTTTAATAGAAGATAAAAGTATAGGCTAAGCTATATAGGGATTAACTAGCGTACCCTACTAAGAAGGACTAAGTTAACTACGTAATTACTTATATAACTAGTTAAGCATTTAATACTCTATCCCTAATAATAATAAGCCTTATAAATAGTACTACTGTGCTAACGCTTAAAAAGGCCTAGGCATACCTTAATAGGTTCCTTAAAGACCTTACTACTTAGGAGAAAGCCCTTAAGTACCTCTATATAATAAAATAAGGTAAGGATAACTTTAACCTATATATCTAGAGGTTTAATCTAAAGCTATAAAAGGTAGCCTTAGATAGAGTAAGCTACGCTTAGAAGATTAACTATCTTAAGAATAATTTAAATAGTAAACTATTAAGAGCCTAAGCTAGATACTAACTAGCTAGACTAGAGACGTATATATAGTTTATATAACGTATAAAGATTATATAAGAGAACCTTAAAGCTGTAAATAGGATTACTAGCAATAGCTACTCTACCTAGGCGTATAATAACTCTAGCCTACAGGAAACCTTATATAAGAATAGTAATAAAATAGACTAGTAACCTATAGTAAGTGCTTACTAGCCTTATATAAGGAAGAAAGAGTATTAAGGAACTAAAGAAGAGATTTAAGAGAGAAGAACTACTAGTGCCTACCTTAAGTATAGTAATAAAGGCTATAAGGTACAAGACTATAAGAAGAAGGCTCCCTCTAGCCTACTTACTTATATAGACAAGCAGAAGCTAACTACTAAGACCTTTAAAGTTACCTTTACTTAACTAACTAAAGACACTTCCTCTTTAAAAGATAAGGGAAAAGACTAGCTCTAGCAAGAAGTCGTACGCTAAAGCTTCTTTAATAAGTTCCTAAGCCTATATAACTTATACGTTTACTACTCTATTAACTAGCTATAACTAAGCTAATGTTAATTTATATAGTTATTAACTCTACTACGCTAGCTACTGCTATAGTTAATAATAGTTATTATACCTACTACCTAGTAAACGAATAATCTGTATAGAGGATAAACTTACTATATATCCTAATTACACTAATAACTATAGAAGGAGTTAATAACTAGATAAGTACTATTATAGCTATTATAGAGTTTACTCTAGATGTTAGAAGTATATAATAATACTGTATTATAGTATATATTACCCCTTTAATATATAATTACAATATAATTCTTGGAAAGATATAGCTAGAAGATGTTAGTAGTGTAATTAATACTAAGGATAAACTCTTATCTATAAAGTAGTATAATATTACTATATAAAGTATAGAAGTGCTTACACTATTAGACTACTACCTAGTATTAGTAGTAGCCTTCTAGTACTACGTATAGAAGAGCTGCAAGGAGAACTTAGGAACATAAGTCTTTACTATTAGTATAAAGGATATTAAGAAAGCCTTAAAATTCAAGACCTAAATAACTATATATAAAGTTAAGGTAGCACTACCTACGTATCTTTAGTTATATATTAAGTTATTTGTCCTAGAAGGAGGTAATAAGATGCCTCCCTACTATAGCCTAATAGTAGATTATATAATTAAACTAAACAAGGTAGATAGTAAGACCCTAGATATTCTATATAGTCCCCTCTATGCTATGTCTTAAAATAAGCTGTTAGTCTTACGCCGTACGTTACTAGATTTATTAGAGAAAGGATTTATTAGAGCTAGCAACTCCCTAGCTATATTACCTATATTATTTATATAAAAGGTAGGAGGTAGATTACAGTTCTATATAGACTATAGAGCACTTAACGCTCTAACTAAGAAGGATAGGTACTCTCTCCCCTTAATTAAGGAAACCCTAAACATAATTAGATAAGCTACCTAGTATATAAAGCTGGATATTACAGCTACCTTCTATAAGATTAGGATATTAAAAGGGTAGGAATAAATAACTACCTTCTATATATAATTTAGATTATATAAGTAGCTAGTAATACCTTTTAGACTAGCTAACGCTTTTAGTACCTTCTAGAAGTATATTAACTAGGCCCTAAAAGAGTTCTTAGATAACTTTGCCTTAGTATACTTAGATAATGTACTAATCTTTACTAAAGGTTCTATACAAAAATACTATAAGCATATATAATAAGTTTTTAAGCGTCTATAAGAAGCTAGGTTAAACCTAGAGCTTAGTAAGTGCAAATTTAATATATAATATATAAAGTACCTAGGATTTATCCTAGAAGCTAGGAAGGGCATATTAGTAGACCCTAAGAAAGTGCAAGCTATTTAGGAATAGCAAGCACTTACTATAGTTAAAGGCGTATAAGGCTTCTTTAAGTTTATAGACTTTTACTAGAAGTTTATTAGAGACTTTGCTACGCTATTAGAGCTGCTTATATAATTTATAAAAAAGGACCTCTCTTTCTAATAGGGAGAAGAACAGGAATAAGCTTTCTAAAAACTAAAAGAAGCCTTCTTATTAGATAAAGTACTTACTACCTTAAACCTAGAAGAGAAGGCTATAGTTAAGTGTAATTCCTTTAGCTTTACTATAGGTGCTACTCTCTTATAAGAAGACATATTTAGCAACCTCTATATAGTTATATATCTATTTAGGAAATTCCTCTCCTATAAAGTAAACTACTTAATTTATAATAAAGAACTCCTAGCTGTAATCTTCTGCTTATAAGAGTAGAAGGCTAAGCTTTAGAGTATATAAGAGTTTAAGGTTATTACTAATTATAAGAACCTAGAGTATTTTACTTAGAAGTAGAAGCTTACAGAAAGACATATATAATAAGCCTAAATTATATTTAAGTTTAGTAATATAAAGATCTACTATAGACTAGGGAAAGAGAATGTATAGGTAGACGCACTATTAAGAAAAGACTAAAACATGCCCTAAGAAGAAGATAATAAGAGGCTAGTAAGTAGAAAGTTTATTATATTAGTCTTATTATACTAATAGGACCCTATCTACGCTGCCCCTATATAGACGCCTACTCTTACTTAAGAAGATATCATTCTATTAAATACCTTGCCCTAACTAGCACTACTAGAGGACTTAATAGCTACCTACTAGGACTAGGCTGTAAAAGATAACGAAGTCTATTAAGCTATATAGCAAGTAGTTAAAGGAGAAGTAAGATCTCTTAACTCTATTACTAGGAAGATAGCAGTTTCTTTAGGCAACTATATAGTTATAGATAATAACAAGCTTTAATAGAGAAATAGAACATAGGTACTAGAGAGTAAACCTATTTATATAGGTATTATCTAATAAGTATACTTAGCTGTCTAGATAGAATACCTTAGAAGAGAAGAGATATACTATATAATAGTAAGAACATAGTACTAGCTAAAGATAAGTAAAGATAACTATTGCTTTATATAGAACTATAATATATGCTAATAAAGTACTTTTTAAAGAGATAGAAAATACGGGTACTTAAGACTATTACTAGTACTAAGCTATACGTAGTAAGACCTTACTATTAATTTTATTACTAGACTCCCCCTCTCCTTAGGCTGTATAAATCTTATAGTAATTAAAGACTAACTAAGCAAAGGAGTGATACTAGTTCCTTTAGAGAAGATTAAAGCTAATAACGTTGCTTAGACCTACCCAATACAAGGGCGCGTGGAGGACACCGAATCGCGGCAAGATAGGCTTAGCGTTAGGGTTTGCCCCTATTTAAGCGAAACGGTTTGGTGGTCCTACGCGTTACCCCAACACCACCAAATCGCAACCATTTTGCGCTTGGATTGAGAAACATCTCATACAAACTTGATTTTTACGTACTCTGCGCAGCGACGCTGAAAGTTTTGTTAGTAAGTTTAGCGAAACGTGGTGCTGTTAGGGTAAGTAGGGTTAGGGTTTCTACACAATGGAGCTAGTATGGGACAGCTGAGCAACGACACCCCATCAGGCAAACAACACAAGCAACAGCGAAAGCGACACTTTAAACCCCCGCAAGTGGCCCTGACAGCTTACGCTCAGCAACTGCAACGACGTATTCTGCTTTCTTGAAGACTTTGGCGTTGTAGTTTGCAAGCAGCACTGTACAGCTGTTGTTAGTCTTGACGCGCATCTTCGCAAATATTATGCGGCATCTGCTACACTACGGCGACAGATACTTAAGCGCTTTAGTTAATTTGAGACTGTTGCTCTGAGCGCAATTGAGCCCCCAGACGAGCCCGCGCAGCCGATAGAAGAGCTAGGAAAGCCGCTTGATGGGGCGCAGTGCGAGACGTGCAGGTGGATTACTATTAGCAAAGATGAGATGCGCAGGCACTGCAAGCGAAATCATGAGCAGGCGTGGGTAGGAGAGAAAAGCTTGCTCTACAAGACTGTGAAAGTGCAGAGCTTCTTCCGCACTGGGGGGCTG